>CM048920.1:2049033-3397462 GCA_026686955.1 Epinephelus cyanopodus
TACAGGTGAGGAACACACACCAATACACACACACACACACACACACACACACAGAACTCTGCAAGAAGTCCTCAGATCCTTTACTGCTCTATTTGTGGCCGAAAAATCAGGCCTGATCCGACATGAACCTGCACAGTTTCTGTCCATGTCCAGCTCGAACCCGAACCACAGCAGCAGCTTTGAGCCTGAGCCCGATGAAAAACCCACATTTCTACTATAGAATAAATATATATATATTTAATATTAAAATATTTATTACAAGTGAAGGGCCGGTGTGTTTCCTTGCACCACTTCTTCTCCTTCTCTTCCTTATTTTAATAGTCTGTTGTCTCGTGCACATCAGGTTCGTCAGAGCAGTGCACCCCTCGGTGTCCATGGTGATGGTGATGTCGACAGGGACAAAAATTCCTATCTAAGTATTTACAGGCTGAATGGTGAAATATAATATATCTCTGTATTTTCTTTGAAACGGGCCGCGTGTTAAGCTGCACGTCAAAGCCACATTTGAGACGTCACAAGCACTTTTATAAAATCAGAATAAGCAAGCAACGCTGCCAACCTGGTCGCCCTGCAGCCTCCCTTCTCCTCTCTTGTCTTCTCTCCCTGGTTCTGTTGTTCTGTTACTTTCCCCAGGGTCATGGAAAACCTGGAAAAGGCCTGGGATTAGTGAAAATCACAGTTTTTGGAAAAGGGATGGAAATTCATGAAATTGTTGCAATAATCTTTGTGGTTAACCTTCCATAAAATGTGAAATAACGGCAAATTTATTTCCTGTAGCTGGTGACGTAGCGTGGCTTTAAGTGTTGATTTTTACGTTTTCAAGTTTCTTCATTTTCTCTCCATGTTTCCTTTCTCCCTTCATGTTTGCCAGCCACCTGAAGTTCTGTTTAGAAGAGTCTGAATCTGTTGGATAAACGCCGTGCAAGTGGGTCAAGGAAAAAAATTCCTTTTACAGGTCCTTGAAGAGTCCTGGAAAAGTTTTGAAATTTTGACCATGAAAATGTGTGGGGACCAGCGTCTTTAATGCCGTTTTCTCAGGGGAAATGCCAGTTTCATTAAAGAGACAAAAACAAAACAACAAAGCTAAACTGGCAGGAACTCGACCCAGTTTAAGCCCAAACGTGGCGGGTCAGGTCCAGGTAGACTCGGGCAGCGAATCAGAGCTCTGCTAAAGAGTCATAAAAACAGCCTGTTTTCAGCTTCGTGACGACTTCTCCAGCTGATCTGAGAAGGTTTTACAGAGTTTATTTTCAACATCAACACGTCTACATGCCGTTCACTGGGCAGGAAGGAGCTAAAGCTGTCAGACACATGTAGAGCAGGAAGAGGTACCAAAGGTTTACCTCTGAGATGTGGAGGAGGAGGAGAAAGTTGGAAATACTCGTAAAGTGTAAGTAAAGTACGAGTACCTTAGAACTGTATTTACTTGCAGTAGTTTAGTAAACGTTTTCCCCTCGAGCTTCAGTCGACTCTCAGCTGGACGACTGAGCTACACAGATAAATATTTGAAGCAGAGAGCAGCAGGTGAGCCAAGATACCCCCCCCATCATCGCATGCTACCTGCTCTGAGATGGACACACACACACACACACACACACTCAGAAGCAGCCAGGTGGCAACACGCTGTCCTGAGCCTCAGAGAGACTGCAGGCTGTTTGTGATTGGTCAGTGTGTTTGGTACTGTTTTTTTTTTTTTTTTTTTTTTTGTGTGTGTGTGTGTGTGTGTGTGTGTGTGTGTATTCAGAGGCTTCATGAATATTTGACACACACACAGGTCGTCACTCTGGGGCTCACACAGCTCTTTAAAGTCACTAAAATCAGAGAAGAAGAAAGAGAAATCTACTTACTTCTGTCTTCAGCGTTCACATTAAACCACTGTAAGACTACAATAAAATCATCTCACTGTCTCACAGAGTGAAGGACAGAAGTTTCAGGCACAAAACAAAGCCAAAAACTGACCGTAAAAGTGAATCAAATCCATCAGAACTAAGAATTAAACTTCAGGAAATTATGATTAAATCAAGAATAAATAAATAAAAGATATGAAGACATGATTTAAAACTGATAAAGAATTTGTTCAAATAAAATAAAATAAATAAAAGACGTACAAATAGAGCAAAATAAGACGAACACACCAGCTGGGGATGTTCTCAGCTCTGTAATCTGTGATAGAAATATGACAACTGTTCATGTCCGAGTTATGGAGAATGGCAGAAAGTGTTTGTGTGTGTGTGTGTGTGTGTGTGTGTGTGTGTGTGTGTGTGTGTGTGTGTGTGTGTGTGTGTGTCTGTCTGTCTGTCTGTGTGTGTGTGTGTGTGTGTCTGTGTGTGTGTGTGTGTGTGTGTGTGTGTGTGTGTGTGTGTGTTCTTCATTATGGTTTGTACACACGTGTGTACTCGTACTGTATGTTTATGTACAGTATATCTCAAACATGAACATTCTGCTGGTCAAACTGCCTGTAAGAGTGTTGACTTGTAGTTGTGTTGTTTGTGTTAAAATCAGAAAATATATAAATAAAATAAATATATAAAAAAAGAGATAATAATGAGATAAAATAATAGAAAAACATATAATCCAGTAAAGTAAAAGCACACCTGACTAAAAACCAATGAAATGAAATTAATTAAAATTAAAATCAAATGAAATTAAATAAGTTAAAGTAGTCAAACCACCACTACTGGAACATGCAGATAAAAAGAAATGTCTTTAACTTAACTTTAAAAGATGATAATAAGATAAAATAATAGAAAAAACAGTAAAAGTAAATGCACACCTGAGTAAAAATCAATGAATTAAATTAGATTACATGACATTAAAATTAAGATTAAGATTAAAATTAAAATTAAAAATTAAAATAAAAAAAAAATCAAATTAAATGAAATAAGTTAAAGTAGTCAAACCAGACCACTGGGATGTGCAGATAAAAATAAATGTCTTCAACTTCATTTTAAAAGATGATACTGTAATATGTATTTTGCTCAGCATTGATGTATATTATTACCTCATATTTACATTTGCAGTCAGCAATTTTGGGGCTCTGCTTCTTTATTTTTATTTATTTTAAATGCATATCTCAGCTTTTAATTAGAGATTAAATACAAGACATGGAGCTGAGTGAAATAAACACATTCTAAAATAACAGTGTAAGATGGTGATGATTTCAGGATCTTGGAAAGAGTTTATTAAACCGTGACCCCAAAGACAGGAGCAGTGAAACAGGAAGTTAAATCACATGTACACAAACATGTTTGTTGTACCACATGACAGGAGCGACCTCCAGTGGCTGAAACACACAACTGCACCTCTGTCAGCTTCTCGTCTCTCAGAGTGAATCTCTGACTTCCTGTTTGTGGACGTCCAGCAGAGGGAGCCTTTATCTTGTCTTCAGCCTGTCTCTGTCTGTGTTGGACTCAGTCACATGTTGCTTCTCTTCAACATTTCAAAATGAAACATGAGAGAAATATCAGACAGCTGGAGACAGTTTGCAGATCATATGATCAGATGAAACTTTATTTATCTTGAGGGAAGTCTTTGCTGTGCAGCAATCAGGTGACAAAGTGAGACACAGTGCAAATAAAACAAATATAACAATAGAGATTATCAGTAGTGCCAAAAACAAATGTGCACAACTTCAGAAATGCCAAAAACAGGCTGGCGGTTATTTTACATCATCAGCTCTTATTTTTGGTTGTTTTAGTGTCTTTGTGTTTAAATTATTGTTTTTAATACTGTAATGTTGATGTTTTTTTCCACTTGCTTCAGAAGACAGAATGAAACAACCAAAATAAACGAATAATAATAATAATAATAATAATAATAATAATAATAAAAATGATGATGATGATAATAATAACAGATTTTTTAAATTTAACTTATTATTTTATAATTCACAGTTCAGCAAGCAAACGTAACAATTAGAAATTATGGCAACATGTGCATTCACATACTACTACTACTACTAATAATACTAGTCACACTAGTCCATAGCCATTGGTAGCTTTGTCACCTTCTACCTGCCAGTCCTCAATGTCTATGTGCAGTTTCACATAGATTGACCACGTCAGTGAGCAGAAAAACATGGGACAGACAGAATGACTGACTGACAGAATGACACACTGACAGTTTCTGTGATTATGTACAGCAGACCATACCATGACTTAGTCATACCAAACATTAGAAACACCAACATTGGTCCACAGGGGGAGCCACAGCCATCGGTCGCATTTTAGCCATTTTGAAGCATTTTTCTGTTGTTATAGCGCCACCCAGTTGCCAATTAGAGTTAAATTTCTCCAGTCACCTTGAGGCGTCCTGTTCTACATATCTACCAAGTTTAGTAAAAATCCATATGGCGGTTAGGCCTAGATAAGAAATGAGCTCTCTAGCGCCCCCATTTTGTTTGATGGGGTCAATAATGGAGGGGTCCCCTCAGATTATGTGTGGTCATATGCCTACAAAGTTGCATGGTGATGGGTGAAACCCTTGAGATGTTATACACCTTTATGTGATGAGCCACGCCCTCCGCAATATTCATTGCCTTATAGAAGCTCAGTTTTAGGAAGTTTTCCAACTTTTGCCAAGAGGGAACTTTAGATATTGGTCCCTAGATTATGTTCACCCAGTTTCATGCAGATCGCTCAAACTTCCTAGGAAGAGATCCATTTGAAGTGTTTTTCAAAACATTCAAAATGGTGGAAAATCTATATAAGCGGAAGTTATGGGTTACAGATAAAGCATTAAAAGGAAAAGTTTTTCTATAAAAATGTGTTTTAAGCAATAATTTTAAAAACACAGGAAATGTGCTGGTGCAGAATATCAGAACCTGGAAGCTCTGATGGCAGAAGCCTGTTCAAATAAAGTAACCGTATAACATAGAGAGGAGTCTCCAAAAGATTTATTAATAAGACAAAATTACAAAAACAAATTCACATCTCAATCAGTGCAGCATTTCATCACATTGAGTTCACTTTCATTAACCCATCTTGCCCCTGATGGAGGGCGGGTGTTGGTGGTTTGAGCCAAGATAAAGTGATCTGCCAATAAAAACATATGCAGCAAGTAAACTGTTGTGTTATCAGTAGCTCCATCAGGGATGCTCCTTAAATCTAATACAGTGGGTCTAATGGTAAATCAGTGTTCAAAGGGGCCAGTGTTTCTAAAGGACAGGTAGGAGGATTGTAATCTGCAAAGTAACCGGTAGCTTCATCCGTCAGATTAATGTGGAGGTGTTAAAAGATACCTCTGAATTAAACAGTGAATGTAACCAGTGAAACTTTGCCTCCGTATCTTTCATACACAACCCTCCAAACAAACTAACTTTGTACAAAAACCAGATGATCCGCTCCGCCTGTCTGATCTGCTCCTCTGTTCTTCCTGCTCTAAATGTTTTCAATAAAACTCTCCTGTTGTGTTCAGGTGGATCGGGTGGACAGGACGCCTCCCAGTCTGACCACCAGGCGGAGTCCCAGCACCGTGGTGGATCTGGGCGGCGGGCGTTTCGGCATCTTCATCACCTCCAAACACCTGCAGGCCTCCGACCCCGACAGCCCCACAGAGGAGCTGGAGTTCTCCATCATCAGGCCGCCGCACTTCGGCTACCTGGAGAACGCCCTCACAGGTGGGAGGGCTGCTGGTATAAAGGGATATTTCGGATATTTTACAGAGGGATTGTACGAGGTTTTTACCCACAGTCAGTGTGCTACCTGAGGCTTATGGCAGTGGACACGCCCCCAGTTTGGAGAAGCAGACAGGAGTGCCAGCACAGAAACTAAGCATTATACTGCTGTGGACAGATTTTAGCCATCCAGAAATCTCAATATCAGGTTCAGCGTATGTTATATTGAGAATATTTTCACTGCTTTAATTGGAAACCAGAAGGCAATTCCCAATGGGGAACTGCAGCATTTATATATATGATGTTTTTCAAATAAATACACTGTACAACCATTTAAAGTTGAGCCAAAATTGATTGAAACTTCCCGTCCTGCCAGGTGCTTACATCAAGGGTCGTTTCACCCAGCGGGATGTAGACCGGCGTGCGGTGGTGTTCGTCCTACCGGCCGACATGGAGGTGACAGCCGACAGCTTCCAGTTCCGCCTCACCGACCCGGCAGGAAACACCATGCTGCCTGAAATGTAGGTTTGTAGAAGGAAGTGATCCGACTGATGACAATACAGGAACCCAAAACTGACCACAATTAGGTGGTCAAAGGTCAAAGTCACTATGACCGCCTAATATCTCAAGAACACCTTGAGGCAGTTCTTTTCAAATCTGGCACAAACTTCGACATGGACTTGCCTCACAGCAAGAGGGTTCCTGGTTGGAGAGCAGGAACCCTCTTGCTGTGAGACGACAATGCTAACCTCTGCACCACCGTGCCGCTGAACCTGAACATTGAAGCTTTCAGTAAAAGTGGCAAAACCACGGTGCAGAAAAATAATTATTGGAAGTACAGGCATTAAAATATGATTAAAGAACCAATCAGAGTGGCCCATTTCAGTATTGGATCCTGATTTTTGAGGCATTAATGTGTTCATCACTTTAATTTTGCAGCTATTAATATTGGAGCTCATTTTAAGTTCTTCATATACAGTTAACTAGTTGAGTGCAGTGGTTTCCAACCTAGGGGCCCGGCCCCTCCAAAGGGTCTCTAGATAGATCTGAGGGGTCTTGAGATGGTGATAAGTCCTGACACCCATATCTGCGTTCACTTGTGAAATATTGGATCATTTGAAGAGTAACCGAATTGAAGCCATGTGAGAAGTTTAGAGGGCTTTCAGCTGAGTGTCTCCTGCAGACTGGAGCTGTCCTGGTCTCGGGTGGAGTTGTCTGCGACCTGCTACAGAACCTGCGAGACGGCGGGAACCCTTCAGATCCAGATTCAACGCAGTGGGAAGAGCGTTGATCCGGCGTACGTTGCCATCCAGGTACAGCTTCCTGATCTGTCTCCAGACTCCGAGCTGCTGCTGCTGCTGCAGAGTTACTGTGTTTAAAGGGATACGCCAACATTTGTTTTGTTTGCATGTCTTGCCTCACTCCCGAGTCCATGACAAGCAGATAGATTCCATTCTTTCGACTGTACGTGCAATAACAAGGGAGGGACGGGCAGAGCTCGCCCACCGCTTGTTAGCTTAGCTCAAATGCTTGGAGTCAACGGGGAGCATTAGCCTGACTCTGCCTACAGTCATCAGATAAACTCTTCAGCAACTCTATGTTACGTTATCTATTTTTAGACTAAGATTAGCACTTTATGTAATTTTCTAAAGAAATGCATACAAAACTAAACCGCAGTTTTTGTGCATGCGCAAACCACCACTGACGTGCTTGTAAGTAGGTCAACAAAAAAAACCCTCTGTTTAGGAGACGATAAAGAGAAGAAAACATGTAGTTCCTCCTCCGTATATTC
The DNA here is from genome assembly GCA_026686955.1 of Epinephelus cyanopodus. Lineage (NCBI taxonomy): Eukaryota > Metazoa > Chordata > Actinopteri > Perciformes > Serranidae > Epinephelus > Epinephelus cyanopodus. The sequence continues at coordinate 2,056,440 of CM048920.1, forward strand.
TGGTTCAAATAGGTAAGGTTGTGGATCTTCGTCAGTCCTGTAGAAATCATCCTCGTCCTCTCTTACAAAGTCAGCCATAATCCGTAGTAGCAATCTTCTTCTTCTCCTAAACAGAGGCAAGACACGCAAACAAAACAAATGTTGGCGTATCCCTTTAAAAGTGAAGGATATTTTCATTCTGAAGCAAATGGGTCGGTGCTCAGTGTTTGTTTTATTGATTTGTTTGTGCAGGTGGAGGATGGATCGGCCAAACCCGGCAAAGACTTCACTCACAGCTCAGCCAGTCTGATCCAGTTTGACCCAGGTCTGATTCTACTGGACTCTGTTCAGGTCTACTAACAGTAGCTAGCCGCTGTTAGCTGTTAGCTGCTGTTAGCTGTGATTGCATTACCTTTCTCCTTCAGCAGCTCTCTCCACCTGGGAAAGGCTGCCCTGATGTTGACCCTGGTTTTTTTAATATGCCGCTCACGTTGCCTTTTTGTTTCCCTTTGGCACTTTCTTGGCGACGAGGATTCCGTCTCCCATGATCCTGCAGTATGCTCAAACAGTAGGACTGTGTTATGCTGCAGTAGTGCCGGGGTAGTAGCAAAGCACCTCTTGCTCCTCTCCTTCAGCTACTCAGTCACGCAGCGCTGGCCTGACTCTCATCGAAAACGCCAAAGGCGAAGCTGTCTGTCCCTTGCTGGCGGATGTTTTCTCAAGATGGAGAAACGTTGTGGAACCCTCCAGATGACTTACCCGCACAATGTACAAACAAATCCGAAATTCTCCTTTTACGAGAATAAGTCAGATTATTGGTGGAGGTAATGATACACCAATGATGACATGTTTATGAATGCAGAAATCAATTTTTGCCAATAAACAACTGAAAATGTTTCACACTGCCTTTAAAAAAGGCAAAAGTCTGAGACTGTACTCATAACATCTTTAGGAAAGAAGTCAACTACAAGTCCCAGAGTGCACTGCTGTTAGAAACATCCATCAGATTTAGTATTTTGGATAAATTCAGCAGCTCTGTTACTCCTCAAGGGAATTTTTGGCACAAACATCCACTCAGACTCAGCAATAAACAGATTAGATTTTGGTGGTCAAAGGTCAAGGTTGCTGTGACCTTGTGTCCATCGTATTCTAGTGAATGCAATATCTCAAGAAAGCTTTGAGGGAATTTCAACACATTTGGCACAAACATCTATTTGGACTCAAGAAAGAACTGATTAGATTTTGGTGGTCAAAGGTCAAGGTTGCTGTGACCTTGCATCCATATCATGGTCGTTTTTTGGGACTGTATTTGTTTTAGCATTTGTTTTTATTGCTAGTATCTGTTTTCATAATAGTTATATTGCTTAGGTTGTTTTAAGTTTTTAGTGTGTTTGTTCTGTTATGATGATATTTATTTCTGTATTTTGCACCTTTGGTCTCTGAGAAATGCTCCTTTGGCAAAAACGTCCACTTTGACTCAAGTCAAAAGTCACTGTGACCTCACAGAATGTGTTTTCAGCCATAAAGCAAGAATTATTTTTGCTTCTTATTATGACAGATCTTCACACAAATGTTTAACGTGATAAAATAATGAAGTGATGACATTTTATATCCAAAAGATCAAAGGTCAGCTTCACTGTGACATCAGCATGTTCTGCAAAACACTTCTCTGTCCATTACTCAACATCAAGTTTTTTTAATCTTGAAACTGTGCTGATTGTGTAGATCCTCTGCGTGTGAAGCATCCATGTTTTAGATTTTTTTTCTTTGCAGCAACATATCTGAAGCATTGTCTGCTGTCACTGCTACAAGAGAGTCTGGACAGACATGGATGTAAACTGTAACGGCAACTTGATGCGTTCGCAGAGGCATACAACTGCGTGTTGGTAATTCTAGTTTCCTTCTGTTTCCTTGTCAGGAGTCAGTGTGAAGACCTGGAACATTTACCTGATAGACGATGGTCTGGAGGAAAACCACGAGACCTTCACCGTCACTCTGAAAAACCCTAAAAACGCCGTCCTGGGACAGAGGACGTCCGCCACTGTCGAGATCATCGACCCCAGGGGAGGTACACATGTTTTTAAAATGTCCACAGGCCTTTTTTTTATTCACCTTATAAAGACAGAGACACCATTTTATAGTTGTTATCATCCCCTCAGTTGGCTCAGCATCACTGTTGCTTGTTTTTTGTTCTTTTTCCTGTTTGTTAATTCAAATTTGGAGGAAAATGAAGCAAAAAGGGTTAAAAAAAAAAAAAAAAAGTACATTTTGGGACTTCTTTTTATGTATTTGACTCTCTTTCAATAAAAATAGACTGATTGTCTTTGCACCTTATTTATTGTCTAAACGTTCAGTCACTGATGTGTGCAGATGTTTTGTGTTGTATGCAGTAATCTAAAACAAAACAAAACCGGATGTACCCTCTCTGCCTTCTACCAGGAAGGTGTGATCCAGATGACCTGAGGGTGGAGGAGGACGAGAAGAGACTCCCCCCACCTCATCCTCCTCCCCGCCTCCCTGACCCTCCCAAGCCGGAAGAGGAGGACCCCGTCACCGACATCGAGGCGGAGCTGCTGTGGGAGAACCAACCTCACCCTCCCCGCGGGGACGTCCCGAACCGCCGGGCCTACCTGGACTATGGAGAGGGGGAGCCACAGGACCAAGCGGTCCCCAACAGCTACGGCCAAATCCACCACTACAGCAGGCAGCTGCCGGGGGCAGGCCCTGGGAGCACTGGGAGCACTGGGAGCACTGGGAGCACTGGACACAGGGTCAAACATGGAGGATTAAAGGTCAGTGAAGTTTTTGCAGCCACAAATCTCTTTCTCATACTGACTAAAGGATGATTCCAGATAATTAAAAGTCTTATTTTTACAGTTAGATCGTCACACTGTTCCTGGTCGAAATTTCTTTATTTTGTTTTTTGTGGCTGAAGCAGCTTTTTCATCTCCATCATATGTTGCGTTGTGGGACAGCAAGACCTCAAAAAAAAATTTCAAAAATCTAGCAAGTTAGTCTGCATGTTGATTGTTTAAAGGAGTAGTGTGTGAGATTTTAGGAGATCTAGAAAACATGAGACCAACCGATACTCTTAGGACGCATTCACACTGGCGCTATGTGGTCCACTCTAAACGAAGCCTGGTCCGCTTCCACGGATAGTTCGGTTCATTTGGAGTGGTGTGAACGCTCATTCAAACTCTGGACCAAACAAGGGAACCCTGGTCTGCTTGAAAACTGGGGGCTAGGTTCACTTGCAACTGAACCCTGGTGCGGTTCGCTTACAGTAGAAAATGTAAACGGACTATCCAGCGAACCAAAGACAGGAAGTGAACCAAAGACAGGAAATGAACAAAAGAGAGGAAGTGATGTAGAGCACAGTGCATTTTGATGTTTGGTGTTTTTGTGGTGACTTAGCCGGCTGAAGGTGATGGATTTCCGTTTTCTTCATGGTCAGTGGGCGTTTCGGGCAATATCGCCCCCAAACGAGCAGCTGTTGTAACGGCATGATGTTGTCCAGGCTGTTAGGTCCACTTTAAAAAGTGCAGTGTGAAAGAGAACCGAACCAAATGAAGGTGTGAAGTTTTATGGCATTCCCCGCCCAATCGAACCGAGTCCCCAGGACTATCCTGGTGTGAATGCACCTTTATTTTCAGATGACTACACTGAAGAATACGTACCTTGGCACCCATTAGCTCAGTGGGGAGAGCAGTTGTCCCATGTACAAAGGCATTGTCTTCGCTGCAGCAGCTGTGAGTATGATTCCAGCCTGCAGCCCTTTGCTGAATGTCATCCCACTTCTGTTCCCCTTTTACACTCAATACTGTGCTAGACAAAAAAGGCCCAAAAAAAGAATTTTAACGAAAAGGAAAACATTCCCATTACATCATGATGTCGGCGTGGACGTTTCGAGTCTCCTTTCTGTCAGCGCCACTAAAATTGCTGGATGGTTGATGGTGCTTTTTGTGGTTGGCTTTGGACGGTGGTGACATGTGGTGACTTCTAGCTGCAAGCCAGCCAGGTTTAAGATTTTCAAATGTCAGGGAAAAGATGGAGAAGACGGGCTCCAGCTGAACTAGCATCCGGCTAGCCATTGTACAGGCAGTGGAAAATAAACTGGACGACCTCCGTGCTGCATCAGTGTCCGACGGGATATGGTAACTGTAATATCCCTTGATTCATTGAGACTTGGCTAAATCCTGAACAGTGCCATTAAACCAGGAGGCTCTTTTTATTTGTGCTGATGTGACAGAGCAGAGGACTCTGGGAGAGAAGAAGAGGAGGCGTGTGCTTTATGGTGAATAAGTATCGGTGTGTCAGTGGGATTGTCCTGTTCCTGCTGTGGATCACTGCTATACATTGTTTAGCAGCAGCTTCAGAGCAGCGCTGCCTGTGTTTGGGAGGAGCCACCACTCAGCCATCTTGCTGAGGTCGGGATGTGTGGACATTGAAATCATAACACAACCAGAAGCCACAGATCTCCAGAACCATCTGGAAAATCGGACGATTATAAAGCAGCAGCCAACGACACAAAAAAAGGACTAAATTAGAGTGAACAAGTTAAAGGAGCTGACTCGATCACATTTCACTGGAGGTGTACCTTGTATAATTCAGTGTGACTAATAAATGATTGATTGATATTCCATTTCTGCCAATATGTCCCCCTGAGTCTCACACACTGGACCTTTAAATGTTCTTGAACTGGTTGTTTGTTTGAGTGTGAATCTCTCTTAAAAGATGATATTTTAATTGACCTTTGACCCTTCTGCTGCTGTTCAGGTCCATCTGTCAGGAGACAGGAGGTCTGAGGAGAAGGTCTGGACGGTAAGACTCACTGTCAGTTTATCTACAGTCAGATAACCAGCATCCACACACTTTGTTAACGTCAGCGTGGCTCTCCTCCTCCTCCTCCTCCTCCTCCTCCTCCTCCTCTCCATCAGTTCCACAGTCTGACTCCTCTCCGGCTGGAGGAGCTGAAGCCGGGTGATGCCGGGTGGAGCTGGTCGCCTCACGGTGGCCTCCTCCAGGACCTCCCAGTTGGAGACCCTCCTCAGATGGATCATCCAGAACTCAGACACCACCCAGAGCTACGCCAGCGCAAGGTACAAACACACACTGATGTTTTCTGTTCTCTCCACCCTTTTATAACTTGTGAACTACATCTACAATAATTGACCTTCAAGACTCCCAGTTTCCAGTCATGGAAAGTAACTAAGTACATTTACTTAAGTACTGTTAAAATACTGTCAAGTACTGTTTGGTTTTACTTCCACACCACATTACTACATCTCAGAGGGAAATATTACTGACTTTTATTCACGCAGCAACATTTATTTGATAACTTTAGTTACTTTGCAGGTTCAGATTAAAAGACAAAATATAATTTTCTAATGAATTATGTGTTATTATAGATTACAGGCTCAGACACATTAAATCAACTTCAGAGAACAAGCGGTGATGAAAGCCACCTGCTGCATCACCTCACGTCGTCTGTGTCTCGGTCAAAAAGTTGCACATGAACACACCACAAAGACTACAGCCGACAGCCAACCTGCATGTACGTTCTGCCCCTGTGTGAAAGGAAGTAACCCTCCACACCAGCAGATGGCGGTAGTCTTCAGGTCATTAAATGAGAGGATCGGTTTGAGTTTGGCAATGTTGCTAAATTGGAAAAAGCAACTTTTGTGACAATGTTAATTGTTTGTCAAATTTTAAAATTAAATCAAAGATGACGCTAAGATTTCTGGCATGAGCATGAAGGTTAGACGCCAGGGGCCGTAGGTGGTTTGCTGTATCCCAGATGGAGTTGGAGGGGCCAAATAAAAATAAGTTCTGTCTTACTATCATTTAATTGAAGACAGTTTTTGCCATCCAGGATTTCACATCTTAGAGGCAGTTGAGGAGGGGCCTAACTGTGTTGGTTTAATGGGAGGTAAAGCTGAGTATCATCGGCATAACGATGGTAGGAGATATTGTATTAATGGAAGATGGAGCCTAAAGGGAGCATGTAAAGGGCAAACAAGATGGGTCCCAAGATGGAGCCTTGGGGTACACCACAGGTGTACTGATTTGAGCGGAGGAGAAGGAGGAAAACAGGGCTCAAGTAAAACATGTAATTACTAATACTATTAATATAACTGTATCAAGATTGTAAGTTAAAATAAAACATTCAGTGAGCTTCAGTAAAGTTTCTCTGTCAGTCTGACCTGTAAATAACCACAGTTGGTTTTGTTTGAGTTGATAACAGGAGTCCAAAGCGGGGATGTTTGGACAGCTGGTTGTTCAGTGTTAAAATATCGTTACAGTTGTGATGATTCTTGCTTTCTGTTTTTCAGACAGGGAAGTCGGTGAGCAGCTCCTGTCCTGATGGTTGGACTCACTACAGGAGACGCTGTTACATCGTCGGCTCGTCTGTGGCCAGCTGGGCCAGCGCCGAGAGAAGCTGCTCGCTGCTGTAAATGACACAAACATATAACATAAGTTATTATCTCCATAAGGCCTGAGACTGGAGCGGATCTTGCATTCAGTCGTGGGTTTGTGGGAGCGAGTGGGCCCGATACGATGAATTAGTCCTTGTTTTGTTATCTTTGCCGCCATCTTGACTGTAAATTCCAGGTCAGACCAAAGATTGGTGACAAGATTGAACCACTTTTGAACATTGCAGAGAAAAGGTGGAGCAGTGTGAACTGGCCGGTCTGAGCTCGACTCACCTGACACTGAGCTGGTCATATCGCTGTCAGCTGGTTTTAAAGCACGTCACCAATTTCAACAGCCAATCAGCTTGTAGTGAAGTCCGCTGGTCAAAATGACCTCAGACGGCGTGTTGACTTGCTGCAGCATGTGCTCCGTCCCCACCGAGCCCTCTGTTTCTGATGTGCCAGTGTCAGATGATGGATGGCTCACTGTATGTGTGGCTGGTTATTTATATTATTGTGGTGTATTGATTATGAATACAGTCCATCTGATGCTAGTTTTGTTTCATCACTAGTATCTCACTATCACTATCCTCATTCAGATTTTAAGAAGCTACAAATTATATTCAGCCACAAAATAAGTCTGAAAAGCTGCAAATCAGAACGAAACACAGAGAGTTGTTGACTAGAGATGATACACCGTCTCAGCTTAGGTTTTATTTTTATTATCTGGGGGTCTTTTCACCCCTGAAAGTCTGAACCAAAGTTGTCATCTTCAAAAGGGCTGAAATCTATTTAAATCTGGTGTAAAGTTTATTAAAGTCTAAACCTGAGTTTAGGTCCCTGCACAGGTGTCAAGTTTAGTTTACTTTAGTTGTATTTGTGTGTGTGAACGCAGCTTTAGATGTGTGTTTGATACCTTGAACATTTTGTGTGTCAGGTTTAACAGCAGCCTGACCAGCGTGCGCTCCAGAAGAGACATGACCTGGCTATGGAAGTTTGCAGGGAGGAAGCCATTTTGGATCGGTAAGCGGCTCCGATGAGTGACGGATCGAATGTGCACTAAACGCTTAACCACTAAAAAACTGTCAAACTACCTGCCAGTTTAAACTTAAGGTCCTCTCATGCAAACAGATTTGTTTTTAAGCAGCACATGTGAGCGATCTACTCTTCCTGGTTCTCAGGTCTGTCTGGAGGTCCAGGTCGCTGGATGTGGGCTGATGGTCGGTCAGTGTCCTTCTCCAGACTGAGGGGGGCGCCGCTGGGCCGCGGTGAGTCCGACATCGGCTCAGATTGTGTGCTGGTTGAAAACCCCAGAAGCTGGATCTCTACAAGCTGCTCCCCTGAAACTCAGCACACATTCATCTGTTCATCTCCGGCTCACACTCACTGAGAGACTCATATTTTCTGCTACCAGCTCCGTCCTAACGACCTCTGTGAACGCTGTGTTGAAGTCATATTTAAAGATACGCAAAGATGCTGCTCTGTACATTAGTTTTCATATTTTTGTCATAATAAAGATCGCTGCACAAACTGAAGTATGAGTATTTACATCTAGTTTTAAATCAGCAGTTTGACAAATGATTATATTTGTGTAAACACTTGACTCACGTGCTGCACCCAAGTACTCATGTCACTTTCTACTTCTGCTCCACTACAGTTATCTAACAGCTTTAAATACTTAACAGTTTAAAAAGATACTACTGCTTCAGAGTTTAAAAATTATTTTAATTAGTTATCAATTTATAAACTTTAGTACAGGTAGTACAGGTGAAACGATTAGTCCATTAATCAATCAGTCAACTGACAGAAAGTGAGAGTAAAACTATTTTGACGGTTGAAGTATTTTTTTTTATATAAAACTGTTCCTTTGAATAATAGTTAAAATTGCAATGTGTTCGTAATAATGTTGAGGTGAGACTGACAAACACTGGTAATATGTTACTTTGGGCTGTGGCTTATTGTGAAGCCATTTGTCACTATTTTCAGTATTTTTACAAACCAAACCGTCTATTAATGCAGGAAATAATCAGCAGATTAATCCATAATGAAAATAATCATTGCAGTTGCAGTCTGAAGCAAAATAGAAAATAAACATGTCTTTAAGGAGTCCACTTGTTGGAGCCATAGTGCAGTGCTGTCTTTGTGAAACCAGCCTGAATGTACTGTAAAGCACTCAGCAGAGGGCAGCACAACACCACAGATACCTCTGAGGATTGCAACACTGCTCTGACTCCAACAGATTAATCAATGCATATCTAAACAAACAAATAAATATACGTAATTATTATCTTGGCATGTCGATTGCACAAAAACTGGTCCACTTTTCAGGGAGTTTCACTAAAAGATGAAACAATTTTTACACTGGCAGAGTCCTTCAGCTTAAGACAAGCTGTTTTTAATACTTTTTAAGACGTTTCCAGTGCCACTCAAAATTAAATGTAGAGCCAATTATGGAAAAAAAACAAAACTGAAGGGAAAAAAAACAGAAATCCTCATCAATTAGGGACAATTATGAAACACAACACTGGTTGACAGTAATGTGAGAGGCTTTCAGTAAGTTGTTATTTATTTAAGAATTTTTATTTTTTTAATGCAATGTCAGAAAAAGGTATTCATAACATCCTGCTTTCCATGTCTAATTAGTTTTAACGTGTGAAAAAGGCAACTAAAGAAGAAATGACACAAAAATTTATTGAACATTAAAAACAAGAAAATATGAAAAACGAAACAACCTGGAAAGAGCGCTTAAAAATTATAATAATTCTGTAACATCATTTTAAAATGTAATAATCATAACAATAATTAGAAGTGTAGATTTTCCCGAGCTTTAAAGATCATTGAAAAATCTTCTCACCAAGTTTCTCACTGTCTTTTTTTCATGTTTTCTCCCCACTGAGCTCAGGGTTCAAAGGGTTAAATATGTGTAACTTTGGGCCTTAAAAAATGTAACACTCAAATTCACCCCGTGTACAGTTGTCACGAGTGTAGAAATTAGCTAGAGAGACCCAAACTGTTTTTGTAGCAGGCTGTAAACATGTTTACTAAACACTATTACTTGGAGCAAATTTAAAAAAACCCCAACTATATCATTACATCTAAACAGATACATGAATGAAAACATCCATTATAAAAATAATGATGAATCTTACAATTAGCCTGTAGATGTTTTTCCAATTTGAATCAGCTGTTTAAATGTGTTTATCATCAAAATACATCTTTTACTCAAAATGACTTTCTGAATTGAATCTGTTTTCTCTCAAACATAACTTAAAGACTTTCATCTGCTAATAGTTTAATTGTTGGAGTTTCATTACCTTTACAGCAGTGATTAAATTCTGTGTCTCATATTTACTGTTTTGGAATTATTGTAAACAATCATGAGTTTGATGAAACTTAATTACGGGACAGTTTAGAAAACTGTGGAGCCGTCTCCAAACCCTCTGATTCTTAGAAGAGTTTACCTCCTAAAAGATGAAGTGATCAGTGTTTGTAAATTAGAAATGAGCTCTGTTGTAAACAAGTGTTAAACACACAGTATCTCTGTCAAACTGCTCCTCTTCCTGGAATGACTCGGAGCTTGATGAGCCCTCCCTCCTCTTCCTGCTCTCACACACACAGCCAGCTCCACTCTGTCCACACATTTCCTTGTTCCCTCCCCTTCAGATCTACAGTGTGTAACAGAGCTGACAGGCTGCATTCACTGCAGGAACACATGATGTTTAGATCAGAGCTCAAACTACTTTCACTTCTCAGAGAGTGAAACTCAGACGGGCGTTGTCTCAGAGAGGTGAAATGGCGCAGCGAGGAGTTGAGCTGGACCGAGAAACCTTCTCTTGTTCCATCTGTCAGGATCTACTGAAGGATCCGGGGACTCTTCTCTGTGGACACAGCTACTGCATCAACTGTATTCAAAGCTTCTGGGATGGAGAGGATGAGAAGAGAATGTACAGCTGCCCTCAGTGTAGGCAGAGCTTCACTCCGAGGCCTGTCCTGATGAAAAGCACCATGTTAGCAGATTTAGTGGAGAAACTGGAGAAGACTGGACTCCAAGCTGCTGCTGCTGATCACTGCTATGCTGGAGCTGAAGATGTGGCCTGTGATGTCTGCACTGGGAGGAAACTGAAAGCCTTCAAGTCCTGTCTGCAGTGTGTGGCCTCTTACTGTGAGAAACACCTCCAGCCTCATCGTGACTCGCCTCCATTCCAGAAACACAAGCTGGTGGAGCCCTCCAAGAAGCTGCAGGAGAACATCTGCTCTCGTCATGATGAGGTGATGAAGATGTTCTGCCGCACTGATCAGCAGTGTATCTGTTATCTCTGCTCTGTGGATGAACATAAAGGCCACGACACAGTGTCAGCTGCAGCAGAAAGGACTGAGAGGCAGAGAGAGCTGGAGGGGAGTCGACAAAACATCCAGCAGAGAATCCAGGACACAGAGAAAGATGTGAAGCTGCTCCAACAGGAGGTGGAGGCTATCAGTCGCTCTGCTGATAAAGCAGTGGAGCACAGTGAGAAGATCTTTACTGAGCTGATCCATCTCATGGAGAAAAGACGCTGTGATGTGAAGCAGCAGCTCAGACGGCAGCAGAAAACTGAAGTGAGTCGAGTCAAAGAGCTTGAGGAGAAGCTGGAGCAGGAGATCACTGAGCTGAAGAGGAAAGACGCTGAGCTGAAGAAGCTCTCACACACAGAGGATCACAGCCAGTTTCTACACAACTACCCCTCACTGTCAGCACTCAGTGAAGCCACACACTCATCCAGCATCAACATCCGTCCTCGCCGCTACTTTGAGGACGTGACAGCGGCTGTGTCAGGAGTCAGAGATAAACTACAGGACGCTCTGAGGGACACATGGACAAACGTCTCACTGACAGGGACTCAAGTGGATGTTTTACTGCCACAACCAGAGCCCAAGACCAGAGCTGAGTTCTTCAGATATTCACGTCACATCACACTGGATCCAAACACAGCACACACATGGCTGTTATTATCTGAGAGGAACAGGAAAGTGACAGTAATGAGTGAACAACAGTCTTATTCTGATCACCCAGACAGATTCACTGACAGGTCTCAGGTCCTGAGTAGAGAGAGTCTGACTGGACGTTGTTACTGGGAGGTGAAGCTGAGAGGGATGGTTGATGTAGCAGTCGCATACAAGAATATCAGCAGAGCAGGGGATGAATGTAGATTTGGACTCAATGACAAATCTTGGTCGTTAGATTGTGACAATGACAATTATAACTTTTATCACAACAAAGTCAAAACTGGTGTCTCAGGTCCTCAGTCCTCCAGAGTAGGAGTGTACCTGGATCACAGTGCAGGTATTCTGTCCTTCTACAGCGTCTCTGAAACCATGACTCTCCTCCACAGAGTCCAGACCACATTCACTCAGCCTCTCTATGCTGGACTTTGTCTTTTTCTTCCTGGAGCCACTGCAGAGTTGTGTGAAGTGAAATAGTCAGAAGTCATTTAAGGGTTAAACTCTGTCTTTAGTCTCCATGTTTGTTGCTGACAGCTGATTGTTGTGGCGTTTCTTCACTGCACTGAGATCAGCTGTCAGTCAAACATTGTGGGCGGGACTTTGACATCTTCTCCTGAGTTGTTGTGTAAATGTTTGAGTTTCTTTAGGTGCACTCTAAAATATGATTCATGGGCTCAGTGGGTAACGCTTCAAATACACAAGTTTGTCAGCAGAAACAAATGAAGTTTGTTTCATTAACGTGTTTTAGTAGCTGACAACTTATTTTAACAAGTTCAAAAATGGTTTTGACATTTTTGAGTAGGATGGAATTAAAATAAATCAGATAGAACATCTTAAATAAAATAGTTTGACCACTAATATCATTGCTATGCTATTTTTTTAAAAACTGCATCATATTTTCTTTAATTTTACCTTTTTTATATATATATTACATTTACCCTGTGTGGTTTTCATGTCATATTTCGTATGTTTTCTGTCTTTGTCTCAATATCACATGTTGTCAGTTCTGATTTCTCATTTGTCAAATAATATAATAAATAAGGTAAAGGCAGACATATTAATAACTGCAACAACAAATGATGATTTAAGAAGCATTTTTTATTTTATCTTCAATTTTAAAGGAAAATTTGATATTCAAGTGACGACTTTAACAATAATTTAATAAAATTTTTGAGCTTGACAGTTGTTGTTTTTTTTTACCGTCAATTTCAAATCAATAAATGCACAAGGGGGAAACTGAACTGAGGCTTCATTTGAAAGCAGGAAACAAAGTTCAAAGTGCTGCTGGTCGTCCTGGAATCAGCCCTCCCCCTCTTCCTGCTCTCACACAACTAAATACATTGTTATTCGAGTGTTTTGATTTATTTTAATCACATTTATGAGTTATTGGCTTTATCTGTATTTTCTGTGGCTAATAAAAAAGTTCCTGGGAATTTTTTCATTGACGTATTGCTTCTTTTCTGCCGTTATATTCCTTCTGCGATGCTTTATTTTATCCCAGAGACTTAAGTTTAGTAAATGTCTTTTAGTTGTTTTGTAGAACAGGATTTGTGCTGCAGTGTTACACTGTAGTATTTGTCCTGTTTAATAAGTTGTTTGCCGTCTGAAGCTGTGAATAAATGCAGGTTTGTTTCAGGCTGATTTAGTGAAATTGAAATGTTTTCCCAGTGAACATTTCAGGACATTTTCAGTTTCAGATCTGTACATTTACATCACTCATTGAAAGTAACACTTGTGCTTACTGCTGCAAATGTGACACCCATGAATGTGTGGTCACATTATGTCATTTAATTCACAAAATGTCTGCAGAGGAGCGTTTCCAGGGCTCAGATTGTTTGCTTGAGGTGCTCTTTGGATGGAACAATCACATACAGCAAAACTCAGGAAACTCCAAGGCACTCTCTTTGGAAAAATTAAAAAGCCTTTAATGTTATGGCTTGGTCATCTTAAACCTCTAAAAACTGTGACGCGTTTCGGCATACGAGCCTTCATCAGGGAGTCAAACAGTTTTCGAAATGGAAAAGACTTTCTTAAAAGCTTTCAAACCACCAATCAGAGGCCTTCACTTGGCAGAAGCAGGTTCAGGGTTGCAGTACTACACAAAGACCACTAGATGTCCTCCTTCACACTTAATAGAGCAGAGTTTTCATGACTACATGCAAAGGTTTCATACAATCATGCATCACTACAACACACATTAAAGTCAAACCAAACACCATAGAAAAACACACAGTTAATTAAAGGAAGACACTAAAATCAAGTTTTTCTTCCTGGCCTGGGCATCTAGTAGCCTGCAGTTTGTCAGTCCAGAGACTTTCTCTCTGGTTTGGATGTGTTTGCCTGTCTCCTTTCCTCAGTGACAGTGGTATATGGTCAGTCCCACAGGCCTGTAGGGTGGATGGGTCACTATTATAGTGCTCCATGTGCCTCGCCATAGGATAGCTCATGTTGTCTGTGCGGACTGCATATTTACGTTCAGCCAGTCTGTCCTGCAAATGTCTCTTTGTTCTTCCTATATAAAACACTTTGCAGTCAGGACATTCCAGTCTACATATATAACAAATACAGTTTTACAGTTCATGAAATGGTTAATGGTAGATTGTTTTTGGGATACAACACCAGCAAAGGTTTTGGTCTGTAATACATTTGTACAATGATTGCAGCGCTGACACTTGTAAGACCTTTTGGGTTTAGATCCCAACCATGTTTTTGGCCTTCTGGTTTCAAATGGCTTCGGACCAGTTTGTCTGGAATCGTAGGACATCTCCTGAAGGTGACCAGAGGTGACTCTGGAAACATCTGGCCAAGCATATCATCACTTTCAATAATACCCCAGTTTTTTACTATATGTAGTGACAAAAATAGGTCTGTCTTTTGTTGGCTTAGGTGGGTTTCTTTGTAGAAGTGATGGCCTGTCTACATGTTTGGCCCTTGTGTATGTTTTCTGGAGAGTTCCTTAAAACGTGACATCGTCTCTTGTGCTTTACACTCAAAAGCATTATCTTGGTCACAGATTCTCCTGACTCTCTGGAACTGACCATAAGGCACATTTTCCTTCAGCCACGCAGGGTGGAAGCTTTTAGCATGCAGAATGGTGTTTCTGTCAGTAGGTTTTCTACATACTGAAGTGTGTCGGGCACCATGATTGTCTTTAGAGACAGTCAGGTCAAGGAAATTAATACAATCTTTTCTGGAATATAGTAAAGATTGTATTAATTTTCTTGACCTGACTGTCTTTAATAGTTTTGTTTCAGGCCTGAACGAAGAACTTGATTTTAGTGTCTTCCTTTAATTAACTGTGTTTTTTTTCTATGGTGTTTGATTTGATGTTTTTTGTCGACCTGTAAACCAAACCCTTGACTTTAATGTGTGTTGTAGTGATGCATGATTGTATGTAACCTTTGCATGAAAACTCTGTTCTATTAAGTGTGAAGGAGGACATCTAGTGGTCTTTGTGTAGTACTACAACCCTGAACCTGCTTCTGCCAAGTGAAGGCCTCTGATTGGTGGTTTGAAAGCTTTTAAGAAAGTCTTTTCCATTTCTAAAACTGTTTGACTCCCTGATGAAGGCTCGTATGCCGAAACACGTCACAGTTTTTAGAGGTTTAAGATGACCAAGCCATAACAATAAAGGCTTTTTAATTTTTCCAAAGAGAGTGCCTTGGAGTTTCCTGAGTTTTGCTATATGTGATTGAATTGTTTCAGTTTTTATGTGTTTATTGTTGAAGAGGCTTTTTTCAGTTCGTTGTATGTGTATTTGTATTTGGAGTCAGTTCCTGATTTTTGCAACAAGGGGGCGTCGCCTCTTTAGTGAGACGCTTGGTGAGGCTCCAACTCTCGTCCTCAGTGCAACAGAAGCGAGCGAAGGAAACACACTAACGTTACAACCTGTTGCCTGTCTCATCATTACATTGTTCTTTCCAGGTTAGTAGCTGGTAAAATAACACATGTGACGTTTAGGTATGATGTATATGTAAAGCCCTGCTTGTGTTTTATCTGTCAGGAGGTTGATTGTTACGGTGGCCGACAAGGACAAACGCACTGCAAATAAAGAAAACGCTGCATATTCACTCACACAGCGGAAGTGCTCCAGGCCTCCAGCGGCAGTGCTGAGCTTCCACCCGAGAGACAGACGAGTGAGCGAGAAGGACAAAGTTATGTTTGGAGGGAAGTTGGAGCCGCGACAGGCAACACTGAAAGGTATGTATTCTTTTTTGTAGTAGCACCATTGTCAATAGTGGGATAGTTAGTGGGCTAAAACTGTACATTAGTAGTTGATGTAGCACGTTGAAAGGCAGATAGTTAAAGTGTTTATATGTTGTATTGACTTCAAAGTGGGGCGCACTGGTAGTTCAATTTGAGCTCTTATTCTAAAGTTCTAACTTTAATTGTAAACATTTATAATGTGTATACATGACAGTATTAATAAGAGGAAAATGTCCCCAGCAGACAGCACTTTGCAGAGACACTAGAAACCCAAAACATTAAACCACCACTGGGATATTTTAACTGTGTTACTGGGGATTTTGGGGCAAGTCGCATTTCAGCGGCTGCACAAAGTTCCATCAGTCAGAGCGACCTCAAACCGGAAGTTGTGGCATTTCCCTTTCAAAGTAGAACAGGGTGATGAGTGGTAGAAAAATGAATCGAGTCACTTGATAATCACCTCTTTTTTTCATTTTACATCCACTTGAACCCCTCTGTTTTCCACTTCTCACACATTTCATCACTCACATTACTAATATTTTCATAACTTCCAGTTTGTTGAATCACGTTTTGCTCCTTCAGACACTTTCCTTAAATGACACTTTTGTGTTGTGAGTGATGATTGATGAATGTGAGGTGGAGAAAATGATGAAAATATGGTTTTGTTTTCATCATGTTACGGTTGTTTTAATCAAACCAGATTTACAATGAATCAAATAACTTGATACTTCCTCACTTTATTTTGTTGTTTTCATCACCTCCATTTTGATCCATCAGTTTCTGTCACGTCCACTCCTCATCACGTGTTGCAGAGCAGTAAAAAGAAACTCAAGGTTAAAGGTCAAGAACAAAATCAAAGCAGGTGAAAGAATTTTTAAAATGTTATCCTTGATCTCTTCTGTTCAGGGATGTAGCACCACATATTGGATCCTTTGCATAAGCAGTGTCTGTGTGGGCCCCGCACCTTTCCCCTCTTGATCCATCTCTCAGTCAGTTTGCTTTCTTTCCCTTTCCTTTCTTCCTTTCTTCCTTTCTCTTGCTTGGGGAAAGACCATAGACTGTCTATAATAATGGATGGAGCTACTGTGATGTCACCTTTGGGTTTTGTGGACTCGAGTTCGGCATTTCAGCCGTGGCCATCTTGGTTTTTGGAGCCAGAAGTGACCATATTTGGAGAGAGGGTGGAGCTGTGGACTGTAGCGACGCCTCACAGACAATCTGTCACTCAAAGCGGCCGCGCCCATAACCCTCTGAAACCTGCGCAAACTGCCTTTATTTCTTTTAACAACCTGTGAAAAAGGCAACTAAAGAAAAAATGACACAAAAATTTAATGAACATTAAAAACAAGAAAATATGAAAAACGAAACAACTTGAGCGCTTAAAAATTAGAATAATTCTGTAACATCATTTTAAAATGTAATAATCATAACAATAATTAGAAGCGTAGATTTTCCTGAGCTTTAAAAAAAAAACCTAAATCTTTTTTACTTTATTTTTTTGTCATTGAAAAATCTTCTCACCAAGTTTCTCACTGTCTTTTTTTCATGTTTTCTCCCCACTGGAGCTCAGGGTTCAAAGGGTTAAATATGTGTAACTTTGGGCCTTAAAAAATGTAACGTTCAAATTCACGCCGTGTACAGTTGTCACGAGTGTCGAAATTAGCTAAGAGACCCAAACTGTTTTGTAGCAGGCTGTAAACATGTTTACTAAACACTATTACTTGGGGCAAATTTAAAAACAACAACAACTATATCATTACATCTAAACAGATACATGAATGAAAACATCCATTATAAAAATAATGATGAATCTTGCAATTAGCCTGTAGATGTTTTTCCAATTGTGCTTATTTAGTCCTCCTTTTATTTTGAAATCCTGACCAGAACCTGCATTGTTTCCTGTTTCCAGTTTAACAGCTGGTGGTGAAGATAAAACAGAAACCTTTTTATATTCACCTGTACAAACATGTCACAAAACTAAACTGCAGAAGCAAATAATGTGGTGCATTCAGGTCCTGTGGGATTCAGAGCTGCACCAAGTACCATTTGAATCAGCTGTTTAAATGTGTTTATCATCAAATACATCTTTACTCAAAATGACTTTTTCTGAATTGAATCTGTTTTCTCTCAAACATAACTTAAAGACTTTCATCTGCTAATAGTTTAATTATTGGAGTTTCATTACCTTTACAGCTGTGATTAAATTCTGTGTCTCATATTTACTGTTTTGGAATTATTGTAAACAATCATGAGTTTGATGAAACTTAATTACGGGACAGTTTAGAAAACTGTGGAGCCGTCTCCAAACCCTCTGATTCTTAGAAGATTTACCTGCTAAAAGATGAAGTGATCAGTGTTTGTAAATGAGAAATGAGCTCTGTTGTAAACAAGTGTTAAACACACAGTATCTCTGTCAAACTGCTCCTCTTCCTGGAATGACTCGGAGCTTGATGAGCCCTCCCTCCTCTTCCTGCTCTCACACACACAGCCAGCTCCACTCTGTCCACACATTTCCTTGTTCCCTCCCCTTCAGATCTACAGTGTGTAACAGAGCTGACAGGCTGCATTCACTGCAGGAACACATGATGTTTAGATCAGAGCTCAACTACTTTCACTTCTCAGAGAGTGAAACTCAGACGGGCGTTGTCTCAGAGAGGTGAAATGGCGCAGCGAGGAGTTGAGCTGGACCGAGAAACCATCTCTTGTTCCATCTGTCAGGATCTACTGAAGGATCCGGGGACTCTTCTCTGTGGACACAGCTACTGCATCAACTGTATTCAAAGCTTCTGGGATGGAGAGGATGAGAAGAGAATGTACAGCTGCCCTCAGTGTAGGCAGAGCTTCACACCGAGGCCTGTCCTGATGAAAAACACCATGTTAGCAGATTTAGTGGAGAAACTGAAGAAGACTGGACTCCAAGCTGCTCCTGCTGATCACTGCTATGCTGGAGCTGAAGATGTGGCCTGTGATGTCTGCACTGGGAGGAAACTGAAAGCCTTCAAGTCCTGTCTGCAGTGTGTGGCCTCTTACTGTGAGAAACACCTCCAGCCTCATCGTGACTCGCCTCCATTACAGAAACACAAGCTGGTGGAGCCCTCCAAGAAGCTGCAGAGAACATCTGCTCTCGTCATGATGAGGTGATGAAGATGTTCTGCCGCACTGATCAGCAGTGTATCTGTTTTCTCTGCTCTGTGGATGAACATAAAGGCCACGACACAGTGTCAGCTGCAGCAGAAAGGACTGAGAGGCAGAGAGAGCTGGAGGGGAGTCGACAAAACATCCAGCAGAGAATCCAGGACACAGAGAAAGATGTGAAGCTGCTCCAACAGGAGGTGGAGGCTATCAGTCGCTCTGCTGATAAAGCAGTGGAGCACAGTGAGAAGATCTTCACTGAGCTGATCCGTCTCATGGAGAAAAGACGCCGTGATGTGAAGCAGCAGCTCAGACGGCAGCAGGAAACTGAAGTGAGTCGAGTCAAAGAGCTTGAGGAGAAGCTGGAGCAGGAGATCACTGAGCTGAAGAGGAAAGACGCTGAGCTGAAGAAGCTCTCACACACAGAGGATCACAGCCAGTTTCTACACAACTACCCCTCACTGTCAGCACTCAGTGAAGCCACACACTCATCCAGCATCAACATCCGTCCTCGCCGCTACTTTGAGACGTGACAGCGGCTGTGTCAGGAGTCAGAGATAAACTACAGGACGCTCTGAGGGACACATGGACAAACGTCTCACTGACAGGGACTCAAGTGGGTGTTTTACTGCCACAACCAGAGCCCAAGACCAGAGCTGAGTTCTTCAGATATTCACGTCACATCACACTGGATCCAAACACAGCACACACACTGCTGTTATTATCTGAGAGGAACAGGAAAGTGACACTAATGAGACAACAACAGTCTTATTCTGATCACCCAGACAGATTCACTGAGTGGTCTCAGGTCCTGAGTAGAGAGAGTCTGACTGGACGTTGTTACTGGGAGGTGAGCTGAGAGGAAAAGGAGTTTCTGTAGCAGTCGCATACAAGAATATCAGCAGAGCAGGGAGTGAATCTGTATTTGGATACAATGACAAATCTTGGTCGTTATATTTTTTCGATAACACTTATAACTTTTGTCACAACAAAGTCCCAACTCGTGTCTCAGGTCCTGAGTCCTCCAGAGTAGGAGTGTACCTGGATCACAGTGCAGGTATTCTGTCCTTCTACAGCGTCTCTGAAACCATGACTCTCCTCCACAGAGTCCAGACCACATTCACTCAGCCTCTCTATGCTGGACTTGGACTTTATTATCCTGGAGACACTGCAGAGTTGTGTGAAGTGAAATAGTCAGAAGTCATTTAAGGGTTAAACTCTGTCTTTAGTCTCCATGTTTGTTGCTGACAGCTGATTGTTGTGGCGTTTCTTCACTGCACTGAGATCAGCTGTCAGTCAAACATTGTGGGCGGGACTTTGACATCTTCTCCTGAGTTGTTGTGTAAATGTTTGAGTTTCTTTAGGTGCACTCTAAAATATGATTCATGGGCTCAGTGGGTAACGCTTCAAATACACAAGTTTGTCAGCAGAAACAAATGAAGTTTGTTTCATTAACGTGTTTTAGTAGCTGACAACTTATTTTAACAAGTTCAAAAATGGTTTTGACATTTTTGAGTAGGATGGAATTAAAATAAATCAGATAGAACATCTTAAATAAAATAGTTTTGACCACTATATATCATTGCTATGCTATTTTTTTAAAAACTGCATCATATTTTCTTTAATTTTACCTTTTTTTATATATATATTACATTTACCCTGTGTGGTTTTCATGTCATATTTCGTATGTTTTCTGTCTTTGTCTCAATATCACATGTTGTCAGTTCTGATTCTCATTTGTCAAATAATATAATAAATAAGGTAAAGGCAGACATATTAATAACTGCAACAACAAATGATGATTTAAGAAGCATTTTTTATTTTATCTTCAATTTTAAAGGAAAATTTGATATTCAAGTGACGACTTTAACAATAATTTAATAAAATTTTTGAGCTTGACAGTTGTTGTTTTTTTTTTACCGTCAATTTCAAATCAATAAATGCACAAGGGGGGAAACTGAACTGAGGCTTCATTTGAAAGCAGGAAACAAGTTCAAAGTGCTGCTGGTCGTCCTGGAATCAGCCCTCCCTCCTCTTCCTGCTCTCACACAACTAAATACATTGTTATTCGAGTGTTTTGATTTATTTTAATCACATTTATGAGTTATTGGCTTTATCTGTATTTTCTGTGGCTAATAAAAAAGTTCCTGGGAATTTTTTCATTGACGTATTGCTTCTTTTCTGCCGTTATATTCCTTCTGCGATGCTTTATTTTATCCCAGAGACTTAAGTTTAGTAAATGTCTTTTAGTTGTTTTGTAGAACAGGATTTGTGCTGCAGTGTTACACTGTAGTATTTGTCCTGTTTAATAAGTTGTTTGCCGTCTGAAGCTGTGAATAAATGCAGGTTTGTTTCAGGCTGATTTAGTGAAATTGAAATGTTTTCCCAGTGAACATTTCAGGGACATTTTCAGTTTCAGATCTGTACATTTACATCACTCATTGAAAGTAACACTTGTGCTTACTGCTGCAAATGTGACACCCATGAATGTGTGGTCACATTATGTCATTTAATTCACAAAATGTCTGCAGAGGAGCGTTTCCAGGGCTCAGATTGTTTGCTTGAGGTGCTCTTTGGATGGAACAATCACATACAGCAAAACTCAGGAAACTCCAAGGCACTCTCTCTGGAAAAATTAAAAAGCCTTTATTGTTATGGCTTGGTCATCTTAAACCTCTAAAAACTGTGACGTGTTTCGGCATACGAGCCTTCATCAGGGAGTCAAACAGTTTTCGAAATGGAAAAGACTTTCTTAAAAGCTTTCAAACCACCAATCAGAGGCCTTCACTTGGCAGAAGCAGGTTCAGGGTTGTAGTACTACACAAAGACCACTAGATGTTCTCCTTCACACTTAATAGAGCAGAGTTTTCATGACTACATGCAAAGGTTTCATACAATCATGCATCACTACAACACACATTAAAGTCAAACCAAACACCATAGAAAAAAACACAGTTAATTAAAGGAAGACACTAAAATCAAGTTTTTCTTCCTGGCCTGGGCATCTAGTAGCCTGCAGTTTGTTAGTCCAGAGACTTTCTCTCTGGTTTGGATGTGTTTGCCTGTCTCCTTTCCTCAGTGACAGCGGTATATGGTCAGTCCCACAGGCCTGTAGGGTGGATGGGTCACTATTATAGTGCTCCATGTGCCTCGCCATAGGATAGCTCATGTTGTCTGTGCGGATCTTGCATATTTACGTTCAGCCAGTCTGTCCTGCAAATGTCTCTTTGTTCTTCCTATATAAAACACTTTGCAGTCAGGACATTCCAGTCTACATATATATAACAAATACAGTTTTTACAGTTCATGAAATGGTTAATGGTAGATTGTTTTTGGGATACAACACCAGCAAAGGTTTTGGTCTGTAATACATTTGTACAATGATTGCAGCGCTGACACTTGTAAGACCTTTTGGGTTTAGATCCCAACCATGTTTTTTGGCCTTCTGGTTTCAAATGGCTTCGGACCAGTTTGTCTGGAATCGTAGGACATCTCCTGAAGGTGACCAGAGGTGACTCTGGAAACATCTGGCCAAGCATATCATCACTTTCAATAATACCCCAGTTTTTTACTATATGTAGTGACAAAAATAGGTCTGTCTTTTGTTGGCTTAGGTGGGTTTCTTTGTAGAAGTGATGGCCTGTCTACATGTTTGGCCCTTGTGTATGTTTTCTGGAGAGTTCCTTAAAACGTGACATCGTCTCTTGTGCTTTACACTCAAAAGCATTATCTTGGTCACAGATTCTCCTGACTCTCTGGAACTGACCATAAGGCACATTTTCCTTCAGCCACGCAGGGTGGAAGCTTTTAGCATGCAGAATGGTGTTTCTGTCAGTAGGTTTCTACATACTGAAGTGTGTCGGGCACCATGATTGTCTTTAGAGACAGTCAGGTCAAGGAAATTAATACAATCTTTTCTGGAATATAGTAAAGATTGTATTAATTTTCTTGACCTGACTGTCTTTAATAGTTTTGTTTCAGGCCTGAACGAAGAACTTGATTTAGTGTCTCCTTTAATTAACTGTGTTTTTTTTCTGGTGTTTGATTTGATGTTTTTTGTCGACCTGTAAACCAAACCCTTGACTTTAATGTGTGTTGTAGTGATGCATGATTGTATGTAACCTTTGCATGAAAACTCTGTTCTATTAAGTGTGAAGGAGGACATCTAGTGGTCTTTGTGTAGTACTACAACCCTGAACCTGCTTCTGCCAAGTGAAGGCCTCTGATTGGTGGTTTGAAAGCTTTTAAGAAAGTCTTTTCCATTTCTAAAACTGTTTGACTCCCTGATGAAGGCTCGTATGCCGAAACACGTCACAGTTTTTAGAGGTTTAAGATGACCAAGCCATAACAATAAAGGCTTTTTAATTTTTCCAAAGAGAGTGCCTTGGAGTTTCCTGAGTTTTGCTATATGTGATTGAATTGTTTCAGTTTTTATGTGTTTATTGTTGAAGAGGCTTTTTTCAGTTCGTTGTATGTGTATTTGTATTTGGAGTCAGTTCCTGATTTTTGCAACAAGGGGGCGTCGCCTCTTTAGTGAGACGCTTGGTGAGGCTCCAACTCTCGTCCTCAGTGCAACAGAAGCGAGCGAAGGAAACACACTAACGTTACAACCTGTTGCCTGTCTCATCATTACATTGTTCTTTCCAGGTTAGTAGCTGGTAAAATAACACATGTGACGTTTAGGTATGATGTATATGTAAAGCCCTGCTTGTGTTTTATCTGTCAGGAGGTTGATTGTTACGGTGGCCGACAAGGACAAACGCACTGCAAATAAAGAAAACGCTGCATATTCACTCACACAGCGGAAGTGCTCCAGGCCTCCAGCGGCAGTGCTGAGCTTCCACCCGAGAGACAGACGAGTGAGCGAGAAGGACAAAGTTATGTTTGGAGGGAAGTTGGAGCCGCGACAGGCAACACTGAAAGGTATGTATTCTTTTTTGTAGTAGCACCATTGTCAATAGTGGGATAGTTAGTGGGCTAAAACTGTACATTAGTAGTTGATGTAGCACGTTGAAAGGCAGATAGTTAAAGTGTTTATATGTTGTATTGACTTCAAAGTGGGGCGCACTGGTAGTTCAATTTGAGCTCTTATTCTAAAGTTCTAACTTTAATTGTAAACATTTATAATGTGTATACATGACAGTATTAATAAGAGGAAAATGTCCCCAGCAGACAGCACTTTGCAGAGACACTAGAAACCCAAAACATTAAACCACCACTGGGATATTTTAACTGTGTTACTGGGGATTTTGGGGCAAGTCGCATTTCAGCGGCTGCACAAAGTTCCATCAGTCAGAGCGACCTCAAACCGGAAGTTGTGGCATTTCCCTTTCAAAGTAGAACAGGGTGATGAGTGGTAGAAAAATGAATCAAGTCACTTGATAATCACCTCTTTTTCATTTTACATCAAACCCTCTGTTTTCCACTTCTCACACATTTCATCACTCACATTACTAATATTTTCATAACTTCCAGTTTGTTGAATCACGTTTTGCTCCTTCAGACACTTTCCTTAAATGACACTTTTGTGTTGTGAGTGATGATTGATGAATGTGAGGTGGAGAAAATGATGAAATATGGTTTTGTTTTCATCATGTTACGGTTGTTTTAATCAAACCAGATTTACAATGAATCAAATAACTTGATACTTCCTCACTTTATTTTGTTGTTTTCATCACCTCCATTTTGATCCATCAGTTTCTGTCACGTCCACTCCTCATCACGTGTTGCAGAGCAGTAAAAAGAAACTCAAGGTTAAAGGTCAAGAACAAAATCAAAGCAGGTGAAAGAATTTTTAAAATGTTATCCTTGATCTCTTCTGTTCAGGGATGTAGCACCACATATTGGATCCTTTGCATAAGCAGTGTCTGTGTGGGCCCCGCACCTTTCCCCTCTTGATCCATCTCTCAGTCAGTTTGCTTTCTTTCCCTTTCCTTTCTTCCTTTCTTCCTTTCTCTTGCTTGGGGAAAGACCATAGACTGTCTATAATAATGGATGGAGCTACTGTGATGTCACCTTTGGGTTTTGTGGACTCGAGTTCGGCATTTCAGCCGTGGCCATCTTGGTTTTTGGAGCCAGAAGTGACCATATTTGGAGGAGAGGGTGGAGCTGTGGACTGTAGCGACGCCTCACAGACAATCTGTCACTCAAAGCGGCCGCGCCCATAACCCTCTGAAACCTGCGCAAACTGCCTTTATTTCTTTTAACAACCTGTGAAAAAGGCAACTAAAGAAAAAATGACACAAAAATTTAATGAACATTAAAAACAAGAAAATATGAAAACGAAACAACTTGAGCGCTTAAAAATTAGAATAATTCTGTAACATCATTTTAAAATGTAATAATCATAACAATAATTAGAAGCGTAGATTTTCCTGAGCTTTAAAAAAAAAACCTAAATTTTTTACTTATTTTTTGTCATTGAAAAATCTTCTCACCAAGTTTCTCACTGTCTTTTTTTCATGTTTTCTCCCCACTGAGCTCAGGGTTCAAAGGGTTAAATATGTGTAACTTTGGGCCTTAAAAAATGTAACGTTCAAATTCACGCCGTGTACAGTTGTCACGAGTGTCGAAATTAGCTAGAGAGACCCAAACTGTTTTTGTAGCAGGCTGTAAACATGTTTACTAAACACTATTACTTGGGGCAAATTTAAAAAACAACAACAACTATATCATTACATCTAAACAGATACATGAATGAAAACATCCATTATAAAAATAATGATGAATCTTGCAATTAGCCTGTAGATGTTTTTCCAATTGTGCTTATTTAGTCCTCCTTTTATTTTGAAATCCCTGACCAGAACCTGCATTGTTTCCTGTTTCCAGTTTAACAGCTGGTGGTGAAGATAAAACAGAAACCTTTTTATATTCACCTGTACAAACATGTCACAAACTAAACTGCAGAAGCAAATAATGTGGTGCATTCAGGTCCTGTGGGGATTCAGAGCTGCACCAAGTAACTCATTTGAATCAGCTGTTTAAATGTGTTTATCATCAAAATACATCTTTTACTCAAAATGACTTTTTCTGAATTGAATCTGTTTTCTCTCAAACATAACTTAAAGACTTTCATCTGCTAATAGTTTAATTATTGGAGTTTCATTACCTTTACAGCAGTGATTAAATTCTGTGTCTATTTACTGTTTTGGAATTATTGTAAACAATCATGAGTTTGATGAAACTTAATTACGGGACAGTTTAGAAAACTGTGGAGCCGTCTCCAAACCCTCTGATTCTTAGAAGAGTTTACCTGCTAAAAGATGAAGTGATCAGTGTTTGTAAATGAGAAATGAGCTCTGTTGTAAACAAGTGTTAAACACACAGTATCTCTGTCAAACTGCTCCTCTTCCTGGAATGACTCGGAGCTTGATGAGCCCTCCCTCCTCTTCCTGCTCTCACACACACAGCCAGCTCCACTCTGTCCACACATTTCCTTGTTCCCTCCCCTTCAGATCTACAGTGTGTAACAGAGCTGACAGGCTGCATTCACTGCAGGAACACATGATGTTTAGATCAGAGCTCAAACTACTTTCACTTCTCAGAGAGTGAAACTCAGACGGGCGTTGTCTCAGAGAGGTGAAATGGCGCAGCGAGGAGTTGAGCTGGACCGAGAAACCATCTCTTGTTCCATCTGTCAGGATCTACTGAAGGATCCGGGGACTCTTCTCTGTGGACACAGCTACTGCATCAACTGTATTCAAAGCTTCTGGGATGGAGAGGATGAGAGAGAATGTACAGCTGCCCTCAGTGTAGGCAGAGCTTCACACCGAGGCCTGTCCTGATGAAAAACACCATGTTAGCAGATTTAGTGGAGAAACTGAAGAAGACTGGACTCCAAGCTGCTCCTGCTGATCACTGCTATGCTGGAGCTGAAGATGTGGCCTGTGATGTCTGCACTGGGAGGAAACTGAAAGCCTTCAAGTCCTGTCTGCAGTGTGTGGCCTCTTACTGTGAGAAACACCTCCAGCCTCATCGTGACTCGCCTCCATTACAGAAACACAAGCTGGTGGAGCCCTCCAAGAAGCTGCAGGAGAACATCTGCTCTCGTCATGATGAGGTGATGAAGATGTTCTGCCGCACTGATCAGCAGTGTATCTGTTTTCTCTGCTCTGTGGAGGAACATAAAGGCCACGACACAGTGTCAGCTGCAGCAGAAAGGACTGAGAGGCAGAGAGAGCTGGAGGGGAGTCGACAAAACATCCAGCAGAGAATCCAGGACACAGAGAAAGATGTGAAGCTGCTCCAACAGGAGGTGGAGGCTATCAGTCGCTCTGCTGATAAAGCAGTGGAGCACAGTGAGAAGATCTTCACTGAGCTGATCCGTCTCATGGAGAAAAGACGCCGTGATGTGAAGCAGCAGCTCAGACGGCAGCAGGAAACTGAAGTGAGTCGAGTCAAAGAGCTTGAGGAGAAGCTGGAGCAGGAGATCACTGAGCTGAAGAGGAAAGACGCTGAGCTGAAGAAGCTCTCACACACAGAGGATCACAGCCAGTTTCTACACAACTACCCCTCACTGTCAGCACTCAGTGAAGCCACACACTCATCCAGCATCAACATCCGTCCTCGCCGCTACTTTGAGGACGTGACAGCGGCTGTGTCAGGAGTCAGAGATAAACTACAGGACGCTCTGAGGGACACATGGACAAACGTCTCACTGACAGGGACTCAAGTGGGTGTTTTACTGCCACAACCAGAGCCCAAGACCAGAGCTGAGTTCTTCAGATATTCACGTCACATCACACTGGATCCAAACACAGCACACACACTGCTGTTATTATCTGAGAGGAACAGGAAAGTGACACTAATGAGACAACAACAGTCTTATTCTGATCACCCAGACAGATTCACTGAGTGGTCTCAGGTCCTGAGTAGAGAGAGTCTGACTGGACGTTGTTACTGGGAGGTGGAGCTGAGAGGAAAAGGAGTTTCTGTAGCAGTCGCATACAAGAATATCAGCAGAGCAGGGAGTGAATCTGTATTTGGATACAATGACAAATCTTGGTCGTTATATTTTTTCGATAACACTTATAACTTTTGTCACAACAAAGTCCCAACTCGTGTCTCAGGTCCTGAGTCCTCCAGAGTAGGAGTGTACCTGGATCACAGTGCAGGTATTCTGTCCTTCTACAGCGTCTCTGAAACCATGACTCTCCTCCACAGAGTCCAGACCACATTCACTCAGCCTCTCTATGCTGGACTTGGACTTTATTATCCTGGAGACACTGCAGAGTTGTGTGAAGTGAAATAGTCAGAAGTCATTTAAGGGTTAAACTCTGTCTTTAGTCTCCATGTTTGTTGCTGACAGCTGATTGTTGTGGCGTTTCTTCACTGCACTGAGATCAGCTGTCAGTCAAACATTGTGGGCGGGACTTTGACATCTTCTCCTGAGTTGTTGTGTAAATGTTTGAGTTTCTTTAGGTGCACTCTAAAATATGATTCATGGGCTCAGTGGGTAACGCTTCAAATACACAAGTTTGTCAGCAGAAACAAATGAAGTTTGTTTCATTAACGTGTTTTAGTAGCTGACAACTTATTTTAACAAGTTCAAAAATGGTTTTGACATTTTTGAGTAGGATGGAATTAAAATAAATCAGATAGAACATCTTAAATAAAATAGTTTGACCACTATATATCATTGCTATGCTATTTTTTTAAAAACTGCATCATATTTTCTTTAATTTTACCTTTTTTTATATATATATTACATTTACCCTGTGTGGTTTTCATGTCATATTTCGTATGTTTTCTGTCTTTGTCTCAATATCACATGTTGTCAGTTCTGATTTCTCATTTGTCAAATAATATAATAAATAAGGTAAAGGCAGACATATTAATAACTGCAACAACAAATGATGATTTAAGAAGCATTTTTTATTTTATCTTCAATTTTAAAGGAAAATTTGATATTCAAGTGACGACTTTAACAATAATTTAATAAAATTTTTGAGCTTGACAGTTGTTGTTTTTTTTTTACCGTCAATTTCAAATCAATAAATGCACAAGGGGGGAAACTGAACTGAGGCTTCATTTGAAAGCAGGAAACAAAGTTCAAAGTGCTGCTGGTCGTCCTGGAATCAGCCCTCCCTCCTCTTCCTGCTCTCACACAACTAAATACATTGTTATTCGAGTGTTTTGATTTATTTTAATCACATTTATGAGTTATTGGCTTTATCTGTATTTTCTGTGGCTAATAAAAAAGTTCCTGGGAATTTTTTCATTGACGTATTGCTTCTTTTCTGCCGTTATATTCCTTCTGCGATGCTTTATTTTATCCCAGAGACTTAAGTTTAGTAAATGTCTTTTAGTTGTTTTGTAGAACAGGATTTGTGCTGCAGTGTTACACTGTAGTATTTGTCCTGTTTAATAAGTTGTTTGCCGTCTGAAGCTGTGAATAAATGCAGGTTTGTTTCAGGCTGATTTAGTGAAATTGAAATGTTTTCCCAGTGAACATTTCAGGACATTTTCAGTTTCAGATCTGTACATTTACATCACTCATTGAAAGTAACACTTGTGCTTACTGCTGCAAATGTGACACCCATGAATGTGTGGTCACATTATGTCATTTAATTCACAAAATGTCTGCAGAGGAGCGTTTCCAGGGCTCAGATTGTTTGCTTGAGGTGCTCTTTGGATGGAACAATCACATACAGCAAAACTCAGGAAACTCCAAGGCACTCTCTCTGGAAAAATTAAAAAGCCTTTATTGTTATGGCTTGGTCATCTTAAACCTCTAAAAACTGTGACGTGTTTCGGCATACGAGCCTTCATCAGGGAGTCAAACAGTTTTCGAAATGGAAAAGACTTTCTTAAAAGCTTTCAAACCACCAATCAGAGGCCTTCACTTGGCAGAAGCAGGTTCAGGGTTGTAGTACTACACAAAGACCACTAGATGTTCTCCTTCACACTTAATAGAGCAGAGTTTTCATGACTACATGCAAAGGTTTCATACAATCATGCATCACTACAACACACATTAAAGTCAAACCAAACACCATAGAAAAAAACACAGTTAATTAAAGGAAGACACTAAAATCAAGTTTTTCTTCCTGGCCTGGGCATCTAGTAGCCTGCAGTTTGTTAGTCCAGAGACTTTCTCTCTGGTTTGGATGTGTTTGCCTGTCTCCTTTCCTCAGTGACAGCGGTATATGGTCAGTCCCACAGGCCTGTAGGGTGGATGGGTCACTATTATAGTGCTCCATGTGCCTCGCCATAGGATAGCTCATGTTGTCTGTGCGGATCTTGCATATTTACGTTCAGCCAGTCTGTCCTGCAAATGTCTCTTTGTTCTTCCTATATAAAACACTTTGCAGTCAGGACATTCCAGTCTACATATATATAACAAATACAGTTTTACAGTTCATGAAATGGTTAATGGTAGATTGTTTTTGGGATACAACACCAGCAAAGGTTTTGGTCTGTAATACATTTGTACAATGATTGCAGCGCTGACACTTGTAAGACCTTTTGGGTTTAGATCCCAACCATGTTTTTTGGCCTTCTGGTTTCAAATGGCTTCGGACCAGTTTGTCTGGAATCGTAGGACATCTCCTGAAGGTGACCAGAGGTGACTCTGGAAACATCTGGCCAAGCATATCATCACTTTCAATAATACCCCAGTTTTTTACTATATGTAGTGACAAAAATAGGTCTGTCTTTTGTTGGCTTAGGTGGGTTTCTTTGTAGAAGTGATGGCCTGTCTACATGTTTGGCCCTTGTGTATGTTTTCTGGAGAGTTCCTTAAAACGTGACATCGTCTCTTGTGCTTTACACTCAAAAGCATTTATCTTGGTCACAGATTCTCCTGACTCTCTGGAACTGACCATAAGGCACATTTTCCTTCAGCCACGCAGGGTGGAAGCTTTTAGCAGCAGAATGGTGTTTCTGTCAGTAGGTTTTCTACATACTGAAGTGTGTCGGGCACCATGATTGTCTTTAGAGACAGTCAGGTCAAGGAAATTAATACAATCTTTTCTGGAATATAGTAAAGATTGTATTAATTTTCTTGACCTGACTGTCTTTAATAGTTTTGTTTCAGGCCTGAACGAAGAACTTGATTTTAGTGTCTTCCTTTAATTAACTGTGTTTTTTTTCTATGGTGTTTGATTTGATGTTTTTTGTCGACCTGTAAACCAAACCCTTGACTTTAATGTGTGTTGTAGTGATGCATGATTGTATGTAACCTTTGCATGAAAACTCTGTTCTATTAAGTGTGAAGGAGGACATCTAGTGGTCTTTGTGTAGTACTACAACCCTGAACCTGCTTCTGCCAAGTGAAGGCCTCTGATTGGTGGTTTGAAAGCTTTTAAGAAAGTCTTTTCCATTTCTAAAACTGTTTGACTCCCTGATGAAGGCTCGTATGCCGAAACACGTCACAGTTTTTAGAGGTTTAAGATGACCAAGCCATAACAATAAAGGCTTTTTAATTTTTCCAAAGAGAGTGCCTTGAGTTTCCTGAGTTTTGCTATATGTGATTGAATTGTTTCAGTTTTTATGTGTTTATTGTTGAAGAGGCTTTTTTCAGTTCGTTGTATGTGTATTTGTATTTGGAGTCAGTTCCTGATTTTTGCAACAAGGGGGCGTCGCCTCTTTAGTGAGACGCTTGGTGAGGCTCCAACTCTCGTCCTCAGTGCAAACAGAAGCGAGCGAAGGAAACACACTAACGTTACAACCTGTTGCCTGTCTCATCATTACATTGTTCTTTCCAGGTTAGTAGCTGGTAAAATAACACATGTGACGTTTAGGTATGATGTATATGTAAAGCCCTGCTTGTGTTTTATCTGTCAGGAGGTTGATTGTTACGGTGGCCGACAAGGACAAACGCACTGCAAATAAAGAAAACGCTGCATATTCACTCACACAGCGGAAGTGCTCCAGGCCTCCAGCGGCAGTGCTGAGCTTCCACCCGAGAGACAGACGAGTGAGCGAGAAGGACAAAGTTATGTTTGGAGGGAAGTTGGAGCCGCGACAGGCAACACTGAAAGGTATGTATTCTTTTTTGTAGTAGCACCATTGTCAATAGTGGGATAGTTAGTGGGCTAAAACTGTACATTAGTAGTTGATGTAGCACGTTGAAAGGCAGATAGTTAAAGTGTTTTATATGTTGTATTGACTTCAAAGTGGGGCGCACTGGTAGTTCAATTTGAGCTCTTATTCTAAAGTTCTAACTTTAATTGTAAACATTTATAATGTGTATACATGACAGTATTAATAAGAGGAAAATGTCCCCAGCAGACAGCACTTTGCAGAGACACTAGAAACCCAAAACATTAAACCACCACTGGGATATTTTAACTGTGTTACTGGGGATTTTGGGGCAAGTCGCATTTCAGCGGCTGCACAAAGTTCCATCAGTCAGAGCGACCTCAAACCGGAAGTTGTGGCATTTCCCTTTCAAAGTAGAACAGGGTGATGAGTGGTAGAAAAATGAATCAAGTCACTTGATAATCACCTCTTTTTTTCATTTTACATCCACTTGAACCCCTCTGTTTTCCACTTCTCACACATTTCATCACTCACATTACTAATATTTTCATAACTTCCAGTTTGTTGAATCACGTTTTGCTCCTTCAGACACTTTCCTTAAATGACACTTTTGTGTTGTGAGTGATGATTGATGAATGTGAGGTGGAGAAAATGATGAAATATGGTTTTGTTTTCATCATGTTACGGTTGTTTTAATCAAACCAGATTTACAATGAATCAAATAACTTGATACTTCCTCACTTTATTTTGTTGTTTTCATCACCTCCATTTTGATCCATCAGTTTCTGTCACGTCCTCCTCATCACGTGTTGCAGAGCAGTAAAAAGAAACTCAAGGTTAAAGGTCAAGAACAAAATCAAAGCAGGTGAAAGAATTTTTAAAATGTTATCCTTGATCTTCTGTTCAGGGATGTAGCACCACATATTGGATCCTTTGCATAAGCAGTGTCTGTGTGGGCCCCGCACCTTTCCCCTCTTGATCCATCTCTCAGTCAGTTTGCTTTCTTTCCCTTTCCTTTCTTCCTTTCTTCCTTTCTCTTGCTTGGGGAAAGACCATAGACTGTCTATAATAATGGATGGAGCTACTGTGATGTCACCTTTGGGTTTTGTGGACTCGAGTTCGGCATTTCAGCCGTGGCCATCTTGGTTTTTGGAGCCAGAAGTGACCATATTTGGAGGAGAGGGTGGAGCTGTGGACTGTAGCGACGCCTCACAGACAATCTGTCACTCAAAGCGGCCGCGCCCATAACCCTCTGAAACCTGCGCAAACTGCCTTTATTTCTTTTAACAACCTGTGAAAAAGGCAACTAAAGAAAAAATGACACAAAAATTTAATGAACATTAAAAACAAGAAAATATGAAAAACGAAACAACTTGAGCGCTTAAAAATTAGAATAATTCTGTAACATCATTTTAAAATGTAATAATCATAACAATAATTAGAAGCGTAGATTTTCCTGAGCTTTAAAAAAAAAACCTAAATCTTTTTTACTTATTTTTTTGTCATTGAAAAATCTTCTCACCAAGTTTCTCACTGTCTTTTTTTCATGTTTTCTCCCCACTGAGCTCAGGGTTCAAAGGGTTAAATATGTGTAACTTTGGGCCTTAAAAAATGTAACGTTCAAATTCACGCCGTGTACAGTTGTCACGAGTGTCGAAATTAGCTAGAGAGACCCAAACTGTTTTTGTAGCAGGCTGTAAACATGTTTACTAAACACTATTACTTGGGGCAAATTTAAAAAACAACAACAACTATATCATTACATCTAAACAGATACATGAATGAAAACATCCATTATAAAAATAATGATGAATCTTGCAATTAGCCTGTAGATGTTTTTCCAATTGTGCTTATTTAGTCCTCCTTTTATTTTGAAATCCCTGACCAGAACCTGCATTGTTTCCTGTTTCCAGTTTAACAGCTGGTGGTGAAGATAAAACAGAAACCTTTTTATATTCACCTGTACAAACATGTCACAAACTAAACTGCAGAAGCAAATAATGTGGTGCATTCAGGTCCTGTGGGGATTCAGAGCTGCACCAAGTAACTCATTTGAATCAGCTGTTTAAATGTGTTTATCATCAAAATACATCTTTTACTCAAAATGACTTTTTCTGAATTGAATCTGTTTTCTCTCAAACATAACTTAAAGACTTTCATCTGCTAATAGTTTAATTATTGGAGTTTCATTACCTTTACAGCAGTGATTAAATTCTGTGTCTCATATTTACTGTTTTGGAATTATTGTAAACAATCATGAGTTTGATGAAACTTAATTACGGGACAGTTTAGAAAACTGTGGAGCCGTCTCCAAACCCTCTGATTCTTAGAAGAGTTTACCTGCTAAAAGATGAAGTGATCAGTGTTTGTAAATGAGAAATGAGCTCTGTTGTAAACAAGTGTTAAACACACAGTATCTCTGTCAAACTGCTCCTCTTCCTGGAATGACTCGGAGCTTGATGAGCCCTCCCTCCTCTTCCTCTCTCACACACACAGCCAGCTCCACTCTGTCCACACATTTCCTTGTTCCCTCCCCTTCAGATCTACAGTGTGTAACAGAGCTGACAGGCTGCATTCACTGCAGGAACACATGATGTTTAGATCAGAGCTCAAACTACTTTCACTTCTCAGAGAGTGAAACTCAGACGGGCGTTGTCTCAGAGAGGTGAAATGGCGCAGCGAGGAGTTGAGCTGGACCGAGAAACCATCTCTTGTTCCATCTGTCAGGATCTACTGAAGGATCCGGGGACTCTTCTCTGTGGACACAGCTACTGCATCAACTGTATTCAAAGCTTCTGGGATGGAGAGGATGAGAAGAGAATGTACAGCTGCCCTCAGTGTAGGCAGA
This sequence comes from Epinephelus cyanopodus, assembly GCA_026686955.1. Taxonomy (NCBI): domain Eukaryota; kingdom Metazoa; phylum Chordata; class Actinopteri; order Perciformes; family Serranidae; genus Epinephelus; species Epinephelus cyanopodus. Next base: position 2,090,982 of record CM048920.1, read on the forward strand.
GCTTCACACCGAGGCCTGTCCTGATGAAAAAACACCATGTTAGCAGATTTAGTGGAGAAACTGAAGAAGACTGGACTCCAAGCTGCTCCTGCTGATCACTGCTATGCTGGAGCTGAAGATGTGGCCTGTGATGTCTGCACTGGGAGGAAACTGAAAGCCTTCAAGTCCTGTCTGCAGTGTGTGGCCTCTTACTGTGAGAAACACCTCCAGCCTCATCGTGACTCGCCTCCATTACAGAAACACAAGCTGGTGGAGCCCTCCAAGAAGCTGCAGGAGAACATCTGCTCTCGTCATGATGAGGTGATGAAGATGTTCTGCCGCACTGATCAGCAGTGTATCTGTTTTCTCTGCTCTGTGGAGGAACATAAAGGCCACGACACAGTGTCAGCTGCAGCAGAAAGGACTGAGAGGCAGAGAGAGCTGGAGGGGAGTCGACAAAACATCCAGCAGAGAATCCAGGACACAGAGAAAGATGTGAAGCTGCTCCAACAGGAGGTGGAGGCTATCAGTCGCTCTGCTGATAAAGCAGTGGAGCACAGTGAGAAGATCTTCACTGAGCTGATCCGTCTCATGGAGAAAAGACGCCGTGATGTGAAGCAGCAGCTCAGACGGCAGCAGGAAACTGAAGTGAGTCGAGTCAAAGAGCTTGAGGAGAAGCTGGAGCAGGAGATCACTGAGCTGAAGAGGAAAGACGCTGAGCTGAAGAAGCTCTCACACACAGAGGATCACAGCCAGTTTCTACACAACTACCCCTCACTGTCAGCACTCAGTGAAGCCACACACTCATCCAGCATCAACATCCGTCCTCGCCGCTACTTTGAGGACGTGACAGCGGCTGTGTCAGGAGTCAGAGATAAACTACAGGACGCTCTGAGGGACACATGGACAAACGTCTCACTGACAGGGACTCAAGTGGGTGTTTTACTGCCACAACCAGAGCCCAAGACCAGAGCTGAGTTCTTCAGATATTCACGTCACATCACACTGGATCCAAACACAGCACACACACTGCTGTTATTATCTGAGAGGAACAGGAAAGTGACACTAATGAGACAACAACAGTCTTATTCTGATCACCCAGACAGATTCACTGAGTGGTCTCAGGTCCTGAGTAGAGAGAGTCTGACTGGACGTTGTTACTGGGAGGTGGAGCTGAGAGGAAAAGGAGTTTCTGTAGCAGTCGCATACAAGAATATCAGCAGAGCAGGGAGTGAATCTGTATTTGGATACAATGACAAATCTTGGTCGTTATATTTTCGATAACACTTATAACTTTTGTCACAACAAAGTCCCAACTCGTGTCTCAGGTCCTGAGTCCTCCAGAGTAGGAGTGTACCTGGATCACAGTGCAGGTATTCTGTCCTTCTACAGCGTCTCTGAAACCATGACTCTCCTCCACAGAGTCCAGACCACATTCACTCAGCCTCTCTATGTGGACTTGGACTTTATTATCCTGGAGACACTGCAGAGTTGTGTGAAGTGAAATAGTCAGAAGTCATTTAAGGGTTAAACTCTGTCTTTAGTCTCCATGTTTGTTGCTGACAGCTGATTGTTGTGGCGTTTCTTCACTGCACTGAGATCAGCTGTCAGTCAAACATTGTGGGCGGGACTTGACATCTTCTCCTGAGTTGTTGTGTAAATGTTTGAGTTTCTTTAGCACTCTAAAATATGATTCATGGGCTCAGTGGGTAACGCTTCAAATACACAAGTTTGTCAGCAGAAAACAAATGAAGTTTGTTTCATTAACGTGTTTTAGTAGCTGACAACTTATTTTAACAAGTTCAAAAATGGTTTTGACATTTTTGAGTAGGATGGAATTAAAATAAATCAGATAGAACATCTTAAATAAAATAGTTTGACCACTATATATCATTGCTATGCTATTTTTTTAAAAACTGCATCATATTTTCTTTAATTTTACCTTTTTTTATATATATATTACATTTACCCTGTGTGGTTTTCATGTCATATTTCGTATGTTTTCTGTCTTTGTCTCAATATCACATGTTGTCAGTTCTGATTTCTCATTTGTCAAATAATATAATAAATAAGGTAAAGGCAGACATATTAATAACTGCAACAACAAATGATGATTTAAGAAGCATTTTTTATTTTATCTTCAATTTTAAAGGAAAATTTGATATTCAAGTGACGACTTTAACAATAATTTAATAAAATTTTTGAGCTTGACAGTTGTTGTTTTTTTTTACCGTCAATTTCAAATCAATAAATGCACAAGGGGGGAAACTGAACTGAGGCTTCATTTGAAAGCAGGAAACAAAGTTCAAAGTGCTGCTGGTCGTCCTGGAATCAGCCCTCCCTCCTCTTCCTGCTCTCACACAACTAAATACATTGTTATTCGAGTGTTTTGATTTATTTTAATCACATTTATGAGTTATTGGCTTTATCTGTATTTTCTGTGGCTAATAAAAAAGTTCCTGGGAATTTTTTCATTGACGTATTGCTTCTTTTCTGCCGTTATATTCCTTCTGCGATGCTTTATTTTATCCCAGAGACTTAAGTTTAGTAAATGTCTTTTAGTTGTTTTGTAGAACAGGATTTGTGCTGCAGTGTTACACTGTAGTATTTGTCCTGTTTAATAAGTTGTTTGCCGTCTGAAGCTGTGAATAAATGCAGGTTTGTTTCAGGCTGATTTAGTGAAATTGAAATGTTTTCCCAGTGAACATTTCAGGACATTTTCAGTTTCAGATCTGTACATTTACATCACTCATTGAAAGTAACACTTGTGCTTACTGCTGCAAATGTGACACCCATGAATGTGTGGTCACATTATGTCATTTAATTCACAAAATGTCTGCAGAGGAGCGTTTCCAGGGCTCAGATTGTTTGCTTGAGGTGCTCTTTGGATGGAACAATCACATACAGCAAAACTCAGGAAACTCCAAGGCACTCTCTTTGGAAAAATTAAAAAGCCTTTATTGTTATGGCTTGGTCATCTTAAACCTCTAAAAACTGTGACGTGTTTCGGCATACGAGCCTTCATCAGGGAGTCAAAACAGTTTTCGAAATGGAAAAGACTTTCTTAAAAGCTTTCAAACCACCAATCAGAGGCCTTCACTTGGCAGAAGCAGGTTCAGGGTTGTAGTACTACACAAAGACCACTAGATGTTCTCCTTCACACTTAATAGAGCAGAGTTTTCATGACTACATGCAAAGGTTTCATACAATCATGCATCACTACAACACACATTAAAGTCAAACCAAACACCATAGAAAAAAACACAGTTAATTAAAGGAAGACACTAAAATCAAGTTTTTCTTCCTGGCCTGGGCATCTAGTAGCCTGCAGTTTGTTAGTCCAGAGACTTTCTCTCTGGTTTGGATGTGTTTGCCTGTCTCCTTTCCTCAGTGACAGCGGTATATGGTCAGTCCCACAGGCCTGTAGGTGGATGGGTCACTATTATAGTGCTCCATGTGCCTCGCCATAGGATAGCTCATGTTGTCTGTGCGGATCTTGCATATTTACGTTCAGCCAGTCTGTCCTGCAAATGTCTCTTTGTTCTTCCTATAAAACACTTTGCAGTCAGACATTCCAGTCTACATATATATAACAAATACAGTTTTACAGTTCATGAAATGGTTAATGGTAGATTGTTTTGGGATACAACACCAGCAAAGGTTTTGGTCTGTAATACATTTGTACAATGATTGCAGCGCTGACACTTGTAAGACCTTTTGGTTTAGATCCCAACCATGTTTTTTGGCCTTCTGGTTTCAAATGGCTTCGGACCAGTTTGTCTGGAATCGTAGGACATCTCCTGAAGGTGACCAGAGGTGACTCTGGAAACATCTGGCCAAGCATATCATCACTTTCAATAATACCCCAGTTTTTTACTATATGTAGTGACAAAAATAGGTTTGTCTTTTGTTGGCTTAGGTGGGTTTCTTTGTAGAAGTGATGGCCTGTCTACATGTTTGGCCCTTGTGTATTTTTCTGGAGAGTTCCTTAAAACGTGACATCGTCTCTTGTGCTTTACACTCAAAAGCATTATCTTGGTCACAGATTCTCCTGACTCTCTGGAACTGACCATAAGGCACATTTTCCTTCAGCCACGCAGGGTGGAAGCTTTTAGCATGCAGAATGGTGTTTCTGTCAGTAGGTTTTCTACATACTGAAGTGTGTCGGGCACCATGATTGTCTTTAGAGACAGTCAGGTCAAGGAAATTAATACAATCTTTTCTGGAATATAGTAAAGATTGTATTAATTTCCTTGACCTGACTGTCTTTAATAGTTTTGTTTCAGGCCTGAACGAAGAACTTGATTTTAGTGTCTTCCTTTAATTAACTGTGTTTTTTTTCTATGGTGTTTGATTTGATGTTTTCTGTCGCCCTGTAAACCAAACCCTTGACTTTAATGTGTGTTGTAGTGATGCATGATTGTATGAAACCTTTGCATGTAAATTCTGTTCTATTAAGTGTGAAGGAGGACATCTAGTGGTCTTTGTGTAGTACTACAACCCTGAACCTGCTTCTGCCAAGTGAAGGCCTCTGATTGGTGGTTTGAAAGCTTTTAAGAAAGTCTTTTCCATTTCTAAAACTGTTTGACTCCCTGATGAAGGCTCGTATGCCGAAACACGTCACAGTTTTTAGAGGTTTAAGATGACCAAGCCATAACAATAAAGGCTTTTTAATTTTTCCAAAGAGAGTGCCTTGGAGTTTCCTGAGTTTTGCTATATGTGATTGAATTGTTTCAGTTTTTATGTGTTTATTGTTGAAGAGGCTTTTTTCAGTTCGTTGTATGTGTATTTGTATTTGGAGTCAGTTCCTGATTTTTGCAACAAGGGGGCGTCGCCTCTTTAGTGAGACGCTTGGTGAGGCTCCAACTCTCGTCTTCAGTGCAACAGAAGCGAGCGAAGGAAACACACTAACGTTACAACCTGTTGCCTGTCTCATCATTACATTGTTCTTTCCAGGTTAGTAGCTGGTAAAATAACACATGTGACGTTTAGGTATGATGTATATGTAAAGCCCTGCTTGTGTTTTATCTGTCAGGAGGTTGATTGTTACGGTGGCCGACAAGGACAAACGCACTGCAAATAAAGAAAACGCTGCATATTCACTCACACAGCGGAAGTGCTCCAGGCCTCCAGCGGCAGTGCTGAGCTTCCACCCGAGAGACAGACGAGTGAGCGAGAAGGACCAAGTTATGTTTGGAGGGAAGTTGGAGCCGCGACAGGCAACACTGAAAGGTATGTATTCTTTTTTATAGTAGCACCATTGCCAATAGTGGGATAGTTAGTGGGCTAAAACTGTACATTAGTAGTTGATGTAGCACGTTGAAAGGCAGATAGTTAAAGTGTTTATATGTTGTATTGACTTCAAAGTGGGGCGCACTGGTAGTTCAATTTGAGCTCTTATTCTAAAGTTCTAACTTTAATTGTAAACATTTATAATGTGTATACATGACAGTATTAATAAGAGGAAAATGTCCCCAGCAGACAGCACTTTGCAGAGACACTAGAAACCCAAAACATTAAACCACCACTGGGATATTTTAACTGTGTTACTGGGGATTTTGGGGCAAGTCTCATTTCAGCGGCTGCACAAAGTTCCATCAGTCAGAGCGACCTCAAACCGGAAGTTGTGGCATTCCCTTTCAAAGTAGAACAGGTGATGAGTGGTAGAAAAATGAATCGAGTCACTTGATAATCACCTCTTTTTTTCATTTTACATCCACTTGAACCCCTCTGTTTTCCACTTCTCACACATTTCATCACTCACATTACTAATATTTTCATAACTTCCAGTTTGTTGAATCACATTTTGCTCCTTCAGACACTTTCCTTAAATGACACTTTTGTGTTGTGAGTGATGATTGATGAATGTGAGGTGGAGAAAATGATGAAATATGGTTTTGCTTTCATCATGTTACGATTGCTTTAATCAAACCAGATTTACAATGAATCAAATAACTTGATACTTCCTCACTTTATTTTGTTGTTTTCATCACCTCCATTTTGATCCATCAGTTTCTGTCACGTCCACTCCTCATCACGTGTTGCAGAGCAGTAAAAAGAAACTCAAGGTTAAAGGTCAAGAACAAAATAAAAGCAGGTGAAAGTATTTTTTAAATGTTATCCTTGATCTCTTCTGTTCAGGGATGTAGCACCACATATTGGATCCTTTGCATAAGCAGTGTCTGTGTGGGCCCCGCACCTTTCCCCTCTTGATCCATCTCTCAGTCAGTTTGCTTTCTTTCCCTTTCCTTTCTTCCTTTCCTCCTTTCTTCCTTTCTCTTGCTTGGGGAAAGACCATAGACTGTCTATAATAATGGATGGAGCTACTGTGATGTCACCTTTGGGTTTTGTGGACTCGAGTTCGGCATTTCAGCCGTGGCCATCTTGGTTTTTGGAGCCAGAAGTGACCATATTTGGAGGAGAGGGTGGAGCTGTGGACTGTAGCGACGCCTCACAGACAATCTGTCACTCAAAGCGGCCGCGCCCATAACCCTCTGAAACCTGCAAACTGCCTTTATTTCTTTTAACAACCTGTGAAAAAGGCAACTAAAGAAAAAATGACACAAAAATTTAATGAACATTAAAAACAAGAAAATATGAAAAACGAAACAACTTAAGCGCTTAAAAATTAGAATAATTCTGTAACATCATTTTAAAATGTAATAATCATAACAATAATTAGAAGCGTAGATTTTCCTGAGCTTTAAAAAAAAAAACCTAAATCTTTTTTACTTATTTTTTTGTCATTGAAAAATCTTCTCACCAAGTTTCTCACTGTCTTTTTTTCATGTTTTCTCCCCACTGAGCTCAGGGTTCAAAGGGTTAAATATGTGTAACTTTGGGCCTTAAAAAATGTAACGTTCAAATTCACCCCGTGTACAGTTGTCACGAGTGTCGAAATTAGCTAGAGAGACCCAAACTGTTTTTGTAGCGGGCTGTAAACATGTTTACTAAACACTATTACTTGGGGCAAATTTAAAAAACAACAACAACTATATCATTACATCTAAACAGATACATGAATGAAAACATCCATTATAAAAATAATGATAAATCTTGCAATTAGCCTGTAGATGTTTTTCCAATTTGAATCAGCTGTTTAAATGTGTTTATCATCAAAATATATCTTTTAGTCAAAATGACTTTCTGAATTGAATCTGTTTTCTCTCAAACATAACTTAAAGACTTTCATCTGCTAATAGTTTAATTGTTGGAGTTTCATTACCTTTACAGCAGAGATTAAATTCTGTGTCTCATATTTACTGTTTTGGAATTATTGTAAACAATCATGAGTTTGATGAAACTTAATTACGGGACAGTTTAGAAAACTGTGGAGCCGTCTCCAAACCCTCTGATTCTTAGAAGAGTTTACCTGCTAAAAGATGAAGTGATCAGTGTTTGTAAATGAGAAATGAGCTCTGTTGTAAACAAGTGTTAAACACACAGTATCTCTGTCAAACTGCTCCTCTTCCTGGAATGACTCGGAGCTTGATGAGCCCTCCCTCCTCTTCCTGCTCTCACACACACAGCCAGCTCCACTCTGTCCACACATTTCCTTGTTCCCTCCCCTTCAGATCTACAGTGTGTAACCGACACAGTGGAGACGTCACAGAGCTGACAGGCTGCATTCACTGCAGGATCACATGATGCTGAGATCAGAGCTCAAAATACTTTCACTTCTCACAGAGTGAAAGTCACACAGTCACTGCCACGAGGTGAAATGGCGCAGCGAGGAGTTGAGCTGGACCGAGAAACCATCTCTTGTTCCATCTGTCTGGATCTACTGAAGGATCCGGGGACTCTTCCCTGTGGACACAGCTACTGCATCAACTGTATTCAAAGCTTCTGGGATGGAGAGGATGAGAAGAGAATGTACAGCTGCCCTCAGTGTAGGCAGAGCTTCACACCGAGGCCTGTCCTGATGAAAAACACCATGTTAGCAGATTTAGTGGAGAAACTGAAGAAGACTGGACTCCAAGCTGCTCCTGCTGATCACTGCTATGCTGAGCTGAAGATGTGGCCTGTGATGTCTGCACTGGAGGAAACTGAAAGCCTTCAAGTCCTGTCTGCAGTGTGTGGCCTCTTACTGTGAGAAACACCTCCAGCCTCATCGTGACTCGCCTCCATTCAAGAAACACAAGCTGGTGGAGCCCTCCAAGAAGCTGCAGGAGAACATCTGCTCTCGTCATGATGAGGTGATGAAGATGTTCTGCCGCACTGATCAGCAGTGTATCTGTTATCTCTGCCCTGTGGATGAACATAAAGGCCACGACACAGTGTCAGCTGCAGCAGAAAGGACTGAGAGGCAGAGAGAGCTGGAGGGGAGTCGACAAAACATCCAGCAGAGAATCCAGGACACAGAGAAAGATGTGAAGCTGCTCCAACAGGAGGTGGAGGCTATCAGTCGCTCTGCTGATAAAGCAGTGGAGCACAGTGAGAAGATCTTCACTGAGCTGATCCGTCTCATGGAGAAAAGACGTGATGTGAAGCAGCAGCTCAGACGGCAGCAGGAAACTGAAGTGAGTCGAGTCAAGAGCTTCAGGAGAAGCTGGAGCAGGAGATCACTGAGCTGAAGAGGAAAGACGCTGAGCTGAAGAAGCTCTCACACATAGAGGATCACAGCCAGTTTCTACACAACTACCCCTCACTGTCAGCACTCAGTGAAGCCACACACTCATCCAGCATCAACATCCGTCCTCGCCGCTACTTTGAGGACGTGACAGCGGCTGTGTCAGGAGTCAGAGATAAACTACAGGACGCTCTGAGGGACACATGGACAAACGTCTCACTGGCAGGGACTCAAGTGGATGTTTTACTGCCACAACCAGAGCCCAAGACCAGAGCTGAGTTCTTCAGATATTCACGTCACATCACACTGGATCCAAACACAGCACACACACTGCTGTTATTATCTGAGAGGAACAGGAAAGTGACACGAATGAGACAACAACAGTCTTATTCTGATCACCCAGACAGATTCACTGGATGGTCTCAGGTCCTGAGTAGAGAGAGTCTGACTGGATGTTGTTACTGGGAGGTGGAGCGGAGAGGGAGAGTTTATGTAGCAGTCGCATACAAGAATATCAGCAGAGCAGGGAGTGAATGTGTATTTGGACTCAATGACAAATCTTGGTCGTTATATTGTGACAATGACAGTTATGAGTTTTATCACAATAAAGTCCAAACTCGTGTCTCAGGTCCTCAGTCCTCCAGAGTAGGAGTGTACCTGGATCACAGTGCAGGTATTCTGTCCTTCTACAGCGTCTCTGAAACCATGACTCTCCTCCACAGAGTCCAGACCACATTCACTCAGCCTCTCTATGCTGGACTTGAACTTTGGCTTTATCTTTTTCTTCCTGGAGCCACTGCAGAGTTGTGTGAAGTGAAATAGTCAGAAGTCATTTAAGGGTTAAACTCTGTCTTTAGTCTCCATGTTTGTTGCTGACAGCTGATTGTTGTGGCGTTTCTTCACTGCACTGAGATCAGCTGTCAGTCAAACATTGTGGGCGGGACTTTGACATCTTCTCCTGAGTTGTTGTGTAAATGTTTGAGTTTCTTTAGATGCACTCTAAAATATGATTCATGGGCTCAGTGGGTAACGCTTCAAATACACAAGTTTGTCAGCAGAAACAAATGAAGTTTGTTTCATGCACGTGTTTTAGTAGCTGACAACTTATTTTAACAAGTTCAAAAATGGTTTTGACATTTTTGAGTAGGATGCAGTGTTGTTTTCGTCAACGATGACGAAATTATTTCATTGACGCCCCTTTTTTTCATGACGATAACGAGACGGTGACGAGATAAACTTGGCTCTTTGATGACTAAAACATGACGAGACGTGTGTGAGTTTTCGTTGACGAGACGAAAATGGACATAAATGTTAGTATGTGGTCTGTCAGACGTTCAAAATACATGATATTTCTGCTTATTGTACGTGTAATCTAATGTCCGGTTTTCCGTGTGTGTGTGTGTGTGTGTGTGTGTGTGTGTGTGTGTGTGTGTGTGTGTGTGTGTTATGTTCAGGTGTTGTCACGTAAATAACAGTGCCCAAGCAATAAACAGGACAGACAATAGGATTTTATTTATTTTTTTACACTACATTTTCACTGAAAGATGACCGAATCCGACCCCAGCCCGAATACCATTTATAGCTGCATTTTTGACTAAATCCGGCCCGACCCATCACGATGTGTTGAACTTATAGATCTGCTATTTTCACAACTTGTGTGACACTCTTGTATGATGAAGTAGCGCATCAATTCATAAAAAAAACTGTTGAAATATGTTGGAAAAAAAAGTTGAAAAGTTGAAATATGGAGATAAAAGGTGTCTGTCCAACAGCAATCTCCAAGACTTATTGACCTAAATTAATTTGTTAAAACACTGTACACTGTTAAAACACTGTACACTAACACTATTTTTTTTCTTTTTTTTATTAAAACTGACTAAAACTAGACTAAAACCTTTTTGAGTTTTCGTCGACTAAAACTGGACTAAAACTATCACATATAGAAATGACCCTCACTTCAGGAGGGTGATCCTTGAACTCTGGAGCAGGATCCTCTTGAGAGCAAACAGACTTGGAAAGTGGGAGTGCCACAATAAGAGTCACATTGGGAAGCATGACCTGCTTTCCCGCAGATTGAGACAGGAATGGGTAAAAGGTATAACCCTTTGGTCCCTTCACGCCATATGTTCTATCACCAAGATTGATAATAGTTGAAGTCTTGGTAAGAAAATCTAACCCTAGAATTAGGGGAAATGCCAAGTTGTTGTCATCAATGATATATGTCTCAATCGACCACATCATGTCATGCCAATTGTACAGTAACTGTACCTTTCCCAAAGCCCCATGGCAGGTCTTTCCATCAGCCAAGGCAAAATTTTGGTTTTCACTTGGCTTCAGTTTCTCCTCGTGGTGTGCAATTTTCAACCACTGAGTTTTCCTCATAAGAGTGTATGTGCAGGCAGTGTCACACACAGCATTACATTGCACTCCTCTCACCTCGATGGGGACCTGTAGAAGAGTTGTGGAAGTTTTCTTTCCTTGCTGCATTACCGAAGAAACATCAGCAGGTTTTTTAGATGGCCATTTTTCTTGTGGTTTCTTTGTCATTTTTTCTTGCTTTCTGTTGATCCACTTTTCCCCAGTACTCCCTCGCTGACGTGCAATCCTTTTCCACCAGGGAGCCAATGGTTACCAGCTGCTCTACACACGTGACAGTGCCACGAAGACAACCAGCTATTCTGGGGTTACAGTTGTTGAGTATTTCCTGACTAACTCGGCCTCTGTGATGTCAGGCTTCCACCTCAAACACAATGCGCGATAGTCATAAGCAAAATCTCTGAGACACTGATCAGGAAGCTGCACCATATCACGGAGCTTCTCTTCTACCTCTGTGAGGTAGTCTGGGGGTAGAAAAGCCATGTGGAAGGCTTCTTTAAAGTCTACCCAATTGTGGATTTTGTTTTTGGCTACAATCCACCAACTGTGTGCCGGCCCTTTAAGGACACTAGACAAAGCTCCAAGAAGCTCTGCGTCACCTAAAGGCCGTAATGCCAGAAAAGTTTCGCACTGTTCCACGAAGTTGAGGACATCAGCCACCTCTCTGGACCCACTGAAAGAAGGAAACTCCATTTGCACAGCTGGTTTGGAATACAGCACATGAGCTCTGGGGGGCTGACTGCTCCTGGAGATGCTTGTGTTTGTATTGGTGGAGAGACGTGAAACTGAGGGCTGTAGGGGTGACTCTGGATTGGCAGGTGAGGCTTGTGGCTTAATTGCACTCGGAACTAGGGGGTTTTGGTTGCTTGTGGCCATGCTTTGGTAAAGAGCATCAGGGAGACATGGTGAATTAAGATTTACACTTGAGGAAGCTTGGGTGTGAACAGTTCTCAGAGGAACAGTTTGGCATGGAGTAGAGCGAACATCACAGGAAGGTAGTGTAGACTCAGTGCTGTAGAAGGATCGTGGGACAACAGTGAGGCTGGCGCGCTTCAGCCTTTCCAGTTCTGCCTTCCATTTCTCATCACGTCGCTGTAGACACTCCACCAATTGTTCTTCAAAGTTCTTTAAAGTGGCAATCATGTGGCGCTCTAACACTTCCATATTTCTGTCTATGTAACCTCTGAGGTTTTCTTCTCTATTCAAAGCACTACTGACTGAGTCCCTAAAATCAGTCTCCAGGGACTTAACTTTCTCAATTACTGTCCCTAAATCAGTGCTAATGGTATTCAGAGCTGGTAGAGCAAGGAAGGACGAAACATCTCTCTCTGGCTCTGGTTCCTCCTGCTCATCAGGATCTGATAAATAAAGAGAACTTATCAATGATGTAACTTCTCCTACTGGATTTCTTCTCGTAACCCAGGTATCACTAATTTCATTAAACCGCCGTTCACTAGCCTCCACCCCAGCCGCAGGAGTAGAAACTCTGGTTTCGGTGTCATCATCTCTATTTACATCACTGGAAACAGATACATCCTCTAATTGCTGAGTATTTTCCTCATTCTCCATGTTTAGGTTTTTTGGAAACCTTGCCACATTCTATTCACCAAAAAAAAACCTTGTGAAATTTAATTAATCACTCAACTTGAGTTAGTTCTCCATCAAAACAAAAATATCACAATTTAATATTCAGTATCTGTTCGCTATTTGAATGCAATCGTAACAGTCACAAAAGGTTAACTATTAAATCATATTTCCCTTTCAAAAGTGAAATGCTGATAACGCCAAGGTCGTGGGTTCGATCCCCGTACGGGCCACCATCTGTAACACTTTGCCTTTTCTCAAGTAAGTGTTAACTTATGCAAGGGGGGCTCTTTTTAGGAAAATAGAAAACCTTTGGAAAAAACAAAAGAAATATTTATTCCCCCAAAAAACAACCACAAATATTAAGGAGTAAAGGTATATGCAACTCCCAACAGCGTGTTTAAGTTCACACAACACACGTTTAATTAATTCCTCCCCCCAGCGCCTCTACGCATGTAATGCGTAGGTTTACATGAACAAAAATAGAAAAAAAAATCACATCACAAAACCAATCTCAATCTTTGCAAACCCAAAAATAAACTCATAGTCCCAACTAACGAAAAATACAATACTGTCCATTTTCAATAACTTTTGAATGTCTTTTAATTATTTTTTGAGTCCGTGACGCATGCAAACGAAACAGTCTATCCTCCAGGCGTGTCAAACAAAAATCGAGCAGATCCACACACCAAAAACCGGTGAAAAAACAAAAATATGCGATCGATCGCTGTACCTCTGGTATACCAGGAAAAATATATAAAAGAAACGATCTCACCCAGGGACCGTGCAGTCCATCAGGGAAAGTAATCCATCGGTTTGGTCCTGGGCGCACGCTCCTTACTCTGAGGTCGAGATGTCCAGCTGGAATACCGTGAAAGGACGGGACTTTAAGGTAACCACTGATGGGTTTCTTTTTACTGGTCTTTTTTAATTTACTTAATGCCCACAGCTCCTTACTTTTACTTTATATTCAGGTCCTAAAGTCTAGGTCCGCCAGCTCTATTGTTCCTTTTCCCGGTCCACTCTTCTCCGCCTCTTCCTCCCTAAATAACCTCGTCCATTTTTATAAATGATCATTTTACACATACAGAAATTTACAAACATGACAGCGGATACCCCATCTTATCCTTACACATGTACAGGGAATTATTTATTTATTTCTTTACATCATCGAAGAAACCTGTTATTTCCCAGATATCTCCATACCTTAAATTACTTTTAATTAATGATTAGGTGACTCTGTCACAATTTGACTAAAACTAATAAGCATTTTAGTCCAAAAGACTAAAACTAAGACTAAATCTAAAATGCCTGCCAAAAACAACACTGGTAGGATGGAATTAAAATAAATCAGATAGAACATCTCAAATAAAATAGTTTGACCACTAAATATCATTGCTATGCTATTTTTTTTAAAAATTGCATCATATTTTCTTTAATTTTACCTTTTTTTTATATATATATATCACATTTACCCTGTGTGGTTTTCATGTCATATTTCGTATGTTTTCTGTCTTTGTCTCAATATCACATGTTGTCAGTTCTGATTTCTCATTTGTCAAATAATATAATAAATAAGGTAAAGGCAGACATATTAATAACTGCAGCAACAAATGATGATTTAAGAAGCATTTTTTATTTTATCTTCAATTTTAAAGGAAAATTTGATATTCAAGTGACGACCTTAACAAATGTTTAATAAAATTTTTGAGCTTGACAGTTGCTGTTTTTTTACCGTCAATTTCAAATCAATAAATGCACAAGGGGGGAAACTGAACTGAGGCTTCATTTGAAAGCAGGAAACAAAGTTCAAAGTGCTGCTGGTCGTCCTGGAATCAGCCCTCCCTCCTCTTCCTGCTCTCACACAACTAAATACATTGTTATTCGAGTGTTTTGATTTATTTTAATCACATTTATGAGTTATTGGCTTTATCTGTATTTTCTGTGGCTAATAAAAAAGTTCCTGGGAATTTTCTCATTGACGTATTGCTTCTTTTCTGCCGTTATATTTCTTCTGCGATGCTTTATTTTTTCCCAGAGACTTAAGTTTAGTAAATGTCTTTTAGTTGTTTTGTAGAACAGGATTTGTGCTGCAGTGTTACACTGTAGTATTTGTCCTGTTTAATAAGTTGTTTGCCGTCTGAAGCTGTGAATAAATGCAGGTTTGTTTCAGGCTGATTTAGTGAAATTGAAATGTTTTCCCAGTGAACATTTCAGGACATTTTCAGTTTCAGATCTGTACATTTACATCACTCATTGAAAGTAACACTTGTGCTTACTGCTAGTGGTCTTTGTGTAGTACTACAACCCTGAACCTGCTTCTGCCAAGTGAAGGCCTCTGATTGGTGGTTTGAAAGCTTTTAAGAAAGTCTTTTCCATTTCTAAAACTGTTTGACTCCCTGATGAAGGCTCGTATGCTGAAACACGTCACAGTTTTTAGAGGTTTAAGATGACCAAGCCATAACAATAAAGGCTTTTTAATTTTTCCAAAGAGAGTGCCTTGGAGTTTCCTGAGTTTTGCTATATGTGATTTAATTGTTTCAGTTTTTATGTGTTTATTGTTGAAGAGGCTTTTTTCAGTTCATTGTATGTGTATTTGTATTTGGAGTCAATTCCTGATTTTTGCAACAAGGGGGCGTCGCCTCTTTAGTGAGACGCTTGGTGAGGCTCCAACTCTCGTCTTCAGTGCAACAGAAGCGAGCGAAGGAAACACACTAACGTTACAACCTGTTGCCTGTCTCATTATTACATTGTTCTTTCCAGGTTAGTAGCTGGTAAAATAACACATGTGACGTTTAGGTATGATGTATATGTAAAGCCCTGCTTGTGTTTTATCTGTCAGGAGGTTGATTGTTACGGTGGCCGACAAGGACAAACGCACTGCAAATAAAGAAAACGCTGCATATTCACTCACACAGCGGAAGTGCTCCAGGCCTCCAGCGGCAGTGCTGAGCTTCCACCCGAGAGACAGACGAGTGAGCGAGAAGGACAAAGTTATGTTTGGAGGGAAGTTGGAGCCGCGACAGGCAACACTGAAAGGTATGTATTCTTTTTTATAGTAGCACCATTGCCAATAGTGGGATAGTTAGTGGGCTAAAACTGTACATTAGTAGTTGATGTAGCACGTTGAAAGGCAGATAGTTAAAGTGTTTATATGTTGTATTGACTTCAAAGTGGGGCGCACTGGTAGTTCACATGGTAAAGGTGCAGCTAGCCCTTGTTGCAGCAGCATAACATACCATGACTTAGTCATAGCAAACATTAGAAAACACCAACATTGGTCCACAGGGGGAGCCACAGCCATCGGTCGCATTTTAGCCATTTTGAAGCATTTTTCTGTTGTTATAGCGCCACCCAGTTGCCAATTAGAGTTAAATTTCTCCAGTCACCTTGAGGCGTCCTGTTCTACATATCTACCAAGTTTAGTAAGTTTAGTTTTCATGTCTCTACCACATACAGGGCATGAGATATGCCCATTCAAAGTTTGACATTTCAATGGGTTGCTATAGCGCCCCCCTTTGGCCAATTGATGTAATATTGCTTCATTGGCATCCTGCCATGAGCCTCTACCACTGTGCCACATTTCACATGGATTGACCAAGTCAGTGAGGAAAAAAACGTGGAAAACACACACACACACACACACACACACAGCTTTTTCGTCATTATATAGTAAGATACTGTAACCAAACACTGGACGCACCAGGTTACTCAATGATGTTTGCAAGCAGTATGTTTGAGGGAGTGGTTGTGTGTCTGTGTAACTCTTGTTTTTCAATTTGCCTGCGTTTGAATAAACGCAACAGAGTTGTCAGTTCCCAGCAATGTGAGTGTTTTCCTACATTTCAGGCTAGAAGAGAAAATTGTACCTTTGTGGGCTCTATTTATGTGGCAGCACTGCGACTAGTGTTGTGACAATCAGCATGACTGTGAGGATACGTGAGGCTATGTGTGAAGTTCATATGACTGCACGTGCTTAAGACATAAAGTGGATTGCTTTGAATAAAACTTGTGTGCATGTGTAGGACTGTAAGTGCACAACTGCATCTACACACATTTTTGACTTTTTTTTTCATTTTTATTAATCTTAGATCCAGTTATAGGCAGAGATTTGATTGACTATTGGCACTATTTTTTAAAATCTGCTGCTAAAACTGACACATTATGAGGGTGAAAGTTAAAAAAGAATAAAAAAATAGATTTGAGACAATTTCATGATTTTCATGAGGGCCTGAAATTTGTAAAACAGATTATAGGACTTGTTAAAGAGCTGTAGACAGTCCACAGAAGACACACGTTGACACACTGCTGCTGTAAAACTTTTTGACTGTGGTTGCCCAAGTTTGGCACTCACTTAAGACATGAAGCAAGTGTGCGTGCACAAACCCACATTGGTCAAATATCCTTTATTTACCATTTCTGTCTCCACTACTCATATTTACTTTAAATACGTTACAGTATCTTGCAGTTTCTTACATTGCTGAATCAGAGACATCTTTTAAATCACTTCCTAAAGCAGCCTTTTATTAGTTTTAGCAAACTGCTTATTTTATATACGTCTCATTGTATTATTTTTATTGTTTTTATCTCGTGTTCTCAACAGTTTTGTATTTTGTATTACTTTAACTGTTTGATTTGCTGTACCACAGTACAATCTACAGGGCAATTAGTTGCCAACTTTGCTTATCTGCTTCAGTGACGGTATTTTATCTTTATTTTGTTTTTTGTTCTTTGTATTTTTCTTAAAATTGCCTCATTTTATTTGCTTGAATTCTGTACTGTTTTAAATCTGGGGTCAACTTTCTAACTTAGTTTTAAAAAAGGGCTTTAAATAAAATGTATTATTTATTATTATGATATTTCTGGTTTTAAAATTCAAACTTTCAAACATACATTGACCAGTAACAACACAACAGAGTGGCAACACACAAAGATAATATGAAGCTTTCATTCTTTATTCTTTAAGTCCTCAAAAAGAGCTCGTATCTCCAAAAGTGAGCTGCATAAAAAAAAAACAAATGCAAATAAAAAAGCAAAATATGAAGTACTAACAAAATGACAATAATAATGAAGAAAAATGCCTGTATGAACAAAATATTGACAAATTGTGCCAAACTTAAAATTTCCATACATTAACTAAATACAAACTGAGGTCTGTGACCTCTGACCAGGCAGACAGCACATTATAGTTTATGATAATGGTGGAGCACCGGGAATGGTCAAACAGATTTTACATGTGGCCACTTGAGCATTAAGAGCTGAAAAACCTTTGTACAACAAAATCCCGTCCCTTTGGAAAACTCACTATCCACAACAATCAGCCACACTATTTGAAAATGATTTGTTCAAAAATGTTTATAATGACATATATGTTAAATAAAGTTAATATAAAGTCTAACATGGTTCTCAACAGATTACGTCTTTCAAAAGTTGTTGCTCCAAAAGCAGGCTGCATACAAAGGAAAACAATGCATATTAGAAATACAGTCACAGTATGGAATATCTAAAACAAAAAAACCTGTGTGGACAAAATATTGTATGAGAAAATGGTGTAAACTTCAAATCTACATTTAATACAACAAACACAAAGTAGGACCAGGCACACAGCCAAACATAGTTTAGGATAACGGGGTGGTACCTGGGGTGGCCATGGTTTCAGATACT
Source organism: Epinephelus cyanopodus (assembly GCA_026686955.1). Classification (NCBI taxonomy): domain Eukaryota; kingdom Metazoa; phylum Chordata; class Actinopteri; order Perciformes; family Serranidae; genus Epinephelus; species Epinephelus cyanopodus. Next base: position 2,109,154 of record CM048920.1, read on the forward strand.
GCCCTTCATGGATGCAGCCCTGTTACATTTACAGCAAATTATGTTGTTTCAATCAATCACATTTTCACACAAGAACAGGAGATATTGATCCCATTGTTTCATTTTTTACCCTTATCTGTACAATAACAATGAACAATTTGTAATAACAGAAAAAAACTGAATTATTGAGAGATAGATCAGTGTCTCTCGGCTGGGATTTGAGTAATTCTGCAACAAACAAAAAGTAAACAAAAAGTGGATAAAATGGTTAAAAAATGAAATGACACAAAAAGAATCGAAAACATATTCATATATGCATCTAGAGCTGCAGGCTAGATATTTAAGTCTGCAATCTGTCTTCTACATTAATGGCTCTCAACTGGAATTTTGGAGCTCTGGGGATCCTTGATCTCTTTGTCTTCAAACAAACACAAACAAACAAACAAAAAAAGAGCAATAGGTTCACTATTAATCACTGTATTACATTATTGTGCTTGGAGATAAATCAGTAGGAGACAGTTCGATGAATTTGCAGCAAAACAACAAAAATAGATAAAAAAAATGTAAATGACATTAAAAGATCTAAAAACATAAATACAGCGAGAGCTGCAGGATTGGAATTTAACCCTGCAGTCTGTCTTGCATATCATTTGCCTGTGCTTTTATGAGGTGTATTTAAAATTCCCTCACAATGAGTCACTAGATGCCACACCTGTTTTTCCTTTCTGTCCAGTTCATGGGTCGGCACTTATGTTGCATTTGTTTGTCCTACAAAATAACAACAGTAATATTTGCACTTACAGATGAGTTAATAGGTGAATATGCTACACCTGCAGAAGATAACAAAAAATCCTTAGAAAAATGATTACAAATTATTACAAAAGAATAAATGAGATAAAAGGAATAGAAAAAACATATATACATATACAGCTTGAGCCGCAGGATTAATTTAACCCTACAATCTGTTTTACATATAATTTGCTTGTGTATTTTTATGAGGTGTGGTTGAAATTCCATTACAGTGAGTCACTAGATGTCACACCCCTTTTTTCCACTGTACAGCTCGTTTCTTCTTGTTTCACATGCCTGTAAAAATCACCTACCCATGGTTTTATACTGGATGTAAGAAGCAAGGGGTCCAGCCATAGTTAAACCGAAGTAGAAAGAAACCTTGTCTGTGCTGAAACCACTTCTTATACCAGCAGTGAGAGCTGGACAAACAGGGATTTTCAGTTTTCCATCCAGTTAAATTGAGATTAGGATTGTTTTGTCATTCTCTCGTGTCCTCTGGTGTGTTGCAAAAACGATCTACGTTCTTTTTATAATGACCACACACCGTCAGTTCCTTCAGTTTTCAAACTGTGGAGAACCTGTTTGTGTTCTTTGATTATCTCTGCATATCTGTTATTGATCCCATTGTCCTCATACACACTGGTGATTGTTTATTTTTTTCTCAGTGCTTGTGTTGCATGTGTTTGTACAGTCAACTACCCTAGTTTTCATACTGGATGTCATAAGCAAGGGGTCCATTAACAGCAAAACCAAGGTAGAAAGAAACCTTTTCTGTGCTGAAACCACTTCTTATACCAGCAATCAGAGCTGGACGAACAGGGATCTTCAGTTTTCCATAATTGGCAAACACCTCTCCTTGCTCAATGGTTCCAATGACTCGTTGAAGCCGGTCAATAATTGCTTTTTCTTTAAATATATCTCCGTTCCGCCAGTGTTGTGCCAAGATATCACGGTGCATCTTTTTAAAGCTCTCATCCAGTTGGGATTTAGAAACAAGCCTCTTGAGTCCCTCTTCTTTCCCCAAGAAGAAGTGGGCAACAGTGCTCCTGTTTCGAAACCATAAAGTCAGGCGCTTGCGATATGAGTTTCGAATTGCTCTCACATATACCCCGATTTCAGTGTTTTCCTGAGTAGGACTTGGCCAGAATAAGAGCAAAGCCAGGTAGTATGGGTCGGGGAAGGGAAACCCAAGTCCTACATTTTGCAGAGTTTTCGAAAGTAGAGCAGAGAGGTGGTTACTGCTCTTGACGTGTTTAGATCTTGGTTTCAGAATGTAAAGAACTATGTTTGACAAAATGTAATTGATTGTTTCCTTTGTCCTTTGTTTTCTGTCAATCAGGTTTTTTTGTAAGAATGCATAGCATTCTGTGATGCTCTCAATCTCTTCAGCAGGTTTGTACAAATGCTGAAGAATTCCTGCAAATGTATCTGCATTTTTCTCTTCAATAAACATTTTTCGTTCTTCAATATCGATTTTCAAATCAAGATTAGGATTGTTTTGTCGTTCTTTTTTTTTTTCCTCTGGCGCAGTGCAAAAAAGATTTACATAGTCTTTAAAATGACTACAGACGGTCTGATGATTCTTTGAATCATAATCTGAATTGTTCCTCTTTATATATGTGAAGTAACAGTCCAAAAGTTCAAACATTTCCTTTACTTCAGTTTTCAAACTGAGGAGAAACTGCTCGTGTTCTTTGATGATCTCCACATATCTATTGTTGATCTCATTGTCCTCCTTATACACGCTGGTGATTGGGATTGTTTTTTGCAGAAAACTCTGCAAGTACTTCTTCTTCATCGGATCACTTTGCTCAAAGAATGGCAATCTGCTCAAAATCTCAAAGACAAGGAAGGCAATTTCCAGCACACCCACGTAGCCAAAAACATTATATGAATTTCTGGGATAGTCATCTGACTCATCATCAGCAGCCTCCATCTCAGGTCCATCCTCTGCATTTGCCAGCTCTTGAGCTTTTCTAAATGCTGTGATGGCATTTTCTGCTATTTTAATGTTTGTGTTTAGATCTTCTGGATTGCACGATGTCTCCTGCTTTTCTTTGTGGTTGTTAGATTTTAAATTGCTTTTGTGAATCTGCCCAATTGTGTCATATGTGTATGGGTTTTCCTTAATGTTCTTGGCCTTTTCTGCCCATTTCTGAGCCTCTGGGAAGTCACGCCCTTTGATGTACAAATATCTTGCCAGTGCCTGTGGAATAGATTCACTTCTCACAAACCTGGATGATGCTTTCACAAAGATTTCTTGGACAGTTTGTCTCCCTTGCTGGTTGTGGATTTTGTCTATGAGAGGAGAAAATTGCTCTCTCTCATCTCTCTCACCTTTTTTGTGCTGCCTTTCAATCAACATTCGACGAATTGATAGCATGAATCTGTCTTTGACAACTTCAACACTGAAGAACAGATCACAGTGAAGAATCTCTACAGTGATATCGCTTACTTTTAAATAGCAGCTTCTCTCAAACTCATCAAGACATGCGGATGCTATGGAGTGATGAAGGATGCGGAGTCCTTTGTATCCTCCCCATTCTTCAACTGTGTCTATGATGAGAAAGTTTGAATATGGCTTCATTCTGTCCAGTATACTGTCCTCTCGCCAGCGAATCATTTTCATCCCCAAAAAATCTTCACAAAGAGAGAGAGAAATTTCAGATCCTGCCACGTAGGTGTTCAGTAATGCCAGGAAGGCAAACAGTCGGGCCTCCTTTTTGCTGAAATCAAAGTTCACCAGTGTGTTACGAGCCAGATCATTGATGTATTTTTCTTCAAAATTGCGCTTCATGATCATGAAGCTGTAGAAGTTTTTAGGGTTTTCATGGGTTTCTTCAAGCTCTTTGAGTTTCTTTTCAAACTCCTTCTGTTCATCTTGTGTCAATGAAGCAGTTATGTATTGAGCTTGTGATGGATTGTGCTGTCTGTATTGGTCCTTTGGGCTATGAGAACGAACACAGTTAAGGATGATGACTTTGCAGTTTGGTGCATCATCCATATTTATATTTAAGCTGTCCTCTAATGCAGTTTTATGTATGCTGTTCACAAGATCATGAGGATTCCAGGTTTCCTTTGAGTCATCGATTAACAGCAAAACTGGAGATGGTCTCTCACTTTCAAGTTTCATGAGTCTTTGAACTTGAATGGCAACTTCTGTCTTTGGCAGTGTGTTGTCTTTCAGCACAGCACATCTGAACTCATGACGGAGATCCCACATCACGTGCATTGCTAAGGTGGTGCCTCCACAGCCTGGATGGTGAAACAGATTGAGCAGAGCACACATGTTTTTTGAGTCTCTCAACTGAGACCTGATCATCTTCTTCACATTTTCATACTTGTCCCGCTTGACAAATGGCTTGTCTTTGTCTTTGTCACAGAAGTAGAAGTTCCACCATTTGACTTTGCCTCCTCTGTAGAACTCCTCCTCAACTTTGATCCTGAAATCATGAAACTCTTGACTGTTTTCATCATAAATGTGTTCACACTGATTCAGACACAAAATGTCCAGAGCGGGCATGAAATCTTCGTCCTTCTGTTTCAGGACAACAGCACTGGAACCAGAGGAGGGAAGCAGCCTTCCAGTGGACTGATTGAATGGTCCCAGTGCCATTATGGTTCCATTGACTTCGCTAAGGGTCAGAGCGTATATGGATTGTGGTTCGATGTCAGACTCACACTTTTCTTGTGTCAGTTCCCTCCATTTCTCATACGAGCGCTGAGATTCACAAATTGTGATGATGTTTTTCTCTTCAGTGTATTTTATGAAAGACTTGTAGATGTCGAAGATTGGGTCTTTCTCAGTATCCACGGATGAAAGCAGGAGGAATATGATGAGACTTCTTCCATGAAGAAGAACTTCAGGGTTGCAAATGAATGTAACCAACTGGTCTACAACTCCACAAGCTTTCCTCAGCCAGTTCCTATAGTCTAACTCCTTGTTTGAGTCACTGTCAAGATCATGTCTGCCGTTGCAGAAGACCCAGCTGGTCTGTTTGTAGAGGTTCAGGTTCTTGATTACTGACTCAGTCTGTCCTTGATATTGTGATGGAGTGTGAAGATTGGCCACTCTTGACTCTCTGTAGGAATGACACAGTCCACCTGGAGCAGCGGAGTTGGGGTCAAAGTCTAACACACAGAACAGTTTTAGCTTATTCAAGAACTGTAGATACTGCACTTGCTCTGGACTGCTCTTGTTTACTACAACAACAAATCTGTCATAGTTATCCAGTGAGTTCCCACCACAAGTTAATAAATTCTTTAGTTTGTCACCCTGGTCAGCTTCTTTCTTCAAAACATCTTCTGAAAGACTCTGCTGCTCCAGCTGGCCTGTATGAACAGTAAAATAAATGCATTATTAGGTTTAAAAACACACAGGAAAGTGAACTCTGGTGATCACCGCCAGGCGGCCACTCCAGCTTATTGCAACCACTCTATTGGGCCTTGTCTATTTTTGACAGAGCCGCGACACATTGCACAATGCAGATTGAGTTGTCCTGCTATCAGGTATGTATTACATGTGAAATATAGGTAGGATCTAATTCTGAGGCCAAAATGTATCCAAAAAACAAAGAGTAAGGCTTGTTGTTGTTAACTTGCAGTGAGGGGGAGTGGTAGTCTTACCCATGTTCTTTTCCAGGTCACAAATGAGTTGAAGCTGACTGATATCTTTTAGAACATCTTTTGTGACTCGTAAAGCATTTTTGCTTCCGAAGTGCCCAATTATTAATGTAGCTGTGTCCATGGTGTCAATCTTTTCCAGTTTACACGGAGGAATAGGTGTAGGCTCGGATTCTGAGTATTCTCGTAAGTAGAAATGGAAAAGTTTCAGGTCACATTTTGAGAGGTTGTCCAGGGTCTTCTGAATCCCCAGTTTAATCTTGGATGCGTCTTGTAGGACTGTAGTCTGCAGGAAGAAACAGAAGGAAACTTTACTAATCACAGTCTATATTAAGTAAAAATCCTGAAAGCTTTTTGTTGCATATCAAAATGCTCCATTAACAAGCTGGATGCAATAATGTATACTATGAAGAATAGAACATCATTGGAAATTTTACTTTAGAAACCTCTTTTCTCCTGGCCCCCAAGTCTCGTGGCCTTGGCTGCTGAATTTCCTTCTTCTGTGAAGCTTTCTTGGATGGTCTCTGAGTCTTTTCTTGTTCATTTTCCACCATATTGTCTGTTTTTGATTCCATATTGTCACGTGATTCTGGTTGTTCGGATGCCGTGGCCTGCGCCAGACTCAGCTTAGGCTGAGTGGGATTTGGAGCTTCTGTTTGGTCTGTGCTGGTGTGAAGGATGGGTTGCAGTGTCGGCTCTGGTTTGTTTTTCAGCTGGCGGAGTTCTGACAGAATTTTTACAGCAGGACCACTTTTCACTTCCAGGTCCAGTAAATCCTGCTTCGTGAAGCAAACAAGGCAATCTCCAGACACATCTTCCTCTTGGAATCGTACTGCATATTTGTTGTATATCTTAACATGCTGCAGTAACCACTGGGCCACTTGCTCCTTTGTCCAGTTTTCCACATATGCTGGGAACTGCGACTCATGTTGTGATCCTTTTTTCAGATTTTCTAGATAGGATGTGATTTTTACAGCAGGACCGTGTTTTATTCCCAAGTCCAAGATGCCTTCCTTTTTAAACCTATCTAAACTTGATCCTGACACTTTAACGAATCTGTCTGCATCTGTCTGATGAACTTTGACCTCTGTGATCAGCCAGTGGTGGACATCTTCCTCAGTCCAATTTTCAATGGACCGAGGAGGCTTTGCCGTAGCCATTTTGGATCAACTGAAAATGAAACAGTCAAAGATTAAAATAATAGAAGGAACAGTAAGAAAAAATATTGCCCTCATAAAAGAAGATGTGAGATAGGGATGTCACTGGTTAAACATTAATTGGTTGACCGCTGAAAATTTTTTTGACCAGTTCCACAGGTTAATTTTACTACTCTTCAGTCTACTTCGCTGCACAGCCGGCTGCAGTGGGTGCTAGCTAGCGTAAGCGCTGTTGCTCATTCTGCCATTATTGCTAATAACGCTATTTGTGTAAACCTGTAGACTGAATTTAAAGATGGATGACATGACAGCTCCCCAGAGGTGAAGCTGAAACATCTCGATCACCCCCTGGTGGGTGGCTGCAGTATAGGTTATAAAGCCCGCCGCCCTCCATGTTAGTGTATGGGACATGGTCCAAACTTAAAACTCAAAGTACATGTCAAATTAATTTTTCCCAAAGATGATTTCTGTCATTTAAAATAGTTTTTATCACACTGCTGTTTCAAGTGTTCATTTTTCTGATACGTTTGGTTTCAGTTAGTTATTTAATGCTATAAAACGGGAATATTACAACATGATTGACGACCGTATTAGCCAGTCGGTGAGCTCGCATTCAGTGATGCTGCTCATGGTTGGTCGGAGTGGTGTATGGGTGGGAAACTTGAGACTGTGGGGATCACCGCTGAACAGACTCTGGCTCCAAATGACATCACAGAGCAAGATGGCAGCGACTGTGTCCGGGATACTTTAGCTTCACTTCTGTACAGTGGGGGTAAGTGGAGACGTGTCGTCTGTTTTTATGTACAGTCTATGGTGGAAACACTGTGCCCACCCTCTGCTCACCCCACAACTTGCCCTGGTGAGTAAGTGGCTCAATTTCGAGTCATAAAACCCCTTTAGCATTGTTAACTGTGTTGTTAGCTGTGTCAGCACAACTAGTGGTGCTAACAAAGTAAACAAAGCTAAAATGGTTTTGTGGTGCAAAATGGTCTGCCACTGAGATGGAGTTAACCGCTGTTATCACCATATGAGCAGCTAGCTAGCTAATGTTAGCTTCCCTCTGGCCCAGGGTGACAATGCATAATAGCAGGGTTGCCAACTCTCACGCATCTGGAGTGACTGTTAGTCTTTCCCCATCAATGTCACACTCTCTCGCCCATTTAATAATCCTCACTCCACCGTTGCAGAGTCCTTATTTTTTTTTTTTTCGTCCAGCCCATTGTGTGTCTTGACCGGATCGCATATAGAAAGCAAATTTAGGTCTCGTGGGGCTACTCTGAACTTCATGCTACTTCGTCCTTCCCCTAGTCTTCTACAAATTTTCTTGTTTTTTCTACAGACAGCTTTCCATGACCGAAGACAACAGAGCTACAGATTGAATAACGCCTTCTACAGCCATCTAGTGGACAAACATGGGAACAGCATATAATTTTACATGAATTGGTTAATGCTGAGTTATAGCATGACCTTAGTATATAGAATGGCATACAATACATACACTGCGTTGTTTCAAATAAAAACTCCAGGTATTTAACTGCTCATGTTTCTCCTGGGGCTCACAGATGCTAAACATTTACCCATGTTTTATGACCGAGTGTCAAAAGGACACATAAGACATGATAAATCAACAGGGTTCTCACGGGTCCTTGAAATCCTTGAAAGTTTGTGAATTTTTTTTAAAAAAAGAAAAAATTACAGTCCTGGTAAGTTTTTGAAAATATGCATAAATGGACACAGGTCATTGAAAACCCTTGAATTTATCTATTTCTGTATGAAATTACATGAAAATAGGATTTCGCTGTGTGAACTTTCAAAATGTTTTCAGGGAAGAGCCACGCCACGTGTGCATAACTCTTTTAAGGTTAAAAAAACAAAAAAAAACGTGCCGCCGTGTCCACGTATGTTCATGACCACGCACACACAAGCAGATATTACGTCATCAGTCAAAATCTCACACCTAACAGCATTTTCAGTGTCTTTTAAAGATCCCAGACTTAACTCTAATAGTATTTTCAGTGGAGTAGTGAAAAAACTTTGTTGAGAAGTACATTACAAAACATCTCACCACTGAGCACTAACATAGTCACACTTTCCAGCTAGTCTAGCACTCTCAGGCACTGAATGCAAATGCATGATCTGGCATTGATTCAGGTCATTTGGTCATGTGAGGAGAAGCACTCTTTCTCAGAGCTAGTCATCTCAATGTCAGGAAATTAGTGCTTGAGGGACAGGAAACACCTTTTAATGTGTATTTGAAAGCTGCACTGCTGCTGCTTGTTTGTCAGACAGTATGAATTGTCATGATGACTAATTCTTCGGCTTTCTCATGAGTAAACCCTCGAATGTGCAACTGTGCCCTGATATTACTTGACAGTACTGGAAATAAAAGGTGTCCCTCAGTGTAATTTCGAGTTCAAATAAAGCTTGATTTAATGAATATCTGCCCTACACCTCAAAACAATGTTAAGTTCAAAATATGTATAAAACTACAGCCTAGAGGCTTTTTAAATACAAAGTTGTCATAGACAGAAATTTCACAGACACCTTTTTAAAGTTACTTTTACTGTAATTAAAGGTTCAGTTGATTACAGGTACAGTTCAGGCCATCAAATTAATTGAGACATTTTGCATAGAAACAATAAAGATTGTGCAATAAAGCAAAATGTATAAAGTGAATAGTAAAATTCCTTCTGAGCAAAAATAAAAGTTTTAATAAAACTTAATCTCTTATGTCCAAGTGCAGCACCCCCTTTAGTTCCCTGCGGTTTCTAGTAGATCAAGTAGTTTTTTTATAACGGTATTACTTTTCAGTTCATTGTGCTCTTGTTTGCTATTGGGGTTCTCATCATGCCCTCGAAAGCAGAGGTCTTCAAAGTGTTTCAGGCCAGGACCCCCAAACTGATGGAGAGATGGAGCAGGGACCCCCTGCTATATTTATACTGTATATTAAATTGTGTTTTATATTGAACTGGGCCTAGTACCATGTATAAACGTACCTTGTTATTGTGCATTCAGTACTAAGCTATTCAAATAATATACAGGTTCATATATTCATGTTTTTATTTTAAACATGTGCAAGGCACAGTGAGTAGGGAGGCCTTGCCACTGCCATTTATAGACATATCTCTGGCCCAAGCCCGGTTCTAGGCAGGCACATATGAGGGGGCAGTCATAAATGTGAAGGGGGCATCATGCTCCAGCACATTTTTGCCATAGGTAGAGCTGACAAATAAAGGTCACTCACTCACTCACTCACTCACTCACTCGCAGGATGTGGGGACGCTGTGTGAGTGCCCTATAGAGGGTGTCAAAGCACCGTGGTCTCAAATGTGCTCACCGCTTGTTTTGTTGTTGATAACAGTGTTTTCTACATGGAATTGGGTTGTTGTTAGCTGTGTGTCCAACCCCCAACCTAAAGAAATGGCTTGCACTTTGTCAGGCCTCTACCCTGAGACCTGTCCAACTTGGGTGTCCCACCTGAAGACTAAACTCCTGCTGGTACAGCTCTTAGGGTCACTGAGGCACACAAACCCCCTGACCACAATAAGGTGGCAATCCCTCAGGGAGGAAAACTGAAAAATAAAAAAAACAAAAAATAAAGTAAAAATTAAGAAAAAAAAAAAAATAAAAATATCCTTCATCCAGGCACAACCAACATCTTAACATTTATCTTATTGGATGACCATTAGGCATCTAGGCATATGAAATAAATTTGAACCTAATAATTACAATAACCTCACTATAGCCACTATTTACCAAAGCTAGTCTTATAAAAAAAAAACTTATCAAACTAACATAACTAACAAACATGACAGATATAGGCTAGAGCAGAACATTTTATATTTTTTTGTTTTGTTTTGGGGGTTTTTGTCATTTTTTGTTGTTTTTTGTTAGAAATTTAACAGATTTCTCTTCACTCCACTCTCATTTGAGCTGCTGAAAGCTGCGGGAGTTAAAAGTTAATAAAAGCTTTGTTAAAAAAAAAAAGAAAAAAAAAAGCTGTGATTATTAAAAACCAGCGTGCAGAACTAGAGGCTGGACGGGGCTTTATGTAGGGGTCTGGCACACACAGGGCATTTGTCCTCAGTATGTGACATGCAGCAGAAACTCATCTCTCGCTGTACTTGTGTGATTGAAGTAACGTTCACACTGACAGGCTCACTCTCTATGCTCACACTTTGTTGTTAACTATATATTAAGTATCTCACGACGGGAGACGCTACGACGAGTTTAACGGAGCCTCACTTCACTGCTGCATCCTGCCTCACTGATACTGAGAAACCTGACGCCGATGCATCTTGGCTCATTTGCATACTAAATAGTGATTGGGTGTTTACTGGGGGGAGGGTCTCTGCTGACTGCAGACAGATGTGGAGTGGAGACAGATGAGAAAACTTTTCAGTTTTGTGCCTTTTTCGGCGGATTTGATTTGAGGGGGCAAGACATTTGTTTAAGGGGGCATTGCCCCCTCTTGCCCCTGCGTAGAACCGGCCTCGCTCTGGCCTCTAAGTGCTAGTGTTGTCACGATACTAAAATATCAAACTCTATACCGATACGAAGGATGGTACTCCATACTCAAAACTATTTTCGAGAAAGAGAGAGAAAAAGAAATACTAAAACACACATATAGGCAAAGGCATATATTGTTTTGTTTTTAAAAAAATAAATAAAAGTCAGAACATCACAAAAATAACAGCAACAACACAATCTTTAGGTCAGAGCAATTCAATTACAATTTCAACTGGGCCGGATTTTAAAACCAGATAATGTCGATGGGCCACATTTTTAGCAGCGACCAATCCACTTTTTTTTAGCATATAGATAGACAGACAGACAGACAGACACACAGATAGACAGACAGACAGATAGATAGACAGATAAATATTCAGGCATGGCCCTCCTAAACATAATGCAGAAACAGAGTAAAAAAGTTATCAACGCACAGAAGCATAATAAGTGACATTAACAGTATCTATCAACACTCTCTCTACCTGCATCTTTCATTTTAGTTTGTCTTTAACAGTGTGCTTTTAGGCCAAAGTGGTGAATGAGATGTGTGTATCATTACAAAGTAGGTCTTGTAGTATCTTCTAATGACACAGGCCGACATATTTACATTCTTTTTCTTTCTGCAGTGTGAGCTTGTCAGCCAACAACCATTCTGACAGTCAGGGTGAGGTAAGGACACTGCTCTTGCGTTTATATAATCATTTACAGATTTGACTACATCTGAATAGCTTTAAAACACTTTTTTCTCAACTCTGCCGCACCCCGTGTGATTCACTCTACCTAAATCTCTCTGACAAATACATGCAGCCATTTCCCGCCAAAAGCTTTTGACATAGAAATTATAACCAAGAGGGCAGTGCTGAAATTTTGTACAAATGCTTACCACAACAGCTGACACATATTGTTATAAATCAGAATTTGAGATTAAGAGGATGTCACTATTTAGCTTTTATATTACAAAAGTCTTTTAAAGCATGAGCAGCCAGTGATTTCTCACCTTCTGGAGTCTGTGTACGCCTCATCAGACTGGATACCAGCTGCTGGCCATCCCTCTTGGAACGTGAGAGGTGTTTTGTTATTCTGAGCAAAAATTTAACGGCACAGTCATCTACATACTGGAAATTTTACTGAATGAATTCTGCACTGCGCAGCAGAAGTTTTATTTCCTGTGCCATCATACCCGAGTGATGGCCAACACCTCTTCCTGAAGGTTCAGCCCATCCCTGTTGCATCACTTCCTGTTACAGCCATTTCAAGCAAGGTCCAGCTTTGTTTACACTCACAAGCAAGAACATGAGGGATCAAACATGCCTGCGCCCTCTTTCTTTTTCTTTTTTTTACTTAACTGAATCCAAGGATTCAAACAGGCATCTGTATAACTTTATTTCATAACAATACACATTCAATAATAAAGTGTAAAAGAGTGTTGAAAGAGAAGAGATAAGTAAAAGCACAGTTCTAGGGAGTCAAGTAGCAAATAATTTTTACAATTAATGTCTTAAAAGATTTTAACATTTTGTTTTAAATGCTTAAACAACAACGACAGATTTCAGATTCAGATTTGGCCCACAGGTTGTACGTTGAGTATCACTGATGTGGTGCATTGAGTGCTGGAGGGGGCACCAAAACAGCTTATGATCATCAGTCATAATCCTGAGGAGGAACTTTTAAAATTTAAGATGAAGCACAACTAACTACAAAAGATACCATTAGACCATTTAAGGAAATATGATACACTACACTCGGAATAATAAAATGAATTATGCTTCAGTGTTACTTTATCTCTCTTTACTTTCCTGTCATTATTCTGTGGATTGCTACAACACTGAAATGGCATAATGTCTATCTCTCCTCCGCTCCATTCAGCACAGAGGACAGTGGTTCAGGAGGGACGGTCAAAGAGTGACAAGGCAGCGTTCCGGATAAGCTATTAACAGGTAACTTACAAAAGCATTGTGTGCAATAGATAAGATAAGATAGACTTTATTGTCCCGAGAGAAATTTGTCTTGGATACATGCAGTATCTGCTGTTAAAAGACACAAAAAGTTGACACATACAGTTCCACAAACAAAGCTGTCACAGTCTCACACACTCAGTATCTACAGTACATGTACAGACTACCATCAGCCAACAAATTGCACACTGTCCATTGCACACACACATCTGTTTTACAAAGTCATCATAAGAAAAAAAGTTACATAGTTACGTTAAAATGTATATACATATATACACATATACATACACGTATGGTTAAGCTACAGTTAGCTTCCCATTTAAGGCTTTAATGGACAGGGGGACAAAAGAGTCCTTAAAGCGGTTTAGCCTGCACTGGAGAACTCTAAAGCGTCTGCCTGAGGGGAGAAGCTGGTGCTCATGATGGAGGACATGGGTGCGGTCTGAGATAATTTTCTGCGCCTGTCTGATTATGGTTTGCTCAAAGATAGACTGGAGCGTCCTGACTCCCATGATCGTCATGGCTCTCTGGATAAGTCTGGTAATCTGGGCCTTCACTTGTACACTGAAGTTGCCAAACCAGGCTGACATGCCCGTCCATGTTCAACTTACTTTCCTCTCTCTCTGTTTCTCTCTCTTTCTTAAACACATTAATGAGAGCGCTCAGTCCTGCTCTCTGTCTATGTCACTGTGTCAGTTACATGCCACACATGCCAAAGTCAATCTATGATAGGGCAAACTATTTTTGACATTAGTTTAATAATTACGTTCTACCACTGCTACCACTACTATTAGGCCTACTTCTTATGATGATAATACATTAATAGCCTACCTTGATGGCAAAAAATAACCCAATAATCATCTTGAATATGACAAAGGCATCGACTATATAAATGACTGACATAACCCTTTGAGGTTGACTTTGAAAAGAGCACGGATAAGTTTCACTTTTAGTTTAGTTTTGAAAAATAGGGTTCTAGTTAATCTTCATGTGTTTGGGAAGTACAGAGCATATGACATGATATATAAGACCTGGATTATACTGCACGAGTTTGTTTCACAAGATTCTGGAAACAGATAATTTTATATGGTTTTGCTGTTGTTAAACGAGGTCCCCCAATCAATCAATAAATCAATATGTTTGCCATTTTCTGTGGAGGCATGCAAGAAAAACAAAGGTATCCACGGGATGCTCTTTACACGCAATAGCCTGTCAAAAAAATGCAAATGCCTCCATCTTAGATAACCCTTCAGGAACGTTTTCAATCATTTAGATCTCAAATTGATCAATTTTGTTCAATAAGTTTTGTTTACGCCTCTTAATTTGGTCATTAGTTTGATTTCACCCGTTAGCTTAAATAGTGCATTTTAGTAATAATTATAATTTTATCTTATTTGCTCCTAGCCTACAGAATATAACAGCTATAAGGGTCCACCTATCTCTCCTCCTGGAAGGCCCGGGGAAGCGTCCCTATGCACTATGAGGTGTGCTGGTCTACGTCTGTGTGTTGGCGTGGTGTGAGATACACTGCAGCCCGCAGAGGCTGTTGTTACTTGATTTTTATTCTTTCAGATTCAAATATTGTGGGAAAAGTCAAAACCCTATTTAAAACAAAGAAAAAATGTTAAAATCCAAGATTGTAAAAATGACAGAAAAAGTATAAAAACGGATGAACTGGTCTTGATAGGTTTTATAAGCCCTTGAATTAGGCAGAACTGAACAGAATGTATCACCTTAATTTGGATCTCTTTATTTTTCAAAGGAGAGCAGTGTATAAACCGGCTGACATGAAACTCTTTGGCTCCCTGTTCACGGCCCTGCAAGAGAGTCGAGACCTTGGGAGTGCAAATGTCTCTGGGTCTTCCGCTCTTCAAGCATAGACCCGCTTTACAGAAACCACTCACAGTTAACTTTCAGCAGCTATGAGTTTCACAGAGGAAGCTAAAAGTTTCTATCTGATAATCCGTTTCCTGACTGAGACAAAGCAGAAAAATATGGTTCAGATGTGGTTTT
The DNA here is from genome assembly GCA_026686955.1 of Epinephelus cyanopodus. Lineage (NCBI taxonomy): Eukaryota > Metazoa > Chordata > Actinopteri > Perciformes > Serranidae > Epinephelus > Epinephelus cyanopodus. The sequence goes on from CM048920.1 coordinate 2,124,182, forward strand.
TATATCCTTTCAAGCCCAGTTCATGATGAGACAACGGACAATTTTTAATATATTTAAAACACAGTTTGCTGTTTGACAGTATTTGATCATCAACCCCATGTGAGGGGTTTAGCTCATGTCACCACAAGTGAGTATAACCACAGTACATCACACACACACAAACACACATAGTGCTTTACATGCTATGACATATGAGTCAAACCTAAACCCCACAAAACAACCATTAAACTAAAACATGGTGATATAAAGATCATACAGTATCACCTTTATGATAAAGGGAAGATGTGGCTCTGTGTAAAATAAAAGCAATACAAGCATTTAAAAAGCAACTTTCTTTGTCCATGTTTTCTCCTGATACACAGTGCAACTATGAGTGCAGTGTAAGCTCCCTGTTAATGCTTCAGACGTTGTGGCTTTTTGTTTGGTATTTTTTTGGTTTTTGTTGTGTGTGTGTGTGTGTGTGTGTGTGTGTGTGTGTGTGTGTGTGTGTACACAAATGGTGAAAATGGTGAGATGTTAACTGCATCTATACACAATTAGATAACACAAACTGAAAAGATAAAAACAGAAAGAAAGAGAATAAGACAGTACAGTGTGTGTTATGTAATACGTGCCTCAAATGTATTAAAAGGAATAGAGAATTAAACAAAGGTAGTCAGACTTTAATCAGGCGACCTGACAGCATTTACTCACATTAGTTTAGTTCACATTACATCAGCATTTTTAAGACTATTTGGAAAGATCCTAAACCATCTGGAAAAAACCTAATGTCATCTTCTTCCTTCTTTTCAGCCAGGAAACAACAAAATGGTGAAATCCAGCCGCCATGTCGACAGCAGTGGGAGAGACTCCTGAAAGCTTCTGGTGCTCAAGAACATCACAAGTCTGACGACAAGTTCAAATCAGTGTCCTTTGTCATTGTCATCCACTAAGAAGAAATGTGAGCCTCTTCTAATGTCCAGCTGCCACCATAAATACGGTCATTTACAGCATGGCATGTCTATTTTCATATTCATTTGGAAACAGAGATGATTTTGTTCTTTCCCTTTCTTGGGTTTACGTCTGAACCGAGACGATGAGTCTGACTTCTCTGAGTCCCCTGTGTCCTCCTCATCATCACGAGATGTGCGACGGAGCTTCTCTTGATCTGTATAAATAATTAAATGAGGTCACAGATGAAGCGATTAATGATTAGAATTCTATAAAGTCCGACAGTAAAGTTACACTGAGCGAAACAGAATCAGACTGGATCAGTCTGAAGGCTTCACTGCACTTCTGACACATACACATGTAAACATACAGCATGTGTGTGTGTGTGTGTGTGTGTGTGTGTGTGTGTGTGTGTGTGTGTGTGTGTGTAGAGAGTCGGAGGTACCTCAGTTTTCTTACCTGTGTTTGTGACCAGTTGAGAAGCGAGTTCACGCTGATGTATGGCTTGAAGAACATCTCGTGTGATACGTAAAGCCTCCTCATGTCCGTAGTGGTTGGTCACTAATGTGGCGACGTCCATGGTGTCCTTACCTTCCAGTTTGCCCTTAGGAATGGGTTTAAGCTTCGAGGCTTTGTAAAGCTGTAGCATGAAATTAAAAGACTTGCGATCCTCTATAGAAAGTTCATCCAGGGTGTTTCTGATCAGCGGGGCAGGATTCTGCATGAGAAATTTGAAATTAGAAAATAAAACATCAAATCTTAACCTGGATTGAACAAAGTGCGGCAGTGCGACTTCTCATTTGTATCTGTTTTTAATTTGACCTGCAGTGCAGATAATTCTGAAGTTTTACCTCCGTAGTTTCTTTACTCTTTGTCTTGTTTCGCTTTTTTTTGTCCCTAAGGGACCATCTGAAGGGGCGACTGACAGGCTGCAGTGCCAACTCCTCATTTTTTAGTCGAAGTAGCTGTTTCATGATCTTGCTGGCGGGACCCTTTTTCAGCTCCATATCCACAAAATCCTGCTCGCTGAAACAAACAAGGCAATCTCCAGACACATCCTCCTCTTGGAACCTCTCTGCCTTTTTGCCATCGACCTTCACGCGCTGCAGTAACCACTGGGTCACGTCCTCCTTTGTCCAGTTTTCCACATCAGCTGGGAACTGTGACTCATGTTGTGTTCCTTCTTTAAGACTTTTTACATAGGATGTGATTTTGACAGCAGGGCCATGTTTTATTCCTAACTTTAAAATATTTTCCTTCTCATAGTCAATGAGTTCTTCTCCAGACACTTCCTCTGTAATGAATATGTCTGCGCAACTCTGAGGAACTTTGACCTCTGTCATTAGCCAGTGGTGGACATCCTCTTTGGACCATGTTTCAATCTCAGGTGTTGACTCAATCGTGGACTGGCTCATTTTGGATCAGCTAAAAATGAAACAAAGAAACAGAAGAAGAGCATGAACACACACATCGCACAACATGGCAAATATATGCAAGATGTCCCAAGGATCAGATGTGGCTATCGTGCTCTGTATCCTCCTGCACTTATTGTTGATGTTCCAGGATGCCATGTCAATTTTCGCCGTGTAACAAAACATGGTTAGGTTTAGAAAAAAAACATCATGGTTTGGCTCTATATTCATACGGAAGCGAACAGCAGCCTCGCATGTGAAAGTCCAGGGTTTGTTGGACCCACCCACTGCCCTTCAAGCCCCCCACAGGGTGTTTGCAGCTTCTTATATTATGTCATTAGCGGCAGTGTTTCAAACTGACAAACAACCAGTGGCGTATCACATCATCTAGCTACTTAATTGACGCCTCCTTTCTACGTGTCATGCTGCAGCAACATGTGCCGTCCGGCTGTGTTACAAAGTGTCACACTGAACTATGTTGCATTCATGTGGTCTTGAATTAATTGGAAAAATTAGTTCTCTACTTGGGAAATTTGCGTTAAAGTCCCACGTCAGAACAAAAACTCAGAAAGTCAGTGAAAATTCTGGTACATGAACAGTTTTGACGTCATATACACAGAAACATACAGAAACTTATTAAGTTACATATTTCAATTTTTGGTGTCATATAATTTGCAATACGGTGTGAGGTTTCAAAACTGTTAGTGTCCATAGAGTGGCCTCGATTAGTTAATACATTTATTAGCATTAACCCTCATAACAAGACAGGTACATAAATATTTTAGTGATTTTGCAACAGGTAGCAACATGGTGTAAAACTAAAAATAATCACTGACTCCTGTTTTAAAGCAACGTGGCGTTTTTAGACAAGGACTGGCTCTCTATGTCGATATAAACAGCTCATCTTAAAGGCCCAGACACAATAAACAGACGTCAGAGAGCTAGCAGTAACGAAAGCCAACCGTCGACTTATGTCACCTGTATCCTGGCTAGAAAGTTGCATGTGAACGTCAGCACGTATGTTCTGCACCTGCATGAGAGGAAATAAATCTCATGTACGAAAAAACTTACATAGATGACACAAACCATCAGGAAACGCTTCTGCTAAAGAGAAAAACAATCTGACCTTATGGAACAAGTTTCTTTCAATTTCACTTCCTCTTGATTTTTGTTTACTTCCCTCTCTTCTCATGCGCTGAGCTGAAATGACACTCAGAGCGATTCAATTCACCCACAGGCTCCACACCGCACACCGCAAAGACTTGGGTGATGGATTGTCACCAGTGGCCCAACAATGATGGACAGCCAACCGTTGGCTTGGTGTGTCAGAGCCAAACAAAACACAACAATTCTTATTTTCAGGTGATTATACACTAAAGAAAACACGCTTATTATATTTTATTCCATCTCTGCAGATATATCCTACAGACTGACCCTTTAATGCAGCATTAGTTCACCTTTCTTACATAACTAACTCTGTATGTTCAATTTGTCCTACCAACAGGTACTTTACATCTATGACAGCCAATGAGAATGAGGTGTTGTCATGACAGTACAGTAAGTAAGTTTGTACAGACATTCATGTTCCCCAGAGGATGAATCCTGCTGATCCTTGATACTTTTCCTCTGCCGTCACCAGCTGGCTGACATTTATGGTTTAGAGTAAAATGTCTCAACAGTTATTGTGTATCTAAGCATTAGTTAGCAAATGTTAGCATGTTTAAAGGCTACGCTAGGACGATGAACATTGTCAGCATGATATAAAATCAGTATGTTAGCTGTCTCACTGTGAGTGTGTTAGCACGCTGACAGTAGCATTTAGCTCAAAGCTCTGCTCGGCCTCAGCGTGGCTGTAGACTGTTAGTCTGTTGTTCATTCTTCACACAGCTACTGTCACTTTAATGTGTGTGTGTGTGCAGTTTCATCCTACCTTGCAGTGTGGCCGTCAGTGCAGATAAAAACAGACTGAACAGACTGGTTCAGTTGAAGACACACTCCTGCCTGACGACGCCTCAGGAGGCAGAATCACTTCCCTTTTCTGGAAATTCCTTTTCTTCACAAAACCGGAGTTGTTAGAAGGAACAGAAAATGTTTATTATTGGTAAACAAAAGCTTAATTACAACACTGAATCACAGCATAGTACAACTACACAACTTCAAGAGGGAGCTCGGCGTAGAGCTGCTCCTATATGCCGAGGCGCCCAGTGGCTCAGTGAGTAGAGCAGGCATCCCATATACAAGGGCGATGTCCGTGCTGCAGCAGCCACGGCTTCAGGTCCAACCATCCCCTCTCTCTCCCCCTTTCACACTGTCCTGTCAAACAACAGCAAAAGCTGAAAAAATAATCTTACAGGCATCTGATCAGGATGCACGTCCCACTGGCAGGAGGCCCCGGGCAGACCCAGAACAAGTTGGAGGGGTTATATATCTCCTCTGGCCTGGGAACACCTCGGGGTCCTCCAGGAGGAGCTGGAGAGCGTCGCTGAGGAGAGGAGCGTCTGCAAGACTTTGCTCAGCCTGCTGCCCCTGATACCCAGCCCCGGATAAGAGGATGAAAATGGACGGATGCAGGGGCGTAAATATGGACAGTGCAGGCTGTGCGGTTGCGCTGGGGGCCGTGAGGTGGGGGGCCCATGGAGGGAGTGGGCCCTCCAACAATGTTCTGGGCGGAGAATGGGTCATTTTGTGTGGCTGCTACCTTAGAAATATGCCTTTGATCAAAGAAAAATTATTAATTACAAAAGGTGCCCTTAAAAAAAGGCAAATCCATCTGTGTCATGTTTTCTTGTTTATGTAAAGTATCTATAATAAACTTGTGCTTTGTCTATATAAACTGTAAGAAAAAAAAACTATTAAAGGATTAATTCTTTGGTGTCTTTGTCATATACAGATGTAGTGATGATTGCTGGGTAATATATAGGTTGATGTCCAATGTTGAGTCTCTGTTTAATTATGTGAAAAGACGATATGTGCACAACAGCAGCACCAGGGCCCGTTGTAACCATCTTACACCACTTACACCACTGGATGAGTGAGTGAGTGAGTGAGTGAGTGAGTGAGGACAAAGGCAGTAAGGCAAGTTCATTTATTCAGCAAACTTACAAGACATTAAAATGCATTAAATTAAATTCAATTAATTAAATTCAATTCAATTAAATTGAATCTACATACTTATAATATATAATATACACTTACAGTTTGAATAATGTCATAAATTCCTCAGATTGAATTAAAAGTTATGGAGAATCAATTTCGATCTGGTTTTAAAGCTGGTGAGACTTCAGCCTTCAACAGTTGACACACTGATGACCTCACAGCCTTCACTACCAATAGTTCAGCTGACATGACATCAGTGTCACAGAGATCTCAGTGTTCACTCAAACTCCACACAAGCAAGAAACAACATCTCGTCATCTTCTTCTTTTAGTCAGCAAACGACAAAATGGTGAAATACCGCCCCCATGTGGACAGCAGTGGGACAGACTCCTGAGAGATTTTGATGCATGAGGACAAGTTTAAATCAGTGCTCTTCAGCATTTTCATTGAAAATCAGTGAATATGAATTTTGAGGCACTTGTCCAGCTGTCATGCATTAAGGCAAGTTTATTCAGACATTCATCTTGAAACCATTTTTCTTCCTTTTTCTTGTGTCCACACCTGGAGCAGGACGATGAGCCTGACTTCACTGTGTCCTCCGTGTCCTGCTCACCATCACAACATGCACAGCCATGAAATAGCAGCCATGGAGGGAGGAGCTGGCACAGTGACATCACAGCAGTCAGTGTGCTGGGACACTGTGGACCAGATCACTGGACTGGAGAAAAGACAAAACGTGACATGCTACACCATGACTTCTTTTCAACACACTGTACTATTACATTTATTATCAGTTTTTATCGACGTACTATCCAGTGACTTTTTTAACATTTCTTTATAAGTTCATCGACCATAACTTTTCTTTGGACATAGATACTACAAATGATATACTGCTTATTATACTATGACTTAATATATATAAATTATAATATCATTTTTGTCCACAAATGCTATACTATGACTTTTTTCACGATTTTTGACGACATGCTATACTATGACTTTTTTTCATGATTTTGGACGACATGCTATACTATGACTTTTTTTCATGATTTTGGACGACATGCTATACTATGATTTTTTTTTCATGATTTTGGACGACATGCTATACTATGACTTTTTTTCATGATTTTGGACGACATGCTATACTATGACTTTTTTTTCATGATTTTTGTAATATACTATGACTTTTTTCATGATTCCGGACGACATGCTATACTATGACTTTTTTTTCATGATTTTGGACGACATGCTATACTATGACTTTTTTTTCATGATTTTGGACGACATACTATACCATGACTTTTTTTCATGATTTTGGACGACATGCTATACTATGACTTTTTTTCATGATTTTGGACGACATGCTATACTATGACTTTTTTTTCATGATTTTGGACGACATGCTATACTGTGACTTTTTTTCCTGATTTTTAACGACATACTATACTATGACTTTTTTTCCATAATTTTTGACGACATAATATATTATGACTTTTTTTCATGATTTTTGACAACATGCTATACTATGACTTTTTTTTCATGATTTTTGTAATATACTATGACTTTTTTCATGATTCCGGACGACATGCTATACTATGACTTTTTTTCATGATTTTGGACGACATGCTATACTATGACTTTTTTTTCATGATTTTGGACGACATGCTATACTATGACTTTTTTTTCATGATTTTGGACGACATGCTATACTGTGACTTTTTCATGATTTTTGTAATATACTATGACTTTTTTCATGATTTTTGACGACATGCTATACTGTGACTTTTTTTCATGATTTTTAACGACATACTATACTATGACTTTTTTTAACGATTTCGGACAACATGCTATACTATGACTTTTTTTCCATAATTTTTGACGACATAATATATTATGACTTTTTTTCATGATTTTTGACAACATGCTATACTATGACTTTTTTCATGATTTTGGACGACATGCTATACTATGATTTTTTTTCATGATTTTGGACGACATGCTATACTATGACTTTTTTTCATGATTTTGGACGACATGCTATACTATGACTTTTTTTTCATGATTTTGGACGACATGCTATACTATGACTTTTTTCATGATTTTGGACGACATGCTATACTGTGACTTTTTTTCATGATTTTTGTAATATACTATGACTTTTTTCATGATTTTTGACGACATGCTATACTGTGACTTTTTTTCATGATTTTTAACGACATACTATACTATGACTTTTTTTAACGATTTCGGACAACATGCTATACTATGACTTTTTTTCCATAATTTTTGACGACATAATATATTATGACTTTTTTTCATGATTTTTGACAACATGCTATACTATGACTTTTTTCATGATTTTGGACGACATACTATACTATGTTTTTTTTCATGATTTTGGACGACATGCTATACTATGACTTTTTTTTGATGATTTTGGACGACATGCTATACTATGACTTTTTTCATGATTTTGGACAACATACTATACTATGACTTTTTTTCATGATTTTGGACGACATGCTATACTATGACTTTTTTCATGATTTTTGACGACATGCTATACTGTGACTTTTTTTCATGATTTTTAACGACATACTATACTATGACTTTTTTTAACGATTTCGGACAACATGCTATACTATGACTTCTTTTCCATAATTTTTGACGACATAATATATTATGACTTTTTTTCATGATTTTTGACAACATGCTATACTATGACTTTTTTCATGATTTTGGACGACATACTATACTATGATTTTTTTTCATGATTTTGGACGACATGCTATACTATGACTTTTTTTTCATGATTTTGGACGACACGCTATACTATGTCTTTTTTCATGATTTTGGACGACATGCTATACTATGACTTTTTTTTCATGATTTTGGACGACACGCTATACTATGTCTTTTTTCATGATTTTTGACGACATGCTATACTGTGACTTTTTTTTACATGATTTTTGTAATATACTATGACTTTTTTCATGATTCCGGACGACATGCTATACTATGACTTTTTTCATGATTTTGGACGACATGCTATACTATGACTTTTTTTTCATGATTTTGGACGACATGCTATACTATGACTTTTCATGATTTTGGACGACATGCTATACTATGACTTTTTTTTCATGATTTTGGACGACATGCTATACTATGACTTTTTTTCATGATTTTGGACGACATACTATACTATGACTTTTTTTTCATGATTTTGGACGACATGCTATACTATGACTTTTTTTTCATGATTTTGGACGACATACTATACTATGACTTTTTTTTCATGATTTTGGACGACATGCTATACTACTTTTTTTTTTCATGATTTTGGACGACATGCTATACTATGACTTTTTTTTCATTTTGGACGACATGCTATACTATGACTTTTTTTTCATGATTTTGGACGACATACTATACTATGACTTTTTTCATGATTTTGGACGACATGCTATACTATGACTTTTTTTTCATGATTTTGGACGACATACTATACTATGACTTTTTTTTCATGATTTTGGACGACATGCTATACTATGACTTTTTTCATGATTTTGGACGACATCCTATACTATGATTTTTTTTCATGATTTTGGACGACATGCTATACTATGACTTTTTTTTCATGATTTTGGACGACATGCTATACTATGTCTTTTTTCATGATTTTTGACGACATGCTATACTGTGACTTTTTTTCATGATTTTTAACGACATACTATACTATGACTTTTTTTAACAATTTCGGACGACATGCTATACTATGACTTTTTTTCCATAATTTTTGACGACATAATATATTATGACTTTTTTTCATGATTTTTGACAACATGCTATACTATGACTTTTTTTACATGATTTTTGTAATATACTATGACTTTTTTCATGATTCCGGACGACATGCTATGCTATGACTTTTTTTTCATGATTTTGGACGACATGCTATACTATGACTTTTTTCATGATTTTGGACGACATGCTATACTATGACTTTTTTTCATGATTTTGGACGACATGCTATACTATGATTTTTTTTCATGATTTTGGACGACATGCTATACTATGACTTTTTTCATGATTTTGGACGACATGCTATACTATGACTTTTTTCATGATTTTGGACAACATGCTATACTATGACATTTTTTTCATGATTTTGGACGACATCCTATACTATGATTTTTTTTCATGATTTTGGACGACATGCTATACTATGACTTTTTTCATGATTTTTGACGACATGCTATACTATGACTTTTTTTAACAATTTCGGACGACATGCTATACTATGACTTTTTTTCCATAATTTTTGACGACATAATATATTATGACTTTTTTTCATGATTTTTGACAACATTCTATACTATGACTTTTTTTTTTACATGATTTTTGTAATATACTATGACTTTTTTTCATGATTTTGGACGACATGCTATACTATGACTTTTTTTCATGATTTTGGACGACATGCTATACTATGACTTTTTTTTCATGATTTTGGACGACATGCTATACTATGACTTTTTTTTCATGATTTTGGACGACATGCTATACTATGTCTTTTTTCATGATTTTGGACGACATGCTATACTGTGACTTTTTTTCATGATTTTGGACGACATGCTATACTATGTCTTTTTTCATGATTTTGGACGACATGCTATACTATGTCTTTTTTCATGATTTTGGACGACATGCTATACTGTGACTTTTTTTCATGATTTTGGACGACATGCTATACTATGATTTTTTTTCATGATTTTGGACGACATGCTATACTATGACTTTTTTTTCATGATTTTGGACGACATGCTATACTGTGACTTTTTTTCATGATTTTGGACGACATGCTATACTATGACTTTTCTGTTATTTTTGATGATATACTATGCTATGACGTTTTTCTAACTGCTAAATTTTTAATCCTATTTTTATGACAACCTTAACTATTACTTTATCATAACTGTCTGACATTATACTATGAAATGTTTAATGATAATTAAATTAAATTTATATGACAAACTATACTATGACATCTTTTATCATATTTTCAAATAATACTATGCACCATATTTTTAAACCATATTTTTTTAGACTATACTATGACATTTTCAATTATATCAGTGTTACATACTGTACTATCCTGTTATTTGGACATTTTACTGAGATGTTTTATGATCATTTTTATGACATACTATACTGTGAAATTTTTATTACATTTATATGACACATTACATCATGACATATCTTATTTATGTTTCATTGACATGCTATACTATGACATTTCCTATTATGTTTTTATGACATACTAGTTTACTTTTACATTTTTATCACTTTCTATTTTTGACATACTGTCCTTTGACTTTTCTTTATATGTCTAGCAAACGTTACTGTGACACGTTATTATATTTTAGTGACATAGTATAACATCTGGATTCCTGCAGATACTTTCACATAAACTCAAAACTTCTTTTGTCAAGAATTTTATTGTAAATTTATACAGTTCTTGAATTTAAAGTAAAACAATGACAACTTAAGCCAAATATTCTTCAATAAATACATAATGAGGACATTTTTGGCATGATAACTTATCTGATGTCAGAAGAAAGTTTGAGGAGCCAAGCTGTCAAATGCATAATACTGCTTCACCATGTTGGAGTAACTGCCTGTAGTTTATTTACACAGCACCATCTAGTGGTAACCATTGAAATGTATTTCACAACCTCCCTGTACACGACAGAGTTTCAGTTCAGTTCACACAACTTACAACTTCACAGGCTTCATTAAGACAGCACAACTGCCTTGTTCCTGCATTGCAGGAACCTTCACATTAACTCCACGAACAACTCAACTGACCAATGACATAAAGGCTTCTTGAAGATTTCTTTCATGGCAGAAGAGAAGAGCACGAGTGAGTTCAAAAGTCCTATATAAAACAGAATTAAAGGTAGAAAGAAAAATAAAAGGATAGAGTGACGAGGGAGTTGGCCATGAGCAGAGCGACGGGAACAGAAAGTGCACAGGTGATGTGATGTCGAGGTGGATGTGGAGAGGCGGAGGATGAGTGTCACAGGCTCTGGCAGCATTGCAGTTTATTGCCCTTCTGCCCGTCAGTGGTTGGGGGGACACTTATGTCGACTACGTTGTTGCCCGGAGACTCATCGTGTGCGGATCTGTCCGCTATCTGCTTCTGTGACACGATGCGGTAGATTTCTGCAGAGAGAAATGCAAGAAAGAAAAACACAGTGATGCTTGTGATGTTTAGACTTCAGTTTTCTGTAAATGAGCAGTGGCACTGGAGTTTATCACCAAATAAAACTGCAGCCTCACATCAAAATGGTAAAACATCAAGCTAACTGAACAGCTTACATATTTCATTTCCCTGACAGAGACAGATGTTTTGTCATTTACTCCAATGCCAAATGATTTATTGTGGTAACAGAAGACTCAGGGTTTCAACAGGTAGGAGACATTTAATGTTTTCAAGACCTTTTCAAGACGATTTTTAACCAAATTTAAGACAGATTTTTTGCTGAAGCTTCGATGCCTCTGTGTGTCACACAAGCAAAAGGTCTTGCACGTTTTTTCCTAGCAGATAAAAGAGACCTGGAGTCGCTGGATAAAACACACGAGGTAAAATAATTTTCCATCTGCACCAAGGTAATGGCTGTGCTGGTGACGAGTACTGCATCAAATGTAGGCTAATTCACTGAGCGGCAGACAAAACTAAATGGTACTGTCACAGACTTTTAAACAGACATCATATGTGTAATCACTAGCACAATTCAAACTGGATGAAAAAAGTTATCTGTCCCTCACAGCTAACTACCAAACATAATTGTTCTGAAATAAGTTGCCATAGGAGGCACTTTGCCTCTGTGTACTACGTTTCGTTTTTTTTAATGCTTAAGAAAATGTGTTGTATTATGTCAAAGATATCCACAGACAGTGTCGCAAGCTGTATGTGCAAGTTAATATGTTTGCTTGCAAATTCAGTATGTGTTAAGCTCCTGCAGAAGGAGCAACAGCTTAAGTTTAGCAATATATTGATATATGTGCAGCGCTGTGTCTCAGAGAACCGTATCATTTTGTCTTTTATATGAACTTGCATAATGCAGTGAATTTTCGTGTAAAAAATCTGCTTTACGGCAGGAAACTTTTGCAAAACTGGTCGGTCAGCCAAGCAGGGACTGGAGCTGGTCCTTATGTCCTTATCTGTTGCCTCTTTAATGTGTGGTGTACAAATAAATAAACATTTATAACTGTTAAATTTAATAACAATACGTGAATTAATAAAAAAATAATCAAATAAAAGCAAAACTGCTGATTTTTGAATTCACGATGATTAAAACCACGACGTCTTATTTGTTCCTCTGTTGGCAACAGCTCTGAGTGCAACACCACTCTTCTCTCATTGTGCCAGATATTTTGCATCACGTAATAATGTTATGCTGCAAATGACCAATGTGCAACACTGAGATCTTCATGACAAAGAGTCTTGCTCTTCCTACCTGTTAAAATGTTCTTGAATGCTTCTTCTACATTTGTGGAGTCCAGCGCTGACGTCTCAATAAATGAGAGAGTGTTCTTTTCTATCATGGGAAGAAATGAAAGATTCATTTTTAAACATGTACAAAATATTCTACAGACTATAAGAGCGGCTTGGCTTGCTTTATTACAACAGATTGGGTATTTACCTGCAAAGGCTCGAGCCTCATCAGTGGGCACCGCCCTGAGGTGGCGCAGGTCGCTCTTGTTCCCAACCAGCATGATGACGATGTTGTTGTCAGCGTGGTCCCTCAGCTCCTTCAGCCAGCGTTCAACATTCTCATACGTCAGGTGCTTGGCGATGTCGTAAACTAGGAGAGCTCCAACTGCACCCCGGTAATACCTGATGACAGCACAGAGCAGGTGAACACAGTAACAATATCTGCACTCAGTGTTTACACACACACAGACAGAAAACACTCACGCCGAGGTGATTGCTCTGTAGCGTTCCTGTCCAGCCGTGTCCCAAATCTGAGCCTTTATCGTCTTGCCGTCCACCTGGATGCTGCGGGTGGCGAACTCCACCCCGATGGTGCTCTTGCTCTCCAGGTTGAACTCATTTCTTGTGAAGCGGGAGAGCAGGTTACTCTTCCCCACTCCAGAGTCTCCGATCAACACGACTGTGAACAAACAAATACACACATTTTATTCAACACTTGTCAGTGTAATAATGTTCAAGGAAAATGTGCCTCTCAGACTTCAGATCACTCCAGCAGTTATTCAGTGATCAGGTTTAACCTCAAACTGCCTCATCTCTGCTGCTGCAGCGTGTGCTTCTACCTTTAACCTCAATCAATACATGACGAGGCACATTTATCCAAATGACTGATTTTTGACTGCAGAATTACAGATATCGACGCTGACAGTTACAGAAAATGTACTGAACATCTGACATTTTCAGGCAAAGTGAAAGTGCTGACTTGTTGTGCTCCTTATCAGACTTTGCCCTGCTGGGAGTCACGCAGGAGGAAGCTGACAAAAACCTGCTCTTTGGGAAATCTGACTCGACAGTTTCTCAAGGCCTCTGTTCCTGTGTAACGAGTCTAATCTAATCGGTGGTGGTTTACAGCTGCCACACTGGCCTCGGCCTCTTTTTCTTCTGTACTCTAAAACTACACTTCACAGATAGATGTGATACTGTTTCCTCTGCAGTATTAAAATCCCTGCATCTAAACTGCTGTCAGTGACTTGCAAACCACCCTCTCTTTCCTGTTAATTACAGCACTTTATGTTACAACAGCGCGCCTGTAAATCAGTCTCAGAGCAGGTCCTTGGCCCCGGGCTATCTAATGGTTATTTACCTCTGCAGCCTGAACAGGACGGTGAGACTCAAAGTGATGCGTCAAGACTAATACACACATTCACATCCAGGACTCACACACCTTAATCTCCTCTGCATGGTGTGATCCAGAGCTGCACTACAACTTTACAGGATACTTTGGGTTTTGCTGTTTTCCTGGAGGATCCTGACAATTAGCCACAACTGGACTTGATTTTAAATTTCTATTAATGCACTTATTTAAACTTGATTTCATTTTGTGTCTATTGTTATACCACTGTTGTTGTTGTTGTTGTTGTTGTTGATGATGATGATGATGATGAGGTGAAGTGTCGTTGTTGGTCTTTGTCTTTTATGAGCTGCTGGAGGCTGAATTTCCCTTTAGTGATGAATAAACTACTTCCCATTACTTTTTTTCCAGTAGTATTAACTATTGCACTGTCGTTACTGTAAGTTACTGGCTCTGTTAGTCTTATGCACAATCTGCATTTGTTCATATGTTTGTCTTCAATTTGTATTTCACATCATCTTCAGTATTCATCACTCATGTCATGGTGGCTCGATTATTGTTTCACTGCTGTGTGTTTTCAGTTCTTATGTTTATATTCTCGATCTTTCTGTAATAGTGTTTTGTATAAAGCTTACAGGATGCCTATACTTCTCTCCGGATTAATAAAGCATAGCTCTGTAATTCAGTGACAATAACACTATCAAGACACTTAATATCTGTATGTTTTATAATATTTTTGCCTGGTGTGAAATGCCCCTATTTTCTGTTTTATTACTGCACTGAGTTTGATTTATATTCTTTTGCCTAATAAAGTGCTATAATAAAACATGTTTGGAGTGGAAGTATGTCCTCAGCCATCAGACTCAAAGTGGTGGATGGTAAAATAACATTACAAAAGCAGCTACTGACAGTGAACCACAGCTCTTCACATTAAATGATGCTTTTACGAGGCCTTCTACAGAACACACGCCACTCTGTGCGCTTTAAACTCGTGTTTACGGTGAGGACAGTTTCTCCTCGATGCCAGTAAAGTTTGATTTCATCACTGCAGAAGTAACGCTACAGCTCCACCCGCCTCACAAGCTGTTAGCCTGCAGAGCTAACTAACGCTAACCGCCCGGCCGCCCTGCTCTCTGCCAAACCTACACAACACAAATCACACACAGCAAACACGCGTAAACACAGCAACGCTAAGTTAAAGTAAACGCGAGGTTAACGAGAAATAACGAGTGTGGAAACAGCTAACAGCTAACAGCTCGCTCAGGGAACAGTGTAGCTAGCTACAGTTAGCTGCCACCACCAGCTGATACCAGAACTGACCACTGACGTTAGCGCAGCTAGCCGTTAGCATGCTAACCGCCGCCTGGCCAGCTTCCTCCCCAAACAGCATCCAACAAGTTCACCTGTGCGCAGTTTCTGTGCCGCTCACCTTTGAAGAGGAAATCATACTCGTCGTCTCTGTTGCCCATTATTCGACAGATCACCTTCCTCACACTGCGGTGATGACGGCAAGTGTTTCCCTGCGACCAGGCTGCCGAGCCAAGATGACACAAGACAATAATGCGCACATTGCGCAGCAGGGCGGAGCTGCGTTAACGCCACGCAGTCACGTGATCTACCGGCAACTGGCTCCAGGTAAGTTATTAAAGAGTCATGAATCAAAAGGAGACTGTGGGCCAGGTGTAAAGAGCCGGTCCTGTCGCGAGGCTGCAGTTCTGTCCCCAGCAATTACTTCTGTAATGGTTTTAATTATATATTAAAGTCTTCTTTATCACATAAACTGAGAAACATATAGATATATATATATGTACGCTCAGCGGCCACTTTATTAGGTACACCTGTTCAACTGTTTGTTAACACACATATCTAATCAGCATGTGGACACAACAGTCTGTCTCTGCAGACCCGGACACTGCAGATTCAGACCCGCAGCTCTGGACCTAAATCACCTTCTCACCCAAACACCACTGTCTGAAACAAGTTACACTTTTAATGCTTTATTACAATTTACAGTTTTAAAATTTTATTACACCCGAATAAAAATACCAAGATTTAATTGTTGATTTATGTCTGGCTGCTGTTCTGCTTATTTATTGTTTGCTGGTTGTTTTGTATGGTTTGATCCAACTATTGTAGTTCTTTATTACTTAATATTCGTCAGACTGCTCTGACTGGCGCGCCACTGCACTGATCAAACCCGCTACAACATATAATAGGAAATGTCTGGTCTTGGGAATTTTTGTTTGGGAATTTGAAGCAAAGGCTGTGAAATACTGAAATGGTTTGAAATGTTTTATTGTGAGCAGTGGTTACATCACACATCAGGGAGATCTGCAGAGAAAAAAAAGAAATCAAACATATCACAAAACTGAAAACAGAAACACTTAAAAAAGATAAATAAATACCGATCACAGTCTACACTGAAATACTGAAGAATCTGGAGCAAATACATTATCATATCGACATATTATCAACATTACCATTTGAATAGTGCCCCTTCCTTCCTTGTTGTGCATTTCTCCAGTTGGGGCAAGGTTTCCCCTTCATGGATTGATATGTGCACCTTAAACAGATAGTGCCTAATTAGTCAAAGGTAACATTTTTCAACCGTTTTACACACATAAACAAGGCCAAAACCTAATAACAGACAAAAATACATTTCTGATCTTCTGCGCTGGATGAGCTTAATTTCTGTCCACAAAATCTCTAAATATATGCTTTAGAGTAATATCAATGTATATAATATTATGAATAATAAAGGAAAAACGTGTGTGTAGGTGTATTACTTGATATACATGGATACAAAATTAACTTTTAGCATAAAGTACACTGATCACCAATATGTAAACAGTTTCAAGCTTGTATGAAAACGTAACTCTATACATGTTTTTCTCAAATCATCCACTTCATTGCTTTAATCATTTATTCATGTTTAATTTAAAGCACATGCTAAAATTATTCGTCATCGCGCTTTGGTTTCATGAAACAAAATGTGCAGGTCAAACAGTTCATTGCTAACAAGCTTAACTACTACCTACTATTTTAACCCACATGTGACGTGCCTTTCAGACTATCATGGTAAAGAGAGTCATATCATTTTAAACGTATCACAGTAAAACATCAATTTCACTGTGTAATTCAAGTCAACAAAATAGTTTGATGACATTAAACAAATAATGTGATTCACATTTAATACTCACACTCAGATCGTCGTCGTCCATATATAGTAGTTGTAATAGTATGATGGCTCCAATGAAATGGAGGCCGCTGTCGTGAAATACAAGGGGTCTACAACTGCGGGTCCAGATCTGCAGGTCTGAATCTGCAGTCTCCGGGTCTGCAGACACACCCTCCTCCGTGTAGACATGGTGAAGACGAGCTGCTGAAGTTCAGTCTGAGCATCAGAATGATGAAGAAAGGTGACTGAAGGTGAGACGAACATGGAGAACAAGTTTAGATGAGAGAGTTGTGTGAACAGCTTGTACACGTGTGTTTTCACACAGTGACTCAAAATGGTGGCCTGCTTCTGGTAAGTAAGTAAAATGTATTTGTATAGCACTTCTCACAGACAGAACTCACAAAGTGCTTGATTAAAATACAAACAAGAATACATACATACAAACATACAGGTCACAGGTCACATACAGAGACACAAAAATGAAACAGTTGTTGCAAAACTAAATCACTTAAGACAAGTTAATGCCTGCCTTTACAGATCGACTGATGCTGCGGCTCTCAACTTCTGTTGGAGGTTGCTCCACAATCTGGACTCAACGGCTCGGTCGCCTCTAGTTCTAAGCCTAGTGTGAGGAACTGCCAACAGGCCGTGATCGGCCGACCTAAGTGTCCTACTGGGAACATATACATGCAGCAGGTCAGACAGATACTCAGGTGCCTGATCATGAAGGGCTCTGAGTGTTAAAACAAGGATTTTGAACTGGATCCTGCAGCTGACAGGAAGCCAGTGTAGGGAGGCCAGGACAGGAGTAATGCGGCAGTTTTTGGGTGATTTGGTGAACAGCCTGGCAGCGGCATTCTGCACCAGTTGGAGGCAATCTACAGAAGTTTTACTGAGACACATGAAGAGAGAGCTGCAGTAATCCAGATGTGATGATACCAAGGCGTGAATGATCATTTCCAGTTCAGCATGTGATACAACAGATCTCAGTTTTGCAATGTTTTTAAGGTGGAAAAGCAAGTACGGGTCAACACATGAATGTGTTTATCAAAGTGACTGGCCTCAAAAATAATTCAGAGATTTCTCAGGTTAGAGCGGATATTTGAATTCAGGGACCTAATACAGCTCGACACCCTAGAAGCAGTGCAGTCAGGAGCAACAATAAGGACCTCGGGCTTAGCAGCATTAAGCTGGAGGAAATTGTTGACCATCCAGTCATTAATTGCAGACAAACAGTCATACAGTACATTCAGACTGTCAGAAAAATACAGCTGAATATCATCTGCGTACATATGATAAGATACACCCTCAAACCTGTTGATAATGATTCCAAGAGCTAGCATATACAGAGCAAACAAAATTGGACCCAACACTGAGCCCTGAGGTACCCACAAGAAAGGGGGACGGACTCTGACATAAAAGGACCAGATGCTACAGAGAAACTTCTACAACTTCTACAACTTCAACTTCTACAAACTTCAGGAGGCAAACCAGTCAAGGACACTGCCTGAAATGCCTCCACAGTCACCAGATCTCAGTCCAATAGAGCAGCTTTGGGATGTGCTGGAACGGCAGATTCTCATCATGGATCAACTGTGTGATGTCATCATGTCAATATGGACCAACATCTCTGAGGAATGTTTCAGCACCTTGTTGAGTCTGTGACACCAAGAATTAAAAAGGGTCCAACCCGGTACCAGCAAGGTGTCCCTAATAAAGTGGACAGTGAGTGTATTACTATATTTAACATGCAATACTCTATGTAATTATTCAGCTGTGCAATATTCTTGAATGTATAGAAGTATTCAACATACAGTGCACAGAGCTGTACTTCTTATGTTTATTGTGATACTTGTCTTTATCGATGTGTATAAATTGCAGGAACCATTATAACACAATAGTTTATATGTCTGAATGTAACGCTAGTTTATAAAGTGTTCTCCTGGGGGACTTTTGGTCCAGACATTCATGAGGATGCCACTTGATGCGCTTCACCTGCCCAAACACCTCTGCAGATCAAGTATCGCTCCCTGTGGCAGCAGCACTCTGTGATGTCAGTGGCCTCCCAGCAGGAAATGGCATAATTCTCCATGAGCTACAGAGCTCCATGCTGTTTCTGAGGAAGCTTATGTGGAGAATAATTTAGCATGTACATTATAAAAAAAGCTGCTTGATAGATTTGAAGAAAAAATACTAGGGGGTATCTTTTTAAAAAACAAAATTACGAGTATTAAAATCAAGCACAGTGATGGCACTGAACATGTTACTGCAAACGTATTAAGGGGTCAGAGATCTTTAGTCGCTCAGAGAACAGGGATCCTTCCTTTGGCCTTTAAAGTGGGCATTTGTATTTGTTTTGTTTCTTTAATAACCCATATGATGCGAGCAGCAGCTGCTGGCCCCATTCAGAGCTGCTGGACACACCTGGCCTCGAGGAAACAGCTTCAGATGTGACCATACAGTTGAATCAGCACTTTTCTGCAACAGTTCATGAGAGCAGGATTTACTGCAGGACTGCTGCATCACACTGTTGTAAACTCACAATGAGACGCGCTCTGTGGTTATATAGCCAGCAGATGGCGCCATCATCTCTTCCTCCTGACACAAATGTATTTCTTTTCCTCTTTCTTTTCCCACCTCCTATCCACATAAACTATGCTCTGTTCACTGGTAAGTTAAATATTTAAAGAATGATCCTTTAATCACCTGCTGCATCTGATTCACATTTAATCCAGCTGTATGGGAAGAAGCTCAGGTTTGACCTGCTGTCTGAAGGTGGTGAAACTGTTTCTTTTACCTCATGTCAAAACTGTCACCCTTTAAAAATATAATTACTGGTTCACACAGTCAGCGACACGCTTATCTAGATTATCACTGCTCAGCTGCAGACAGGTCGTTCCTGTTACGCTGCAACACTTCATAACTTCTGCCTCATAACTTTTAAAGAAAAATGCACTACATAAGAATATGTCTTCAGGGACACACAGTAAATAATGAAAACTGTATTTTAAAAAGAACAAAAAACTGCAAGTATATTTAGTTATATACAGACCTGCCAGCAGAAATGACTGAGCCCCTGACAATGTCCAGTGAACGCCCAAGATCCCAAGCCAAGTCCCTGCTGACTGAGCTGCTGCAGGAATCAGAGAGGTTAACATGGCCTGTTTATATATTTTATTATGACTAATAATACATATACACTCACCAGCCACTTTATTAGGGACACCTTGCTGGTCCTGGGTTGGACCCTTTTTAATTCTTGGTGTCACAGATTCAACAAGGTGCTGAAACATTCCTCAGAGATGTTGGTCCATATTGACATGATGACATCACACAGTTGATCCATGATGAGAATCTCCCGTTCCAGCACATCCCAAAGCTGCTCTATTGGACTGAGATCTGGTGACTGTGGAGGCCATTGGAGTACAGTGAACTCACTGTCATGTTTGAGATGATGTGAGCTTTGTGACATGGTGCGTTATCCTGCTGGAAGTAGCCATCAGAAGATGGTACACTGTGGTCATAAAGGGATGGACACGCTCAGCAACAATACTCAGGTAGGCTGTGGTGTTTAAACCAGGCTCAGCTGGTACTAAGAAAATCTCCCCCACACCATTACACCAGCAGCAGCAGCCTGAAGCCTTGATACAAGGCAGGATGGATCCATGCTTCCATCTGAATGTGGTGTTTCCAATCTTCTATTGTCCAGTTTTGAACTGTAGCCTCAGTTTGCTGTTGTTAGCTGACAGCAGTGGCACCTGGTGTGGTCTTCTGCTGCTGTAGCCCATCTGCTTCAAGGTTGGACAAGGTGTTGTTGCTTCAGAGATGGTCTTCTGCAGACCTTGGTTGGAACCAGTGCTTATTTGACTTCCTGTTGCCTTTCTATCATCTTGAACCAGTCTGGCCATTCTCCTCTGACCTCTGGCATCAACAAGGCATTTTGGCTCACTGGATATTTGCTCTTTTTGGGACCATCCTCTGTAAACCCTAGAGATGGTTGTGCTGAAAATCCCAGTAAATACTCAGAGCAGCCCGTCTGGCACCAACAACCATGTTAACCACGTTCAAAGTCACTTCAATCACCTTTCTTCATCATTCTGATGCTGCGTTTGAACTTCAGCAGCTCGTCTTATGAGACCATAATATACTATATAATTTTAGAGGTCACATTTTAACTGAAATATTTGGAACAGATTAACAGGGACAGAAATGTTGCTGCATAACAGGAATGACCCTGACAACACCGCAGTGCAAAAACAACCACAGCCTTGTATGACTTCACATCAGATAAGAGTCAGTTCGCTGCACCACGTGTAGACTGTTAGCAGACTCAGCAGCTGTGAGCTAAAAATAAATAACATTATTGTTTGTTTTAAATTGTAACACGTTTAAATTTGTGTGTGGACAGACCAGAAGCAGGCCACCATTTTGAATCATTGTGTGAAAACACAAACTCTTTTCAGCCATGTTTCTCTCATCCAAACTTGTTTCCCAGTATTTATTAACATTAAATGTGTAAAAATACTTTTACATAGTAGTAATTAGTTTCAGTGAGGCCCTCAGGCAGGTGATTTCCCTCCATGAGACATGCGTCACTACGTCACAAGCACTCACCTGGGGTACTTTCTAAAAACATCCGCCCACTCGCGCATTGACCAATCAGCGGCGAGCGCGCTGTCACCAACCTGACGCACAGGTTCGCTCCTCACTTCCATATAAAGGAGAGCTTCACTACAACCAGGCAGACCTGACTGATTCATGTGACTGTGACAATCAGCTGCACAGTCACATCTATACGCTCCAACAGTTTGATTGTCTTATTTAACGTCATGATGGCGAAGCGAGCAGCGCGTCAGAGGAACCAGCTGCCCACCTGTTACTACGAGGGATACCTGGAGAAGAGGTCCTTCAAGGACAAGGTAGGGTTTGTGTTTCTGTGCAAACTCCACCAGAGACAAGGTTTTCTTTATTGCGTGCAACAGGTGAAATAAGCTGCACAGAGCTCGTTGCTATGACGACCTTTTGTCGGCGTATCTGTTGATTAAATGTGTAAGTGTAAGTGTTCACGTCACTTACTGAGTCTCATTATGTGTCTTAAAAATATAAAGTAGGGAAATTATTACCTGCCAGTGTTTTACTGTTAAATATGATGTTTCTGGATTATTGTCACTGCTGCATTAATGTGCATTTTGTTTTAATTATAACTCATTTATTTACTGCTGTTTATACTTTGTCTATACTCTTTAATCTGCAGTAATGCATCTTATGCTGTACCATCATCATATGTATGTAGTGACGCTGCTGCAGAGGTCAGCCTGTCATAGTGTCAAAAAACCCACCTTTATAAGGATGAATTTTTGAGTTTTTAAAGAGTTTATTTAGTTTAAAAAGTAATAAGAATAATAAATAAATTATGAATATTAATACAAAATATTTACAATTATTATTATTGTTATTATTATAAAAAACAAGACATAGATAACAGTGTCTGAGAAGGTAAAACTTTTATGTCTCTACTCCTGTCTTACATTTCTTCTTTTAACCCAAATATTATTTCACCAAATTCCCAAATGTATTTACAGGTAATAAACAACTATCCACCCAAATAAATCAATAAGCAATAAACACAGTTTATTTACAGTCCAAGTGCCACCCAGTGTTACAGAATAAATATGCACTCCCCTAACAACCTGTCCTCGTCTATATATCTGCCAAAAAATATATTTCTGTATAGTTTTTTAAATAGATTTAGTTTCGGTACTACAAAACGTTGCAAATAAATGATTTATTGCAAGTTGGACAGTGTGCAGGAGTCTTTTTGCTACTCTTTGGTCTTTTTTCTCCAACGCACCTGTCTTGTTTTTATAGATGTGCGAAGTGCTTCCTTTGTTCGAAATTTGACCAGTTCAAAACATTTCAATGCGTGTGACTTTATAAACAGTGTGTTGAGGGTTGCTCTCTGTTGAAGGGTGTAGACTGGTCCATTGTTTGTTGAAAAATAGAACATTATAGATCTCAGCTGTGCAGCCCAATAATACCACAACATATTGGGACATTTCAAACCCCCTCGATCAAATGGTAAATATAGTAAAGACAGACAGAGTCTTGCCCTCCTGTTGTTCCATAAGAATCCTGCAGATGTTTTCTTAATTCTTGAAAAGAAATCTGAAGATGGTGGTAGAGGAATATTCTGGAATAAAGAAGTAATTTTGGCAGTATATTCATTTTTAAAATATTAATTCTCCCAATTATAGATACTGGTAATGACATCCACCTCTCAACTGACTCATTCATTTCTGACATTAAAGGTTCATAATTAACGTTAACCACATGTTCTAGGCTTGGCAGAATCTGTACCCCCAAATATTTAAACTGATCTACAACGTTAAGTTGAATTACCTCAGGGATTGGATTCCTTCTACCATTTGCATTTAGTAACAACATAGAAGATTTAGTATTGTTCGCTTTATATCCCGAAATGTCGCCAAATGTTTTAAAAAGTTGTAACAAAACCGGAATAGTTTTATTTAATTTTGTCATAAGTAGAATTACATCATCAGCGTATAAACATATCCTATGTCTAATATCCTAATTATTATTAGTGAATTAATCGGTTAATTGTGAGCAAATTGTGATAAATATCCACCTCTACTAAAAAAAGATATTTAATCTACTGTCATATAAAATAAAGAAAAGCAAATCCTCACATAATAAATTATTATAGTAGCTGCAGATTATTCTGTCTTGATCAATTAATCGACTTATTCTTCTAAAATGCTCATGCTTAAAATAGGTATGCTGTTGTTGTTGTTGTTGTTGTTGTTGAAGGTAGGTGTTTGTGTGTGTGTGTGTGTGTGTGTGTGTGTGTGTGTGTGTGTGTGTGTGTGTGTGTGTGTGTAAGAGGAAGAAAGAGATAAGGGTGAATGAGTGGCATCTCAACAATGTGCAGAAGATGCCACGAGGGACCTTCATTCCTTTTAACCTTGATATGTTTCAGACGTCAGGGACATTTGGTGCTCCTTTATAATAATCTGATCCGTGTTGTTGTGCAGAGCAGCTCCTCCTCTCATCTTCTCCTCACTGGCTCCCAATAAAACAAAGAATTGATTTTGAGATACTTCTTATTGTTTTTAAGTGTTTTAATGCTTTAGCTGCTTCCTGTGTTGCTGACATGCTCACAGAGTTCACACCAGAGGTCCCTCAGATCATCAAACAAAGGTCGACTCATTGTATCTACATCTTTTTGTTGTTTTAGTAGTTAGTATTATTATTGTTATTATCTCCCCTTTTTTAAGAATAATGATAATAATACACCGTTATCATGTCCTGCTTGTTTTTATATATGTAATACTTAATTATCTAATATATTTTGTGCACACTGAGTTTACACTTGTTGTATGAAATGTGCTGTACAAATAAATTCACATCAGTATTCTAGATAGTTTGAAAACCTGTACATTCATTGACTGTGATTAATGTTAAAAACCTGCAGTGTAACGCCACACTTCATGCTTTATGAACCCTTAAGTGCACTTAATGCACAGCACCAGGTTAACTCAGTGCTGTTTTCAATGGGTGGAGCTGCCTGTCATTATATAGTTTCTTGTAAGTTGTAAGGACTTTGACCTGAGTTTTTTCGGTGAACAGCACTTTTGTCTCTCCAACTGGTCTGACTGCTTCCTGCTCATTGTGCCATAAAGATTAGAGCAAGCCAGGGACTGACAGAAGAGTTAAGGCTCTAACTGGCAAGGCAGGCTTTGCAAACAAGCCCTCCCTGATAAGAGACTGAAAACACTCGCACGTAACATCGTAGGGGAAACTTTTTACTGAGCACACTCTATAAAGTCCCACTGCGGGATAAATCTAGGGTGAGTTACGTCAGAATCTCAGTTTTACAGTTCAGCTCTCATATTTTAGTGATTTTGATGTGACTGACACACAGCTTTGACTGGAAACAAACAACACTCAACACAAATTCTGATTTATTCCATTCACATGTTGATCAGGTGGTGACTCATATAGCTGATTGCCCTCAGGTCCAACCAGATTATAACACAAACGCTGTTATTGATATCACACACTGGTTTCGGTTGGTTAGAAATGCTTGAATCATCGAGTCTGATCCAAGAATGTTGCCTGCACAGACTCAGCTGCCCCGTTTATTTCCTTATTGTACAAGAAACATTTTGTTCTTCCTTATTTTATTTACCGTGCATTAACCCAAATAAACAATCTGTGTTTTTTGTATTCATCCTGATATCTGTCATTGCTCTGTATTCGCTGCCTGGTCTGATGTCTTTTAGTCAGTACATCTCTGTCTCTGTGTTTGTACAGACATCTCGGAAACTGTGGACGTGTCTGTGTGGAAACTCGCTGTTCTTCTTTAACGACAAGAGAGACGCTGATGTAAGCCATCCCAGAGCAGATGTGGATGATTATTAATCAGATATTTTCCCGTCCACACTGAGAGATGATGTGTGTCTTTGTGTGTGTTTCATCAGTATGTAGAGAAAGTGGATCTCACTGGACTGGTCTCAATAACAGATGACAGCAGCCAGGACCGTAACTTAGACGCAGCCAGACTCAACCTACAGATGAAGGACATGAATATCAAATTCACTGTGAGGAAATATATAGAAACAATATGGAAATCATCCTTTTTTTGTCAGATTAATTCTTCATTTTCACAGTTTTTCTCTCTGTCATTGTGTCCGCAGGCTCCTAATGCAGAAGCTCGGGAGCTGTGGAAGGGTTACATCCACGCTGTGGCTGAGGTCGGTGGTGTTTAACATTTAGCTCACTTAATAAACGTTTTTCAATAACTGAAGATTAAGATTATTGATGCTTAGATGTAGCTAATGGATGTTTTAAAGTAGAAACTGTGCGTCTCCCTGCAGCTGTCGGTACCGTCCTCCCTCAACCTGCTCCCAGGTCAGATCCACATGTTGAAGGAGGCAGTAGAAAAGGAAAAGGAGAGAATGAAAAGTCTCCCTCCACCTCCTCCGCCTGCTGTCACCAACTCCAATGCCTACATCAGCCTCAAAGCAGACATGCCAGCGTGAGTATGGACAAGACACGAAATCATGAACACTCATGCTGGAGTGGAACATTGGCTCTAATGCTGACAATAGAAGGGGCTGGTGCCATGATACAAAACACATGAGCAGATTTAAGATCAGGGAAGAACATTTTAAAGCAAATTAAAAAGGTATTTAATGGTTCTTCCTCACGTGTGTTTGGGTTCATGGTCTCCTCGATTCTGTAACTTTATACATTAGGGCTCTGATATGGACAGTATCCAGGACAGAAAAGGGCTTTATGTGGCTGCCTTGAAGATACATATAATCTCAATTCATCTTAGAACCTTATCTTTCTTAGAGGTTTTGCCAAATGCATGAGCTTGTCCAGAGGCAGTGTACGCCTGCATCTGAATCTCTGCATCTTCCCCCAACAGTTTACAAAGTAATTTGCACAGCTTTGCTGCCAGAGAAGTAGAGTAGAGTTTTCAGATAACCTGAAGGATTAAACCTTCATAAATGTCTCCAAATAAAACCTAAAACTCGTGGATGGATTACTGAACATGCCCACGGGTCACAGACACAAAAGTGTCACGGGCTCCTGGCCACGTACCAACCAGGAAGAAACATACAATGACCACAAAGAGATGCAAAGGAACTATATAGGGACACAAAAGGGGCAAAACAACCACTAAGAGACACAAATTGACAATAAAGAGACATAAAATGACCATAAAAGACCAAAAATTACCACTAAGAGACACAAAAATGAACCAGTAAGACACGAAATTACCTCAAAGAGACATGAAACAACTGTAAAAAGACACACCACAACTAAAAGGAGACAAAAATGTCTTCAAAGAGACATAAAACAACTACAATAAGGGGCAAAACAACCACTTAGAGACACAGAGTGACACATAACAACCAAAAGACCAAACAAATTACCAAAAAGAGACACAAACAACTATAAAAAGACACAAAAAGAACTGCAAGTGTTTACAGAGAGATACAAAATGACCACAAAGTCTGTGTGTCTTGCTCCTCTGATGGACAGGTGGTGGGGCCCATTGTCTCATGCTCTTTGAATTATTTAAACAAGAAGGACACTGGAAGAGCGCAGACGTCCGCAAGGCCAAATGCCTTATCTTGCATTCTTAACGAAAATGAAAAATAGTTTGTGTTTGCGCCGCCATGATTTGGATCTGCTCCAAAATGTAATGGGTTGCTCTTTGGCTCGTGCTGCACCTCTCCATAAAGCTCCATGAATGTTGGCCAGTAGGTTTTCCATAATCCTGCTGACGGACAATCAAACGAGCCAAAAACATAACCTTTGGAGGAGATAAAAATGCAGCATTTTTAAGCTTAAATCAAGGTGACAGTGTTTTTAATTTAAAGATGAGGAGTTGGTTGATGGTGTTTGTGTCGTTCAGCTCCGCTCAGTCGATATTAAATCAAAGTTTCGAATGAACGCTGACGTTTTTTCTTTCTGTCTCACGTGTGTGTTCTCTGCTGTCCTGCAGTTGTTACCACAGTGTGTCCCGTCTGGAGGCAGAGCTGCTGCTTGAGCGAGAAGCCAAGAGAGGAAACCTGCTGCTGAGGCCTGGAAGTAATGGAAACTCCTTCGCTGTCACCACCAGACAGGACCTTGAAGGGTAAACACACACACACATACTGAAAGCACACTCGCTCCCACACAGATTTAATATGAAGGTGTACATACACTCGGACTGAAACACAGCTATTGTACCATCAATTAACCATTTGAAAGCTGGAGCGACATCACTTTTCTTTCAGTTTTCAGATACCTGTCACAAGTATTTAATGCAGTAGTTACTGCTAGAGGAGAATGTAACAGGCAGTCTGACATGTCTTTGCACGTGTTGTCAGACAATTTATTGCATCTGTATTTTAATTGCCTGTCTCTCTCTTTCTCCTCCAGCTCTGTATTCAAACACTACCGCGTGGCACGTAAACCTGACGGGAGCTTCGCCATTGATGTTGACAATCCTGTAAGTATTAAAAAGTCATGCTGAAGGCACTTTATGGCACTACATGTGCCACAGTTAGACGACTGAGGTCCAGCAGCTAAAACTATCAACGACTGCTTTGTTGTTCTTAGATTATACAGTAGATAAGAAAACTGACGTTGCCTTTTTATTGCTTGATAAATTCGGCCCTGTACATATTAACTTGTGTTATTGAGCTTCACCTGCAAGTTAAAAAATCGCTTCAGCTGGCAGTGCAGAGAATTACATATGAAACAATGAGTTTCTTTCATTGTTCAGGTGAGAGATAAGAATTTCATAAACTACAGCATTATATGACTTCCCAGCAAGGAAAAGGCTGTTACATTACGTTAATTCGCTCATGATCATTACAGTCATATTTCTTCTGCAACTCTGGACGTGCTGGATAAGACTTGGAAGAATTTGCATGCTAGTGGCATGACTCACCTCTGAGGCTACTCCCATAAAACCATGCATGCCATGTGTGTGTGTGTGTGTGTGTGTGTGTGTGGGTATTTTTGCGTGCAGCTGACCCATAATTTCCTTCCCGGCACTAATGATACATAATCAGTAGTTACACTGAATTTCAAACACAGATGAAGGTGCAGAGAGTCCTAATATTGATATAGTGGTTATTGTGGTCGAGTTAAATCTAATCGTAAAAGTCGACCTGTTTTATTCCCTGTGTTTATTTTATTGCTCCTAAGTGGTTAAATAAAAGCTGTTCTCCGTGCAGGTCCCCTGTGCCACGCTACACGATGTCATCAACTATTTAGTGGACAAAACTGACAGAGTCCTGATTCCCCTCATCCTCGAGGAAGCGTATGAGAAACGCATCTGTACGTACAAAAACTGGCACATTTCAATCTTACTTTCTGTGCACTCTATTTATTCTTTTGTGTTTTGTTAGCAAAACGTATAAATGACTTTTTTTTTTTTTTTTTACAGCTTTTATTCGGTCCGATGATGAAAATGGAGAAAAGAGCGTCCAACAGGCTCCTTCAAACCCTCCGAGTGTCCCCCCCAAGCCAGGTAGTCTGTCCATTGAAACAAACATGAACACACGTACACACACACACACACACACACACGTCCAGCCACTAAATGGTTTACACTGTTTGCCACACCTGTTTGCTGCAGCTTATTGACGCATTCAGGTAACTGGAAATTCCACCTCTACAACTTCACTTGGACTTTTCCCAACAAGGTCACAGTGACGTGAAAATGACTGACTTTATATCATAATGTAAATCACTTACAATTAAAACTATTAAATTAAAAGTTGTATAATCTTATGTTTTATAGTATAAACCTAGTATATGTAGTTCCTATAAAAGCAACACATCTGAACTGGTTGGTTGAGTCACTTTGTGCTCGTAGTTGCACATCAGTCAAAGGTTTTCAAACCCTGGAGATAACACTGACATTTCCCTGTAGAGGAACGATTGCACTGTGTCCACGTACACACACACACCCACAATCACTCATGGTTTGCTTGTTTGAGAGTGTTTAAATCACTCCACACACTTTTGTTTTGAGTTGGACTTTGTAGCTCAAACAAATCTCTACAGGACGTCGAGTCAACAGCAGAAGTTTCCACCTGTTTGACACGGCTCATCACGGGTTGCATTTGTTTACTGGTTGTGACTCGTTCAAACACGGTTTCCGGATAAATGATCTCAGGATTCCCAACAACGAAACTTTATCTTCTTAATCATCTCATGACTCGACAGATATGTCTCACAGCCGCTGGACTACATTCCTGTCTAGATAGTAACTCCCATGCACTCCATCATAGTTAGGTTAGCGTATTAGCATGATAACTTTTGTTAATTAGCACTAAACACAAAGTACAGCTGAGAGACTGATGGGAACTTCATTAGCTTTGCAGGTATTAATACATGAACCAAGATACTGGACACGTTTTGTCTCTAACTAAAATTAAATCTTGCAAGATTTCATGTTCCATGTTTCAAGTGATCATTTCAGCCCGTTATCTTTCCATAACGATGACGAAGTACTTCTCATGCCTCAACCTAACCAGACCTTAACCACAGCACCGTCGAACCATAACACAGCCAAACAAGAATGTTTTTGAGCAGCTCGCACGAGTTTTGCAAATCTAGGATTACCATCTAGAAACAACCCTGATTTACCGACACGCTCTCCATCGTAGGATAGCGTATTAGCATGTTAACTCAAGACAAAGTCCAGCAGAGTCAGATGGGAACTTCATTAGCTTTGCAGGTATTTGTACATAAACCAAAGTACTGGACACAGTATATCTGTAGGTCTCGAACTTGTTTCAGTGATGTGTCCCCTGTGAAACATTTCTTCAGCCAAGTACACTTGGCAAGCGTAAAACATTTTGACATTTAAACATTTTAGGATTTCAGGGCATCTACTGGCAGAAATGGTATATTCATAACTGTCATTGATTTATAATTACCTGAAAAATAAGAATTGCTGGTTATAAACGGTTATATTGTTTCATTGCCACTGACTTTTATGAGAGGTTAATTTTTATCATTTTATTTTAAATGAAAGTACCATTTAGCACTTACACATACAGAGCTGGTCCTTTTCCACAGTGTCCATCATGCTGTTTCTACAGTCGCCCAGAACAGACAGTCAAAACAGTGGCTCTAGATATGGTCGTTCGACATGTTTGAAATGACAAATATCAACCTCATGGCGGCATCACAGGAAAAGTCGAGGGAATGCCAAAGTCAGTGGGATTTAATCCTCTGAGTGCTGCAGATGTCTGTAGAACTGAACTGACTGATATGACCATCCATAGAGCTGAACTCATGTTAACCATTGTTATTCTGAACATAGTGTGCTGTAACCTTTGTTATGCTGAACACATTGTACACAACCAGTGTCTATTTCTGCACGCTGTAGGTTGAGCTTTAGGTGATGTCTTAAGCCGACTGTGACAGCACCTGTTGTTTACCGTCACATCAGTCATTATCGCAGCCCTGTAATAATCATAATTACATGTTGTGTTTCGCAGCTGCTGTGAGGGTGCCGACCCCTGAACCAGCTCCAGCTCCATTTGAGGAAGAGAATATCTACCTGAATGACAACAGTGAGTGTCACTCTGCTGCCATCAATCAGCCCCTCCATCAGTCCTGCTGTTTCTGTCAAACACACACAAACAGGTACGACTTCATTTTTTCCATTGCTGCTGCTAACTAACCTCTGTGTGTTCAAACAGTGGACGAGGAAGAAAAGGAGACAGAGGATTCCTTAGCTGTTCTCCTGCCACGTAAGTCCCTCCATCTTGTTTTATAATCTCTTAGGAACTCCCCTTTCCCTTTCTACTGAAATCATTTTGTTGTGGTTGTGAATCATTGTATGTTTGTTGGTCTCCCACAGCAAAGGAGAAAATACCTCCAAAGAAAGCGATGATGCCTCCGACTCCTGTTCCTCGTAAACTGACCTCTTCTCTGACACCGACCTCCTCCACCTCCTCTACCTCCTCCACCTGCCCCTCCTCGCCCTCCATGACCAAACGGGATCTGAGGAAGAGAACCCTCACAGACCCTCTGGTACAAAGTAAGTCCGCCCCGCCCTGGAGGCCGTCTTTAGATATAACTCGTGTAGATGTATTTTCAGTCTCAATTCATATTTCTCTGTTTCATGTCGTTTTTAAAATCTTTGTGTCTGCTGTGTTCCAGTTCCTCTCGCTGCAATAACTGAGCTGAAACTGAAGCTTGAACAAAAGGCAAAGAGTCAAGAGTGACCTCTCCTGGTGGAAAATCCCTCAAAGCATCTGTAACAAACTGGCCCAGCACCAGTGACTCAAACCAGCAGGGACACTCCCCAGTCTGTCCCAGCGTGAGCAGGAGCAGAGGCACCAGCTGGTTGCACACAAACAGCCTCTCTCCTGGCTCCACTCCTCCTCGTCAGCTGGCTGTCAGCAGCAAAGCCTCTCCGAAGATTAACACTTTATTGATTCAACCCTCTCAGACGCTCGTTAGCTAATCAATCAGCTGTAACGAGGGGTGTACCTGTCACATTATCGTGTGTTCTCTTGTATCTTTTGCACATTTACAACTGACGATGGTGCATTTTCTTAATCGGATTTTCTATCAGTGTTTTGTGTTCATCCACCATTTTACTGTAATCAGCTGCTGAATAGTTGTATATATTTTTACAATTTATATTTTTCTAATTTATATGTAAAACATGTATTACTGCCTCTGTGTACAGTCAAGTGTAAATGAGGGGAAATTAGAGACAGCGTGGGGTTACTGTACCGATGTTATGTGAATGTGTTGTTTATAGTTTGTGTAAAACTCTTGCTTTCGTCACATCAAATCAGAAACATGTGAACAAGCAACTTATTGTAGTTGCCATGCAGCAAATTAATCAGTTTTATGATGTTCTGTACCTGATATAATTATCTGTGTTAAACCTTTTTTAAAGCTCCAGTGTGTAGGATTTAAGAGAATATATATAAGTAGAAAAGGAAAGTAATATAATACGTATGTTTTTTTTAAAGTGTATAAACACCTGAAAATAAGAATCATCATGTTTTTGTTACCTCAGAATGACGTAGGGAGCGAGTGGGTCCTCGTCTGTAGAGACCGCCATGTTGCACCGCCATGATTCCACAGTAGTCCAGAAAGGACAAACCAAACACTGCAGTTATAAGCCCCTGTGCAACAAGAGTGTCCAAGAAACTAATTTTCTTAACATGAAACTGCTTCATTCAGTGTTTTTTTACCGGTTTGAATCAGCTGGTCTAGAGAGGAGGAGACCTCTGTGGGTGATTCAGCTCCTGGTTAAAAACCTCCTGAACGTCTGGATCTTAAGGTACCAGAGAGAAAAAGTGAGCACAGATTAAGCGAGCGAGTTGAAGTATCTCTGTGTCTTGTTCACGAGAGAGGGTAGAGTGGAGCGTGAGGTGGATCAGCAGTTTGATGTGTCTCCTGCAGTGATGCATGCGCTGGACCGTCGTGGTGAAGAGGGAGCTGAGTCAGCACCTCCAAATCTGAGGTCATGGTTCTCTGCCGTAAAGCAGTAGATTGCCCCCTCTGGGTTGGAAGAGATTTACCGCCTCAAGCGAGGGAGTATCTCAGGGTCTTGTTCACAAGTGAGGGTAGCGTGAAGCATGAGATGGATCGGCGGTTTGGTGCGGCGTCTGCAGTGATGCAGGCGCTGTGCCAAACTGTCGTGGTGAAGCTGAGCCAGAAGGCGAAGCTTTTGATTTCCTGGTCCATCTCCGTCCCAACCCTCACCTGTGGTCATGAGCTCTGGGTAGAGACTGAAAGAATAAGATCATGGATACAAGCTGTGGAAATGTGGGCTCAGGGGAGGGGGAGGAGCTCGGAGTAGAGCCGCTGCTCCTTCATGTCAAAAGTAGTGGGCCGTGTCCGATGTGCCAAACAACGTAGGAGAAACACTGATTTCTAAAATTAACTTACTTTACACTGTGTTTTTACTGCTTCTGATCTCTAGGTGTGTTTATTGAAGAGAGGAAGAGACCTCTGAGGATAATTCAACTCCCGGTAAAAACCTCCTGAACACTGAAGGAATTCTAACCGGGAGACGCTGCAGTCCTCACCACTAGATACCATTTAAACCCCCTAAATCTTACACACTGGACCTTTAAATGCAGCCCACATTTGTTTCTTACTTTGTTTCGAAGCAGAAATCCAAGAACAAAGTGCTCTCACTCCTTTATTACCTCAATGACTGATACATTATTGTGGAAAAACAAAACTATTTACAATAAATTGTGACACTGTGTCAGCATGTGAAATAAAGTTAACATAACTCTCAGCTTCTTTAAAGCGTTGCAGGCTACAGTTATTCAGGAGATGCATACAGAGGGAGCAACGAGGCAAAGCAAGACCGTTCCCATTTAATCTATAACGTGGACGCTACTCAGAATTCGGGCTGTGCACAAATAAGGACTTCATAACATCAGTTTCTGGTGTCTCACCCAGGTGGACCCTAAACCTGGCTAACTCGCATAATACAATTTGTTAGCTGAGGCTAATCGCTAGCTATTTGTTATATTTGGACTACAGACAGCCCACTACTCATAATGGGATTCCTCTTCAGTAAATAAAGTGGTGTTATTATTAGGTATAGACACGCACAGTACAAACAAGCATTAGGGTGCAGTCAGGTGAGTTAATTAATACAGTACAGTCATTTCCAAAATCCTGAAGCCATATCTGAGGACTCCTCCACATGGAGTTACACTGATGGAAACTCCCTGCTAACTTTCTGTGCAGAGTCTGGCATGAAAGGGATAGTCCGCAGTTTTTTAAGTGGGGTTGTGAGAGGTCAGTGTGCACATACAGTAGATGGTGGTTGGCACGCTCTCAGTTTGCAGGAGCAGGCAGGAGTCCCGTCACAGACGCTGACCAATGTACTGCTGTGGACAGGCTTAGCAGAAAAACATATTTTAGCCACCTAAGTTAAAGTGTACGCTTTATTCAGAATATTTTCACTTTACCTTGCTGCAGACACTGATCTCTGACGGGCAACTGAAGCTGTTAGGTTGCTCTCTTTAAAGCCACTGACAAAAACAGGCATTTAATATCTCTGAAGGCAGCAGTGGCTGATGCACCACGGCCTCCGTCAGTTAGTTTGTTTGAGTTATCTTGTGGCTTTGGTCTTTTAAAGAGTTAGTTCAGATTTACCAAAGTCACACAATAACACAAAGTAACTAACAAATGGAGGTGGTGATAGACCAGCAGCTCCTGTGTATAGTCTGCTAAAATTACTGGTTTTGTCACTGGAGTGTGGTTTCTTTGAAGCAGGCACACATGGGACACTAAAGCCGTTAATGCCTTTTGCATCTGTTACCACTGTGTGCTGTTTGTCAACTAGTCGATGAAACATTGCTGCCTTCACGAGTCAGCACTAGGAATACTAGTTGGTTAAAATTGTTATAGAAATTATCATTATTTTTATGTGATTGTTGTCACCCAAAGATTTATTTTCCTAAAGAATAATTTCATTTCCATAACTTCTTATCCTGTTTGGGTCACCAGACTATCACAGGACTGACACACAGAGACAGACAACCATTCACACTCACCATCAGAGTCACCAATTAACCTGCATGTCTTTGGACTGTGGGAGGAAGCTGGAGCACCTGGAGGAAACCCACGCTGACACAGGGAGAACATGCAGACTTCACACATATGGGCTCCTCCACCCTGGGGTCAAACCAGGGACTTGCTTGATGTGAGGTGACAGTGCACGGTGCAAAGTGCCTCACATTTCAGTGGCGTTTAATTAACAGCATTTAATTAACAACTCCAAACGGCTCTTATGATATACACAATAATATACGGAAAATCTCACAGATTAAATTGTGCTCGTAGTGACTTTTCTCTGAGTGTTTTCTAAGTTTAAGTTTAGTTGACTGGTCTCAGTTTAAAGTGAAATACGTCATTAGGAACATTCCTAGTCTACATCAAGGTAAAGCAGTGAAAATATTCCTAATACAACATATCATTAAACTGATAATGATTTTTTAAGGTTGCTAAAATACGTTCTGCTGCTGCTCCCGTCCACAGCAGTACAATGCTTAGCTTCAGTACTGGTGCTCGTGCTAGCCTCTCTGAATTTGGTGCACTGATATCTACTGTATGTAAAACACGATGGATAAGTACCTCACATGACTCCACCTCAAAACATCCAAACTATCCCTTTAAACTCTGACAGCCAACACTGACTCTGATTTCAAACCAACAGAAGCACAGCAGGAGGCAAAGCGACCCAGTTTCTCGCACGCAAAC
Source organism: Epinephelus cyanopodus (assembly GCA_026686955.1). Lineage (NCBI taxonomy): Eukaryota > Metazoa > Chordata > Actinopteri > Perciformes > Serranidae > Epinephelus > Epinephelus cyanopodus. The sequence goes on from CM048920.1 coordinate 2,160,448, forward strand.
CCGACTACAAAAAGTGAAATGCAGTAAACACTGATTCGTCTGCATGCCTCGGCAAGACAGAAAACACAACATCCCTAATATGTGTTGTTCTTATGATCCGTTAGCTGCTGGCAAAGTTGAATAAATCCTGAATTAATGAACTACATTCTATTCAGTAGCATTGTCAAGGAGCAGATTATTTGTGTTACACAGGTTGGCTGATGAGAAGAGGCAGATTCAGTGGGTGATAATTACCACTAAGTTATATTACAACCGAGTTATAATGACACTGACACAACACATTGTTTTAAATTGGTATAGGGAGACTGTGAAATACTAGCATGTTGGTGCGGATCACCTGATTTGGCCGATCAGTTTGGAAATGAGAAGGAAGGCACAGGGAGAGAGCAGACAGGACAGGCCTTGACCCTGCACCTGCAGCTGGCTGCTTTGACAGTACGACTGACAGTTTTGGTGATGGCGAGGAAGGAAGGGCAGCGGCCAGCGCTAAATCTTTGCTCTAGCAGCAGTGGGACAGTGACTACATGACATGAGAGGAAAGACTAGAGACTACAGCTAATGTGTCCCAAGCAACAACAACAGCCGGAGTCATACATCTGAAGAGTTCTGTCACTGATGGCGCTCATGACTCACTTGTTCCCAAAACCATTTTCCTCGTCACATAACGCGGCCGAAGGAACAGGCTAAACCATCCTACTCCAGTGAGGAAACTCTTCCATGATATGGCTTGGACCGCAGCCACGGCAGAGGTGATGTTCTGCAGCAGGGACTGTGGTCGAGCGGAGCTGGGTGGCGTCCAGCTGGCTGAGTGCATGAGACTAGGTGAGGCTGGCGTTGGAGCTGCTGGTCCCGCTGTTCTTCCTCTGACCACTTTGCACCACGCTGGGAACCTGCAGGCCCGTCACCACTGAGAAACTACCGTTCCACACCTGCAGGGGGCAGCACATCATCAGGAATGTAAAAACAGAACAATCATGGGAACAACAGAGCATCCTTTGTTTTTTAGATATTTTTACAGGCTTTTGAGGAAACGTCTCTCACCATGAAAGCTGGTATAACTGGCTGCTGGAACTTGGTTTTGAAGGAGTGCATCAGCTGTTTAGTTTTGGAGTTGTAGAAAGACAAAACACCTGCAGAGAATGAAGAAGGAAAATCACACTTAGCACTACAATAAAATTGTAAGGCTGCAACTAACATGTTGTCATTGTTGATCAATGTGTCAATCACTCTTCACAATAACAAAATAATTGTTTAAATCTATTGTCTGATTTCATATTGATTTCCATTGTGCTGCCATCTTGGCAGGCTCTTAAATTGAAAAGAGGTTTCTAACCTCAAAGAGACCTGCCGAGTAAATAACTTTTGGGTAAATGAATAAAACTCAAATCTTGCATGTTGGCAATAAATTAAACAATGAATCGGTTTGTTGATTTATTTCTGTCAATTGAAACGATCGGAGAATCGACTACTTGTTTCAGTGCTAAAAATATTTAAAAGTACGAAAAGCCTTTATTCGAAAAACACAGCTGCTTACATTAAAACACAGACCGGTTTCGACCCTAAAGGTGCTGATACACCAAACCGACACCAAAGAACTAGCATTGACGAAAGCCAACTGTTGCGTCGTCTACGTGGCCTCACGTCGCCCTGTGTCAGTTGCATTTGAACACACTACACGGACTACATCCGACAGCCAAGTAGCACGTACGTTCTGCGCCTGCGTGAGAGAGAGCGGAGTGAGAGAGTGGTACATCCTGTCAGCCGAGGGGTTTCCTATCTGTGCGGCCGAGCACCGCAGCACCTCCACGGACTATTACATCCAGACGGTCCCGGTGTTTCCTCCGCAGGCTCCACTTCACTCAGCTGCCCGATAAACCCGCTGCTTCTTCCCACTTTAACCTGAATAACAAACCAGGGCTCGGTGCTCCGGTCGGATCCAAACGGAGAGCCGGGGCTAGCTCAGAGACTAGCGGAGGCTAACTGGCTGTGCTGCCCTCCGGTCATGCTGCGGCTAACGCTCCGCTAGCCGCTCCCAGCTAGCTCCGGTTTGTTATTCAGGTTAAAGTGGGAAGAAGCAGCAGGTCTGTGGGGCAGCTGAGTGAAGTGGAGCCTGAGGAGGAAGCACCGGTTAGCCCCGGTTTCACTACAGGCAGATTCACTCGCTACAGGGGCGAGGAAATAAAACCTGAACAGCCAATCAGAGTGATCTCTCTCACCGACAAGCTCCGCCACCAATTCATCACGCTCAATTGACCAAAAAGCCGCCGACAATGAAGTGCCGACGGTGCATGACACACCGCAAAAATTTGGCCGACAGATGCTCACCGACGGCCCGACTTTGGTCGACGGCCAACCGTCAGCTGGGTGTGTCAGGGCCTTAATCAGGGTGCAAAGGGTAGACAGGAGTCAAGCAAACATTTTATAAACTTAGTAGGAGGTGTCATCACGGTGTGTCACCTTTAAAATGGCCTCACATGGTGATCTATTGCTGTCATCCATCTTTATTCACTTTTCCATCAGGGTTGGATGACACCCCCTAACAAGTCTGTAAAATGTCTGAGTGCCTTTGCACCCTGATGAAACCGGTCTGTGTTTTAATATAAGCAGCCATGTTTTTTTTAAAAAATGCTTTTGTACTGAATTCACATGCTTTTGTTCCTGCTACACACACGAGTGCCTGAAGGTCATTTTGTTTCCCATGTGCTGACGCTTTTCCTTAAAAGCACCTGCATTTTTTCTTGAGTTTTTATAAGGTCAAGACATTCCTCGGGCACACCACTACCTCGTTCTCCAAAGTACCTAGAAGTACTATTTTATACAGACTCACTAATCCAATAACTGCCACTGAATATAGACAAAAACTTTCTTGGTTTAAAATGTAACCAGATGTTTCGCGACGTGTTTTTCAAATCAGTCACAAACATTAAAGTCTTTCTCGTGTGGGGGAGAAATTTCCAACATTTATCAGACGTGTGATCATTCAAACGGTGACTTAACGTGTGCATGCGTTCATTGTACCTTCGTCATAGTTGACGTAGACTCCTATACTGCTGGGGATGGCACAGTCCAGTGTCCGGGCCTTGTTGTTGTGCTTTGCAGTGAGACTCTGCTGCAGCCAGTTGTTCAGGTGGATGCACCAAGAAGCGCTGCTTTTCCCCAGCTGGTCAAATTTTCCGAGGCTCCGCAGCGCCACGCCCACAGCGAAGGCTTTGCTCTCCTTGTCAAACCGCACCTCCCAGTACTGCTGGCCGGCGTCAATCATGGTGTCAGCTGTCATGAGACATAAGACCACATAATGAGTTGTGTCAGTGTCATTGGAGAACCAAAAAATGAAATGTGTGAACTGGGACTCGAATGTCGGAGATTGTTGCCAAAAATTATTTGTAAAGAATATGAAGCATGTGAATAAAATGGTTTAAACTATAAACTGTATAAAATAATGGACGCTGCTACAATGACATCATCCATTGTTTTTTTCATGGAGGCAGTGTTGTAGATGACAGTTGTCTGTGAGGCCATTTAAAGGCATAGTGCAGCCAAAAATGAAAATCCAGCCATTATCTACTCAGCCATATGCCGAGGGAGGCTCAGGTGAAGTTTTAGAGTCCTCACATCACTTGCAGAGATCCAAGGGGAGAGGAGGTAGCAACACAACTCCACCTAATGGAGGCTGACGGCGCCCCAGATTCAAACGTCCAAAAACACATAATTGAAACCACAAAATATCTCCATACTGCTCGTCCGTAGTGATCCAAGTGTCCTGAAGCCCCGACATAAAAAGCTGTTTGGAAAACAGACGAGCAGTATGGAGATACTTTGTGGTTTCAATTATGTGTTTTTGTTGTGTTGTGTTGCTACCTCCTCTCCCCTTGGATCTCTGCAAGTGATGTGAGGACTCTAAAACTTCACCTGAGCCTCCCTCGACATATGGCTGCACTATCCCTTTAATACATCATGACATCTGGACTGAGAATTCTTCTCACTACAGAACGAATCACAATATTTTTTCCCCAGTAACTTCAAACAACAAACAACACAGAGCAAATGTTACCTAATAAAACACACCCCAAAAAAATCATTATTATTATTATCAGTTTAATTGTACAGTATATTTAGAATATTTCCCCACATTACTTTGCCATCAGCCAATCTCTGGGTAACTGAAGTCGTTACATCAAATCCACCAGGCTCAACTGACAACAGCTGCCCTGATGTGTGAGGTAAAGCAGAACAAATATTCTAAATATCGCGCACACTTACACAGATATAGATTTTTTTTGGTGGCCACTTTAAAATCACTTTTCTCAGCTTGAGGAAAGTGTCACTCATATAAAACCACCATGTCTCAAAAATTCAGAATAGACTGAGTCATAAAGACCTTGTTTGCAGTACGAGGTGTCCTGTGAACAGTTTTACAGACGAATCCTTTCTGGGCCAAGAGGGATTTTTTTGCTGCAATGCCACAAGAGGCCACTGGGAAAAATTTGCTGCAAGCATGAGCAGCTTTCCTCGAGGCCTGAATTGTCATCAACTGCCTGTTTACTACCCAGAGGATGTTGTCAGCGCGACGTCATCATAATTTGGTCTGTGTTACTGAGTCATTCTGCTCTGACATTTTGAAAATGTCTTGTCCTGTTTTGTCCGTATCCGTAAGCTTTTAAAAAAAAGTGGCCAAATGGTGAGTAACTGAATGACAGATGGCTGCCTCTGTGTCTGTATACATATTAAACACACACGTGAGCCAGTGGTTTACTGAGTCCCCTCAGTATGTGAGTGGAGGCGTCAGGTTTATAATGCAGCCTTGGTCTGTCAGGTCATATGGATATATGTCTTGATTAGTTTGTCCACATAACATTGCTTGACCACTGTAGCAGGCACAGATAACAGTGTGTGCCTCACAAGATGGCGGCCCCGTCCGAAAACCTAACACAGAGTGACTTCACCTTCACATTCTCTATTTACTCCAGTTCCCTACACTTGAACCTCAGGGGACAAAATAATGTGTGGTTTCACATAGCTGTGCAGCTATAACTCCAGCCTGGTGTGTTTTGTACACTCACCCAGCACCGTGTAAGACTCTGCTGTAAATCTGTCTCTGCCGGGCCGAGCTGTCGGAGCTCTCTTAGGTGACATCAGGGCTGACCTACAGATGAGACAGATGACATACAACAAACGCTCAAAGATCCATCTTTAGGAGATTTATTCTTAATGTCCTGTTTACAGTCAAAGCCCAGGTTTGACCCTGCAGCCTACATTCATGCACACCTGGCTGGAGAGTGCATCGGGGAGTTGGTTCGGGTCTTTTCTTTGCGGATGTCTTGTATCTTTCCTCCACTGCTGTCCCACTCCACGCTCAGGTCCTCCACCTTCAGGTTCTGGTGGGCCGAACCAGAGTCCAGCTTGAAGGTGAAGGCTGCGAAATGAGTCAGACATGTTATGAACACACTGTTGATGACAGCAGCACAGCTTTAGAGACCCTAGTTTATGTCAGTTGCTCTCACCGTGGGTTTCTAGTGTAAGCGGCTCGGAGAACTCTCCCGCCACAGCCTTGTTACACGCTTTCACTCTGAACGTCATGTACCGCGTGTCAAAGCGCAGACCTGAGAGTGAAAACACAAGTGTCCTTTATGACTAAGCCTCATCAAAGTTAAGACCACAAACACCTGCTCACAGTCTGCCTCCTACCTGTGAGCGTGTGCTCCGTCTCTCGTATCCCCTCCACCACCATCCAGGGGTAGTCCTCTCTGATGCGAGGCGGGCCCTCGTGGTTGGTGCGTCGATGCTCCAGGATGTAGTGGTCTATCTTGCTGTCGGGCTCCGGTAAGGTCCAAACTACAGCCACTGTGTTGTCGCACACCTGGCACTCTGAGACCTGGATCTCTGGAGTGGCGGGAACTGGAGAGAAGAGAGAGGGAATATTGAAAATCAGCTTCCTCTACTCTTGTAAATGCTTAAATGATATTTCACAATAGAAACAGCTAATGTGAAACTATTATTATAATCCTTTAAGTAGGAGATCAAGGTCGTAATGACATGAGGTGTCACATGGTGTCAATGTTTCGCCACTTGGGAGCTGAGGTCCCCCAAAACAGGCTGACTGTTACACAGCCTAGCATACACTGAAGTGTTAGCCAACAATTGTGCATTTACACATCAATCAGATACAGAGTCCTGTTTGTGTCACCTGACGGATGCAGGTCCAGTATTCAGGCTCTGAAGGTAACTATCTGGCACATTAGCTGCTACATGTTCAACTGTACAGCCGCTGGGTGCTGAACAGGTGGCGTACAGTGGCTGTATCTGACATGTTTTTGCAGAGAACAGCTGCGAGCAATTAGATTGAGTCTTACAGTAAATATGTGGGCTGTAAAACCACACCAGCGCCTTAAAACAGGTTAAGAAGCCTCACACAGCTGCAGAGTTCGGTCATAATTCTCTGTGGTTTCATCGCTGCGTGCGACCCCTCTCACATAACATGCAGTCATTTGACTCATATATATATATATATATAATAAATGGAGCTTATTGAAGCCAATGCAGCACACACAGAGATTGTTTTGCTGTGATTAGACTTTGTGACACTGTTCAGTTTACAACAGGTCCAGCCTTTGTATAACCAAGACCTGTGTGATTACTTCTGATTTATTTGTGATGATTTGTCAACATGCGACAACATTAACCAGCATGTTCTGACCACTCTTTCTGCACTGTAGTTTAGACATTTACAGATCTTTACTTCATTAAAGGAGCAGTGTGTGAGATTTAGGGGGAGTAAGTGGTGTCTCGTTGTGAGGATTTCAGATTGCAACGAGGTGAAACTGCTCTCGGTTAGAATTCAGTCAGTGTTCATTGTTCAGGTAGTTTTAACCGGGAGCCGACTTATCCACAGAGGTCTCTTCCCCTCCAAAACAAACAGACTCTGTGATTAAAACCAGTATAAATACTAAACAAAGCAGTTTCACTTCACAAATCAGTGTTTCCCGCACGCTGTTTGGCACGTTGCAGACGAGCTGCAAGCCCAGCACCTGCTAATGTGTGCTCACCTTTTAACTTTTATAACTTAAGATCTGGACGTTGAGAAGATTTTTATCGGGAGCTGAACTTTCCGTGGAGGCCTCCTCCTCTCCAAAATAAATGGATTGGTGATTTAAACTGATGAAAACACCAAATAAAGGAGTTTCTCATTAAAAATCAGTTTTTCCTCGACGCTGTTCGGCTGGTCGCGTAGGAGCCGCTAACTATGCAGGTGTACAAGAAAATGCAAATGGCCCTATTCAGAGTCAGTGCCTGGTCTGTCCGTTCTGGGCTACTGTAGAAACATGACCTTGCAACATGGCGGACTTTGTAGACGAGGGCCCACTCCTATGAAGATATAAACCGCTCATTCAGCGGTGACAATTATATTCCATTTCTGCCAATAAGTCCCCCTTAATTCAACACACTGGACCTTTAATTCAAATGAACAGTTTGTATCTTTGAGGCATATTGATGCCTGAATTTAAAAAAATAATTTCAGGAAACACCTGAAACAAACTGCACTGATGGAATTTTTTACATGCTTTGGGGAAAACAAGGCGTTATAACTAAAATGACTTAATAAGCTGAATATTTTTGTCATTTATTTGTAGTGAATGTGACTGAAGGATAAAGCAGCATGAAATGAAGATACGCCAATAAAATACTCATGTGAATGTACTTAGCTACACTGCTGTGGTCACCGTCTGTATTTCTTTGTATGAAAAGTGGAGCAGACCTGGGAGAAACTTGAGTCCCTGCAACAACCCCTTCTCCTGACTGAAATCCACCATCAAGTGACTCATGTTGTCACTGGCTTTAGCCTTCAGGGAGAGGCGAAAGGCTGGAGCCATTGTCACGCTGCGGACAAAGAGACACACACACACACAAAAACACACAAACACACGGAGTGGAAACAAGCGATGTCCATTATTCGACTGGATCAGAGGCAAGAACAGGTGACTTTAACACTGCTCACTAAAGAAGAGGCCACTAACTAGACTTCCGATACTACCACTGGACTCAACAACCTAATCAATATTTAAAAGCAGAGCTAAGAGAGGGAGTTCACCCAGAGAGGAGGGAGGGAGGGGGGCTGACACAGGATGGTACAGACTTGAGAGGACAGAGGGAAACACAAAGACAAACGGGCTCTTGAATGGAAAGTTTCCCATAGAGCTTATTGTGGCTACGTGTCTTCAACGCATGCATGCTACATTATGAGATGGTAACAGGAGGCTATGACAGAAGGGAAGCAATGGATGGCTGAGTACTATACCTATCCTTAATGTCTTTGGCCGCCTGGAGAGGAGAAGCAGAGAGGGGAAGGAAAAAGAGAGGAGAGATACGGAGCGAAGAGAAAACTGAGTTGTAGCCCATCATGTTGTCATTTAACACACAAAGTCGCTGGTGGCTATGCAATGCCATTTAAGTAAATATTTAATAAACAAATACACACACACACACACACACATAAATATGCCTAGGAAATCAGCTTGAGCACTATCAAGGTATTACGGTATACCAAGGCATTCAATGGTATTAAATCCCACCAGAAATACACACTCTCCTCTTTCTTAAACTGATACGGAGATGCTGTATTGAGGCCATGTACTGCAGTGCACCACACGCACCACCAGAGGTCAGTCTCTACTGGTGGAACAGGCAGCTGAGCAGAGAAAGGTGGCGACCGCGACTGGTGAGGATAACTTTACAGGGCTGGTAAAACAGGAATGTAACATAATTAATCTGACTTCTTCAAACTACAAAAACGGTTTATCAGCCACATGCTTTTTTTGAGCACATCATCTCCGTTCAGCCTGCTGATGTGTCGGGTCCAACACAGCAACAAGGGTCATCAAGACGGGCGCTTATTTCCTATCTATTCAATATTTTATGGGGCATAAATATTTAGACTAACTGCAGTTTAGAAACAAAGCATTGTGCACGAGTAAGTGACAGACATGCTACTATGACTTCTGTCACATGTTGTTGTTGTTGTTGTTTTTGTTTTTACACATATACCACAAGATACACCATAAACTCCAGTGAAATGTCAGGAAGCTATGGAGGTATGAAAAAATCTATTTCACCTAACTGTGCTTTGAAATAAACAACTATGGCTATAAAATATATCCTAAAAATTAAATGAGGCAATAAATATATAAATCAATGTAAATGTTAACATTTAAATGGGTCAATATAGTTAAAAAGATTTTTATTTTAAAAGGCATTTTTTTAGAGGACTACTTTTATTTATTTCAGGGCAATTTCATGTTTTGTGATGTAAATATTTTGCCTTTTTTTCTGTTGTCTTTGCAGACAGACACGTTAGCTGCATTAACATGTGCAACAAAGTGCCCTCTGCCCAGCCTCTGGCCATCGCTTGCTAACTAGCCTTGGCTGCTCTGCACTGCGCGCCATCCGGGTCGGGTGGGAGCTAGCTAGCAGCGCCACTGATTTGGCGGAAACATGTGGTAACATGGTGGCCACCCTCCAGTCTCCCCCAAGTAGCCCTGGTGAGTGATGTTATTAAGCTGCTTTATTTTGAGCCGCAAAACCCTTTAAGCATTGTTAACTATGTTAGCACTGCTGACTGTGCTGACACTGTTAACGTACAAAGCCCTTCTTTATGATGCCTTTGCATATTTACACAGAACCAAAAAGCAGCAACATGCTGATCCAGCGTGTGACTTTAACCAGTACCAGCATCACGGATTCAAAACAGACGTGTTGGGTGTAACATGTAACACAACAGCGTCTAGTGTGACATGACATTTGCATCAGCAGCACCTCTAAACAATACAGTTGACATAACATGGCAACAACAACCATTTACCATCCTTATCATATGGCGGCTGATCTCATCCTCTGCTTGGGGAGTAAGGAGCTCCCCGACCTCATTGTCTGCCAATTTGCGGCCGTTTGCGGCGCTGTTCTTCAATTTGAGATAGCTGCTAACTGCTAGCAGTTAATTTTTAAATCTCTGTTGGGTCTGGACAGCGTTTCTAGCTTAATCTCCAATTAAGCAGCGCTGTTAGCTAGCTTCCATCAGACCAGGGTGGTACACAGTGCAGTAAAGTGAGGGGTAGTAAAATTAACCGACAGATTGTTAATAGTAACTGGTCAAAACTATCTTGATGGCTAAACGCTAAGCGGTTAACTGTTGACATCCTTAACCAGTATGTATGTATGAATTAATTTATTTATCAAATACTGACTTAAATGGGATTTCACACGTGGCTGTGTTAAAATAACTGGTAGTACGACACCACTGGAAGGACAGATTAAATCATAAATATATGTACATACAGACACTGAATTCACCATCAGCCATTAAACATGGAGTTACAGACAGCGAGCAGAGGGAGCAGTGCAGCAGCATCACATCAGCGATGGGTTGAGTCTGTTACCTGATTGAAACCGTCCGTCTGGGAGGAGCAGAGCGTCTGATTGGCCAGCTCCAGCAGCTCCTCTGAACTCTCCAAGGCTTTGGAGCAGGCACTCAGCTGACTCTGACAGAAGGACCAAACCCAAAGTCAAACAGAGTACGTCTGCTAACTAACACACGTTGGTCTTTAGTATAATGGGACTACTGTGCTCTCTGCAGAGGAGACAGGACGCGCTGCATCATTTGAGAGTCATGGATTGTTCCTGAGGCTGCACAGTTTAAGATGTGAATGAATTACAGAGCTGGTGGTATTTTGACCTGGGAGGAATTAATAACACCTTATTTCAGCGCATGAGCTGGAAGAGCTGCTGTAATCACTACTGCAAATATATGAACAAGTCCAAACCAGCTGTTTGACGTGCTTTCAGTTATTTTAAGAGGCTAAAATCTATCAGGATTAATTCATTGGTGATGAAAATATGGCAGGAAATGATGCAGATTAACTTGACAATAAATACCAACCACAGAATATGTTTCATACATTGAATAAAAACAGACATTTAGCGATTAGGTCAAATACATTTGCTGTTATTTTGTAAGTTTAAAGAAATGCAAAGACAGCAGCAGCTACCTGCAGCTCGTATGTGCGGCTGGCTCGCTCCTGTTTGATGCGCGTCACCATGTTTTCCTTCATCTCGTCCAGAACAGAGTGGAGGGAGGTGAACTCAGACTCCAGGTCCTCCTGGACTCTGGTGGAGTTCGCCTGGTGTCACAACAGAAATATCATTAAATACAGGATGTAACCTTTTCTGTAGCTGGATCGATGTACTGACAACCAAACTGTGCAGCCTGGATTACAGTTTAGTTCAGACGTGTTTTCTTTGTACCTCTAAGTTCTCCAGGCTCTGTTTGAGAGTGCAGACGAAGTTGGAAATCTCCTCATTCTTCATGGCCAGGGTGTGGGTGATCTTACGCAGAGATTCCTGAATAAAAGACCGAAGATAGCGTTTGAATATTCAACTTTTGTTATGCCTGAAACACATTTAAGATCTGACCTTATCGAACTGAAACCGCAAACAGTTTAAAGGTCCAGTTTGGAAGATCTAGGGGGATTTAGTGGCATCTAGTGGTGAGGACTGCAGACTGCAACTACACGAAAACATGAAAGGCCGTGTCTGGAGCCAGTGTTTGACTTGTCCATTCAGGGCTACTGTAGGAACGTGGCAGTGTGACATGGCTTCACCGTAGACGAGGACCTGCTCATTTTAAGGGAGCACGGGCAGAGTCCTCGTCTCAGCAAGTCGCAGTCACGTCGAGGCGACCCTCACGTTCCCTGAGGAGAACTGCAACACAGCGCCACTCAGCCATGTCTTGTGAGTATCCCCACACCCGCCCGGCGCCTCTCACCCAGGGCGAGGCGAGTTCAGCCCGTCTCCAGGAGTTTGGCTGCAGAACCGGCGCTGAGCCCAACGAGATATCGCTCCACGTCTCCAGAGACACAAACACAAACCTCCAGCACATTAAGGTGGTGATTACTGTAACACCCTCAGTCCTCCACTCTGGACCTTTAATACTCTGCATCAGCCTCAGAGCCTGAGACACTGAGGACCGGATGGCTGCAGGGCTTGAGTGTGTCCTCTGCGGTGGAGGTGATGTGCATGAGTGTGTGCGTGGAGAGGACGCACGGAGCTTTGGCCTCTGAGCTCCCTTTGAAACATGATTAACATTTACTCCTCAGATTGGACGGGATCCGGGAGGGACAGGAAGGATGCGCATTTATAATCTAATACCGCAGCTCCCCTGATGAGCCGGACACACACACACACACACTGGGTGGATTATTCCACGGATCACTCCTCTCATGTGTCACCGTTATCTCGGGCTGGCCACCCCACAGTGAACCAGCCCACTCACACTGGCTGTGTAATGTGTGTTGATGCGAGAGGAGCTGCGCCGAGGCCCCCGCTCCCTGAATAGAACACGGACACATCGCTAACACACTTTATCCGGATGCTCCGGATAAAGCGCACCGGTCCGGACACAAATCAGCGGTGTGAACAACGAGTCCGCGCCGCATCCAAACTCCGCAGCCCCGCAGCCCTGCAGCCTGTCCCCCTCCGTCCTTTGTACACTACGCCCTGAAACGGCTTCCCCCATCAGAGACACCTGTTCCTCGGGCTCCGGCTCACCTTCTGGTCTCCCATCTCGCCGCTCCGTTGAACCGGCGCCGCTCGAGCCTCAAACACGCCGCTGCTTCGCCTCCGTCCTCCGGGTTTTTTGGTTTATTGGCGCGGCGCAGCTGGTACTGATGCTGCCGGAGTGCGACGCATCTTCGGACGGACACCAACCACCAACGCCTTTGGGCCGTAGTGCGTAGTGCGCATGCGGCAGCGGAGGATTCTGGGTACTGCTGTTTCTGTTGCAGGGATGCTGCCTTCAGGGACTGTCGGAGAAAAGTAAGGTGTAGCAGGATTATTGGGTTGAGGATGACTTCACTGTGTTTCAAGCATGGCTTATTGGCTGACATCATTCCGAACAAAAATAAATAAATTAAATTAAATTAAATATATTAAAAAAACAAAAAAGTTTAATTAAATTAAATTAAATCAAATTAAATTAAATTCAAGATATAAAAAAATCAAAAAGTTTGAATAAAATAAAATAAAATTAATTAGATTATATTACATCAAAAATATGACAAAATCAAAAAATGTAAAATAAAATAAAATAAAGTTGAACTGAATTAAATTAAATTGAATTAAATCAATTTAATTCAATTCAATTTAATTTAAATTTAATTAAATCAAAAATACAACAAAACATAATTAAATTTAAATGAAATTAAGTTGAATGAAATGGAATGAAACTAAACTAAATTAAATTAAATTAAATTAAATTAAATTAAATTAAATATAATAATAACAACAACTTCATCAATAACAATAATAATCAATAATAATAGTCATCATCATCATCATAATCATAGTCATAATACTTTATTTGGTCCCAGTGCTCTTAACCTATAAAAATAACACATAGGACAAAGCATACAGCAAGTGAAGAAATAAAAAATAAAATAAATATTAAAAATTAATAATAAATAAAAATTAAATATATACATACAAATGAAAAACATCAATGTTCATGTATTTTTTCATGTATAATTGTGAACAGACTCACTGTAACAACACCATAAAATACGACTTTACAACCTTAAAACATGATTAAAACATTATTAGTGTCAAATACAATGAATAAAACAAGATAATGCGCTAAAACAAAGGCAGATATTATAATGAGCTTAAATACTTATATGTACTGACGATGGGCTTCTACAAACATCTGTTAAATATTTTGATGAAAACTTCTAATTGCCATAATATGTAAATAAAGATGATAAATTCCATACTAAAATAAATCAGGATGTTAAACGATGTGTGTTAAACTGTGGATGCTGGGACACAAAAACCAACCAGCACCACAAGTCGTGGTGTAAAATAATTACCACAAAGCTACAGACACACGGTGAACCTGGAGGTTTTTTAAATCTGGGGGCCCGGAGCAGCTGTCAGCTTTGTCTGGTTTGGGTCTTAATCCAGCTCTGCTGATATGGATTTATTCACTTGTCGTGAGAGTTTCAATAAATGCATTGCTGGTATTATGCTGCAATTCACCATTTGTCCTGGATGCATCACCCTCGCTTGTTGGAAGCAGGCAGGGATGGGCAGAATTTCTATTACTTGTATCTAAAATAAGTATTTCAATTACATTTGAGCATTTTGCAATTTGTATTTGATAAGGCCGATAAAAAAAATACTTCTGAGTGGAGTCATTTTGTATTTAAAATACTCAAAATACTTTCTCCACGAATCAAAAACAAATATGATAGGCTACACATTCTTATTATATACGATGTAATATTTTTAATATTTGTATCTATATGTTTTTTAAACTTGGGCCATCCAATGTGCCTTCAATGACCTCATGGTCTCTTTCACTGGACTGTGCATCACGTAGGAAATTGTATGTTGTTGTGGTTGATGCTTGGGATGAGTCTGCTACAAATGAATTGCCTCACATGAGATCAATAAAGTTGTCTGAATCTAAATCTGAATCAAGAAATAATATTTTAGCGTAGCCTACATGTTCCTAGCTTTGTTTCTCTTTTCATTTGAAAACAGTTGAACACAGGCTCCAAAGGCTCTGAGTCAGACAGCAAACAAGTGAACTAGCTACAGTAGCTACAGTATGTTGCTGCTGTTTAGCTCGACTGCTGGTGGACAGTTCACAGCACAGCTAGACCAGACTTGTCAGGCAGGCTGCTCACGTGGATGGACCCACAGTACCAGTAGACGACCTTGCTGCTCACGTCTTCCAAGCTCAACAGATTGTCTGAGTGTGACAGATGTCAACTGGCTTGATGTATGATTTATGGCTACATAGCCTATTGTATAAATACATGGTGATGATAGTTATAATATCAAGCTAGCAATGCTTATGCTAACTGTGTATATCCTACAGCCCAAACCTGAACTCTGCTTCACCGAACTGTGAGAAAACAAGTGCAAATTTGCAACAGCTGCGACCAAATTTGCTACTATCACGCCATTAATGGATGAATCATGGTTGTTCTTTCTGGCGTAGTTACTCATGGTCTCTAGTTGCAGCATGTCAATTTTGAGCATTTTTGGGCAAGGACTTTTTGAGTTATTCACAAAAAGCTTTGTGGACCGACTTACCGACAGAGTGACCTACAGAGCTGCAAGTCGCTGCTAAAAGAAAAAGAAAAAAAGTATTTTCTGTATTTGAAAATACAAAATATGTGTATTTTATTTTGATGCATTTATTTGACGGGTATTTTGTATTTTGTATCACATTTTGATGTATTTTTGCCCATCTCTGGAAGGAGGTATGATTTAGTAAATAGGTGTCCAGGGCAGCATTCATTCAGGATGCCATCACCTACAGGACGATCTGCATGACACAAATGTCCCTCTGACATTTTCTCTCAGGCAGCAGTTAGTAAGCTCTTAGATCATTCACTGAGTTAACATCTGTCTGACAGTGCAGAGCGTGCTGTATCTGTGTGATTGTTAGCAAAATGTTTTAAAACAAACAGAATGACTTCATCCTGAAGCAGAATAAAAATACATACCGGTAATATATTTTTTTTAAATCAGTGAGATCCAATTATAGATTAATGTTATTTTGTTATATGGGTGTGAACTATTGTACATCCATATTTTTGACAAGCAACCTTTGTAGCCACCTCATTTCTTCTGCAGCAATAGCCAATTTTTTATTAAAAGAATTTTGATCATTTGCTACTAAATGTGTCTCCAGATAGTCAGAGACGCACTGTACGTTTCTACAAACCTTGTACATTATCATGTAGCTGTTAAGGTTTGTAGTAATAATAGGAAGCCAAAAGCAAACTCAAATGGCAGAATAAGAGTTCACTGAGGTTATTAGTCGGGCCAGGTAGTTTAATGGAGACTGTAGACAGGCATGTTGCAGCAGGTAAATGAACAGTCTTCACTTGTCAAAAGGTAGGTTTGGTACACAGAGGAGCTTCCACTGAAGGCAAACAAGTCCAACAGGGACGGAGCAGAGTCAGAGTAATTCAACAGGCCAAATCCTAAAACCAAGAAACGGACACTGCGAAACAAAAGGCTGGAACGCTCAACACACAAAGAGCTGAGACAAACTGACACTGAGAGAAAACAAGACACACTAAACACTGTGGTGAGGGGAAGGATAATGAGACACAGGTGAGGCTGATCAGAGCAGGACAGACAATCAGACACAGGTGAGGTCATCAAAAGGGAGGGAGAACACACACGGGCAGGGAGTGAAGTGATCTGAAACGAGAGGAGATGTGAGTTTCAAAGTAAAACAGGAAACAACATGAATGCATGAAGTCAGAAACATGACCTAAGACTTGAGGTGTGACACCGCAGGGCTGTGTGCTGTCACCACTGCTGTTTTCCGTGTATACAAAGGAAATGACCGCCCACAGCAACAATGTCAAGCTGTTCAGATATGCGCATGGTATGTCTCTGGTTGCTCCTCTCCTGGAAGATAATGCCACGTACTGTATGAAGAGGCTTATTTTAATCAGGTCACTAATCTTCAGGACTGGTGTCAGGCGAGTAAACTGGAAACTAATGTGGCCCTAAACAAACAAACAAAACTAGATGGAGCCAGTCGTGTCCTGCAGGTCGTAATCAATAACCAGCCTGGAGAAAAAGTGGAACAGACTTGAACTTTTAATGAAAACTCAGAGAGCATTTTATCATTCAACATCACAGCATGGTATGTTACAGCAGCCTGAGAGCAGCTCTCCAGCACTGTCAACATTTCAGGGAAGGTGATCGGCACATCACAGAAACAACTCTGTCATGTGCCTGACAGTGCTGTACGCAGGAGGGCCAAACATACAGTTGCCAATGCCTCACATCTATTACACTCAGAGTTTGAGCTGCTCCCGTCTGGGCGACGACTTAGAGCCAGTCGGAACATTCTCAACTTCTCTCCTTTATTCTGTAGCACAGAATGACTGCATCAGGTAACACCACTATTTTTATAAGATATGCTCTCTTTGACTGTTTATATAACTTCCTGCTCGCACCTGCCTGTTTGCACTATTGTGTCACATACATTGTAAAACTGTACATTAAAGGATAACTTTGGTATTTTTCAACCTGGGCCCTATTTCCCCATGTGTATGTGTGCGTGTGATTCATAGGTACGACTCGTTCTAAAACTGGTTCAGTATTGAGGAAGGCGGATGCAGCCGGCAGCCGTGAAACAAGCTAAAACAGTAATGGGGGCAAATGCGTTCTGTATAAGTTTGCACGTTAAAAGTGCTTTTTTTGCCACTGACCGGTTCAGATCACCAGTGTTATCTCCGTAAAGAGCATACTAAGTGTTTCCCTGACCTTTGGGCTGTGACGTCATCTCGCCAGAGCTTTTCTTGTTGCCGGAAGTCCCGGAGTACAGCTGAGAGTTTTACTGCATTGACTGAAAACAGTGGTTCGTGTTTGTGCTTATCCGAATTGCAAGCTTACAGCTTTCACAGGCTGCCTTTGTCGGGCGGCGAGATGCTGAAGTTGTGGCTAGTTGTGCTACAAATGGATGCTAACACTCCTGTCCAGACACTGCGCCTTGCAGACCATCAGGTCAGCAGTGCTCACTTCTCCCAAGATGACTCCTGCCAGCCGAAGAAGAGAAGACATCCAATCCCGAAACGCCTCTTCCTCAAGAAACCGGCTGTCCCACGAGTAGAGAGAGCTGCAGACACAGTGGAGGTAATGTTATATAAACAATGTTCAAAACACTTAGTATGCTATTTACAGAGATAACACTGGTGGTCTGAACCGGTCAGTGGCAAAAAAAAAAGCACTTTTAAGGTGCAAACTTATACAGGACGCATTTGCCCCCATTACTGTTTTAGCTTGTTTCACGGCTGCCGGCTGCATCCGGCTCCCTCAATACTGAACCAATTTTAGAACGAGTGGTACCTATGAATCATACGCACACATACACATGGGGAAATAGGGCCCAGGTTGAAAAATACTTAAGTTATCCTTTAACAATAGTGGTGTTTAGGTACAGCTGAGCAATAATGCAACAATATGCATCACTATTCCTTATTTTAAGCAAGACAAGTTTATTTGTAGAGCACAATTCGTACACAGAGTAATTCAAGGTGCTTTACAGAAGAAGAAAATGCATTAAAATCACAATCAAAAATTTTAGTACCTTTTACAAAAAAGTTTGTTTATAATATTTATATTTACACATAATTTTATTCTATTTTATTTTTATTCATATATTCATATTAGACCTTACTTTGCAATATCAGTTATAAAACAAAATAAAATAAAATTTAATTTGCAGTGTTATCTGTTCATATATTTATCTTCATTTTTCATTAGATTTTTTCCAGCATTCTTATTCCTTATTTCACTTTTTTTTTTTTTTTAATTTGTTTTGGTTCATAATTTTATACACACATTTGTATTTTATTTTATTTTGTTTCATTTCAATTTCAATTTCATTTTCTATCTATCTATCTCTGTTTGCATAAAATGAAACAACAAAAATAACTTTTTCTTTAGAGACACATCTCTAATCATTTCCAATCCAAAAATATTTAAATGTGCAACAAGCTACACATAAAATATCGGAGCACACAAGGAGCTCCATCTCTGTAGGCCGATTGTTTTTCAATAGCAGCCTTCCATAGTGTAAATGTGTAGTATTTCCACTTTAATTGAAAGTATAGACGAGTTATATTTCAGCCACAGCACCTGCTCAAACCTAAACTACTGTTCCACTAACAGAATGATGTGAGATTATTTCTCTGCTCCATTACAGACATTACAGACCTACTTTCAGTCTCTGTGAAAATGAAGTTCATATGCTTGAGGTTTCAGACGTTGCACACCCCCTGTACACTTGAGATGTTTTTTTCTTGTGGTTTTTTTTGTCTCTGCTGTCCTGAACAGATTAAACCCTTATTATCACACTGCATCCTTCTTCAAAGGACTTAAAGACGAGTTTATACCAGATATTAGAGTAAATCAGTGCTACGTAGATTCCAGATTTTAATCTGAAACGTAGAGTTAGATGAGATCTTGGTGGTTACTCTGTTTTAAAGTGTCTCTGTTAGCACCTCAACACCTTTGTATGAAACTACACTGTGAGAAAAATCACATTTATTATGTAATCTCTGATCTTCAGCGTCTTTCCTGCAATTATCTTGTAAGCTGTGGTTGGAGATTGAATCAGAAAGTTCATCATGCTCAGTTGTGTCTTGTCACAGGAAGCTCAGCGCTCATTTCCTTGTATACCGCTGTGGGGATAAGGTAAATGTGTTTTAGCACCCTTGCACCAAAACCCACAAGGGTTTCACAAACCCCTCGGATCTTCGTTGTGTGCCCTGTTTTTATTTGTGTTCAGTGCGTTGCCACCGACATCTGACACTACCAACCAGCAGAGGTGTGACTACAGCAGGATGTTCTTTTTTAGCAATGAGGAAGCTCCCAGCTTTGATGTCTTTTGATTAAAACAAAATGAAACAGTAATGCAGTAGTGTTTCGTCCGGGATTTCTCTGGTCTGTTTGAAAGCCTACACTGTTTTCCATCTAAATGTGTGGTGTGTGCAACCTCCACCACAGTCAGTCCCCTCCTCAGACAACAACTTATTCTCACAGTGCACTTAAAAGAAAAAAAAAAACCCTCCTCCCACCTACACACTTTTTTGTCTAGCTCTGTCAGATGTGCAGACAGGCTCAGAGCAGACAGGATGAGCAGAAGAAGACGACAAAGACCACCTCTCACATGATACGATGGAAATGTGGCTGACATGGTCGACTCTGGTGGTGTTACTCACAGGTAAGGGTCCTCAAAACTGACAATTCACAGACAGCAAAGCCATAAAGATAAAACATGAGGGTGTTAAATGAGACGATGAATGAACTGAGTGAAAGTTAATGTGTGCAGAGCTGCAGTAGAATTAAGCACATTCACCTGTTTGTACTGCTTTTACTAGCAGATGCTGCAAAGTGATTAAAGTAGTCTATCTATCTGTCTGTCTATCTATCTATCTATCTATCTATCTATCTATCTATCTATCTATCTATCTATCTATCTATCTGTCTATGGCAGCAGCAGTCTTGGTGATATCAGGTCAAGCTCCTGTGATTCTGGATGAGAACACCAGAGAAGAGAGAGTTCCCTCTGGTTCCTCTTTGACTTTCCACTGCCGTTTGAAGACAGAGAACCATTCCAGACTACGAGTGGCCTGGTATTTCAAACGATCTGGATCTTTGGTCAATGATTCGCGCACAAAACTACATGAAGACATGGTTAACAAGTCTGCAAGGACCTCCACCGTGGCGTCTGACTTGAAGGATGAAGCTCGAGACACTGAGGGGACTTTGTCGGTGTACACTTTATCAAATATAACAGAGGAGAACAGCGGATGGTACTATTGCGAAGTCACAATAGAGATTCCCATTTTAAACAAAAAGGAAAGCAATGGAACAGAAGTAGTTATTTGTAAGTATTACGTGTAACTGATGAGGCTGGTGACACTTTATTTATTTCTATTTCTGTGTAAGTACATTGAGAACAAAAAAGAAAGTGTAAGATTCTTTGTATGTGTTCACAAACTTGATTTAAATTTCACATTTAGAAACAACAAAGAAACAATTAACAAATGGTTTATAACGCACTATAATGTAGTTGTTTTTAAATCTTTATTAATGCACAGTGTTTGTCAGCAATGATCCTATAAAGTTATATTTGAATATATTGCCCACAGGAGGAGGTACGCTTGTTGACAAATACATTAATAAACACTTAAATCCAGGGTACAAAATTTAGCACCGTGCACCTGTTGTTAAAATATGTAAGTGGCCGATGGGTTTGCTTCACTCATCAGCCAAAAATACATTAAACTATCTGGTATCTGGTCAGATTTGAACATTCATCAGCCATTTGGCTGGTGGATAAAAAAGTTAATTTTGCATTTTGCTTATATTTTTATTACAACTACATTACAGTGGCTTATAAACTATATATTAGGGGAGAGCGGGGTCAGTTGGGACATTTTTGTATTGACCTGAAATCAGCTTCCATTACTACTTAAACGGTTATGGAGAAAATTTGATCCCTTGACAGATACACATAAACAGTTTATCAAGTTTTTTAGAGCCTGGAGTTGAGACACCCTCTGAGCTAAAAAATTTAAATTTAAATTGAGAAAAACTGGAGTCTAAATATGAACACCTTTTATTTGCAATACCACTTGTTTGCACATTTCTTCAAGAAAAAGAAAACATTTGTAATATTATTATTTTTCGTAATAACTGACATATGAAAGTCTTTTGAGTCGTCGTTTCGGTGGCAGCTATCAGCTCAATGTGGTTATCACAGGCTACAGATGGCCGATAGGTTTATGTAGGCTATTGAAAAAAAAGAAAACAAACAATAAAGTTTATGGCAACAACTTGAGAGTTAAAAAATAGTTGCTCAGGGGTTGAAGTGTCGGCCTATCTGGAGTCCATGGAGTAATCATTCACTCTGTGACTTTGCAGTGCGTCTTCTTCAGTAAGGAAAAGTCTTGGTCTTGTTTTTGTTTACCTATAAACAATACTGTCAGGGAGAGCAGACACATTTTGGACATTTTGGCACCACCAGCAAAAATTCGACAGCCAACACCAACTAATACGCCAGGAAATCAGCTTTCCAGTGATGTTCTTTGTATGTAGCATAACTAAAAACAGTACTGCAGAATAAAAAAAAAACCAAGAGACAAAAATGTACTTTCACGCTGTCGTTTTTAAGACAGTGAGTAAATATGAGGATTAGTCAGACAGTCTCAGGTCTGAGGCTGAAAACGAGGAGGGTGTGACTGAGCATGGTGAATGGCAGAGTTGCTTTCTAACTTAAAGTCAAAGAGGTAGCGTCCCAGCCGACCCTGCTCTCACAGGCTGCTTATAAATGTGAAACGAAGGGTTCATGAAGTGAAGTGTTGCTATGAGGCTTAAAATGTCATGAAGGGACTCGTGAAAGATTCTGGCCTGCTGTTACTAAATTAAATTTTGTTTCCTCCGTGACAGCGAACAGCATCGAACACACAACGTACCCGTCACCACCCATAGTGACAGCTAAACAAGGTGTGTGTGCGTGTGCGTGTGTGTGCATGTGTGTGTGAATGTGTATGTATGTACCTAGTCATTATGGACAATAACGCACGGTGCATTTTTAGGACCCAGCACAGTGTTGCTTTGAAGTGACGGGTATCCATTTATAGAGGTGAGATCTCAGGGCTGAGGAGGTCAGAGCTGTTTCAAAGTGTTCATCTTTATTCCGCGAGGTGTGAACTTGTGCACACACGCACACTTTGTTTGTCACTTGACAAATCCTCAGTTTAATCAGCTTTAGTTTTGTGCAGTACAGTAGCTGCTCTTTAAGTCAAACTTCATGTGCTTAAGATTTAACGAAGCTGTGTCATGGCCTTGTTTAACAACTGGCCTACTTATACACACTCTGTAATAAACTGGCATGTTTGTGATCACATTTTAAGACAAAGCTTTTCTCTTACAGCTACTGTGTCTCCCACAGATGGTCCCATCATCGACCGCTGGATGTGGATCATACTGGGGGTCTCTGCTTTCATCCTGATCGTCCTCCTGGTCACATGTGTCTGTCTGAGAAGAAGACGGCGCAGAAACAGAGGTACCAGCCTTCCTCTTCAGTTGGAGGGTTTAGATAATCATCTACTGACACTACAGTAAACAGCATCTATAGATTGTAGATAAGCTCTGTAGGCAGGAGAAGCCGCAGGACTGTGATAAAAGCTGCTGTGTGGCAGTAAAAAGAGGGCAAGAAACAAAAAGGCAAACGCTCTCAGAGAAAACTTCAGATATGCTCTGATTGACTTTGTTTTTGCAAAGAGTTTGTTTTTAACAGATGAGAAGAGTTTTTTTTGTGTGTCTCTGTTTGAGTGAGAGAACAAAAGAAAAAGAAAAAACAGAGCTCATGACGGCAGGTAGTTAGGGCTGCCCAGCTCAGGTCCAGTGGATGCAAACTCTATGAGCACGAGGTTCATGTGGTTTCACTGCAAAGCGAAAAGAGAGGCAGCCTGCTGTGTGCTCTGTGGTTGATGTATAGATGATTCTCTAAAACAGACCACAGTCTAGAACCTCATTTTGAAGCAGAGTTCAGTGCACGAGGAACAAAGTGAGGCTTGGTCGCAGCCGACTGACCCGTACTGAGAAAAACATCAGATATTTGCAGAAGCCATGTCAGCAAAGCTGGAAAACCACCCACGCTGCACCACCCACCACTCTTACTGCAATGCCAGTCATACAGACAAGTTTACCTGTGAACTCTCCACAACTCAGTCTATAATTAACACGTAAAAATGTGTTTCTTTAAGCTCCCACAGGTGTGACTTCCAGCACTAATCGTGTAAAATGAAACAGCAACTGTTTTAAGTTTAGTGTGAAATTTTCACACTTTTCTTTTGCCAAATTTGGTCAGTTTGTTTCAGCTGAAACTATTTGTCAATTACTGATTGTTTGAGTCATTTACCATAAAACTGCAATTCATGGCCCGGGCTATTATCTGCTTAAATCACTGAAATCAACAGGCCTAAATTTGGGACAGGCCTTTAATTCCTTGCTCAACAAAGATGGGCAATACAATCAATTGTTTATTCAAACCAGTATGAATATTACTTTAAAATAAGGCTTCAAATCATTTGATCTAACTCCAACAGACAGAGCATCAGAACAAGAGAGAGTTACGGCACTGGAGGATTATCGACACATCACTTTATCCTGTTAAAACAATCCTCACAACTTGGTTTAATAATTATTAAAAACCCTCTTGACTCCTTTGATCTGAGGACCCTCACACACTGGTTTCATACACCCAAAGAATTTCTATTAAAAAATGAAATGCTTGTTAACCAGACCAGGCCTCTAATTGTCAAAATGTGTAGCCACACTGGGCCAGTAAAAGGGACTGGGTGTTTAATTGGGACCCGGCTTTTAAGTGAAGTTTTGAGGTAATCAGATAAAAACTACAATCATTCACGTTGCAGCTTTGTTGAAGATTTGCTGCTTCTCTCTGTTTTTATATCACTGTAAACTGAACATGTTTGGGCGCAGGCAAAGGTTTTGTTTTTTAGTATTTGGGGGGAGGACACAAATGAACTTTTTTTTTTGCAAAAATTTGAGCACCAAACATATAATTTCCTGCATTGTGGTAATTTTTTGCACCAGTTTGTCCCTTGCTACATCTGTTTATGGTGTAAATGTCTTTAACTTTGTCAGAATGAAAGTGCTGTGCTGCTATAGGTTTTTGCTGGAGGGGAACAAATGCACATGTTGTAAATATGGAGGGGGATGTGTCCCCTACATCGCCCCGAAATCTATCTGATCTAAATCAGTGTCTTTGGGTTTTGTACTTTTGGTTGGACAAAAAAAAAAAAAAAAAAGACATTAGAAGATGTCAGCTTCGACATTTTTCAGTATTTTACCCACATATTATACATTATTAAATATTTAATTGAGGGGCAGATTAATTGATGGTGATATAATCATTGACTGTGGCCCTAATTGACCTATGGCTAAGCCACGCCCCCCAAAATATCAACATTCAGTAGCCATGTTTCCATCAGCCTGTTTAGATGCACATCTAGAAGTATCGCATCGGCAAATTATGATGGAAACGCCAAAATTCGAATTAAAATCCCCTGATTCGTACAAACCATTGTGATGGTGATATCCACACTCCTGGTTGGGAAAGTGGTAATACATTTACAAGCTGGTTGCCAACTGCCAGAAAACGTAGAAGAAGAAGAATGAGAGACTTGTTTCGTTTCCGGTTCTGCGGAAAATGCGCGCGAGTTCGTAGTTTTCACCAAAGTCCGTACATTTAATGGAAACACACAGGATTCATATTTCTTTTAATGATTCGAATCACTTTTGGATGGAAACATAGCTAGTGAGCGGCGCTATGGCAGGTGTCACAGTACACGACATTTCACAGTAAGGCAGCTGATGATTTTTGGGGACATAACGATCAGATGTCATTGAGAAGTAACCAAAAGGGCCTAAACTACACATTGGAGGGATAGATTCATCATTTTATTGTTGAGAAGGTCGATGAAAAGCTTAAATTACAAGCCAACATTTACAGGTCACAGTGTTACGCTTGTGAAGCGCATCTGGTTGGCGTCACCATCAAAGACAAGTTAAAGTGCCACTGAAGTTAAGGTTTTTGGCTCAGAATATGAGAAAAGGATAACGGCCTTTTTACCATCTTTACCAAGAGTGTCTCTGCGTTAGTTTGCTGCTACAGTATTTACACTGAATCATTCAGCATAACGTTTGCCAACCTTTGTTATCTCTGCCATTACAGATAAGTTAATGAAGCTACACTGCTCACTGTTTGACCATTTTTAAACTGCAAATCTCAGAAAAAGCTCATAAAACCGAACAAACTGACTTGCTGTAATGCATTTCAATGGACGTCCAGGCAGAGGATGTCCCAGTGTGTGGGGATGGCTACACGCACTGAAAACATCTCGGTGATCAAATTGCTGCTTCCTCAGTGGAGTTTATTACACAAAATATTTCAGCCACCGCTCACAACCTTTCAAACATCACGTTTCATAATTTCACTGAAAATATAATGTCATAACGCCCAAAGAGGTGACAGCAGGTGACGCTTTAAATCTACATTCAATGGTCTTTAGATTTATTCTAGTTTACAATCTGTGACTGTTGTTATTTTTAGCTTATAATCTTTCAACTTCATTTATGTCACATGCAAACCTTCTATGTTATTGATGTAGTGTCGTGTTGGTACAATATTTCCATCAGGCGTCACAGAGGGACAACGGGCTGCTCATGCAGAGGGGATGATGAGTAAAAGGGTCTGAATGTGGTGGTTTGGCCGCACAGGATGCAGAGAGAAGTAGAACAAAGCTACACACTACTTACAGCACACACAGGGGATGTTGAGTCATGCCACAAGTGTTTTTGTGTGCGTTACTTATAAGTAACCCGGGGTTCATTAAAAAGCAACCACCTGGAGGAGCGTAGCCGGTAACTACCACAGCTGACACACAGCAAGGTGCAGAGGTCGGCCGGAAGTTTGCCCAGCATTGCTTTATAGACAGAAATATACCAGTGCTGCTGCGGTCGATGACGTCCAGCCACCAAATCATAAAGATGCAGTAATGATTCAGGGACTTTGCATTTGAAATACAACACAGAGCTGCATGGTGCACTGAATCAAAGCTGTGTTAAATGGAGGAGGCTGCACATGGACACAACTCGTCACCGTAATCGATCACAGACAGAAACGTAGCTTTTTATAGTTGCTGTAAGGTGCTAAGTGTTAAACAGGGACACACGCCACACGGACAGCGAGAAGTCTGTGAATGTGTTTTTGTTGAAGCTGATGTTTGCTTGATGGAAACTTTTCAGGATATTTAATTTGGTTGCTGCCTCTGTAGCACCTCAGTGAAACCTCATGAAATACAGAAACTTTCACTTCGACACAGTCGCTTTGTCATTTGACCTCTTGACTATCAAGTTAAAAATGCTCCTCTTGGTGGCATTGACGCACTTACTGATTAATTTAAGGACTTTTGGAGCTTGAGTCAAACATTTGAGAGAGTGAACGCTTTTCACAGGCCAGACGAAGTGTTGTACTGCAGAGTATGAAGTGATGTTGTGTTTGCAGCTCATGTTTTGCAGCAGCACTGACACAGAAAATGTGCTGAAGTGACTGAAATGCAGAGAGCGTATCGGGGGCTTCCAGTCTAGCTGCAGTCAGGCCAGATGAAATGTGCAAACATTTCCTGATAGACTGTTAATTGCAAGTCATCCTTAACTGACAGCATTTATAAAGAGTTAAATAGTGTCTGTGAATCATTTATACCGTAAAGAAAGATTACAATATATGATTTATTAATATATCAGATCTTCATAGCAGCTTTTAGGCTTATACTGGGATAATTAGCACCAATTTAAATTCAGTGGGTGTAAAGACAGATAATTCACGACAAGGTACAGCAGTGACAAACTGTAAGATCAGCTTTAAAATAATAACCAGGAAAGTTACAGGAAAGTTACAGGAAATTTAATGTTAGACATAAGGCTGTCATTCTTTTAATATCAGGTATTTTAGGGCTTGGTCTTTTGGGGAAGTAAAGCTTTCTTTGCAATGCGTGACAATTTATTACAAAAATTATTTTAACAATTTCCCTCCTGTTTATACCTTCAGGGTTAAACATTTTTTTTAATTTAACTTAATTCAATTCAATTTAATTTAGTTTAATTTAATTTAATTTAATTTAATTTAATTTAATTTAATTAATTCAATTTAATTTAGTTTAATTTAATTCAGTTTAATTCAATTCAATTTAGTTCAGTTTAGTTTAGTTTAATTTAATTTAATTCACTTTAATTTAATTCAATTCAATTCAAATTAATTCAATAATTCAGTTTTAGTTTAATTTTATTTTATTTTTTGCATTTACAACATTTTCATTTTCATTTATTTTTAACCTGTATCTAGTCCCACTGAGGAGGTGTTCATCCTTCCTGAGGGAGATTTGGTCGAGTCAGCATTATAAAAAGTTAATAAACTAATAAATAAATCAGTTAAACAAACAATACTTAAACAAGAATAACATAATATTTAGATTCTGTTTGATGATTTAGATGTATAACATAATGGCAGTGGTGGAATGTAACTAAGTACATTTACTCGAGTATCGCAGGTTTCTGTAACAAACTGATTAACTTGTACTTTGTGTTTTTACTCCACTACATTTGTCGCAGCCTAATTTACAAGTTACTTCGCAGATTTAATAATTCAAAATATTGATCAACTGATGAACTATGATATATTTTAATAGCAGTATATGAATTAATAAAATAGCTCCACCTTTCCAGGCTGGGATGTACAAAATAATGCATCAATAATTATAATATAATATAATATAATATAATATAATATAATATAATATAATATGATTCAGCATAATGACTTCCTTTACTTTTGGTACTTTAAGTATATTTTGTGCTTTAGTTGAGTGAGTCTCAGCTCAACATCTGAAACTCATCTTGTTTGTGCGTCTTCATGCAGGAGAAGATCCCGTCTATGCAAACACTCGTCCTCGGCAGCCTTCACCTCGCCCAGGGATGGACAACCTGAAGACGGTTCCTTCCTCTCAGCACCTCAGGAACCCGAGTCCCAGCAGGACCTATGATGACGGCAAGCGAAGATACAAACATCGAAAGTGTGATGGGACCTCACAGACCTCCAAAGCAGCTCATCATCATGTGTAGTCGTGGCCTGTAGCTGTGCTCACTGCAGTGCAACATGAATGATGTCTTTTACATTATAGCTTTAGTTTTTTTGTTTGTTTGTTTAGGCTTTTCCTTTAACTCTGTGTGTGTACCTTATAGTTTGTGCTTCTTCTCAGTGTTTCCTGTGAAAATATTTTGAGCCACCAGATGGCAGAAGCTGTCAATGAGTAAATTCAAAATAGTTTTTTCTTTTATTTCTTTTATTGTAACATGTTTGAATATGTTGCTTTCATATGATAAATAAGCAAATAGAGACAAATTAGATTTTTGTGTGTGAAATATGTAGTGTACCGTTAGGTTTATATTAAAATCAGAAAATCTCAAGATATTTAAAATGCAGCCTTTATTATATCTTAATGTTTAGTGGCCTATATGTTATTGATTGTTACCCTGCCATAATAACAGTAACAGTTTAATGTTGCATATGAATTTGGGATTAGATAGATGAAAAGATCAGAGCGCTGTTACTACAGTAGATTATAATGGTGGTGCAGACATAGATGGCTGATAGTGCAGGTGTTGCAATGTAAGGTGTAAGATAAAATGAAATAGAATAAAATGAAATAAAATATATGAACAGATGCCAATGAAAACTAACCTACTAACTGTTTTTACATTATTAGTTGAATTTATTATTTTATTTTATTTTATTTTATTGTAGAAGGTGCTTAAAAGTAAAAACTGTAAATTAAATTAAATTTATTTCATTTTATTTAATTTTTTATTTTATTTATTTATTTATTTTTTTACTGTATTTTATTTTATTGTAGAAGGTGCTTAAAAGTGAAAACTGTAAAATATGGAACAGGAATGCTGGAAAAAATAAAATATAAAATGAAGATAAATATATAAACAGATACCACTGAAAACTAACCAACTAACTTTTTTAAATTAAAGTAACTTAAATAAAATTAAATTAATTAAATTAAATTAAATTAATTAAATTATTTTATTTTACTGTATTTTATTTTATTTTATTTTATTTTATTGTAAAAGGTACTTAAAAGTAAAAACTGTATAATAAGGAATAGGAATGCTAACCAACTTACTTTTAAAATTAAATTAATTAAAATTAGATTAAATTAAATTGAATTAAATTAAATTGAAATAAATCTTATTCAGCTTCATGTTACTTTGTTTCATTTTACTGTGGAAGGAAGTATAAAATCAAACCTGTGTGGAATAATAATAATGATAATAAGGAATGCTGGTAAATATATAGGAGGTGAATATCTAAATAAATACAAATGCGAAGTGTGTAAAGGTTTAACACAGCTAGTGACTAAAACACGGAGAATAAAAGTTGAGAGCAAAGACAGTCCTGCTCACGGGCACGTTGATATTATGCTGCAGCTCCAACTGATTGGCTGTTTTTGAAGAAAGGTAAATCAAACGTCACATGATCACCAGGCGCTGCCTTCCGCTGAGAGCTGCTGCCAGATAGTCGCTCCTGCAGGACTCAGATGTGGAGCGAGCGTTACAGGTGGAGCACAGCGTCGAGCCGGATCCAGGACCAGAAACACAGCAGTCTCTGAGGATCCCACAGCCTGACCCGGTGAGTCCGATGCGGACCGAGCCGCTTGTCTGTGCGCAGGTTTTGTTTCTGTCCCACTGGAGTGTTTTTTTCCACGGAGCTCGGGCGGTTTGGGAATTAGACTGGCAACCTGTGAGGCTGAGAGGCGCACACACTGTAACTTCTCTGTCTTATCTAAGATTATAGGATATATCTAATAATAGCAGCTGAAAGCTACACTAAGCAGTGGTAGGATATGCGTTTAAGCAGCCGTGCAAACACTTCCCACCGCCGCGGACACGGACACGGACCCGGAGAGAGACGCTCCAACTTGTAGGGTCTCTCTGCTCAAAGCTTCAGCGCAAGTGTGAGAGCAGCGGTGTGATAGTGGTTAGAGCCTGCAGGGAGCGTGCTGTGGGATCACAACTCTGTTTATTAAGCTTAAGTACACAGATCTTTCTCCAATTAAACCCCAGTGACAATTGTGCCTCCTTTAAATGCGCAAATCTCTCTGTAAACACTCCAGAGAGGGAAATGATTAGCCTGTGAGCCTGTGGTCAGGTTTAACTTCTGTGCAACATTTGTCAATAATGTGATTTGTCTCCACATTAACAGATAAAAATCTATATAAGTGCATCAATAATTCACCAAGAGAAAATCTGAATGCCTGTTTTTACACAGTCTGCAGCAGTGTGGCTGAGTTTAAGTGTCGCACAGCAGTTTATGAGATATAAGGGTGTGTGCAGTGTCACGCATGGTGAGAATTAAAGCACATGATGCATGTGTGTGACAGGCTGAGGGAGCAGAGGATATACTAAGTGCTGTCAGTGCACTTGCTCAGGGGATTGCTCAACCCTAGCTGTCATAGTGCAGCTCAGTGGGGTCACAGGGTGTCAGTGGGAGGCTGCACGCTGCTCAGCCTCACAGAGACCTGATTAAATACCTCACTGGACCTCTGTGGTCTGAGCTGAAGACGATGCATGTTGCCTTTGTGTTTCGCTGTGTGCTCGCCAATATTTGTAATGACTAGTCATCAGACGCTCCCCCAACAAACATCATTTTCTCCCCTCAGTATTTGCTGTTAATCAGACTCCAGAGCTCACCAGATGTTCACTGAACTTCTGCTTCATGTTGGTTTACGTGTCAACAGCTGCACGTGCACGAGGTGACCACACAGGTCTGTTTGAAACGCAGCATCACTGACGCACTTGTTTCAGAGGTGGGACCAAGTCACAAGTAATGCTCAAGTCTTTTTTGGGGCTGCAGGCTGAACCCACAGCTCACCAGACGCCCCTCTACCCACTAAGTCAGGTCTGACAAGTCCCAAGTCAAATCCCAAATCCTGAAATTAGGCTTCCGAGTCCCAAACAAGTCATAACGCGCTCTTCGCCAAATGTAACGCCATTTCAGTAACACAGTAATAACATTAGCTTAGCATCAGCTCGCTAACTACGCTAATATCAGTCTCGACATTCTTTGTACAACTTCAAATATCGAACAAAGCTGGAAGTTGTTGCATCTCTGTAATTTTCGACCTGCTCATTTTGCGTACTGCTGTTTTTGTTTTGTGCGTGAACAAGCTCATTTTTGGTCGCATTATTTTCCAGCTGGCGCTCAGTAGCATGACATCACACCTTCGCAGTTCTTTCTGCCAGTCTGATTGGAAGCTGTTGGATCGGTTCAGACAAAGTGAATCTGGGGAATTAAGAGTCGACTTACTGGAAATAGTGTTAGTTACGGCTGCACGATATTGAATAGTGGATTTTTTGCTGATAACCGATACCGATATATCCTCTTCTTTCCACACCTAATTATTTTCTGTAGTGGAATTACCATCATGTTATTCATGTATACTCTTATTGTGACGGCAATAAATGAAATGAAACAAAATACTTTTCAATTTATCAAATATTCATTCATCGTGCAAAATAAGAAAAACCATGTTGGACGATTCCAGTAGTTCGTTTAACCGATGACGTGCCGATATTATTGTGCAACCCTAGAAATGATTTGATTCGTTGCAGACTTTTTAAAATATTATACTCTCTAGTCTTTGACCTTTGGGCGACGTATCAAGTATCTTCAAGTCAAAACGCACAAGTCTAAGTGAACCTCCGAGTCACTGGTTTTAAAGTCCAAGTCGAGTTGCATGTCTTTTTCAGTTTTGTCGAGTTGAGGCTAAAATGATCAAATTAGTGACTTGAGTCTGACTCACGTCAAAGTCATGTGACTGGAGTCCTCCCTTCTGTTCACTGTAAAGCAGCGTGTTACTGCAGCTCTTAAATAAAGGTTTAGTTTCACACTGGACTCACACGGTCAGTAAAGTGACTTTCAGGGATTTTATAACAAACGTTTGGAGGATTACAGCAGGACAGAGCTGTTCATGGTTGTGTGTGTCTGACATGATGTTTTTGAGACTGTGTTTGAAAGCTGCATATTTGCTGCTTCCATCATTATCTCGCCATTCTTCTGCCAGTGCACCCAAACACAGTTCGTTGTACTGACTGGAGCTGAATTGGTTTGCCGATAGTCAATTAACGTTTCAAGCAAAAACAGCAAACATTCTTTTATTCCAGCTTCTCCAGTGTGAAGATTTGCTGCTTTTTTTCTGTTTTATATCATTTTGAAGTGACTATCTTTGGGTTCTGGAGTGTTGCTCAGACAAAACGAGACATCTGAGGGGGTCAACCAGGGCTGTAGGAAGTTATGGTGCTTACTTTTTATAGGAGTCGGGCATAAATTCAGGATAGTCTTGTGATATGTTGCCTGGCAGTACACGGGTGCCAAGTTCAAATAATAAAATCAGTTGCTTTTTCAGTTCACTTGATGCATTTTGCTGCAATAAAAATAATTAAATGGACACAAACAGACTGAAAACTTTATATAACTAGATAAACACACGTTGATTAAGCTTTTCCTCAAGTAATTGATTTGCAGTTTAATAAAGCGAGACAATAAAAGGTCATATGTGTTATTGCAGTACTCAGCATGTCGCAAAGAATCCCATCATCACATTGAGTTGTGACTGAAGTATTGGATCATATTTTATCGTGGGGTCTGTGCTGATTGCCAGCTCTGCTTTTCTCTACTTGCTGATAATTTGCCAAACAATTCATCAACTAGCCAAAATAAATATTGATGATTGTTGGCTGCAGCTCTGGCATTGACTCGATTAAGCTGAATAAAACCACAGACAGTCAGAGTCATTAAATCAGTTCTCGGTGTTGATTTAAAATCCGAACTGAAGTGCTCACCACATTTTGTTTTCATGGGTGTTCCCGTCTGTCAGTAAACTTGTCACACAACACAGGTCGAGCAAGCAGAGATGTTCGGGTGTTCACATTTTCCTTTTGTGCCCGTCTCCTGCTGAGACTTGCCTGGATGTGTGTGTGTGTGTGTGTGTGTGTGTGTGTGTGTGTGTGTGTGTGTGTGTGTGCGTTTAGGCGTGCATTTACACTCAACCAGACTTGTCTCATCAATGACAAGTAATTTGTCAGAGCGGACAGGCAGCTATCTTATTGAACAGGTTTTTTGCATTTTTATGGTGCTGTTTGCTTTGGTTATCCATTAGCTTAATGATGCGTGTGGTGACATGCTTGAGGACTGTGCGCACAGCATGTTTCTGGAGTATTGTTTTCAGCTAATTACAAGTCTCCTGCACATCAAAACAAAGGGTGGCGCGTCACTGTCATTATGATAAAGGAATGGTTTGTTTTAGCCATCTGAGCTCGCAAAAATATCACCCGCTGCTGAACTGGGGTGTGTTTTCCAGCAAGTCTTTCACAACAGAGTCTGTGACACAAGGAGTGTCAAAGGTGAGCAGCCTCCCACAACCGGTTTCCTGTTTAGGCCCCTGTGATGGAATACTGTATCACAGCCAGCTCACCAGCCGGCCTGCCAGCGGGCCGCGCAGATTACATCTGACTGGCAGGAAAAAGCCACCAACCCAGTCAACCAGTGACTCAACCAGCACCAAACCTGTAGACCAGTTAGTCAGCCGCTCAGGTAAATCAGTTACAGCCGGAGGAGGCCTCGCCCTTACAGCACGGCAAAGTGCAGTCGCACAAATGAAGACGTACACTGGAGCTCAGGCCCACACAGTCACGTCTCACTCCAGCTGTTTGACTGTTCACACGGCTTTATGGATTTGTTATGACTCATGGCGATGACAACAGTGCGCCTGTCTGTGCACGTTTCAGTCGCTGCTGTTTTGAAGGCAGCACGTAGTGAGAATCCGTCGTAGAGTATTGTAGATACGGTGGAGGCTCCTGAACAGGCTATAAATACCCTCATGCTTTAAGTGGTTGGAGTGTCTGGAGATACTGCTGGAGGGCTTCTTCAACGTATTGTACTAGTTCATCTGCAGCCTTTTGAACCCACAGCTGTTGATGAGTAAAAAAACCCACCAGCAGTCACAGTGATAACCTTTTAAGGATTTAAGCTCGGCGTAAAGGTGTGTGCGTGTGTGTGTGTGTGTGTGTGTGTGTGTGTGTGTGTGTGTGTGTGTGTGTGTGTGTGTGTGTGTGGGAGACACATTTTCACATCTGCAGATATAAAACAAACTGTTTCAGTCACACTCTTACTGTTTGCTCTGGTTTTGTTAAAGCTCATCGTCCATGACACTGACTTTGTGCTTCAAATGTCAAACTGATAGTTTCACATTGTTTTTTCTGTTTATTGTAATATGTACTGTACATTTTTTGATTATAATAATAAACTTTACATAGAGCACTTCTCACACGAGAGATGTAGCTCATAGTGTTTCACAATGAACATGCAATACATGAAAACAATATCAAAAAGGAAACAAAATTAGACAATGCAGAGTCAGTAGGTGTCGACCAGGAGGCAACCTGCGGCGAGGGGCATGAAATTATCTGGAAATTAATAAGGGTTATTTTTAAACATTCACATTTTCATTTGTCATCGTCACAGGCCTGACGTGATTATTGCATTCAACAGTTGTAAAAATGTGTAGACTGCACATCAGTGTGTGTCACACGTCTACAGTCTGGAACTATAGCAGCAGAGGTTAGCCTGGAGTCTCTGTAGCAAGGCGAGCTATGGTTTCTAAATCCAAATAGGAAAAGTCATGGAGGGAAATAAAGGATTTAATAGTGTATGGACAGATTCATCTGTGTTCACAACCAACACTTCATGTATAAGGCTGTTGCCACAGGGGCCCGGGTTTGACTCCAGCATGTGGCCCTTTGCTGCATGTCATTACCCCTCTCTCTCTCTCTCTCTCTCTCTCTCTCTCTCTCTCTCTCTCTCTCTCTCTCTTCATGCTTGACTGTCCTATCTATCAAGGCAAAAATGGACCAAAAATAAAAAATAAGCAAAGAAATAATAACTACAAATAGCCCACTGCAGTCGCCACCATGTAGTGAGTCAAATATTTCTAAATGCTCATTTAGACCTGTTCATAATGTCATTGAGCTAATTTAGACTCAATAGGCTGTTACCTTTTTCAAATTTGTTTTGTGCCTCCAGACAGATTTTTAAAAAAGTATATTTTTTGGCTCTTTCGATAGTAAAGGTTGCCAATTCCCGGCTTTGATGATAAAAGATGTTTCACTGAAGGTAACAGAGACCAAAAATGAGAGACTTATTAAAAATAATAATGAGAAAACTGACATTAAAGTCCAGGTGAAGAAAAATCATTTCGTTCTTAACACATTATAACATTACATGTTGAAAACCTGAAAATATTGTGATCTGTTTGGTACTGCATTGTGGAATTAGACAGTTAAACTGTTTTTCACTATTTCTGTGTCCAGGATTTTTTGGCGGGCCCAAGATCATGACTCGCTGACGCACTGGAGCGTCCTTAACACAGCCCTCCCCCGCTATATAGAAACTAGCAGTATGTCAGAGCACATGTACTGTTTTGTTCGCCCCCTGGCAAGTTTACTACGTCGGCTCTCTGAGTTTGTTCATTCTAATAAATACATGAACAAACATCTCTCTTAAACGCCACAGTTACAAAACAAAAGCGAAACAGCTGTCGGTAACACACCTCTTTGTCTTTCAGCCCGAATCCACAACCGGCCTGTTGACAGTTGCTGTGGGTGTGTCTCTGTGCCAACGTTAGCTGCTGTTAGCTGCTAAACAAGAGGCTGTCGTCACGCAGCGGCTCTCTTGTTCTTCGGTTCAAAGAGTGTGTGTGTGCTGCTGAGTTAGCTGCTAACAAGAGTCTGTCACTTGGCTGCACCCTCAGCGTCTCAGAGCAAAGAATACCTGTGTTGTGTTTTCATGAACAGAACCTATATTGAAGCCTAATTTTATGTACTTGGTGATTTTTTAAATCATTTCAATTTGGCTAGGAGCTTTATAACACATTCTCTGTGATCAGACAAACTCTTTTTTATCAGGACTTTAATTGAAAGACAAACTAAATCAACAGGTTTTGAGCTGCTGTTTAAAAAATGCTTTGTTATAGCTCTTGGAAGGGTTTTCCATAATACTGGAGCATAGTTGACAAAAACTGTGCTGCCTACTTTCTTGTGTGTGTAATTGTGTGCATTGAAAAGAAACAGCAGCAGAAGATGTGAAAGGCCGGTTTAAAAACAAGTAAAAGAACCTTAAAATCTTTTCCATAACACACAATGAGCAGGTTGAGTGTAGCTAAAACCCGGATAATATGCTCTCTCTTCCTTGTTTTAAGTAAGTGCCGAGCAGCATGATTCTGGATAAGCTGAAATATTTCAATTGACAGTTTCAGAGGGTGAGTACAAAGAGCATTGAAATACAGCATGAGTATGTTTTTCGCCGTCTTTACAGAATAGGAATGGCTGTACTTAGGAAATACCTCAACCTTTAATATAATTTGTACGTGAGAGGGTAACGTAAACGCGACAGGTTTTGTTGGCTGCACAGGAGTCAGCGTCAATCCCCCATCAACAAAAGACATGACTTGATTTCACAACACACTCTTTGCGTCAGTTCACCTAATGTGATGGTGGCTTATTATTATTTTGAGAGGTTATATAAACTTCAGTGGTTAATAAATCATTCATGTGTAAAATATAATGTCAGAAGCCGTCGTACACAACCTGACAAATTCCACAGGCCTCTGTTAATGACTTACTAGTATTAATAAACTAAGTCAGTAATAAAGGCTGATAGATCACTGTGTAATATGCCATCAAGCCTGCAGCTATTAAGTGTGTCAGTAACAAATGGTTTCGGCAATAATGTTGTGACGCCCTGCAGGTAGAGGGGGTCAAACAGTCCAAGGGAGGGTCCTTCCTCGTTAATTAAAAAGAACAAAGAGGCAGCAGAGGTGGAGGACGTAGACACATAAATCTGGAATCATGAATTTACAATCCAGGCGTTACTTTTATTATTGCTTCTGTGGAAACTTTAAACTTTATTAACCTTTGTAATAATCCGCAACAGATCAAATGACTGTGAGTAATGTGAAACGTGTCGCTCATATGACCAACTCACAGAAAATGGTAACAGAACTCTACAGAGCTCTACACAAAGGTTTAGCTTCTTTTAGCGAGCTGTTTTGGTTTTCCAGCCGCCAGACACAGTGTGTAGTTTAGTGCGAGACTGTAACTGACTGAATCCCCCTCCCTTCATTCATCTCCAAAGCCCCTTTTTACACAGAGATCGGCTGCTACAAAGTCCATTCTCTACACCTCCTTTGCATTTTTATACAGAAACAAACAATGATAACATCAGGCCCTGAAGGCATGACAGGTGTGATATGTAACACGCCACAGTTGGCCTTTAGTGACGTGTAACATATGCAACTTCTAAGCAACATTTCCCGGAGCTTTTATTACCAGGAATTTATTTACCTGGGTAAAAGAGTTCCTGGTAATCTGTGCGGTTTGCGTTTCCACTGCACCTCAACGTTCAGGAACATTCAGTGAAATCCGGCCGATGATGTAGGTGTCCTGTATTTGGCTGGTTACATGCTGGTAGAGAGTTGGGGCTGTTTGTCTCAGCCAGCAGCTCAGTTTAAAGTATCTGCCCAATTTTAAGATAAGCGTCAGACTAAGTTAGTCTGCGTACAGACAGCTGTCATTTGAGCTTATTAGTAACAATTTGCTATCAGCCGAACTAGCGTGCCGTCCTTGTGTAAGACACAACGTTCGTGTCAGTGGATGTGAGACTGTACGACGTGCTCATACATGAACAGGTATTGATAAAGTATTGGCTTCTTACTTGCTACAGTAACGAGTGTAGCTGCTGCCAACTCGAGTCATTTTTGAGTTATCTTCACTTTGTTTCCATCGCGGCCGCTCGGCTGCTCACCAGTTACGTTTGTCGCGTAGAGGTGTGTATGTGTGTATGTGTGTATGTGGAGGACTGAAATGAACTGATACTGTTAGCATTTATCAATACTTTGGTCTTGGATAATTTAGCCCGGGGTTAATTTAGTACCAGGTTTCGGTACCCATCCTTAATCAAAACACAAAGTGAAGCTTGTGTAAATGAAATAAAGTTTGCAGCGGCTGTACGTGCCAGGAAGTGCGGAACGCTTCAAGTGTGTTTTCCACCAATCAGTGTTCTTCAGCACACAGCCCCACCCAGTCCTACCCCCCTACTAGGTACTACAAAGTTTGGGGTTGAAGGAAAGTTTTTTACCCGGGTAGTTTTGTTGGAAACGTGCGAAGGATTTTCAAAATCCCAGGTGAATGATAAAAGTTCCTGCGGTGGAAAAGGGGCTATTGTATAACATGACAATAATCATTTACCATGCCTGTAATATGGCGGCAGATCTTGTCCTTCGCACAGAGGTTAAGTCACTGTTTTCCCAGTTTGCGTATATTTCTTCTTCTTTGAGCCGCTAACTGCTAACAGCTACTTTTTAAGTCTCCAACATAATACGCAATGAAAACATCACACCCATTCCATCCATGGTCACATCTACCATATGTGTACGTTAAACGCACACCTTGTTTTGGGGCTGTTACTTCCTCCATTTCCGGATTAGAGGCGAGACAACTCTGCCCCCCCTTTCCACAATCGTACATGTCGAGGTGACATGAGCTCCAGTTTCCCAATTTGCAGACATTTTCGGCTGCTGTTCCTCTCCTTTGAGTTAGCTGCTAACTGCTGTCAGCTGCTTCTTAAATCTTAAAATGTGACACCTGTTCATGGTCCCGTCCTGCTGGCTGTCCCTTTTACACATACATTGATTCAGCGCCGTTACTAGCTCCGCTGTCCCCCTCTTCCCTTATTCATACCTTTTTTTACAGTATGGCGAGGCAACAAAACAGCGAGATATTTCCCGCCTTGAACAGGCAGGGTAAAAGGGGCCCTAGCATGTCAGAGAACCCTAGAGCCAGTGTTTGGTTTCTCCACTCTGGGCTACTGAATACACATGGTGGACTCTGTGGAAGAGGACCCACTCCATCAGGGCTTATTCCAAGGAAACGAAAATACACCGTCTCTTAGTTTCAAGTGATTACACACACAAATGAAAGCCTACTCATTATATAATATCCAACGTCTGCCAATATATCCCCTAAAGCCTACACACTGGACCTTTAACATAGCTGTTTTCAGCTAGCACAGCTCTGATAGACCTGCTGTGAGCTTCCTGTTCACCTCCAACTGACAAACAGACAAAGTTAGCAACCAGCTGGTGAAGAACGTGGAGCACGTAGCAGATAAAGAGCCACATATTTTCCCTGTGGCGTTGACCTGAACAGACCTAAAGTAGAGTAAATGTTAGACTTATTTTTTTGTCAGGTTGCCAGATGCAGACTTCAAATGAATGTTAATGCTGCTGAGCGTCTGCTGAACATGTGGACAGGTTGCAAAAATGTTCACCGCGATACGTTTACAGTGTAAGGTGACTATATGTCAGAGTTGAGTTTTTAACGTGAGAAATCTTACACTATAAAAAGATTGAAACCTCATTATATTTAGATACGTGACAGATTAAATAAAAGGCTCCTGTTTTATAAGAAAAGCAGCTCTGAGCAAGTGGTGACTGGTAGTAATGTGCGTAAAGCCTCAGCTGTTCGTCGCCTCCACCCCCTAAACACGCACACACACACTCCAGCCACACGTGCACATGTCAGTGTGTGAGTGTGACCATGGATAAACAGAGGAAGAGAAGAGAGGGACAACTGCTGCGTGCTCTTCTATTGTTATAGCCATACCTGCCTGTCTGCACTGTTTGGAAGTATCTGTCAGACTGCTGTGAAAAACAACCTGCAGTCATTTCATTCAGCTGAAGCGCTCAACCTGCAGCCCCCTGCCCCTCACAGCCTGAGGGGGAAAGTATGCAAGACATCGGCGCTCTGACAACAGATGAGCAGCCCTATACATGCAGCGGCTCGTCCCGCTGTGTCAAGTAACAACAAGGTGGGAGCATGGCAGTTTGTTGCAAAAACGCACATTCAAAACCGAGGTTGTTCAGAGGCACAAGGGAGCGAGCGCCTGAATGTCTCTCGAGGAAATTTGGATGCTGTCATTTTCTGTCAACAGGCGAGGGCTCTGTGTTGTGCGTCTCAAAGGATGCATCTCTGTGAAATCTGCTGTATTTTTTTTTCTCTGCGAGCTGAAAATCTAAACAACACTTGCAAAGCAGACGTGCAGCACGGCTGCTTTCTGAGCAGTGTGTGCACCAAAAAGATAAGAGTGTAGTTTTTACCTTGCGAGTCTGC
Organism: Epinephelus cyanopodus; assembly: GCA_026686955.1. Taxonomy (NCBI): domain Eukaryota; kingdom Metazoa; phylum Chordata; class Actinopteri; order Perciformes; family Serranidae; genus Epinephelus; species Epinephelus cyanopodus. The sequence continues at coordinate 2,200,915 of CM048920.1, forward strand.
TCTTAAGTATGCTTTGTGTGTCATTCTGAGAAAAAGTGCCTTGATGAATTTTGGATGAGGACTGCGCTGCTCAGTTAGTCGAAACAGAAAGAAACTCGCCCAAAGAAGTGGTAGGTCTCAATTCAGCATGAATCCCAGGGTAGGGATGGAGCGCTGAAGCTGTGAATTATTGTCATCTGCATGCATGCCCAAACCTGAACTGATCCCCTCTGCTGCGTGAACCCCGCTGAGCCCAGAGGAAGCAGGTTTTTATCGGGGAGGAGGACAGGAAGAGACAGAGAGTGGAGGAGGAAGAGAGAGTGGGGGCTGGTGGCAGCATGGCAGCATTTCACTTGACACCGGTTTCCTCTGAGAAGTTTACACAGTTATGACTTCTCATTGTTGTGACTGTAAGTGGTGCTCGACTTCTCTGATGTAACAACAGGTTATATTTGTCCCTGTTCTGCAAACCATGTGTCTTTGACGAATACACCTCATAAACTAGACCACACATTGTAAAGAAAGAAAGAAATCCTCTGATACAGAAGTGGGTGAACTTGAAAGGCATTCACCAGGCGAGGAATGTGATGAAACATGCTTTTAAGTTGCATTATGGGAATTGTAGGATGCAATGTTTTTGCACTGAAAGCCAGGATGTCTTGGTCGATTTGGACCGTTTTGGTTTTAATCTGTTTCTTGTGACATGAAAAGAAATGAGTCTAAATAAATCCCTTTTTTTCTGTTACATATTTGATCATTCACGGATGACGAGTACATTGAGCCACATCACAATTTGATGTTCCATCCTTTCAATATTAGATGGTGTTTGGAAATAGATATTTAGCTTATATAATTATAAAGAAATATATGAAGTTAGTCGACGGTGAGAAGGAGAGAGAGATAGACATGATTATTCAGATCTTTTACCAGAAAACTGTGACCATAAAATCCTGCCGGCAGTCCCTCCAGTGTGTTCTGGGTCTGCCCCGGGGCCTCCTACCAGTGGCACGTGCCCGAAACACCTCTAACAGGAGGCGCCCAGGAGGATCCTGATCAGATGTTGAACCACCTCAACCGACCCCTCTCAACGCGAGGGAGCAGCGGCTCTACTCTGAGCTCCCTCCGGATGTCTGTGTTTTGAGTCTCTCTGCAGTTGCTTTGCATCTCTTTGTGGTCATTTTGAGTCTGTTCCTGGTCAGTTTCTTTCAGTGATATTTTGTAGATGAGAATGGGAGGCCCTGACACTTAAAGGCCTGCGCCCAGTAGGCCCGTTCAGTAATCTACCCCTGGACTCAGATTGTATTGGAATTTGTAAACAGATGTTCACTCAAATTCCGCAAGAATTTTCTCCATTTTTTGGATTCTTCGTTCACCCTTGAGGCATGCAAGACAACAAAAGTCTCTTCATTAATTCAGTGTAACACAGAGGCTGTCATTGACATACAGATTATCATTTTGTGGGTGAGGTGTTCCTTTCATGAAAGTACGATGCTGAATTGCAGGAGAGCTCCTTTAAGAGGCAGGATTTTCTTACAGTCACAGTTGAGGTTAAAGATCTGAATGATCGTCTGATGTCTGTCTTTCTTTCATTCTCACTCACTTTCATCTTATGATATAAGGTAAATAACTGTTGCCAGACACCATCACAGTCACTTTGCAATTATGGAAAAGGGAGGATAAGAAATCTTGGTGTAGCCCTTAATAATAATAATAATCACTCATGAATGATAAAGTATGCAACAGAAAATGAGGATTTATTAAGATGAAAAGCCTAAAATTATTTCCAGTTTTAGCATTAAGTCTTTTCATGTGATGGATCTTCGTGAATAATTTAATGCATAGATGTTTTTATGTCTCTCTTAGAGGTGGGCACCGTTAAGATGATCGCCTCCAGCATCCCTCGCCAGTAGCTGGGCAGCATGGCTTCTGCTCCTCCTTCCAGAGAGGATACCAGTCGCTCATTAGCACTGCACTGGAGGCTAACGCCGACATAGATACTCACCACGCTGGACGCCAACTTCAAACTGAACCGAAGCAGGCTGAGCTGCACCCACAGGCCTGGTTAAACATACGTATGAACTGCCTTCAGAGGATGACTTGTGCCAGGGCGGCACATGTCCAGGACAGTGACGTCACCACAGTGTAACAACAGCGACATCTGGACTGAGACCGTGGACCATGTTCTGTCTCTGATCGGGTGCTTTGGTGGCAGAGCTGGACTTTGCAGCTCTTCCACACTAAGACAAACCTGGACTCTGAGCCATGTCTCGTCTGTCAGCCCTGAGCATCGTCTGTGGATTGATGCTCCATGTTTCATTTAGTGCGCTCAGCAACCACTACTGTGTTCCCCGAATGACCGTCCCCTACCAGAGTGAGTCAAATTCTCAGTGTCATCAAGGCATATTCTGTGTTTCTTGAAGTCATTGTATCAGTTCAAGGATGCATTTGAATAGTTTCACTATGATATGTGAACGAGCAGTGCAACTTTAACTTCTTAGTTTTTGTGCTGGCTGGGACAGGCTTATTGAATTTCAATGAATTTGCATTTTGTTTTTGCTGTGGGAGCATTTTCCCAACTGCACCGAGTCACAGCGGCTGAAATGTAGAAAGTAATGCAGATTCTTTCCTTTTTTAGACGAGCTGAAGTTGTTCAGAGAAGAGGGGATCTTCAACTACTCCACTATGCTAATGAGAGATGACCTGGGCGTGCTGCTGCTGGGAGCCAGAGAGGCCATTTACGCTCTGGACATCAACAACGTCTCTGTCAGGAAGGATGTGGTAAGAACATGAGAAGAGATTCATAACTCTCTGTTTACAGAGTCAGCAGGTCTGACACTTTGTCCTGATCAGCTGTAAAACAACTGATAAACACACACGTGCCTGCAGATCAGCTACAGATCAACATGCAAACTGTTTTTGCCTTGATAATATAGTTATTAATTAACTTTTAATTATTGCAGATTAAAAATAAAAAAGATTTATTGAAGATTTATGATATTACATCAAAGCGGCTGAAGGCATTTCATCAAATAATCAGGAAGAGACTCAAGGCCGGACTTGTGTTTCCTTATCATGGATTAAAACTTTTAGTTTACATCCACATAAAAGGAACTCATGTCTGTTGCTGGCCACACATCACAGGTGGTGTTGGCGTGGCTGTACGTTATGAGCGGGTCAGCTTAAAGACATACGTCACCCCCAAATGACCACTGCTGCAGCAGTTACTCGCCCCATGTTACGCTGAATTTGTGAAGAAAACTGCTGTTTGCATGTCTTTGATGAACAGAGAATCCAAAAACTGACAAAAGTCTTGATGAATTAAAGTAAGAGTCATCTGCCCTTCCACAACAGCAAAACTGTCACACAACTTGTGCAGTATAATAGTCTCATTTATCCAGTTATATGCTTGGTACCTCCCAAACAGGCAACCCTAAAAATGAAACTTATCTTTTCTCTCTTGAAAAGTAAATCTGTATTTTGGAGGACTCTTGACCTGAAGGGACTGAAGGATGGAAGAATTGTCAGTTGATATGGTGAAAGTGTGGGCTTTGGCTAGAGTGGATTTAGTGCCGATTTGTAACATTTCTGTTTTATCACTGTTTAATTTGAGGAAATTGCATGTGAACCAGGACTTTATTTCATGAAGGCAATCAGTAAGGAATGAGGGAGGGAGGGTGGAATCAGGTTTGGGAGATGTAGAGCTGGGCGTCATCCGCATATCAATGGAAATGAATGTGTTTTTTTACGGAAAATGTTACCAAGGGGGAGTAAGTAGATGATGAATAGCAGGGGCCCCAGGACAGAGCCCTGGGGCACACCTGTGGAGACTGGGAGGGGGTGTGAGGTAAATGATTTCCACTGAATGAACTATTGAACTAACAAAGTCACAAAATAACACTAACAAACCAAATGGTCAAGGCAGAGGTAGATCAACAGCTCCTGTGATCAGTGAGGTAAAATCACTGTTTTTTGCAATGGAGTCTGGCAGTGAAGAGAGCGTTGATATGTTCCACTTTTAGTCCCGTTTCCTGTCAGAGCGGGTTGTCTTAATGGGAAGTTCTGAGCGTATGACTGCATAAATGATTGCACAGCGTGTTTTGATACAGTTTTGCACTTGTTAAATGTGGTCGCTGTTTCCGTCAATGTATCAAGAATTTTCTTTGTTTTTGGATTCTTCGTTCACTGCAGAGGCATGTGAGAAAAACAAAGGTTTTGTCATGAATTCAGCGGAACACAAGGTGAATAATTGATATACAAATGGTCATTGGGGGAGTGAAGTATTCCTTTTAAAGGTATACTCTGCAGGATTTCCCTAAAAAACAAACGTATAGACCCGTACAAAAGTAGTGCCTCTCAATCATCCCTTACAATCCTCTAGAAGTGTGTGACGGTGTATTTATCTGCAGAGGCTCCGCCTTCTGTGTGTATTATCTATTTTTTTTTTTCCTTTTTTCTGTGCTCGGGACATTTTTGGGCGCTTACCCCCACAGAGCTCAGGTGAGGTCAGGGCTTAATAAAAAGGTGCCAGGCATCCAAGAGACACAGTGCCAAAAACAAAACACATAGGGAGGGGAAATGCCAAACGAGAGTGAATTTGGCTTTTACTTTCACTTGGAGCATGTTTGCGAACAATTCACGACAATCCTGCACAGTATACCTGTAACATTTTCTCTCAGAGTGTCTGATATGAAGGATTTTTGGAGACTGACAAAGTGAGCGTATCCAGTACACAAGAGAAAAAAGCGCAAACTGGAATAAAGTTGGAAAATAAATTGTGCAACACTGACATCTCAGACACATCTTGGCTGCAAGAGCATTTCAGTAACATTTCATAATCACTTCATTCCTCCAGTAAGTGTACTCTTTGTACATCTGTCTGCTCTCTCTCACTATTTTGAGGCTGAGAACTTGCTCACAGATTCACATCAGATTGTGTAATGACCTGTTCTCACACCAGCAGCCAGGTCAACACTGTTGTCTGTTTGTCTTGTGCAAATTTGCATAAAGAACTTGAATGAATAATGGTCATGTTGAACTCTACAGACAGTAGCCTGTTGATTCTTAATTGCAGTTACAGCTAACAGTCACAACTGAAGAGGGACTGGTGTCCCAGCCAGCAGGAACACCCTTCCAGAGTGAACTGACTGGTCTTGACATTAGATAAACAATGATATGTGTGTGAGGGCAAACGGGCTGCGGCTCCACTGTCGTGCTGCGGGTTGCGACATTGTTCTGCATGCTTTGACAAGACACTTTCCCTCTGTTGATGCAGGTGTATTGGCGAGTTACCGAGGAGAAGCAGAGGGAGTGCAAGTACAAAGGAAAACATGCCGAGGTTTGTGTAATATATTTCAAAACAGAGCTTGCATACGCTAAGTTTTACTTCTAGGGTAAGAATACAGCCTGAAAGGACGACTGTTGATGATTGAAAGCAGTTTACTCCCCAGTGCAGTTTATCTCTGTGCATTTGTAAATCATTTATGTGGGAGTCTTTTTCCTTTTTAGAATTCTCTTTGAAGTGCTTTGCTTACAGCTTTGTACTGAATGTCCAAATAAAGGAAGGAGTGGAAAATGCACGTACACAGCCTTGACCTTTATGGTCACCAGCTCAACCCCGGGCAGCCAGTGCTGTCAGTGTATGTATGTGGCATGTTTGTGTTTTTGCGGCTGAACTAACAAAGCTCTGACCTTGGCATTCTCTCTGCTGGATCTTGTTGCAGGTGGAATGCCGTAACTACATTCGGACCCTGCATAAAATGAATGAGACTACAATGTATGTCTGTGGCACCAATGCTTTTAGCCCCGCCTGTGATTACATGGTGAGTAAACTGAAAACTGGAGTTAGTTTGGAGGATTTTGTAAGTTGTTTTTGTAGGCAGGACCTCTGTTTATCAGCTGAGGTGGTGCTTTGAAAGGGACGGACTGACGGGACCAACAATTCCTGAAATCGGTGCAGTGTTCAGTACAGAGGGCTGCTGCTGTGAAACCACTCGGCACATGTTCACACCGTCAATTTACATCCGCTAAAAGTGCTCGTTATTGTCACTGGCAGCCTCAGTTTGTTAATACACGTGTCTCACAACATTATGGAAAGGATCCCCACAGAGATAGATGTTGAAGAGTATGATCCTTTTTGATTAACCAGAAACAGCCCCAAAATCGCCACAGCCAAACCTACGAGACTCCATTTAAATAAACAGTGATTAAAGCATGTATAGAGGCAGCATGTTTCACATCTAAGTGGGTGAATTAAGAGTTAATTTAAACCAGTCTAGAGATGGTGATTGCTGGAGCAGTGGAAAGATAAACCAAGGTGGGTTTTGTAAGTTTTATTATGCTTCTGTTGACTTTAAATAAAGTGTCTTTCAGCGGTAAGAACCAGAGTGTAAGTGACATTTGACTGACAGGACACCCAAAACAAAAGATCGTCACACTCTTTAATATTAAACCATCATGAACGTGTGCAGGACAACATACTTAATGACCAATATAAATAAATAGCTCAGTGTGCTCAGTATTTAGCCTTTAGTTTTTGATTAATAATTCTGGGTTTGGATAAGAATTTACAACCTCTTAGCAGCAGAAAGAGCTCAGCGATAGCGTTTTCAGGGCTGTTTTTGGGTAAACAAAAAGGTTGGTATACAGCGAGCAGGAGCAGCGACCCACCGTCCGACACCGGCACACCGTGAGGATGGAAAGGACGGAGCACCTGCTGCAGCAAGCGAGCACACTGTCAGTGGTCATTTTGACTTGACCAGACTTCACTACAAGCTGATTGTTGAAACAGACGACCAGCCTTACATTTTAAAACCAGTTGCAGGTGACGCCATCACTCACACGGCTGCAACTTTTCTCTGCAAGGTTCTAAAACTGGTAACAGCTCTCCCTGATGGCAGAGGCCCCCCAGCAGGATCATGCACCATGCCTCAGTGCAGAAACTGCTCAGGAATGTGACAAAGAGCTCAAGTCACCGACCTGGCCTCCAAATTCCCCAGATCCAACTCTGATCGAACATCTATGGGATGTTGCCGTGAGGGGGTTTCTTAGCCCACAGTGGTGTTTGGGTGGGTGGAGGGCGTCAGGTGGCATCCATATGAATGCCATGACCAAAGGTTTCCCGGCAGAATAATGCACTGTGACAAAATGATCAGTGTTATTCACTTCACCTGTCAGTGGTTTGAATGTTGCAGCTGATCGGTGTATAATCGGTGCTCGAGTGAGTTTTCACAGCAGCAGGTCGAGGTGTGTGGCGTTGACTCAAAACACACCGTGGTGTCCATGTTCATCGCATCAAAGGAACCTGTCAGAAAGTGCAACACTGACGTGTTTATAATATTTTTTGGGGCAACAAAGGAGGTCTGTGTCACACATGAAAAAGCTTCATCAGGCTTTTGACACACGATACTGTAATTGCTGGTTTTGTTCTTTTTTTAGCTTTTGTTTACAGTTTGAAAAATATCACCTGACACATTCTTTAAACCAAGCAGCAACAGTTGTGGTTGAATGTTGCAGTTAATAGACAAAGGCTTTAAAATGCAGTTCCTTTAAAGGGCACTTTGTTTTTATTCTGAGAGCTCAGATTGTTTTAGATTAAAAAAAACTGACATCGTCTCTTTTGTGACACAAAGTCAACACATTTTCTCAGCAAGAGCTCATATTAGATTTCCTTCTTCTAATGGTTCAGAAAAATACAAAGTTTTCCCCTCCGTAATGTTTGTGTTAGTGTATTTATTGTCTTTGTTAGGGTTGATTGTTCTGCAGCATCCATTAGCTCATGACCGCAGTGTATTTTGGCAAAGAACTCAAATCTCAGAGGACTGAGCCTCCTGAATGCCTCGCCAAGGAGAATGAAATGGTTTCTACGTGCAGACCCATGACACAAAGAGCTAACTCTTAGACAAGATAAATAAATGAATGAACGTCAGTTTAGCGTCTGCGGTACGTAATATGAATCAGTGAGCAGAGTTTAAGGTTGGAGCTCAATCTTGATACTTGTATTATCTTTTATTTACTTTGGAAAGTGGTGAGTAATAATGTAAATATACGCACATTGTAGTTAAAAGGCTAAAACATACAAATCACTGGCTAAGTCCTGTAATTCCAGTCATGTGTCCGGGAGCTGAGTCTGATTAAAATCACACTGTTTTTCGTTCTTCTCCCTCTCGTAAAAAGTTTTCTTTCCTTTGTTTCCGACAGACGTTTGTTAATGGACAGCTGAGGCTGAAGGGAAAGCAGCAGGAGGAGGGAAAGGGGAAGTGTCCTTTTGATCCCTTCCAGAGATACTCCTCCCTCATGGTGGGTGAGTGTCTGAGTCAGGTTTGCTGCCAACGGGAACAAAGCGCCGAGTACTGCTGAATGTTCAAAGTGCACCAACAGAAAAGATCCATGATAATAACTGTGCACAAATCTCACAAGCCACAAGATCTGAGCACCCAGTGCATCACAAGTGTCACACAATATCTTTGTTACTGCGACTTGCTCACTCAACATTTGTAGTAATTAGTCAGAAAACAGGCCGGCCAGTTGAGTCCATTAGTAGCCATATAAACGAGAGATTGTTCCAAGTTAATATGAATAATGTATTTCCAGGAATTTTTCCTCATCTCTTGTTCCTGTCCAACAGGAAATGACCTGTATTCTGCTACATCCATCAACTTCTTGGGCTCTGAGCCGGTGGTTCTGCGCAGCTCAGACTTGGCTCTCCGCACTGAGTTTAAGAGCTCCTGGCTCAGCGGTGAGTTCCTCCTCTGCAAAAACTGGCCATTTAAAGTTTTATATAATGGCGTGCATAGTTTAAAGGGAATCGACTCCAGCAGCAGCCAAGCTGCCTCTGCATGGTGCAGTATTTTTAGATATCCTTTAATGTAACCGAGGCAGTGGTTGTAGATTTTTGCACCTGGCCAAAGTGCTAATTTCATTTCTTGTGTTTTCAGAGCCAAACTTTATCTACATGGACTATGTGGCTGAGAGTGTTAATAGTCCTGATGGTGATGATGACAAGGTGTACATGTTCTTCAGTGAGAATGCCATGGAGTACGACTTCTACAGCAAAGTTGCAGTGTCGCGAGTGGCCCGTGTCTGCAAGGTATAAATAAGTAAAGAATAGAGTCTCAGTCTCAGACGTTAATGGAGCAATGTGTAGGATTAAGGGGATTTAGTGGCATCTAGTGGTGAGAAATGCAGATTAGAACCAGCTGAAACTTCTCCCTGTCAGAATTCCTTCAGTGGTAACTGTTATTACCAGGAGCTGAGTTATCCACGCAGGTCTGTTCCTCTCCACAACAAATGTAGCTTATGAAAAGACAGAAAAAGCACTTTGACAAGGGGTCGAGGGAAAAATCGATACAGCATACTTGCGCAATATTTTGCATGCCGATATTGTATTGATACACAAACGCCAAGTATTGAACTTATATAGGACAATTTTGGTGCAAGAATAATAAAATCAAAAGCTTTGTCGGTCCACTGGATGGTGCTGATGACTGTTTCATATGGTGAGGTCAGCAGAGGTCTCAGTCAGCGGCGTTTGGCAGGAAGTTCATGAAAACTAAGATGGAGGCACCGGAGGAAGAAATCAGAAATGTGCTAACGGCGATTAAATCAAATGTTTGGACTTATCTGGGATTCTGTAACACAGAGGAGGACTTGGATATGACACATGCCATTTGTAAGCAGTGTCATATGAGAATAAAATACTCACCTCACACGGCACCATCCAGAGACAGCGTTAGCCAGTGACGTCCAAACTAACACTGAACCCGCTCTGCCGAAAACTCAGCCAACATTGGACACACTTAGCTTGACAGAGGTCTGACTTCTCACAGACAAGTGTCGACTGCTGTCTCATGTTCTCCACACTAGAGCAGTACGCGAAAGTAACATCGAAGCAAACATCACATTACATATATATTCCCTTAAACCCAACGACCTGGAGCTTTAAGCGAGAGTAGGTTTGTTGTTTGAGGATGTGCAGATCAGACTTGTGTTTGGCCTCACACTCCCTGTCTGACACTGGTCTGCTTGTTGCTGTTAAGAGGACTATCTGCAGAATTGCACATGACAGAGCGCCCTGTCTCTGTGTTTAGGGGGATATGGGCGGCCAGCGGACGCTGCAGAGGAAATGGACGTCGTTCCTGAAAGCTCGTCTGGATTGTTCCCTCCCTGAACCCAGCCTGCCCCCCATTGTCCAGGATGTCTTCCTGCTGAAAGACGATGACTGGAGGAAGAGTGTCTTCTACGCTGTCTTTACTCCGCAGTCGTAAGTGCTTACAATAAATCCTGGGTGTTGACAAGGTAGGAAGTAAGCCGAGCAGATAGTGTAGGAGAATGAAAAAGATGTCTATATTCACACAAATACTTTGCACGAATAAAACAAACGCTGGTACTTTGCTTGACTGAGTGTGTTTGATTTCCAGGAGCTTGTCCCAGGTGTCGGCAGTATGTGCGTACACTGTGTCCTCCATTCGAGATATTTTCAACGAGGGCAAGTTTAAGACACCTGTCGCCGTGGAGACATCTCACGTCAAGTGGGTGATGTACACTGGAGACGTGCCTGTACCCAGACCAGGAGCGGTGAGTCTGAAGACTTTGTTACAGCCAGAGGCGACTCTGGATATTATACAGTACAATATTTTAAAAAATCCACAGTACTGAATTGAAGTTTTGTATTTCAGTGCATCAATAACGTGGCACGTAAAATGGGAATGAATCGCTCGCTGGACCTTCCTGACAAAACCCTCCAGTTCATCAGGGACCGTCCCCTCATGGACGAGGCTGTGCGCCCGCAGACAGGAGGGCCGCTGCTGGTCAAGAGTGGAGCTTTGCTGACTCGGATTGTCGTGGACAGTGTGTCGGCGCTGGATGGAAAGACACATGCCGTCATGTTCATTGGAACAGGTAAACTATGGCCTGTCTGTTAAAAAGATAAAACAGAACCAGTGGTTTAAAGAAACTTAAGTACTGTACTTAAATACAATTTTGAGTTAATTCTATTTGAGTATTTCCATTTTTATTCTACTTTATAATTCTGCCTCCCTCTACTTCACTACATTTGTTTTTCAGCTTTAGTTACTTTAAAGCTTCAGATTATTAATACAAATATAATCAGCTAATAAATTATGGTGCATTATTGTAGATAAAGTCACTCAGTATATGAAGTGATCAAAATGAGAATGTGTATTATTCTGATTCTGCTTAATGAGAACTTTTACTTTTGGTACTTTAAGTTGCTTGTGATGCGAATACTTTTGTTCTTTTACTTGAGTAACATTTCAAATGCAGAACTTTTACTTGTAGCAGAGTATCTCTACTTTGTAGTATTGCTTGCTTTACTGAAGATAAAGATCTGAGAACGTCTTTCAAACAGAAGGGGCTGCTAGATAATTAGCTTACATTGAACTTGAAAACTTGGTTTTAAATCTTAAGTATTTCTAAATAATGTATAATTTACAGTTAAAGTAAAAAACTGTTTGAATAAAAAACACTAAGTTATTATTTATTAACACTATTTAACACTCAGACATTCAGCTAATCTGTTTAATTTGCACTGTGCAGTTTGTTCCACTTTGACTGACAGTGCTGGCAACATAAGCAAACAACCCCGTAACTGTCAGATTGTTTGTTTTACTCTAACGTTACTAACCTCTGATTGGTGCAGAGATGTTCGTGACATCACCCTTTTTCCAACTGAGCCCCGCCCACTACAAACCAGCGAGGAAAGCAGGAACAAAATCACAAAATACATGTTGAAAAAACACAGAAGAGCAAGTGTTCAGAGATGGACAGAAAGTAGTGTTTTCAGGTAGATCACAGTGAGAACCTGAGCCTTTAAAACCACTGCAACATTGTTTAATCAGCACCTTTGAAGATGCACATGTTAGATGTGAGAAGGTAAATCAAAGCCAGGATCTCGGTTAATGCATGTGTTTGTGTGATGAGCTTGTTATATGGGTATTAGATGATCCTTTTTTGTCTCCTGATAGAAAACGGTTACGTTCAGAAGGCCGTCAACTACGATGGAGAGATGTTCATCATTGAGGAAATTCAACTGTATGAAAACCCCGTGCCTATTAGCATCCTGCGCCTCTCATCCAGCAAGGTAACTGTCAGCAGGTTCAACACAGTGGCAGTGTGGTCTGTTAGCTCATCATCATCATCATCATCATTATAGGTTATAGACATTTACTGGTGTGTCACTTGGCAAATATTGTACAATGAGCTTCAGTCTGAATTAATGCCTCAATTTAAATATGTTGTCACTATATTGCTGCTAACAGGCAGCAGGGCGGCTTCAGGAGTAATAAAGATGAGATGCTTTTGGTTTATTATTAATATATGTGTGTGTGTGTGTGTGTGTGTGTGTGTGTGTGTGTGCAAACACAGGGCCAACTGTATGCAGGCTCACAGTTTGGTGCCGTCCAGATGCCGGTCAGTAACTGCAGCCGCTATGACCTTTGTGTGGACTGTGTCCTGGCCAGAGATCCTTACTGTGCCTGGGACTTCACCACCGAGAAGTGCTCGTCAGTCCGCAGCCTATCATCCTCCTCACATGCTGCATTACAGAGTCTGAAGGAAGGAGACATCTCACAATGTCCACAGCCAGGTACAGTTACTGTGCATTGTTTGCAGGACCAAAGTCAACGTGACGTCATGAGATGGCTGCTGTCTCTTTTAGGAGACAGAATTAGCTTTGATTTTTGAACCTTTATGGTTAATTTGAAAACTTTGAGTTACATTTTGAATATTGAGCCAACATGCAGTTTGATGGAAACCTAGATACCTTCCTCTCCAAAACAAACAGACCAGCTGATTAAAACAGGTAGAAACACTGAATAAAGTAGTTTCATGTTACTGATTAGTGTTTCTCAGATGCTGTTTGGCTCCTCACGGAGGGCCGACAGCCCAGCACCTGCTAATGTGTGCTCACCTTTTTTCTCTGATAACTTAAGATCCAGACATTCTGGACCTGCTGATTCAGACCAGTAAAAACACATAACAAGGCTTTCTTCAAAGCTGTTTAGTACAGCAGGGCTGGAGTCAGCTAACGTTCGCTGAGCTTATTTCTGCTATAACTTAAGTTTAGATGTCCAATGGCTAAAATCATTTGTCTTGGTAAAACACATAGTTCAAAACGACCAAGATCTAAAATGTGTATTGAAAAACGTGCCCTAAAAAGTCAGTTTATGGCAGCTTCTTGCAGAAAACCACAAGCCTAACACATGCACAATATGATGCCACCGACAGGCGGAGGTGACCAAATGACACAGACTGTGTCCTTAACTAAAATAACAGGTTTCTGCGGGTTTGAACATTGTTAAAAACATTTGGGATAATGTAAGTATACAACAAACTATGCTGTTTATGGGCCGTTTCATAGTCAGGCACGCAGACGCAAACGCACTGGGACGCATCGAGACGCATTGGCCGTCATGATGCGTGCTTGCATCTCAAAATGTGTTGTCCATTTTTTTGATACGCGACGCAGCGACGCGTGTAATACCATACGTTGCCTGCAGGGGTGATAATGCAAGCAACGTACTTGAAATTAACCACTTTTTGTTATTCACAGAAGAAGCAGGTATGAAATATGGTGGGCGTGGAGGAAAAACTTTGCGAACTTGTACGTGCACACCCCCATTTATATGACAGTTCTAGTGCCCTGCACTCTAATAAAATAGCAGTACTAGCTAGCTACAGCAGTGCTAGCTAGCCGGAATGTAACGGTGACTCTGCTGCCCCCTATTGTGCGAGCGATGTATTGCATTTCAAGTGTCGCCCACACCACTTGCGTTCAGTGTGTTGACTGAAAGGAAGTACGTTGCTCGCCTCGCTTGCGTTGCATGCGTCGACTATGAAACGGCCCTTAGACATTTTAAAGACATGACATGTGAAAGTTACATATTATATCTTTAAAAAATGATTTAAGTACTTGAAACTGGCCAAGCCAGGGCCTGTAAGGGGGTTTTATGATTCAGAATTGAGTCGCTTACTCACCAGGACGAGCTGGGGGGACGAAGGGTGGGCACAGTGTTGGTTGGTGTTGGTTCAGGACAGTTAAACTAGCGGTAATTTCCAAACGAGCGGCGTCACTACCTGGCTAGTTCCCTATAAATCCATGTGTAACTGGTCAAAAAATTATTCTGTGCAGTTAACCGTTTTCACCTCTACCCTTGGACCCCTGCTCTAAAGCTTCAAAATTCATGAGGGGGTTATCTTCTGATGTGTTTTATGTTGTAGAACAAAACACAAAAGTCTCTTTAGCTTGTGTTAACCACAGAAGTTTTCAGACATCTAACCAAAGGCCCATTAAAAAAAAACATTGGCTTTGAGACGAGGGAACCGGAGGTGCTAAAATGTGAACTCATTTCCCGGTTCTAGGACCTGGTCCTACAGCACTCTTTAGTCGCATAGCAACGACAGACCGGAAGTTGACTTTGAGAATAAAACAACATCCCAGCAGTCATATTCATTAGTATGCACTCAGTGAGACCTGCCTTTTGTGTGTGTGTGTGTGTGTGTTTTTAGATCCAGTAGCAGCTGTGGACTTTATCCTAGTTCCAGGGAACAACATCCAGCTGCCTTGCCAGCTCCACTCCAACTTGGCACAGGTCCTGTGGCGTTTCTCTGACCAAACACTTCACTCCAACAGTAAATACTACATCTACAGTGGGGGCCTCCTCATCCTGAGTGCCTCTGAATCAGATGCTGGTTTGTACACCTGCGACTCAGTAGAGCCGATCAACAGCAAAACATACAACCGGACTGTGGCAGTTTATCAGTTACAGCTCCACTCTGGCCCAGGAGAAGGGGACAGTGCTACTCCTGGCAACGAGGTGACAAATTCCTCAGACTCTATTCACGATCTGAGCACAGCTGCACCAGGGCTGGAGCCAAACCTGGACAGCAAGGACCCGTTGTCCCACAAGGATCCTTTGTCCCCTGAGACCCAAAGTGACACCAGCAGGGTAACTCATTTGGAGGTGGCTGTGGCTCTGCTGTCGCTGCTTTGTCTCTCTCTGATGGGGGTCATATTTTGGATCTGGGGTCAGGGACGCTGGGAGTGCTTCAAGTTTGCGCAGCGCAGCGGTGACAGCGAGGGGAAAAGGCAGTCAGCCGAATACATGCACATCCAGAACCGAACTTCAGAGATAAAGTTCCTGGGGCCTGTGTCTGGAAGACCATGCAGTGCCAATAATAATCACTCTGCTGTTGACTTCAAAGGGAACGGGGAGCACCACTTCACACCTATGGCCAACATTTCAAGTCTGGACGGTCTGGGATACATAAATGATGAGTCAGAGATTTGACTCTGCTGAGGTATAGAATTCAGTCCGAGGCCGTCAACAGTGCACTTCTCATTTTCCCATAGGTGTGCTCCTGTAGAAAAGCTTTCCCATTATAAATTCTTTTGATTGGTGTCCTGTTTCTCCTTGCCAATCTCCAGCACTGTCTATCATTTCTGGTCTCCGACTGGGCAGCTGTTGTTCACCGAAGAGACTTTACTGGTGGAATTTCCACTCCAGGAAAAAGTTGGAAAGTCATTTTTTTATACATGTATTTTTTGTATAATGATAAATTGTGTGTAATATATTGTGTACAGGCGAGAGCTTTTTTTCAACTGCTATTTATTTGTCGCAATTAAGTTTTTATTTCAGCAAATTATAACACCTGTGATCTCAGTCTTGTAAATAGGGTCAGCAACACTGAACAAGTAGCAAACACTCTGACCTCTGATTCCCAGGCACATTTCATTTTATGGACTGCGTTCTGTTAATGATTGATCAACAGCCTGCACTACTTATTTCCGGGATGCTGTAAAAATGGACAACAGATTTACATCTGAATTCAAGGGGAGACACTACAGGTGAATAGGGTAAAACTTTTAACTGGAAGGTATGACCATGAAACTTTCCCAGCTGTGTGTTATTAAATGTGCTCTTTTTACATACATTTTTACAACAGAACTCTGAACATTGGATAGAGCTATGTTTAAAATTGTTGTTTCTTTTTTTGACAAATTGAGTCAAATATTTTACAGTGAGAATTTTGTATGTCTCTTTTTATCACTCCATAAATCAGAAAATACTGTCAGCAGCCATAAAAAGAGGACATTTTCACCATGTTTTTAGACATAAAATGTTACAAAAATCAGGCTATGAATGATATGTGAACAATTCCCTCTGTAAAAAAATTCCAAATATCCTCCTGAGACCATGTGTCCTCATTTGAGGACACTACATTCTGGGTATACTGTACCTTATACTTCATTCTGCTTTCTTAAGACCTGTTGTCCTCGTTCATGGACATTTTTGTGCCATCTAGTGGCAGCAAAAACACATTACACTAATAAATGTAAAAAAACAAAAACAAGATGGCAGCCATCTCTGCCAAGTCAGTCTGCAGCCGACCCTGACACAAAAGTGGACACGGTACGAAACCTGATTGAATTTAATGGTTGAAACTTATGATTTAAAAACATTTGTAGTTTGATACACAAATTTTTTAATACTTTTTTGCCATACAAACAATTTTAGCAATGGTAACAAGCTAAGACGTTAATCAGATAGTACTAGTTTGAAGACATTGGGACTTTATTATCATTGACAATGTTTGTTTTTCAATACTTATCAGATCATACTAATCCCAAATAGCTAGCTAAATAGCTAGTAACAGTTCGGGTCTCAGGAGGCTATGAACAGGAATAAAACTGGAAAGTGTTGTATGTGAGTGCTACTGAAGTGGTTGGCTCAAAGAATGACGAAAAACTCATTTTGAGAAAAAGGCCATAAAAGACATGTATCATAAAATTCTATCTATTTTTATACAACAAATAAAGACACTAGAGGTGAACAGGGTAAACAATTTAACTGAGAGATATCACCATTAAACTTCCCCAGTTGATTATTTACATACAAGGAACTGTGTAGGATTTAGTGGCACCTAGTGGTGACAATTAGAGACTGCAACTAGCTGAAACTTCTCCCATATGCCGAGCATAAACTCCCGGTTAGGATTCATTCAGTGTTCATTGTTCAGGAGGTTTTTATCCACAAATGAACCAGGTGATTAAACCAGTAAAAACACTTAATAAAGCAGTTTGACGTTAGAAACAAGTGTTTCTCTGACGCAGTTTGGCATGTTGGAAATGGGCTGCTAATCTAGCACCTGCTAATTTGCGCTCACCTTATTTCTCTAACTTAAGATTTAGACCTTAGCCCCTTTTCCACCAACATTTCCAGGAACCTTTATTACCAGCAATTTATTAACCTGGGTAAAAGTATTTTAAGATAAGTGTCAGGTGGAGATCAGCACCGGCACAAAAGAACCAATACCGTTAGCGCTTATCAACACTACAGTCTCTGATCATTTAGACGCAGGGCTAATTTAGTTCCGGGTTTCGGTACCCATTCTTAATCAAAACACAAACAAAGTGAAGCTTCTAGAAATGAAATAAAGATTTCAGTGGCTGCCCGTGCCAGGAAGTGCGGAGCGCTGCAAGTGTGTGTTCCACCAATCAGCGTTCTTCAGCACACAGCCCCGCCCCTCAAGAATTCCAGGTAATCTGGAAAGTCCGACCCCTCTACCAGGTACTTTTACCAGGGTAAATTTGGGGTTGAGGTAAATTTTGTTACCCGGGTAATTTCGGTAGAAACGTGCAGAGGTTTTTCAAAATTCCATTTAAATGATCTAAGTTCCTGTGGTGGAAAAGTGGCTATTCAGAAGGTTTTTACCAGGAGCAGACTCTCCCGCAGAGGTCTCCTCCTCTCCAAACAAACACACCTGGTGATTTATAGCCATAAAAACACAGAATGAAGCAGTTTCTCCTTAAACATCAGTGTTTCTCCAATGCTGTTTGGCATGTTAGGGAACGGAGCCAACTACTGCTGACGTTTATTTCTCTAATAAGTTGAGATTCAGATGTCCAACGACTAAAATCCTTCGTCTGGGTAGAAGACATATTTCGCTATCACGTTAAAAGTCTAATTAAATATGCACTTGCATATGCTTACATCTCCAGAACAGCACCTGAACTAAAATAAACCAAATATGTATTTCAGTAATTTTCTTTCCAATAGTCTGAAAGAAGACATGATATGGAAGCAAAACGGCCCAAAATCTTAAAATTGACTAGAAAAGAAGAAGAAGAAAATCCACCTGCTGTGTCTCCCCTAACGAATATGCCACTCTTAGCTGATATATAGAGTGAACTCCGTAACATAAGGTTTCCCTACAATTCAGTAAAAGTCATATATATCCTCACTGAGATTGAGTAAGCGTGTCACTGGGATGTGGAAGTGTGGCTGTCAGTGAATCATCTCTTTGAATCAGAGTCACAGCTCAGATAAGAATTTTGGTTTTTGGTGTCAAACTTTGGAAAATGCAGTCCTTCTTGATAATAAAAAACTTTATTGGGAGTTTGACGTGTGTCTAGCTGTCAGTAATGATTACCTTCTCTCTCACACAGCTGAGGAAATTTGTTTGAAAGCACTGCTGGAAGCTCAGCTGACATGCTTGTTGTCTTGATGTTTCCATAGATACTCCTGTGGGTCGTATGGCGGGATGATATCAACAAAAACACACACCGACGCCACAGTTACCTCAGACCTGTTTGTTTTTGTCGAAAAAGTCTGAGACCAAACTAAATTACAGGAATGAAGCCTGGATCTTCTCTGTGGTTTTCACACTCTGTCATTAACAATAGCGCTTGGAGCCGCCTCATGTTTCATCTCAAAAAAGTACTGTAGATAAGAAAGTGTTGAAATGGTTCTCTGCTCAATTATTCAACATTGCAGTATAAAGACGTTGTCATGAACGGAATTAAGGTTATAAATTGATCTTATCAGGTGATACATTAATAAAATATTGCCAATGTAGTCGCACAGACTTTGCTGTTTTTAAAAAGAAGTGCTTTCATGCTTGCATATACACCGGGGGATTAAGACAAACCACTCGCCAACTATTGTTTTTTAGTTTCTTTATTCTAAAAAAAGCCAGTGAGCTCACACTGAGTTGTTTATAAGTTTCAGAAAATCTTTTTTTTTTTTTAGCTGCCCTCTCTCCTGCTCATCAGCCCTACTTTTCCTCCCAAGATTTAATGAGGTTTCGTCTCTTACTTTTAGTTCAGGCTGTCTGTGATGCTCACAGGCTTTTTTTTTTTTTAATACCACATGCAGTTTCTTTGAACATTTCTGACTTATATTTCTGGATAAATCAATACGACAGCAGCATCTCTTTACCAGAGTAAAGATTGTACACTGAGGACAAGAGATACAGAAATAAAACACAGTGAAAGTGAGCACCAGAGGGACAACACATGGGCCAAGTGGTGGACACGACTGCTGGCCCAGGGACAAAGCTGAAGGATAACAGAGTTGTCTGATGACATCTTTGTATTGATATGAAAACATAAATCACCAATAGCACCACTTCTTTCACAGCCTACAGCAGCAAAAGACTGTGGAAAGTAAATCTAACCTTTAAAGAGCTAACCTTTAAAGTTCACACCAAAATGAGGAGTGTTGTGGATAATGGTCGTAGAGATGTCTGCCTTCTCTTAAACATAATGAAACAAGATGGCGCTCGGCTTGTGGTGGTCATTGTGCCAAAAATTACATTTAATAAACTCAACAACAATGTCTCTTTCCCGAAATCATGACCAGGTTACTCAAGATGATCCACAGACCTTGTTATGAGCAGTTTAATGAAGGAACTATTTTCTTTCAACCAAACTACACCCGACAACCGAATCAGCGCTGAGAAGGAAGCGTGTATCTACTGCTAGCTCACCCATGAGCCTCTCGTCCCTGAAAGGGATGTCAGTTTTGGTTAATGTCGCCATACAAGAGGCCTTTCCTTTCAGTCCGCCGCTCCACTGAGTCAGTGAGCATTAGCACCACACTTTAAGGCGCTAACTGACCTGTGGCTAAGCCCCGCCCCCTCCACTCACCTGGACAAACTACCAACATTCAGTGACGGCGCTATGGCAGGTGTCGCAGTACAGGACATTTCACAGGAGGCAACTGATGATGTTTTGGGGACATAACGATCAGATGTCATTGAGAAGTAACCAAAAGGGCCTAAACTACACATTGGAGGGATATATTCATCATTTTATTGTTGAGAAGGTCGATGAAAAGCTTAAATTACAAGCCAACATTTACAGGTCACAGTGTTACGCTTGTGAAGCGCATCTGGTTGCCGTCACCATCAAAGACAACAAGTTAAAGTGTCACTGAAGTTAAGGTTTTTGGCTCAGAATATGAGAAAAGGATAACGGCCTTTTTACCATCTTTACCAAGAGTGTCTCTGCGTTAGTTTGCTGCTACAGTATTTACACTGAATCATTCAGCATAATGTTTGCCAACCTTTGTTATCTCTGCCATTACAGATAAGTTAATGAAGCTAAGCTCCAGAAGTTAACGTCAGCTTAACTAGAGCCCTTTGGACAACAGCTAACAATGATGTACGATCACCAAAGTACAAAACTAGAACAAAACAGGCTAATGACTCCCAGCAAACAAGGTGACATGATGAACAACGCAGCTAGGAGCTAACGCTAGGCTAACTTTAGCTAACGTTAGCTAGAGATGTTAAAGATAACTTTATATTTCTTTCCAGCAAAGTGACAATATGTTGCCTCAAACACAATGTTGACTTACCTTAGAACAGATGTAGACATCATTGTTAATCTTATTCACGTTGAGTTGATGTTGTGGTCTAACGTTACCGCACAACTTTATCCAAAGGAGACACTTTTCTGGCTTGAGACGTGGTTTAAAGCTCACTGAATGTTTGTCCAGGTGAGTGGAGGGGGCGGGGCTTAGCCACAGGTCAGTTGGTGACTGTGAAAACATGGCGGCCACACTACAGTCTAACTCCAGGTAGTTCTGGCTGTATGTTGAGCCACAAAACCACTTTAGCATTGTTAGCAGTGTTAGCACTACTAGCCGTGCTAACACTGCTAACAATGCTATGTGAGGTACATGGCTCAAAGTGGAGCTTACTTGCTGCGGCAACCTGAGAAGCGGACTGGAGGAATGGGCTCAATGTTGCCCTGGCAAACTTCGTTGGGTCATGACATCGTTACTAGCTGTAATCACCAAATGAGCAGTGCCGCGAGCTAGCTCCCATCAGACCCTGTGTCAAAGTCTGTTTCCCCCGACCCAAACCCTGAGCCCTAACAGTGCTATATAGAAGCAAAATTAACCTACAGACTGATATATATAACCAATCAAAAATATTCTCAGCAGTTAATCGATTGGCATCTTTTCTCACCCTGGTCAGTTAGCCTGCAGGCGTGCTGTGTTTACACGGCAACTCGCACGAGACTCAAGAACGTTCAGAGACGTTTTTATTCTCGAGTTGCAGGCTAACTGACCACAGTGAGAAACGATGCTATAAAAGTGGAGTAAATTATATCTTTTCAAGTCAGTTTTGTATGCTGCAGCTTCAGGGCACTTGGATTACAACGGACGAGCCGTTCTGACGTTTTTATTTTGGACGTGGGTTCCATGCGCTTCAAGTGAAAAATGCAGCTAGCTGTTATCCTCCGATACCCCGAACGAGTTTTGTGGATTCAAAAACTACACTGGACTTCTTGTCGGCATGAGGGTGAGTAAGTACTGTCTGTATTTTCATTCTAAAGTGATCCTTTCCTTTAAGGCCTGTGGATCATCAATCATCTTGAGTAACCTGGTCATGATTTCTGGAAGGAGACACTGCTGCTGAGTTTTTTAAATGTATTATTTTGGTGCACTGAGCACCACCAGCCGAGTTTCACTGAGTTCCTTTATATTCGAGAGAACGTAGATGTCTCTACGGGCGATATCTCCAACACTCTGCACCCTCACCAAAACAATCCAGGCTGAGAAACAGCACTTCAAGTAAGAGAAAAATATGTATTTTTGATTTTGAAGTTAACTGTCCTTTAACACCATCATACTGTGAAACTGGATGTGCTGACATGACTAAACAGCTGACAGTCTGGAGTTCTGCAGTCAAACACCGACCTGAGCTGCTGCGTTCTGTACATTTGGGGCCGTTCCTCAGATTTTCACGACAAAAACAAACCATAAAAATGTATCTCACATTCAGCTAGGACAGGCAGACACCATGGGAATAAGAATATTTATTGAAATGTTGCAATATTTAAAGGTTACTTTAACATATCCATTTTATTCCATCACTTATCAAATAACAGAGAAAAATCAAAATACTAATTCTGGCAGTTGGCCATGAAGGACACTTTTGTAACAAGGAAAGAAAGATAAATCAAGCTATGAGGCGGTGCTTTACTTCATGTAGGCTCTTTGGGATCATAGAGCAAAAATAAAATTGAACTATTAGATTATCTGTATAAAAAGCCACATTCTTTGGGCTTAATCAAATTCTTCACCAAAGGTTTGTTGGAATGACATTATAATAGTCCACACTTGGAATATCAGAGAGCATTTTAAAGGCCGACAACATTTGCATGCAAGAATTTGCTTCACCACAGATGCATCTGCTGTTCAGTCAGCCAAGTTGTTTGTGTTTATATGTATTGGTTACATGAGGTCACTTCATTTGAAATAAGAGAATCCTGTTCAGTCACACACCCATTACAGGCTGCATGCAAGCACACTGCAGTCAAACACAAAAATTCAGTCTATCAGTGCAGAAAGTGAAAGTGAGTGGAACATTGACAACAGCAGATAAGGTTCTTTCACTGCAGGGCGCTGACCACTAAAAGCAAACAGTGCAGCTCTGGAACCACAGAAACTGAGTGCAACACAATATCTACTCTGGGTGTGACTTTTTTCAGTATCAAAATAAAAGAAAGAGGGAAGAGTGTTTTTTGGCACAGAAGTGAGAAATCACAGGGGAGGATTACGCACCGACAACTTTTGAAATGTTTCCACACGTTGCTTCAGTGAAGCATAAGTCCAGTTTAACAAAAGCAGCATTTGTTAAGGCCAGAGTCAAGCAAGGTATTCTTCACATACAAAATCGGCACGCAATATTAAGGCGCATTTCAAGAAATCACAACCAAAGCAGGCAAGCATGGAGATTTCAAGCACGGCATATCAAAAATAAACTGACAGAGTACACAGAAAAGAATTTCACCAGATAAAAATCGTGCAGTTTGCAGACGTTCTCTTGTTGCAAAAGAAAAAGAGAAAACCCCTGTTGATCGGCATACTACAATTTCTAGCATGCAGATTTGGCAATACATAAAACAATGGTATCATAAAGGTCCATAAGGCACACATCCTTCACATACTATCCAGAAACAGTTCACACTTTTTAAGTTTTCAATTGCATATTTGCAAGACTGTACAGTTTCCGAAACAAAATTCTTTTGAGCATAAAACTGAAGTTCTCTCTCATACATTTTAATAATCTAGATGTAAACAGAAGTTGAAATGGAATGGCAAATTTTAAAGATAACCCTATACTACAAGTGTAGTAATGAGCTTTAGTGGCAAAACTCTTTGATAAAACTTATTATAGCATCCTCTCATTCAAAACAAAGACTATGCATTTTGTCATGTAAGGGTGAGATGATGTGACGCTTTGAGCACCACAGAAACCACCGGACATCTGTCTCCATCTAGAGGCCACGCTCAGCTATCACCAGTGACTGTTGTCAGGATAGCTCGGCACTGAGGCAGGGTACTGGGGCAAGGTCGGGCCTTGAGCCGTCTGAGCTACAGCGTTGAACCCTGCTTCCCTCACTGGCGCACTCTTCCACAACCCGGTGCTCCACTCTTCCTGAGCGCGCTCCAAACTACCGCCTCCGCCACGGTACAGTCTGTGCACCTGCAGCAAGATAAGAGAGGAGAAAAAATAAGCGTTTGTGTTGAGCATCTGTGTGGGCTTGAGGGACAAAAACTAAATACAAGTGTGTGTGTGCATTTTAGCGTGTGTGTGTGTGTTCACTCACCCTGATGAGCACCAGTGCCATTAAAGCAGTCACCACAGTGAAGAGCAGAGTTGTGATAAGCATCACTATAGCCGAGCCCACATTTGTGCTGAAAAACATCACTGTCGCAATCCAGCCGCTTTGATGTGATGGTGAGAGTGAGATGGAGGAGTTAGTGTTAGTTAGTGTATCATACAGTATGTCATTAGCAAAGTGGACTTAACACAAATATTCAGAGTTACTAATGAGCCATTAAGCAGTGAGGAAACAGATGCAGTGGCAAACAGCTTTCTGACGATCAGTGTCACATTTACTTTTGTATCATGAGGGAACAGTGTTGTTATTGCAAGCAGGCCTTTAGTTACCGGACACAAATAATGCTCAGATTTAGGTTTTTGTTAAAGATTACATGACTAAAAATAAAACTATAGCTTCTTTTTAAGCAACATCCTTTTCCACAATAAAACCAATGTGGCATTCAACTGTAAGAATTTGAATGTGAACATGAAAGTACATGAGAAACTCCATCAAAAAAGATATAATATATCTTAACATTGTTAAAGTTAATTTACATAACTAAATTGTTTAATTAAAAATGATTCAATAGTTATTTTAGATTATAACCATTAGAAATGTTAATGCAGAATTAAGGACAGGTGATTTTTATAAATGTGACTATTTTATGTAAGTTTTAGAAACATCAGTTAGAACAAATTTGTGAGTATTAGTGTGACACGTGTTGTGTGTTGTCTTTTTTTTCAATCTGGACTCTGTTTTGAGTCTGAGCGACTACTGAGAACAAACATGTTTTAAATTGGTCCAATATTGAGTGACAGGGCTGCAGGCTGCAATGTTATAACTCGAGACATGTTAGCGTCCATTTACGTCCACTAACAGTAGCCATGTTTCCATCAGCCTGTTTAGATGCACATCTAGAAGTATAGCATAAGGAAATTACGATGGAAACGCCAAAATTCGAATTAAATCCCCTGATTCGCACAAACTAAAATACGCTCGCTTTAGCCGGGTTTGGTTGATTAGAAAAAATGTTGATTCGCAAAACTGGGGATGGAAACAGTTATGTTTGAATTAAGTCTGACGTAGCGCACCTCTCTCCATGGTGATATCCACACTCCGGGTTGGGAAGGCGGTAATACATTTACAAGCTGGTTGTCAACCACCAGAAAACAAGACTTGTTTTGTTTCCTGTTCTGCGGAAAACTCAAGCAAGTTCATAGTTTTCACCAAAGTCCATACATTTAATGGAAACACACAGGATTTGTATTTCTTTTAATTTCCTGATGGATTCAAATCACTTTGGGATGAAAACATAGCTAGTGTTTGCTTTTGCCACTGACAGGATCAGATTGTTATACTAAGTGTCTGACAGCATTATGGAAAGGATCCCTACAGAGATAGAGCTTTGTTTCAGAGTAAGATCCTTTTTGTTTGACCACAAACAGCTCCGAAACCACTATCAACAAACTCATCAGACTTCATTTAAATAAGCAGTAATTGTATCATTGTAAAACACACTTCATTCAAAGACAACAGAAACTCACAAAAACCTTCTTGCTTTGTCCGTCCACTGTTCCAACAATCAACAACTCTAGTTGGTTAAAGTTAACCCTTAAGTCACCCAGTTAGACGTGAAACACGCTGCCTCTATACACACTACAACTACTGTTTGTGTAAATGGAGTGTAGTGGAATTGGTGATGGCAATTTTGAGGCTGTTTCTGAACAAACAAAAAGGTCTTTCTCTATAAGGATTCTCTCCATAATGCTGTCAGACATTTACAATAATGATCTGAGCCTGTCAGTGGCAAAAACAAACACTTTTGGTGGAAGTTAATTGATGATTCAATCATGCACAGAGTGGGTTTCACCACTAATGGCTGCAGCACTTTCTTATTCTATACTGAACCAATTTAAAACAATGTTGTTCCCATTAGTTGTTAAAGCCAAGTTCAGACCAAAGATTTGTGACAAGAAAAGCTGAAACTTTCAACTTCTTGCAATGTGCTGGTCTGCAACCTTCTGAAAGCCTGCCAGTTTACACCAGAGCGACTAGATGCGACGCATCATCTTCACAGGAAAAACTCTCCGTATTTGTCTCCGTTCAGCTTTACAGGCTTATTTTGTGGCTGGATGAAATTTGCAGCTCCTTAAAATATGAATAAGGATAGTGACAGTAGTTGAGTGAAACGGCTAAAACATAAAACGACCCGAGCATCAGATGGACTGTATTCAAAATAAACACGCCACAATAATTTAAATGATCAGCACTGATTAATCAGTCAGTGAGTACGTGTGTGTGATACGAACACATACAGTGAGCAACAGTATTGACCCGATGTCTCACGCGGACACACTGTGAGGACGGAGACTGACGTATGCATCAGCAGCCGCGGGATGTAAATGAGAAGGATTCAGGTTTGGTGGGCTGTTGTCAGAGAATGCCACGCCAAGCAAACACGCCGTCTGCTGACAGTTAGTTACAGACTTGGCCAGCTGGCTTCGCTATAAGCTGATTTGCTGTTGAAACAGATGACGGGTCTTTCGCTCTAAAACCAGCCGCTGGCAACTTGACAAGCTGAGTTGTAGGTGACACCTTCAGGCGGCTTGAGTCGAGCTCAGACGGGACAGTTCACACTGCCACAACTTTCCTGTGCAATCTTCTGAAACAGTTTCATCTTCTGGCAAATCTTTGGTCTGAAGTGGACGTCAGACACCAAACATGGTTGACAAATACTAGACGTACCCTTTAATGTTAAGGCTAAAACCTTTCTTCCCTTACATTTAACATCAAGAGACTGATGGTTCCATGTCAGCAACTCATGAACACACGTCATCCGGCAATCAATAGAAACAAAAATGTAAAAAGCTGCAGATAGTGTGCGACTACACAAATCATCATGTGTAGAAAAGTGTGCGATGGAAAACACATTTTCCTGCTGCCGTGATCCTTTGACAAAAGCACTCATGACACACTCTCTGGTAAAAACTGGCAGGCAACACGTGCACGGTCTTCAAAGCAGGTTTGGTTCAACTCACCATGTTCCCCAGCCTGAGATGCCTAAAGTCTGGATGAGTGCCAAGACGCACTGAAGGAAGAAGATGAAGAAGAAGGCCATGAAGTTGAACGAGCTATCGGCCCTGTGAGAACACAAAGAGGAAATACACGGGGATGATACAAGAGAGCACAAACGAGCCAAGTGTTGCTCTATTTCTGTTGCAATGCTGTTTCCTTCTACTCGTCTTCAACATGTGGACACAATTTAAAACCAAATAAAACACTTCACACTTGCTTCGCGATCAAACTGTTCATAGTATGAAAGTCGGGGCAATGTGGCCTCGAACCATTTATCATTACATCACAATTTCAATACTTTTCAGCATATATACCGATACTTCCTCATGATATAATTAACACAGCCTGGACCCACATAGGTCACAGGTTTTTGCTAACACTAACCCTGCGGCGTCTTCATCACCCACACTCACTTTAGCACACCTGCCTTTAATGAAAGGATCCCAAGATGCCAGGTCAGGTGGTGCATTTAAGTGACTCAAAAAATAAGCCTTTAACCGCTGCCTGTTTAGTTTATCTTGGTTTTTATTGTTTGGTGAAGTTGTTAAATACGACATTGATTTGAACTTCGTTTTTTTGTAAAGGCCTGTTTATTTGGGGATTTTTGTTTTCATTCTTTAAAAGCGACAGTCAAGACAATCAGTTGACAGCTTCATCCTGCAAATCAATCAACTCTTAAACCAACTGAAGCACCTGGATCATCAGACAGTGAGTTTATCATATTTCCTGTTAGAGCGTCTGTGGGCAGCTATTTTTGAACTTATTTAGAAACTGCAATGCAGTGGTTTTCACATTTCTTGTGCCCGCAGCAAAATTAAGTGCAATCCAAAATGTCAAGGCACAACTGCATCATATCCCTGCAAAACAGCCTCTATAACACTTGTCATCACTCTGTTAATATTTATTTTTATTTACTAACACCACATGACTTTATAACTCGTCAAATATCTTACTATATAATGACGAAAACTAAACGTTTTTCTCCTCACTGACTTGGTCAATCCATGTGAAATTTGGCACAGTGGTAGAGGCTCATGGAGGATGCCAATGAAGCAATATTACATCAATTGGCCAAAGGGGGGCGCTATAGCAACCCATTGAAATGTCAAACTTTGAATGGGCATATCTCATGCCCCGTATGTCGTAGAGACATGAAACTTTGCACAGAGATGTCTCTCCTCATGAGGAACACATTTGCCTCAAGAACCCATAACTTCCGCTTATATAGATTTTCCGCCATTTTGAATGTTTTGAAAAACACTTCAAATGGATCTCTTCCTAGGAAGTTTGAGCGATCTGCATGAAACTGGGTGAACATAATCTAGGGACCAATATCTAAAGTTCCCTCTTGGCAAAAGTTGGGAAACTTCCTAAAACTGAGCTTCTATAAGGCAATGAATATTGCGGAGGGCGTGGCTCATCACATAAAGGTGTATAACATCTCAAGGGTTTCAGCCATCACCACGCAACTTTGTAGGCATATGACCACACATAATCTGAGGGGACCCCTCCATTATTGACCCCATCAAACACAATGGGGGCGCTAGAGAGTTCATTTCTTATCTAGGCCTAACCGCCATATGGATTTTTACTAAACTTGGTAGATATGTAGAACAGGACGCCTCAAGGTGACTGGAGAAATTTAACTCTAATTGGCAACTGGGTGGCGCTATAACAACAGAAAAATGCTTCAAAATGGCTAAAATCATGTCATTCTGTCAGTCCCACGTTTTTCTGCTCACTGACGTGGTCAATTTAAACCAGACTGGTTAAAAAAATGAAAAATTAGGTTATGAAACCTGTGTGTGTGTGTGTGTGTGTGTGTGTGTGTGTGTGTCTGAGCTCTGCTTGCATGTAGTTTGCAGCCATTGCCTCGTCAAACACTTTCACACAATCCAACAAACAGTCTTGCTGCCTCTGGTTCAAACCCTGTACTTACTGAAGTAAGACAGGTTTCTCACAACGTCTTGTTTCTAAGTGCCTCTTCAGCTAACTTGGCGCCACGTTAGCATTAGCGAACTTCTCTAAAAAAAGACAACACAGACACGCCAAGAGCTGTTCACGTCCCCAGTTGAGCTATAGCCATAAGACTGGTAGTGGTGGTAATACTGTCTACACATGTTGTTCTCCTTCCTTTAGTTGGCGTGTCATCTGCACAGGTGGTTATTGTGGTCTGCACAATGAAGCAATCCATTTACCCCTCACTGATGTCTCAGTCTTAATGTTGTTCACCTCCTTCGCACTGGCTACAGGTGTGTGACACTTCTCAACAGCAGCGGATACAAACACATACTTCAGTTTAAGGCATTTGTACATTACATTTAAGACTTTTTAACAGCTTGAAAGGCCTTTTAGAGGAAAACAAATTCAGTGATTTTTTCTGACTTCCAGGCCTGCAGATACCCTGATGATGTAGAAATAAAGCCGACATGAAATGTTGGGTGGGTAATGTATCATGGAAGAATTATCTGACAGAGATCCATGCTCCCAAAGTTACAGATCATAAATGATTCATTTCACGCATCCAAAACTCTGAAAGTATTTTCATATCAGATGTTGTGACTGGTGCCGACTGCATCATTATAATTGGTGATTTTCAACTCAGAGACACATCTAAACAGAGCGTTCACATCAGTCACTGGCTGCCTCTGAAACCACAGCACCATCGACTTCCTGTCAGTTACATCTTCAACCTACTATGATGCTCTTTTCTCTCACAGACCCATTACATCAACAAGAGTCTTCATTCGGTCCAAAATGCAGATTAAAGAGTCTAAGAAAACACCTGTCCTGATATCTATGCCCTCCGTCTGCCCGCGAAAAATGTTGTCACACTTTGTTGGCCGCAGATTTTGCCCCAGGAGGCTAAAACTGGCAAGTAAGTGTGTGTGTGTGTTTGAAGGTGTGTGTTTGTGTTCATGTCAACTGGCTAAAAGCAGAGGATGGCAACGAAAGTGTCCTACTGCAAAAAGGTGCCAAACTTCCCAATCGATTCATAGACTTGCCCAAGATTCTGAGGAAAGTATGGACACGAGCCAGAGGACAGCTGATACAGACCCCTATCACACAGAAAGAGTTGTAGCAGCTGGAGGCGGCTTTTGTTAATGTTTTAATGAGAATGACGCTTTTCGCTTACGCTTTGGCCAGAGCCCTCTTTATTCCTCAAGTTGAAAAAACGTAAGCTCAGAGCGGAAAAGCGCCTCACGTCATCTCTGCTCTGAGAAACTGGTGGTGGCGGTTGCTGCATACGCAGAGCTATACGACTTTACAAACTGCAGATAAGTGCAGTACTGTGAACGTCCATGATGGAGGAGAAGCTCCTGGACCAACTGGTGGTTCTCCCCATGATCCAGCCTCTTTTTTAGGGTCTCATGTACCCACACACATCTCTGTTTATCTGCTGACAGCCTCTCACCCTCAACCAGAGCTACAGACAGACCCTCTGCCTCAACATGGCAGCAGCTACACACATTACTGCAGGATAAATAAAACAAATAAACACATGAATGGTGGATTGATTACACGGGAGGGTTGGGGTAAGGTGGTGATGGGGGGGGGGTTGCCGCATTTTTCTTTACTAGTGGCATTCAGTGTTTAAAAAAAGGCAGTGTGGTGCACTTTGTGTTTTGCAACCTGCAAAAAGCTTTGTGTGTTCGGGGCCCAACTGTTCACACTAAGTGACAAAAGGGTCGACGTGCAAAATGGTCGCAGCTATTGCAAATAGATCCTACATTTAACAAAAAAAAAAATTTGCTGGTGGACCTTCTGCTCATCGAGCTCGCTTTTTTTAAAATCAACTCCCCGTGCAAAGGCAGGAGGCAGGTTCTATTGAGGTTTTCAAAGACACCCGTCTTTGAAACTGCTGAACCTCAGTCGTGTTATTATATAAACATTCCTAAATATGTGTTTGGGATTCTGCCTGTATGTTTGTGTGTGACATCTCATACTTGTGCATGTGATGTTAGATTTTAACCTGTTCAGTTTGCAGACTCTTTGGGTGGTGTGCACTTACATAGAAGTTCAGACATTGTTTGATGACACATGGTGACTAACCTGAAGGCTTTGTAGAGTGGTCTGAACCAGCAGGTGTAACTGCACGGGCTGAAGAGGATGAGCCAGAGCAGGGAAAAGCCAAAGTTTTGAGCGCTTCCACCCCCAGCCCACCAAGCAATACATGAGATCACATTTATGCACAGCGTGCCCGAATACACTGCAGAGG
This sequence comes from Epinephelus cyanopodus, assembly GCA_026686955.1. Lineage (NCBI taxonomy): Eukaryota > Metazoa > Chordata > Actinopteri > Perciformes > Serranidae > Epinephelus > Epinephelus cyanopodus. The sequence goes on from CM048920.1 coordinate 2,232,108, forward strand.
AGAGAGGACAGCGGAGACATGGACACAAGTAAAAAGGGAAGAAGGGTCATGATTGATTTTGCAACATGGCAGTAGAGAGGCGAACGCATGTTCTCTGTTCGAAAAATGACTAACACAAAGTTAGGAAATGTATGTTTAAAAAAAACCTTACTCATCCATAGTGTGTAGACTCTGCGCACCAACTGCTGGTGTGGTGCAGGAATTTCCTCTTCAATGTTCTGGTAAAAGCACGGCTTTATTCTCATGAACTGAGGCAGGGGAGGAAAGTTATTGACACGCTCTGAAACAGAGAGCAAAGTGTTATCCTGATATCACCTTCTTACTGCTTTATATTCCTGTTTGTTACAACATGCCTGATTACAGGGAGGCGGAGAAAAGAATGTGACTTTACAGAAGACAGACAGGTAAAAAGTGAAAGTGACAAACCTGCCATTTTGAAATCCCACTTCTTTCCTGGATGATAAAAATATACAGAAATGGAAAAACAACATTTAACACTCACACTGATAATATTTCAGTCAGGAAACGTTTCTCCATAAACCAGTTTTCATGTCTCATTACTGGGGGAAAGTCAGGTGTTTTGGGACACTAGATTATCAAGAAAACCACCTAAAATTCCTTAACTGGTGTGTCTCTGCTAAACATGCTGCCAAGTAAAATGCTTTAGAAACTTTGGACCTTCAAACAAATCAAGGACCCCGACCTCACTCCAATGACACGTTCAGGTTAAATGAGACCGACATGTTTGTTTCTTTTTTAAATGGTTACATCAGTTTATCAGTTCAGTCGTTAATACATTAAATCATTAATGTAACCTAACTATTCATTTTAAAAAGATGGTCCAAATTTTCTGCCATGCTTTCCATATTATTTTTGCTTTCTATTTCCTTGGTGCGATGTTGTCAGTGGACGTGCATGTGTCATACAAGTGTCAAGAGAGGATGGCAGAGAAAATACACACACACCAATTCAACTGAGCAGCAACAAAAAAGATTCACAGAATGAGATCGAAGCCAAAAGATTGGCTGAGTGCCAGAGTGGCACTGACGATGGTCAAGGACTGAAACGTTTGCTGTTGTTTTGTTCTTTTAATTACATTTTATCATTATTTTTTTGCACTTGTCTTTTTGTGCACAGATGTTTGGAATAAACTGACATTTTTTGGCTGCGATCTCAGCCTGTGAATCTTTTTTGCTGCTGTCCAGCGCAGTTGAATTAGTGTATGTGTATTTCCTCTGCCATCCTCTCTTGAGTGTCTCTTGCAACAACGCACCCAAGATTAAATTGTCGCCCTCAGTAGGGGCAGTTTCTCAGCAGCCTTAAGACTTCAGAAAAATGTCCCATTTTAGCTTAAGGGGGAAGTCCAGCATTTTGCACTTTGAGCACCATTTCCGGGTGCTCAAAGATGAAACAGAGTGGTTGAGACCAAAATAGTGACGACTGCTCATTTTTGGAGAATTTGTCTTTCCCCTGCCTGGCCTAACACTGCTGCCTGTGACCATGTGTGAACCTGTCCTAAAACCACCCTGAACGTCAGTGTTCAAAGCCATGAAAGTCAACGAGTGCTCAGTGGTGTTTGCTGACGTTCTGGCGTAGAAATCGTAGCAAACTGTGGTTTCCGTGATGATTTATTTGACTTTCTGTCTAACCCTTTATTTTTCTGTAGAAGCCTCATTTTCTGTCGGTAGTAATCCGCCACCGGAAACGGAAATGTAGTTATTGTCGTCGTTTAGCTCAGCGAAAGTGCTGCTCGACAGTGCTGTGTGCGCTCCTGGAGGAAGAACGACAAACAACGAAAAAGTTTTGCAATACGTTTAAACAAATGCACAATGGATTACTCGCTTGTAAACAACCTTCGCAGTACGAACCTTCTTCTTCTTCTTCTTAGAGTTGAACCGATACCGACACCAGTATTGGAAATGCCTCCGATACTGCCTCACGTCATTACGCATACGCACGCTACAGGCAAACGAAACGGAAATGGAGTAGAGTTTAAAAAGCACTCTACTGTAGGCTGCACTTTAACCTGTGTCTTGATCTGTGTCAACACTGGATAATAATAATAACAATACTAAAAAGTTTTATGGCATTCATTCTACTATTATGTATTTATGTCTTAATATTTTACACAGAGTTTTAGGGGTTGAGACGTACAACAATTCATATCCCATCCATTTTTATTTTACACGCTGGTATCGGATCGGTACTCGCTATTGGCAGATACCTAATGTTCAGGGATCTGAATCAGTATCAGGAAGGAAAAAGTGGTATCGGTACTTCTTCTGCTTCTTTTCTGTGTCCCGTAACATTGCGATGGTTTCCTGCCGGTTGGTGACACCCACGTAAAGGAGCGTTATCGTCATCAAGTGGGCTGGAGTGTGTAGAGCTTCAGGGTCAAACATACGATCAAGCTGAAGTTTATACAGTCAAGATAAAGAGTGAAATCATGGATGGAAACCACAGTTTGCTACGATTTCTACGTCAGAACATCAGCGAACACCACTGAGCACTCTGTGACTTTCATGGCTTTGAAAATGAACGTTCAGGGTGGTTTTAGGACAGATTCACACATGGCCACAGGCAGCAGTGTTAAGCCAGGCAGGGGAAAGACAAACTCCCTGACAAAGAGCAATCGTCACTATTTTGGTCTCAACCACTCTGTTTCATCATAAACAACCAGACATGGGGCTCAAAGTGCAAAATACCGGACTGCTCCTTTAAGTGTTTGTCCCATTTAACCTGAATGCGTTAAATACTCTCCCATATAAAATATATAGTGAAAATATTTCTGATTATAAGTCAAACTGTTGATCAAATGCAACATCCTGCAACCATTTTCTGTTACAGCCTTTTCGTTTGAGCAGAAGGAGAAAGTCAACAGAACACATGACTTCCTTCATCAGTCCTGGGACCAGTGATTATTTAAGCTTTGCTCAGCTGAGCTCAGGTATCTCACACCAATTAAAACACCTTCGCTCTCATTTTACCCGAAGTCTCACACTACCTGTCTTCACACACCTTCCTCCTTCAGGCTGGTCTGTGTTCGCACCATGACTGAAACACACTGATCACACTGAACATGCTAATGTCAAGCTTCAGCCTGAGTCAGTGACGTTGCCCCGGCGGCTCCCTGCACGCTCCAACTTTGCCCAACAGTTAGCTTCACTAGCTGCAGCACAGCAGCGTGTCACTGTGCGCTTGTTGTCGCGGCCACACCTGTGTGAGCTGCTCAGGTGTTCACCTCACGCGCCAGCTCACAGCAGGTCGCAGCTACAGCGCGTTATTCTGCAGCTAAGTAACAGCGCGGAGGCAGCGGCGAGCTCAGTGTGTCTTCATGTGCCGCTAACCTTCCTGCCTCATCTGAACAGCTGACCCGCAGCTGATCCGGAGACGAACAGCTGTTTAAGCTCGCGACTCAACCTGAAGCGTTAAATAAATGCGTGAATATTACCGGGATAAGGTTTATCTCCTCGCGCTTCCGTCGACAGCTGCAGGGGTCCGGGATTCACTCAGGATGCGCTTTTTCCGACCCCATCGGACACACCGCGCATGCGCAACACTGTAGCCTTTGTAGTTCTAAAGCGTTTGAATTCAACGCGCTCGTTGGCGCGAAGAACTACAACTCCCAGGAGTCATGTGGGCGGTAAAAGGGAAACGCGTGATTCCAACATGACGCCCGTTTGTGGTGGATCCCACCCACGCAAATCAGGCAATCTGTAAACAGTTACGGGCAGGCAGCTATTATCTGGAGCTGCTGAGGGGACTCTCCCGCTACACCCTGCCTGTCGTTGTTAAATGACTCAATGTATGAGGATCAATTAGTGACAAGAAAAAAGTTTGGGCACACATTGGCAGAATTTACTTTAATGTGAACAGAAGACGATCTCTGAATGACACGTTTATTATAACACTTTAAGCAAGATTACTTTTTAATTCTTTTCCAGTTTCAAAATGACAAAAATAGTCAATCTGTGGTTTGACCCATGTCTCGGGACATCTAAATATTAAAAGCGTACCATAATATAAGAAGAAGAACAACAACAACTTTATTGAGGACACAGGATCTATATACAAACATTCACTGTAATAAATACTAAGATATATAAAGACAAGAAATACCCAACACTACATTATACAAGTTCATAAAAATGGACACAACTGCAGCCACAACCAAGCTGAGAGCCAGTGGCCCCTCAGCTCAGGGTCGGCCAAGGCCTGGACGATAAATCTCTGAGACAGACAGCCTGCTCATAAATTGATATATAAGATAAAGTATTAACACACACCAACATTTGCAAACATTTGGCTGGCACGACACCATCGTTTCGGCAGGAGACACATTTTTTTTTCTTGCATATACGGAAACTATTTGTGGAAGGGCTTCCCTTTTTTTCACTTGAGCACCTGCCCCACAAAATGGCTGTGCACGGCACTGTGTAAGGCCACATTAAAGCCCCATTTCCACCAAGCAGTACAGAGCAATTCAGCTCAGTATGCTTTTTCCCTTTCCACTGTTGGGGCACCTAGCACACAGATCTGGTACTAAAAGGTGGAGCTAGAAACCCTGCAGCCTGATTGGTCAGTAGAGAGTCGTCACTTTTGCTTGATAAAGGACTCAATGCACGAAACGGAAACCCCCCATTTCTGTATCCATCTTAGAGTCTTTCAGTTCTTGTTTGGAGGACTTTCATTCTTCCTGCAGAAGGCTTCTAGTTCTGTGAGATTCTTGAGCCGCCTTCATGCTCTGCTCTTTGAGCTCTATCCACAGATGTTTAATGATGCTTGGGGTGTGTTTAGGATCATTGTCCTGTTGTAGAGACCATCCACTCTTCATCCGCAGCTTTTTTACAGATGCTGTGATGTTTGCTTCCAGGATTTGCTGGAATTTCGTTTAATCCATTTGTCTTTCTACCTGTGAAATGTTCCCCGTGCCACTGCTGCAACACAAGCCCAAAACATGATCGAACCACCTCTACATGAAGTACAAAGGGTGCGTTTGCAAATGCACTCTGATGCTGTACACTAAAATGACAGCCCTGTTGTTTGAAGATTTTGATTTTGATTTTGATTTTGATTTGTATGTAAATTAACAAACACTTAAATTAATCTCACGTTAACTCTGCTCGGCGCTTTGCTGCTCAGAGAGTGCCGTGCTCTGAATGACCGAACACAACATTCCAGCAGCGCTCTGAATTCATGAATGGTCCAGGTTGTGCCAGAGTGTGCTCCGACAGTCAGAGTGAGTATTTCCAAACGCACCCATTGGGACCCAGTCAGAGTGTTTGTCTCAAATTGTCCATGCAGTAAAATTGTTACATCATAAATTCACAGAAATCCTGACAGCTTGTTATAGACACTGTTTCTGAATATGACCTGTGTGCATTTCTCTTCTCTATGACTGTTTAGTTTTGTTGGTGGTTGTGGTGTTCTTTTCATAAGGAAGTAAACTTTATCAAGCTCAAAATTCTGACCACTATCTTTTTTTTATCAACAGCATCCAGTTGTTCTTTTTTCAGTATTTAAGTACAATAAATATCAGATACTTTAAGACTTTTACTCAAATAATATTCTAATAGATGACTTTAACTTTGACCTAAGTCCTTTTCTGGTAAGAAAGCTGTACTTTTACTCTCATGTGGGTTTCAGGTACATCATGCACCACTGAGTTATGTATTGTTGAGTAAACAGTCTTTTTTTTTAAATTTCAAAACACTTTATTTATAGCAAAGAGTTTTACAACAATTCTCCTACAAGAAAAAACATCATGTCAGAGGTATTAAAAGCTCATTTTTATTAAATCCTTTCAGAGTTTAAAAAAATGTACATCCTTAAAATCTTTGTAGCTTTTATGTTCTTCACATGTTTAAGCAAGGTGCCATACTGCTTGAGTTCAACAATAAGCCAAACAAAGCTGGCTTTGGAGTCAGACCATCACCAGAAGCTGAATATTACAGGTAATATTACCATCCACCTGACAGAACACAAACTATAACATCACATCGAATACATGAATCTGTGTAATAATGCCAATTTTCCCATTTATAATGTCTTACATATCTGTCCAAAATAAACCTGAATGATCAAACAAATAAAATGTTGTTTCTCTGTCTGAATTACAAAAAGCACGTGTATAATCTGATGTGTCTGTTACTGCACAGTTTACTCAGAAAATAAATATTTCCAATAAAGACATGCTTGGAGCTAATAATGTTCATTTCCATGAGATCACAGTTTTTTTAAAAAGTGAAGAGAAACTGTGGCGACAGCATGGAAAATAACAGCATATTCTTTTGGTGTAACTGGTGTCATACATTTCTGAAGAAACTCTGAATATAACAGAAACATAACAAATTGGTTTACCAACTGACTCACCAACAAACTTCTGTTGTCAAACCAACAACGATAAAACAGTGATTTGTTTTTGTATAGATTATCCTCATTATTCCAGATAAATAACCTTTAACCTCCTGAGACCCCAGTTTTTGTTTAGTATGCATGTTTAATTTCTCCTAGCTATTCAGGATGAAAAGGACCTGATAAGTATATTATATATATATATATATATGAAGCATTGTACCGAATGTGTGCAAAGTTGGGCTGGAAATATTTTGAAATTTTGTATGTTTTATTTCCAAAACTTTGTCCCTATATATATTGTACCATATGTAAAGGCCACATATCTAGTAAAATGACTGTAAATGTTTATATTGTGTTAATGTTTTTCCTCTCCCACAATTTGTCACTAACTAAGAAACATATAGTATTATATTATACAACAAAATATATATCAACTTGTTATGCTTGTTCCTTCCCTTGTTTAAAGATTTAATTTTTTACAAATTTTGACTGAAGGTTTTCACAATTAAAGCTATAAAAAATAATATTTTAACAAATTTCGAAGTTCAAATTATAGAATTCTTCAAAATCTATATGCAATCTTTCTTTGTACAATGCATAACGCTGATCAGATTGATTTCAGAGATAATAATTGATGAAACAGAACATAAATGTAACTGATTAGCATCATAATACTTTAGTTGAAAACTATATATATAGTTTATTTTTTTACATAACACCCAGTGTTTTGGTAGTGACTGCACTGTTTCGGTAGTGACCATTATACTGTTTTTAAAGGTTGCATCATATTTCCTCAAATGTATGCCTTATGGTGGGAATTACAAATTCAAAGACAAATGTTTTGTGGTCAATAAAACAATTTAATTTTTGAGAGGGCAGAGCAAAGTAGAGTAGAGTGGAGAAGAGTAGAGTGGAGCAGAGTATAGTAGAATAGAGCAAAGTAGAGCAGAGTAGAGCAGAATATAATAGAGTAGAGTAATCTTTGTAAATATCTATGTCTGAATACTCAATTTTATTATTTTTGTTGTGTTTTTGGTAAGAGACAGAACTTTGCACAAAATCGGATGCCCCATATATATATATATATATATATGTGTATATATATATATATATATGTATGTGTGTGTGTGTGTGTGTGTGTGTGTGTAAAAAATAAAAAAAAAATAAACATTGTCTTTGGACAGGAAGTTGTTTTTGAAAGGAAAAAAAAGAGGACATTGGGTTTATTTTTTTTTAATAGTCATAAGTGTCATATAAAGTATAAATTTATTTCATCGCCTGAACATGACTGTGCCAAAACTAAATTACAAATAATGCAACGTATCTAAAAGCTTTGTGATTTATTTTTATTATCGTCCTGAAATGAAACAATAATAAAGTCCCAACGTCCTCAAACAGTACGTCCTCATTAACAGCATCTTAGCTTGTTACTGTTGCTATAGTTGGTCAAATTTGTTGCCATAACTACAAACATTAAGCATTATAAAAGGTTCAGCTATAAAATGTGATCAGGTTTTGGACCTTGTCCACTTTTGTGCTGGGATCGGCTGCAGACTGACTTGGCAGAGATGGCTGCCATCTTGTTTCTACAGATTAGTGTGTGCTGTGTCTCAAATCACGTACTTTCATTAGTACACTATGTGCACTATGTACTTAATGGCATAGTGTGCAAATTTTGACAGGACAGTGTTTGTCTCTAACCAAACACGGCCGTTGTGCACTCACTGGAAACGGCAACCGCAACTTAGCTAGTTAGCAAAGCAGCATTAGCATTCATGTTATTGTTCACGGGCCCAAATCATTACAGACTGCTAATGCAATAAACATTCTGCTGACTCATAACTGACAACAGTATAGTGGTGCTTAGTGCAAAATACATGTATTTGTACAATGCAGCGACGTTCACATTCGGCCATTTCCAGTTTGAAAAGTGTCTCCTCCCCTTCTGCTATGCAGCCAAGATGGCGACCACTGAGGGCGAGAAGTGTCTATAGTTCCACACTCACCTTCTTGACCCCATTGAGTGCACCATGCAGGTCCTCACAGTGCACTGCATTGTTCCACACTGCTCAGTGTGAACGCACTCAATATATTGAGTGTAAGTACAGCAGTACACGATTTGAGACATAGCACTGGTCTTATGGTGCGTTCCAGGCAACCCGTAACTCGTGTTTTCACAACCTGTAACTCGTGTTTTCACTGTAACTCGTGACAGTTCACTGGAACAGCAGTCAAACCTGTAACTTCCCACCTGTGAACTCGTACCAGATCGATGTCCTCCCAGTTACACTTTCTGACGTCACACAGGCCTCTAAACCAATCACCTTACTCCTCTAAACAACAACGGCAGCCCTGTGGATGCGTGTTGGTGCAGCTGATACATGGTCAGAAATAGACATAAAATAACCCTGATGTTAACGCATTATTGGCAGCTGCTATAACAGCTGGTTCCTAGTGTAAGAATAAATCAATACAAAATACGTTTCCAAACACACAGTAAAAAATAGCCTATAATAGCATCTGTGACCTGATCCTCCTCCGTTTCACTCAAATGATTAAGGAGCAGGCACCTTTGGCGATAGCAATAATGGGGAAGCACAAACAAACGGTTCGCCACGTTCAACGTTAAACAGGAAGTAACTGGCAGTTTGCTGTAACTTTCCTGGAACGCTACAAAGTTGTAACTCGTGACTTGAAGTTGTGACTTACGAGTTCAAAAGCCTGCAGTGTTGTGACGTTCACAAACGAACCGATTCTATTGAATGGCTCGTTAAAATGAATGATGGGAACTGAGTCGCAGCTGGGAACCGTTCTTTTTTTTTTTTTTTTAATATCACTGTGTGCTCCTCCCCTGAGCAAAATTCATTGTAGCCTGCTTTGTTTTTAATATTTATTTTTAAATGTTAAGGTCATGAATTATGTTAAGGTTGCATGAATAACAAGTCATGGTAGCTTTACACACATACAAACAATTTGTACAAAGGGTAAATCCAGAATAGTGATGTCACTGTCAAAGCAGAGTGATGTGGCGCAGCCTTGTGGAATATTTACCATGAATCCAGATCAGACTTTAAAATCTAGTCCACACACGTCAAATGAGGTTATAATCAATATTTCAGAATAATTCAAACTCAGATATTGGTGGCATATCTAATTTTGTATTATTTTGTTCCAAATCTCACCCCATCAAACCTCCCAGTGATTATTTCCAAGATAAAATGAGTTACCACCAGGCTGCCTTCTTCAAACTTAATAAATATTATGCTACATGGAAACCTTTTTTAAGTTATATAGAGAAATAAGATGTCACTAATATTGGTGTTCTATATGACTGATCCTGTATTGTGCATAATTTGAAACCCACAAGGACCACATGGGGGGGGGGGGGGGGGGGGGGGGGGGGTTGTCTATGTTTATATTTGTATTTTTTCTAATCATCAATGCTTTTGCATCTATGTACTTTGTACAGTATTTTTCTATGTACAAATATAAATAAAAAGTCTTGGAGCAAAAAAAACAAAAACAAAAACTTAATAAATATAAAAATCAGTCAAATGAGCCAGTTTTGTGAACGGCTCTTTGAAAGGAACGGCTCACCAAGATCCGGCTCCCCTCAAAGAGCCATAAATCCCATCTCATCTCTACCAGCCTGCAGGAACGCAGCATAAGTTAAGGCAGCATATTGATGCCAAAAAAAAAATGAGTATCAGGTAATAAGATGCAAAGTTTCTTGTTGTAACATGACAAACATGTTCTTTTATGAGATACTTTTTTTGTAATATCAAAAAAACTTTCCATGTTATTTCCTGATACTGATCTTTTTTTCTCAGTTTGGCATCAGAGTGCTGCCATATCATCCACCACTACATGCCACAAACAAAGGCAACAGGTCAGAGTTAAGCAGAGTGAAGTTTACGGTGCAGAGAACCAGTGTCCACGTGTGAGGACGCAGAGTCCTCAAACAATGCGTGTTTTTTCCTCTCGCGTGTTTTTTCCACTCCTTCCTTTCACTTCACTAACACTCAACATGGCAACTCTGACTTCTGAAAGTCAAACTTCGCGGCCAATCACATTCAGCGGAAAGCGCTTCCTGTGAGGCGCATGTGACATCTCTCGGTGTGCAGCGCGGGGCGTCCCGGACAGAGTTGATAGCGTGTTTATTAAAGGAAAGATAACCACATTTTAATAGCTAAATACAGTAAACTAACGCAGCTGCGTGTGTCTGTGGGACAATCTAAGTGTAACAACACACTTTAAACTCTAATAGCCTTTATTACAAATGTCCCAGAGCACTAAACAACGCGAAACAGCGACGCAACGCGCGACGCAGATGCGCAAAACAAGCGCCTCCGCCGGCGAGAGTAAGTTGTCAGCGGCCAATCAGCGACGGCCACTGACGCAAGTGACACACTCCCGCCAATTCGACTGGGGAGCGCGAGGCAGGCAGCGGGGAGTATGTGGGAGCTGCTGCAGGACACAGCGACATGTCTTACGCCACATAAACTACCAGTACATGTCGTTTAAATAGCAGCGCGCTGGTTTGTCTGTTAACGGGGCAGCTCTCGGGAGTTTACGCGACCTGCACCGTTGTTTTACCGGAGAATATCGCCAACGAGAGAAGCGCCGGCTCAGTGGCTGCGATGTTGGCGGCGGAAAACCCATCTGTTGACGGACACTTGGCAGCATCGACTCCCCGGAGAAGAGGTAACGTTCCTGCCATTAACACTCCGCTAGAGGAGAATCCAAACAACTCGCGAACTGGTTCATATTGATAATATTAAAACAGACGCAGCGTAGTTTTGACTGCAGCGTCCACGAAGAGGTGACAAAGATAATACAGTCTGCTAACGTCAACTTTAACCTTAGTTAACGGTAGTAACCGCGTTTTACCAACCGGCACCAGTTAACGTTAGCTAACAGTGTGTCATTGTTACGAGGCAAACGTTAACTACTTAATATAAACGTGCGCTAACGTCTCAGACCTCACAGCTAGCTATGTGCCGCTAGCTCGCTGCTCGGCAGTGCTAATGTTATCATGTTACCGAAAGCTAATGCGACACAATAACCTCCCGTTAGAGCCAGTTAGGCCTCAAACTAGCAGCGAAGTGACCGTAACCCCGCAGCTGTGACGACGTTAGCTTGTTAACCTAGCGGCAAACTTGGCTACTCTGCTGTCTGTGCTGCAGCTGCGGTGCTACAGCAGGTCGTAGCGCTCCCAGAGCTGCTTCCACTGGGTTAGCAGACAAGCTAGTCGCGTTAGCATAACGAGAACTGTTTTCACAGGTGAAACTCGGAGCTGCTCTGTTGTCTTGGCTCTTTCACACACTTGAGTTTGTTGAAGCTTTATGCACAAACACGCAGCAGGTCTCCCTTTGGTGAAGTTTTCAGCATCGTGGCCGGACACGTATCATCTGCCTGACAGAGCCGTGAAGAGGCTGCTCTGAGTGCTCGGCCGGGCCTGCTGCACCTCACACTAATAATACACCGGTTGGCGGGAGAGCAAACCAAACACAACCATTACATGCATTGTGACACTGCAGCGCTCACACACCGACATCGTAAACCAGTGTGACATTTAATGCAAACCTGAAAAATAAAAACTCACCGGGCGTTTATGCTATTCGATTAAAACTTGCATCGATACAGGGTGATTTGGATTTGAAGACACACAGTAACTTACATTAGCTTCTCAGGCATGTGGTTACTATATGACACCAGTACGATAGTCAACTAATAGCTGAATAGCTTAGTAGAGCTTTTAATGCGTTTGATCCGGTCCTAGGTTGTTGTTATATTTAAAGTACTAATTAAAATGAGTTTTATACTGAAAGCTTTACATTCAGTGGTTGTCATTTAAAGTTAGCATTGTTCTTCCATCTGACACAATAAAACTGAAGAGGTTAACATTTCCACAGTTGTCAAAACTTTTCTTTGATGGATTTTTACTATAATCAATATACCAGCCAGGTCGTTAAGATGTTTAAAGTATTGTTTCCTAATGTGCCCGTGTTTCTGTTCTTTTCAGGTATGGATTGTAAGTCAAGTAACAATGCCAACAAGAAACTTGTCCAAGGTAAGAGAATTAAACATTATCAGATGTGAGTGAGGATAATCTAGCATGGAGGGCTGATCATTTTAATACCATCTGTGTCTTACCGTACTTACAATGATTGTTTATGTGTTGCTTCTTTTCTCTTAATTATCTCCTTAATAATTCCCCTAACTGATAATGTAATGTTCACTTTGTGGGAGAAGTATTCCTTTAAGAGAAACTGCACATTGTGGAATGAGGTTTTGTTAAGCCTGTTTTAAAGCACACACATCAATTAAAAACACACAGTCCTTTGCACTGATTGTTGCAACTGACAAATAAATTAAAGACTTAGAAATATATTCTCAGAATACCACTCTACATAGTAAAACCTCACATCGTGCAACATACTGTGTATACAAGTATATGATCTTTGAAAGCTACTTAGCTGGATCCTACTTTTGCATATTCTTGATTGAGCTTCAATTTGGCATTTTAATTAGTACCACAACAAGCTCTCATTGTGGAACCGTCAACCCTATCAATACACACAAGAGCTTCACAAGTTAAGATTCAATCATATAGTTATAATTGCCCTCTACAGCAATGAGCCCTTAATGTGACTCTTTTAATCTGCTGTTATTGTCTCGATCTTTGTCTGTAAACTGACCTTGAGAGTCCTGAAAGGCGCCTGTAAATAAAATGTATTATTATTTGTTAAACTCCTTAATTTTTTGCTGTTATTGACAAAACCTTCTATATACCTTGGAATAAACACATTTATGAACAAATAATTATTTAAAATCTTTCATTTTGATGAACAACGTCACAACACAGCATTCATTACAGTGACAATATTTTTAATTAAAAAATGTTTTAACTCTTCCCACAGCTCGTCTCCCATTCAAGCGTATGAACCCTGAACCTAAAGAGAACCAGCCGCCTAAACGCCCGTGTGCACATGCCTGCCCCAAACCAGGAGTCCCAGACGGGGAGAATGAGAATGAGTCCTCTGCGCTTCCCGCACACAGTGGACCGCCACTGGTTAACGGTCGCGGGCCCCTTGATGGCTTCCTGAGCCGTAGGCGCCCTGCGCCCTCAGATGAAAACATGGTTATAGATCTGACTGAAGACAGCGCTTCATCTCCTGTAAAACGCCTTGCTCCACCTGCTCCGGCTTCTTCCTGCTCGCCAGCAAAAGAAAAGCAACAGGGCAAAGACAAAACTGCATCTTCTGGGAAATCCAGCAACGTTGATAACGCTCCTAAAACACACACTTTAGACTGCATAGAGGATGAGGAAGATGAAGAAGGTGGTAATGAGACAGCATCGATTTCGCAGCTCGACACAACGCAGGAATCTGACAGTGGGCCGGAGGAGCAGGATGAGTCAGGAAACGTTTCCAGTTTAGGAAACAAGTCCATGCTGTCAGTTTCATCAGTCAGCCCCTCATCTGAAAGCTCACCAGAGAAGTCCACGACTGATGACCCGACACCCACCAGTACACCAACTACTAGAAAACCCACAGTAAGTACATCTTCCCGTGTTCCTCTTTTTATATAATCCCTCTAAGGAATGTGCACAATTACCTGATGCAGTATTGCACAATATACACTCAAGTATTCCTAAGAGTTTGTTTAGTAATGTGTCTGCAGACATCACACCAAACAAAAGATAATTGTTTATCACAAAGCACAGCATGGTGATACAAACTGTGATGAACGTAGCTTTTATCTTATATTTAAACACAAGAAGATTAGTGAAACACACCCAGTATGATGGTTCAGAATATAGTACAAGGCTGGGCGATATTGAGAAATCAAATATCAACATGTATTTAACCACATACTACGATATTAATATTGTGACAAGATTGTGGAGTTGGCTATTGATACTATCACAGAATATTTCCACAATTATTTTTGATAAATAATAAACAGTGATATGGATAGAATGACTAACTGGGCAAAGACTACATCACTTTATTGTAATGTGAGCAGGACAACAGGTGCAATATTATATCTAGTCTCACAACATTGCTAAATTATCGATATATTGACCAGCCCTGCTATAAAGTGTGCAAATAAAACCCTGACTAGGCTGGATGACATTGTGTCAAACATATCTAATAATAATTATGTTTTTGATTTTTCCCCTCCAGGAGCCAAAGACCACACCCAAGATACCATCAGAGCAGAAAAAAATCAAAAGACGCTCACTGAAGGTGGGACTGTTGATGTATACACTGCAAGTGGGGTTTGAATTCAGTTTCAGATCCGAGTTGTCAGTTTAATAACATGGCTTCAATAGAGCCTGATTGTAACGTGTCATATTTCTCGCTCACTTTGTCGTTTATTAAAGCTGTTTTATAAGTAGAAGACGAAAAAATGACTGAACCTTTGCAATTGTAGAAAGAACAAGAGGAGCGGCTTCGCCTGCGAGAGGAGAAGGAACGCCAGAGGGAAGAGGCTAAAGCCGCAAAAGAGAAAAAGAGAGAGGAGGCCCGCAGGCTAAAGGATGAGCGGGAAAGGGAAAAACGAGAAAAGAAAGAAAAAGACGAACGAGAGAAAAGAGAGAAAAAGGAGAAGGAGGAGAGGGAAAAAGCAGAGAGGTTAAAAGCAAAAGAGGAACTACGGAAATCAAAGCAAGAGTGAGTAATGCAACATCCCTGTTACTCTCAAGTTAAGTGGCTCTGTTGGTTAAAAATGATTTTTGTACGCTAATGTTTTGCTTTCAGGGCAAAGCTTGAAGAAAAACGGAAGAAAGAAGAGGAGAAGCAAATGAAGGAAGAAGAGAAACGGTTGAAAGAAGAGAAAGATGTAAGTTTATACAGAGAAGTGTTGATGCTACGACATTTTGTGTTTCAGATTTGTGAAATGAATAAAACAAACTGATCTGTAACCAATGTGTCTACAGCGCCTCAAAGCTGAGAAAGCAGAAATTACACGTTTTCTGCAGAAGCCCAAGATCCAACAGGCTCCAAAGGTCAGTAGATGTCACACTTTATAACAGAAATGTGTTTTAGTCATCACTAAATGCTAACAGTTGTCTCACCATTGTTAGTGTGCAATCAACATAAGCTTAAAGGCTGTCAGCTGTGATTGAGCTGCAACATGTGCTGTAAATAAATACAAAACCTATAACTGCTGCTTTGCTCTTTCAGACACTTGCAGCTGCGTGTGGGAAGTTTGCGCCCTTCGAGATTAAAGAACACATGGCTCTGGCACCACTATGCCGGGTCCAGTGTGAGGACTCTGCTCTGGAGGAGCTGGACCGGTGTTTGAGGAGCCCTGCTGATAACTTGAATGGACTTAAAGACTGGATTGGACAACAGCCTCGGAGCTCAGGACCCACCAATCCCAGACAGACAGACACACTCAGGTAAGACTGGCATTAGTGATTTGAGCCCTTTGTTTCCCCCATGGTTTCCACCACGTTCGGTCACTTCTATATTTATTGTCAAAAATGAGGATTTTTTTTTTTGTTTGTTTGTACTCTCTGAGTAAAAATTGATACATGATGGTATTATAATGACGAGGAAAATGGAGTGAAAGCACCATTGAAAGGCTGGAGTCGAACCCGGGCCGCTGCGGCAACAGCCTCGTACATGGGGTGCTTGCTCTATCCACTGACCCCCAATTTCCAGATACTCAGTCTGTGCCGCGCAGTGCGTAGCAGATACCCTCCCATTCTAGTGAATAGCTTCTTTTTCACAGCGAGCGCCACACAGCGTCCCTGGAGCGTCCCAGAAGTGCCACGGCGCTCCGCTCCGTCGGAGATAAGCGGCAGGTTTATTTTTCAGCGACTGCGCGCCCGTAGCACGTCAAGCCACGTTGCTCAGATCACATGAAACCGGAAACGGAACGCACACCTCATCTGGTAAATTTCAAAATCCAACACAATGCACAGACCACAGATTGTAAACTCTCAATTTTTTAAAAATCACGTCACATCCTGTCGCACAAGTTGTCAGTTGGTGCGAGGGTCCGAGGAGAAACTCATAGTTGAAGTCGAAAACCATAGTATTTTGCGTGACACCACACATGCTTTCTACAAGGATACAAACCGAAAGAAGACCTGGTGTGAAATGGCAGGAGTTTTGGGAGTGAATGCTGCTTTTTATCGCGTGATTTCGCAGTTTCCACGTGTGAGCTTGCAGCTCCGCTACACGGTGCAGCGCTCGAGAAACACATCCAGTAGGCAAAGGTACACACTGTTGGTCGCTCCAGATCTGCAATGCTGTGTAGTGCGGCGCAGGCGGAGTATGTGGAAATTGGCGGTTAGCCACCAATGCCCCCTTTAACCCATTTTTAACCAGATAACTCCCTTGAGATCAATGATATCTTTTTCATAGGAGACCCAGCCAAGACAGCAGCGTACAAAAACACACATCATGACACGAACCAATCAATTCATTCATCCTTGTACTCATGAGAGCTGTAAGATCAGGCAGAGAGACCAGTTAATGTAGTTTTAACTCTTTTTGAAGGTTATTCCAAGTCAGAGGAGCGGAGCACATACACGCTTTTCCCCCAGTTCAGTCTGTGCATGAGGAGCAGACAACAAAACTCAGTTTTGAGATCTCAGACTGTAGCTACCATCCGACACCCGTATGGGCTGTCACCTGAGCTCATATCTGGGCTCCTTTCCCCCTAGTTTAAAATTGGAGTAACCTCTACAATAAGGTAATTCAGAGTGCGTTATATAAGATACAGTCGGTGCAATTCTGCATCACTGTCCTCTGTATATTTTTAAGGCAGGTGGAAAAGACTTCATTGAAAGTAACTACATGTTTATTCATCTCTTCGACTTCACCTGCACACAACTTTGTCTCTTTCCTCACAAACCAAACCAAGTTCTCATTTATCAAGCTTTTGTTAATCCTTTGATAAAATGCGTTTTGTCTGTAGGACTAAATATAAAAAAGCTCAACAGTGGTGCTTTCTAAACCAATAATACATTTTCAGTGATGTAGATTAGTCACCTACAAATTTTCCACCTGGTTACATGTTGGCATTTTCAGCATGATTTATTAAAAGTTCATCCAGCTCAAAAAGTTTAAATCTGTGGGATTCCTCTGGTACGTTCATGGATCATGCATTGCCTTGGCAATCTCTTACAAGCGTTGCCAGATGGGAAATGTGAAACTGGTACCAGATGCTTAAAATTATCCGTGTTTTGTTTGCTTGTTTGTTTTTAAACTTACTTTTTAACATGCCCACTAATGTACCCACACGTTTGTTAAAGCTGACGATGCTCTGAAGTGTTGAGGGTTGCATGAGTCCATAAGTTCAGTATAATATTAATAGCGTAGTATTAATAAATGAAATCACAAGACAGTGTGACTGGAAGCATTAAAACAGTTAAAGCTATATGCTAAGCTAATTAGATAGATACTTTGTGCGGTGTGTAATGTGTGCCTCCACTGAGATAAAGAAATACAATAGAATACATCTTCCTGTGGCTTTGTGGTTCAACATCCTTTCTCTCCCATCTGTGCTTTTTACCCTCAGTGAGTGTATGACGGTAGAAGGGCCTAAACCAGATGGTGTGCCAGATCGTAAACGTTACGGACCGATGAAGCTGCTGCAGTTCCATGAAAACTACCGTCCAGCATACTGGGGCACCTGGAGTAAGAAGAGTTCACACGTCTCACCTCGCTGCCCCCTCAGACAAGACAAGGTAAAACTATCTGACAAAGGCATCTGTCTGTGTGGTTTACTTGTCGCCCCACATGTACCAGATTCCAACTGCACTCAGCTTATCATACTTTTAAATGTTTGATAAAATGGATTATATTGGCATGTATTTAAATGTAACACAGAAGAAGTCTGTATCAGCTGAGAACCCAAATGACATAGCTGCTTTTATTCAGTATTTTGTCTGTATCCAAGAATTGTGTTTCTGTACCTGTGACACTAATCGCTGTCCTCTGTCACCACAGGATTTGTTAGACTATGAGGTGGACAGTGATGAAGAATGGGAGGAAGAGGAGCCAGGAGAATCCCTGTCACATAGTGAAGGGGTGAGTTTCGTTGTCGGGTGAAAAAGTGTGCACATTTTAACATTTTCCTGAGTTATGTAGTGTCTACATCATTGTCCAGTATTAGTGTGAAGGTCATAGTTAAAACACCTGTGCACCAAATAGTGTGTAAACGGCTCAGCTGCTAGGCAGGTGAAAGTGGTGACATTTTTAATTTCAAATGTGTTATGAGTTTTTCATTTAACAAAAAGACAGGAAAAAAATAAAATAGTAGAACGTAACACTGTTCAGCTCAGTACAGACAAAGAAAAAAAAAAACATTGCACACCATCTTGAGTCAGTTATTTATTGTGTCAAAACATCAACCACTGCAGTTGGGCCTTTGCTCTCCATAAAAGCTCGAGCTAAAACGGCAGATGCATTCACAGATTTGAAATTCTAGCTTTGGTTTGACCATAATCAACAGGGTTTACATTAGCCGGCTTACGCTGGCTTTTTGCTGGTATCACGTGTAGTTGTCCAGCAGATATGAACAGCCAAAATGTCCAGTGAGAAACATGACATTTGTATTTTATCTGTGTTTACTGTCTGTTGCTGCTCTGCATGTCTGCACGTAACGCTCAGCTGTTTGTTGGTGCTTCGTGTTGCTAGCGTGTCTGTCTTTGTTGTCGTTGTTGTTGTTGTGTTACTGTAATGTTCAGCTGTTACATGTTGTTTTGCCTGGTTTGTGTTGTGTCTTGAGAATTCCTGTTTGCTGTTGCTGTCTTTATAACATCCTGCTGTCTTTGATCTTGGAATTTAGTATTTTACTGGTTTCAAAACATCTTGCCAAAGGACTGCAGTTCTGCTACTAAGCCTCTTATTAGTCACTCTGTTCAGTAGACCGCTTCTTCATTGAGCTTAATTAGA
Source organism: Epinephelus cyanopodus (assembly GCA_026686955.1). NCBI lineage: Eukaryota > Metazoa > Chordata > Actinopteri > Perciformes > Serranidae > Epinephelus > Epinephelus cyanopodus. The sequence goes on from CM048920.1 coordinate 2,251,388, forward strand.
AGTGTTGCCGTTTAAACGTAGGATGTTATATGGCATGTCGGGTGGTTGTTCTATTTGGCCAGAATTCTGTAGTGGCCATACTGAGCATCGAAAGAAGTGTAGAGTAAACTCTGGTTGTTCGTTTTCGTGCTGTAATGACCTGTGTCAGTTCATAATTCACCATCTATGTGCAGCAGACATTTTGAAGTAGTCTGCCTTGTGATCCAGGAGAGGAAGGTCTGCAAGGATGTGGTGCAACTAATCTAAAACTGCACAGTACATATATTCCAATAGTATCCCTAAAGAATGGTGGTGGACCGTCCCAAATAAATAAATGAATGTGTTGGAAACCCTGGAGACCAAGATAAGAAGAGATACTGGGTCCAGTTCAAGCTTAGTCACCAGCAAGGTTTGAATTTCTCACAGGACAATTTCCCTGTGATTGTTATTTAGGACGGGACCAAAGACAGTAGTGACCAGTTTATAGAGTGAACAACAGGCAGACATGGAGTTTTTAAAAAAGGACAGTGACAATTTATTTGGTCCATTTAAAAAGTTTTCAATTTGCTCACTCCAAACTTTAAACACAACAAAACAAAGATGCCAAAACAAGCTTGAATCAGCATGTCACAGTAATTTAACTTACAGTTAAAAAGGAAATTAAATGTTCACTAATGGATTCTCACGTTGAGCATCTGTCTCTTAAAGCTGGAAAAAATTTAAAACATGCAAAAACACTGTGGTGGTCCCCTTTGAAAAGCTTTGATTAAAAGTATACGTCACTTTTGAGATTGAGATGGCACCTTCAAATACTTTTACTCAAAACAAAAAACAACCTGTGCAGGCAACAAAGCACGCTCTGTTGTCATGTTCATCTCAAGGACATAATGATGATTTAACTTTTCTAAACTGTTGATCATTTTCAGGAAGATGAGGAGGAAGGAGGTGAAGATGATGATGATGACGATGGCTTCTTTGTTCCTCATGGCTACCTTTCAGATGATGAGGGGGCTCCAGAAGAAGAGGTATGAAGGGAGTTGCGGCATTGGTTGTTTTTCAAATTTACATTCTTGTTTCAACAATACATCTTAAGTTTCTGCTTCCTGTTTGCACACAATTAACGCGCATGCAACCTGCCAGGAGGGCGGCGACCCGGAGAAGCAGAAACTACTTCAGAGAGTGAAAGCAAAGGAGTGGGATGAGCTGATGTCCACCAAGAAGAAGATGAAGGTTCTGGACCCGGTGGTGAGGGGCTGCGTCTGGGAGGGAGACGGACCTGCTTTGCCGCTCTTCCAGCCTTACGCCATGTGTCTGGTTGAGCCTTTACCCAGGACTGACACAAGCCCCAGCCCAGAGGAGCTCTCACAGAAAGGTCAGAGGAAGCACAGTGTGTTCAAGTGACGTAATTCACTTTGATTTAAGTTGGAGAACTGCCTGTGTTCGGATGATCCATCAGAGACCTGATGAACTGGGGCAGCAGTTATTTTACGGTGCTGTGAGTTGCTGATGTTGCTTGTAGTTTTTGTGGGTTGTATTTCTTCATTTACTCTTATCAGCAGTTAAAACTTTGCAGCGCCATTTGCAACATTGTTCCTGACAGTTTTTGTGTTTTTGATTTTTAACATTAGTTCATTTCATACATGCAGTGTTAATGAACAGTTCCTGCATGTGGTCATGTGTGAATAGGAGCAAGGATCGATAGTCAGGGAAGTCTGTGCTGCCAATTTCCCACCTCAGGACCTGGAAACATTTCAGGGAAAATACTGTGATGGCTGTGCTGTGAATAAGCAGTAAAGGGTCACATCCATCTAACAACTGCCAATCAGAACCCCTGACTTGTTAGTTTATCTTTTACGCCAAGTCTTTTACGAGTGATGTAATAATGAATGAGTAAACGATCTGACAAGAACTGGAGGAAAACAGCTCCTCGTCCTCCATGTTTCTGTCAGAAGGCGTCTTGCTTCACGCACAGTACATCCAGCTATGCCCTGTATTCTTATATTCTGTTGAGTTTTATGGTGGTTGGTGTCTCATTACTGCCATCTGCTGCACTGTCCCTTGCCCCATCTACTCCAGCATTGTTTGCATGTTTGAGAAAGCACCAGATTCAGAAATGTCCCTGAATCGAATGCATGTCTGAAGAGTGGAAATCATTAGCGGTATTCCTGCACCCTAACGATTATTTTTTGATAATAGTTGAATAAAATAAACCAATTTATAGATTATTCTAAACATTATTTTTTTTGTAACAGTTATTTTACCCAAAAATAAATATCAAAAACGGTGTTATTCTTATATTAATAGTAATATTAGGCCCTATTATGTGTCTACTGATCAGTATGTAATTCACCTCAAATTCAAAAGCATCTCTGTATCATGGCTGTCCTTTCCCTGAGCTGGAGAATCAGTATTTTTCCTTAAGTACTTGACTTTAGACCTGAAATGATTATGACATGGACATATTCACTCACTGGAGGAATATGCAGTTTAGATAATGACTGGCAAGTGTTTTTTATTTGCATCAGTGTGGGGCGAGGAACGTAGCTGACTGAACAACAGTCTGCAGATAGTTTAGGTTGCCTTCTCACTCGTGCATACTGTGAAAGTAAAAAGAAAATATAAAACAGCTGAATAACGACAACAGCAGTGGTGCAGAAAGTTTAAGTGACTACTCTGAACCGAAGCTCGTTTCATGTGTTGATCATCCTGATGTGAGAAGACAAAAGTAAACAGGACAGCTGTCTGCTGCTGGAGCTCGTTCTCCGGATGAATCCATGCTTTGACAAGTGCCGCTTAATTTATTGTGACACGCCAACGCACGTTTTGCTAATCAATGAATTTCTGTAAGTGATAACCTAAGTGAATCGTCCCACCCCTAACCTGGAGCTATGTGTGAAAGAGGCTAATGTCTGTGTCAAGACTTTTCTTTTTTTATCCCATTCACTATGTCTTGAACATGATCAGCTTATTTGTCTTTGTCTCAAATTGTGTGTAGTCTCTCAATAACCCTGTGTATTGTGGTGCTATACATTTCAAATACATGTACAACCATTATGTGTATTGTATGCGCTGAAATTATGTGGGATAATGTTTTACCATCCTGTTTTGTGGACCGGTGCTGCTGCACGTGATTATGATGGCTCAACACGATTTCATTATCTTTATTTCCTGGTTTCATTAATCGCAACCCACCTTTGAATATCACAATCACTTAAACAATCATTACATGATTAATGGTTCTAATTATACCAGTGTGAATGGGTAAGCTGAGGTTGCCTACAGCTGTTAGCCTGGTTCACACTGGACGTGAGGCGCCCCATTTTGTTAAGGAACAGCTGACTGTCAGCAGTCGCCCAGCTGTTCACACCACAGGCACATTTCTCTGCGCAGTGCAGCAAGTGATTCTGTGATAGCGACTGCGTGTGTGCGCGCGCATCTCTGCTCGTCTCTCGCTTTCTGTTTAGACACAGTTGACAAATATATGTATGTATCTGATGTGTATTCCACCATTTATCATAGATAATTTATTATCATGTTTAATATACAGGTTAACAACAAATTTCCAGTGTGTTTTCTCGCCAGATTTGATGAGAGCTTGTGAAAAAAATAGACCAGACACCAAAACTATTACTACAGATCAAAAGCCGACCCTGGCGCCAGGCCGTGTCCAGTGTGAACAATCCAGTCGCTTAAAATGGCTGCCAAAAGCAGACAGCGCTCCACACTTTCATGTCCAGTGTCAACCTGCCGTCAGTTAGTGATAGGGTTGGTTTATAACTGTATGGATGATAAAACATTTCTATCCAGGTACCAAAGTATTAAATTCTTGAGAAGTTGGGAAACCAGTTTGAACAGTTTGTTAGTCGGTTTAAAGTTTGTAACAAAAACAACTTTAAAATGTCTGTTGCTAACGATGCGTTCTGGAAAATTGTCCTCCTCCCACAGTACTCGGTCAGCTGCTGCCTCTGCTGCACGGCAACCCGAACAGCAGCAAAGTGATCATCAGCGAGTTTCAGGAGTTTTGTCGTCACCAGACCTCTTCCTCCTCTTCCTCCTCCTCCTCACCACCACCTCCTGAACTGTCCAGCCCGCAGAGCCCAGCAGAAAACATCCCCCACCAGGTGATACAACAGTGTTTGGCGATAACAAAATGTGATCTAAAAAAAACAAAATGTGATCTAAAAAAACAAACTATATGATAATGCAGTTCAGTTGTCTTAGCTAAAAGTAAAACAAAACACAGATTAAAATAGGTTTTCTTCTAAAATAACTCCATTTATTTTTATTTTGAAACATCTAAATGGTAGAATTTAATGTCTTTCTTCACACAGGAACAAATACAATAAAAGACAACAAGCCACTGAACTCTTAATTAGAAAACAGTATCTAGTTGTACATTAATTAAAATGCCTCTTCCCCCTCGCTCGCAACAGAATACAGTTGAAGCGCCTCATCAAGAGCAATGCTGTTTATGAGAAGCGCTCCACCTATAGACGCTGCTGCTGGTACGTGCACACAGACGTCCTGTCCCGCTACGGGCAGGAGGCTCTTCCCGTGCCGTGCCAGTGGACCTACCTCACTACAGGAGCTCGAGAAGAGTCCCGTGAAGAACCCCAGGCAGCCACCGGCTCTCAGGGAAACTCTCCCACTACACCACAGACCTCCTCCACCATCTTGTCCGTCAACAAAAGGAAGAGCGCAGGCAGCATTTTAATCACCCAGTTCATGAAGAAATGTGCCGAGTCCGAACGGGTAGAGAATTAAGATTTTTGAATTACCATACAGACTTCACTGCAACATGTCGTTCTTTGTTTAGTCGCTCTTTTTGGTATCGTTTTAAACATGATCATCTCATGGAAATATGCTGTTCACATGCTGATTGTTGCCTGTTGTCATCTCAGGAGGCCTCACGTCCTCGTATTTACCAAGCAGAGCCAGTGAGGTAGACTGTTTTCAAGCTGACACTGAGGACGATGATGATGAAGACTGTGTCATCATCTCCACACAGAGTGGTGAGTCACACAGAAGGAATCCAAAGCTGTGACTGTCAACTTTTAACGTTTCCTTCAAGATTAAGACCATTTAACATTTTGACGTATGCCAAAGCACATATTTCTCAGATCATACAAAACATATCAAGACATCATATTTTGTTAGGACAGATGTGTCCGTGTTGTCATCACTTCATTTCAAAAGTTAGGCTCAGTCACTTTCTTTCTGAGAGTTGAACTTGCGCTCGGTGAAGATACATGTAAACATATTATATTATATTATTTGAGCAGCTCCCACTGGGAGGTGGGTTTAAAATGCTGAAGAAGAAAAAATAATATTGTGCAAGTGTGCTATGAAGAGTGAAAAACAAACAGCCAGGGGCCCAAACAAGGTCCTGTCTACACACACGGATATATTTGAAAACAGATATTTCCCCCTCTATTAAACAAAAAAAAAAAGTAGTATTATCAAAAACTACTCCAAACTTACTGGGCCAGCAGGTGACGATAAAGGTTTTGGCAATGATATATCAAAAACCAGAGAGGAATATTCTGAGCATGCGTAAAGAGCTTAGGACGAGCATGCATGAATTCAGGTAATGATGTGGTGATGTGTGTTTTTCCAAAGCTCCGTTTCCCACATCCACACAGAAACAAAATCTGCACCTCAGAAGGCATTTTAAAAATCAGTTCTAGTGACCTGCAGTTGTTGCATGTGGACAAGAAGCCAAAATGTAAAGGAAAATATTTGTTTTCAAAAATATCTCACCATATATCTCACAAGAAAGCCTTTGTTGGCCTTGCACTTTCGGAATATAGACAGCTTCAAAACCAGCACACAGTCCAACTGACGAGCGCTGCAGACGAGGCTGACCTGATGTAAAACAAATAAGATAAAACTGCACTTTAGCAGAGTGTTCACTCACTATGTATGTGACCGGCAGCCATCTTGAATTCGTAAGTCCGGTTGATGCGGTTTCCAAGTTGGAAATCTGATCTCAGGGTGCGTTCAAGTTTAAACTTCCGACTGGGAACTCGGAATTTCCGACCTCTGAGTACAAACGAACGCACCATTAATGAGAGGAAATAACTCCACACCAGCAGACGGCGGTCGTTGATAATCATCATCCCAAGAAAAGGAAACCGGAACGTCTTGACGCTAGTTAGCACAGTAATAACACAAGACAGTGTTAAAAGAACGGAGCATATTCATGATGCCGCGACAGTCAACATGAACAAAACCACCAGGAAATGTTCCTGCTAAAGAAAAACAGTCTCACCCGATGCAACGACGGCTCTCTTATCGTGTGCTGAGCTGAACTAGTTTTGAGAGGATGTGTGTGTGTTCTTTCATTCCCCAAATGAACCCTGATTGACTGTGTCTCTTCAGGTCCACCTGGTCAGTACTCCTCCAGTGAGGCAGACTGTCTGATGGAAGTCAACCCCTCTGAGAAAGCTGCTCTTGCCGAGGCCAGCGCTCCTACACTCACCACTGCCTGAGGACAGGAGAGGCTGGCTCCTCTAACCAAGCTACCCCAATTCCCTCAAGTAAAAAAAAAAAAGTTGTCCTCTCTGAACTCTTCTGCGTCCAAGACAGAATCAAGTCTCCAAGGAAGATGCAGCAGCAGCACACTCTGGTACAGGCGACTCACAGCAGGTGGCTTCTGCTCAATATTCTCGCCTTATTTTTATTTTTAAAAAGGAGCCAGGAGTCATCCTGCCTGTGTCGTGTGCAGAAAATCAGGAGTGTCTGACTTGATTTTTGAGGGCACTTTTGTCCAATGTTCATTAACTATGTGTCTCATTTTTGCATTGAGGTGTCAGTCAGGCATGTTCGGCACGGGCCTGTTGAAAGTCTCTCTGGCGCTGCTTTAGCTACAGCAGATTGGGTTGAACAGAGACAGGAAGAGCAGAACAAATATGCCCGATATTCATGAGAAGAAGCATCCAAGACATCAACACCAGCATTATTTACGGTTTTTTGGAATGTTGAACCCATGACGTTATTGGATATCTTCTAATCTAAATGTGTGTGTGTGTGTGTATATATATATAGTTTACCAGAAATAAGAGCTCGGGGACAAGAGGCTGAAAGTCCATCTGTACATTTCCCCTTGATTTCAGTGGTGGTGCATTTATTCTGCAATTTCTAACTCTGACAGCTCACTGGAGTAGTTGCTAGATCTGTACTTGTACAGTTAGGTCCAGTGTCACAGTGTTTTATAAATATGTATTGTCTGTATTTTTTTCAAGAATACTTGAACAGGATAAATTCATTAAACATGAATAAAAGTACTGCACTTTTATATTCTGTTCATTCCTCCACAAGTTCTTCTGGGTGCCTTTTTAGTAGTGCGATGTGAACACCGTCACCATGTTTCTCATCAGGAACTGTTTTGGTCGAGACTTGATGTTGAACAATATTCTGACGGAGCAAGGCGAGCTAATTGCTAGCATGCTCGGTTGAAAAGTGAAAAAACCAGTGCAGAGGTGTGATCAATGCAAAAATACGTCAATTAATTTACATCTGCCCAAAAAGCAAACGCTTCAATCTTTGACAATCATCAGCGAGCACTGAGACGTTTGCTGCTATTCTCAATCACTTTTTATTATGTTCTGCACTTTGAACATCCTTCTTGTGCACAGAAGTTCCTAATAATTTCATTTTAAATATTTTTTTGCATTGATCTGAGCCTGTAAAACTTTTTTGTGGCAGTTATATTGGTGTGCTGGTATCTCTTCTGTCGATCTTTCAGGCACCCAAGATAAACTTTTGTTGCCCTCAGTTGGTGCGACAGCACATGAACACACATGAAGGCAGTGCCCATGTCTTAACGTTTCATGTGAGCACTGTGTGCAGTCGCAGTTCATTGAAACTCAACAGTCTTTGCCTTTAATTAGGACCACAGTGCAGCTGTTTCCAAAACATTTCAAAGAAAGAACAATCTATTAATCTTTGCCCGTCCTTTGTAGAATACCTTCAGTGCTGCCAGGTCGCACTGTGACCTTTTAACAGATTACAGCTGCACATTTAATAGAAATATTACAACAGTAATACGGCCAAGTGCAACATCCAACAAACAGGAGCTGCATTTTTTTGATGAAGGTAAAATGGATCACAACATCCCACTATAATAAGTCATATTCCAGACATTAAGGGAACGAGCTTGTTTGAGACAGATCCCAGCAAAAATCGCATCATTTTAATATTTGTTTTTGGGAAAACGATGTGCAAAAATCTTGTAAAGTCACCACTCAAAATAATTGCAATGTGACTTTTTTTTGCGTATCATGCAGCACTATCACACACTTTAGCAACTTAGTTTTTCTCTACAGTTTTAATTAACTGGTGAACAAGTTGCTTTTGATTTACTGGTGCAAAGATTTAGGTCAGATGGGAGTGAACACATTTAAAATGCACCGTGCCTTAACCACTCTGACCTGGTGCTTTGTGTTAATGTTCGAGGTGAAGCATCAAAATTATTCACCAGTTAAATATTACAACATGTTCACAAACATTCATTCACTGAGCTTCAACTGTTAATAAAGGTCCTGGTGTGTTTAAATACTTCAAGTCCAACAACAGAAACATTTCTCAGCTCAGTATGTCTCTGCAGTACGTGGTGTGTTAGTGTTTGCACAGGAGCTTCACTTTCCACAGATCACACACTGACACTCGCCTCATAATTCTGTTTATTAAACAAAAGAAATGATGCAATGCGAGCGATCTTGATTACAGGCAGGTTAAAAAGCAACAGAACACAACTGCTCACTAATCATTTTAATAAGTTTACAATGCTGATGAAACATTTACTCCCTTCATGTAACCCCTGTGGGGCCAGTGCTGCACAGAGATGTTGCTTATGGCCGACTGGGCCTCACGAATGCTGCGACAGTTGATCAGATTTTACAGTTGTGACAAGGTTTTGGTGTGCAACTAATAATAATGCTGGTTTAAAGTGGTGGTAATTATTTCTACGACATGTTTTTAAGGGATAGTTTAGATTTCTTTTAAGTGGGGCTGTATGAGGTAGTTATCCAGTTTTTTCGTACAATACATGTCTGTCAGCACCTCCAGTTTTGGAGAAGCAGCTGTAGACGGGGCAGCAGCAAAACATTTCAGCTAGAAGAAGAATCACTTAAAATGAGCTCTTTTTAAGAATATTTACACTGCTTTACCCTTAACTGTAATCAGGGGTGCAACCTTGACAGCCTTCAACAAAAAACGACACTTCGACTTCATAATAGGTCACCAGTGAGATTCATGAGCCCGTTTTCACTTTAAGTGCAGTATCGTAGGCAGCTGGACTTGCTTGAGTTTCTTGGAGACGTTGACATGAAGAAGTTTCTTGGATGAGAGGCGAAACGTCTTCAAGAAACTTAAGCAAGTCCAGCTGCCTACGATACTGCACTTTCTATCACCATGACCTGGATTCACTTCAGTTTCCTACAATGTACAGGAATGTACTTCAACACCATTTTGGACTTGGCTCTGCACTCATCGCTTTTTTATATTTTTTTGCCCTGACCTGATGTCCGCCTCACATTACATTTGTCACAGGCAGATTGCATAAATACTGGGGTGAGTTTTTCCAGATCGTAATGCTGAGAAAGCCACATTTTAAAGCTTTTTTTTTTTTTCATCTTTGTCTCCTTTTTTACCGAGTAACTTTACCTCGCAGAACATGGGAGCTGCTTGGCTGCCGCTACCTCAAGCAGTTTGTTTGCTTTATAGTGTGACTTTAAAGGGATAGTGCAGCCAAAAATGAAAATCCAGCCATACTGCTCGTCCATAGTGATCCAAGTGTCCTGAAGCCCCGACATAAAAAGTTGCTTCAGGACACTTGGATCACTACGGACGAGCAGTATGGAGATATTTTGTGGTTTCAATTACTTTTCAATTTTCAATTACAAAACTTCACCTGAGCCTCCCTCGGCATATGGGTGAGTAAATAATGGCTGAAGTTTCATTTTTGGGTGCATTATCCCTTTAAGAGGCTGTACACACGCCCAATTTTTTGCACCCTCAAATTCATTGTTTTCAATGTAGACACGTGGCAGACGTGCTCAAACGCCCAGTCACAGCCAACAGATACCTTTCCCTTCTTCTGTAAATATCAGTCTGTGATCAGTTTTAGTGCAGGGCTACTCAGAGCTTTACATCTGTCTCACAGACGATAGGCCTACACACTTATCAACAGCTCCTGGAAGACAGTCAGCTCTGCACTCAGGATTTCACCAGCTGCACCTCTTGATTGTGGCCCAAAAAAGGCACAAAAGTAGCCCCCAGCACCCGACCTTGCATTTTCCAGGTGGTAAAAAACGTGGCATGTGTACAACCTCTAATGAATCCAAACTAACCCTAACAGCAAAATCACACAGGAACACAAACAAACTGAGCGAGGCAGCGCTAGACCAGCAGCTCCCGTGTTCTGTGAGGTAAAATGACTGGCGCACAGATAACAGCTCTCTGACTGTAAGGTAAAGCAGTGAAAATATTTACAATACAGCTCACATATCAACCAATATAGATTCTTCTGACGGCTAAAACAAGTCTTGCTGCTGCCGCTGTTCACAGCAGCACATTGCTTAGCTTCAGTGGCGGTACTTCTGCCTGCTTCTCCAAAATGGAGGTGTGCCGACCGCCATCTGCTGCACATAATACACTGACTGTGGATATGTACCTCATACAGCCCTGCTTAAAAAACCCAGACTGCCCCTTTAAGATCAGTTTCAGTCACATGTTTCTGTACGACTCACTTGGGATGCATCAGACATGAGCGATGAGAGGTAGTGTTGTTGTCGTCTTAACCGACCACTAACAGGAGAAACTATACTTAGTCTTGACAGATTTACCTGGTATAGATTCATGCACAACAAAACCAAAATTAATTTATCAAACCTAATGACAAGTTTTAAGGGAAAGGCTGGATCTCAAACACTTAACACAATTTTAGGGTAAATTAAAACACAGCTTTGACTTCTCATTGCACTCAGTGTGCTGGGAGGCGCTATGGATCACACTGTTACGTATTCCCATTGTGTTTGACATATAGACCCTTTTTTACCTCAAGGAAATGTGTTTGATACAAACAAGTACTCAAAGATGAATCAAAACCACCATCATCGAGACAACACGAGTCCATGCTGCCAGGTTTAACAACAGAAATGTAAATCATGCCTGCCTGCATGCCAGAGGAGCGAGTCGGTTACATGAAGCTTCTGCAGCGAGCGTCTGCCTTAAACCTTTCATCACTAGAGTACTGTGGACACAGTCACACGGTCGACCTCAGTCATTTTACATCTAGGACGCTCTTTAGTGTTTTATAAAGTTTAAATAGTCCAGAAAAAGTGCTTAAAAGTTGAAATACAAGAAAATATTTTGGTATTAGAATCATCATTGTCAGCACATGGCTAACACTTATAAACTGAATATATTGGGGACCGCATGAGTGTATGACCTTAATTTTAAAGGTTCAGTGTGAAGGACTGAGGGTTATACAGGCAAAATGGAATATGATATAATAAGTCTGTTTCTCTGATGTATAATCAGCTGAAAATCAGAATTGTGGTTTTGTAAATTTAGAATGAGCCGTTTTATATCGACACAGGGAGCAGGTCCACCATGTTGCGCTGCCATGTTTCTACAGTAGCCCAGAAAGGACAAACCAAACACCGACTCTAGAGAGAGACATTTGTGTTTTCTTGTCGGCCACTATAGTTTGCGGCAATTCCATGATGAGGCAAACCACATCGTAAAAAGCTGATTTTTCTTTATGTTTTTACTACTTTAAATCAACATGTCCATTTGTTCTGAAGAGGAGGAGACCTCTGGAGATGATTCAGCTCCTGGTAAAAACCTCTTGAACATCTGGATCTGAAGTTATCACAGCAAAAAGGTCGACTAGCGGCCCGTTTGCGACAAGCGAACAACGTCAGAGCAGTGATTTGTAACGTGAAACTGTTTTATTCAGTGTTTTTAACACGAGACAAATGTTCTATATTCTGTTGAGTTGTGATTTTACATTGTCCCAAATGTTTTTAACAATGTTAAACCCAGAGAAATTGCAGTCACACAGTCCATGTCATTTGGCATCATATCATGCATGTGTCAGGGTTGTGGTTTTCTGTAAGACGCTGCCAGAAATTGACTTTTTAGGGCATGTTTTTCAATACATATTTTAGATCTTTGTGTATATTTTAACCAGACGAAGGATTTTAGTCTCTAGACATCTGGGTCTTATCGCAGAAATAAGCTCAGCAAACGTTAGCAGTTGTGCCAAGTCGTGTTAAATAAACTCATTTTTAAGGTGAAACTGCTTTACTCTGTTTATATGAGGTTAAATAATCAGTTCCTTCTGTTTTTAAAGAGGAGACTGCGGAGAATTCGGCTCTTAAGTTATCAGAGAAGAAAGGCGAGCACATGTTAGCAGGTGCTGAGCGCGCAGCCCTCTGTGAGGAGCCAAACAGCATCTGAGAAACTCTGATTTGTAACGTGAATCTGCTTTCTTCAGCATTTTTACCGGTTTAAAATCACCTGGTCCATTTGAGGAGACCTCTGTGGATAATTCAGCTCCTGGTTAAAACCTCATGAACAGGAATCCTAACCAATATAAGTTTCAGCTGGTTGCAATCTTCAATCATCACCACTAGATGCCACTAAATCCTCCTAAATCCGTCACACTGAACCTGTGTTTTATTTATGATTTGGGCTTGTGCTCATAAGCGTACAGATAAATCACATTTAAAGTTTTAATCAGAAGTCAGCTGTACAACAAGGAGTGCAACGCCGCTGCAGAGCAGAGGACAAATGGACGAGCCAGACTCACATCACATCAAATCAGACTGGACAACCATCAGTTGACAGACAAAAGACTTAAAAGTCAAAACTGACAGCATTTCAAGTCAAAGCGAGTGCACAGACACCCAGCAGCTCGGTGCCGACACCAAACACAAGTCAACAGTATCTGACCAGAGGTACTTGGCTCCTCTGCTCCTGATCTCCCTCTACATGCCTGTACAGACGCACTGCTAATCCAACTGTTGTGTAAGCAAAACGGACTGTTTACTTCAAACAAGAGGAGGAAGTGTCGACACAGTTAAAACAAGGTCTCTCAACATGCCACATGAAGAATACCTGACTGGCTGACTGTTGGATAGATAGAGCACAGACGGCTGCTGCCACAGTCTGTTTGTGACACAGCACGTAAATTCAGGATGCAACAAAAAGACCACCTGTCCTTGCCTCCTCCTTACATCTGTTAGTAGTGTTTCCTTCAGTAAAATGTGCTGCTGAGACGGTCTGTGAGGGGACGTCACCCCACACGGAGAGAGAAGGGTATGCTCAGCAAAACAAGCGCGTCAGGGTGAAGTTGCCCCCTGGTCTAACACTGCTACTGACTGAAGTTAGCATTTGTAAAAATAAACTTATCACTAGTCATTTGAAAGGGGCAATCCCACCCCCACAGTGCCAGAGGGGGGAGGTAGCAGGGAGAGTTCAGGGACAGTCCGTCTGCTCAGCTCAGGGTCCGAATGGTTTCCAGCAGCTCCGGTTTCAGGAGGGTGGCGCTCTTTCCGCCTGCGGCTGCGATATCAGCCTGCACAGCTGCGTCCCAGGCAAATGTGAGCAGAGCTGCAGGGACCTAAAAACATACAGGGACGATTCATTAACACTGGGTTGTATAAAGGATGACACCTCGGTTTGAATCAGGACTGCAACTCACATTTATTGATGTTACACTGGTTGTTTCAAATCAAATGTGTGACACAAGAGCCAAAACTTAGTCGATGTAAAATATTATACGAAGGAGGAGTTTTTTTTGCTTCAGAAGGTTCCTACCTGAATAAAATGACCCGTTAGTATCTTAGCTGCAAGTAAGATTAATGTACGTGTCAGATAAGTGCAGCCAGACAGCTTTTAATTTTAACTTCTGTCAGCTGGTTGTAGCTGCAGTGAGTCAGAGGAGATTTGGAAGCAGCAGGACGTGTTTGCTTTGTTTTATGATTCAGAGTCACTCGCTGCCCTTTCCTCTGTCCTTGCCTCACTCTACTCCTCTGTTGTATTTAAATGTGACACAGAAAGCTTGTATTTGTAGTTTTCATCACTTACCGGCTCACTAAACAACAAACAGCAGAGCTCGCCTGACTGCATCAGCTAAACACAGGATATGAGCCGATTGAATTATTGAAATAATAAGTAAAGGTGCTTCACTGCTTCCTTTCTTGTCTCCTTTAGCATCAGATACACCAGACCCTCCTTTATGAAAGCAAAGGGGAGGACATTTAAATCGATGCACCAATATGCCTGTCTTGCATAAATGTAACAATTGCTTTAATACAAATGGACTAATTAGGATTTACGTTGTTGAGTATGAATGGACAAGGAGGGAGAGCAACCATTTTCTTTCAGCATCGTGACTGACTGCCTATATTTCCTTTTTTAATTTCAGTTCCAGCCCTGGTAGTGAGGTCAAATTTTTCACCAAGTTTCTTAAATGCGGCATGAAAAATGCTTTCAACATTTTCACTGCAGCCACCAAACCACCAAGAGATCTAGCACCAATCCAACAGCAGCATGAATTATATTCATCTAAAAAAGTTGAGACAACAAAACGATGCATTTTTGTTTCTGTATTGTGGCCTACTGGTTTTTAATTCAACTCTGGAAGTTACAAACTGGCTGTGGAAATAGCAGAGCGATATGTTTTGTGTTGAGGAAGATTTGAACACATGCTAAATGTCCAGTTGATCACGTTTCCTGGTCAGATCTACTTTTTGTATTATTGTCAGCAATCCCATGAAAAAAACAACCAACCAACTACTGTACGTGTTGGTCTGTCTCGCAAAACTTTCCGATCTCTCTAACCTGCCTGTGACATCGAGCCTCAACATCATGTTTGGCTACTAAAAATATATTTGTTTTTAAAAAAATGGCCTCAAATACACTTTCATATGTGGTTTCCTAAACAGCTGTGCACTCGTTTGTAGCGAACACTGTTCAAACAGGTGCAAACACAACGTCTGCTGGGACTATTTTCAGCAGTGGATGAATACACACTTGGTGTTATCGTGTGTATTCACAGCATCAGGACGGTGTGCATGTGGGACAGTCTTTTTGTCAGATTTGTTTGAGGCAGAAAAATGAAGAATGTCACCAGCCTCTTCATTAACTGGTTAAAAAGTGACTGAAGCTGTAATCTAGATGTATTATTTTATGTGGGGCAGTTTCATGACACGATTGTGGTTTCAACTCACCAAGTTACACTCTGCAAGAGCGACTTCCTCAGACTCTTTTAGTTTCTGATTTCCGGGAGCGATGAGCTCAAAGGGCTGCCAGCCGTCCACCAAGGACTCCCGTACAAACGCAAACAGCACAGGCAGCCGGTCCCACGCATAAAAGGTCCCTGCAGGCAAACATTATCTTTACTGAATCACTGAACCTTGTGTTTGTGTTTCGCACTGTTCTGAGTTGACTTTAAACAGACGCTCTCACCTTGTAGCAGGTTTCCATCAGGCAGTCTGATCCTGAGCAGGGTGTAGTTGTATTTCCTTCTCTCCCTCTGCTCCTCTCTCTCCCTCATGGCTTTAGTGCGCAGCATGGCGTTCTTCTCCACCAACTCACTCCTGAGACACACACACAGAGATATGCAGGTTATCTAACATGATGATGGACAAACAGCACAGGACCATATTTTGGGGAGGTGTGTTTGATGTACTCCCAGGGAGCACATGAGGCAGGGCAGGACTGAAGGGATCCATTATCATACATTATTGATGAGAGTGTTTGAGGGTGTTAACAATCATGGTCAGTTACATCCGCTCTTGTCTTCTGTCATTCTGTTCATGGCCAAATCTGGCCCGTGACAGGGTACAGGGAATGAATATGGTGCCAGAGTGCATAAAGGCAACCAAATAAAGCTTCTTTATCCAAAAAAAAAAAGTGCCAGGGACGACCCCTGACGCCCCGACACACAGGTCTAAGCTAAGCCTGAACTGTCCATGAATCCTAGAAACGCCTGTCAAGTATCAAAATAGTTTCATCCAACCTCCCTGGTGACTGAGAAGCTGTAAAACACAAGCCACAACTAACAAGTTTGATATGCAGACACGTTTGTGGTTGTTTTGCAACACTTCAGTAACGTTTGTGCAAGATTTAATCAGGCACAATGACTCAGGGCTGCATAATCGCACGCTGACAGACAGCGTTACTCAAAAAACAAAATGCAGATGTTAAAGTCAGATACTGATATTTACCATCCAGGCATCGCTGCCACAGTCAGGGAAGAAAAATGCAGTAATTTTCTATTTCAATGTGTGCACTAGTGGATCAATTCATAAATGTAGTTCCTATAACTTTGAGTCTGTACCTCTGCTGTTGCTCCTTCTTGAGCTCCTCCGCCGTCAGGTTGTAGAACTCTGGCGGCAGCTCGAAGCGTTGGGCGTTGGGAGAGGATCTGAATGCTTGAGGTTGTCTGTCCAGCTGAGCTCTGACGGGCTCTCCTCTCTGGAGACGATCCCTCCGCTCCTTCATCAACTCCAGGGCATCAGGACTGTGCTCTAGTAACACCAGGAACTCCTCTTCCTCCTCTAAACTCCAGGGAAGGCGAGCACATATCGGAATATGTGACGACTGGCTTAACGTTAATGAAAGATTGACTTTTTAAAAATGATCTGTTGACTGTGGCAACAACATGTTGATAAGACACTAATTAATTTACCTTGACCGTCGACAGGAAGCATAATGCTCGTGAAGCCCAGGGCCTCCAGGAACTCTCTGCTGCCCTCCACGCAACGAACCTTCTCCTGAAATAAAGCCAAAGGGGGAATAATATAAAAGAAATGAAACAGTCAGAGAGATGAGGTCCACAGTGCTGAGAGAACCCAGTTTCAAACTCACCTGGTACACCTTGTTGCTGAGTTTAATCTTCCTGTATTTCTCCTCTGCGGGATTCTTACATATATTCTCAATATACCTGTTGACACAACATCACTGGAGATATTTAACTCTGTGAAAACTGTAGAAATCAACTCAAAAGCTTAAGTCAGAGTCAGTGTGATGATCAACTGTGCCGAGCGTCTCACTTGCTTATGATGTCCACAGCAGCCTTCACTTTCTCTCTGTCTTTGTTGAATGTGTGAATCATCATAACTGAGGCCTCGACTGCATCCTCCTCAAACCGCTGACGGGACAAACAGAACATGTTTAATCAACAGCACTCAGTGGAAAAACATGCAGTTATATTCAGGTTTATTATTTTGCAAACACATTCTAATTCAAGCTACAACAACAAGTGACAGTATCTTCAGACGTACCATCAAAATGGCCTCTTTAATGTGAACTTCCCTCTCACTCTTGGTTAACGTGGCTCCAGTTAGCGGACAGGTGAAATACACACCTGACACTGAGAGAATGGCGGGATCTTTCACTGGCACTTTGGCTCCCTGGAAAGAATTGTCATTCACCAATATCGTCAGACTAAATATTGATCACTGTGAGCCAAGCGTTATCTTAATGGTGTCAGTTTAGAAACCTTGATTTAACCAAACACATCACCGTCGTACACACCTCTGCTTCATCTGCCTTTTGTTTCTCAGCCAGTGCAGCTGCCTCCGCCTCCAGTTCTCTTTTCACTACAAGCAAATACAGAAAAATGAGCAATTATGTCTTTTTTCTAATAACCAGTGTCTTAAAAATGCTAAGAGATCACAAGCAATAGAAAACATTTGTATTCTTTAATCAAACTCTGTGAACACAGCACAGTTTGATTTTATTCCTCAGCAGCAATTTCTTAAGTTTGAGTCGTGGGGTCGTCACACTCAAGACTTCCTTTCTATTAGTCTGGTTGGACTGAACACAGCTGATTGGATCGTTGGACTAGAGGACCAGCAGCTGCGGAGTTGAGCGGAAGCAAACTTTCTGTTGCTGCCGTTACACAGTTTAGACCCAGCGCTGAACTGCAGGGTGTGCTGTTTCTATGGAAAAGCAGCCAGACTGATTGAAAGTTGTTTGGAATAATGATAGTGTTCTGCTGCTCGTCTGTGCCTCGAGTACGCTCTGACACTCTGACAAATCCTCGTGTAGGGGTGAATGCTGATATTGTGGCACCAGAAGTAAATGAATGAGCAGCAACCAAGTGAAAACCACTTTACTTTTGTGACAAGCAGCGAAGAGAAAAACTAAATGATCCGACCTGATCGACCATCAGGACCAGGGATGCGGCGGTATTAATCAGTAATCCAAGCTGTCCAGTAGTCAATAATATAATATGTATTTTCTACAAAGCAAATTCAAGCTTTTAAAAAATGGCTCGTTTATGGTGAGTTAGTAGTTTTTAAGATGAGAGTATAGCTGTTTTTGACTGTACAATAGAAGACCACAACTATCAGACAGCACTGGATTGACGCCCATATTTCTTTCTAAAATTGACAAAGCCTGATAGCAAAGATCAGCCCATAAATACAGATTTAATTCGGGCTCCACAACCCAAAGCCTCTCACGTAAGAAACAGTAATGTGAGATGAGGTGTAACTTGTCTCACCTTGGTTCCTGATGGCATCCTGAGAGGTGTGGACCTTCGGCCGCTGATGCTGCTCAATCCTGGCCAGGGCTGCAGCTCCAGCTCTCTGGGATCCTTCGCTGGGAGCATAGCGATTATGTTTGGCACCGGAGCTGCCCTGCACCACCTCGGGCTTGGTACTACAGTGTAACGAGAACAGAAGAGACATGTTGTTGCTGTAGCTCCACGTTGGGCCTCAAATCTCTGTCCCCAAGATCCTCTGCTCCCCTGCTCTCAATGCAGCACTTCAACACACTTTACAGCTGCCTCCCGAGTGACTTAAAGAATGATAAATATTCATATATGTCTCTTGTTGTAAACCAACATTGTCAGAGGTTGGTAGAGACTATCTTCACGGTTCAAACTGCAAAAGCTCAAAGGCAGATGGTGTTTCAGATGCAGTTTGATTGCTAATAAATCATTCAACCAACGTGGAGATATCAGTGTCTGAAGTCAAGACATCTTTCTTCACGGCAAATCTGAGGGCCTGGATCCAGTGAGTGTAACATCAGGAGGCGATTAGCTGTAAGTGGGTGATCTCAACATGTTGACTCACAAACACACACTCAACATTTGACCTGGTTAAAAATAGCAATGCTAAAGACATGAGAGCCTTTAAACGGTCCTGACGTGTCATGACAAGATGATACTGAGCTCACAAACCATGCAAACTACAACACTATCCACACGGTAGAGAAACAAGCAGCCTTCTTCTAGTCAGCAGTTGGTCGGTTGTCTTCAGTACTAGTAAGATAAATGTTCAGGGATTAAGTGTTAGCTACCCTGGATTAGCTGGTCGCTTTACATCATGTTATATAAGCTAGTAGCTAACGGGAGGAGACAGTTAGCCCGCTGAACACCTCCTGACATACGGTGAAAATCACTCATCAGCTCTGGTTAGCTTTATGACATGCTAACAGAGGCTCAATAACCATTAACGACCAGCAGCTAGCTGTTAGCTAACTTAGCACAGCAGCCGTTAGCCAGCCAGCTGTGTGTTTAGCTCGAGCGCTGCAGCAGCAGGTAGAAGTTTGTCACCTGGTGTCTTCCGTCAGTTTCTTGCCGGGTCCCGCAGATTTAAACTTGATGTCCTTCTTTATGTCCTCGAAAAACTTCTTCATGTCTGTTTGCTGTGGAAGAAAACGCGGCCGCGGAGACACAGATGGATGAAGAGGAGCTAGCTGCACCTCAGCTGAGAGGAAGAAGGACCAAAACAACTTGTGTCAGCTGACAGGAAACCGCTTCCGCCTCGCGCGCGGTCGTGTCGCCCCCCTGTGGCTGACGTCAGAACCGTCAGTGTAGGTGTGAAAACATCATAAAGATTTGTTTCTAAAAAAAAAGATAAACATTAACATGTCCCTTATATACATCAGGTCCATCTTTCCAGAGGTTTTTCTTGCTTTCTTTGTTTTTTTTAAAGATTATTTTTTGGGCTTTTTGCCTTTAATGAACAGGACAGAGTGAAATGGGGTGAGAGACAGAGACAGTGGTTGACACGCAGCAAAGGGTTGCAAGCCGGAGTCAAACCTGCAACCGCTGCAGCGAGGCATCACCTCGACACATGGGGCGCCGGCGCCATCCACTACTACCGACGCCCCAACTGACTCCTTTTGACGCAAAGGAGCAGCAGCTCTACTCCAGCTCCCTCCAGATGTCTGACTCCTCCCCCTGTCTCTAAAGCCTGATTTATGCTCCTGCCTTGACTCAACGACGTCGCTACGTAGTTGCCATGACGCCGTCGCAAACCCTTCGAACTTCTCCGTCACTCCGTTTGGTCGCGGTGCAATTCACCGCCAGAGCAGTAGCAGGCTTTGTCCTTTCCGGAGTGGTTATCGTCGTCTCTAGTTGATTCTTTGTTTAGCTTCTGGCTTTTCCGGTCACAGAGAAATGAACCCGGAGCACAGACAGACGACTCCGCGTTCATTTCGCGGCTCCGTATCCGTATTGAACGTTGAGCATAAATGGGCCTTAACACTGAAACATCTACATCGCAACAGAAGATGTTTAAAGATGGCGCAATCTGGAAATACGGAACTGGAAATGTGTTGCTACCAAGCAAACCAATCACAGCCCTGCCGGTCTGCGCTGGGTCTGCGTCGCCTCGTCGCGTAGTTCCATTTTTGGGGAGGTGCACGTCAGGCTACGCCGGGGGCTACAGCGAGCCTTCTGCGTAGCCCCGTACCCTACGACGTAGCGACATCGTCGATTCAACGCAGGACCATAAATCAGGCTTAAGGCTGAGCCCAGACACCCTACAGAGGAAACTCATTTTGGCTGCTTGTATCCCTGATCTTGTTCTTTCAGTCTCTACCCAGAGCTCATGACCACAGGTGAGGGTTGGGACAGAGATGGACCAGGAAATCAAAAGCTTCGCCTTCTGGCTCAGCTCCCTCTTCACCATCACAGTTGCATCACTGCAGACATGGCACCAAACCGCCGATCCATCTCATGCTTCACTCTACCCTCACTTGTGAACAAGACCCCGAGATCACGTTGGGCGGTAAATCTCTCCCAACCCAGAGGGGGCAATCCACCGGTGTCCGGCAGAGGACCATGACCTCAGATTTGGAGGCGCTGACTCTCATCCAGACCGCTTCACACTCGGCTGCAAACCGCTCCAGGTCATGCTGGAGGTCACGCTGTGATGAAGCCAACAGAACCACATCATCTGCATAAAGGAGAGATGCAACTCTGAGGCCAACACTGACTTCGGATGAGCGGTTGAAAATGGATGGATGGATTTTAATCTCATGCCGCTTTCTACTATAACTAATAAGTACTTTTTACCTCATTACAATCATTTAGTAACTAGTTACTTTACAAATTAAGATTTTTGCAGACAAATCATATGAAAATATAAAAGCACAGATGAAACAATTTGTCACTTGATAAGAAAATTAACTGGCAACTATTTTCAATATCAATTTAGTCATTTTTGTGCCAAAAACCTTTCATGGTTCCAGCTTCTCAAATATGATATGAAAGACTTTCTCTTCTTCTTTTTAACTGGCTTGTTTTTAGTTACTGAATTTAGTTAAACTTTTTTGCACGAGTACTTTTAATACTTAGGTACATTTCCCTGATTGTACTTTTCAGTAATATTTTTAATGCAGGACTTTGAGTATTTTTACAATGTGGTATTAGAACTTTTACTTAAGTCAAGGATCTGAATACTTCCTGCATCACTGATCACAATGAAGTACATTTATATTATATAATCACATTCACTCTGAAGAAATGTAATATGTTTATATGAAATATAATCAAATTTCCATATTTGTTGATTCAGTGTAAATACCACCAGTACTTCATCTATATTTCATATCACAGTGTATGTATTACAGTATATTCTTATCTATATATTCTATAGATATATATGTTGTAGATGTGTGTGAGTATATGCTGCTGTAATGTAGGAATTTCCATATTTTGGGTTCGATAAAGTTTGTCTATCTCTCTGTCTATGTCTTATTCTTCCTGAATAATTTTCACCCAAATCTTTCCTCCCTCACTCAGTAATCTGGGTCAAAATTAACACACACTTCTAAAAACGAACATTTGATTTTGGTAATAATAATAATAATGATAATATTGATAATAATAATAATAATAATAATAATAATACATCCTTGGCTGCTGCATATCCAAAACAAAGGTGGTCCATCTGAATGAATCCCATCATTATACCCCGATGGCATCTACACCACAGCCTGTGTTGATGATCACTATCTGCAGACATTTTTCCATCTCACACACACAGTGGGGTGAAGGTCAGAGGTCAGTATGTGGTGAGAGCTGGAGGAATGTCCCCCAAAGAGAGAAGTGGTGGATTATTTTGTTCACAAGAGGCTGTTTGCAGAACTTCATGATCTTATCTGAACCTTATTTACATAGCGAGTGTTACTACAGTGAAGTCCTTGTGTGGAAACCCTCAGTTTATGTTTGCTGACAAAGAATCATGTGTATGAAAATGAAGGTATTTGAAAATGAAAGTTCATGTGTGTGAGAGTGTAAACTGGAGAATGAGTGGCTTGCATGGTGCCTTGTAGCCCACATGTTTGTACCATTATAAATAATTCCTGAATAGTTGAATAATGCATGCTGGACCACTGAACACCAAAATTATTATTTCAGTTTTATTTTGCCATCCAGTGGCCACAGTGAGTCGCTGCAACGTGACAGCTTACTGTGACCAAGTACCTGTAAACTGTGCTCAGTTCATTAACCTGCTTCGTCACTCTCCACCTCTACACAACATGAGTTATAAATAACTCAGCAGGTAATCAAGGAATGGACACATAGTATGAACTTATGACTCAAGTGGTTAGTCAACAATCTGGTTTTATACGTCCAAAGAACTTCAATAGAAATAACCTGCTCGTCAACCAGACCAGGCCTCTACTTGTGTTAAGTGTAGCTACACCAGGCTGGTGAAAGAGACTGGGCGTTTAATCAGGCGTAGGCTTGTTTTAATTGAAGCAATACAGTGTAAGCATGCTAGGTATCCTGCCAAACCCAACTGCCTCTAAAATATATACAGTTTATGATATAACAATCTGGAAATCCATCGGTTAAAAAAGAAACTGCAGAATCTGTCTTGAGAGATTAATGATATAAAGCAACCTGGTACACTAATAGTACTGTATTTATTCCAGCACCCTTTGCACTCTGCACCATGACACTGTTGTCTCACATTGTCATTGTCATCATCGTCTATTTTATCATTTTATTTTGCTTTTCCATTTTTTTTACCCCTTGCACGACGTGTGTCCACACACACACAAATACACATATTTGACTGATTTTCAAACTGATCTTACTATATAATGATGAAAAATCTGTGTGTGTGTGTGTGTGTTCCACGTTTTTCTCCTCACTGACTTGGTCAATCCATGTGAAATTTGGCACAGTGGTTGAGGCTCATGGAAGGATGCTAATGAAGCAATATTACATCAATAGCAACCCATTGAAATGTGAAAAAAAAAAAATACAAATATAAAAAAATAAAATGAGAAAAATGCTTCAAAATGGCTAAAATGTGACTGATGGCTGTGGCTCCTCCTGTGGACCACTGTTGGTGTTTTCTAATGTTTGTAAGTGTCTCAACAGTGAAGTAAAAATCTTTAAAATACACAGGATGACTCTTTTTATGAGTATAATTACTACACCAAGACAGATTCTGCACTTATTTATTTATTTATATTTTTTACCAATGGATTTCCAGATTGCACCAAATGTGCAATATTCACAAATGTGTAGCTTCTTACCTATTTCACTTATTTATTGTTTATTGTTTATTATTTATTTTGTGTGGATTAATATTTTAGAAAATTATGTTAAATTTAAATCTTCAAATTTACATTTTAATCCATGACCTTTGTTGGGACACTGGGACTTGAGTCCTCTATTTTTCAACCAAAAAAAAAGATAGATAGATAGATAGATAGATAGATAGATAGATAGATAGATAGATAGATAGACAGCTTTATGCCTCCTTTAAACCCCACAACCTTACTATACTGTCAGCTCTAAATGACTGTGTGACAGCTATAAAAAACTGGATGGCCAATAACTGTCCCCCCCAACTTCTGAAAAACACAAATTGTCCCTCCAATTCTAAATAACCTAAATGATTGAAACTGAACAAGTGTATACAGTAGTCCCATATACTAGGAAAAAAGGGAAGATGATGAGGAGAATTGGGAATCTGTGAGAGGCGAGAGATGAGAACGTGAGTGAATATAACATGCCTGAGACCCTGAAACAAGAAGTAGCATTAACTAACAGTGAGGCAGTGAAAAGGAGGGTGATGTCTGGCTCCATGTACTACTGGCTGTTTAAAAGAAAGAAACAGTAAAGGTGAGCATATGATTCTCTGTGTGGTGCTTTTTGAACGACTTGGTGATGAGCGTCTATGAAATCATGAAATATGCTGGCAATCTGAAGCGCTCTGCGGGCATGATTTGCACGCGTGCGATTAAAAAAGGTCTATTGTCTATTTTCTCCCTTTACTGTTTTTTATGTCTATATTTATATATTTTTTGCTTTATTGCCTCTGTAAAGCACTTTGTGACTTTCATGCTCTTAAAGTTTATTATTATTATTATTATATAGATAGATAGATAGATAGATAGATAGATAGATGAGTTATGTCTATTTCTGTGTAGGTACATTAACTCACTGGACGGTCTCAATCATTCCTGACATGAGGAGTCTCATATTTACGAGGAGCACGTGAAGGCAACACTCCTGCCGCGCGGGTGCCACGTCAAGCGTGACGTAGCAGGAGGTGTAGTCCGGGTGGGAGGCGACGCAGCAGCTCAGAAGCCTCACAGCGAGTGTGTTAATGGTGTCAGAGCCGAGAAGCAGCAGCAGCAGCAGCAGCAGCAGCGAGAGGTGAGGCTTTAATATTTCTGTCATATCGTCTTTTATGTTTTCACCGAGCTAGGCTAACTGTTAGCATCACTGTTAGCCGGTTAGCTGCTAGTGTGCGCTGTGGTGCTGTCAGTCGCGTGTTGCTGCTGCTGCTCCACACACACACACACACACACACACACACACACACACACACACACACACACACACACACACACACACACACACACAGGGACATTAATGCAGTTTGCGAATACACTCATTGTGAGCAGCACAGCTCAGTGATAGCAGCTTAAGTCTGTGCTAATGCTAAGTGTCCTGTGCTGTGAGTGGATATATGTAACAGTTAGCCTGTGAGCTTTGGTGAGGACAGTTTCAGCCTCAGCTTCAGCTTCAGCACTGAGACACACACAGGAAGCATTGTGAATACTTTAAATCATACTTATACTGTGAGTGTATCTAACAGCTGCCTGCTTTAAGCAGTGCTTTGGCTTTTGTTGGTGCAGCCCTCAGCATCCCATTCACAGGCTCAAAGTTCCCCTCCAGCAGGGCTGAGATGATTTCCTGGTCCAGCAGGCTGATCTCTGTGTGTGTGTGTGTGTGTGTGTGATCACTGTGGGTGTGTGTGGTCACTGTGGGTGTGGGCTCACACAAACAGACTCATTAAACATTCCAGTCCTTGTCTTAATTAAAGCTTTACGTAGAGTGTCAGTACAGGATGTCATGTAACTGTCTTGCTGGGTGTTGTCACTGGTTGTGCTAGTTTTACCAGCAGCTGCCAGGAGAAGACGTATAGAGCAGAAATACTGAGGCCATGAGTGTAGTTTTCCTCAGATGGACTCCACCCACATAAAAAAAGGTTTTGACTTGCCATCAAACAAACCGGGATGTTATCACAGTGTGGCGAAATGCCAGGTGTGTTACTGTGGTGGAGGAAACCAAAGTCCTTTTAAACATGAATAAACAGACGCCTGAACACAATCAGATTTAGATTTAAAAACCCAGCTTATATAATATGTGTTTAATTAATGTTAACTCCTCTTTATGCCTTTTATAACTTCTTAATTTTCAGAAATATGTCTAAGAGCATGACCTCGGTAGCTATCTTTCTGCTCATTAGTGACCACTCATCCCATCTTTTCATCTGTGTTCCAGTGTGGCAGAGTTAATCAAAAGCTGTTCATCATGGACCCAAACACTAGCGTACTCGCCCAGAGGTTGGCTAAAGCCGGCCAGTCTCACCTCCTGCAGTTTTGGAGCAAGCTGAGCCCCGAGGAGCAGGTCGAGCTGACCCGTGACCTGCAGCAGATGGACTTTCAAGAGATCAATGGCTTCTTTGAGAAGGCCATGGAGATGTCCAGCAGCAGCAAACAGGAGAAGATGGACGCCCGCATGGAGCCGGTGCCTCGGGAGGTGCTGGGGAGTGTGACGAGGGACAGGGAGAGTCTCAAAGACTGGGAGTTAGAAGGTGAGCTATACAATCTCTCTCTGCACCTATTTACACCTTTAGTTGACTCGACTGATGCTACGAGGAAACAAAGAAGATATTTTTTAGTTTATGACAGTGTCATACAGTCAGCGTGAACATTTGCATTCTTGCTTCGTAACTGCAGGAACAGTTATTCCCAAGAAAGACTGACGCCTTGCAGTCTTGTTGTTATGCAACTGTCCACAGTGAAGTCTCACAGGTGAGGCAGAGGAATTATTTCCTTGTATCACAATGAGAAGCCTAAACGGGATTTAAAACATCACATGGTAACCCAGACGCTTTAATGCTGAGATGTGACAATGGGCCTTCTGGTATTCTCGGATGATTGACGTTCCCGACAAAAGCAACATTTTTAAATCAAACTCTGTGAAATCACTGAGAAGCATCAGAAACTGTCTGTATAAACTCACAAACATTCCCAGTCTTCTGCGTGGATTTGAAACATGAGTAAGTCAGCTCGTGTGGTACATTATGTTTTGCGCAATCCGCCTTGCAGTGGGGGTCTCGAGCATTTAGTGAGTCTGCTTAGTTTTTTCCTGGGGGAGGATGACAGTGGAGACGGGAGGCAGAGAACATCTGGTCTTGATTTGGGCCTGACGTAAATAGTGTTTCTGTTTGACCCTGATTCATGAGGTCACTCTGCTCTGTTCGTACCAAATCAGTGTGCAGGGTGTGGTGTGTGTGTGTGTGTGTGTGTGTGTGTGTGTGTGTGTGTGTGTGTGTGTGTGTGTGTGTGTGTGTAGTCAAAGTCTAGCAGGCCCGCCCAGTTCGCTGGTATAAACCTTGTCTCCTGGCACTGGTAAGAAGAAACAGTGTTGTCACATAGCAGCAGTTTATGTAAGATAAACTGGAACTGTTATGAACCAGTGGACCATAATAAAGGCAATCAAAGACTCAGGTGGGGTTATTAGATTATAGTTCAAGGCTAATTTATCATGTTGCCAAAGTCTTGTAGGAGCAGTTATAGTGTTTGGTGATGGCTTAATAAATTTTATTAATCCATTTTATCAGCTTTTTTTTTGTTAAGTCTGTCATTATTTATCTCAGAGGTCCTTACAAGGCAGGATGCACTATGACCATCAGTAGAGATTAGATATTGTGCTGATACATAGAGATGGTCGCCTAGATGTGTTTCACTATCTTAAATACACTTAATAGCACAAAGGGTGTAACGATACATTGATCTGGATTGATTTACCCATTCACTGATCAACAATCCAATATCAGTGATACTTTTTCATACCTTTAAGATATGCCTTTATATTAGAATTCCCATGGCACATCTGTGTGTCCATTTATACCTTAGTACACCTTCTTCCTAAACACTGAAACACACACTAGGGGCTGTCCCCAAAACCATTTTTGGGGCTTTGTAGCTTCAGGGAGGATTAGATATGATGCTTCAAAACTGTGGTCATCATTCATAAACTTAATGTACAAAAATTGGACTAAAAGAATTTTCCTTTTTTTTTTATTGAACCAGAAACGGCTCCAGATTGTGCAATAATCACATCAAATAAATTACAGCCATAGACCATAGTGGTGCAGTGGTTAGCACTGTCGTCTCACAGCGAGGGGTGTCCAGGGTGAACCCCTCCAGCCCCCGTGACCCCCAACAGGATAAGCGGTTATGGAAAATGAATGGATAAAGGATGAATTTCATGGGCTATGTGGTATTTTTTGGGATAATACCTGTATAATTAACCAAAAAAACAACCCAGATGCATTTGAATACTGATGGCACCATGGCAACGGTCGAAGCTTCAAAGCCTCAAAGCATTTAGGACGGCCCAAGTTATCATCCGCCTCTTTTTAATCTTCATTTTCAGTTTGCACATAAAAAATCTTGGAATTTTTACGCTTGTGGCAGGTTGAAATGCTGATGTATCAATAAAAGGAAAATGCAACTAAGCGCTATGGAAACACAGTCAGCAAATAAATGATGACATACATTCATGACGTCATCTCATAGGGCACTGCAGGCTCTCTTCCTCATCTCTTAGTGGCTTTTAACACACTTATATGCACACAGGGCTGTTTCCATGGTCCAGTGTGCTCTGTTGTTGTACATGCATTGATGTCCTTCGTTTGAGGTTTGACTTGAGCTCTTTTAATTAGGTTATCTTGTTGCTCAATAAACAAACTCCCAATACAGTACAGTACAGTAGTTGATGGAAAATTCCATGATTTTGCATTTTCTTTTGCTAATCGTCTGAAATTTGGTTAAAATTTGTGCTACATGTGGAAGGAAACCCAGCTAGCGGCAGGCAGCCAAGAAAAAGACAATGAGCTTGTCTTGTATTGATCTCAGGCCCCTGAATTGGAGTGGCAGACTTTGTGATATCATTGTCCAAAGAGTTGATACATCGTATTAAGCTCAAACTTGTGATTTACGCCCCTGAATACTGCACATATTCTTGCTGTTGTCGATGTAAATTCAAAGTGTTGTGCTCTGTGCTCCTTCAGGTCTGAAATGCATCTCTCAGAGTAAAGTGGCGGTCCTGCTGCTGGCTGGAGGCCAGGGAACCAGACTCGGGGTCTCTTACCCCAAAGGCATGTACGACGTGGGGCTGCCGTCCCACAAAACCCTCTTTCAGATCCAGGCCGAGCGCATATTGAAGCTGCAACAGCTGGCTGAGCAGAAGCACAAAGTCAAGTGCTGTATTGCCTGGTAAGACATCATGTTGTGCTCTGGGAGGTTATTTAGGAAGAGATGACTGAGGCAGTTTAGTCAGTGTGCCCGTCAGTTAAATCGCTGCTTTATTTGAAGAAAAGAAATACTGTGTCTGTTTTCGTAACGAGAGCTGAAACCAGTTGTCCTAGTTGTGTTAACGTGATGATTAACTGGGTCAAAGGAAACTCAGTCAAGGAAGTTATTACTGGCAAAGGATTAGTTCCCTGTGGAGCAGATCAAAGGACAGTTTGACAGTATGAAAGATGGAGATAACAAGAAGGCAGTGCAGTGCATAAAGTCTACATAACACTGCAGTTAGGGCTTTAACAGTCACTGGACTAGGTCATAATATAATCCTCAGCAGGTCTGATTCTGTAAGGAAGTTGTTACATTTTAATTGTCTGTCATAAACCTAAACTTTATGCCTCTGGGTTTAGGGTGACGTTAATCTTGTTTTTGTGAACAGCGGCTGAAGACATTTCCTACGCCGTTAAAAAAAAGAGAACTGGTCTTTAATTGGAAGGGTTTTTCTTTGCGTGTATCTCCTCCTTCTCTCAGCTGTCTCACACTTAATGTACAAGGAAAACAAATAATCAGCAAAAAGTTTAGAGCTACAATGATTAGTCGGTTATTAAAGTAGTTGATTGACAACTGTTTTGATAATCGAATAATCATTTTAGTGATTTTTTTTTAAGCTTGGAGGTTGGCGGAGGAGCTCAGACAGGTAGGGGGGAGCCAGGTTGTGGAGAGCTTTGTCAATCAAGTCTGGAAGTGATGAATGGGTGAATAAGAGTCTTTGGGCTGAAAAGGAGAGGGATGGACGGAGGCTGGAAGAAGGTTTGATATGTTGGTCAAAGGCGAGGGTTGGATCGAAACTGACACCAAGGTCACAGACATAGGGAGTGGAGCCGTCAGTGAAGAGGGAGAACTTATGGGTGGCTTTGAGAGGAGATTTGGGGCCGGCGATGATGACGTCTGATTCTGATCTGAAGTTTTAGGAAGTTGGTTTGAAGCCAGGATTTTATTTCAGTGACGCAGTTGGTGAGGGTAGAGTGAGTGGCAGGATGGATGGCTTTGGTGGAGATGTGGAGCTGAATGCTGTCGGTGAAACAGTGAAACTGAAGTCCATGACGGCTGATTATTCGACCAAGGGGGAAAATGTACAGGATGAAGAGAAGGGGGCCGAGACCTGAACCTTGGGGAACACCTTGGGAGAGGGGAACAGTGGGAGATTTGCAGTTGTTTATGCTGATGAGCTGGTATCTGTCGGAGATTATCTGTTAAAATAAAACAAACCATTTGCAGATGTCACCAGAAATCACACAGGACATGTTTCAGTATTTTCCAACATTTTCTTGTCAAAACAATTAATAAAGGAAATCATCAATTATGAAAGAATGTTAGCTGCAGCCCCAGCTAAGTTTATTCTGTGTTGCCTTCAGGTACATCATGACCAGCGGCAGGACGATGGATTCCACCAGGGAATACTTCTCACGACACAACTATTTTGGCCTGGACAAGAACAACATCATCTTCTTTCAGCAGGGCATGCTGCCTGCCATGGACTACAACGGCAAGATCATTATGGAGAACAAAGCAAAGCTCTCCATGGCCCCAGGTAAGTTTACCCTTTTTTGTTTTTTGATTTGTGACTTTTGGCTCTGATCGCTGTGTTGTTGCGTCTTATTTGGCAAGTGATGTTTGTCTGTGTTTCAGTGCCTCTGTGTCTGTATTTCAGATGGGAACGGGGGTCTTTACAGAGCTCTGGGGAACCAGGGCATCCTGGATGACATGGAGCGCAGGGGGATTGGATTCATCCATGTGTACTGTGTAGACAACATCCTGGTCAAAGTGGCAGACCCCTCCTTTATTGGTTTCTGTGTGAAGAAGGGAGCGGACTGTGGAGCTAAGGTTGGTCACACCTCCTGCTCTTTGTGTCTTTTTTTCTGATTCACAGTGTTAGCAGCACCTTTCTAAGGATTTCAAATACGTCTGCCTCTAATTACAAATCATCTTTCAGCAGTTCTAATGTATGAAAGTTAATTAGATTAGATTAATTATAGATTAGATTGTGCTCCACTGCTTTTTTTTATTTCAAATGTGCAATGTGTAAGATATGACCAGAATTTAAGTTTAATGCATTAAAAAATGAACTAATATTATTAACACGATGTGAAGAAGGAACTGTTTTTGCATGCTAATCAGCTAGCCGCCAGCCTGTCCTGTTTCCTTACAACACTTAATAATGAGTCACTGTAGCGTCCAGTCTGGCAAGTCCAGTATTAGTTTTCTTGTTTGGAGATACCTGTGATCTCTCCTGACATAAAGGTCAGCCATCTTTTTATGTCTTCAGCTTCCTCTTCTGTAGTTGGAAAAACCTTCTTTGGTCCCATCTTGTTTGTTTGTACTTCCTGCAGACATGGTTTGGTCAACCACATAAACACTGCACTGGGCAAAGTTTCACAATGGCTACCTGCGTCAACATGGCCGAGGCCAAGCTAGCCAGCACGCTCACCAAGCCCTTTTAGGCAAGGTCCGTGCACACGATCCAGGCAAGGCCAAGAAGCGTCCAAGTTCAGACAATCTGAGGTCCGAAATCCACGATACTGGTGTTGTTAGGTCAGCTACTTCAAGCTGGTTATACAGCCAAGCTTGCAGACTTACTGTCTTAAATCGTGTTCTCAATCCAGGTGTTAATCAAATCCAAATTTTAATGTGTCCAGAGCCAGATAATCTGAGGACAGAAACCAAAAATTTGTTGCTTTTTGGGCAAAAACTGTCAAAAATCCAGGTGACACACAAAGACAGACAATGCAACTAATGACAATACAAGCTGCACTGGAAAACATTGCAAATTGTGTCAATCTATCATTTTGATGCGACTGTTTTCTTGCTGAAATTGAGTTAAGTTTAAGTTTATTTACTTTATTAAGCAAGATATAACATAAACCAGTGGTTCCCAACTGGTCCAGATGTCTCCTTAGTCATTTGTTCAAGGTCCACGCAGTTTAATACATGTTGTCGAGCTAGTTAGCCGTCTCTGTTCAGTGGTTGTTCATTAGTCAAGCAGTAGCCAGCACTTCAAAATAAAAGCTCTCTGCCAGAAATTCACTGTACTTAAAAATAAGGTGTTTTTTTTTTAACAAACTTGACATGTTTCAGAGTCACTTGTGACCAATTCAGAAAAGATCCGGGATCCACTTTTGGACCACGACCCACCAGTTGGGAACCACTGAGAGTGTTAATGGATCCATATGGAACCAAAATTCTGCCCCCTATTGTTTTGGAGCCTGCGGCCAGGCATTACACGTTGTACCTTTAAAGATCTTAACGTTGTGACTCTTTGAGAAGAGCCAGAATCTTTTTCTTCCACGTCAGAAGCTGCACTTGAAGAGAGGAAAGATTATCAAAGGTTGACACAGCAGCTGGTTGTTCCTGTCATAACGTTGCTCATTATAGTGCACCTGCAGCACTGATAAGCTCAGTTTCCTTTAATCAGACCAGGAAGTAATGATAATACTTTAAGGATGCACGCACGCAATGATTGTAACCTGTTGAACAGGGTAAAAAAAAAAGTCCATATTAGTTACAAGTTAAAGAAAAATACAAATACTGGTGTGTGTGAAGAGTGTAAGATTGTTAAAAGTGAGCACACTATGTCTAAACCTTGAGGGCTGATTGTGATCCAGTCCAATCAGTCAGTCTAGTTTTAAATTCCAGAAGTGCCTTGTATTAAAGGCGTGGTCGCCTGGTCTCTACAGTTTAACTATCAGTTTGTAGGCAGCTGCACCTTCCACAGCTCACCACTGGGTGGCGGTACAGCCCACTGTGTCTCCTGCTGTAGTCTCACGGAGCAACAAATTCATCACAGCTTTCTAGGAAACTTGAGGGTTGAGCCCAGAACTGTTCCTCACTCTTCATCATGGTCTCAGATAACACCAGTGTGATGTGGAGATGACACTTTTTCCAAAACAGTTTCTCTGGACTTTCATTTTGGGAAGGAAAAAGCTTTTCAGGGTACAACGGTTGAACTGGAAACTTTTTCCACGAGTGGATAAACACATTCATGATTAATTCTAACTCCCCCTTTTTACCCCATAATCCCCTCATTTTGTTTGGCAGTGTCATTACAGGCAACATACTGTGCATGACATAAATAGTTGGGATGTGTCTCACAGAACGAGTTCATCAGCTTAAGACACATTCGGGAAGAAAATTTACCGGCGGAGCTAGTTTTACCAGTTTCTCCCTTTTTGATGTTACAGTGACTCGTCCTCTCTCACATATTTAATTCATTAAGAAAGACAATGTAAAGCAACACATGGCATTATAGATAGCTAAAATCAAAATGTACGTCTCTTGGTCCTGCAGCACAACAGGAAAAGATTAACAATGATAAACTATATACGAAACAAGAAACATTGATCTTGTTGGATTCCTAAAGCACAATGACACACAACACGCTCAGTAATCGCATTGTGTGATCAAATCAGCTGTGTCTTTTCCTGACCTCGAAAATCTTACTCATGCTTTTGTATTCTTGCGTCTCGACTGCTGTAACACACAGTGTTTACATGCCTCAGTAAATCTCCAGTAGCTCCGCTTCAGCTGGTGCAGAACACTGCAGCTCGGATTTAAACTGGGACAAATCATAGGTCACATATCTCCCTGATTCTCGCCTCCCTCCACTGGTTGCCAGATAACTAGAAAACTGATTTCAAGATTCAATAACTTTAAAATCTCAACATGATTTAACCCTGTTATACGGCTGAGCTAACCTGTGCTCCAAGTCGTGACCTGAGATCCTCAAGCCGCTAGTCGTCCCTGCATCGAGGCTGGTAACTAAAGGTGACTGGGATTTTACAATCGAGGCCCAGAAGCTCTGGAATTCTCTGCCTGAGGAGATTAGGGCGGCTAGCACATTACCCGCTTTTAAATTATTGCTTAAAACATTTTATAGGGAAACTTTCTTTTTAATGTCTGATTTGTAACTTTTGTGTTTCATTTCCTTTGTATTGTTTTGTTGTCGTATTTCTGTGCGCTTTGTGAAGCACTGTGTAACCCTGTTTACATGAGTGCTATACAGATAATAACAATAATAATTATTATTACTGTAGACATGTCACATGCCAGTTTGTTAGACATCGTGCAGCCCTAGACTGTTTAACATAATGAACATTTTAAATCAGATTTATTTAGAGAGCACATTTAAAAACAGCAAACGTTGACCAAAGTGCCTCACGAAGAGAAAAACAAACAAAACACAAGAACCATCAAATAAGAACAGTCTTAAGTTGGAGAACGTAAGTAAAATTAATAAGAGAGCACAATATTTGACAGAATCATAACACAGAAGTAGCATCTCACAAACAAATAGTCTCAAATAGTGTCATCATCCTGAGGCTGAAGGAAAGAGATGGGTCTTAAGACGGGTTGTGAATGTTTCAGTAGAGAGGGAAGATCTAAATTTGACTGAAAATGCTCAATCACTTTTGTTTTTACCTGGGTTTGAGGAATTTAGAGCAGCGATTGGTCAGCAGGTCTGAGGGGCTGGGAGGTGGATTGGGGATTACACTTTAAGTATGAATCCTTCGCACTTTTTTATGGATTCTATGTATTCTGTATTTCACTGATAACCAGTGTCAACAACCGTAAATAACTGAGCCTTAATAAGAAACGTGAGTTATATCAAATTCACCCCCATATAGCTGTCATCAACAGGGAAATTAGCCAAACTGCCCAAATCAGGTTTATGTATCAGGCTGTAAACATTTCGGCTGTGAAGTCAGAGGGGACTGACTCGCTTTTGGAGCCAGCCTCAAGTGGCCATTTTCAGAACTGCAGTTTTTGGCACTCTCATGTTGGCTTCAGTTTTCAGCCCTGGAAGTTGCCGCTGATGAAAAGTAGCGGCTGGGAGATGAAAAGCAACACCATTCCCAGATATGTAAGTGATAAGATCCTGCATGTGAGGGAAATTCACCTGACAATGCTGTGAAAACAATGCAGAGTGAAGCTGGTTGGCCTTGTTAATATCAGCTGGTTGTAAAAGATGTTTGAGCAGTTGTTGTCACGGTTGCCACCAGTAGCAGATCCAAACAATAAGCTGGAGAGAGCGACATGCCACCAGCAAGACAAAAGCTTTTGTTGACTGATGCTTAAATGAGTGATGATGATGAGGCCAAGATGTCCTTCTTGAGCAATAGGATATGATCGTAGACTTATTCATACATCTGTGACTAACCATTGCTGCCAGGCCTTCCATACTTAGATTTAGAGAAATGTCTCAGTGCCATGGCAACTTCATCCAGCTCATCACGCTCACGTTTTTCATTTCATCACAGTTGTGTTTCCACTTCTTCTTTAAAATCACGTGTAAATGAGGTCATGTGTTAGACTGTGTGCTTGTGACCTCGTCAGACTGACTGTGTCTGGGCACAGTGAAAATAATCTTACCACACACACACACACACACACACACACACACACACACACTGTATATTTTCCAGCGAGCACAGAATAGATTTAAATATTTAAGTGCAGACCTTCAGATCGCCCCAGACCCCGCTCCTGTTTGACATTACGAGCTGTGCGGTGGAGCAGAGATGGAAGGATCAGATCAGAGCACAGTCCCACCCTCCTGTCATAAATTACTAAGCTCCACTACAGTTCATGTGGCTTCACCACCACCACCACCACCCCTACCCCTCACTCCACCCCATTTACCAACCCCCTCATCAGGACTCCGCTCTGTCATTAGCTACCAGCAGATGGGGAGAGGCTTTTTTTTTCATTCAGTGCAGACTGTAACTTGCTGGCTGTACAGAGTGAAGTACACTTAAGAAAATCTGATCCTTTGAGCCGTTTTTGAGTTTTATCCAAATATTAAGAAACTGCTATATTTAACTTTTCATCTCTGCCGCTATTAGTCGGGGAACAAATCCCCCCAAAAGGCTTTAGTTTTTAAGATACACCTACCTGAGGCGAAACAAAGAAAAACATGTTATTCAATAGCTTTAATAAGTCGAGCTTTTTGAATGGATGGATGTGCAAAAAATGTATTTACTCCAAAACAAGTTTATTTGGATCCTCTGCAAAACCAAAAATAGTGAAAATGTAGGTTTCTTTAAAAGGGTCGGGGTCTGTTTGGAGGGATTTTTGACCATTTTTATCATTTTTGAATGGTAAAAAAAGCCTTAAATTAGCACCTAAACTGTAAGAAATGGTATCAACCCAAAGATTTCCGCTCAGCTTATCTCAATTGCCTTGAGATAAGTATGACCTGGATAAATGAGAGTATCCACAGGCATGCTCAAGTTATGAGACATAATTGAGTATGGAAATGGCGAGGGATGGGTATCATTAAGATTTTAATGATGCTGACCCCAGATAGGAGAAATTAAAAGATGCATACCAAACAAATGTTGGAGTCCCACGAGGGTTTAACTAAATGCTGTTTCTCGAGCAGCAACAGTATTTTTTTACAACAGCAAAGTCACTACATAAATAATATTCCTGACATCACAATATTGAGTGAAATGTGGGCTAGTGTGGAGCAGCCTGAAGACCTGAAGGCCACAGAGAGTGTTGATGTTTTTAAAAGCAAACTCAAGAACTACCTTTTTATCCTGGCTTTTAATTTAACTTTATGTCTTTTTTTTTTGTGTTGCATAGTGTTTGTATGAAAGGTGCTATATAAATAAAGTTTGATTGATTGATGTACTTCCATCATAATGTTCAAAGCCCCGACACACTCTGAACTTTAGAGTTTAAATAGGTGAGTAACCAGAACACAGTGTTTTTACATATTTATGACAAGAAAAAAATGACACACACAGCTCAGCTGCATCTCAAATTAATATGCAGGTTCCCAGCTTTCAGTTGCATTAACTGTTGACCTGCTGTCGCCCCTTAAAGATCCCCTGTACACATAGTAATTTGCATCAACAAAAAATCTTGTGTCCTTGTTTGCAGGTGGTGGAGAAAACCAATCCAACAGAGGCAGTGGGTGTGGTCTGCAAGGTGGACGGGCTTTATCAGGTGGTGGAGTACAGCGAAATCACCCTGGCAACTGCTGAGAAGCGCAGCGCTGACGGCCGACTGATGTTCAATGCAGGAAACGTGGCCAATCACTTCTTCAGCTTCTCCTTCCTCAGAGACGTAGTGCAGTAAGACTAATCCACACTGAGCACACGCACACTTTCTATAAACTCACACACACACTTTGTGCTCTTCTCTCTCAGGCAGCTGTTGTTTCTCTCGCA
Source organism: Epinephelus cyanopodus (assembly GCA_026686955.1). Lineage (NCBI taxonomy): Eukaryota > Metazoa > Chordata > Actinopteri > Perciformes > Serranidae > Epinephelus > Epinephelus cyanopodus. Next base: position 2,288,713 of record CM048920.1, read on the forward strand.
GCAAGAACAGTAGCTCCGCACCATTATACAGTAAATGTGCTGCAGTGAACCAGCTTCTTTTCTCTCTGTTTATACATCAGGAAGTACGAGCCAAAGCTGCAGCACCACGTGGCCCAGAAGAAGATCCCATATGTGAATGCGGAGGGTCAGCTAATCAAACCAGACAAACCAAATGGAATTAAAATGGAAAAGTTTGTCTTTGACATCTTCCAGTTTGCCAAGTGAGTTACAGTGCATTTTTTCCACAGAGGGCACAGAGTGTGTGTGACAGCGTCAGCAGACAGCCGCTCGCCTCAAAGTAAAAGGCCTTAAAGTACTGAGAGTACAATGAATATCTTATGCTCCTTATGAGAGGTGGCTGGATTGCATATGTTCTCCTGGCAGGCTTCTGGGCTCTGCCTTTGACTGGTCCTTGATCTGTCCCTCCGTGCATGAACCAACCCCCTTTTTCCAGTCCCGATCCCCATCCACCAGCCCCAGTCCTGTCATTGCTCCAAGGTCTGGTCCAGCAGACTGAGCCTGCCAAGCTCCCTGCAGGAAGATGGAGGTTTATGAGCTGTTCACTCATTCCACCTCCTCCACGGCTGCATGACATCAGCCCTGAGTCACGTCACTACTAATAGAACTATACATCTAATGAAAGGATTCCTGTAATGATTGACCGATGGAAAAACACTGCAGACACGTCCAACTTCCTTCGAGGTTTATTCGTTGTATTTCAAAGTAAAAAGGATGAGAAGTAGTTTTCTGTGCTGCTGTGGAGATGGATTCCAGTCGTGCCCAAACTGGCAGTCTGGCGGCTTTAGCAGAATCCAGATGGGCTGACTCACTTTGCAACCAGATTTTTAAAAAGTTCTGCCTTTTTCTGTTCTTTCTCTGCAGTTTGGCTGAGAGTCTTACAGTGTGTTGTGTGTGCCACATGTGCCATATGTTGTGTTAGAAGCTCTGATCATATCAATAATGGTGATTTTATTTGCTTCTGCTGCGCAACACATCATTTCTGACTCAGGCACTTGGACTTGTTGTGTGATTAGTTTGGATCAACGCTGGTCTGTGAGGGGATTTTGGCGCTGTGGTCACACTCCATGTTGTAGGATCACATGACGCACACTGGCATCCGTCACACAATCATTACAAAACAATGGCTGTAAATCAAAAGATACATTTTTCCGACGATAAAATGATGTAGGACCGAAATTTGATCCATTCAGAAATTCAGAAAAACCTCAGTGTGCAATTTTCTAGTAGTGAAAGGGACGCCATCTTGGAGTGAGGTGTCCAGTTTTCTTAATAATACCTCAACTTCTGATTTATCTCCTTCATGTCAACGAATCATTTCAGCTTTAAAAGGGAAAGTTCACCTCAAAATAAAACAACAAAATGTGTAGTTTTCTTCTTACCTGTAGTACTGCAGTAGGGATGTCTGCCTTCGCTCCAGTATAATAGATCAAGATGGCGCTCAGCTTGTGGTGCTCACAACGCCAAAAAAATACATTTGAAAAACTCCAACAGCAATGTCTGTCCAGAAATCATGACCTGGTTACTCAAGATAATCCACAGACCTTGCTGTGAGAAGTTTCATGTAGGAAGTATTTTCTTTCCACTAAACTACACCCGCCAATTGTATCACTGTGCAGAATGAAGCGTGCATCTACTGCTAGCTCACCTAGCATCTCTGAGCTAGCTAACAATAAGGGGCGGACACACCAAACCGACATCAAAGAACTAGTGGCGACGAAAGCCAACTGTTGCGTTATCTACGTCGCCTCACGTTGTCCTGTGTCAGTTGTATTTGAACACACTACACTAAAGTGGGAAGAAGCAGCGGGTCTGTGGGGCAGCTGAGTGAAGTGGAGCCTGAGGAGGAAGCACCGGTTAGCCCCGGTTTCACTACAAGCAGATTCACTCGCTACAGGGGCGAGGAAATAAAACCTGAACAACCAATCAGAGTGATCTCTCTCACCGACAAGCTCCACCGCAGATTCAACATGCTCAATTGGCCAAAAAGCCGCCAATGCCAACAATGCGGGACACACCGTAAAAACTAGGCTGACAGACGCTCCCCTTAGTGTGTCAGGGCCTTTACAGCTCAGTGAAGGATGACGCTATTAACGTTTACATCTTGCACTGTCACGAGCAGGAGCCTCTCCTCCATGAGCAGATGCACGCTTCCTTCTGTACGGTGTGATACTGTTGGCAGGTGTAGTTCAGTAGAAAGAAAGTAGTAATTTATGTAAATAAAAACAAATGCTGGTTCCTTCTTGCAGAAAGAGAACGCCATCCCAGTTGTTGGTAAAGCAAACAGTGATGAGTGCCACAGCTGTGTCCAGTTATAAATCTAAGGGCTGAATGTTGTACCTTCACTGGGAACCTTTGCTGTGTTTGCCTGTGTGCTGATGTGCTGCTGTGCGTCTGCAACAGGACATTTGTGGTGTACGAGGTGCTGCGCGAGGACGAGTTCTCCCCGCTGAAGAATGCAGACAGTCAGGATGCAAAGGACACGCCCACCACGGCCAGACACGCCCTCATGTCCCTCCACCACCGCTGGGTGCTCAACGCCGGGGGCCACTTTATCGACGAAAACGGCAGACATGTGCCCGCCATACCCAGGTGACTGCAGCCAGCCTGCTGAAACACATCATGCTTTCACTTCCCACGATTCACACACACACCATGTTGGCATGAACACAGAAACGGGGTCTTCGTTGTCACTCCCCACACTTTGTGTACAAATGCATTGGCTTTTTTTGTTTGTTTGTTTGTGTTGTATTCTTTTAGCCTCACACTCTCACTTCCCCTCCTCCCTCATGCTTGGTTTGCTCCTGTGTGTCCCGTGCAATGTTTCCAGAGACGGAGCAGCAGGCAGTGTCACAGATGATGGCAACAGAAAGTAATTATTATCCCCCTGCAGTACTGAGTGCATGGTGATGGGGTTTTGGCTTTCTTTCCTGCTCGCTCAGATGTGTTAACACTATATAACATTACTCCTGATCCCCTCTCCTTCATTACCACTGAAAAGAGGAGCCTTTGTGGACGCATGCCAGGCGGCAGCCATTTTTCTGTCTCTTAACAGTCAGCTGTGATGAAGGAAGTGACAGCAAGGATCAGTTTAGACGACTGAAAACACGGCGCTCTTCATGTCCTGGTCAGATGATGTACAGTCATAATGACCTGCGGACAGATCATTTTCCCGTCAGATGGTTGCTACTAATACACATACTGTATTGCATGCTGGGTAATGGGCACCGGCCTCACTTTCTGGTAAACTCTGACAACTCTGCAATGGATGATGAACCTGTTGATTTGTCTGTGAAATAGTTACGACAACGCCAGCTTTATTGCTTCCTAGTCGGCCTCTGAGTTTAAATCTACCTGCTTTTTTCCCTAGACATAATAATAAGGCCCTGTCTACACCTGTACACATATTTTTGGAAGAGGATATTTTCTTCCACATTTTGGCCTCTCGTTCACACGCAATCGTAGTTCTAGGTCACTGAGAGCGCCGAGAGGACGATCAGACTTGACTATCTAGAGGAAGTAAAAGTCCTAACAAGGCGTCTGCATGTGTGGAAGGATCGTGTTAGGTCACTGAAAGTAAGATTTGTTTTTCCTTCGACAGGCTGCAATGAGGTTAAAAACAGAGTTCAAATGACGTTTTTCCAAACAACTTTTTATGTCGGGGCTTCAGGACACTTGGATCACTACGGACGAGCAGTATGGAGATATTTTGTGGTTTCAATTATGTGTTTTTGGACGTTTGAATCTGGGGCGCCGTCAGCCTCCATTAGGTGGAGTTGTGTTGCTACCTCCTTACCTCGAAGACACTCAAAACAACCACGGGAAAATGACACAAAACCACAAATAGATGCATGACAAACACAAAGTCTGCTTGTCTTCGTCCTGTGTTGTAGAGGTGGTCGGGCCGTTCCATATATGTGCCCAGCGGTTAGCCTGTACACGTTACTATCTCTGTGACAAGGGGAGACTGCTGACAGCTAACGTCAGTGAGCGTTCTAGCACAGGCAGATATTTTGTAAAACGACCGTGTGTGAACATCAATTGTTAAAACAGACGGGGAAAATATCAGTTTTTAATAATATCCGTATACGTGTAGACTGGGCCTAACTGAGCATGTGCTTCAGTAACATTCATGGCGCCCATGAATGTTACTCCGGCTCTTAGTTAAAGGGCTTTTTCTTCCCTCTTACAGCTTTGCCTTTATTCTAATGATACAGCTGTGTGGGCAGCTGCTCAGAAAACACCTGATGTGTGATTAGTGATTGTTGTCTGTAATGATTATCTAGAATTAAACAGGCTGAGTGAGGGCAATGTGGTGGCAGGTTCCCCCAGTGTTGTTCTTGGGGTTTTCAGGAGCACTGGGACGAGACACAGCCACATTACCTGCCACTCATCTGTTTTCTTCTAGAGGAAGTTTGTTACGGGTCAGAGGGCTAATCACTGGTCATGTCTGGGAATGATGAGGCTCTAATTCTCTGCCTTTTGAACTCTAATCACAAGCCGCAGTAAAAGAACAGCTGTGTCAAGGACGTACAGCTGCTTCTCTCAACTACAGTCCCTCTGCCTTTTCATGAGATGATCACTCACTCTGTTTGGCTGTTTTCTTCCTCTGATCCTCCCTGAATTCCTCCTTTTTCCAACACAGCCTGAAGGACGGAACAGACCTGCCAATCAAATGTGAGATCTCCCCGCTGGTGTCCTACGGGGGAGAGGTAAGGAGGCGAGACCTACTGTGTTAAATGGAAACTCCAGATGTTCTGCTCCTGCTGCCGCGCTGAAACACTCTGTACACCCACTAACAATATCCTGATGGTGTTTACTGCTTTCAGGGTCTCGAGGAGCTGGTGAAGGGACGAGAGTTTCATCCAAACGTGATGATCGACGAGAACGGAGTCCAGGAGCTGGTGAAGAACGGAGTTTAGACAATGAAGCTAGAGAAAGAGAGACAACCCAAAGACCAACCTCCCTTTGTCTCTCAACGTTTGCGGGGAGAAACTGTGATGTCATCGATGTGCAATAACAAATGTGTGCGTGCATGTGTTCACGAAAGAGGCCGTCCTCTTCAGAATGATATGAATGAACGAGCCAGATGAAGTGTCATCGTTTACTTTTCAGCGCCAGGTTTTCTTTGCCTTGTATGTTGAAGTCACACTTAGTTCATGTTTGTTTTGGAGAGCACTTGAACGCAGCACGAGATGAAGGACGAGATCCCTGTCACGCCGACTGGATGAAGCAGTCTTCGGGTGCATCTATTTATTTTGCTTATGAGACTTATTTTTATATGATAGATGCTCTATAGGTGGAAGTGACCATCTACTCGTTTTACCTGATGATTTTTATACAACATCTGACTGAGATAAAATGATCATAAAGATGTTTCTTACTAGCATGTAATCAAGGTACATGGTACGGGCTGTGGGGGGTATTTATAATATCTGCTTCTTTCTGCTTGTAATCACTGAAGATTAGATATTATTCAGCTTTAAGAGATGCTATGATTTCTATCACCTTTATTAAAGAAATTTCCTAATTGGAAAATGTTCTGTGTGTGTGTGTGATGACCTGTGCACATACAGGCTACCTATTTTCAGTACAGTGTGTTGTGGCATATAAACATTTCCTTTTTTGAAATAAGCATTGGTACGTTTTCGGACAAATCAGCGCACGCTGTGTGAGTGTGTGAGTTTCACTTGCCTGTGTCTGCAGAGTGTGTTTTTTGAATTATAGCTGCTGGTATCTTGAATCAAAGTTTCCAGCACATGGTTTATGTTTAAGATGGGCCAGAGCTTACAACACTGCTGCTGCTGCTGCTGCTGCTGCTATGCAGGAAATATTCTCTGTGGCTCCTTTCTGACTCACTTTCTTACTCTCCAGCTCCATTACTGCATTACGATGCAAAATAACTGCAGTATGGGTACTTGTTGATCTTTGCACAGATTTAACAGTCTTGTGCACTGGTAGGCAACCTGCGGCTCCAGAGCCACACGGAGCTCTTGCTCCTTTCCAGTGGCTTCCTCTGGCTTTATCAAAAAGTTACACGCAAAATGATTTTTTTTAAGACTGTAATTTTCATTTATCAGTGTTGTAGGTCTAAAGTGACTCTCACATTCTTCATTTAGAAAAATATGTAGCCTATACACTGAATAAATCCTCAAAATTTTCCTGAACCTCAGTCTAGGCTAGCTATGGATTCCAAACCCAGAAAACAAAGTCTTGGAGGAAAACAGAGCATTTAATGGTGTGTGCACTGATTTGTTGCTTTTACTGCAAAGCTACAACGTTAAAGCACCAAATAATCATAAATGGCCTGGCGTAGAGCCACTTTGTGGTGAAACCAGTGGTGTATGGGCCCCAGTACACGCTACTGTGCATGTGCTGTCTTGACAGAAATAGATCCTTGACATCAACATGCACGTTACCCAGCAGTCACCACTGCACATTCAACAAAAATATCAAAGAAAATTAATCATTAAATGGAATAGTTTTATTGATTGTTTTAGGGCTGCAACATTAGTCGACTAATCGATGACTAATCGACTATTAAAATAATCGATGACTATTTTAGTAGTCACCTAATTGGTTTGAGTCATTGTTTATAGAAAAGTACCCAAAATACTCTCATTGCAGCTTCTTCTGTTCAGATATTGGCAGCTTCACACACTCTCCCATGACGGTGAACTAAAACCCTTTGTCATGAGTATGAAACAAGACTTTAGATGACATAGTTTTGAGGATTGGGAGAGACAGACTGACATTTTTCAACATTTTAACACATTTTTCGATAAAATGATTAGTCGACTAATCAATGAAATAATCAACAACTGACAATGAAAATAATTAGTTGCAGCCCTAGTTTATTTATAGATGTTATAGCTTATGTAGAAAAGGCATTTTGTTTGAGATAAATACTGACTATTTACAATAAATAAATAAAGTAAACCATGATGTAGATGGGTTTATCTTTTTGAGGACATATATAGCAAATAGCAAATAATTTTTACATTCAAAATGTTCTTTTCTTTCAATCTTCCCTCTTTGAACACAGATGTACGTTCAAGTCAGCAATCTGAATCATTGCAGGGGCCGCTCTGTCACCAGGCCCCTCCACCTCTTGGGCCCCAGTGCACTGTGTATATTTATGCGTCTGGGTAAAGCATGTTATCAGATGCTCATTTAGGCCTGTTAGTAATGTCGATGGGTTAATTTAGACTTTAACAGTTGTGTTTGCTTCATTATCAGGGTCAAACAGATAGTTTTGTGCCTTTCTGGACAGAAATGGCTCTTATAATAAGAAAAGTTGCTGACTGCTGGTCTAGTGTGAGAGTTTAGTGGCGCCGCGAGGCTGCAGAGCATGTCAAGGTGAACTACGGTGGCCGACGCGAAAATGGCTCCGCGCTCTCGGCTACCGTAGAAACAAAATGGCGGCGCTAGTGGCTCATTCCAAGGTAAGAGCTCAGAGATTCTTAGTTTTTAGTGATTATACGCTAAAGACAACATACTTGTTGTATTATCTTCGATTTTTACCAATATATTTCCCGAAATATTTCACACCGGACTCCTGACAAACTGTAGAAACTCTACTGCAGAGCTCCTCAGTGTGTGATGACAGTCTGCATCTTAGCTCAGTGTGTTAGCATGCTAGCACATGTCTTTGGCCGTAAACACTCAGTGCAGCTTCTGCAGGTGTTGTCAGCAGGTGCGGACAAATAATGGCGCGTGAAAACTTTAATGTGTCAGTCAAGTTACATCGTGTTCTGTCCAACAGCTGTTGAGTCTATTTACTCAAAACCACAAATCTGAAGCTCGAAAGTCAAGAGATCACCAAAGTCAGAGGGCTTCACACGATGAATGCTCAAAGCTCAAAGTTTCATGACAATCAATGCAATATTTATATTTCATATATTTCAGTCTGGATCAAAGCAGGGATCAGACAGACTGACGTTAACACCATTAGAGGGCTAGCATGTCTAAAACTGTGCAACATCAGTGGAAGAAAATGTCATTTTAAATAGACAATAAAATCCATGAATCTCAGTTTATCCCCTTCAGGACGAAAAATAACACACATTTTAATGAATAAAACAATGGTTTAGTAAATACAAATAAATATGGAAGTTATTGAATAATAAATAAATAAAAAATAAATAAATAAATACAGAGGTTAGGATCTTATTCATCCGTTACATACAGACACAGAAATACATAAATTAATAATGTTAAGTTAAAAATTAAATTTAAAATTCTGTAACCTGCTATTTAATCATCAACTTTTTTTATTCATGCCTTCATCTGTTTATTTACACATTTATTCCAATAAGTATTTATTCTTTTACTTATTTCCGTATTGATTAATGAATTTCTATATTTATTCATATTTTTTTAAAATTTATTTTTATTTATAAACCTTTTTGTTTATTTATTCCTATATTTATTTATTTATTTATGTCTGTATTGATAAATGCGTTTCTCTATTTGATTATTAATTTTTTAATTTGTTAATAAGCCTTTTTATTATTTATTTATTTATTTATTTATGTCTGTATTGATTAATGCATTTCTATATTTATTTGTCAATTTTTCCATTTTTCTATAGCCTTTTTATATATATATATATATTATTTAATCCTGTTTATTTATAAATTTATTTATTTCCATATTCATTTATTCCTGTTTTTATTTATACATTTATTTGTTAATTCCTGTATTTATTTATTTATACATTTATTTATTTTATTATTGATACTTAAGTCATTTTTTGTTCTATATAACAGGCAACTTTTGCATTAAATAGGAAAAATCTAAACTCGCAGTGTCTTTGAATGAAACCGTCACATTTCTAATAAAACCGTTAATTTCTTTTGTGTGGTGAAACCGTTCGGGCCACATCAGCAGCAAAACACACACTTTATGACGTCAGTAGAGGACAACCTCTCTCTGACACCTGACTCACACTTTTCATGGATCTGGTTTGACGATTAAGGCTGGGACAAACCGCAGTGTGTTAGGGCCACTGAGTTTAATAAAAAAAAAGTTGCTTCTTTGGTATTTCAAGCGCAGACAAAGATGGAGTTTCATGTGATCATCAGATCTGCAGTATAATGATAATAAAGTCATGTATTTACAGCGCTGTAGACTAAGCACGCGTGCAGCACAGTAGCAACAAACTCTTTCTATAAATCTGTGATTAAGTGAGCTCAGAGACAGCAGAAGTAACGTTACCTTGAGTTACGGTTGCCTCAGCCTCACGCTGTCAAAAGAAAGGCTCTTTTCAGGAGGAAGAAAGCTTTCTGATTGAGCGTTGGATTCGGCCTTAATTGAAACCTTATGTGTGGCATGTGGAATTCTGGGACTTTGGCTCGCTCCCAAGAATCCACAGAATGTGAAGGTTTTTTTCTTCCTGCCTGCCTCCCTCTCTCCCTCTCTCCTTCTCTCCCTCTCTCCTCTCCCTCTCTTTTTTTCCTATGTGCAGGGGTGTCTTACATCAGCCCAGCGAGCCCTGGTGAAGGCGACTGAGAGCTAGCGAGCAAGAGAGAGAGAGAAGGGCTCGGATTGTAGCGTCCAGCCGTCTTGACTCTCACTGGAATAATCTAAAACCATCTCTGAACAAATGGTCTGAAAGGATAAGACGTCTCAGAAGTAAGTCATCCTTTTCTGTTAAACTTTTTGCCGTGACTCTCGTCCTGCTCTGTGTCATTGTTTGGACTGTAAAAATGGGACCTCACACTCTGACCACCTTTCTGTAAGCCTGCATGAGAGTACCTTAAATTTTCCTTAAAGTATTTCACGCTGGGAGCGTCGGCTGCATGTTTGAACTCCATGTACCTTTTGTGTGGAGTAGCTGCTGTTTGCATGGCAGACTAGAAGAGTGGACAGCAGAGCAGAGCAGAGCAGAGCGATGCCAGATTCAGACTCCTCTCTGCTCTGCTGCAGATCCAGCTGTTTCAAACTGAACTCATTATAAGCTTTGCTTTGGCTGGATGTGATTAAATCCTTTTCTTTTATTTAAACATATTATCACTTCAAATAATCAGGGTTAAGGGAAAGAGTATGAATGAAGGAAGTTTTCTAGATGTTATCAAAACTGCAACAGAAGCTCTTCAACGTTCAAACAAGATCTTCTTTTCTGTTCTACAGATGCATAAAGTTGAGCGCCCTCCTCAATAAGTTCACACAGTAGACACGTCAGAGTTTTAATGATTTAAGTGTGACTGTCTGGAAGTTTGTTTACTGCATCGCTCAAATGTCTGTCTATTGTGCAAAGCTCCTCTTTTTACAAGCAACAGAAGAAGTGTAACTAATGTGAAAATGACGTGACTCTCATTTGAGTGTCTTGCATCAAGCTCGCGCACATTTTTGTTTGCTTTATTGTGGCGGGGTAGTCAGGAGTATTGTTTTGGAAAAGTTAAACAACTGACTCATTTGTGGTTTACTGCGGTCAGCTGATGAAATGTTGAATGCTCAAGTTACAGCTTTGAAAAAGATTCCCGTCCCCGCGGGACATGTCCTGCTTATGGAGGTTGTGTGTGTGTGTGTGTGTGTGTGTGTGTGTGTGTGTGTTTCCTCAGTGCTATGTAGGTGTTACGTAGGTGGTATGTAGGTGTCCTCCTGTGGCATGTGGGCGATAGATGATCCACACAGAGGCCTCTTTTCTACCTCGTTGGAGTTATTTGGTGACTCGACTCGACACAGAAGAGTCGTGTGAAGAGTTAAGAGTATGTATGAGCTCACAGCTCTGACATTTGAACAGTCAGCGACAGACTCAGGAGAGGTGGCTCTGATCAATGGAGTAATTGTTATAGAGAGGTGAAGGTGAGCCTGAGGTCAGGCGGCTGTGTGTGTGTTTTCTATCTGGACACATGGCTGCACTCTGTTTTTGGTCGATGTTGTTGTCGATCTAACTGCAGATAATAGACCTCAAAGCTTTCGTAACATAAGTGTGACTCATTTTCTGTCTAATGAAAATGTATCAATAACTCATTTTCAGATGCACGGTAAAATCACGCACATAAGTTGTTTTGCAGCCGCTCCATAAGTTTATTTCCTCCTTTTCATCATTTCATCATCCATTTACATCATTTTAATCAAATAGAAGTTGTTAAAAAAGAAGTCTGCAGGCATGACGTTTTGCTCTGTTGACTTGTTATGGGACATTTGCAATTATTCATTGTATTTTTTTACATAAAACATTCCTGGATTCCAGGATTCCTGAGAGAGAGAGAGAATCTTCATTTAAGGAATCCTTCAGCCTGTAAATGACAATATACATATTACTCTCCCTGTGCTTCATTGAATTCAGGAAGAAATCTTTGTTTTTCTCACATGCCTCCACAGTGAACAAAGACTCCAAAGATGGTGGGCCACATTTAATAACAGTAAAACTATATTAAAACATTCGTTTACAAGCTTTCACACAACTTGTTCAGTATCCAAGTCTCATTTATCGCATGCTTAGTACTTCTTAAACACGTGTATTTTTGCTTAAACCCTGCTCTTTAAAACACTTAAAAATAATCATGTTTACTTTTAAAAGGCCTTAAAATGTATTAAGTTGTCTTAAATTCAGATTGGATGTGTCTGTTTGTTTTTTTAGTCACATCACCGCGAGGATTTCTCATGTTGGCATGACAGGAAACATAATTTTAACAGGAGAAAAACACGCGACAGGGTGTCAGACTTTGTCACAACAACACGACACACAGTGCCACTCGAGGCGTTGCGATGGAGCAGTCACTTAAATCATCGTTAAACTAAGGCGCTGTTAGGCAGACTGCTCGTTTCTCTGAGAGGTATGCATAGAGAGTATCATCATCATCATCAGGTTATCTATACAGCACATTTCATACGACGAGCGTTAACTCAGTCTGCTTAAGATACATCATACATGACAAACTTAAACTGTCATGTAAGATAGTAAAGAATTACAGATAAAAAAACAAGCAGAACATGATAAAAACAAACAAAATAAGAGGGTACTATTATTATCATTATACTTAAAAAAAGGGGAGATAATAACAATAATAATACTAATTCCTAAAACAAATAAAAATACACTTAAAAAAATCTTCTAAAAGCACCATGAGCTGATTGAGAGCTTATTTAAGTTACAGTGTCATTTACCGTTGCATTCATCTTGAACTGCTATCAGCGTGTTTACTTGGAAAAAATACATTTTCACTTTTGGTGTGTGTTTCGATCGCAAGTTTGGTCTTAAATTGAACTTAAAATGGTATTAAAAAGCACTTAAAAAGTCATTAATTAAATTTGTTTATATCTGTAGACGCCCTAAAACAATGCAGGCGCGCTACTCTTCTGTGCCACTTTGAGGTGGTAAGGTTTTAGGGAGAATGCATGTGTTTGGGAGGTACTGAGCATATGACTGGATACATGAGAGTTGGATTACACTGTCTGAGCTGTGCGAGAGTTTGTAAACTGAGGTGTCACTTTGGAGTCTTTCTTCAGGAATTCAGCTTCATACAAGATGAGTAACTGACACACAGAATGGTCGTTTTGTGGATAAAGTGGTCATTTAAAATGCTTAAACGCTGTTAAAACTCTCTGAATGTGCTTTGGACAAGTTACAAAATGGAATATGTGATAATTATAAAGAGGTTTGTAACTTATCTTTCCTCACTCACAGACTCTTCTCTGTGCAGTGCTGCATTTTGGGGAACAAAGAAGTAATGGAAGCACAAGTAGACAAAGCAAACTGATGAAAACAAAAAGTGAAATTACAAAACTTGACCACAAATTAAGTTTGGGAACCGCTGATCACCACAGGCTGACGATTTATGACAGTGTAAGAGTATTCAGGCGTGGAGTTTTCCTTTGAGATCTTTTTGTTGTGTGCTCCGTTGGCTGGATGTGTGTAAATAGGAAACCATCTTTATCAGAGTAAATAAGCTCTTTGTCAGCGCAGAGTGGAGGAGTTATTGCTTAAGACGGGGAATATATGAAAATGCCTGTGGTGGATGTCAGAGGGGAGCGGATAATGTACTCACATTCAGAGTTTTTTATTTGTCCAGACAGTTGGAAAACAGAGAGGGAGACAACGTTCGAGGGGGATTTGATCCCAGGCCATCACTCTATTATCCGGCTGTAATTTGATATCTGATGCACACATACACACATACACACACACATATATATATATATATATATATATATGTATAGGCTAAAACACACACACACACACTCAGGCGCAGATAGAATAAGAGAGTATAGAGTAACCACATTAGGAGTGTGTTATCACTGCATCTTTCTGACATGTCATTTCAATTAGCAACCCTCCCCTCCAAAGTTTGGAGGCTGACTGACATCCTCACATACAGACCCTAATCACACACCACAGCAAAGGCTGTAATTTCAACCCCACATTCAAAACACTGCACTGGAGGCACTCGGTGCTTACTTAGCTTAGCTGTAACTCGACGCAGACGTTGTTTGATTGGAAGTGTTTTCAAATCAATGCCTCTGGCAAGAGAGAACCAGCTGTGCACTCGCTCGCTGACGTGCATGCTGTAATTTGGTATAAATAGCGGCATTTCAGGGAACATCATCCCTTAAATACTGCGCTGTTGACTTTGCATCCCACACGTGCTTGAACTTCGACCCTGCCCAAACCAGCGCCCCACTCATCACCTAGTGTTTGAGGGAGATTAGGTTACTTGTAGCTTAAAGCAGACGCATTTGTGCCTCGTATTTCTGAGCTTGAGCTACTTGTTTGAGGTCTGCACTCAGATGAGATGGTGACAGGAAATATGACAAAAGTTGCATTGCTTCTGTGATATTTTCCATTGTCGAATAATCAAGTTAATATGAGGTTGCTGCTTTGATCCGGATTACAGAGAAGGCTGCTCGAATCACCAGAAACCAAATAATTGTAGAGGGAGCTAGAAGATGGATGCACATACACATTAGCACACAGTAGTCAAATCCTCCTCTGTGTTTGCACATGTGGCCTCGGTCAGTCCTCATTCTCTCGCTCCTGTTTACAAGTCAGTCCCTTTTTGTTTGTCTGTTTGTCCCTCCACCTCGCCATCTCTCACTCCCCCCCCGTCTTCACTAATTACAGACTGTCAGGGAAAATCCGAGGTAATATTTCAACATCAAAAGGACCTCATGACGTGCTGCAGGCTGCCACTGTGTGCAAATGACAGCCTGGGCAGTGAGTGAGTTGTCACCGCCGACGTATCGGCCTGTACGGACGACATCAGCCTTTTATAGAACTCTTACTATCTGCTCTGTTGTTGTTTTGTAATTTGAATGTGTATGGAGTGGAGTAACATGTTATCAGTGGTAGAAAATGTACATTTACTCATAAGTACTTTACTTATTTTCAGATCCTTTCACGACATTTCAGAGGGTACGTTTATTTCAGTACTCCACATTTGCGGCTCAGGAGGTGGAGCAGTTGTCCACCAATTGGAAGGTCTGAGGCCTTAGCAGTTGACCTGTCGAAGTGTCCTTGGTCAAGACGCTGAACCCTCAGATTAAAATTTTCTTATAAAGTACTTTTTTAAATATTAAACCAGTCATCTCCATCCTTTTCAGCTTGTGAATCACAACTACAGTAGCTGTGACACTGTACATGCATGTGTCCGCACGTTGCCCCTCGTTGCCAGTTGGCATGAACAGTTAAAGTAACACTTACCTTTGTGGAAATTTTACGCTTTTCTTTTTTTAGGTTAAAATGCTATTAATGAGCTGATGGCACACTAAAATGTAAGTGAATTCCACCAGAGATAAAAACTCATAATTACTTTCATTGCCACCCAACCAACCAACCAACAAAGCGAACTATAGAGCTGCTGGTTGCAGCTTAAAGGTGCGGACACACCAAACCGACATCAAAGAACTAGCGGTGACAAAAGCCAACTGTTGTGTCGTCTACGTGGCCTCACGTCGCCCTGTGTCAGTTGCATTTGAACACACTACACGGACTATCCGACGGCCAAGTAGCACGTACATTCTGCGCCTGCGTGAGAGAGAGCGGAGTGAGAGAGTGGTACATCCTGTCGGCCGAGGGGTTTCCTATCTGTGCAGCCGAGCACCGCAGCACCTCCACGGACTATTACATCCAGACGGTCCCGGTGTTTCCTCCGCAGGCTCCACTTCACTCAGCTGCCCGATAAACCCGCTGCTTCTTCCCACTTTAACCTGAATAACAAACCAGGGCTCGGTGCTCCGGTTGGATCCAAACGGAGAGCCGGGGCTAGCTCAGAGACTAGCGGAGGCTAACTGGCTGTGCTTCCCTCCGGTCATGCTGCGGCTAACGCTCCGCTAGCCGCTCCCAGCTAGCTCCGGTTTGTTATTCAGGTTAAAGTGGGAGGAAGCAGCGGGTCTGTGGGGCAGCTGAGTGAAGTGGAGCCTGAGGAGGAAGCACCGGTTAGCCCCGGTTTCACTAGCCGACCGTCGGCTTGGTGTGTCAGGGCCTTTAAAGCCAACTAGGGCTCATCGTTAAGCAGCATCTGCCCTCTAAACTCCCCTGATTTTAGTGACTCTTCAATATTTACAAAAAAAGTCCATATTATGAACACTAATTTGCATAGCAGAACTGTTTTGGAAAAATTCCCATTCCTTTAAAGTCCCCATGCAATAAAAAACACTTTCCAGTTTTAATCTTGTGTCTCTGTGTTGACTGATCCTTTATCTCCCTCATCCTGCTAAACCTCTGTTGTTAACTGTGCACCACTCAAATATTCTGTTTCACTGGGGAATATGTCACAGAACAGAAGCTAAACACGCTCTAACTTTCATTTCACTGGGACATTTACCACATAGTGACCCCTCAGATTTGTACTGTGACCTTTTTGAGGGGGTCTGGCTGTAGTAGCTTCATCTCAACCAGCTCCAACAGTAAGATTTTACTTGAACATTCATAAAGGCATTTAGCTGATGATGCTTTTGTACTGCAAACAGAGCAGAAGAGAAGACAGAAGCTCCTTTACAAAGTTCAACGAGTGGTGAATGCATATTATAATGAGATGCTGGTCTTCGTTAAGTCTTTATATGCGTAGTTTCATTTTCTCTGTTGAAATCATAGAAAGCACTTCTCGTCTTAGCTGAATGCACAAATGCTTTTGATTTAAGCAGCGTGCAGGGGATGGACCTCTCCTTTAACGGGGGAAATGGAAAAAAAAAAAAAAAAAACTTGTTGGCGTGGAGCGGTGTTTTTCCAATCTGACAGTGTAGCTGTAAAGTTCAGGGCCTGGATATTCAATCAAAATGGATTTCCAGTCAGAGATTTTTCGGCTCCTCTCCTTACATAACAAACACAACCCCCTGTCATTGCACGATAGTCACAATGAGCAGTTACGAGCCTTTGTTGAAATATTTGGCGGGTCTTGCAGGTAGATTAAATATTTGGTTGATCTTGCAGGAAGATTAAATACAGCCTCTCCTGCAGTTTCCCACTTTCTTTCTCCCTCGTGGCCACTTAGCATCAGCTGGCAGCTTTTACGAGCACCTGCGCACTGGTGTGAACAGTTCATGCCCTCAGGCGACTAATAGGTCCCTAATGGCACCGTCAGTGAGGAGCTGCAGCAGGTGTGTGTGCTCCTGCTGGAGACTGTTGAACGCCAGCAGAAGCAGTTACAGTGTTAAAGAGAAACTTTCACCTCTGCTTCACACAAGAGTCACCACATGGATTTAAGTATCTGCAGTCCGGCCTGTGAAGCAGTACATGACCTTAACTTTTCAGCTTTTGGTTTCATGTTACTGTAAAACTATTGCTGACGCAGCACGGTCTTGTTTTTATCCACTCTATCGTGGAGCAGCGCTCAAAATGTGCCTTGTATATCATTACATGTGCATATGTGGTGTAAGGAATCCTACAATTAAGCATGTAGACTGGAACATTTCTCCCCAGGTGTCACATCTGACCCAGACAATAGACGATTGTTTTCTGTGCACTTTTCTCTTCCAGTCAAGAAAATTTAATTACATGTATGAGTGCGTGGGTGTCTGTGTGTAGGCCTGCATGCGTGTGCGTGCGCCTCATTCTCAGATTTTACGGCCGTGTGTTTACATGGCTCCACCTGGGTCTGATTGGGAAATGTGATTCGGATTTCATGCATTCCCATAAAAATAAAATATCTGTGATGCTGTGTTACAGCCTTCAGGGAGAAACAGGAGGATATAATAGAGAGCACATGTGGATGGTTACGGTGCGCAGCATACGGGCACACTGTTAAGCAATCAGGCCACATAAACACACACACACACACCTTTATACTGTATCTGCAGGTTGTAGCTATGAAGCCTGGGCACGATGTCGGGTTTAGGAAGTAGATCTGAGCTGAGTAAATTTTGGTTTTGATATTATTTAACTGTGCAAATACGACCTGCCTTTCTCCAGCAGCTCATACCCAGTGTTTGCCATCATTCATTGGTTATTCAACAGGGGAAATACTTTTTGCGGGGGCCCAGATTTCCCCATCTGCATCTCACCGCGGATGTTGTGGTTAAACGGTATGGATCTTTACTACCAGGCCCCTGAACGCCTCATGCAGTACATTTATGGCACCAGGTAGAGCTAAAAGCTAACTTTAATCCTTGATATTTGTTTAGAAATGTAATCAACCATGTGGCATACCTTTAAACCATCACATCATCTGACATATTCTCCCCAAATACAGGGAAATGTCGAGTAGCTTTAATTGGCTGATTGGTTACCTTAGAATTTTAAACTTTAGCGTTTCTTGTGGATTTGTAGCCAAAAGATTTATCAGGATTTTTCATCCCTTAATATTTTACTTAGCGCCATCTTCAGGTCAGAATTATATATTTTTTTAAACCCATGTGCCACAAAATATTTTGGCAATTTAAGTTCCTTATTATGTCGTGCAGTGGTTCCCAACTGGTCCAGCCATGTGGTCCAGATTTCTCTTTAGTCATTAGTTCAAGGTCCACACAGCTTTAATACATTCAGCGTCATACTATCAAGGTAAATTGCTGCATCTGTTGAGTAGCTGTCTGTTAGTCACTCACTCTACAGCAGGAAACAGCACTTCTGGAAATTCATTGTACTTCAAAATAAAGTGATTTTTACAAACTGGTCCATTCAGAATGGACCCAGGACCCACTTTTGGACCGCTCTTTCATGGCACTGTCCCTGCTGGAAAAACAGCAATGGTTCGCTACAGAGCACTCACGATTGGTGCCTGAAAAGCCACTGTGGCAGGCGTCTTTCCTCAGTGACTTGTTATCCACCATTCTTTCCACCTCCCGATGCTACGTCTCTTTAGAACCGCTGATTTGATACGTGTAAAACCTACAACATATTTAAGGTTTGCAGAAACGTACAGTGCCAACATTTTCTTCTGATGACTGGGCTCCTCTGTGACCAAATATCTGCAAGACTAATTACACTCCCATCAGCCTCAGCTTTACTTTATGTTAGTGCTAATTAGCAAATGTTGGCAAGATGGTGAACGTGGTGAACAATTCAACAGCTAAACATCAGCATATCAGAATTTACCTGTGTCCTGCCACTTTATCTGATATACAGCCGGGTTACATCTCTGTATGCACATACACACATCTCGGTTATACATAGACACTGTATGTCCTGTTCACATTCAGTATATTCATTTTTTTCATTCTGCACCTAACACAGATTAACATCATTTCACTTTATATTTTATAAATGTAAATTGAGTCTCTATTTTAATTACGCACGACTTACCTGCAGGATTATTCAATGAGCGTTGTTGGCGGGAGCCTGAGATCGAAGATTTAATTTCCAGCAACTGTTTGTCTGTAACAGTAGTACTCATGACGATAAAGAACTTGAAACTTGTCGTGAGCATGATAGCGTGCTGGCGTTAGCATTCAGCTCGAAGCATGTCTGTGGACTGTCTTAGTTTTATCCAGTTCAAAAACATTAGCTGGCTTTCCATCTGCAAAGGTGGACATCAACATCACCAACATCCAACATTTTGATAGAAAATATAAAACAGAAGATGTTTAAGGTGTAATTTAACCTGTCACATTGTTTCTCACATAATGTGAAATATTGTAGTAACATTTCACATCTGAAGTCACACAGTTTAACAGAAATGATGACCTGTGTGTGAGCGCTGTGATTAAGAACGAGATGTTATCCTCTAAATAGACCTCTCAGACAGTCTTTGGCGGCTGGATGATGAAGTGTTCACTTGTTCTTGACCCTTTTTAGCCTCTGCTAGTTGCTCACTTCTCTGCGGAGGCTCATGTAAATCCCCAAAGTGTTGACACTGCTGTGTGTGTTTGTGTGTGTGTGTGATACAGACAGAGGCAGGGAACAGAGCCAGGTAAACCTGTGTGTTGACTTTGCAGGCTTTCCCAGGGTGCAGGAACCTGGTGGTGCACCAACATTTCTCCGTGTGCTGGGCTCGACCCTCCAAAGAAAATCTGATTTATTTATGCAAACAAGAGAGCCTGGGAAAACAAAATAAAACAGCCGGAGGACACGGCAGTGAGCTCTTAGTGAACGCATGAGAGTGTTTTTGGGGTTGTAAGAGGAGGAAGAGGTGGACGAGGTGGAGAATAGCTATTTATGGCTTTCCTGTGAGTTATACAAATTTGGAAACTCCTCGGTGGATCTCCTATGCGTTAAATTTGTCCTGCTGATAAAAAAGTGCAGTCCAGTACAGAGCTTGTTAGTGTCTGAGGGGAGTATCTGTCCTTCACCACTTCCTGAACTAGCCATGAGGGAGCTGGTTTTATGGGGCACTTTCCCCCAGACGGAGAAACTCAAGTCAAAAGTCTTTTCAGGTTCGTTCTGCTCCAAATTCACACAATAAACTCTGCGTATCAACATCTTGTGTTTATAAGAACCTGTCTGAATTCAGACGAGGTCCAGTCAAAGTTTGTTCTGTCCAGTCTGAATGGTGCTGTGATGGAGCACTTTAACAGATCTGCGAAAACATCTACAGACAGATATTAGTCTGAGTGTTAGATATTGTGTTCAGTGTAAAACGACACGGCATAACTCCCACTGGTACAGTAGATACGGTCATTTGCTGCCACATTCGGTAACATTTACCACATATGGTTTTGTTTTTATACGTGGTCCTCTGGAAGAAAGTAACAGCGCTGTAAACGGCTGTCATGCTGTGATATACTGTTAGTTATGAAAAGATGGGGAGATATAGAAAAGTAGGTGTAACTGTTGATAATTTATGTTTTAATTTCTTGAATTTATTTTGCATCTACAAGATTGACTTTACATGCATTTTCTACACACACACACATATGCTTCCCATGTAGGGCGGCATGATATGAAGAAAGTATTTAATATGGTCACAATCTAGTACAAAACTGAGACTCGGTTGCAGAGGAAAACACCAAATCCAAATCTTTACTAAGGAGGTCAGGGGTCAAACATGCGAAGGCAGTCAGCAAAGGCAGAAAAGTCCATTCAGGGAAATCACACAAAAGTCCATAAATCCAAGCATTCAAAAACCCAAGAAATCAAACACGAGGAAAAGGCGTGACAGTATGAACACACTGGGGCGACGATGATAATCTGGCAACTGAATGGGGGAAACACTGAGCTCTAAATACACAAGGGTTGATTACTATACACACAGGTGAGTGGAACAAGACACAGGTGAAACACATGAGGTCATTAACAAAGGCGGGAAAACTCAGACGGTAATAGAAACACCAAATACAGTGCGAACACTTCGAAATAAAGCAGGAAGTGGACGCAAAGACGAACATAAACTTGACAGAAAATCACAAATATGTAACAGAGTTGAATATCAGCATGAAGGCTTGAGCGGTGTCACAGTATTATGGTATACCAGGATATTGTGACAGTACGGTGATACAGTAGTCGCCTCCATCTCTCTCTTACCGTTACTGTTTGTGTTTCCAGTTCAGAAAAATACTGCAAGAAAAGAGCATTTTTAAAATTTTTAAAGAACAATGTCCACTTTTCAAGTTGCATTTGTTTGTCAGTGTGAAGTTCTGGCACCACAGACTAATACCGCCATGTAACGTATGCCCCAGTAAAATCTTCAAAGGTATAATGATGTATTGTAGCCCATTGATAGAAGAGTTTGGTTGGAAATTGAGAATTAGGACACTTTCACACTGGCACTATTTGGTCCGCTTTAAACACATCCCGGTCTGCTTCCATGGACTTCTCCCACATTTTTTGGGACTGTTCTAAATTAAGTTTATTGGGAAAAGGTAAAGAAGGAAATAGGAGAAATTTTGAACTTAGACCGGCCATTTGAACCGCATCAGTTGATTTCAGGCAATGTGTCTCTAAGGGTGTTGGAGAAAAACAAATTATATTTGCTTAGAGCTCTTGTGCTAATAGCCCATGAACTTATTAGAATACACTGGCTTAAGCCCCGCCCACTTTCTGCAGAGGGATGTTAATAATGTTTGAGTTAAAAAAATGAAAGGAAATCATTTCCAGCGTTCTGTTATTGAACAAATTGAACACTGAACTGAGCACAAATGGCACCAAAAACAAAAAACAGTTAATTGCTACATTTTAAAGTGCAGTTTTCTACTGATACGTTTCTACTGATACTCCCTTTGGGCACATTCACATTGAACCTTCATTTGGTTCAGTTCACTTTCACACTGCACTTTTTAAAGCGGACCAAACCGCCTGGACAACGTCACGCAGTTACAACAGCTGCTTGTTTGGGGGCGGTGTTGCCCGAAACGACCGGCCAAAACACGGCTCAGTGATTGGCCATGACCGGAAACGGAAATCCATCCCCATCAACCGGCTTGGTCACCACAAAAACATGGACATAGTCCTCTGACTATGAATCAATAAGCGCCTGCACCTCCTCACGAGACATTTTCCAACTTTGTCTTTTTTTTTTTTTTGCCTCTGCTTCTCCTGGTTCACGCTGTTGGCTTTGTTTTTTTTTCCTATCCTAAATGCCCTGTGCTCCACATCACTTCCTCTCTTTGGTTCACTTCCTGTCTTTGGTTCACTGGGTAGCCCGTTTGCATTTCCCACTATAAGGGAACCACGCCGTTTAAAGCGGACCAAATAGCGCCAGTGTGAATGCGTCCTTTAACTAGGTTTAACTCATTATAATCCCTGAGTACAGTATTGCAGTCTTTTGTGACATGTGTATCGTGCAAGTTGAAATTGAGACAATACAAAAATAATATGTTGTTCAGCTGTAATTCGGTTGAAGCCTTTGTTGTATTCTTGTTAACTCACCCTGACACTGAAGGGGCAAATGGAGCTGCTGCCCACAGGAGCCGTGGTCTCAACTAAGGGACAGAAAAGTGTTTTCTTTTATGTCCCTCAGTGAAATATGCAGCGCTTTATGAGGCCAACTTTCCTTTATGAGTTATTCCACAGACATTTAGAACATATAGTCTGGATCTTGTGGAAAAAATGTAGAAATGCGGCCATGAATGTCGTCATTAATGTACGATTTGTTCTCTGTCATGTCTGGAGGTTAAGATAAGTGAGGACCTTGTAGATGAGTCTAGACCAAGGGTTACATAACATAACATTACATACATTTCTTCCTCCAAGGTGCTGTGATAATATGTGATTCTGTATGAAATGTGATGCACAGAAGGCTGAGTGAATGTAATGGTACTTTAAGTTTCTGTTGTAACTGTCTTTGGGCAGGTGCTTAAGAGCTTCTACCATTTAGTAGATCAGTCAAGACTGACCTGAAGAAAATGTTTTCCTCATCACTGGTGGTACGGCACAGTAAAGATTGGACCTCTGTTACGTCTTTGTCACTCTCTGTACTAACAAGCTGGTGAAGTCTTACTTTTCTTCTCATGTTTGTCCTCCAGACGTTTGGATCTGAACAGATCAGTGTGGAGCACTTTGCGTCTGATGCTGAAATGCTCCCCTGGACCTTTGAAACGTGTCAAATATGCTTCTCTACTCTAAAGGACCATGTTTTGATTGCTTTAAACACTTTGAGCTCAAGTTTACTTTATTCCTTCTCTGAACGCCTTTCAAAGTGTCAGTTGACCTGACTTTGGTTTATTTTGGAAGCGTGACCCTGGAGTGAGCTGCGTTGTGGAGCAGATTTGATGAAGGTTAGCTGTATACAAGACATGACATCAGAGTCAGTTTAGGTTTTTACACATCAGGGTGAATTCAGGACTTGACTAAAGAGTCTGCAGCAAAACTAGATGCTCTGTGAGGCTGTAGTGAGGTAAATGCTAATGTTGTTAATAGTATATGTCCTGTAAGCTCACGTCTCATACACAGAAATTCTTGCTAATCAAGTTTACATCTGGGAGTTTCTCGTATAGCCTACAAAACATCCACCTGCTATAGTATATATAAGTTTTAAGAATATTAAGTCAGTCATGATCTACTGTATGTGTGTTTGAAGATAGCCGATGCTAACATTCAGATGTTACGCGGGTATAATGTTACTATGCTCACCATCCTAGTTTAGCATATTATTATGCTAACATTTGCTAATTTGTAAGGACAAAATCCTGAATGCACATGTGGGTTAAACAAGATATGGGAAGATCTTTATATATATCAAAATATATTTATACACACACACGCACGTCAGTGGAATGGCAGCATGTTGATGCAGTGGTTAGTATTGTCACCTCACAGCAAGAGAGTTTCCAATCCCTTCTGTGCGGAGAATGTTCTCCTTGTGTCAGCATGGGTTTCCTCCGGGTGCTCCGGCTTCCTCCCACAGTCCAAAGACATGCAGGTTAATTAGTGACTCTGAAGAGATACAGCTGATGTCTCCCACTCTGGAGCAAAGTTTTAACTCCTCTGCAAGATTACAAAGTGGTCAGAGTCAGTACGTTTACATGGACAATTTAATTCCACTTTTTATCGGAATGAAAGGTCATTCCGATTAAAATTAAATCCGATTAAAGGGGGTGGTTTATTCCGTTTGTCATTCCGAATGAAAGAATTTTGTGTGCTTGTAAACACTCATTCCTCTTCAAGGTCATTCCGGTCTTTCTGCGCATGCTTGTTTCCTTGCCCTTCTGGTGCGATGACGTATATAGTGTGCAAAGCAACGGGCTGAGATAGAGCAGTCGGACTTGTTGCACTCACTGGTTTCCATACACCACAGCACGGCCTCTATCTCCCTTCTTCGACCTTCGACCTCCCTTCTCCTCCTTAACAGACGAAGCATTAGCAGAACAAGGTTGTTGTCGTACTGCTGCTTCAAGAATATAAGCAAAACAAGTCCGAAAAAGGCACTAAGAACGGCGTCGTCAAGCATCTTGTTATCCGGAGTGAGGACTACAGTGTTTTCTTCCGGTAAACGTAAACACGTAACATCTGCCCCTCCCCCTATCCAATCAGACACCTTCCCTGCTCCAAACCTTACTCAGACCCGAATACAGGCGATTAAACTGATCTCCCGTTTAAACCCTCATTCAGAATGAATGTTTCCCATGTAAACTACCTGGAAAAACTTTAATTCCAAATGATTTCATTTAGATTCAGTTCATTCTGAATGAGAAGCCATCATGTAACCGCACCCAGTGTGTCTCAACTCTATGATTTTACTAGTTAAAGGGGCATCAGTATGCTCTGATATTAAGGTTTAACTCAAGCAAAGGACAGGATTCCTTCATATATTATAAAAGGGGTCCAGGTTGTATAAAACTTTGTCTGAGATCTTTCTAGTGAATATCTTACGTTTTCTAATTTAAGAGTGCTCATCATCTCTCTAATCCGTTGTATAAATGAGGGAGACTTTGTTGATTCTTAAGGTCACCTCTGATTTGCACACATCCAAACATGGCAGTGATAGGGTCGGGGTCGAATCCCTTTTTATGTGTTTGCAAAATGTTTGCAGGGAAAATCCATCATCAGTGAACATATTCTAATATATTTTGTCAAGTTATATTCAGAGGCCAGAAATGCAACATTAGTCTCACCACAATCCTTGTAGATCTCTGAACCTTCTCCTCACACTTGACCCTGCATTACTACAGGCGTTTGTGTAAAATACTTCCACCCTGTTTTGAAAGCCTCATGCTGAAGCCCAGAGTGGCATCTTTACATATACTGCACTTCTCCCCCGTCTCATCCCCAACTTTGTCCCTCCTATTTTCCCCAGTAGCTCTCCTGGTTCCAGTTTATGTTGGACTGTCTGCACTGGTTTGTTAGTTAGCAGAGTGTGAGTTCAACACTCGTCAAAAAGAAGGTGGACTCAGTTTACCTGGGCGCCATGGTTACAGCAGAGAGCAGACTTTACCTCACACCAGTGATATCCAAACCAAACTTTGCCTGTTAATGTCTGCCGGTCGAATTGTTTAATTAGCAGTAAAATGTCAGACACAGTGCACATTAGAGGATTTATTTTTACACAACTTAGAGGCATGACTTCAGCATCACTGGCCGATAGTATGTCCTCCTACTGTATATGTCTTTGTGCTCTGCTCTCACAGTATAACAGGTGGGAAATGCTGCTCTGTGTGTGACCTAGATCTCCTGTCTTTTTCCTGCTCCGTCTCTCAGGAGCTGTGAGAATAAATCCACCACTGAGGGGTTTGTGCAGCTGGTCCTCATTGTGGTCCTGTCTCCAGTTCCCCCATCTCTCTCTCTTCCCGTTACTGCTTGTGTTTTCAGTCCAGAAAAATACTGTAATACAAAGTGTAGCTGTTGAAATCAAATTTTAAAGAGCACTTTTCAAACAATGAGTTGCATGTACATGAAATATGACAGTGTGGAAAAACTCAGGTTTGATGACAGCAAGAGCGTGATCAATAAAATGCTGCAGACAATTTTTGAAATGTATACACAGAAAGTTAAACCTTCAGATGATTTGACAATGCGTTTATAAGCTTATAAATGTTTCCCTTAAAAGCTTGAAATATGTCTTTGAAAGAGAAAAGGAAAATATCCCGGAGTAGACACTTTTTAAGCTGAGATAGGACATGAATAAGATTTTCCTGCTGTGTTCCTGTAAGACGAGAATGAAGAGAAGTTTCCAGAACGGTGAACCTGTGCCTGTGACTCCGGCGCTGCTGCGCGATGTGATGTTACTATAATAGAGTCCAGTGGTGGAATAACAGCTGTTACTTCATACAGGTATAGAGAGCACAGCTGGATCCAGGGGAGGAGAGCAATACGACATGTACACAGGAAAGTGATTCTCAGAGATCACCCATCCATTACAGTTGATATTTAGGAGTCTTAATGTTATGGCAGAGTTTTGTGCAGCACTGCAGCTAAAGCAGTGATTGTGTTTGTACCAGGTGGATGTGTTCATGCATCAGTGTGGTGCTCGTCACATAGGGTGCACTCACACCTCAACAGACCCAACAAGTTACATGAAGGCAACATTTAGGATGCACCCTTCGAAGCCTTTTCAGGTCGGGGACAAAGCGAAAAGAAGGAATATTCTTTGACGATTTTCTGCGCTCTCCTTTCACATTAAAGATGACAAATATGTTTACGTTACATTACACTGAAAACAAAATGTTCGCACCGACACACGATCATCGATTCATCATTGTTTATTGCAGTGGGTCGTGGTCCAAAAGTGGGTCAGGGGTCGATTCTGAATGGACCACAAGTGACTCACAAACACGTCTGTTTGTAAAAAACACACTTTATTTTGAAGTGCCATTTCCTGCTGTAGAATGGGCAATCTGGAAATCCATCGGTGCCCCAGGGAATCGCCGTGTTGTTTACAAATACTTCGGGTAGAAAACCAGCAGAGTTTCGCTATATATCACATTTTCACGTCACTATATCACCGTGTAGACTAATCTGATATTTGTTAAGTCTATAAACACAATGACTGAACAAACGTTACTATTTCTGTGTGCACGTAATAACAATAATAATATCATAGATTAGCTGGGCTAACCGTTAGTTGTTAGCCATTAGCAGTGTCTGTAATAAACATAGACTGTATAAAAATAAGGTAATAACTCAATAAACGGTCCGTGAATAAAATATTTTTTTCCAGCGGATATCTTAGTTACAACATGATTGAGCTAGCAAAGCAGTTTTGTGTTGCTATGTGTGGTATTTATTCAGTTATGGGAAATCACGATGTCTAGAAAGCATCAGTGGCTGCAGCTGACAGGGACAGTTAGCTGAGCTACCATCAGGACGTCATCTGTTAACAGCCTGTCTTGAGAGATTATAGAATGGGTGAATATCCGACAACTACATGACAGAGACAGCAAACCAGCTCGACGACATCGCCAAGACATGACACTGAATATTTTTAACTGTGTGAACCTTGAACTAATAACTAAGGACAAATCTGGATCCCATTGCTGGACCAGTTGGGAACCACTGGTTTATAGTGTACCTTTCACAATGACTACATGTCAGTTCTGTCCACAGCCTAAAGTCATCTAATGCACTTGGAAAAGACTGGGCATATTCTACCCTGACAGTGTGACGGGTATCCATACCGTCCCCTCTGTTGGGGCACCTAGCACACAGATCTGGTACTAAAAGGTGGAGCTGTGAGCACTGCAGTCTGATTGGTCAGTAGAGGACGGTCACTGTGCTCAGGGCTGAGTTGTGTCTGGTTTTGAGACTCACGTAACCACTGTTCATACTGTGGAGAGTTTATATAGTCTGTTAGCCTCTGCTATCATTTGAATGAATTCAAATGTTAACTTAAACTAAAAATGAAAGCATGACATTATGTTTTGTTATTGATTCAAGGTGCAGCTGTATCCATCCTCTGAAAACCAAGCATGTGTGTGATATATTTTATTACAATCAATCCAGTAGTTTTTAATAGATTTCACTCACTCAAGACCAAAAATGACAGAGACTGACCCACATCAACAGTTATAGCATGCTCTGGAAATCGTTGAGCAGTAATGTAGAATGTATGTGATTTGCAGTAAATGGGCTAAAACATGCAAACACACCATTATGGTCCTCTGAGAGTCTCCAAATGTAGAACCAAAGGTCAGTTCTCCTCCCCAAAACAGCACAAGCGGTCTTTATATAAATGTTCTCCAGCACATGGTAAACACATTTTTAGACCTCAAAATGCACACAAGCCATCAGGTGTTTGTGTTTCATTAGCTGCGAAAAGCCGAGAGGAGTCAAGCTCAGTAAAGGCGCCTCAGTGGGAAGTGACTGTAATCTGAAGCCGCAGGAAATGGAAGTAAGGAAAGCAAAGGGATTATGTGCTAAGACACAAAGAAAGAGGCGAGTCAGACCTTAATTACTGTCACAAAATTCAGTGGGTGGACGATTAGCGCTGGTCACACGAGAGCAGTTTGAGGTCATTTTTACTACAGGGCTGCTTTGAAGGTCCACCGCTTTAGCATTTAGCTTTTAATTCAAGACACTGGGGGGAAAAACAGCAGTGCTTTCCTAATTTTTCATATTTTCCAATCCAAGCTGAGGAAATAGTTCTTCAGTATCAAGTATCTTTATAGAATCAGGCCTGCTGGTCAAAAAATAGAGTTTGGCATGAGCTCAAAATCAACAGGTCTGGATTTGTTTCCCAGAGAGTGCAGCACATACGTGAACCTGCACTTCATATGTGTCAGAGGTTAGTATGGACAGAACTGGAGCGTTGGCAGACAAAGATACTGCTGGTGGAGACCCCCTGTTGAACACAAGCAACGAGAGACAGGCATGGAGATTGTATTTTCGGAATAATAATATAGCACAGTGACAGCAGATACAGCAGTATGTGAATGAAGGCCTCGACTGTAGACTTGTCCCATTGACCAGACTGGAGCTCTGCAGCTCTGAGCGGCGTGCTGCTGATCCTTCTGTTATTTCACTGTGGAAACGTCAGGAAAATGTTGTTTTTGGCCGGCGATGAACACCAGGAAACGTCTGATACACACACACACACACACACACACACACACACACACACACACACACACACACACTCATGTATCAAAATTCCCACAGTGCTCTGGTAGTTTTGTTTTGTGTCATGTGTAATTGGGTTTAGATAACCCTGCTTTATTGATGTCTTTTAATATTTACATTGGAGTTGTAGCACAAAGACTGTCGCCTGCGCAGCAATAAAAATACCAGATCGTAAGATAGAGGCTAAAAAGCACAAAAGTATTGGCTGCTCCATTGTATTTTGGTTTTTATATGGTGCTGTAACTTTCCAGTAGTGCTCCTGATGTATTGAGAATTTGGTCGAAGTAAATGTGTTTCAGCCCCTCGGAAATCTTTTTCCCCATGTGACATGTTGTTGTAATATTGACCCCCGTACTGCTGTGGATGTCATGTTGGTTCAGGTCCATGACTCACATAATAACAGACAATAGTCAACAGTAAAGAAGCAACTTTGTGTGCTGTGAGGTAAAATTACTGTTTTGGTGATGGAGTCTGGTCGCTTTGATGAGAGCAAACCAGTAGCTTCAGTTCGCCATCAGAAAGGGTTTTGTGACAGCAAGGTAAAGCTGTAAAATGACCTAAATATAGCACCACTGATACTCAACTTCAGGTTTGATACTCAAATCTAGTCCCCAGTAGGGTTTTTTTTGTATTTTCAATATAGATTAAACCAGTAAATCCCAACTGGTGGTCCAAAAGTGGTTCACGGGTCCATTCTGAATGGACCGCAAGTGATTTGTCAAGTTTGTAAAAAAAAAAAAAAAAAAACACACATTATTTTGAAATACAGTGAATTTCCAGCGCAGAGCTTTAATTTTGAAAATTCTGTGTATTTGGACAGTTGATAGTCACTTGAAGTTTGGTGGAAATATATTTCTTGGCCTTATAAATTGCTAGCGCTATGTTGTGCTACTCTGGCTGTTCAGACACGAACATTATCAGCTCCTGCTCGCCATCTTTCTGCTTCTGTGATGCCAACCCCTTCTATTTGATTAGCCAAAGCCAGACAGCTACTGCCAGACGTCTAACACAGTGAAGTATGCTTTGTAAAATCCTAGAAACGCCCCTGCTTACATGTGCAGAGCTGCAGACTGACCCCTGACCCTGTGTCATTTTGCAAAAGTGGCCCCTGGGCAGTGCAAGTTGAGTATCCCTGGTGTACACTTAAACTGATGTGGGTTTTTTTTACTTTTTTAGGAGGCTAAAACATGTTTTGCTGCTGTTCCTGTCCTCAGCCACCAGACTCCTTTAACAGAAACAGTAATTCAGTCGGGAACACTATAGTCAAGGAAAACTTTGTTTCCATTTGCAGTATTATATTTGGCAGTATGGCTCTGTTCTGGGGCCCCTCTGTCTTTCCTCAGGCCCACATAGAAAGCCTCATTCACGCACCAGAGAGCACACCTCCCTGCACTTCCACATGCAAATGAGGAAAGCCTGAGGCAGAGATCTCCCTACCTCCCTGCCCTTCCATGCGCCTACAGGGGGAGGGAGAGCAGCAGCAAAGACCCCCGGGAACAGAAGGAGCTCAGGTGGAGGCAGCTTGCAGAGGAAGCAGCAACAGTAGGCAGGCCAGATCAGTTCAAATAGGGTGCCCTGAATGAGATTTGCCAATTGCTTGCATAGAAAGGAATCATGTGATCTATCAGCTGCCTCCCTCCATCAATCAGCTGATCCATCAGTTGATTGGGCTGTTTGAATTCAGCTGATGTAGCTGGGATGTGAGCTGAGCTTGACATCTTGTCCAGCCTGAATCAAGGCTATGCTCAGTTTTTACCTTGCAGAACATGTGTTCGCGAGTTCTTGTTCACGAGTGAGGGATGGAGTGAATGGAGCGTGAGATGGATCGACGGGTCGGTGCGGCTTCTGCAGTGATGCGGACGCTGCGCCGGTCCGTCGTGGTGAAGAGGGAGCTGAGCCAGAAATTAAAGCTTTCAATTTCCTGGTCCATCTACGTCCTAACCCTCACCTATGGTCATGAGCTCTGGGTAGTGACCGAAAAAATGAGATCGCGGATACAAGCGTTGGAAATGAGTTTCCTCTCTGGGGTGTCTGGACTCAGCCTTAGAGATGAGACACATAGAGCCGCTGCTCCTTCGCGTCGAAAGGGGTCAGTTGAGTGGCTCAGGCATCTGATCAGGATCCTCCTGGGTGCCTCCCGCTGGAGGTGTTCCGGGCACGTCCCACTGATAGGAGGCAGACCCAGAACACACTGGAGGGATTATATATCTTGTCTGATCTGGGAACACCTTGGGGTCCTCCAGGAGGAGCTGGAAGTGTTGCTGAGGAGAGGGACGTCTGGGGCGCTTTGCTCAGCCTGCTGCCCCTGCGACCTGGCCCCAGATAAGCGGATGAAAATGGATGGATGGGTGGAGAACATGACTTACTAATCACCACTGATTCTGAGCGGTTAGTTAGTTATTTTGTTAGCTGAGCTAACATGGCGTCCACAGCAGTAGGCAGTAGGCTGTGGACGCCACCGTGTAGTGTTGTGTTGCACAGTATACCATTGTTCCAAACGGTACTATACTGCATTTAGAAAATACTGGTACTTTGAAATTGATTCATTTCATTAATTTAGTTAATTTATTTTACTCATTTATGCACACATACGCCTTTCTTGTTCCTATTGGAGCACAGATTGCACAAGTGGTGTGTATGACAACACCTGTATCAACATTTGCAGCTGGCACACGTGAAAAAAGACGAGAGAAAGTCTGCCTCGCAAAGGGAGACAACACGAGACAACACCAACTTGGTGAAACATTTGAGCAACCAAACCGTGACGTCCATATCGAGGTACTTTCGAACCACATTTTTTTGGTACCGTTACACCCCTACTATTTATTGTTCTAAAGGTTTGTAGCCAAAAGGACTTTTCCTTAGGAAAAGTACCGAAGTAATTCATATTGGTATGAGTACTGAAACAAAGATTTTGGTATCGTGACAACACTAGTAGGCTACCTCGCTAAGCTTCTGTGTCCTGATACTCCTGTCTGCTCCTCCACACTGGGAGCATACCGACTGCATCTAACTGCAGGACTCACTGTGGATCTCTTAGTGTTCATACAGTACAAATGCAGTATTACACTCAATCTGTCACCTGGTTAAAGAAGGTATAACGGCACCATGTTCCACCTCCAAGCTCAAATCCTGGAGTTAACACTTTTCTCACTCTGCATGCTCACTGTCAGTGAACGCTGTGTGTGGGGGGTGAGTCGGGGATCAGCACTGTAACCGACGTCACCCCTTCTTGAGACCAGTTGAGAGGGAGTTTCCATTTGCAAACCACAGAAAAGAACACAGATGGACCCGCCCTTTCACTAAAAAATTAATACTTGATTCCTGGATTTTTCTCAGCTAACATCAAAGCGTCTCACTTGCTGCACAGTTTTGTTACATAAGACGTGATTAACATGGTGTGAACAATAAAAGTCAGTTATATAACACAGACTTTGAGCAGCAGTAAAAGTGCCCCAGCTGGTTTCTCTGACTAGTTAACTCGGTCATAATCAGATAACTACACCAAGCTGTTCAAGTGAAGCAAATTAAGTGGAAGCTTTTGCTAATGTGGCTGAAAACCCAACACATCCTCGTCCCATTGTCTGCATTTAACAAAAAAAAAAGCTGCATGTGAAGTGACCAAGGGTTTGCCCATTTTTTTTAACTCTACATTTGTGAAGTCACATCAAATGAAATGTGGACAGAAACAAGTTGAAACTGGTTGTTCTGCTCTGCTAAGTGGTCAGTTGGAGGCGGCTTGTTGGCGCTGCGTCTGTCCAGCTGAAGTCATGTCTGTGACTCAGAGTCTCAACGTCTCTTTCTCCCCTTCCTCCATCATTCATTCATTCATCATTTGTTCCGACAATTAGTGTGTACTCTGTCAAATTATAAAATAAAAAAGCTCCATTTTAATTGCATATGAACTGAGACTCTTCTGTCTTGCGTGGCTGATATTGAAATATCACCACTGTTAGAATTTAATAGGCCTTCTCTCATAGAGTGATAAAGCACTAAAGAAATGGAAATTCCAGTTTGGTGGGAATTATTGTGTCTTTTATTGAGTGGAATAAAAACATGCTTCCAATTAAGCTGGTATTTTCCCCTTGTATATGCAAACAAATGTTTGGTTCCCATGAATACAGAGGAGTGAATATCAAATAAGATGCGTTCATGCTAACACACTGAGCTGTTGTTCACTGTTTTAACCTTTAGGCGAACTTGTTGAAGTGTGTATCGCACATTTGTGTAACCTGCTGTGTCCGTCTTCTCTTTCAGATTGGAAGTCTCTGTGTTTGGGATGAAGCGCCTGTGGGACGTTCACTTCCTCCTGCTCATCCTCCTCTACCTGTTAGGAGCCGTCACATCACAGGTCAACCCAGGTCTGTGCCGCCACGAGATGCCAAACTGTATTCCTCTGTGCTATGATTCAGGTGTTTGCCGGTTTCACAAAACACCTTAAGTTAAGATTTTCCTTTAAGTCCTAGTTGAGGTTTCCATCCCTGCTAAGGGGAAATAACTTATGTGTACCAAATTTCATCGCAATTCATCCAATATTTGTTACGACATTTGATTAAAAACTACAATTGTCAATTGGCATTAGATTAAAAGTCACAGGCCAGTTGCACAAAACACCTTAAGATTTTCCTTCAAGTCCTAGTTAAGGTTTCCTCAAAATAAAATCAGTTGCACAAAACACCCTTAAGACTTCTCCTAGGTTTCCTTGAAATGTTCATTTAAGTGTTTATGGTTTTATACTTAAGGAATCCCTAGACCATTGCACAAAAGACGTCAGCAACCAAAGCAAGGTAAAAAGAAACTTAAGGGACCTCTGACTCCGTCTTAACTGCAACATAAGTGAGTTTATGGTGATAAATTAAAAAAACAACACACACACCCTGAGAAGAGTCTTCTGCGACCAGGAGAACCTGATGGATACACTTTTGTTTTTTCACTTTAGATTTGAATGAGTTCATTTTTGTTGCTTCTTCCTACAGTTGTTTTCCTTAACTAAGGAAACCTTTTAAGGGATTCTGTGCAACTGTGTAAGTCCTGCAGTTAAGGAGAAATTAAGTCTTGAGTGTCATACTAGAGTAGAAAACTTACGGTGTTTGGTGCAACCAGTCCGAGGCATAAGGGAAAAAATGAAGAGAGGAGTTTACACACTTCATCAGCCTCATGACAACTCTTCCTTGTTCCTGGGTCACATGTCACTGAATAAACCAATCAGAAGCTGGGAAGACTGTTTGCACGCTGCATGCAACAGTATGTACTTTTTAAGGGCAGCTGCAGCACCTACTGAAAGTAAAAAGAAGATGGATGTGATTAGGAAGGCACCCTGGTTTAAGTCACTGACGAGAGTATTCAAACATGTAAATATATAAACACTTATCTTTGTGTACGTAACTTACCTTTAACTCAAGTATGTGAATTAACTGCACTTCTGAAGCTTACACAAATATAAAGTGGAAATAAGAATAAAGTCTAACATTGAATGTTAACGCTGGGCATAAGAAGAAATATATAATAGGAAGACAGAATTTTGTTGCATCTCGAGTTGAAGTTGAGATGTTAGAATAAAGTGGAATTTTTTTAGAGAAATCTTTATATTTCAAGATTAAAGTCAAACTTTTGAGAATAAATCCCACTACAAGTGTTAGTGTATATGGTTTCCTTTATAAAACAACTTGTGTAGATGAATTAATGAGTGATTAATTTAGTGACAAAGAATTATTTCCCTTTCAGTGTGGTGATGAGGATTTTGAGGAGACTGTGGTGAAAACTGCGTCCTTTCATCCTTTCAGAAGGAGATACCACACAAACTTGCGGGAGGTGGCCACATTCATGCAAACTACTTATTTCTTTCTATGTCCGGCACCTGATGTGTAATTTACTCTGGGGATTTTTTAACCACCAATATTGTGCCTAATACTTCTTATTACTACTTATTTATTTGCTGATGTACTCCAAAGAAATGCCACAGAGGAGTTTCATTCTTAGTGTGTTGAGATGCATTCTGGCAGAATTAAGGACAATGATCAATTAATTGTATTCCAGATTTCATTTTTGCTTCTGTAGTCCCCAAACGTACGTAGAAATGCACCTTTGCCTGGCGCTGACACTGAAAGTTCGACTTGATTCTTGACGTGCATCTTTATTTTCATGATGCAGAATAAAAAGTAAAGAAATCTCCCTCCTCTCATGTTTCCCCTCACGCCTGGCCCTAATACTCCTTCTGACTGCAGTGAGATCATATTTGAGAGTTTGTGAATACATATAAAATGAGTTTTGTGAGTTTTGGGTAGTGTTTGTTGGGTTTGGTGCTCCAGTCCAGTCCAGACTGCGACTGAGTCCGATTTTGGATAAGTGCTGCTTTGTGGGAGCCGTGTGGTCCCCTCTCTCTGGTTTGGCCTCTTTGATCGTGGCATGCACGCCTTTCTCCAGCTCTCCCTCCACTGTACGGGTGGTTTTTGTGATGCCAATAAAAAAAGGGACCAATAATTTTTTAACAAGGAAATGGAGTAGCAACATTTCGTGGGCAGAGACAGAGTTAAACAGGAACCAAAGAGAGACGTCGGGTTATTGTTGAAATAGTAGAAATACTGCAGATATCTGCCAGTAAAAACTCTGATCTGGCTCCTGTTTATGACTTCAGTCTCAGAGCTTCTGTCATCACGCTGAGTTTTCCTCATTGTTGAAAGGATAATGAATGTCATGCGCTCACAACTAAACAGTCATTAATAATGGTTTCTGTCAGAAAGGTTCAACACAGAGTGCACAGGTCACTCTGACCTCACTCTGCCAAGCTGTGTTTAAAAAGAAAGAAATAACAGTGGAAAAAAAAAAAACGCTCCATCACTTCCACATCCTCCCGCCTCACTCCACCCCACTTCCACTTTCAAAATAAAACTTATGACATTATTTTCCATGCTGTTATTCAACTGAAAATCTGATTTTTGAGAGTGTATGAAAATAAAAACGAACACGAGGTCGTGATGACAGGCTGCTGCTGAATCAAAAGTACAAACATTACTTTTTTAAAGAACAAACCTTTTTCTGGAGCTCAAACTATGAGTCATTCTCGTCTTCAGTGAGTGAGCTGCACAGACATGCACAAATACTGGAGAAAGACCTTTAACGTTTAATCAGTGGTGGAAACAGTGACTGTGAAGATCAACAATGGCTTTAGGGGTAAGAAGTGATGGAGCATAGTGTCATGATATCTTTGTGTGGCAATAACATTGTCACACAGTGCCAAGTATTGATTTTTTTTATTAATATTACGAATTAAACTTTAGGTAGCAATAATATTGTATTATGGATCCTCTGCTGATTCCTACAGAAGCGTAATTTTAGATATCTAGAGTACCATTTAGGATATCTGTAATGTATAAAACAATGTAGATATCTGCAATGAATATTTCCACTTGTAGGAATTTAATTGTTGATATCAAGATTTAACAGTTCCACGAGGTAGTATTGAGTTGCAGATATCATTAAGTAGAATTGCAACCAGTCAAAATTAGATTTATTGATAAAATTATAACACATCAAAATTACATTATACATATCTGTGATGGCGTTTTGATGAAGATAAAAGTTGATTAGTTGCAATAAAATTACAGATACCTACAAAGAACATTTCCCCTCCTGCTATCAAGAATTAGCATGTTGGCCAGACAGAAATGAATTGTAGATGCCTTTAAGTAGAACTGGGTCTGTGCGATATGACGATCGATATCGTGTGACGAGAGAAAAATGTCCATCGTTTCATACTGTGCTCTATCGTTTATATCGTTGTGACGCAAATTACACTTTTTCTGGCAATATTTTACATCATTTGGACATTTTATTGATCTGATTCACCAGCTTGCTCGACCACAGCTGCTCGCTCTCCCTCTCTTTTTCTCTCGTCTTCTTAATATGAGTCGTTTGCCTGACTCATCGTAATGTCAACAAACGAGGAGAAATGTCCTCCCTTCGTCCTCATAATGTTTTTGTACTCCTTGTGGCGGAGTCTGGCACGCCAGTCAACTTTTTATTCATTGGATTAAAATGTGCTATATCAGGATAGGTATCGTTATCGGGATATGAGATTTTGGTCATTTTATCGCTCAGCCCTAAGTAGAACTGATTCTAGTCAAAATTAAGTTACTGATTTGTCAGCTTGGAATTTAACTACTAAGAACGTAATTTCAGATATCAGAAATTACTTTCATACCAGTAACAATTATATTTGAGATATCTACAATTCCTTTACACGATACGATACGATTCAATGCGATACGGTATATTTTATTGTCCCTGTAGGATATTTGTCTTGGACTCAGGAGCTGTACAAGTATCGCTGCCTTACATGAGTAGTCCAGAAGAAATAAAAAACATACACCATTAAAAAAAACAACATAAAAACACAAACTGTGCAGTGTTGTACATCAGCCTCTCATGTATTGCATAACGGAATTATAAATGAATTCCTGTTCGTCAAAAATGTTATTATAGATATTTATTGACATACATAATATGCTAATTTTGGCACATATTCAAAATGGTTATGCTAATTTAGAAGTCGGACGGACATATCAGAAATGCTGAGTCACGATCCCTTTTCAGCATGTTGAAATTCAGCTGTACATATTTGTAATGTTGTAATGTTTTTCTTAGTAGTGAAAAAGCATTACTTATATCTCTTATTAAATTAATGATCAATAAAGTCAATTAAATTATTATTATTAATTATTCAAAATGTAATTTCTGCATCTGAGGTGTCAAAATTGTTTCACAGATATCTAAAATTAACATTTCAACATGTCAGATAGGGATGAGCAATTACACAGTTATGTGTCTGTAAATCTAAAATGTCTGCACTTGGAATGGGCGGGGCTAAAACAGAAGGGGTGGAGTTTGTAGTGAAAATGGGTGTGGCCTAACCAGAAGTTGTTATGAGAACCTGAGATTGATATGCGTTGATCAGTTTATTTATTTCTTATTTATTAGAAAACTATTGACAGGATCATCACAGAACTGAGCTTTGAGCTAACAGATGTTGACATATTTAACTTGGAAAAAGCACATTATCCACATCAGTTACTGGTTTCATCCCAGTAATCAGCTCAGCCCTAATGTCAAAATAACACTGGGATTTCCACGAGTGACAACAAAATTGCTTCTAGATTAAACGTTAAAGGGCTCGACACACAAATACACACACACGCACAAATCCTGTCGTCCCCTGTTTGACGTTCATTTGTTCTTTGTGCCAAAGCGAACAAAATAGAGAGAGTGGAGAGTTTTATGGGGAGTTTCAAAAAAGTGAGGAAAGAAATAGCGAGGGTGAGCGAGATAGAGATCACAGAGAGAGTTTATAGACGGAGTTTCAAGTCAAATAGTGTGTGGTTACTTTTATGCATATATATCCTCACTCATATATATATTAATAGCTACATTTCTGACCTATGTGACCAGATGTGTGTGTAACGCAGGAGCTTTAAACGTTTTCTATAGAATCATTCAGCACCGACACTTTTCACTGTGGATGTTTTATGAGGCATCTTCTCAACTACACTTAATTAAGTATTTGAGTGTTTGACCCTTGTGGGAGTGACTTTCTTTGCTCTTCTCTCTTCTTACTGTGTTTTTGTGAGTGTGTGTGTGTGTGTGTGTGTGTGTGTGCATGTGTGTGTTTGTGTGCCTGCTCGCATGCATATATCCGCATGCACACGCATACTGTGGATCCAGCTATCCCACTGGAGTCTGTGGCTAATGCATACCAGACATTCTGACAGCAGGAAAGTCCATTGAAATAGGCTCTGTCTTTCTCCCCGGCACTTGTGTGTGTGTGTGTGTGTGTGTGTATATATGTGTGTGTGGCTGTGTGTGTGTGTGTGTGTGTGTGTGTGTGTGTGTGTGTGTGTGGTGTGTGTTTCCCAGTATTTGACCACTCATAAGTCATGGAAAGGACTGTTTGTGCATCTGATCATGGTCAAAGTTCAACAAGTTCACCATCAAAGACAAAGTTGTGTATCTGTAATCTGACTCGAGGGATATTTCACTCAAAAACCACCAACGATGATTTTTTTTCGAAAATCACCTCCTGTGTCACTAAAAGCTTATATCTGAACCTGCTCTAATATATGGAAGCGGGATATATCCACCCATAATTCTGTCTAATGCTTTAGTTCTGCTGCATTGAGAAGAGATTCATTTTTCCACAGTCTGGAAATATTCATGGCTGAATTTAGTCGAGCTGAGATGTTGAGTGATGCCAACTTTCCTCTGTTTAAAATTCCCAAGCAATGGAGTTATACCATCCCTGTCTTTCCCATTTTACTCGTGAGTGGGCGAACTTTATTTCACTGTGGAGGGGGAGGAGGTGTGGACATGAGCGTTGGCCTGTGCAGAGCGGCCAAATATCAAGTAGTACTGTTATTGTGTGGGCTTCTTCCTGTGGGGATGTTTAGAGTAAACCTTGAATGAAAGAACTTACAGGAAGACTAGATTTTGAAAGAAGAAATCTGCCTCTGATGTTACAACATTTTAACACTATGCTATGTTTCAACATGGCATAGATAAACATTATTTATAGCTGCTGTTAATAGATCTGCGTTAACTTTGCATCGTATGAAGGTGCCTCCTTGTCACTTCTGTCTTTTCGCAAACAACAGAAAAATATCCAAAAGGTGTCTTGATGCACTACCTACATGGTAAAGAACCCGGAAATAGGTTTTTCTAAGCTGCCAAACCAAAAACTGAGCTTTTGGGAAGGCAAAGGGGGATACAGGCAATAACACGTGAGGCATCAGCAGGAACACTCAGCGATCCTGACACTGCTGCTAATTTGGGCGGACAACTGTAGAGGTTGAAGCTAGTTGTTAGCTTAAATCATCATCTTACCAGGTAATTCAATCAAATAGGTGTAAATATCAAAGTATTTCACTTGTGGCCATTCAGTGGACATAAGGAGAAGAAACATTCTCCTTATGTCCACAATCTGGTGCCTTTTCCTCTAGATTTTACTCGACTTCAGTAGCAGTGGTTAGCCTGGAGTCTCTGGAGCAAGGCTAGCTATGGATCCTAAATCCCAAAAAGGAAAAGTCTTAGAGAAATATAGAGGATTTAATAGGGTGTGGACAGATTAATTTGCAGTAAAAAAGTAATGTTGATGGGCTAATTTAGTCTTAATAGGCTATTACCTTTATTTATTTATTTTGTGGCTTCTGAGTGAAATATCTGCCTCTTTAGCTGCTAAATGTTTCACTATGTTCACTTTCTAGTTGCTGACTTTGCCTGTCAGACGTTTTTTGTTGTAATGCTGAATCAGAAAATTAATTTTTTGCCAACACCAAACTAGGCTCGTCACGATACCAGAATTTCAGTAGTCGATACCAGTACCAGTGAATTTCCACGATTCTCGATACTCATTCGATACCACGATAAGAATCACACATGTAGCTTCGTCTAATGTACCAAGTGCAGCGTGATGCTGGTATATGACAGCAAAAAGACGGGGACCTGGACACTTAAGAGGCACATGACAAAGGCTTGCCTTGGAAAGAAAGACAAGAGTCGGCCTTCAATGTCCACGTTCATATCCTTAAAAAAAGTCATGTTTAAATTGGGTTCAGGCTCATATTTACAGTTAAAGGGCCGGGCTCGGACAGAACATGCACAGGCTCGGGTGGGGTCGGGCTGGATTTTTTGGGCCTAATCTAAGCTCTGGCACTTGTAGAAGCCATTGTTTCTAGCAAAGACGATGGAGAACAGTCGTTCGTCCTTGGCGCTCGTCCTCGGCACCGACTGACGTGCGTATACTGCCCCCGTCAGTTCTGACAGGCATCGACACGGCCCACTGAGGGCAAAGTTGTATCCAGTACTTACGGTAAAGAAAAAAAACAAACAGGTACCGACGTATTTTTTGCATTTTGACATCGACTTGGTACCGAAGTATCAGTTCTCAGGACAACCCTACACCGAACACATTTGCACGTGTCACATGTATCATATCAACTTTACTAAAGTGACGTAGTATCTGGACTGACTTTTTATCAGGTGATGGGGGATTGGTGGATGACATGTCAATGAGGCAAGATGCCAACTGACCAACAAACAATAACACCAGTTGTGTTAAAGTGACACCTCGCTGCTTTACAAGCAGCTTGTTAAGCACCTAAAGTTTTTTGTTGTTTTTTTTAGCGACCTGTCGCTGTTTTTCCAGTGGGGATAGAACCATGGAAAGCAGTTGTCTTTTGCTGAGTCATTGCTGCGTATTCTGCCAGGATAGTGCAACAAAAAGTGGTTGTTTTTTACAGGCATCTGTTTTCTGCCAGGATAGTGCGACGACAAGCGATTGTTTTTTTACCGAGTCATCACTACGTTTTCTGCTGGGACAGTGCAATGCAAAACAGTTGTCTTTCACCAAGACATCACTGTGTTTCCTGCTGAAATAGTGCAACAAATAGCTGATGTTTTTTACTGAGACATTGCTGCGTTTCCTGCCAGGATACAAAGAAAACTATGTCTTTTTTTACAGAGACATCACTGCTTATTTCAGCGGGGATTGTGCCCCCGTGTCAGCTACATAATAAGGTACAAATGTAATGGTTTGCAGAAACGTACAATGCCAACAATTTTTTCCTGGTGATTGGGTCAGCGATGGGCTCTCAGAGGGTCCGTAGAGCTGATTAAAACAGTCAATAAGCAGTTAATTTGTCACTACAAGCAAGCCCATTCTTATTACGTGTAGGCATTAATTTTTAACTTAAAAATATTGATTAGTGCAGGTTTAAAGCAACTGGATCAAAAGATCTTGAGTTTTAATCCTGTAATTTCCACTCATGGTCACACTGTAGATAATATGTGTAATAAAGCAGATCATAGATTTATGAGCAACACGACCAAAACTTCTCTCAGCGGACAGGTATTATGTAGCAGATGTGAACATCAACTTGCATGACTACAGAGCGCGCGCGTGTGTGTGTGTGTGTGTGTGTGTGTGTGTGTGTGTGTGTGTGTGTGTGTGCAGCCAGCGGTTGGACAGCAAACACTGCAGAACAAACCTGCCTTTCACTCGTCAGGGTGCGGTAAAATCAAGAGGTGAGAGAGAGAGGGTTTGGTCCATTACTCCTTCATCTCTCTCTCCTTTCCTCCGCCACACAAGGCCGGTATTTTTCCACCTTTTTCTAGGTTGATATTTTTAGATACTGTGGCCAAACGTCGAGCCTGATGGGTGGTGTTGATGTGTGTGTGAGTAGGGGCGGCTAGATCTGTGTGTGTGCGTCCAAAGGAACACACTGGCCTGCCCCCATTGCTCACCCCAAGGGTCACCTCTGAGTGGGTTGGGTAGATAAATAAACACAGCAAAAACCAACATTTGGAAGAGCGGTCACACATCCGGCATGATATACAGTGAGAGCCGTCTCTCTGACTCTCTCGAGGATGTGGTTAAAGACTCTGATAATGACTCCTATTTTCATCAATTATGTCCCAGGCAATTTTCAGTGTTTTTCCCAAAGTGATGTTGCATCGTCTGTGTGTGTGTCACCGTATCTTCCTGGCAAGACTTCAGAGAAAAATTACACAATTTATGCCACTAGCTTATACCACATGTCATAAACACACTCATCCCAGCGTTACCACCAAGAGTACTTTTTTGTCTTTATGACAATGTGTCATCTCAGTGTGTGAGACCGTGGGCGTAGAAGATGATGCACTGTGGTCATCTCTTTCTTTGTCTTGACAGTGATGCCAATTTAGCAATTCTGTTGCTAGATTTAGAACTTCTCAGTCTACCCTTTCCTCTCCAAAATACATCTTTTATGTGTTAGTGGAACCAATTTAAAGTGAACTTAACTGGTTGCAATAATTGTTAGGGCTGCCCCCCCGACTAAGACTGTTCCTAGTGGACCAACAGTCCTCATCAGGGTCCATCAGTGGACTCGTCTCCTGCATGTTTCTGATATGATGGTAATGATTAAATGATATATTTTGGTGGTTTGAGTTGAAGGTGTGAGAAAGAATAGTATCAGTAACATTGTTAACACTGTGCTACATTACAGAGAAATACAAACCGTACTAATGAACCTTCATTAATATAGGCCTATATTTTATCTACAAGTGCACGTCACACACTGAGCGAGCCGCCTGTTAATGACGCTGTGGGCTAATGGGCATGTAGCTACTTCCATGTTTCACATGATACGTCATGTTTGTAGTCGACCAATGAAGATGAGTTTACATATCACCTTGGGTTCGTCCTTCACCTTCTCAAAATGATCCCACACTTTGGATTTCCTGCCCGACATGTTATTAACTAGACTGTGTAGTGTGGATTTAGT
Source organism: Epinephelus cyanopodus (assembly GCA_026686955.1). NCBI lineage: Eukaryota > Metazoa > Chordata > Actinopteri > Perciformes > Serranidae > Epinephelus > Epinephelus cyanopodus. The sequence goes on from CM048920.1 coordinate 2,331,853, forward strand.
CCATATACTGTAAGCCCACTGTCCTTTTATCGTTGACAAACACATATTCTCTAAACAAACCAATATAGAGCTTTTCCTTATTGCAAAAAGCCTCACTAGACCCAGAGCTGCAAAGCAAGGTGCGCCTTAAGACCAAGAACCAGAAATTTCAGCAGGGCTACAACTGCTCACGTGTGGTTTTATCATAGATTTTATAATGTAACGAGAAAAATATGAATAAAACATAAAATCTATGGCGTGTTTCAAATAAAGAGTTATGATTAGGGATGCATAATAGCGGCACGCCATCAGTATTGGGCGACATTGGCTTTAAAATGAACTATTGGTATCGGCTAATGTGTTTTTTCTTATTTTGCACAATGCATGAAAATTATGGATAAGAGTATGCATGCATAACATGATGTTAATTCCACTGCAGAAGAGACTTGATGATCACTAAAATTAAGTAGGGAAGAGGTGAGGTGAGATAAGATAATCCTGTATTCGTCCCACAGTAGGGAAATTTGCAACATTACAGAGCGATGGTACAAACAGGAAATGACTTATATATCTCTGATCTTAAAAAATAAAGACTCTAACAAATGCTAAATCATATTTTTTGCTGAGATGGCCAGTCAATTTGAGTAATGTCACTATGTATTCATACTGACGTCATGACACAATGACACCGCGTTATTTAGCAGCTTATAGCAACAGCGACCTGTCTGTAGCAACTTCCCCTGAAAGTGAGTCCGCAGCGCTGCATCTTGATGTCTGTTTACACTCTGTACCTCTCTGTGAATGAGGCTCATGGGCTGCTCTTCAGGAGCGGCAGCCACCTCAAACCCCATGACCCTCTGGACCAGGCTGCACCAAAGACAGATACAACATCAAGCCAGCGATTATGATTCCAGCTTTTCCATTTTCAAACGTTGACGTTTCTTGTCATCTTATCCTGCCCTGTTTCGATTTGAAATCGTTTATTGGAGATCTCTGCTGTTTCTCTTGAAGCAGTTTCTGAAGATTTGTGTTTTACTACAGCTATCATACGTGCAGTCTGAGCGCCGCACCTATCATTAAAATGGTTTCGTAATGATGCAGCCAAGGATACCGCTAATGTGCCGAGAATATGAGAAGAGTTTTTTCTGTTGATGTGGTCTGCTTACAGCTGAGGCGATCCAGTGCGAGGAGAGAAACAGGAGTGGAGGGGTGTAAACATTTGGGGATAAGTGATGAGGGCTGCAGTGAAGGGGGCAGCGTGGAACAAAGGTTAGAGAGGACAAGATGAAAGGACAGAAGAGGCGAGTGCAGACATCTGGAAGAGTTTTTGTTTGTGCCTCCTTCAAGCTGTCACTGTGTCACTGCCAAGTAGAAAAACCTGCGTGCGTGCGTGTGGTTGCATCTACGCCTGGTTTTGTGTGCACAGACATGTGAGCGGCGTATCAGGTCATCGGTCCCAAACCTTCGGGGGATTTTCACATCTTGACTTTTAAGCAAATATTTGGAGGAGATCAAGAAAAGAGGAAGAGAGAAGAAGGAGGGAAGAAAGAGTGAGAGGGGGACAGAGAAGGCCTTGAACCTCGAGCTCTGCTGTTGCTGGCATCTTCTCAAAGGTTTTTCTGTGAGACAAGGGGCCAGGCGAACGGGGTCAGTCTCCCTTTAACTTCCGACTCCAGCTCCACTCAAAGCCCCACGCTCACTATCACGTGCACAGGAATCAAGTTTTTTCCAAAGGCTCTTTCATCCATAAATGAAGCTAACCTGCGGTCATATCCTGTTAGGTGAAGTTATCAGTGTTCGACCAAAAACACAACATCAACCCAACCCTGTAGATAATGTGCGACGGTAAAGTGCACTCTTTCATTTTTGCTCCTGGAAACACCCAGAAATCAGTAGATTCATTCAGAGCCTCGTAAAAGTTAATAGATACCATGTTGGCTGTGTCATGCTCAGTTAGCCGCTAGCCAGCTGGGCCTTAATGAGATGAAGACTTTCTAAATCGTGCCGTTAACTTTTATCACCTCTCGCCACTGAAGGGGGGACAGAAGAAAAGAGAGACGGGAGAGACCACACAGGAGGACAGAGAGGAGACATGAGGGGGTGGACGGGCATGCAGGAAACAGAGGGCATATTGCTTCTATTGACCGCACAGTGGGGGCGTGATGGGCTGAGACCTGCCAGCTTTACCACACACACACACACACCCACGCACGCACACACACACACACACACACACACACACACACACACACACACTGTAACCAACTCCTGTCCATGTGCTTGATACCAGCACTGTTTGGACTGGCAGAGACACTAAATGGATCCAGCTTATTATTTCAATAAAGCAACCACAATTTGAGTGCAAGCAGTGTGTAGTTGTGTGGGTGTGTGTATGTGTGTGTTCAGTCCTCTCACATCACCACACCCCGCCCCGACATCCAGCACTATCCATCACTTTTTGCAGGTTTCTTGACAGAAGCTGGGGATTAAGTAGTTCTGTCTTAGAAATGTCTGCGAGCGTCTGGTGAATGTTTGAGTACGGTTTCGAATTTTCAACGCCGACCAGCGCTGTGGTTGGTCTGAGAGGAGTGAGGGGAGCTGCGTGTTTCAGAGGGTGATAATCCAGGTAGCTTTAAATACCAGGGGTGGAAAGAATATCCTGCTTAAATAGAAGCATTGTTACAGACTTGAGTAAGAGAACTTTACTCTGTAAATGTAAAGAAAGAGCCCCCATGCAATTCATGCAAAACTTAAAGGGGAACTAATGTTTTTTTCAACCTGGGCCCTATTTTCCGATTTACTTTTGTCTAAATGAGTGACAGGATGTTCAATATGTGACATTTCTCCAGTATGAAGCTAGAGCTGACCTGCCTGCAGCCCGTGAGCGCAAGCTATATTAAATAATAGGGCACTCAGACAGCGTCAAACAACGTCAAAATACATCCACTAAAAGTGCATTTTTTCCACACAGATAGACTCAGATTGTTAGTATACTTATCCGACAACATAACGGAAAGAAGAAATGAACGTCTGTGTTTACCTTTAGCTGGATGCAGATATGTTCCTCTGCCTGTTGCTGCTCCCTCTCTCTCCTCGTCCACTCTTCAGTTTTAATGAGCTCTGCGTCCATGTACGTCCATGTTCAAATAAATACGGGCGCTCATCAAATTCAAATGGCTCATCCAGATCCAGTTGGTCAAAATCGGGTAAAAATTCAGCCATGACTACTCCAAACAGAGTAACTCCTCGCGTTTGTAAGGTCACTCCAGCAGTAACTTCCTGCAACAACTCAAATCTCACGAGACGTGAGATTTCAGAGCCAGACTTTAACTCTCTGAGTGAGTGTTTTGACTTGCCACAACAAAACTGTCCGAATTTTTACCCGACGAGGAGAGAGAGGGAGCAGCAACAGGCAGAGGAACATGTCTGAATCCAGCTAAAGGTAAACACACACGTTCATTTCTTCTTTCCGTTATGTTGTCCGATAATTATACTAACAATCCGAGCCTATCTGTGTGAAAAAAATGCACTTTTAGTGGATGTATTTTGACGTTGTTTGACACTGTCTGAGTGCCCTATTATTTAATATAGCGTGCGCTCACAGGCTGCAGGCAGGTCAGCTCTAGCTTCATACTGGAGAAATGTCACATATTGAACATCCTATCACTCATTTAGAAAAATTAGATCGGAAAATAGGGCCCAGGTTGAAAAAAACATTAGTTCCCCTTTAATAGTTTTTACTGGCACAAAATATAAAACAAGTATATCGAATGTTTTGAAAAAAAAAAAACATTTCACAAAGAACCTTTTTTCAAGAATAACTAACAAAACAACTTATCAAAAATAATAATACTTTCTGCAACAGGCCCATATTACAGCCAACTTCTGAACATTATTTCAAGCATTATATAAAAAAAGAGAAAAATGAAATAGAGTGAAATATGCAGATGTAGCGCAGGCAGTGAAATCTTTCTCACAAGTTGTTTACTGAGAAAAAGATGGAAAAAATTAAATATTATATCTTCCTGAATGTGCAATGGTCTATCTAGTCCAAACTACTACAATTAGAATAGAATTACTGCTTCAGCTAAACAAAAAAGCTACTCACTTGCAACAGCACATCTAATTAGTCACTTCCCTCTCTTGGTAAAATGCAGGATGAGGGTGGCCAAAGCAACATCAGAGTCCAGCTGTTCAGAGGTAATATCTAGGAGTGGATGAGTTGTTCAAAAAAAGAAAGGATTCTAAAATTAGATTATTAGATCATGTGATCCAGTCTTGGTTTTTGATTTGGATCAAACTTTCAGTATGTGTAGTTCAAAACATTTTAAAGGACTGGAAGATGATCCAAAAAATCAGGATTATCCTGAGCCAGGCAGAGGGTGGATTCAGGATGGATTTTAAGAGCAAAATGTAATAAAATTATTGGTCAAATATATATTTGGATCAGGCTGATTCAACTCAGTCTTTGAAAAACTAGAGCAGAAGCAAAATGGATGATCTGAACCTGGAGAGCAACTCATCTGGATCATTCTCATCCAGATTCATTTTATTTTTCTCTGAGCGATCGTTCATGTGTTGCCCTTCATGTTAGTTTCCATATTCATCCGCTCAGCTGTTCATTTCTGGAGTTTTAATCCGACATGTTGTTGTGTCTCAGGTGTGTGTCGGTATCCTCTGGGCATGTCAGGAGGGCAGATACAGGACGAGGACATCTCTGCCTCCAGTCAGTGGTCTGAATCCACCGCTGCTAGATATGGCAGGTAGGTCTCTCATTCACAGACACACACTCACACACATGCTTCATAGTATGTTTACCCTGATAATGAGTGTGTGCGTGTGGGCGGTTTATCCTGCAAGGTGCCTGTTTATTTGCAGTAAGCCACAACCTGGGGTATCAGTTCTGCTCACAGCCACATGATTAAGGAGGCTTTTGTGTGAACGTGTGTGCAGAAACACTTGGGTGGCCTTCAGTAAGCATCAGGATAATGATGTAATACACTTTCCCCATCCATCCTCGGCTGTGTTTTCAGTCTCGCCTTGCTCCCCCTCGCCGCTGCCAGCCCCTCGCCCAAAATTAACACTTTAAGATGAATTTACGACGCAGGCTTCCACCGAGATGTTTTTACAACATGCTCTAAGAACTGAAATCCACCACCGCGCTCACTTTAACTTTCCTCTCACCTTTTCCTCTGCATCCTGTCCTAGTTTTTCTTCTCCCTCGCTCTCTTCCTCTTTCCTGCTGTAATTCTAATATGAACATCTACCGACGTTATTTCATCCTCTCCCTCAACCTCCTCTCCTCTCACTGTGTGTCTCTCCCAGGCTGGACTTTGAGGAGGGCGATGGCGCGTGGTGTCCAGAGATAACAGTGGAGCCAGACAGCCTGAAGGAGTTTCTCCAGATTGACCTGCGCTCGCTCCACTTCATCACCCTTGTAGGCACCCAGGGTCGCCACGCGGGAGGCATCGGTAATGAGTTCGCCCAGATGTACAAGATTAAGTACAGCCGCGATGGAAGCCGCTGGATCTCGTGGAGAAACAGGCAGGGCAAGCAGGTACGTCGACCTATCAGACAGCACTTTACACTGTCTGGGGTGTAACCCAGGTTTTCTTGGCTTGGATGTCACTGTATAATCTTTAGTTTATAACAAACCTCTGATAAAGATGCCTCGTGTACTGATACTCATCACCTGTCTTCAGTTCATGCTTTTACAGCCTGACATTGTTGATACGTGCTATGACTGTGTTTATAGTCGTAATAGAGATAGTAGAGGACTGATTCATTAATTCTTTGTTATCTATAAATGATAGAGGGAAATCATTATTGAGCTTCTTCATGAGGTCAAGGTTTGTTTGTCTCTGGGAGTGCCATGAACTGGTTGTCCTCTCGTATCCTCAGTACGTTTACGTGCACAGTTAAGTGTTTCTACAGTCCCAGCTGGACGAGGACATCTAACTGGCCTACTGTCCTTGTCCCAGTACACAAGCACGGGAGGTCAATCCATTTATTGAGCCCAGTATGTGCGACTCCTCTACGATAGGTGGAGATATGCCCCCTTTCAGCTTGTTAGTATTGGACCTTTTTCCTGTTGACCTATTACGTCACAGACCAAACAATGGACGAACAAGTTAGCTACGGTTAGCTAGCAGCTAACTGCTACCATGATGGACAACTTTACAGCTCTGTACATTTGGTCCGTCCAAAAAGTCACGGCTCTGGATGTAGATTTCTCCATGTTGTTACCGGCTGCTTCTTCTCCTACAGTCGGACTAACATGTTTACATGTGTTTTACGGGTCTGGTTTTAGTCGGACTAACACAATTAATCGATTTTCTCTAATGTGATGTAAACACACTGAGTGTTGCTTGGTCTCTCCTGGTCTGATATGCAGCTCTTTCCTGTGGTGTACCTCAGGGTTCCATCTTGGGTCCTATACTATTTGCCTTATATATGCTTCCACTAGGGCACATTATTAGCAATAATATAGACAAACATTCACTTTTGCACAACAGTTTGGTTGCCATTAAGAACTGAATGTCTAACAACTTCGTACAGATTGACACAGATAAGAAGAAGGTTCTGGTAATTGTTTAAGATTGTATAGCTCCCAGGGTAGTCCACAGTATTAGGTCCCTTTCCTCAGCCAAACGGTTAAGTTTAAGACATCTTGTCATTATTTTTGATCAGACTTTGCATTTTGATCATCATATTAAATCACTAACTTGTACTGAGAAATACTGGAAAGTTCAGGGACTCTTTTACGTTACATATACGGTCTGCTGTCTCCTTAGAAACCTTTTATCATCAACTGAAGACTTGTCTTTTCAAAATGGCCTTTGTCCCACCCTGAGATGTCTCGTGCCCGTTCTTGATGTGTTTCTTTTGGGCTCCTCAGTTGCCTGTTTTTTTTCTAGGTTTATGGTCTTTTCTTTGACTCTTTATCTTGTGACTTTTGTTTTTGGTCTAAAATGCACTATGCCAAATGAATTGATTATTATTATTATTATTATTATTATTACTACTATTACCTGCAGGTGATTGAAGGAAACAGGAACGCCTATGACATTGTACTGAAGGACCTCGAGCCGCCCATCATCGCTCGCTTCGTCCGCTTCATGCCCGTCACGGACCACTCCATGAACGTCTGCATGAGAGTGGAGCTCTACGGCTGTGAATGGCTCGGTAAGACGGGTGGCTGAGGTGGAAAAGGGGAAAAAAAACGAGATATAAGATATGATATGTGAAGGCTGACGAGAGCAAAGATGAGCTGAGGCACCACCTTATCTTTGAGCTCATAAAGATAGAGAGGATCAGCTGATTCACCTTTTTATACAAGCAGGACACAGCTGTTTACACTGATGCACACTACAGTAAATCATATCACTGGCTCAATATTGAATAATTAATGTGTGTTTATATTTTCACTTAGACCTTACTCATTTTGGGTTCTTGGGCATTTTGTGCACACATACTTATCTTAAATGATCTTGTACATGCCATGCATCAAGTAGACCTCCTTAAGAATTCCACGGTGTTATTTCCACGGCCTACAAAAGCTTGATATGTTTGAACATGAGCTACTCTCTCTTAAAAAACAGAGAAGTCTCAAAATCTCAAATTGGAGACCGATTATATGGACCCACAAAATGTTTGTTCTCTTTTTTTATACCTAATTGAGCTTTATTCTTTAGAGTCCTGTGAGGAGGACGTTTATTTGGAGGCCAACCTGGAAGTTTTTTGGATAATTGCAGAAAATAATCTGTTTTAAGAAAAACGTAATGTTTTGATCAACAACATAATCCTCAATTATCTTGTTGATCTTCACAAATTAACACCACTTTTATGATTTCTGAATAGTAAATGCAATCACCAGAAGTGAAAAGCTAACGTTAAGCTTTAAACCAGCTACACTTCAGTCCCATGATCTCAACGTCACCACCACAACAAGGCTGCAAAGCCATATTAGACGCGATGACACTCTCATTCAGCCAGTTGTTAGCAACCACCTTTTTTAAGACAATAGAAGCAGCAAAGTTCACGAGTGGGGTATTTACTGACGTTTTTTATGTTTTAGAGCAAAACGTGAAAGTCTTTTAAGCTTGTGTTAACCACAGACCTTTTTCAAGGCATCTAACCAAAAACTTTCAAGATGAGGGACTTTATACTCTATGACAGCACAAATTTGAGTTTTAGCACTCTAGTTTTTGGATTTGGGAGAGAATTATTCAAGTTTGCTAATATTTTTTTGACTGTGTTAGACCAGAGGAGTAACATGTATGAATTCTGAAAATGGGCGTATAGTTTGCTTTTAAATTTAACGCTGTTTTAGACAATATGAGCACAAAGAGAAGGTTTTTGAAAAATTCATATATTTAGAGGGTTTTTTCAGGTAGGTTTCACAGGTCCTGTTAACAAAATTGTTTAGCCTAACAAATATTTCAACAATATTTCTTCAAGTTTCCCCTGAAAATGCATGACATGCTGAAAAGTCAAATGTTGAGTTTGGAAATCTGGTGAAATTTGTGATCCAATCTAAGTAGCAGAAGAGGAGAAAGAGACAAAATAAAAATAAGCAAACAGTTTTAAGGGCGTCATAGCACCACTGGTGCCACTTAACTCTTTGAAACCCAGAGCAACATCACTTTTTTCACTCTCAGGCGCCTTTTGCAAATATTTAAACATTTGAATCCTGACGGCAAGTTGGTGTGATTTGATCCAAGAAATGTCCCACAAATTGCAAAAATAAAGATTGTAAAAGAAAATTATTTTAAAAATTATTAACTTTTATTTAATATTTATTATATATTATTTAATTATGTGATTATAAAAAATTATGTTACAGAATTATTATAATTTTTAAGCACTCTTGTAAGGTCTTGTTTTTTGCTTTCTTTTTTTTTCAACTAATTTTTGTTTTTAATTTTCTCTTTACAAATTTATTGCAGTTTTTTTTGATCATGTCTTCCTCTCATGTTGCTCATCGCATTCTTCCCATGTTTTTAAAAGAAACTTTGCTCAGGTTTTAAAGCCTTACAGTGCAGTTTCATTCATACTGTTGATTTCTTGTGCTTTCTTGCTGTTAATAAGAATATTAAATAACATTTCTTTATAGCATCACATATACTGTATATTGTGTTCAGACTTGTTCCAGCGCTTCATTTAAGAAATCTGATATCACATTTCTAGTTGTTGGTTTTTTTTGTGTTTCATATGATGGAAAATTCCACTCATGACTGGTACATTATTTTGTAAATATTTCTCTATAATTCAACTTGGCATGTTGGGTCACTGTAGGCATCTTAAAAATATCAACTACAATTTTGAAACAGACCCGTGTGGTTTTGAGCCTCTCTGCACAGCATGAGTCTGGCACGATGGACTCACAGAAAAGGTTTTCAGTTATTGAGTTATTATTGTATATATGTATGAATGAATGAACAACTGCCTTTGCTTCACAGATGGTCTCGTGTCGTACAACGCTCCAGCAGGAGAACAGATGAACTTGCCTTCTTACCCTGCGTATCTCAACGACTCTGTCTACGACGGAGCTGTCATCCACAGGTGTGTGTGTGTATGTGTGTGTTTCTGTTTGTCCTTAATTCCCCCTTCCTCTCTTTTTCCACACACCACTACAATGCTTCATCATCGCTCTTGTCCTTCGTCAGTGCTTTTTCCCCTTCACCTTGTTGTTGCCCCGTCACCATGGTGAGAGCAAAGAGACAGGCGGTGGTGAGTGGGTCATGGTGGTTTACTTAGTTAGGCAATACCTCATAGGAATGACTGAGTCAACCGTGCTTACAAAGTTTAGAACCCGGAATGAACCAATCAGTCTGTTGTTGACAGTCGTGTTTGGATGGTGAATAATGTCCTCCATGACACAGACAGTGGAGGCGACAGTGCAGGGGGAAAAGAAAATGGCCTTTATTACGATGTCGCAGCCAACAGCAGGAGACAGAATTGGTTTTACAATGCTGCCACCTAGTGTTGATTAGTTGCACTGCAAAAACTGCTTTTAACAGAAGTGCTTACTTTGAATTTAAAGAATGTTTGCTGCCTTCTTTGTTTCTCAGTATGACGGAGGGTTTGGGCCAGCTGACGGACGGCGTGTGTGGCCTGGATGATTTCACACACAGTCATGTCTATAATGTGTGGCCTGGGTACGACTATGTGGGCTGGACTAACGAGAGCTTCCCCAGTGGATACGTTGAAATCATGTTTGAGTTTGACCGCATACGTAACTTCACCACCATGAAGGTGAGGCTCCTGATAATTACAGCTCATAGTGTCGTGTTTTTTACGTCTCTCATGAGCTTTAAAAGTCTCCTGATGTGTCTGCGTGTGCGTCTAGGTCCACTGCAACAACATGTACTCACGGCGTGTCAAGGCCTTCCGCCAGGTGGTGTGTTACTTCCGCTCAGAGGCAGACTGGGAGGCCACGCCGCTCACCTTCAGCCCCGTGGAGGACGAGAAGAATCCCAGCGCCCGTTTCGTCACCGTCAACCTGGCCAATCACATGGCCAGTGCCATCAAGTGCCAGTTCTACTTTGCTGATGCCTGGATGTTGTTCAGCGAGATCACCTTCCAGTCAGGTACAGACCGAAGAACTGTGTGTGTGATATATCTGTCTAGTTTTAACACTTTAAGATTCATATACGTCTGCACATATTTGGAAGCTCTGTGTAAAAGTGGTGTATGACTTTGTGCTGAAGTTACTTTAGTTTTTATTTGTATGAAAAGTAACTATTAAAGTCTCTTAAATTTCTGACCAGCTCTGTGGCGTCTGACCTTTCAGATACAGCCATGTACAACACAACACTGGCTCCACCCAAGACAGTAATACCACCCAACATACAACCAGGTCAGTGATCACTTCACACCAGTGGCGGACTGGCAGCTGTCTGAGGGGCAGGGGTGAAAAAAATCAAAGATGGCTCCAGCACACAGTAAATTCTGCACTGCATCATGTTTAATCTACCGTAGACAAAGTTAAATCTTACACCTCTAACCTCCACTTCATACTTACTTACTTAATGACTTACTAGTCACTGTTTGTTGTGAAAGTTGTCCCTGAAAAACGCTGGGCAAGTGGGCCAAGAAAAACAAAACAAAAAAAAAGATAGTGATGCCTGGAGCAGCACTTTGCATTGTATCCTGATGCAGAGGGGGTTGGAGGTTCGGTTTAGGCAACAATACTACTTAATTTTGTTTAGGAAAATTTTGTGGATATCAGCTTTGAGTGGCACAAACGCTGCAACTCATGTTGTTTGATGGTCCCGACCCTCGGCCTCCTGGGTCCAAGTCCTGTGTTTGTTGGATCCATCCACCTCCCATCCCGCCTACCCTCAGTCGACTTTCACAGTCTTTAAACCACATCCGATGCTCTGGGCGTGTAATATAAAGCGATGGGTTTTTTCTGGATAGTGGAAAGCCTGGAGGGTCTCACACACACACGCCTCACGTCACAATAATGATGCTGTCTAGAAACTGCCCAAGTGGCGTATTTTGACACCCTAAGAGTGAGGCCAGGCTGGACATGAATGACAAACAACAAATAACAATATGACATCTTTTGTTGTCAAGAACCTTTTCTGAGCATTTGACAAAGTTACCTTGCAGACATGAATAAAAATTGATGTGATGTCATCATAAAAATGCCGTCAGCGTATCAGCAGTAAGAGAACATTTCGGTTCAGATCTTTTTCTGTCCCACAAGATGAAATTGTTTCTGCAGGAAGACAGCATAAAAACAAACAAACACAATAAGAGAATGTGCCAATTTCAGACATTAGAAGTGCTGAAATATACATCTGCGTTACCACAGTAAAATGTTCCTAACAGTAATGAGGTAGAGGGCTAAACTAAGAGTACATGGAACATACACAAATTCCTTGAAGTGTAACTAAACCCTCAAACCACCTTTTTACAGCTGAAGAACAATATAAGTGTATTTAGTGTTGTTGGTGGATCCAGGTTCAAACCTTGACAATGTCTTTGGATTCTACATATTGTCTTATACAGGGTGACCTGTGGGTCCTTAAAGAGTCTTAAAGACTTTAAAAAGTATTAAATTGTCTCAAATTCAGATTAAATGGGTCTTACTGATGTAATTTTTGTTGTTGAATCTTTATGAAACATAATTTTAACAGGAGGGAAACACTATTTGACTGGGTACCAGGCTTCCACCTGTGTGTGCGTAATGCCTCTATTTTTGCCCCCTTGATGCCCTTCGATCACGCAGTGAGTCTGCATTGTTGAAAATTGGAAGATGAAATTTGAAAATGAATAACAACGATTACCTGTGGTGATTATCGCCAGTGCCTTAAAATGTTTACAAAACAATCTGCGCTGTGTGTCGAAGGTGTTTCAAAAGTGGGGATTAGGGCGGTGGAATCGCAGCTGCAGAGCGTTAAGCACAGAAGGCTCATTTTTACTGTTCATTCACACAGTGTGTGTACTTGGAAGGAGTATATTTTGAATTTTGATGTGTATTTCCACCACAAGTTTAAAGTCTAAATTTAATTTAAAGTGGAATTAAAAAATCTTAGATTTAAGTCTTAAGCTGTGGACCCTGTTCTAAATATGTGTGGTGACTGCCCTCTGCTGGTTGAAACCATTTATTAAATTTTCAGCCAAAACTCTGGGTTTTAGTTAAGCTGTGAAGAGAGGATGGCCTGGAGTTTTTCACATTTAGATCACAAAAACAAGAAATCAGTGAGACGGTCAGGATCTGTAAAATAACACTGAACCTACACGGGAAACAGCTTTTCACACTTTCCACTTCGCCTTCAACAGTAGTCTGAGAGGGTGGAAGTGATGTTTGGCTTTTCTTTATCAAGTCTGTGTGCTCACGGTTATAAGTGTGATGTCATGCGAGAGGCTGAAGCCGCATTGCTGTCTCTCTGCTGCTTCAAGAGACAAGAGAGTGAAAGAAAAAGATAAAGAGGTTGATTTACTCTAACATTCCCACGCTCCTGATAATCGCTTTAATGGAGGTTTCTCTCAGCTTGTCACAGCAGGAAATGCACAGGTAGAACTAATAACATTAATGACTTGGCTCTTTTCTGTGTCAGGTTCTGTAATTTGGAACGCCTCAAGGCTATTTTTAACTTGGCTAGTTACACAAGCAGTGACAGGATTATTCTGCTTTTGCAGCACATTTACAAAAATCCTTTAAATGTTATTATTATTGTTTCCATTTGTGCGCAGATGATACTCAGATCTATAAAAACAACTATCAAAACATGGTTAACCTGCTTCGTTGCCTTTGTGACATTCACAAGTGGATGTCACAAAATTTCCTGCAGCTTGTTGCTGACGAGACAGAGATATTGATCAGACGACAAGAACAGGTTCAAATGTCAGACAGTGGCTCAATAACTTCACACTGCAGAAACGTTGGTGTCACATTTGATCAGTTTAGACAAACATGCAAGTTCGGTAGTTCAATCCAGCCTCCACCATCTCAGAAGTATCTCCAGCATCAGATCAGTCCTTTCCAACAAAAACATATTTACTTACAAAGCCCAAGCTCCAAGTTATTTAACAGATCTTGTGTCACTCTGTGTTCCCTCTGACACCCTGAGATCCTCAGATGCATCTTTTCTTGTTGTTCAGAGGTCTAGATTCATTCACAGAGGTGATAAAGTCTTTGCAGTCAGAACTCTTGACTTTGGGATGACCTGCTGGAGGAGATCAGAGCTGCAAACTCAGTGTCATCTTTAAATCACTTCAGAAATTCTACTTATTTAAAACTGCCTCTCGGTTATTTGAACTGCTGCATTATTACGTGTTTCACTCGCTGTTATGTGTTTTCTGTTTTTATCACCTTCATCTTGATTTATTTGCTTTGTCTTTTGTTTAGTTCTGTAAAGCACTTTGTAACTGTGTTTTAAAAGGTGCTGTGTGAATACAGTTTATTGTTGTTATCATTATTATTATTATGAAATCAAAGCGATCACTAAGTTCAGTTACTGGATCAGCAAATACTTAAACACAGTATGGTGCAGTCTCCGTGTTCAAAAGGTGTGTCTCCCTGTTCCCTCTCCAGAGGACGACCCCACCCACAAAGTCGATGACAGCAACACCCGCATTCTGATTGGCTGTTTGGTGGCCATCATCTTCATCCTGGTGGTCATCATCGTCATCATCTTGTGGAGGCAGGTGTGGCAGAAGATGTTGGAGAAGGTGAGCTCACCTCTGCTGTTGACATTGAGAGTTTCCCTCTTTCGGGAGTTGGTCAGATCTGTTCCTTCACCCCCGCGTCCTTTATTTTAGGCCTCTCGCCGGATGCTGGACGATGAACTAACTGCTAGTTTGTCAATACAGAGCGAGACGTTCGCCTACAACCACAACCAGTCGAGCACAGCCAGCGAGCAGGAGTCTAATTCCACCTACGAGCGCATCTTTCCCCTCGGCCCAGACTATCAGGAGCCGTCGCGCATCATATGCAAGCTGCCGGAGTTCGCTCAGAGCTCAGAGGAGCCTGGTAGGTGAACACACACACATCTGCATACAAATAAACATCTGTGGTTATTCAGGTTCATGGTGACATGTTTCCATATTGTGTTGCAGCTTCTACGAGCACCGCAGCCTCCAAATCCACCACCACTACCGCAGTCCAGGATGGCGCTCCTCACTACGCAGAGGCAGACATTGTAAACCTGCAAGGCGTGACCGGAGGCAACACGTACGCCATCCCCGCACTGACCATGGACCTGCTGTCGGGGAAGGATGTCGCAGTGGAGGAGTTCCCACGAAAGCTGCTCACGTTCAAAGAGAAGCTGGGAGAGGGACAGTTTGGAGAGGTGTGTGCTCGTTACCATTCGTCTGCAGCTTTTCTTACACTTTCACATGATCCTAAAGGTCCAGTGTGCAGGAGTCAGGGGGCATACTGGCAGAAACGGAATATGATAATTATAGTTTCTTTTGTGTACAATCACCTGAAAACAAGAATCATCATGTTTTCGTTTTGTTAGAATGAGATATTTATATCTACACAGGGAGCGAGTCTGTTCCCAAACAGTGCAGATGCCACTAAACTCTACGCACTAGACCTTTAAAGCACAAACAAATAAATGTTCTAAATGTTGCATTCCTCCTCTTCCTCACTCCCCTTTCCTCATCCTCCTCCTCTCAGGTGCACCTGTGTGAAGCAGAGGGAATGCAGGAGTTCATGAATAAAGAGTTTCTATTCGACATCTCCGAGGACCAGCCAGTTTTAGTGGCTGTGAAGATGCTTCGTTCAGACGCCAACAAAAATGCAAGGTAGACGCTCGAGTGATCTGCACCATACACCTCATTCTCAGCCTGTACCTGGAACTGAAAATAAATGCTGATATGAAAATGTCAGGTTTATATCATTCTGAATCCTCTTCGTGGAGTAAGTCACCCGCCTTTTCGTTCTTTGGCAGGAACGACTTCCTGAAAGAGATAAAGATCATGTCACGTTTGAAGGACCCCAACATCATTCGCCTGCTGGCTGTGTGCATCTACAGCGATCCGCTTTGTATGATCACAGAGTACATGGAGAACGGAGATCTCAACCAGTTTCTGTCCCGCCACGAGCCTGAGGGACAGCTCGCTCTGCTCAGCAACGCACCTACTGTCAGGTGAGTGGTGATGAACACACACACACATAAACAGTATATATATGCCTATTTGTGTGTGTCGTTCTGTTGTTCTGTTCCCGTCACATGACTCCGTTTATTTGCTCTCCAGCTTCAATAATCTGATCTACATGGCGGCTCAGATAGCGTCGGGGATGAAGTACCTCTCCTCTCTAAACTTTGTTCATCGAGACTTGGCCACACGGAATTGCCTGGTGGGCAAAAACTACACGATAAAGATAGCTGACTTTGGCATGAGCAGAAACCTGTACAGTGGTGACTACTACCGCATCCAGGGCCGAGCGGTACTGCCGATACGCTGGATGTCGTGGGAGAGCATCCTGCTGGTAAGGACCAATACATGACGCTATACTCTGCAGGAGAACAGAATGAAACAACGTATGGACTCAGACAAGAGTCGTCCTTCTCCACAGGCTGTTGAAAAGTGTTGAAAAGTGTTGGAGACGTAAGAAAAAACGCAGAAAAAACACAAAATGGTGCACAGACGGGCAGAGATTGAAGCATCAAACACTTAATTTCCTGCATCCTGGTGAAGTTTGATGCACCACTTTATGGTGGAAATACCTTTTATTAAGTAAAGAAAAAACTTAGGAACCAGGTGACGATTCAAGTCCACAAATATTGATAAATATATGATGCAATAAGGCTCTCAGGCAGTCTATTACTTTCAGATATTTAATCTACTGCAGATCAACTGTCCTCATTTCATTTATCCGTGCTGAGTCAACACTTGTGGGCATAATTTAGTCTTTTCTTCTTTTGTTTGGAGAAGTAACCTCTTTTAATGTTCACATCAGTTCAGTTTAATTAACTTGTAAACCCTCTCATGTGTCATCATGTTCATAGAGAAAGAATGGAAACTTAGACGAGAAGAAACTGTGTTAAGACTTTCGTACATGTGACTGATTGGTGCATGTTTTTGTGTCATATTAGAATCAGGAGGGATTTTCTCTAAAGCTAACACTACGCACATTGGATTATTTTACATTTGCGTTACATTGTATCCTGCAAAGAGTCTTCATTTATTATTTAACATAATTTCTTGGTGGAAACTAGTTTCACAACATTTTTAACAAATCACTTCTAAAAAGTGTTGGGAACATGTCGCCACCTTCACCTGTGTCCCTCTCTATAATCACTGATGCCCCACTGCAGGTGTGTGCAGGTGTATTTTTCTGCAGAGTCTGCCCTTTGCCACTAATATCTTACTTTCCTCTCATGGTGCTTATTGAGAATGAGATTAAAACCTCATTTGAAAGTGAGACCGAGCCAAGACAGGGTCAGCAGCTTACACACTAACAGGACAACAGCGTCAGATCACAACAGCAATAAGAGCTGTGTTAAAATAAAATACGTAATAGAGTCATTAAAAGAGCAGCAATATTTAGTCTAGACTTTATTTGTTAATGAAGCAGCTGCAGTTAGCAGTTTAAAATAATTATAGAAATATGGTTTTCTAGTTTAAGTTTAAAAAAAATACTTGATTTTGTGCCATATATATATATATATATATATATATATATATATATATATATTAACAATCTCTGTTGACACCGTGTCTTGTTGCGCAGGGTAAGTTCACCACAGCTAGTGATGTGTGGGCGTTTGGGGTGACCCTGTGGGAGATACTAAACTTCTGCAAGGAGCAGCCCTACTCTCAGCTCACTGATGAGCAGGTGATAGAAAACACAGGGGAGTTTTTCAGGGACCAGAAAAGACAGGTGAGTGTCGTTGCAACATTTTGTTTCAGGTAAAAACCAGTGAACCCCTCGCCTTAACCTCTTGTGCTCTGTGCTGCAGATCTACCTGCCTCAGCCTGTGCTGTGTCCAGACTCGCTCTACAAGATCATGCTGGGCTGCTGGAGGAGGAATACAAAGGAGCGGCCCTCCTTCCAGGAAATACACAGAGCCCTCGCGGAAATGCAGCCTTAAGCCGGGGCCGATGTTTAGGACAGTGATTCCTAGACTGCTCATCTCTGGAGGAAACGGTGCAAAGCAAGAGGAGACCATGATTCAGACACAATCCAGGTTTAAGCTATCTTGTTTCAGTCGAGAAACGAGGCGAGAGCCACCCGTGGGCTCCAAGCTGCGATTTGGGAAACGCTGTTTGATGGACTTCCTCTCTACACAGATGGACAACCAGAGACTTTTAGTGTGTCAGTTTAATTGGCACAATCATGTTGGCTAAGATGTTTTATAGACATACAGGTATTGTTAGAAAAATGTACTATGTTTTATAATTCACCAACCCTGACACACACACCGAAATGTGATGAAGGTTTGGTTGTGACGTGTTGGTGAAGCCAAAGTTAAATGTAGCAAGTGACATTCGGCACTTTTGAAAATGTATTTTAATTTCCTTTTTAATATGAGTTCAAATCTCCCATGTTACGGTGTATGATAGCAACATTGTCGAAGAGCTTTCTCGTGTTTTCTTTTGGAAGACTGCTTGAATGTAGAGGGGGAAGTGCAGCCAACCATCACTGTTACTTTATATTCCAAGTATTTCATCTCAGTTTCTCAGACAGACTCCACACCTTTAGAAATAACAAGGAAATATCCAGCCACTCAGTCGTCTCATCTCCCTGCAGTTTTCCTTCTGTGATTTGAACATGAAGTGTATATGACTGTGTATTTTCAACAGATACGTCTAAATCTCAAATAGCAATATTTTGTATTAATATTTATATGTTCATATGTGTTTGTTTTGTTGATATATTTGTGGGTTAATATTCTCTTTAAGTTGTTTGTATCATGTTTGATGTGATTCAGTAACTTTCCAGCTCACATGTTTCGATCTGAACACTAAAACTCTCTTTTGTTCGTCTCCCGCTGCAAACCGTTTTGCTTTGACCACAAACTTTAAAGATGGATCAGATGTTGCAGATGTGCTTATTGAGAGTGCAGGTTTTTCTGTGTGGGCTCAACAGTATGTGTTTACAGTCGGCATCGGTGTCGAACAAGTTAATGCATCAGATGCTTATAGTTTGTCTCAGCGGACAAAGAAAGTGTTTCGCCTTTAAAATGAGAAATGTAGAGGAAACGGGAATATTCAGCGTTAATGATGTGTTTGATTGGAACAGTGTGACATTAGGGACTGTTGGTTATTTATCAGAGGAGGGTGGCTGGGATGTGACTGCATTTTCTTTTAATCCCTGGAGCTACAAACGTTTTTCCTTGAGTCTTCGGGGGAAAATGCACAAGCCTCCCTCCGCCATATGTTTTTTACATTCACATGCCAATGCAACGAGCAGACAGCACAGAGGGATCAGAGTTATCATCAAAACAGCTGCACAAACACAAACAACACAACACATGCAGCATTAGCAACATGTGAGTATAAAGACAAACCGTAACCACGTGCACGTAACATCTTAAATGCTGTACGACGTGCTTGATTTTCACCTCTCAGTTCTGATTGCGCTTCGACTGGAACGGGAATTCAATAAAGCATCAAGGAAGCTGTCTGATTACAGGAGCAGGACTGATGAAGCTTCTTGGATCAGAGGTGAAACTCGAGCACGTCCGGTTGCCTGCGATACAGCACTGCAATGACCTGGATGACTGTGGCCGCAGCAGCTGGAATAATATCAGTAACGTGGCTCAGAGGCCGTTATTAGATCTTTATAAAACAGACTTGGTTTAACACCGCTGTCATACCTGCAGAATTTAAAGGGGTTTTATTTGTTTTGTGTTTTTTTACAGGATCCATTTCGTGAAAATGGTTTATTTTTAGTGACATTTTAAATGAGACCTGCAGAATATGACGCAGTGATTTGATGAAACATTATTTTAAGTGTAGATTTGCTCCTCCATCCTGACGTAAGCGTTTGTCAGGTGTTGATCACACACAATATGTACAGTGACAGTCAGAGATTTTTAAAATGCAGCATTAATTCCTGTTTTTACACATGATGTAATTTTGGCGTTTTCAAAAAACAACAACCCTGCCTTTAGGTTTTAGGGTTCAGGTCGTATTTAAAATAAATACAAAATGCAACTATTAAAGTTGTACGTTCCTCCCTCAGCGGTCACCAGTGCGTAAAACATGATTTGATGTGCCTCCCTCTTTTTGCGCCATCATAAATAACAAACAGTCCCTTAGACAGCTCATGATTCATCTGCAGGTTTTCGACAGTCAGTTTCTTGTTTCCTAAACTGACGTATGCTGGATTCTTTCCTCTTCCTCTCTGCCATATTTCTGTGTATAACTAACAGCTTGAACTTCATCCTGCAAACCACTGTGTTTCACCACCTCAGCTGTCTTTACAGGCTCGACCCTCTTATCAGAGGCTTTTGTCCCACTTACCTTCATAACAGACACTCAGTCGTGCTCCTTTCAACCATCTTTATCTTTCTGTGTTTTGCAATCTAGGAAATACAAAATCTGTATGTGTAAATTAAATATGATGCTCATTCGGATAAAAGAAGCCTTTTTTACATTCCTCTGTGTGTTATAAAAGAAGTGGGGGCGGATGTATAGCTGTAAAAATGTACCCTGACTGATTCATGATTGGTTTTATTACTTATTTGTACTCAAATGTTTTTCAGTGAGAATGTTTTTATATAAACAAGTGTTGTACATTGATAGACGAAATACAAATAAAATTCAAACAGGGAAACTCACCTGTCTGAGCTGCTGCTTTATTCATGAGCGCTCATTAATTATGAATGAGTGGGCGGCGCCTGGAGCTGAGCCGACTGGAGTGAGGCTCTGATTGGCTTAGTGCTGCTGCTGTGTCCAATCACAGCACGGGGGGGCGGGGCGAAGGGATGACTCCACATAGGGGAAACACTTCCGGGATCGGACACAAGTTGTTGATGCTGCGATAAAAACTTTGTATCTGAGGTTTGTTTCCAGTTTGGAGCAGAAAGATGAACAAGGTGGTTTTGGTGACGGGAGCAAACAGGTAATAACTGTGTTTATTGTGTTTAATATAAAGCTAAAGTCGAGACATTAAAGATTTAACGCTGCTTTATAATGTCCACCACAGTTTGGAGACAAATAATAGACTGTTTGCTCCACTACACTTGTTTGATAACTTTAAATTACAAAACAAAATATGAATGAACTAATAAATGATGGAGTATTGTTATAGATTAAGCAACCATCAGTGTGTAAATTGTTTAAATTACAGTCTAATAATAATAATTAATGATATGTGTTATTCTGAAATGGCCCATGATGCATGATGAATATTTTTTACTTTTGGTACTGACCTGACCTGTAACAGAGCATTTTAGCAAAAAATCTGAGTACGTCTTCCACCAGTGCCTTTATTAACCTTTTAGTAATTATTCAAAGCATGGATATTGTATTATTTCACTTATTAATTCGACTCTTCTCGTCAATAGAGACCTGGTCTGGATGGCAGTTTCATTTTAAAATGCTTTATTGTAATTTAGGCAAACAATAGAAATTATGTTTGGTGACTTTCAGCGAGCAGCAGCAACAGGAGGAAAAACAAGATAACAGACACAAGATAAAAACTGCATTGCACAACAAGTTAAGTTCGTATAATACTGCATATTTAGTGCTGTTAATATTTGTACATACAGTACATGCATGTGGATTTATTTTGGTCAGTAAAGTATTTAAAGTCTCCTCAGTAGATGCTTTGTCTCGGCTGTTGTGATGGACATTTGAAGTACTCAGATTTTCTAAAGAAGTAAAAGTAGTAGCCCAGTGTGAAAATACTATCAGCATCAAAATGTAGCTCCTTAAAGGGATAGTGCACCCAAAAATGAACATTCAGCCATTATCTACTCACCCATATGCCGAGGGAGGCTCAGGTGAAGTTTTAGAGAAGGTTGTGAGGACTCTAAAACTTCACCTGAGCCTCCCTCGGCATATGGGTGAGTAGATAATGGCTGAATGTTCATTTCTGGGTGCACTAACCCTTTAAAGTACCTGAAGTGCCCATTATGCAGAATGACCCATTTAAGAAATAAAATATAGGCCTATTACTGTGTATAATTGGATTTTAATTATTGGTGCACTTTAGTGTTGCACTGGGTGAAAGTGCCGGTGGGTAGCTCAACCTAATAATAACAATAATAATAATAATAGCCTGGGGTCAGTGCAGCTGAAAGCCCTGGCAGCCATGGTGCTGAGGCGTGAGGTGGGGATGGTCAGGAGATCAGCAGAGGAAGAGTGCAGGGAGCAGGAGGAGGTGTACTCCTGGACGAGGTCAGAGGGACAGGTGGGGGCTCGGCTGTGGAGCGCTTTGAAGGTGAGCAGAAGGTTTTTGAGGTCAGTCTGGTTCTGAACAGGGAGCCGGTGTAGTTGGATGAGAGCGGCGGTGATGTGGTCAGATGATATGGCGCAGGTGATGATCCAGCAGCTGAGTTTTGAATGATTTGAAGCCTGTTAATGAGTTTCCAGAGAGAATATGAGATGTGACAAATGTGTGGAGCAAGCCTTCACCACTACTATATACAGAAATGTTGCAGAGGTGGAAGAAAGCTGTCCAGGTAATATTTTTCATGTGAGGTTCGAATGAAAGAGTGTCGTCCAGAATGACACCGAGGCTCTTGAGCTGGCTGGAGAAGGGGACGGGGAAGTTATCGATAGTGATGTGAGGGATGAAGGTGCTTTGGATTTTGGACAGGGTGTTTTTGGAGCCAGAGCAGGGCCTCAGTTCTGCTGCTGCTGAGCTTCAAAAAGTTCCTGCTCGTCCAACTCCTGACGTCCTGAAGGCAGGTGGTGAGGTAACCTGTAATAATTTACCATAGTCTCTTAACTTGTTGTGCTTTATATTTATAATCTAAATATGCAAAGTAATAAAATAAATGTAGTGCAGTAAAAAGTACAATATTTACCTCTGAATTAAAGTTTAAGTAAATGGAAAAACTCACATTTAGCACCTTGAGCACATGCACCTGGTCACTCTGCACCGCGTTAACACTGTGTGTCCCTGCAGTGGCATTGGCCTGGCGCTGTGTGAGCGTCTCCTCTCTGAGGACACAGAGGGTCTCCAGCTGTGTCTGGCCTGCAGGAACATGCGGCGTGCTCAGGCGGCTCGCTCCGCCCTCCTCACCTCTCACCCCACGGCCCAGGTGGCCCTGCTGCAGATGGACACCAGCAGCATCTCCTCTGTCATCTCTGCTGCTCAGGAGGTCAAACTCAGGTGGGAGGACGGACTCACAGCAGCGTGGCACTCAAATGTACATTCGCATGTTCATGTAGTTATCAGCGCTGATCAGGTTATGTCGTCGACACTGTGCTTTCTGTGTGTTATCGAGGTGAGTATGTGTGACTGTGACTGTCTGCTGCAGGTATAACCGGCTGGACTACCTCTACCTGAACGCAGGCATCATGCCAAACCCACAGTTTGATGTAAAAGCCTTTTTCAAAGGCCTCTTCTCCAGGTACTTTGTTGATTTTACATGCAGCATCTTTAGCAGCAAGGCAAACCAGGCAATGACAACTGTAACCCTCCTGTAAATGCACCAAACACTGCTGCTTCCCCCAAAAACCCAAAGTCCCTTCTAGTAACCATTTCCCAGAGTCTGGGACTGCCACTGATCTCTTGTGATGTGTGCATCAGTAACACCTGACTGCATCGATTGCTTTTTATACTTTGACCTTTCTATGTTCAGCATCGTTTTAAAAACCTCTTCTTTCAAACATTTATTTCCTGTGCTGCCTCTCTAGAGCTCAAGTTTCTGTGACATCTTTATTGCAGCCGCATCATCGTCATGTTTGCCACTGGTGAGGGAATTCTGACGCAGGAGGACTGTGTCACCCCTGACGGCATGCAAGAAGTTTTCGTGACCAACCTCTTTGGTCACTTCCTGTTGGTGAGTGACTGCTATTTTGGCTGCTGAATGATCTCATTTCATGGTTTGATCTACATGTAGCATCTAAAAAAAACAAACAAAAGTTTCCTTCAGTTTTCTGCAAGGAGAGGAACTCTTGTCAGCTGTTTACCCTTGCTGGAATAAATATATGTGATACAGGATCCGTCTGTCACTTAGCAACAGTGCTCATTAAAAATTAACAGTGCATACTGTTCATAAGGTCACTGCAGACAGGATTCTGCTTACTGTGTGTCTGCAGATGAATTCTGATGTGTATTAAATTGCCGTCACAGAGAAACTGTCTCAAAGTTCCTGTTTAGACTTTGAATAGAAATCCATCTTTGCTGAAGTGACACATGGGTTTGTACGGTCTCTTTAAAACATGTAATAAAGTTTGACAGGAATTTAACTGGAAGATTTCAGTGGTATCTATGTGGGAAGAGATGACAGTGTCTACAGTGTGATCTTATCCATAGATACAATAATCTCATCTGTTTTTCAGACATGGCGTCTAGACCAGTGAAAATGGACAGAAATGCAAGAGTTAGGCATTAAATCATAAAGTATTTGGGTAAAATTGAAAGAAATGTATGATTTGTATGTGAGCATCATCAGCCACTGGCGCCTTGTGAGGCTCAAAGGTTCATTACAACCAGATAAAAGTGTTGGATGGATGAAAAATTGAGAGATTCTTACCACCAGTGGGGCAAAAAAAATGTAAAGTTTAAAGACGTTTACCTTCTTCTTATCATAATAAAATGCTCACTGTGCATATCGGGGTATTTGGAAAAGTCAGTTTACGTCCTTTTAAAGTGTTATCGTCTCTGACAGGCTCAGATTGTTACTGTAAGTGTCTGACAACATTATAGAGATGAACCTTTCTTTACCTTTCGCTGGTCTGTTTGTCAGAGTCAGAGTCAGTCTGTGTGCGATCCAACACTGGGAGATTTAAAAAGTAGATAGCAGCAGTTAGCAGCTAACTCGAAGAAGAAGAACAGCTGCCGAAAAAAATTTGAGAGGGCTGACACGACTGACAAAGAGCATCAGCCAATGAGAGGCGGGATACGTCCCACGTCAGCACGCAGGAGACGGAGGAAATGTGAGGAGGACAAGCTGCAGGGTTGCCAGGTCTGCTTATGAGCTGCGACTTTGGGCTTGTTGTTTTGTAAAGTCACTTACAAATATTGGTAGTCGTGGGTTGCGATTTTTTGGCTTGTTTCTAAAGTGGAGTTGGTTATTTGGGCTTGCTCTCTAAACGTCGCCTTTCTCTATATATATGCGGCGCTTCTTTTGGGCTTGTTTCCATAGCCCTGGTTGCTTGTTTCTCTCCCGAGATCTGGCAACACTGACAAGCCTGTGTTGTGCCAAGGTACTTATCCCCGACAGGAAGTGTATCCCCTGGCTGTGGGTACCTGTCAGAATCTGTATCGCCCCTATAATGCACAGATGAAGCCTAATCATCAAGTGTTTTATTTCCTGTGTACTTCAGATCATAATCAATAACCATAATCAAACAATGCAAATGTTGGTAGTTTTCATTTATTTAGGTGAAATCAAACGCAGTAACGTGGCTCCATCTCCGCTGAATGCCTGCACTGCTCTCCCGTGGCCAGGGGATACACTACCTGTCAGGGATAAGTACCTTGGCACAACACCGGCAAGCAACAACAACAATGGCGGCGTCCACAGGATCACAGGCAGCGTGTTGTGTTTGGACCCAGGCCCTGGAGGCAGATCTGATTCAACACTGGGAAGAATATCCATGCCTTTACCATGTGTCGTCTCCAGGTTGAATAACGTAATTTGGTGACGTCACTGCGTTATCTGGGGCTCTGTCTGCGAGGGCGGTGGAGAAACCTTGTGGTGTGCACACACAGGTCGTAACGCAGTTGGGGAGACTTCCGATGACAGAAAAATACGTCGCCAGGTATGAACAGTCAAAAGATTACGATAGTCTCTGCGACACAAAATCAGGGTGAACTCGTGTAATGTGAACTAGGACTAAGTGATCAACAGTGAGGTCTTTGAGCTCCTTAGCGTCCAAGCAGAGGTCAAGATCACGTGTTGAATGTCACACCCATCATGCCTGTCACGCCTCTTTTGCCTCCAGGACGGTCTAATGAAGGGACTTTGATGCGGCCCTATCGTGGGATCTCTGTATAAAAAGGGCTGTTGACACAAAAACGTGGGACAGTTGGGTCCAGGCTGAAAACTGCTGATGTTTCCCCGACTGACGAGTTGGGATGTTTCTCTGAATGAGTGCTGTAATGCTGTGTTGTCCTGTTATGACCCAGATCAGGGAGCTGGAACCGGTTCTGTGCAGAGCAGGCGCGACGTCCCAGCTGATCTGGACCTCCTCCAGTAACGCTCATCGCTCAGCCTTTAACCTTGAAGACATACAGCACCAGAGAGGCACGCAGCCTTATAGCTCCTCCAAATACGCCTCTGACCTGCTCAGCCTGGCGCTCAACACACACTACAACAAACAGGTCGGCGCTCACACACACCTCACCTGCTGTTCATCCCCTGTGCCTGCAGGGCCAACTTATTTTATTGATTATTTTTAATCTGCCATGATGTTGATAACTGTGATCCTGATTCTGTCACGCTCTCTAGGGTCTGTACTCATCCGTCATTTGTCCTGGTTTTGTGATGACCAATCTGACCTACAGTATCCTGCCCTCCTTCCCAGCCCTCCTCTGGACGCTGCTCATGCCTGTCTTCTGGCTTGTGAGTACAAACTGTTAACACACACACACCTGAAATGATTTGCTCATATCTCAACTAACTGTTCCTCCCTGATCTCAGATAAGAATCTTCACCAACACGTTCACCTTGACCCCTTATAATGGAGCTGAAGCCCTGGTGGGTAAAACACATGTGAACATTTTTACACACGTTGAGTACGAATCAATTCGTCACTGCCGCTCTCTCTTGCAGTTCTGGCTGTTTAAGCAAAAGCCTGAATCACTGGACCCTCGAGCCAAGTACCACAGCTTAACATCTGGGCTGGGCAACAACTACACACAGCCACGCAAGGTACGGCAAGAAACACTGTCCGTTCAGATTTACTTTATAACAGTGTGTGAGATTTAGGAGGATTTAGTGGCATCTAGTGGTGAGGACTGCAGATTGCAACCAGTTGAAACTTCTCCTGGTGAGAATTCAATCAGTGTTCATTGTTCGGGAGGTTTGTACCAGGAGCTGGATCATCTGCAGAGGTGTCTCTCTCTCTGTCTGATTTAAACCAGTAGACACACTGAGTAAGCGATTTCAAATTACAAATCAGTGTTTCTGCTGCGCTCTTTGGACACAACTATTTTTAATTTCAGGTGATTATCCGCCCTGAGAAAACATACTTGTTATATTATACTCCATTTCTGCCAATGCATCTTCCTAAATCCTGCACACTGGACCTTTAAATATTTCATGGGGTGAGTTTTGTGTCTCCTGTTCTGCTCTGCAGATGGATATTGACTTGGATACATCAGACGCTTTGTACCAGAAGTTGCTGCAACTAGAAACTGAAGTAAGAAAGAAACTGACGGAAAAACAAAAAGAATCAGCAGCAAGGTCACAGTAGTCCTGCAGGACCCGGATCGTCTTGCGTATGACACACTTCTGGGATGGAGAGTATTTTATTCCTGTCTGGCCGGTCACCTGGGAGACAGACCTCACAGAAATAACTGTGTCCTGACACAGCAACATGCAAGCCTGAATCCACAGCACTAATTAACAAGTTACAGTGACTCTATCAGCATGAAGGAAAGTGTCTGTTATAGGACAAAGAGACATGAATATGTGTGTTGTGATGGTGTGAAATAAAATAAAACAAAACACTGAGCATTGCCTGTTCTGTCCACTTCTTTTCAGTCCATTCACTGTGGAAAGAGTTCAGTCATAAGAGGTGATCAGCACAGACACAGGTTAGATCTCCAACTTCTCAGCCTGTGCGCTCCAGGAGGGACTCTGTCCGGCTTGGTTGTTAATCCCATGATCCTCCCGGCAGAATGCGGTGCAGTCTGACAACAGACTGTCAGTATCATCCCAGAAGTTTACATAGGTGGTCTGTGTGAGCCCCTCCGCGGTGTATGGCGGTGCCGGCACGTGCGCGCACCTGCAGTTCCGCTCTGGAGGATTTGGAGCGCAAAGCCAGCAGTGGTCCCCGTGTGCCGCCGCTTGGCTCCCCGTCCCACACTCTTCCTCCTCCTCCTCCTCCTCTCCGCTCAGTTTCGGGTTGCAAAAAGCCCAAACCATCCCGCACAGATAGACGAAGAACGTGCCCATCACCATGACCATGAGCGCGTACGACTCTATCATGGCTTTGGTGACTGGAGATGTCATCTTCCGACGCGCAGGAAAAACAACCGCCGAGTTCCCAAAGGTGCGATCAGGAGGACTGTCGGTCCGACTGGCACCACCCGGTGCGTTGGACCAGTCCAGCTCCACCTCGTTCAGTCACGTGACAAGCGGAAAATAAATGATGGCGTTTATTGCCCCTAAACTCACAGTGAGTGTGAGAGAAAAATCAAAGTGTAGCTGGAATAAACTCATTTTGACGTTATTAAACAAAATGGACTCTGCACAAAAACTGTAATTACACATCAAATCATTAAATCCTATTGACCTCACATTATAATTAGAGACAGATCTCCATTTCATTGAAATCCAACTGGCAGTAAAGTTCTCTGTCCTGCTGGAGCAAGATGTGTGGAGGTTTTACATCTCTTTGTTTTTCATATGAATCTTTCTGGGGTTGTGTCTCTTTTAATAATGGCTTGTGTCTCTGAGGAAATGTTTATGTCTTACTGAGGTTATTTTGTGTCTTTTTCAGTTGTTTCCTGTCACCTTGTAGTCAGTTTGTGAAAATTGAAAGATTCTTTTCATTTAATTTGTGTGTCTTTGCAGCCATTTTGAGTCTCTTTGTGGCTGTTTTTGTGTGTCTTTGTAGTTGTTTATTGTCTTGTAGTTATTTTATTTCATTATGGTTGTTTTTCTGTCTCAGTTGTCATTTTGTGTCTCTTTGTAATTGATTTGTGTTTCGTTGTAGCTGTTTTGTGTCTCTTTGAAGTCATGTCGTGTTTCTTTGTATTAGTTTTGTGTTGTGTTTGTGTTTATTTTGTTGCTTTGTGATTGTTTTTGTGTCTCTTTGTAGTTGTTTTGTTTCACTTTGAAGTCAAGTTGTGTCTTGTGGTCATTTTGTTGCTTTGTTATTAATTTGTGTCACTTTGTAGTCGTTATGTGTCTCTTTGTAATTGATTTGTGTTTTGTTGTAGTTGTTTTGTGTCTCTTTATAGTCATGTCGTGTTTCTTTGTATTGGTTTTGTGTTGTTTGTGTTTATTTTGTTGCTTTGTGATTGTTTTTGTGTCTCTTTGTAGTTGTTTTGTGTCTCTTTGAAGTTATGTTGTCTTTGTAGTATTTCTTGTCTCTTTGTAGTTGTTCTGTATCTTGTAGTCATTTTGTTGCTTTGTAATTAATTTGTGTCTCTCTGTAGTTGTTTTGTGTCTCTTTATAGTCATGTCATGTTTCTTTGTATTGGTTTTGTGTTGTGTTTATTTTGTTGCTTTGTGATAATTTTATGTGTCTCTTTGTAGTTGTTTTGTTTCACTTGGTAGTTGAGCTGTGTCTTTGTGGTAATTGTGTCTTATTGTTGTCACTTTGTGTCTCTTTAGTTGTTTTGGTGTGTCTTTGTAATTGCTTTGTGTCTCTTTGAAGACATGTTGGGTCATTTTGTAATTGCTTTGTGTCTCTTTGCAATTGATTTTTATTTCTTTGTAGCATTTCATGTTTCTTTGTGGTTATTTTAAGTCTCTCTGATCGGTATGTGTCTCTCTGAGTGACATGTTGCAGGTGGAGGCTGGGGGGGCCCTGACATTGTGGACCCCAGGGCCTGGGGCCAGTAGGCCCGTTCAGTAATCCATTCCTTTAAGAAATTAATTTAACTTGTTACACTTTTGATTAATGTGTCATGTGACTGACTGCGGTTACATTAACTAACCTGCAGATGTCTTGTCAGGAACATCATGAATCATAAATGCCTGCTGCTGGTAAACAAGCTTTGCACTGCTCAAGGTTACTTTTGAAATGTAAAAGCTACATAGTACTAGTTACAAACGTAATGTAACTTATTGCATTTGATTACTTTTGATTACTTTTCTATCAAATGTTTACACTGGGCAATAAAAAAGTCAGGAAATAGGCTTTGCCAAAAGCAGGCATTTCTGCAAAGCAACAGAATAATGTTATATTCTGAGGTACACGTATTTGCAATCACCAACATCTTGATTTGTAACTGTAATTCTGGGGCAGCAGTAGCTCAGTCCACAGGGACTTAGGAGGGTCACCAAATATGGAGCGTGGACTGGCTGCTGGAGAGGTGCCAGTTCACCTCATGGGCGCTGAGGAGGTGCCCGTGAGCAAGACACAGAACCCCCAACTGCTCAGGGCGCCTGCCCATGAGCAGCCCGTCATTTGACATCTCCTCATTTAATGCAAGTTCAGGTCCTGTTTGTCTCTCTGTGTGTGTGTGTGTGTGTGTGTGTGTGTGTGTGTGTGTGTGGCTGTGATGAAGTCGCGTGTCATCACCAGGAGGAAGTGGCAGCATTATTTTATTTTCATTTATTTATTTTAGAAATCAATAAAATAAAAGCATTTTCTTCCATTTGTTTTCAAATCATATTTAAAATAATTTGCTTATATAAACTGAAGCCAGGGATTTTTCTGCCCTTCTCACTGTATCTGGATCATATTTAACATTTCTTTGAGACAATAAAAGTGACCCTTTTTAAAGATATATACTGTTTAAACTGTGAGTCTTACAACATGTTAATAGTTTGTGAAACCTGAGGCTCCAGTTGTTTAATGTTAGTGTGTAACACTGAAGTACATTATTATCCAACCTCCAGGATGTTGGATATGTTGGAGATATACACACCATGTCAGTGTGAAGTATGTGGACACCTGAACTCAACTTTAATATTTGAGCATGTAAATCCAGAAGGTAACACACACACAGCAGGCTACGTGGACAGAAAAGCCTATTTGCTTTTGTAACTAAGTGTAATCACACCATGTCTTATTGTGATGTTTGATGCAGCAGTTTCCTTAATTTGTCTTTATTACAGATGTTTTCTCAGTAACTACAACTGGTTACATTTATTTTCTAACGTCGTTACATGCAGCCAGTTACTACCTCACACTGTGTGTTTAGTAAGTAGTTACTCATCCTCCCACATTAACTCCACACAGATGCACCTGCTTCTCCGTCATGTCTGACCAGGTGTTACGTGTGTATCAAACAGGGCTCGTCGCTTTAGTTTAAACCGACAAACTGTTTTCGCCAGTTGTTATAAAGCCATATTTGTTCTCGGGGGATCAAAACAAGAGTGTGTGAGGAGCCCACGCTTGTCTTTACTGAAGCTAGCAGGGCTAGCAACACTGGAGAGACTGGCATTGTGGGTAGTGTAGTTTAAAATTGGCCTATGACGCATTTAAGTCAACCGCATTCATTTCCAAAAAGAACTACACGCCCCACCCGCGCCAATACTAAGGTCCCGGATGTCTATCGCGCCGGAAGAGAAGAAGGTCCTTTTCCCAGCCATCTTGTGGCTTCATCTAGCGAAGTGTTCGCACCAAGCCTCGTAGAATCGGAGGAAAATCCTGCTGAAGGGGCGCCATCATGCCCGGACAAATGCAAGAAGGTTTTGGTTGTGCCATAACTAATCGGTTCGACCAGTTATTTGACGATGAGTCGGATCCGTTTGAGCTGCTGAAGCAAGCCGAGGTGAAGAAGAAGGAGGCTCCTGCTGCTGGTGCCGCCAAGACGGCAGCGCAGGCTGCCAAGCAGCCGAAAAAGGAGTCTCAGAAAGACAGAAAGACTCCGCTGACTGACAAGAAGGAGGAGACGCAGGCTCCCGTCCCGCTCAAGAAAGATGGTGAGAAATATTCGCGTGTTTAGCGCTTAGCGGAGCAGCAGGAGAAACATGGAGGCTACGCGCTAGGTTGCTTGTTGCTAAGTTAGCTAGCAGCGGTTCACAAGCCGCCGTGACATGAGGTCCGCATGGCTGCTCCCGTGCCGCTGTGTGCTGCCGCCGTGTCGGGACGGCGGCTTGTGTTCAGTCGTGTTCACGCACCGGGGCTTTGCTTATTCGTTACACAGTTTGCAGGCCGACTTGTTTTGGCTTGTCCCCACCGGCCTCGTTGAACAGGCAGAACCCGACAGCCTGGCTACCGACGCAAAGTGGCCTCCAGGTGTTTAACTGCTATCAACACTCTCAAAGTCTCGGCTCACACTTGTTGCACATTTCACTCATAGTTGCTCAAAGCGAGGTCGCTGGTTTTACTGGGTTTGAAATAGTTTGAGATTCGGCCTGTTAGATTGAGTAAAACCCTGCACACGGTCTCACAACATGTCAGAGTAACGTGAGGTCAGTGCGCCAACGTGACCGCGCTGGATTTGCAGGTGTATTTGTCAAACATCGGGAGCAGCTCAGCTCGTGGTGATGCACCTCGTGGTTGAGACGCGGGGCGTGTTACAGCACAGCCTCCAAACTGCCACTTCCCATTGGCGCACAATACACGCTCAGCACGTGTGACCGACCGGCCTCAGTGCTTTTAGTTTCATATCGCTGCTATTTAATTTATATAGACGTTATTACACAAATTTTACCCTGTAGCCTATAAAAACAGCTGCCTGTACACTTCGGTGTTGCGGTGTGTTTATATTAATCTAGATTTATTAAGTGACGTGCAGAATTGAAGCAGTGACTCGGCCATTATCTTCCTGCGGGTTTGCCAAGTGGTCTCATATCTGTTCACTGAGAGAAGATGAGACAGGTGCGCTGACCATGGTGCACCCAGCTGCTGCTGTGGAGTGTGTCTATTTTGGTAGCTGGCAATGGGTGGGACTTGTTGTGTCACACTGGGCCGCTGACAGTCAACCATGCCTGTGCCGTGCAGGGTTAAATACTATGTGAGCGTTCTGGCAGTGACCGGGTGATTTTTACTGATCAGCACACTTTTCAATCAGACCAGGAAGTAATGAGTGATCATGCTTTTGTAACGTGACATTACTCACCTCCGTGTTAAGTTTTGTGACTTTTGTGCAGTCTTCAATGACGAGGTTATATGCAGACAGAAGAAAGTTGCACGTCTTTAATAAATGGATCCTACAGGCTGCCTTAGTTCTTAAATTCTGTGCGTTAATTGGAATTATTTGCTCCATTTCAACAGAACAATCACCTCCTCTTCTTTCTCTTGTCTGGGGCTCCACAGTGGGTCCTGGTCTAACAGTGCTGTTGGTCCTCTAATCCTCCTGTTGTGGTCAATCCTAGGTGCCGGCATGAGGAGAATGGGCCGCAAGCCGGAGGGCGATGGCTCCAGACCCCAGGGCGGCCAGGGAGAGGGGCGCCCCCCTACAGACAGACGGCCAGTGGACAGGCGGCCACCACGGCGCTTCGAGAGGCCTGCTGGTGAAGGTGGTGAGAAGCCTGAGGGCGGCGAATTCTCTGTGGAAAAGTGAGTTTATACTCTAATCAGAATATGATTTTAAATAGACAACTATTAATGAATAAAGTACAGTGAATCCACTACGGTTACACCTGTTTTGACACTGTGTTTTCTAGCTTAACTTGAGGCAGAAGCAGCAGTCACTGGGGGTGGGGTACGGGCAGCAACTGTTAAAGGCGTTGCTTACAATGATAAGGCTTATTAGAGTTTTGCCCAGACTACTATAGGCGCACACGGCTCTTTATCTCATCAGTTAACTTGTGTAAAATTCCAACAAAACAGCCACAAAAACAGGTCAAATGTCCAAATGTAGATATTGACCAACTGCCAGCATCAAACTTTATATAAAGGCCATAATCACTTATTTTCCAGTAGATTTTAATGTAAATCATCTCAATTAACTGAAGTTAATTAATGACACCTGTTGCATGAATGTGCTGGTTTTCTGCTAAGTATTGTCATTTTCTGGTAGCTTTGCTGTCCACTTTGTCACCTTACGGGAAGAAAACTCGAGTGAATAAAGCCTATAAATGCCTTGCCTTTGCCCCAAGCTTTGACAGGGATTTAACCATGTTGCTTGTCCCTCTCCTTAGACCCATTGGCGACAGGCCGATGAGAGGGACGGGGCGGTGGCAGAGGTGGCCGAGGAGGCAGAGGCCGCGGCATGGGTCGCAACGATGGCTTTGACTCCAGAGGAAAACGTGAATTCGATAGACACAGTGGCAGTGACCGATCGTAAGTACTTTTTCGCTTCTTATACTGACCTAACATATTAAATGTTGTTAATGTGCGCCAGGTGTGCTGAAGGAGGTGGCGTGTGTTTTCATGTCGTGCTTGTTCCATAATCGTGGCTAAAGCTAATGTTCTTCCAGTAGTCTGAAAGGTGAGGAGAAGCGTGGTGGAAGTGGATCACACAACTGGGGCACCGTCAAGGATGAACTTAAGTAAGTTCTTGTACAAGCACAGTTACAGAAACTTTACATGATTGAAGGATGGGAAGGAACAGAACACAAACACTTCCTTACTGAGAGCAGACTTGCATACATGCAGTACGTTTCTATCATAGGTGTGTTTTGTTTGTCCAGCGCATTATTCCAAATAGTGAAATCATTTAAAGAAAATAAGTCAAAATGCATTCAGGTGCCAGTTAACTTGGCACTAAAATTAATGCAGGAATCCTTCAATAAATTCTTCATGAAGCTGATCATCAGTTTTTGTTTAATTTGTTTTGGAGGTGTTGATTCAGCGTCACGTCATTTTGGAGAATTCAGTCTGTGATGCTCCAACTGTGCTGTGTGATACTGTCACTAATGATCAGTTGGCAGTCATTCATTAAATAGAGAGGACTAAACATTATAAACGCCTGAGTATAATGCAGTACAGTTCAACTACACCACAAACTACAGCAGAGTAAAATACACATTGAATAAAGTTGAATCAACACCTGTTGAAAGATTCGACATAACCTTCATGAAGGATTTATTGCATGGCTTTCTGTTAAATAAGACTTTAAGGCTGAAGCCAGTATTTATGCTGCCATAAATAGTTGTCATAAAGTGAATATTATGATTTTAATTTCCTCATTCTTTTTAGTTAAACAGTAAAAGTAATATATTATGTAGCCTGCTGAACATGTCGTCCACAACAGGGTCCAGACTTTAGCAATCATTAAGCGCAATGACAAATTATATTTATTCGTAGTATTTCCCTGGTCCTCAATACCAAGCCTCATGAGATTTTTTTTTTCTTAACAGCGAGCTTGACCAATCAAACGTCACTGAAGAGAACCCCGAAGGAGAGGAGCATCCACCTGCCGACTCTGAGAACAAGTAAGTTGTTGTTTTGTCTTTATATATTCCGAAGAATAAATTGAAGAGATTTTGATTTTCCTGCAATTTATCAAAGATGAGCCTTGCAAAGTCTGTCCAGTGTACCCTGCCTCTTGCCCAGTGTCGGCTGTTATTCAGTCTCTCTCTTAAAGGGATAGTGCACCCAAAAATGAAAATCCAGCCATTATCTACTCACCCATATGTCGAGGGAGGCTCAGGTGAAGTTTTAGAGTCCTCACATCACTTACGGAGATCTGAGGGAGAAGTGGCCAGCAACACAACTCCACCTAATGGAGGCTGACGGCGCCCCAGATTCAAACGTCCAAAAACACATAATTGAAACCACAAAATATCTCCATACTGCTCGTCCGTAGTGATCCAAGTGTCCTGAAGCCCCGACATAAAAAGTTGTTTGGAGAAACATTATTTGAACTCTGTTTTTAGCCTGTAGCTCTGACTGCCTCTGTGTACACTGTGCTCACGTGTCTGCGCTTGTGTGCGAGACCAGCGAAAGCACGTGAACACACATGAAGGCGGTGCTCATGTCTCACAGTCTTGTGCCCAGAGAGGCAGTCAGAGCTACAGGCTACAATGAGGCTAAAAACAGAGTTCAGATGACGTTTTTCCAAACAGCTTTTTATGTCGGGGCTTCAGGACACTTGGATCACTACGGACGAGCAGTATGGAGATATTTTGTGGTTT
Organism: Epinephelus cyanopodus; assembly: GCA_026686955.1. Taxonomy (NCBI): domain Eukaryota; kingdom Metazoa; phylum Chordata; class Actinopteri; order Perciformes; family Serranidae; genus Epinephelus; species Epinephelus cyanopodus. The sequence goes on from CM048920.1 coordinate 2,367,303, forward strand.
CAATTATGTGTTTTTGGACGTTTGAATCTGGGGCGCCGTCAGCCTCCATTAGGTGGAGTTGTGTTGCTACCTCCTCTCCCCTTGGATCTCTGCAAGTGATGTGAGAAATTCACCTGAGCTTCCCATCGGCATATGGGTGAGTAGATAATGGCTGAATTTTCATTTTTGGGTGCACTATCCCTTTAAACTACATTTCAAATGATTCAGTGGTTCAGTGTTTGTGGCCGTCCATTGCTTTGTTTAAAGCGTAGGGGCTAAAATAAGCACAGTCATCTGAGTGTTGTATTTCCATCACTGCTGATAAGAGCTGATTGACGCTTGAGCAGATAAATACTGGTGTGACCACTGCAGAGTCATTTGGCCTGGGAGTGACTGCTGATTGTGACATTTCAATACAAAAGCCAGATGTGAAGGGGTGTTGGTGGTTTTTTTGTTCATTGGGAAAGAGGCTTTAGATTTTGTTTGGGCTGCAAAGTCACTTTTGTTCCACCAGCCTGAATTTATATGAAACAATAATTCTGTGATACTGTGCGTCTGTTGAAGGGAGAATGAGGTTGAGGAAGTGAAGGAAGAAGGCCCCAAGGAGATGACTCTGGATGAATGGAAGGCCATGCAGGACAAGGAGCGGGCCAAGGTGGAGTTCAACATCCGCAAGGCCAACGAGGGAGCTGATTGGAACAAAGGATTTGTGCTGCACAAGTCAAAGGCAGAGGTGAGGCAAAGTTATGGCTCTGCTCGTTCTCAACGCATCCATAGTTCTACATTGGCGATGAGTTTGGTAGACTTGACTTTGTAGACCATACTAGATAAATGCAGCAACCCCAGAGAGGCAGTTCTTGCATCAGTTTCCTATGAATGACTTTAGAGTGGTCAGACTTACCACAAGTGTCACTGTCTAAATAAGCTGCTAAAAAATATGCAAAAGGTCTTTAACATCTGCACGTCACGTATTCCACTGCAGCCACGGGTCTAGGTGGACGTTGTTGCTTCCTGACATGAGTGTAAATTTATTTGACTTTTGTTTGTTTCAGTATTGATAAGAGAGATGTCATACAGAGACCGTATTAGGCAACAGACTAGAAATTAAGACCGTTGAAAGCAAAACTAACATCGGTCACTGACTCATAGTTTGGCTCTCATGTCTTTGTGCGGGAAACACTTGTCACACCTTCACTCTGCACCTCAGTTCAACACGTAGAACGATTCAGATTGAAACTGTTCAATCGGCGAATGTTTACTGCTCTTACTCAGGCCAGACGTACACTGATGGCATTGACAAGTGAGCCCAGACTCCACATTGAGTCAGTAATGATGACAGATGGAGCGAAAGATGAATGTTGTTTTAATGTTTTGCTTGTTTTCCAACACAGGATAAGAAAGAAGACCTGATTGAGTCTCCAGGGGAGGAGCACAAGGTACAGTCTCTTCTCTTCTTGCACGCCCTCGGAACTCAAATCATACACAAACTAAATAAACCAACATTTTAGATATACATGAATTATAATTTGCTTTTTTTTTTTTTTCTTCAAATCAGCCTGAGGACGAGCACCACTTCCGGAAGCCAGCCAATGACATTACGTCCCAGCTGGAGATCAATTTTGGAGACCTGGGCCGTCCAGGTCGTGGACGCGGTGGACCACGTGGTGGCCGGGGAGGCCGTGGCCGCGGTGGTGCACCCGGCGGCGCTCCCAGGGACGAAGCCACTAGGCCGGCCCGTGGAGGAAGGACTGACAAGGTAGATCATGTGACGGGAAGCTTAGCTGCTGTGTGTTAACACCTGAGTATCTGCACTGATGATAGAAGAGACTAGAAAGAACTTAATTCATCCCTGAAGGGAAATTCAACTATCGTCAACAGTCTCACAATATGACGCACATCGTAATGGTCAGAAAACAAACAATGAAAAATTTTACAATGTTTCTAGAGTCAACTCAGTGTCACTCACGGTGTCTATAGGTCCTTTAAAAAGTCTTAAACTGTGTACTGTTGCATAACAATAAGGCCTTAAAAGTCATTAAATAGTCTTAAAGTTCAGAAGGGTTTTATTGTTGATTGCAGGACATGCGAGAATCGAAATAAATGCTGTTTCCCTCTCACCTAGTATGTCTTACAGTTTAAGAGATAAAGAAAGATAAACTGGAATAATAATAATACAATAAAAAACAATATGTACAAGTAAAAATAAAGGTACAACTAAGCAGTGTAACTCAAAAGCAGGACACTCTAGAAGATTCTCAAAACCTGTGATTAGAGTTTAATGTCAAACCTTAATTTGTGAGGTCTCAACTGCTTCAGATATTTTATCTAATTTCATTTTAATTCTTTTTGTGAAAATGAGCGAAGCTTTTACATTAAGTCCATGTTTCTAATGTTACAAATCTCTTTAAAAAAAAAAACCCGTAATACTGTCATTTAACTTCATACTTGTGCGTACCTGTCGGCAAAATGCAGATTAACTTGCTCTAATAATTGTATTCCTACTATGGCTGACCCCAAAAATTTGAAGCTTTGTTCGATTGCACGGGATTCGATTGTGAAATCTTCTTTTCGAAGCTTCAGTACCTTTTTTTCCGTTTTTTGGGCGGAGGCCTTAAACGCAACACTAACCCAACGAGCGCACTCAGAGCCGCTGAGTCTGGTGTCAGACACTTCTGATGCTCTGAGTTGTGCATCTGTTTGATTGTGCTGCAGTGTGTGCCGAGGGTTTTAATTTAAGGTGCTCACAGACTCAGGTGCACTATAAGCGGAGCGTTGTAGTTTCCTGTAAAAATGTCCATGAAACACTACATTACCTCCAATTCTTCCGCGTTTCTGTCATGGCGATGTGAAAAATACATGCCGAGCACTCTTGAGTGACACTGGTGTGCTGAGCTTTGCGCGCACAGGGTTTGCGGACCTCCGTGGAGTCGCACACCCCCTTCGTCAAATGCTTCCAATTAAATTCGTTCTGGGCTCCAAAGCTTTGAATGTCCACAACTGGATTTGAAGGTCAGCCCTAATTCCTACATAACACTTATCTCTGCATAAGACCACACGTATACTGCTGGCCTGCAATGCTGCGACGCTTAAATAAGTAAAAAAAACAAACTGTCCTAAATTTGGGTAAAAGGTGTCTTTGAAGCATTAACCTGTCTGAAGATGTAGACACCCTGACAGCATAATATTGAGGTCTGCATCATTTTCTGTCCCTGTTCCATGAAATACGTTCATGCTTTTGAGGCACACAGCTTTCAGTTTGTTGCATATTCTAACTCCTCCTTCGTGTCTGCTTCCCCGCAGTCATCTGTGTCTGTGCCCAACGTGGACGACCCAGAGGCCTTCCCAGCCTTGGCCTAAGCCCCGGCTGCTGTCCCTCAGGCCTACAGGAGCCCCCTGAGCACCTCCACTACGAGGCTTGCATGTTCCTGGATCCTTCAGCAAAGTGAAATGATGGAGAAGACTGTCATTAACTATGGCACTCAACTTGAGGACTGAGTTTTACCCAATAAAAACAAAACGAAGATGGAAAAAAAAAACAGAAATTAACAAAAAAAAAATAACAAAAAAAGAAAAGGACTTCTTGCTACTCTGGAGCAACTTATTGGTAGAGGTTTTGTACTTGGAAACAAAGTAGCAGGGATGTTTTCATACAGTATTTTTTTCAGAGGTTATGCATTGTCCATTGATAAATTTTTGTAATTGCTGCTTGAAAATATGCATTTCGAAGTGTAAGCATAAGAAGGGTGTCTTAAGCTTGGTGTGAAGCCATTGCTTGCTCGCTTTGAAATAAGCACTGTGGAGCTCCAACCCAAGCTCATAAGCTCTGCTGCACCAGGTATTTCTGATGAAGTTACAGCTTCACTCATTGAGATTTACTGAGTTTTTTCTTTAGCACTGGGGTATTGTTTTATATTTTATACAGGAGGTCTATTCTTCTATGATCTTCGGCCTGTAAATCTTAACTATTTTCATAAATTCTTTCAGAGACTGTATTTCACATGGTGCAAATAGGACACACCTTGATCTTTGGTCAAGTGTTGCTGCCTACATTTGAATGCATTGATGAAATGGAGCCTGAATCTGTATTAAGGTTTTTTTTGTACTGAAATGTTCTGAAGGAGGAACATTAGGTCATTTTGGAGGAACTCATTGGTGATTACTCTCCTAAATTTGCATTGATCCCGAGATATTTGTCTCGTGGATTAATTTGAAGCTGAAAGTTACTTCATGTGTTCTGATTTCTGACGTATTTGGGGTGTTACTCACCATCTGATCTCTCTTCCTCCCTGCTCATTTCATCTTTGATTACCAGCCATGTGCAAGTCAATTAATGCCTTTGTTTTTACTTTGAAGAGTGATTCGGAGAGGAAGTGTCTTCACACAGTTGAGACGTGGCTTTAGTCGTCTGGAAGCCTTCAGACCTTCTCCAGCTGTTCACACACTCCACTCGAGCGTCCTTCCACAGGTGTAAACTCAGCCCAGCTTCAGTTTGTTTTTGCAGTCTGTTCTGTGCTGATATTTTCCTCCACTGTTGACTTGCCCTGTAGCTTCCACAGTGGCACCACTGCATAATTGCTCTGAAAGAAATACAGTTGTTCATTGTGTGGAACAACTGAAGTGCTCCACAAATGTGTGAATTCTAGCCCTGCTATTAGAGACCTCTGTCGGTAAATAAAGATGGTCGATAAATCTTTTGCACTGTCACTTTTTTAAATGGTAACTTGAACCCGGGCAAAGTGGATCTGAAAATGTGCACTACTTGCTTTTCTGCTCACAACTGCATATAATCCATGCGTGATCTCTGATTACCCTCACTCTGAGTGTTCACACGCGTCTCTTTACTTAAGCAAGCTTCTTCAATGGTCTCCTGCTGCAGGATTTTTTGTGTGTGCAAGCTCGACGTGAAGGTCTCGATCTAGAGGCGCGCGATCGGTTTACACGCACAAAATATTCTGGTTTTTGCCCGTATGCTCCTGTAAAATATTCCATTCATACTTTTCAGATGCAGCTGTGCATAATTCAGTCAACATGTCCTAATGTGTCATTTTTCATGTCAACACAAACGAGGTGAGCTGCCTGAGCTGTTTTGATTCTTTCTGCCAAAATTTGATTTTTATTCAGTTTTCTATTGGTGGCGGTATCACTCTGCAGTGAACACATCCTCTCTTTAAACACCCTGAAAATGTCAACAATGCGGTTTTTGGGCATATGCCAAAACTATCTAGTCTTTCAAAATGTTTAAAAGTAGGTGTGTTGCATCTTATATCGCAGCCCGAGCTTTACAAACTGTTGAGCTGGTTTGCACATCACTCACTAATGGACAGGTTGCAAACTGCAGTAAGAACTTAAACTGGACGCATTTTCTGAAAGCACTGTACACGTCCAGAGAATGATCCTACATTGGAAAATACTACATTTGGAAGAAAGCCTACTTCAAAATACCTTTCTAACAAAATATGCTGTTTACACGACCTTCAACAACTTCAGAATTTTGCCATCTGGAATAATACTGTATAACAAAGTGCATGTGAGGATTTTACTGACCTGTTGTCACTGGTCAGTAAAATCGTTTCATTAGGTCTCTATTTCTACTGGTTTTAAAACAGTGAGAGATCGTTTACACACTAAACACGTGATTTTAGCTTCATTTTAATTTGTGCAAAGTTAATTTTAGTCCACAGTGATGTTATTTTATGCTCTAAATCAATCGCTGTAGCTTATAAGTAAAACTTGCAAGAAAAATAATCCACACTGTTATTCAGCTTTAGTTATAAATGCAACATTTCAGTCAGACAGATGTCGTCAGTCATAAGCTACTATTCCACCCTTCAGCAGCAGAAACAGTCTGGTATTACTTTAAATTGTTTATGTGACACATTCATCATCTTCCAACTAAACAGCAAAACATACTCTATCTCTAGGCTGTATTTGGCTGCATTTAGTGTACTGACATGTAATTTAAGTGCAGTGAACTGTGAATTCCTGGATTGCATTTTCAATGTTTCAACATTTTCTTTTATAGGATAACTATTTTTTTTACACCCCACACCACTGACATTTCAGTCTCGCAGTCACAGACACGTTCAGTACCGTCTCATCTAATTTTGAAGCATTTTTCTGTTGTTATAGCGCCACCCAGTTGCCAATTAGAGTTAAATTTCTCCAGTCACCTTGAGGCGTCCTGTTCTACATATCTACCAAGTTTAGTAAAAATCCATATGGCGGTTAGGCCTAGATAAGAAATGAGCTCTCTAGCGCCCCCATTTTGTTTGATGGGGTCAATAATGGAGGGGTCCCCTCAGATTATGTGTGGTCATATAAGTTTCATGTTTCATGTCTCTACGACATACGGGGCATGAGATATGCCCATTCAAAGCTTGACATTTCAATTGGCCAATTGATGTAATATTGCTTCATTGGCATCCTCCCATGACCCTCTACCACTGTGCCAAATTTCACCAAGTCAGTGAGGAGAAAAACACACACAGAGTTTTCATCATTACATAGTCAGATATGAAGCAGCCTTCTTCATCAGTGCTTTTGATGATGTCGCTCGTGATCAACACTGCCGCCTCTTTCACATGAACACACTTGCGGCTGGACAGGAAAACTCAGTTGACTGAACTAGTTGATAACCAGCTTTGTAGCACCGTTTATCCAGACGGCTGATGTGACGGGTTAGTCAGTCCAGATAATTTAAAGATGTCCTGGCTAAGCTGTACAGGCCTCAGGTCACACAGTTTACCCTGTTTCAGACCAGCAGCTCATACAAGAGACAGATAATCAAACAGAGATTGAATCACTTTATTTGCACATTAAAATTAACAAATCATTCTCATTACAGCTGCGTGACTAAATGAAGCAATTAAAGCGACCAAACAAAAATAGTATACATAGAATCTTTTTTGCAAAAACATTTTTTACAGACATTTATGGTCCCAGAGGATGAACCTACTTTGGTGATTTAAATCAAATCAAGCTTGTAATTCTTTGTGCAAAGCAGAGTCGGGAAGCGTTTTTCTGAGTTCAGCTGATGCAACATAGACTATTAAACACTATGTACAAAAACACAAACAATATGCAGCACAGCAGCATCCCTGTGCCCACATACCTGAGATGCATTAGTGCAAACATAGTAAAAACAATTCCCTGATTTTTCTACCTGTCTGTCGCCACCAGCACATTGTCATTTTTGGTTTAAAGATAATTTGCAAACAGCTTCTGAGTGGAATACAGAACATTCAAGCAAACTTCAGGATGACTTGTAATAAATTTGGTGATCATGTGACGCCATCATCAGCTCCAAATGTAAACTTAGGGCCAAATAGCTACAAGACGTTGCTGTGCTTTGCAGTGTGAGCTCTAACTGACAAAATGTCGCATGCTAACACACTAAACCAAGAGGATTATACCTCACATGTTAGCATTTAGCTGTGTCCAGTCTCACAGAGCTGCTAGCATGGCTGCAAACACTTGTTTCCAGATATTTAACAATGCAGATAAGAGTGTTAGAATTGATTTATCATGGGTCAAAATAGTAACCAATCATCTGTCACCAATATCACCCACACACACCACTAACAAACGTACCTTTCTCCTGTTTCAGATGAGCTAAGATTGAGGTAGCATAGACGCACGCTATGATAAGAGTATGTATGACGTTTGATATGTTACAGTAGGAAAAAACAGCATATGGATGTCTTTTTCAAACAGTTCGCTTTAGACAGGCAGAAATGATCTGATATACTCTGTCGTGCAAACTGTACTGTGCTCATTTCGCTCATGGCATTAGTGTGTCCGACGCTGCTCTGAAGAGAAGACGAATGTAATGCGTGAAATAAGTATTTTTCCAGTCACTGCACAGCTGCTCTGGACGGCTTCAGCCAGAGCTTTTTGTTACAGTTTTCAGTGAGTAAGGAGGTAGTTGGTGCTGAAAAAAAGCGGGATCCAGTCGCCACCTCCGGCCACTGCGTCCTGTCTTCACCAAACCTCGTCTCATCCAAGAGTTCTGGTTTCAGGTGAAGACTAACTGTCCTGTAGGAAGTCACTGCAGTCAATTCTGACCGCGTTCAGAGTCAACTTCCCCTCAAACCGCAGTGGCTCTAAAAAGATGTTGTGACTGGGGAAGAAATCCAGCATTTCTTCAGACTCGTCCTCCTCCTCCTGATCCTCCTCGTCTATATTTTCTGGGCCGTGTGATGAGATGTAGTCCACGGTCGTGTTGGTGTCCAGAGAGGTCTGCGTGTGGTCGGAGCTGTCTGAGTCGTGGGAGAAGCTCTTGATGTAGGTGGTCAGAGGGTAGAGCAGCGTGGGCGGCTCTGCTGTGGGGCTCAGGCTGGTTTGAGAGGGGAGCTGCGAGGAGGTGTCCATAGATATGCATATGTCACTGTTCTGCTTGGGCACCTCCTCCACGTCCACCAGGATGGGCTCTTGTTCCTCCTCGGTTACAGTGGAGTTGCTCAGCTGCAGCTGGAGGCTCATCTTGCCCTGTTTTGAAGAGAGATACAGGATTAAACTAAGAAACAGTGAGTTGTAACTTACAGATGTTTGTATCTGATCCACATTACCTTCTCCTGGGTACACTCTTTGGCCCACTTGCTGTTTGCAGGATCTGGCACAGTATCGAGCATGAGGCACTGGAAATACACCCAGAACCTGCAGAAAACAATATAGTATGGAAGGTTTAATGGCAGTGTAATTATGTATTTTTAATGCTGCAACATTTCTGTGACAACAATGGTTATTTGTTTCTGCACAACTGTAAACGAATAATAAAATTTTTGAGCTTGTGAGTTGCTTTAAATGATAAATCCACATGGAGCTGCTGTTGGTGTCCTACCTTTCCTTCACCGCAGAACAGTGGCACAAACACACCAGGATCATCGCGATCGGGGCGGCGACTGCACACACGATCAGGGGGGACAGTTGGGTCTCCTCTGCAAAAGTGACAGTGAGAAAAAGAGATGTAAGGCGCAGCATATAAATTTGGCACCTCTGCTGCAAAAACACTGTTAAAAGGAATCAACCGGGCAAAACAACTATATTAAGCTGTAAATATAAGTTTTTTTATTAAATTGTGTGACATGAAGATTTGTGATTGTCAAGACTTTCAGGTGGGGTGGGGACAATTTGAGATCCAAGTCCTCAGGATAACTAAACTGCTAAACAGCTAACAGCTAAACTGACCAAAGCTTTTTTCAAACAAAGATGTTCGATCAGTTATAGTATAGCATGTCGTCCAAAATCATGAAAAAAAGTCATAGTATAGTATGTCGTCCAAAATCATGAAAAAAAGTCATAGTATAGCATGTCGTCCGAAATCATTAAAAAAAGTCATAGTATAGCATGTCGTCCAAAATCATGAAAAAAAGTCATAGTATAGCATGTCGTCCAAAATCATGAAAAAACGTCATAGTATAGCATGTCGTCAAAAATCATTAAAAAGATGTCATAGTATAGCATGTCATCCGAAATCATGAAAAAAAGTCATAGTATAGTATGTCGTCAAAAATCATGAAAAAAAGTCACAGTATAGCACGTCGTCCGAAATCATGAAAAAAAGTCATAGTATAGCATGTCGTCCAAAATCGTGAAAAAAAGTCATAGTATAGCATGTCGTCCAAAATCGTGAAAAAAAGTCATAGTATAGTATGTCGTCCAAAATCATGAAAAAAAGTCATAGTATAGCATGTCGTCCAAAATCGTGAAAAAAAAATCATAGTATAGCATGTCGTCCAAAATCGTGAAAAGTCATAGTATAGTATGTCGTCCAAAATCATGAAAAAAAGTCATAGTATAGCATGTCGTCAAAAATCATTAAAAAGATGTCATAGTATAGCATGTCGTCCGAAATCACTAATAAAAGTCATAGTATAGCATGTCGTCCGAAATCATGAAAAAAAGTCATAGTATAGCATGTCGTCCGAAATAGCATGTCGTCCGAAATCATGAAAAAAAGTCATAGTATAGCATGTCGTCCAAAATCGTGAAAAAAAGTCATAGTATAGCATGTCGTCCGAAATCATGAAAAAACGTCATAGTACAGCATGTCGTCCGAAATCATGAAAAAACGTCATAGTACAGCATGTCGTCCAAAATCATGAAAAAAAGTCATAGTATAGCATGTCATCCGAAATCATGAAAAAAAGTCATAGTATAGTATGTCGTCAAAAATCATGAAAAAAAGTCACAGTATAGCACGTCGTCCGAAATCATGAAAAAAAGTCATAGTATAGCATGTCGTCCAAAATCGTGAAAAAAAGTCATAGTATAGTATGTCGTCCAAAATCATGAAAAAAAGTCATAGTATAGCATGTCGTCCGAAATCATTAAAAAAAGTCATAGTATAGCATGTCGTCCAAAATCGTGAAAAAAAGTCATAGTATAGTATGTCGTCCAAAATCATGAAAAAAAGTCATAGTATAGCATGTCGTCCGAAATCATTAAAAAAAGTCATAGTATAGCATGTCGTCAAAAATCATTAAAAAGATGTCATAGTATAGCATGTCATCCGAAATCATGAAAAAAAGTCATAGTATAGCATGTCGTCCGAAATCATGAAAAAAAGTCATAGTATAGTATGTCGTCAAAAATCATGAAAAAAAGTCATAGTATAGTATGTCGTCCGAAATCGTGAAAAAAAGTCATAGTATAGCATGTCGTCCAAAATCGTGAAAAAAAGTCATAGTATAGCATGTCGTCCAAAATCGTGAAAAAAAGTCATAGTATGTCGTCCGAAATCATGAAAAAAAGTCATAGTATAGCATGTCGTCCAAAATCATGAAAAAAAGTCATAGTATAGCATGTCGTCCAAAATCGTAAAAAAAAGTCATAGTATAGCATGTCGTCCGAAATCACTAATAAAAGTCATAGTATAGCATGTCGTCCGAAATCATGAAAAAAAGTCATAGTATAGCATGTCGTCCGAAATAGCATGTCGTCCGAAATCATGAAAAAAAGTCATAGTACAGCATGTCGTCCGAAATCATGAAAAAAAGTCATAGTATAGCATGTCGTCCGAAATCATGAAAAAACGTCATAGTACAGCATGTCGTCCGAAATCATGAAAAAACGTCATAGTACAGCATGTCGTCCAAAATCATGAAAAAAAGTCATAGTACAGCATGTCGTCCGAAATCATGAAAAAAAGTCATAGTATAGCATGTCGTCCGAAATCATGAAAAAAAGTCATAGTACAGCATGTCGTCCAAAATCATGAAAAAAAGTCATAGTATAGCATGTCGTCCGAAATCATGAAGAAACGTCATAGTACAGCATGTCGTCCAAAATCATGAAAAAAAGTCATAGTATAGCATGTCGTCCGAAATCATGAAAAAAAGTCATAGTATAGCATGTCGTCTAAAATCATGAAAAAAGTCATAATATAGCACGTCGTCCGAATTCATGAAAAAAAGTCACAGTATAGCATGTCGTCTAAAATCATGAAAAAAAGTCACAGTATAGCATGTCGTCTAAAATCATGAAAAAAAGTCACAGTATAGCATGTCGTCCGAAATCATGAAAAAAAGTCATAGTATAGCATGTCGTCCGAAATAGCATGTCGTCCGAAATCATGAAAAAAAGTCATAGTACAGCATGTCGTCCGAAATCATGAAAAAAAGTCATAGTATAGCATGTCGTCCGAAATCATGAAAAAAGTCATAGTACAGCATGTCGTCCAAAATCATGAAAAAAAGTCATAGTATAGCATGTCGTCCGAAATCATGAAAAAAGTCATAGTATAGCATGTCGTCCAAAATCATGAAAAAAAGTCACAATATAGCACGTCGTCCGAAATCATGAAAAAAAGTCATAGTATAGCATGTCTTCCAAAATCATGAAAAAAAGTCACAGTATAGCATGTCGTCCGAAATCATGAAAAAAAGTCATAGTATAGCATGTCGTCTAAAATCATAAAAAAAGTCATAGTATAGTATGTCGTGAAAAATCATGAAAAAAAGTCATAGTATAGCACGTCGTCCGAAATCATGAAAAAAAGTCATAGTATAGTATGTCGTCCAAAATCATGAAAAAAAGTCACAGTATAGCATGTCGTCCGAAATCATGAAAAAAGTCATAGTATAGCATGTCGTCCAAAATCATGAAAAAAAGTCATAGTATAGTATGTCGTCTAAAATCATGAAAAAAGTCATAATATAGCACGTCGTCCAAAATCATGAAAAAAGTCACAGTATAGTATGTCGTCTAAAATCATGAAAAAAGTCATAATATAGCACGTCGTCCGAAATCATGAAAAAAAGTCACAGTATAGCATGTCGTCCGAAATCATGAAAAAAAGTCATAATATAGCATGTCGTCCGAAATCATGAAAAAAAGTCACAGTATAGCACGTCGTCCGAAATCATGAAAAAAAGTCACAGTATAGCACGTCGTCCGAAATCATGAAAAAAAGTCACACTACAGCACGTCGTCCGAAATCATGAAAAAAAGTCATAGTATAGCATGTCGTCATGAAAAAACGTCATAGTATAGCATGTCGTCTAAAATCATAAAAAAAGTCATAGTATAGCACGTCGTCCGAAATCATGAAAAAAAGTCATAGTATAGTATGTCGTCCAAAATCATGAAAAAAAGTCATAGTATAGCATGTCGTCATGAAAAAACGTCATAGTATAGCATGTCGTCTAAAATCATAAAAAAAAGTCATAGTATAGTATGTCGTGAAAAATCATGAAAAAAAGTCATAGTATAGCATGTCGTCCGAAATCATGAAAAAAAGTCATAGTATAGCATGTCGTCCAAAATCATGAAAAAAAGTCATAGTATAGCATGTCGTCCAAAATCATGAAAAAAAGTCACAGTATAGTATGTCGTCTAAAATCATGAAAAAAGTCATAATATAGCACGTCGTCCGAAATCATGAAAAAAGTCACAGTATAGTATGTCGTCTAAAATCATGAAAAAAGTCATAGTATAGCACGTCGTCCGAAATCATGAAAAAAAGTCACAGTATAGCACGTCGTCCGAAATCATGAAAAAAAGTCATAATATAGCACGTCGTCCGAAATCATGAAAAAAAGTCATAGTATAGCATGTCGTCCAAAATCATGAAAAAAAGTCACAGTATAGCATGTCGTCCGAAATCATGAAAAAAAGTCATAGTATAGCATGTCGTCTAAAATCATAAAAAAAGTCATAGTATAGTATGTCGTGAAAAATCATGAAAAAAAGTCATAGTATAGCACGTCGTCCGAAATCATGAAAAAAAGTCACAGTATAGTATGTCGTCCAAAATCATGAAAAAAAGTCACAGTATAGCATGTCGTCTAAAATCATGAAAAAAGTCATAATATAGCACGTCGTCCAAAATCATGAAAAAAGTCACAGTATAGTATGTCGTCTAAAATCATGAAAAAAGTCATAGTATAGCACGTCGTCCAAAATCATGAAAAAAAGTCACAGTATAGCATGTCGTCCGAAATCATTAAAAAAAGTCACAGTATAGCATGTCGTCCGAAATCATGAAAAAAAGTCATAATATAGCATGTCGTCCGAAATCATGAAAAAAAGTCATAGTATAGCATGTCGTCCGAAATCATGAAAAAAATCATGAAAAAAAGTCACAGTATAGCACGTCGTCCGAAATCATGAAAAAAAGTCATAGTATAGCATGTCGTCTAAAATCATAAAAAAAGTCATAGTATAGTATGTCGTGAAAAATCATGAAAAAAAGTCATAGTATAGCACGTCGTCCGAAATCATGAAAAAAAGTCATAGTATAGTATGTCGTCCAAAATCATGAAAAAAAGTCACAGTATAGCATGTCGTCCGAAATCATGAAAAAAGTCATAGTATAGCATGTCGTCCAAAATCATGAAAAAAAGTCATAGTATAGTATGTCGTCTAAAATCATGAAAAAAGTCATAATATAGCACGTCGTCCAAAATCATGAAAAAAGTCACAGTATGTATGTCGTCTAAAATCATGAAAAAAGTCATAATACACGTCGTCCGAAATCATGAAAAAAAGTCACAGTATAGCATGTCGTCCGAAATCATGAAAAAAGTCATAATATAGCATGTCGTCCGAAATCATGAAAAAAAAAGTCACAGTATAGCACGTCGTCCGAAATCATGAAAAATCACAGTATAGCACGTCGTCCGAATCATGAAAAAAAGTCACACTACAGCACGTCGTCCGAAATCATGAAAAAAAGTCATAGTATAGCATGTCGTCATGAAAAAACGTCATAGTATAGCATGTCGTCTAAAATCATAAAAAAAGTCATAGTATAGCACGTCGTCCGAAATCATGAAAAAAAGTCATAGTATAGTATGTCGTCCAAAATCATGAAAAAAAGTCATAGTATAGCATGTCGTCATGAAAAAACGTCATAGTATAGCATGTCGTCTAAAATCATAAAAAAAAGTCATAGTATAGTATGTCGTGAAAAATCATGAAAAAAAGTCATAGTATAGCATGTCGTCCGAAATCATGAAAAAAAGTCATAGTATAGCATGTCGTCCAAAATCATGAAAAAAAGTCATAGTATAGCATGTCGTCCAAAATCATGAAAAAAAGTCACAGTATAGTATGTCGTCTAAAATCATGAAAAAAGTCATAATATAGCACGTCGTCCGAAATCATGAAAAAAGTCACAGTATAGTATGTCGTCTAAAATCATGAAAAAAGTCATAGTATAGCACGTCGTCCGAAATCATGAAAAAAAGTCACAGTATAGCACGTCGTCCGAAATCATGAAAAAAAGTCATAATATAGCACGTCGTCCGAAATCATGAAAAAAAGTCATAGTATAGCATGTCGTCCAAAATCATGAAAAAAAGTCACAGTATAGCATGTCGTCCGAAATCATGAAAAAAAGTCATAGTATAGCATGTCGTCTAAAATCATAAAAAAAAGTCATAGTATAGTATGTCGTGAAAAATCATGAAAAAAAGTCATAGTATAGCACGTCGTCCGAAATCATGAAAAAAAGTCACAGTATAGTATGTCGTCCAAAATCATGAAAAAAAGTCACAGTATAGCATGTCGTCTAAAATCATGAAAAAAGTCATAATATAGCACGTCGTCCAAAATCATGAAAAAAGTCACAGTATAGTATGTCGTCTAAAATCATGAAAAAAGTCATAGTATAGCACGTCGTCCAAAATCATGAAAAAAAGTCACAGTATAGCATGTCGTCCGAAATCATTAAAAAAAGTCACAGTATAGCATGTCGTCCGAAATCATGAAAAAAAGTCATAATATAGCATGTCGTCCGAAATCATGAAAAAAAGTCATAGTATAGCATGTCGTCCGAAATCATGAAAAAAATCATGAAAAAAAGTCACAGTATAGCACGTCGTCCGAAATCATGAAAAAAAGTCACAGTATAGCACGTCGTCCGAAATCATGAAAAAAAGTCACAGTATAGCATGTCGTCCGAAATCATGAAAAAAAGTCATAATATAGCACGTCGTCCGAAATCATGAAAAAAAGTCACAGTATAGCATGTCGTCTGAAATCATGAAAAAAAGTCACAGTATAGCATGTTGTTCGAAATCATGAAAAAAGTCATAGTATAGTATGTCGTCCAAAATCATGAAAAACGTCATAGTATAGCATGTCGTCCAAAATCATGAAAAACGTCATAGTATAGCATGTGGTCCAAAATCATGAAAAAAGTCATAGTATAGCATGTTGTTCGAAATCATGAAAAAAGTCATAGTATAGTATGTCGTCCAAAATCATGAAAAACGTCATAGTATAGTATGTCGTCCAAAATCATGAAAAACGTCATAGTATAGCATGTCGTCCGAAATCATGAAAAAAAGTCACAGTATAGCATGTGGTCCAAAATCATGAAAAAATTCATAGTATAGTATGTCGTCCAAAATCATGAAAAACGTCATAGTATAGCATGTTGTTCGAAATCATGAAAAAAAGTCATAGTATAGTATGTCGTCCAAAATCATGAAAAACGTCATAGTATAGCATGTCGTCCGAAATCATGAAAAAAAGTCATAGTATAGCATGTGGTCCAAAATCATGAAAAACGTCATAGTATAGCATGTCGTCCAAAATCATGAAAAAAAGTCATAGTATAGCATGTCGTCCAAAATCATGAAAAAAAGTCACAGTATAGCACGTCGTCCGAAATCATGAAAAAAAGTCACAGTATAGCACGTCGTCCGAAATCATGAAAAAAAGTCACAGTATAGCATGTCGTCCGAAATCATGAAAAAAAGTCATAATATAGCACGTCGTCCGAAATCATGAAAAAAAGTCACAGTATAGCATGTCGTCCAAAATCATGAAAAAAGTCATAGTATAGCATGTTGTTCGAAATCATGAAAAAAGTCATAGTATAGTATGTCGTCCAAAATCATGAAAAACGTCATAGTATAGCATGTGGTCCAAAATCATGAAAAAAGTCATAGTATAGTATGTCGTCCAAAATCATGAAAAACGTCATAGTATAGCATGTCGTCCGAAATCATGAAAAAAAGTCACAGTATAGCATGTGGTCCAAAATCATGAAAAAATTCATAGTATAGTATGTCGTCCAAAATCATGAAAAACGTCATAGTATAGCATGTTGTTCGAAATCATGAAAAAAAGTCATAGTATAGCATGTCGTCCAAAATCATGAAAAAAAGTCATAGTATAGTATGTGGTCCAAAATCATGAAAAAAAGTCATAGTATAGCATGTCGTCCAAAATCATGAAAAAAAGTCATAGTATAGTATGTCGTCTAAAATCATAAAAAAAAGTCATAGTATAGCATGTCGTGAAAAATCACGAAAAAAAGTCATAGTATAGCATGTCGTCCGAAATCATGAAAAAAAGTCATAATATAGCACGTCGTCCGAAATCATGAAAAAAAGTCACAGTATAGCATGTTGTTCGAAATCATGAAAAAAGTCATAGTATAGTATGTCATCCAAAATCATGAAAAACGTCATAGTACAGCATGTCGTCCAAAATCATGAAAAAAGTCATAGTATAGTATGTCGTCCAAAATCATGAAAAACGTCATAGTATAGCATGTCGTCCAAAATCATGAAAAAAGTCATAGTATAGTATGTCGTCCAAAATCATGAAAAACGTCATAGTATAGCATGTCGTCCAAAATCATGAAAAAAGTCATAGTATAGCATGTCGTCCAAAATCATGAAAAACGTCATAGTATAGCATGTCGTCCGAAATCATGAAAAAAAGTCATAGTATAGCATGTCGTCCGAAATCATGAAAAAAAGTCATAGTATAGCATGTCGTCCGAAATCATGAAAAAAAGTCATAGTATAGCATGTCGTCCAAAATCATGAAAAAAAGTCATAGTATAGCATGTCGTCCGAAATCATGAAAAAAAGTCATAGTATAGCATGTCGTCATGAAAAAACGTCATAGTATAGCATGTCGTCTAAAATCATAAAAAAAAGTCATAGTATAGTATGTCGTGAAAAATCATGAAAAAAAGACATAGTATAGCATGTCGTCCGAAATCATGAAAAAAAGTCATAGTATAGCATGTCGTCCAAAATCATGAAAAAAAGTC
Source organism: Epinephelus cyanopodus (assembly GCA_026686955.1). Lineage (NCBI taxonomy): Eukaryota > Metazoa > Chordata > Actinopteri > Perciformes > Serranidae > Epinephelus > Epinephelus cyanopodus. Next base: position 2,384,800 of record CM048920.1, read on the forward strand.
ACAGTATAGTATGTCGTCTAAAATCATGAAAAAAGTCATAATATAGCACGTCGTCCGAATTCATGAAAAAAAGTCATAGTATAGCATGTCGTCTAAAATCATGAAAAAAAGTCACAGTATAGCATGTCGTCTAAAATCATGAAAAAAGTCATAGTATAGCATGTCGTCCAAAATCATGAAAAAAGTCATAGTATAGCATGTCGTCCGAATTCATGAAAAAAAGTTATAGTATAGCATGTCGTCCAAAATCATGAAAAAAAGTCACAGTATAGCATGTCGTCCAAAATCATGAAAAAAGTCATAGTATAGCATGTTGTTCGAAATCATGAAAAAAGTCATAGTATAGTATGTCGTCCAAAATCATGAAAAACGTCATAGTATAGCATGTCGTCCAAAATCATGAAAAAAGTCATAGTATAGTATGTCGTCCAAAATCATGAAAAAAGTCATAGTATAGTATGTCGTCCGAAATCATGAAAAACGTCATAGTATAGTATGTCGTCCGAAATCATGAAAAAAAGTCATAGTATAGCATGTCGTTCGAAATCATGAAAAAAGTCATAGTATAGTATGTCGTCCAAAATCATGAAAAAAGTCATAGTATAGTATGTCGTCCAAAATCATGAAAAAAGTCATAGTATAGTATGTCGTCCGAAATCATGAAAAACGTCATAGTATAGTATGTCGTCCAAAATCATGAAAAATGTCATAGTATAGCATGTTGTCAAAAATCATGAAAAACGTCATAGTATAGCATGTCGTCCGAAATCATGAAAAAAAGTCATAATATAGCATGTCGTCCGAAATCATGAAAAAAAGTCATAGTATAGCATGTCGTCCGAAATCATGAAAAAAGTCATAGTATAGTATGTCGTCCAAAATCATGAAAAAAGTCATAGTATAGTATGTCGTCCAAAATCATGAAAAACGTCATAGTATAGCATGTCGTCCGAAATCATGAAAAAAAGTCATAATATAGCATGTCGTCCGAAATCATGAAAAAAAGTCATAGTATAGCATGTTGTTCGAAATCATGAAAAAAAGTCATAATATAGCATGTCGTCCGAAATCATGAAAAAAAGTCATAGTATAGTATGTCGTCCGAAATCATGAAAAAACGTCATAGTATAGCATGTCGTCCAAAATCATGAAAAAAAGTCATAGTACAGCATGTCGTCCGAAATCATGAAAAAAAGTCATAGTATAGCATGTCGTCCAAAATCATGAAAAAAAGTCATAGTATAGCATGTCGTCCGAAATCATGAAAAAAAGTCATAGTATAGCATGTCGTCATGAAAAAACGTCATAGTATAGCATGTCGTCTAAAATCATAAAAAAAAGTCATAGTATAGTATGTCGTCCAAAATCATGAAAAAAAGTCATAGTATAGCATGTCGTCCGAAATGATGAAAAAAAGTCATAGTATAGCATGTCGTCATGAAAAAACGTCATAGTATAGCATGTCGTCTAAAATCATGAAAAAAAGTCATAGTATAGCATGTCGTCCAAAATCATGAAAAAAAAGTCATAGTATAGCATGTCGTCCGAAATCATGAAAAAAAGTCATAGTATAGCATGTCGTCCGAAATCATGAAAAAAAGTCATAGTATAGCATGTCGTCCAAAATCATGAAAAAAAGTCACAGTATAGTATGTCGTCTAAAATCATGAAAAAAGTCATAATATAGCACGTCGTCCGAATTCATGAAAAAAAGTCACAGTATAGCATGTCGTCTAAAATCATGAAAAAAGTCACAGTATAGCATGTCGTCTAAAATCATGAAAAAAGTCATAATATAGCATGTCGTCCGAATTCATGAAAAAAAGTTATAGTATAGCATGTCGTCCAAAATCATGAAAAAAAGTCACAGTATAGCATGTCGTCTAAAATCATGAAAAAAGTCATAATATAGCACGTCGTCCGAAATCATGAAAAAAAGTCATAGTATAGCATGTCGTCATGAAAAAACGTCATAGTATAGCATGTCGTCTAAAATCATAAAAAAAAGTCATAGTATAGCATGTCGTCCAAAATCATGAAAAAAAGTCACAGTATAGTATGTCGTCTAAAATCATGAAAAAAGTCATAATATAGCACGTCGTCCGAATTCATGAAAAAAAGTCACAGTATAGCATGTCGTCTAAAATCATGAAAAAAGTCATAATATAGCACGTCGTCCAAAATCATGAAAAAAAGTCACAGTATAGCATGTCGTCCGAAATCATGAAAAAAAGTCATAATATAGCACGTCGTCGGAAATCATGAAAAAAAGTCATAGTATAGCATGTCGTCATGAAAAAACGTCATAGTATAGCATGTCGTCTAAAATCATAAAAAAAAGTCATAGTATAGCATGTCGTCCAAAATCATGAAAAAAAGTCATAGTATAGCATGTCGTCCAAAATCATGAAAAAAAGTCACAGTATAGTATGTCGTCTAAAATCATGAAAAAAGTCATAATATAGCACGTCGTCCGAATTCATGAAAAAAAGTCATAGTATAGCATGTCGTCTAAAATCATGAAAAAAGTCATAATATAGCACGTCGTCGGAAATCATGAAAAAAAGTCACAGTATAGCATGTTGTTCGAAATCATGAAAAAAGTCATAGTATAGTATGTCGTCCAAAATCATGAAAAAAGTCATAGTATAGCATGTCGTCCGAAATCATGAAAAAAAGTCATAGTATAGTATGTCGTCCGAAATCATGAAAAAAAGTCATAGTATAGCATGTTGTTCGAAATCATGAAAAACGTCATAGTATAGTATGACATTTTTTATGATTTTTTTTACGACATACTATACTATAATGTATTTTATTTATTTGGACGACATACTTTAATATGACATTTTTTGGGATGTTTTTATGACATACTACACAATGACTTTTAATGTAATTCCTCCTGTTCATTCTGGCCTTTCAGAAATCCCTTGTTCATGTTTCAATGTGGAGCAAAATATCCAGGCCTTGTCTTGTCTTGAGCATCACGAGCTGAGTGACACTGAGTTTCATTCTCTACCAGAGAGGGCAGCCGTCTCTACAGCTGATCACCCCAACAATCAGCAACTCACACCAAAACACCTCGGTGCAGGTGAACTGTCCCTTTAATATCATACATACTCAGTCAGCTGTATTGTCAGAAATTCTGCTGGAATCTTGAAAAACATTAACCAACAGAACTAGTTTCATCTCTGTTAAATGAAAAAATTTGACATTTTGGGAAATACAGTCGTTCATTTCTTGCAGAGTTCGATGAGAATTTTGATGCCATTTTGGCTCCAGGCAGCAGCCGGTTAGCCTAGCTTAGCATACACACTGGAAACTGGGAGAAACCACTAACCTGGCTGACAAAAGTTCATATATTTATACATTATATCTTGTTTGTTCAGTCTGAAGAAAATTGAAGTGTAAAAGCAGGTTATGTCCTCCACTATTTCTACTGTACTGTACAGAGATCAGAGTGCGATTCATCTTCTCACGTAACTTTTGGCAAGAAAAGAAAATAAGCATCCAAAATATCAAACAATTGTTTTAAAGACACTTGGAAAGCTGCTCACGCTGGATGAGGAACTTGACATTTGGACTTGCAGTTCCTTCTCCTTCAGCAGTTGAAGCAGTCATCCACAGGCTGTAGACAGCTGGAGACAGGTCTTTGATTACATGCCTCCTCTCTGATGCTGGTACAGGGTCTGAAACACACAGCAGAGGCTGAAGTTACTCATGTGACTGTCTGCATCCAAAGAGTACGCGCTACACAGACCATGCCATCATCTCAGTGTACAGCAAGTTTCAATAAAGCTAAATGGTTCTTACAAGCCTGCTGGTGTCCGCTGTCGTTTTCTAAATAGATGGTATACTTGGTGACACAACCTCCACGCTGACCCCTGGGAATATCGCTCCAGGTCACTGTCACCTCGTTTCCCTCAACAGTCTCTTGGACTGATGGAACAACTGCTGGAACTGCAAACAACAAGTAAAGCGCAAAAAGACTCAACAGGACGGATGATGAAAGAATATTTGAAACAATTCCTGTCACAAGCTAATTTATGATAAATAATAAACTATTGAATCAAGACTGTTAAAGGAATACTTCACCCCATCATTTGATTATTTGCACAGCAGTTATTTAACCCTCTGTGTTACACTGAATTCACGAAGAATACTTTTTTCTCACATGCCTCCACAGTGAATGAAAAATCCAAAAAGGTCAGTTCTGAGTCCTCAATGTCTGAGACCGAGGGACCGAGTAAAAATGAGACTGCGACAAGACCTTCAAAAGGTGGTCACAAGATCAGGACCGATCTTGAGGACTACAACACTGCTCAGTAATTGCCAAAAACATTTTCTCAAAAACCTTCCTATTTAAAAGAACTTCTGCAAAACAGCCTCATGCCTGTTAAAACTCTGCTCAGTGGACACATGCCTGCCACGTGCACTACTCATTTGCACAAGTGTTTTAAACAGCAAGGTTTCAGCAAACAAAGCTTGTGTTTGGGAAGCACTGAGCGTACGGCTGGGGAAATGAGACCTCGATTATACTGCACACGATGTGTGAGAGTTTGGTGACAGATGCTTGCTGTTTTTTTTCTCCATTTTGGATTCTTTAGTCACTGTGGAGGCACGCGACACAAACCAAATCTGCTTCTTGAGACTGCTGTCTCGAGGAGCACTACAGGAGAAGTTTTCTACCTGTGGCCATCAAACTGTATAACTCCTCCCCCTTCTGTAGGGAGCAGAGCTGAAACAAAGGACACTGAGCATTACTACTTCTCAACAACAACAACTATTTTTTGCTTTTGCTCATTGAAAACACTTCTATCTTGTATATTTGTGTATTTTACCAGGTATTTAATACGCCATTGTTTTAAAGCTGGGCCCAGCGTGTCACCCTGACCCGAGGGCCCCACTAGTTTTCTGGTTGTGAATTATTCAAACTGTGGTTACTGTACTTAGTGTTACTGTAACTTGGAGCATTATCTGGCACAAGAATTTCCCTCGGGATGAATAAAGTTCCACTGAATTGAATTCAGTGCAACACAGGACAAGTGATTGATATACAAATGGTGATTTTCTGTATGACGTCTTCCTTTAAGCTCTTTAGATCTTACCTGACTTCAAAGTGTTGACACCTGTAAACCTGGTCCTGCTCACTGAGCTCCCGTTATAGACAACGTGCACTGCTCCCTCGTAGCACTCAAAAGGTTTAATATCTGCATAAAGACAGATGGTGATCTTCAGTACAACCGTGAGCAAGAGGAGAAACAGGAGGTGGAAAAGAGAAAGTATTTACTGTAACTGTACGTGTCCCACCTGTAACAACAGTATGGTTGTCATTTCTGCCCAGCCTGACCCATCTGAGCTCCTCCAGCTTGTGGCCCTCTGGGTACCACTCCACCACATACACTGCGTCAAGCGGTGCAGTGTCAGGCTTCCTCCAGGAGATGGTGACACTTTGGCTGTCTACAGTTACCTGCACATCCTGAGGGGGCTCGAACTGCATTACACTCACTGCAAGAGAGAATCATCCAGACAGCGACTCGACCCTTAGCGTTACTGACGCATCTCATGTTTGTCTGTAACCTTTTGACAACATTACATCATCACACAAGCGTTCATACAAAGTTTGCTCTTTGTTTTTTTACCTTTTGTGCGATGGGCTGTAATTCTGGCTGGAGGTGACAACCCTTTGGAGTTACAAGCCCACACTGTGACCTCACAGTCGGCACAGAACGGGACTGAATAATTCCTGGTGTTGGCACTAATGTTAGTGATGAAGATCAGCCCAAAGCTTTGGCTGGCAACTCTCACTTTGTACTCTATGATTTTTCCTCTAGTGATGGAAACGTTCGGCTCCTGCAGTCACAGAGATGTTTAAAAGTGAGTCATTGACACCATGTATTGACCTCTGGGGAAGAACATGAGTAGTAACTTGGACGATTGGCTCTAGGATGCTTAAAATCAACACACTGAGAGAACAGCACGAAGGACACATCATTTCTGTTCAGCTCCTCTTTTCTTGTAAACTGAAACTGTGGTGTCTGCCGTCAGGTTTCACTTATCTCTTGCTCTCTTTATGTGACATTAAATGTGTGTGTGTGTGTGTGTGTGTGTGTCTGTGGAGGGTAGGGATGTGTGAGGGTGTGAGGGTGTGAGGGTGTCACACCTCAGAAGTGGTCAAGGGATGACCTTTAATTGTGCAGGAAGTAGTAGTGAAGCAGGAAGATCAGAATGTGTTGCTATGGCGACACCGCACGCCCACGCAGAGTGAGAAGGGCGAGAGGGAACACGTGGGCCACAAACTTTCAAACACACAAAACTGTACAACAGTGTTACGTGTACTATCCTTTACAGTCATTCAGAATTCAAACGACTGGAAAGCTTTCACTTTTGATTTAAAACTTACCTTCCAATAAACTCTCAGGGATTTAGAGTCAGAGACGGGTTCAGCACACCACACATCCAACTCTTTGGCCGGAACTGAAACAATAAAATAATCAGTCACTGGACATAATCCTGAATTCATACATTAGACAGTCCCTCCAGGATGTTTTTCCAGCCTGAAATGAAGCTTTTCTAAACATTGTGATGCAAGCTGCAAAGTTTATAGGCTTTTGTTCTTGCAATGAAAATGTGGGGAAAAGTGAAAATTGCAAAAATAGCAGTGATGCTGTCATAGATATGAAACTTTGATCGGACAATATGGTGAGCATGTGCAGAATTCGGAGACTGGCTGCATTTGCGCCAATAGTTGCAATCACAGCATCATAACATCCTGGAGGGACTGAGGAGACACTAAACCTCTTACTGGGTGTTTTTTTTTTAATCAATGAATGAGTGAAAAGACACGTTTAAAGAATCCTTTGCAAGTGACAAACAACCAGTCTGCAGCTCTGTTACATTTCCTATATTAGTTCCAGTGTGACGGCGATGAGTAATACTTCCAAGAAACCTTGTGCTATCTGCGTTTCGTTACCTTAGAATGAGCCGTTTATATCTACACAGCAAGTGGGTTCTTGTCCACATAGTCTGCTATGTTGTTTCTAGAGCAGCCCAGAATGGACAAACCAAACGCTCGCTCTAGATAAGGCGCTTCGGGCTTTTGCGTCAGCTACCATAGATCCCCTGCATGCAATTTGCAACCTCACCACTAGATGGCACTAAATTCTGCACACTGGACCTTTAAATGTAATAAAAAACAGGGAATAAAATACAAGTACTTGAAGGCAGCTTGATAAACATCCATGACAGTGAACAAATCGTTGTTGATTATATTGTCAAAGTTACTTGTGTGTGTAGAACGCTACCCTGCTGGTGAGTTTTGGTGCTGTGGGAAAACTGACACCTAAATATTAGTTACACAGCTGCAATGCAAGAAACGACATAGTTCACCTCCAAATGTTGGTTGGCTGGTTAGATATAATTGAAGTTCATACACTCTATGGATGTGATTAGAATTGACTGTACTTTTTAGTCAGCGCTACCCTTCAAATTAATCTATTCTGATATCTGTTATTGGGGTTTTACAACAGCGTATTCACAAGAGCCTCTCTGGGGTCTCAGTGACCCTAAACATACAGTAAGTAATCTGCAAAGAGAGAGATCTTCACTTCATCAATTCATCCATTTTCAACAGCTTATCTGAAGCCGGGTCACAGAGGCAGCAGGCTGAGCAAAGCACCCCAGACGTCCCTCTCCTCAGCAACACTTTCCAGCTCCTCCTGGAGGACCCCGAGGTGTTTCCAGACCAGACGAGATATATAATCCCTCCAGTGTGTTCTGGCTCTGCCCCGGGGCCTCCTACTAGTGGGACGTGCCTGAAACTCCTCTAACAGGAGGCGACCAGGAGGATCCTGATCAGATGTTGAACCACCTCATCTGACCCCTTTCAACGTGAAGGAGCAGCAGCTCTACTCCGAGCTCCCTCCAGATGTAGAGCTCCTCCCTCTATCTCTAAGGCTGGGCCCAGACACTCTATAGAGGAAACTCACTTCAGCTGCTTGTACCTGTGACCTCATTCTTTCAGTCACTACCCAGAGCTCATGACCATAGGTGAGGGTTGGGACGGAGATGCACCAGGAAATCAAAAGCTTCGCCTTCTGGCTCAGCTCCCTCTTCACCACGACGGTCCTGCCAATCCATCTCACGCTCTATTCTACCCTCACTCGTGAACAAGACGCCGAAATACTTGAACTCCCTCACTTCAGTATTTCTTTTTACACATTTGGTTTTAAGGACAAATGTATTTAAAGTAAACAATTAACTGGTGCAGTTATTGTTCTCAGTTCTACACATGCAGCAGTACAATAACAATAAAAAGGTAAAAGCCAATTTAAAGATTTGAAATCAGCGCCTGCTCACAACTGCACGTCAATTGAAGGATGTTATTACTTTCACAAGACACCTAATTGTTTATTGTGGTACATCAGCTTCCTCAATTATGTTTCAAATCTCTGTCAGGTGTTTCCATACCGTCCTGGACGAAACCAGCGGCTGGCTAAAAGATCAGAAGTCACGTGTGTGGCTTTGACACTATTGTGCTTATCCAGGATAATGAGGAAGACAGACAAACAAGTGTCATTCACATGTTCAGTGCACTAAAAAAATGTGAATACCCTTTACCAAGACTGTCTCTTCAGCTATCTCTACTCTGACGTCTGCTGCTGCTATTTGTTGGTGGATGATGATTTGTCACTGCTGCACATTCATATCATGTATACCTGGTAGGAGACCTTCATATCTTCACACCATCAGTATTACAATGTTTCCTGTGATGCATCACTATCGTCACTTTTCTTCGTTCTGGCTGGATGTTAAACTCAACTACACTTTACTTATAACATATTGTTATAATGTCAGCATGAGCTACTGTGAGTAACGTGTGTTATCTGTTTAATGAACAGATGTTTCAGTGGCTTTTACGTATCCTGCAGACGGTCAGCGGTGAGCTGATAACTGCCTCAAAAAAACCCAAAAGAAAGGAAACATCACTGTGTCATCTGATAGCGTTCAGAGATTAGGCACCACAGATACTCCCTTCAGATATAACTGTGTGCATGTAGACAGAATCAGTGATGCGTTCACTCAGGAAGTGCAAAAATACACTAAGTCAGGCTCTTTGAACAGCCCTCAGTAGCTGCAGGTTAATGCAGGAGGTTTGCTTACCTTCCTCTTGAGTCCAACTGGAGATATTTGCGCTCCACTGACTCCACAGGCCAGTGCTGAATTTGGATCTGGCTCTGAAATGGTACAACGTGTAGGGCTCCAGAGAGGAACTAACCTGGACCACACTCATCTGCACACCCTGTAAGCCAAATTTAGAAACACTTAAGTCATTTTAATTGATTTAAACTCACTCATCCATGCTTAAACAAAGATGTCTGCCTGGCTCAAAGTGCCATGCCAAGCACAAGTTTCACAAATTTCAGCTACTTTTTGGAGTTTGGAGTCTTTTTGGGAGTTGCGTAGAACTGTGCAAATCATCCTGACACATATCTCTGTTTCATTTTGAATCAGCAGAGGACCTGTGAGGTCATATCATGCAGTGTCTGTTATGTCTTCAAAGGGCTTGGGGTTCAAGGTTCAGAGTTAGCTTTGCTGTCTCCCTGGCAGAAATCTATTTTGCAGACAGTGTTCATATAAACAGAATACAAACAACCACATCTATGACACACTAACACAATCAAACATAGAGGCAAAGCAGGGAAATGGATTTTCACACTAAATAGGTGACATATGTACAAGAATGCAACTGTGAAAGTGTGCAAGGGAAGTACAAGGACTGCAGCCTGGGTGCGTTCTGTTGTTTGACACATTCAGATGAAGGAGAGTTGAAATCCTTTGGTCCTCCCAACAACGTCCTGAGGGGAAAAGCTTCAACTCATCCAGTAATAAAAGGTCCTAGCAGTTCAATGTAGCCTTAGCCCTTAAATGTCAAACCTGCCTTTCATAAATGTCAGAGAGTGTGGCCTTACTCTTCTCTGAAATATTACTCACCATTTTAACAAGACTTCTAAGGTTGTTATTGGACGGTAAAGATTCCCAAACCATTCAACAACAGGCCTACAAAAGGTTAAATCAAATTAGATCAAATTAATCTTTGAGGAAATGTTACAAGAATTTCCCAGGAAGAAGTCTTTGTTGGATGTTTTTAGAGCATCAACATATGTGAAACACAGTTTAGAGAAGCAGACAGGAAGACTGGCACAGAAGCTAAATCATGTACTGTTGACGACAAGGGGCAACTGCAAAACCTATTTTAGCCCCCCAAAAAGTCCCACCTCAAAATAATCAATAACAGTTTAAGTGTACGCTATATTTAGAATATTAGCACCACTTTATCGTGCCGTCAGACAGCGATTTCAAAGGGGAACTGAAGCTGTAGTGTCCATATATGATCTCTGCAAAAAACAGTCATTTGACCTCACAGAACACAGGAGCTGCTGCTCTGCTGCTGCCTCCATCTGTGAGTTTATTTTGTGTTACTGTGCGACTTCCGAATTACCCTTTAAAACAGCAAAGTCACACAATAACACAAACAAACTAACTGCATTAGAGCAGCAGCTCCTGTGTTCTGTGAGGTCAAATGACTGTTTTTGTCAAAGGAGTCTGGTGGCTTTGAAGAGAGCGTAGTGTGGCAGCTAAGCTTAAACTTAAAGCCACTGAGGGGCTGCGTAGACAGGCTACTTACTAAGTGACGCACTCGCCTGATCTAACCGACTGCTGCTCAGTGAGTGACAACAAAGACTCCACCTTGTCTCCTTCTTTGAATGTAAACATGAAAACATCCGTGAATCTCTGTCCAGAAAACATTCAGAGGTACAAATTTTCACCATCACATTGAGCAGCGTACACCTGACGTGACGTTGCCCAGCGTTGCGGTCAAATAACTGTGTGCTTCTCCGTCTGGCAACACCTGTGAATGAATGGTTCCTACCTATATTGATGGACACCCATGACAGAGCAGTGAGCCCCTACAGGACATAGACTGCCCCCATTGCTTAGCTTCTTTGGCGGTAATCCTGTCTGCTTCTCCAAACTGTTGGCTGGCTGAACTCATCTACTGCAGGTAATGCACTGACTATAGACAAATACCTCCTAAAACGCCACATTAAAATCCTAACAATCCTTTTCTGCAATACGTCTCGCATATATTCAAGTGCAAGGCTGTTCCCAAAAAAATCTGCATCTATCTGAAGAGTTAAGACTTCTTACTGAGAATGGAGAAGATGTCCACGCCTGAGCCTCTGCTCTGTGTTGGATCTCCAGGAACTGAGTCCTCATGGACTGCTCCACTGTGATGATGCAGTTTCGAGAAGAGCACTCCGGTTGGCGAAGAACAGGAGTCGATGGCATCGCTGCCAAGAGTAGTCAGATAAAATAAAGACAAAAAAACTTGAGCAAATGTCACAGGACAGGCTGCAAAAGGCGCACAAGATGACTTTCTGATAAATTTGTGCTGTAAAAGCAGTGATTGAAAAGATATAATTCAGCTGCATCATTACTGGCTGGCAGGGGTAGTCATCATTTAGGAGAAGGGAGGATGGAGGGAGATAATCAACCATGATAAAAATGAAGATTAGAGCATGAAAGGACACATCTCACTGCAAAGCTGCGTTCAGGTTCCAGTCACAGTATCATTGTGGTTTCATTTAATCTAGTGAAACACAACACGCTATCTGTGCAGAAGTTGCCATGCATCCAATCACACACGTGACCGGGTGACTGATAACGTGCTGCCATCTTACCAATGTCACTGAGTGCGTAGTTGATGGTGATGGACTCTGCAGTGCCGAGCGGATTTTCGGCTTGGACCCACACAGAGATCAGCTGGACAGAGCTGGACACATCGAAACTAGCTGACAGTGAATCAGTTCCCTTACTGGAGGCTTTGTGCCACACTGGTTCATCTGTGCCGTTCCTAGATGCAGTTCTCACCCTGAAACAAACAAAGTCAAGTTTCATTTGACAGTAGATACAAACAATATATTATTGTTTTGTTGTTGAAAACTCACCACAGCACTGAACTATTCCTCAAGAAAGTATCTCGTCCTCTGTTCCAAGTGCAGAACACGACTCCCTTGTCTTTATCTTTGATCTTGTAGATGCATGAAATGTTTTTAGGGCGCTCAGGAAGATCTGAAGGACAAAGGAAACAAAGCATTAAATGAAAGATATTGAGCAGGGAACGTGAACCAAGGCTTAAAAAACATTTGAAACTGCAGTAGAACACAAGTCCAACACATTACTGTAGGAATATCCAGTTATCTTAGATGTTTGTGTCCTCAAAAAACACTAATATTCTTTTATAGTGAGCCATAAAATGCATGATGTGCTATCCCCTACTGTGATCAGTTACATTGCATAAGTGCATAAGTATTTAATGTCGTGTGCATGTTTCATGTTAGAGAACTGGTATGCTGCATGTGTCAAAAACATGACAAGTTTGTTTTTAGTCATCAACAGCAGCAGCTGTGCGGTCACAACTTATCACAATTAGCTTTGACACTTTGCTGTACGCAGCCTCAACATGTGAACAATGTGTCCTCCAAGTTTAGAAGAGCAGGCAGAACTAACCCTGCCTCTTTTATTAACGGCTCTTGTAACTTAAGAAGTTACGCTCATGCCTAAAGATGTGAAAGTCTCATCTTGAAACACCATTTACTGGTGTCATATACTCCTGCTCTCGTATCAAAGAAGGACAGTCATGTAATTTGAGGAACAATAGTCTGTCATTAGAAGACAATTGTACATTTCTGCAAACCAGGGATATGTCACATTTGTACGTCATATATGTATCAGATCAACGTATTTTAAGTGACTTAGTTCTGATTACATGTATATGAGCCCTGGAGGTGGTGGAGATGGTGGATGGCAGACCACTGTTGAGACCAACAAACAACAAAAATCAACAGCATTTCCAGCTGAAATTGTGCCATCAAAAGCAGGTGTTTTTGAGCAGGATATTGGTGTCGGTTTTAGCCTTGATCGTGCCAACAAAAGTGGGTATTTTGAGTGGGATGTCGACAGCATTTCCAGCCATTAAAAATGGCTGTGTTTTAGTGAGACATCAGAAGAATTTCCAGGGGCAGTTGTGCCACCCAAAATGGGTCATTTTTTAGCAAGATATGTGCAGCATTTCCAGCAGCAACTGTGCCACGAAAAGCGGGTGCTTTTTAGCAAGACATTGGCAGCATTTTCAGCAACGCATGTGCCACCAAAAGTGTGTTTTTTAGGGAGACATTGGCAGCATTTCTAGTGGTGACTGTGCCATGAAAGCAGGTGTTTTTAGACAGACATCAGTGGCATTTCCAGCTGCGAATGTGGCACCAAAAGGGTGTTTTTTAAGTAACATGTCAGCAGCATTCCTAGCCATGAATGTGCCATGGTAAGCTGCTGTTTTTAAGCAAGACATGATGGCATCTCCAGCAGCAACTGTGCAATGAAAGGCAGGTGTTTCCAGCTGTGATTATGCTCCCAAAAGTAAGTGTTGTTTAGTGAGTATTTTCAGCTGTGATTGCGCCACCAAAAGAGAGTGTTCTTAAACAAGACAACAGCGACATTTAAAGTGGAGATTGTGCCATCAAAAGCAGGTACTTTAACTCAAATATGATATTTTAATAACCACAACCAAGTTGATTTGTGCCAAAACATAAGCACATGTTAAAAAAACATCACGAAACGTAGCAACATATCAGCCACTAATGTACAAATGTTACATGTCCGTGGTTTTCAGAAACCTGCAATGCCAACATTTATTCTGGCAACTGGGTTGAAATGTGGGCATTAAAAAAACTTTTTTGTGGGATAAACGTTTCAGACAGTGATGCTCTTCCTACTCTTTGGTGTCATACTCACATCCAGCTGAGATGTCCAGTCCACAGGGGTCCAGAGCAGAAGGACAGTTACAGTGACAGCTGAAAGTTCTGTTCTTGGTTATGTTTAACACATTGAAATATATAGTTGTGGAATTTAACACTTTGTGTCTCTGTAGTGTGGGCGGATGGTTGCTGTACATGGATCCCCTGCACTTGCAGTTAAAGGTGCAGTACACGTTGAAAGTGGAGCCTCGCTGCACCACAGATCCAGCGCTGGACCAGATGGTGCAGGATTTCTCACCTAAAAAGCAGAAATGATGACTCACATAAGCTGCATGTTCATCTAAATGTAAGACAGTCACTGATCATGCATTTGTTGAATTTGGAGCAGAGGAGGAAACATTCACGAAACAATTCATCCTTATACAGATGCACATTTTTACAAACATCATGGACAAAACGTAACATAATACCAACAAGTGTCACATTCAACACAAACACATCGTCAGAGTCTGGAAATGTTAGAGAGCCTTTGTGTGTGTAGGGGAGACTGGGTGTGGTTGTAACACTTTTTGTTCAAGTGCTTTTACACTGCTGAATTTTAATCTCTGTTTCCATCAAACCCTTTCAGTACAGTACGTCTGGAACCAACAGTAACCATTCAGACATGGTACCTGTCAGGCCCAAAGCACAAGTCTGCAGCCACAGTCAAGTAACCACTTAAGACATCCTCTTACTGCACGCTGAGGACTTCTTGGCTGCTGTGATCACCACACGGGGCAGTTGTGGTGATCTTTCTCTGAGGTTTAGTACTTCTTTGCAGTTTCTGCTCAGTGTTACATTCTTTGGGTAAGACTTCGCTGTCTTCCTGTGCCTCACCTCAACTGATGCAGATTTTTGTACATGTTTAAGCAGTGTTTTCCTCTAACTCTCCTGGAATGCTAAAAAAAAGGAGTCAGACAGATGTTGTCACAGCCAATCTCGCCCCTGTCAGCCATGGCTTAGCTGGCTGTAGCAGCAGGGTGGTTTGAAATGGGCAAAGGTGAAATGCCTCACAAAGATCAGCACTGATCAAAATACAGACCTGATCTAAAAATATTACGTTCATTACTGAAACTAAGTGTTTTAGCTGTAAAATGTACACACACCCACACAGGCTGGAAATTTCATATGCATATGACTCTCAGATCATATCTTCTGGTGAAAGTGGTGCTGTTATAACCACACCCGGTCTCCCTATATCTACTATCTAACATTTATCCCCAAATAACATGAAGAATATTTGATCAAATTCTTCTAATTCCTCATTGAATGAGTTGTATGGCTTTATCTTTTTGCTGTGTTTGTATCTGTTGCTGGATTGTAAAACACTCTGTGCTGCATTCTGTGCACGAATACAAATAAAGTTAAATCATTTATTCAGCAAAAATAAATTAAATTACAATTTAATAAATAAAGCTAAATATTACAAATCACAGTTTGCCTCAGGCGGCTTTACAACATCCCTCCGTCCTTGGAAAATCTCTCCAAAAAACCCTTCAACAGGAAAAAAGTGTTGGAAAAAATAACAAAACTACACTGCAAACAATTCTGTAAAAGTAAAAGTCCTGCTTTCATGATCCTACTGAAGTTAAAGTACAAAAGTATCAAATATACTTTAAGTACCAAAAGTAAACGTATACTGACTCTTCAGTGACCCATTAAAGAATCATATATATCATATTATTGGATTATAATTATTGATGCAGTAAATCACTTTAATATTGCAGCTAGTAAAGGTGGGGCTTTTTCTAATTGCTCTATGCGCTGCTGGATGGTTTCACCTCGAATAATATATAATAACTTGTGAATTTATTATTTAGTGTCAACCTAAATCTGCAAAGCAACTCATTATTAGAGGTTTTATAATAAATACAGTTGAGTAAAAACTTCAATATTTGCCTCTGAAATGTGTTGAAGTATAAACTATCTGGAAATGCTCAAGCAGAGAACAAGTACTTCAAAACTGTAGCTAAGTACTTGAGTAAATGTACTTTTTAAATGTGCTACAGCTGATCTTACCTGTGCACAGCTGCAGGACCAGCACGGTCACGGTGAGGATGGACCATGTTTGGGACATTGTCGCCATGAGTCATCGGTAACTGTCTTCTTCATGTGTCTGTCACATTGCCGCAGGAGCTGCTAGCTGACCTTAACACGAGGAAAAACACAGATGCATGAGGTTAAATATGTTTCTGTGTGCAAAGGTCTCAGCGGGGTCGAGGAATGATGATTATTTTAATGATCAAAAGTTTTTATATGGAAAACCAAGTCGGGTTTTTCATGATTTTGTTTAAATGAATTTCCGCCCTGGTTGCTGGCGCTAATGTTCTAAATTTATATTATATCTATATGAAACTATAAATACATTTTAAACAGAGATCATGTCATCGATAAAGCGACATATATGCGAGCTGCGTGTCGGCAAAAATGACGGAAATCTAAACAGGGAAAACAAGGTCACACTCACCAAGACATGACATGCCAGCATCATGTGAAGCTTTATTGTCCTCTGAGCCTTTTGGAAATCCTCATGAAGCCCTTCTGACATCTTTAATCAGAGCACAGGATCCACACTGAGCTGACGGCGGAGGCTCCGGGCTGACTGACTGCCGCCTCTGGTGCGCACTGACGCACTCCAGTCTCAAACTAAGTCACAGTTCATCAGTGAAGCCAGACACACACACACACACACACACACAGGGGCGTAAACATAGACAGTGCGGTTGTGGGGGCCGTAGGGAGAGAAAACCCTCTAACATTCAGACTGCCACCTCAGAAATACACCCTCATGTTCAAAGAAGAACTCATGATAAATAAAAAAAGGTGGAGCCAACTGCTATATGGCCCCATAAAGGCAAACCCATCTCCATCATGGTGTTTTTTATTAATTGTCAAAGTGTCTCAGTAACCCCCCCCCCCCCCCACTCAAACCCACTCAAACACCATGCTGCAAAAACTGTTTAGAAATGTCCTGTGGAGCGTGACAAAAAGCTCAAGGTGTCAACCTGGTTTCTAAATTTCCCAGGTCCCAATCTGCTCAAGGGTTCTTGTGATGTGCTGGTACCCAGACGTACCCTAATCCAAGGTTTAGTTTAGTTTTATTTGCACATAATGTTAAAAAACAGAGTGTATGAAATTGACAAGATTAAAGCCCCTACAAGGAACTTTCATTTTGAGTTGATTTTGGTGACCCAGTGGACAAAAGCGGTAGTGTTTTGCCATAATGAAGCCTATATTTCCCATGAGCTCTGGCGCGTATTGTCATAAAGATGCTTACCTGGCTCGCGTATGTGTTTGTTTTGGGGATGAATGAAACAACAAGATGGGAAAACTTTGCCCTCGCTCCTATCGGGGATCCCAGCTCACCTCTGCCGCGCCCCAGCTCCACCTCTCCGGTGTAAGCGCCACCGCTGCCAGGGTAAACGCAGTGGTTGGATGGTAAGGCTGAAGGCCTGTTGGGCGAGCACTTCCACGTCTTCTTGGACTGAGTATGGAGCGGTGCCTCGTCTCTTTATTTCTCGGCACTCGCTGGACATGGGGGGGTACTTGGTCTGCAACAGTGTTTGAGTGGGTGGAGCATGTCAGGTGGTATCCACATTAATGCCAGAAGCAAAGGTTTCCCAGCAGGATAATGCACTGGAACAAAATAATCAGAGTTATTCACTTCACCTGTCAGTGGCTTTAATGTTCTGGCTGATCAGTTAATGTGGAACAAAGTCAGATACATTTGTAATATTAAGTATTATAAATACACAAAATTAGTTTCAGTTGTTATTATCTGACACACAGGATTTGTTTTTACCTCTTGCTGTCAGTGCTGCCAGGAATAAATGGTGATTGCCTCCAAAGATATTCCCAGTCTGGGCCTCTTCATATCAACACAACGCAGACAACACTAGAATCCATTAGTTACATCTATTCTACAACAAAACAATATATGTACTTTACATACACTATAAAAAAAATAAATAAAAAAAAGTTCTTATTTCTGGTATTTTTGTCATACGATTTGCACCGATGATTGCTGGGTAACATGTATGTTGCTCTTGTCTAATGTCAAGTCGTAGCTGGTTTATGGGTGTATCATATTAACGTGCACTGGGGTCTGACCTAACCACCATACACCACTGCACACGGAGGCTCCAGTGCTTCAAAGCACATTTGAGATAAGCTGCACATAATATTTTATGCAACTTTATACCTCTCTACATCTCAGAGGCAAATATTGTACTTTAACATTAGCACCATCTTAAACATCTGCAGCAGTAAAATGCAACATACACATTGATGCAGAGGCCATATTTCTGAAATACCTCCAGAAAACAGGATGGTAAAAAAACCCTGCTGAGAACGAATTTTATGCACAGGTCCTCTACATAGATGTATGATGTTGATGTTGCTCGCCTGGCGTACACCCCCAGAAAAGTTGAGTCAGGACCACTTTAGTATTAAACTTGGCGGTGTGGCTCTGTCCTGGGGCCTCTCTGCCTTTCCTCGAGCCCACACAGAGAGCCTAAGGTGGAGAGCTATCCTCTGCCCTTCCATGCGCCTACATGAAAAGCTTAAAGCAGGGAGAGCAGCAGCAAAGACCCCCAGAAAACAGAACAGAGCAGCATCAATGACAAACAGAAATGAAAGCATGAAAAGGAGGAGCTGGGGTGGAGGCAGGTTGCAAAGCGGCTTGCAGAGGAAGCAGCAACAGTAGGCAGGCCAGAGTGGTTTAAATAGGGCGCCATGAATGAGGTTAGGAATCATGTGATCTATCAGCTGACTCCCTCCATCACTCAGCTGCTCCATCAGTTGACTGGGCTGCTTGAGATCAGCTGATGTAGCTGGGATGTGAGCTGAGCTTGACATCGTGTCCTGCCTGAACTAACGCCATGGTCAGTTCTCTAACTTCTGTGGTATGCAGCCCACTAAAATACGCAGAAGTTTTTTTTCCTGCTGGCTCCACCTACAAGCTCTCGCTCAGCTCGTAGACTTCACATTATGATGATGTCACAGATTTTTAAAGTACTTACAAATATAAAACCTCCATGGATCAAAAATTCATTAAGAGTCGTAACTGACCTTGTTTGCGGTTTGAGGTGTCCCGTCAACAGTTTTACAGACATCTCTTTTATAATCAGTCTATGGGGAAAGTGCTTTGTGGCCATCTGGCCACTGGTAAAAATTGACTGCAAGGCTCCATATCCCAGGGTTGCTTGGTTCACCTTCCATCTCACGGTCTCACTCTGCCCAACCAATTCTCACACCAGCAACAAATGCGGGAAAAATGGCTGGCAGCTGAGTATTTTAAATTAATTTGAAAGAGCTGGTGTGCCAGGTGGGCGGAGTTGAAGTTTGCAGCCAGACTTCAGAGAGTGGGGTGGAGAGGAGAGGGACAGACCGGCGTACCGGTTGAGTGAAATGGAGTGCAGCCAAATGTCTCTGTGGAAAACTGCTCTCTGATTGGTCCATATGGGCAGCTCTAGTCTCACAGTCAGCCGATTACGGGCTGTTTCACGCGCTGGGGAGGACGTGACTTTTCAAGTGAACCTAGAGACACTTGACTGAAAGAGCAGGGTCAGGGAGGAGACAGTGGACCAGAGGCCAGCAAGGAAGATCATGCAGGGTCTTCACAGGTGAGAAGAGAATGTAACTGGCTGAGAAAAAATATCTATAGCATAAAAGTGACTTTGTGATTAATTTCCACAGCTATGTCAAAAGGCATTTGGAGAGCTTTGTAAATGTCAAAAAAGAAATGAAATGGCCAGGCACTCTTACACTTGCATCGTCTAGAAATATATCATGAAATGCTCTTTAGACTATAATAATACACAAAATATATTATTATTCCCAGAATAATATTTTAGTTAGATACTAATCAAAATATATTCAACCATTTCAACCATGAATTTTGCTTTAAATCCAAAGTGGGTCTTGCGTCTACAAGGTAATAGGCTATATGCCACATAGGCAAGTCTTAGTTTCTGGTTTTCACTAGTTCAGTCACTCTGAGCTGAATGCAGGTTCACTTGTGAAGGCCCTGCGAGTCAGGGTGGCTTTGAATGAATGTAGGTATTGCTCATCTCCAGAATGCAGGAAGTCACATCTACCACATCCAAAATGTTCTGGAGGACCCCCAGACCCCACTACACCACCAGTGTCTCTGTCTGTATGGTATTTGAATGTAAGGTATTAGGCCCTATCCATCTCCAGCAGGTGCCCCAAAAATCCGTCAGGATGCAGGGGATCAGGGTCACATCTACCAAATCTGTTGACAAACAAAATTTTATGTGTCGGCTTAAACCACGAAATTGTTCGCTGAATGTCACTCCAAGGTTTTTTGCAAAGTTGGCAACCCTGCCATATCCATTGCAATGAACAAGCGCCATTTTGGCATCCTGTACAGTATCTGGGTTTTGTTATAAATCTGTATGCCTGGTCAATCACAATGATTCAGGAGGGTGAGCGTGAGCAACCATTTTCAGCGTTTCAGTTTTGTGACTGCCTATCTGTCTTTTTTACTTCAATTCAGACGTTGGTAATTAAGTCATATTTTTCACTGTGCTGTCCAAATTTATACAGCCTGTATGAAGCAACATGGTAAGTAGACACGGGGTGGAGTATCTCAGATGCATTTTTTGTAGTCCATCTAAACTAAACTGTAGTTTCACCACAGTCAACCTCAACACTGACATCCGCTGTTGCATGATGACGTAGCCCAGCGTAAGTGCGGTCGGATTCTCTCAGCTCCGCGGTTCTCTTTTCCTAAGTCCTTATGAATTCTCCTACACATCTTTCCTTGAACTCGTGACATTTCCCACCGAGGTTAAGGAATAGTGATTAGGAATAGACGATAGGAGGGACTTTCCGACCGCAGCCCTGGTCCTCGTCCATGGAGTCGGCCATGTTGTTCCACAGTAGCCCAGGACAGACAAAGCAAACACTGGCTCTAGATAGGATCATTCGCATTTTTGTGTCGACTACCGTAGTTCTCTTATACGCTCGGCACACAGGAGAAGTTCTAGTATTCTTACTTGAGCAAAGGATCAGAATACTTCTCCCCCCCCGGTTATCAGCCTTTACAGTTAACACGGTGCATAGATTTACAGATTATTATTCCCTGTAATGTCTAACATTTTCCTCCCATATTTCCATACATAGTTCACTTTCTTGCCAAGACATTTAAAAAGCTTTCTTATTAAGAACAAGCTCGTTAGCTGCCACAGTCAAGAAGACGTAGATGCAGGTTTGATCCGTGACAGAGGACATACAGGACTGAGTCCATATTCTGAAAAATCCTGCAGGCTGACGTTCAGGTTACATCTTTGAGTATATGACACACAGCACCACAACAACCCCTCAGATGCATTTTCATCATCACATTTTCCACACACAAGTATCTCACTCCCTCAATCACATCCACGTGTGATGTAGTGGGGGACTTTCCCCCATCGCTGCACCACATTTCAACTTTACAAAGGCACAATATCAGGTTCAAGGTTTATGAAATAACTGCGAATGAGAGGTTATTTTTAAAGACAGCGAGGCCCCTGAAGATTTATTGAAATGTCCGTGAAAGAGAGACCCTACTGAAATTTAGATTTTCAATGAGGAAGTGAGAAAGCCGTCAGGAAGTCTTAAAAAAATGGTGTCTAACTGCAGGTGGTGCACGGTTGAGTAAATGTAAGGTTCAGTGGCAGATTAGGATACCACACGTTGAGCCATTATCTGTAACAGGGAAACCCCCAACTGACTTTTATCTGGTTGTGTTTTGGAATAATTTCACATTCAGTGTCACTTCGCCAACTCGAAAAACACGGTAGCTAACTTTAGAAACATACCAAGGTCACATCCTAATATCAAAATAACAGAGAAACTGTCAGCAGCTATTTTGACTTGATACTGGCATGCATGTGGTGATAACTCCAAATTGTGTCTCTACTTTTGGTCAATTACGACTTAATCAATGTCTAATAAATACCTTATCAATTATATATCAGCAATAAGGCAGATGAAAGAAGCAAGCTTTGGTTGCCAGTTTATGCAAAGTCCATTTTGGCTGGTGTTACGACACCATGTTACCACACCGCTGCACATGAACAGACCAAAGTCAATAACTGTTGGGACAATTGTCACGAAACTTGCAGGATCTGTTCACGTAAGTACCTGAAACACACGTTTTTATTCAAATCGACCAATAGGAGGCGCTACAAAATCAAAAACAAAAAAATGGACATGACATAACAAAAATCAGACTATAAATGAGACATTGTTCGTTCAAAATGTAAAAAAAATTCAGGATATGTTTTATAACAATGGTAAATCCTGCATTTTTGTAGTTGTGTCTCTTTGCAGTTCTTTTGCATCTCTTTGAGGTCATTTTGTGTCTTTTTGTGGTTGTTTTGTATTGTATTTGTGATCATTCCTCATCTGTTCAGTAATCCCTCCCTACTGAGGGGAACACAAGTGGCACAAAATTAAACGTCAGGGGCCAGTTGCACAAAACACCCTTAAGTCTTTTCCTTAAGATGCTCACTTTAGTATTTATGGTTTTCTCCTTATCTTTGTCCTTTACTTAAAGAATCCCCAGGCTGTTGCACAGAAGACCTTAGCAACCAAAGCAAGATAAAAATAAACTTAAGGTACCTCAGACTCTATCTTAACTGCAACATGACCGTGTTTATGATGATAAATGAAAAAACTTGGTTCGTTCGATTGGCAGGAGGAAGTATATGCAAGTCAAAGGGATTTTTTTCCACAACAACCCAAATGCTGATGTTTAACGCATAAAAAAGATGAATTAAACATTAACAAAACCAGCAGTTACTTTATAAAGTATGTCTTTATAGAAAGTGGTGCCAACATAACTATAATGACTATTGCTACACACTTACTGGAAGAACATTCAAACTCTGGATAAACATTTTTTGACCCATTTAGTAACTTAGTTTGAACAGACCTGATACAGTGATAATCACAGATCACCTGAAGCATGATTTTCTACGATTACACAAATTCGCTGAGGTCAAATGAGGTGGTGCTTGATTATAATGCTTTCTATAAAATCCATTTAGTAGTGCAGATTGTCCTCTTTGCGTCATTTCCGTCGTCCCTGCCAGCTCTATGTGTCACAGAGTGCGGTGTCGCTCACAGCAGCTACTTGGGGGAAATAACCACCAGTCAGTATTGTGTCAGCTGTATACTGAGATAAACAAGTATCCTCTGTGTCAGTCGTCATTATTTCATCCTGCTGTAAATCCAGCGAGGGTGAGTCTGCTTCCACGTTGTTCTCAGTCTCCCTCGCCCCCACTAACAAGCCTCCGTTCAAGGAACTTGTTGTTTCAGGTGTTTTGGTCCACAAAAGATCACCAACAGAGCTGAGAGTCAGCCCCACAGGTGGACCAGTGCAATCCACCTCCACGGTGGACAGAAAGTCTCCCAGGAATCCTCTAAACACACATCCGTCTTCTTCCCCACTTGTGGGTACATCCCTCTGCTCCTCTTCTGCCTCCTTCACCTCCTCTTCTTGCGGAAGCACCGTAGCAATCTGAGGTTTGTAGCTGACGTGTTCCAGCTGTCCGTCGACGAGCATCGTCTGGAGATGTGACGTTAGCAGAGGAGCCTCCGCTGTGGATTGTCTGGATTCAACCTGAGATATTTCAACGTGGATGTTGGGGTAGATTTCATCCCTCCCTTCCTGGGAGACTAAACTGATCGGGGAAAGCGGCGGGTCGCTGTCGGTGGACGAGAAGGACAGTTCACTTCCATACTGCTGGTGATAAAACAAACAAACAAAGCAAAAGCATTATTAGATTTGAAGTGATGGAAATATCACAAATATGTTGTACAAATGTGTGTCATCAGATCTCTGGTGTTGCACGTTGTCAGAGTGAAAACAGAAAATAAAAACTGACATAACTTCCTGTTGTAAGTGAAATGATTTGTCAGTTTTAAAGCAGCTACAACAAGTTTTTTACAGGTGATGAAACAGTCTCAATATAATACCGATGTCTCTATAAGACCTGCATCAGCAAATAAGACCATCAGCAAGAAGACTGGGTGTTCAGTATAGCTCTTCTTCATGCCTGTCTGATTCCCTGCAAGACCAGACAACAAGGAAGCAGGAATGTTTCTTGCGATAATTCTGATTTTTTTAAATATTAGTATGTGTTTATGGCTGATGCTGGAGCGGATACAGCAAAGAGAAAAAGAAGTGATGGTGGAAAAAAAACAGCTAAAGGGGACGATGACAGAAGGTGGACGAAAGTACGAGGCACCTTTGTTTCGTCATTGAACACATGGAACGAACTGCAGGATTTCAAGGAACCTGCAAACAGCAGGATTCACACCTACGGGCAATTCAGGGTGTTTTTGTACCGTACTCAGAGTTTGGTTCAGACGGTCTGAGCTCTCTTGGAGTGTTCACATTTGTGTGAAAAATGCTGAGTCATTGCTCTCAGTGCTGAAATGGTGAAGTGTGAAATCAGTGGAGGAAAACCTTAGATGTGTCTGTGCTGTCGACTGTTGCCATTAGATGGAATCTACATTCCACATCTGGAGACGTGCAGTATCTTCTGCGGACCAACCTACTCCTCGTGCTGCATCCTTGAAAGTGTTACAGGCCAATGTAGTTTCATCTGTTTTTTTGAAGCGTCCCAGTGTAACAGCACGCGATCTAGAGGGCTGAATATAACGGCAAAGAGTCCCGCCCTCAAACACGATGAGCCAATCACAGTGCGTGTAGCCGTCCCCACACACTGGGACATTCTCTGCCTGGACGTCCATTGAAATGCATTAGAGAAAGTCAGTTTATTCAGTTTTATGAGCTTTTTCTGAGATTTGCAGTTTAAAATGGTCAAGCGGTGAGCATGAGCTACATGCAGCTCTGACACAAGGTATCCTGAGAGGCTGGACGACCAGCTGTATTTTTACACTTTAAACCACATCTCAGGTTAGGGTTCTGTGGGTCATGCTTCTCCCCTTCTCCAGGATGGATAAATAAATAAATATTCTAAATAAAATTTTCAAAATAACAGACCCCAAAAGCTTTGTAGGCTATTTTGGGGAAAAGTGGGGAACGTAGAACCCTTATTATTAAAAAGGGTTCTACGTTCCCCGGTCCCATACAGAGCGGGGAACATAGGTACGCTCCCCTTTGATGCACCAAAATTTGATCGTTATGTCCCCAAAAATCATCAATTGCCTCCTGTGAAGTGTCGTGTGCTGTGACACCTGCCATAAGTCAATTAACTTTAAGTGCATGTCTTTGGATTGTGGGAGGAGAGTCAGAAAAAACACGCTAACATGGGAGAACCTGCAACTTCAGAAGGACCTCGGCCAGCCGGTGGATTCTAACCCAAAGCCCTCTTGCTGTGAGGTGACAGAACTAACCACTGCACCACTGTGTCACCATAACTGTAATGTGATTACTGAATTTAGAACAGCAACATGTTACATTACTGCATTACAGACAAATGTAATGTGATTACAGTAATGCATTATTTAACACTGCATGTAATTATACTCGTATATTTGGTGTTGGTGTTTTGGTGACACTTCAGTTTCAGCACTTCACTGACACAGTTCACCAGTAGCCAGAACTATAACGACAATATTATTACTTTCATGAATGTTGTTGTAAGCTATTGTCATTACCGAGGATGTCATACAGATTACTGTATTGTGTCATACAGATTACTGTTAATTTGTTATGCTGATCTAGTGCACATCTGTCCATCCTGGAAGAGGGATCCCTCCTCAGTTGCTCTTCCTGAGGTTTCTACCATTTTTTTTTCCCCGGTAAAGGGTTTTTTTGGGGAGTTTTTCCTGATCAGCTGTGAGGGTCCAAAGGACAGAGGGATGTCGTATGCTGTAAAGCCCTGTGAGGCAAATTGTAATTGTGATATTGGGCTTTATAAATAAAATTGATTGATTGATTGACTGTAAGCCTGAATATCAACACAGCGTCTTCATTAGCTTGTGTGATTACCTCCAGCAGTCTGATTGCATTACTGTTTCCCGGTTTTGGTAACTTCTCATCAAGGCAGGCAGGTCCACAGGATATACATGTCTGTTTGATCCTAAGGTAGAAAGAAGATTAAGTTTTAAAAGGCACAACAGTTTATCCAGTATTTATAATGATGGTTTTTTATCAGATGCAGTCATAATATCAAGTGTAAAGAATATATTGCATTACATTATTCTGCGACTACTATGTGAAGCACACACAGCTGAAACCAGTGTGGCATCTTTGACCTCATGTACAGAGTGTAATCTTTGCGACAGGGTTTTCAGTTCATGTTAATTCTGTGGCTTCTTCATGTGCTCATGCTGCGCTGTGGCATTTCATGAAATCAGCCACAGTGGCATGCAATCTGGTTACTAGTAAAACAAAACCTATGCACATTCACAGTCAGCTACAGGAGACTGATGATTAGATGATGTGTGTTGTGGTGACTCTTGTTTTCCATGAAACTGAAGTGTACAAGCACAAATAACGCTTAATAATACCTTTCCCTCACACAGCTCCAGCACATCAGGTTGGCTATGATCGCTACGAAGAGAGTGAGGACGATAACAGTCACAACCACCAGGCCGACTAGAGGAGACAAGAGGGGGAAACACATCAGTTTAGCAGCTGTCAGAGTGTTAAGAAAATAAAGTTCACTTTAATCTTCCCACTTAAAGATCTCCTGCCTGAACATAAAATGGAGGGGAATTGCAGGAAAATGCTTTCACAGAACAATCTTAAGTGCTATATCGTAGGCAACTGGACTTGCTTGCATTTCTTGAAGACGTTTGGCCTCTCATCCAAGAAGCTTCTTCGGTGCTAAATGAAGCTGCAGGCTATAAACTCTGTGTGGGTTGCAGAGTTAAGTCGTTAAGGTCATAATGTGAGTCACTGGCCCACCTGGCCACCATGTGAGTCGTTAGCGTCAGATGGGACCAGGGGTGAATGGGTGTGAAGTCGTCTGGGGAGGGATCCCAAGACTGTATTGTAGGTGGGGGTTAAGTAGTGTGTAAGCCACCCCCTCTGTCTAACGATGGTCGCTCCAACTTGACGCAGATGGCTACTTTTACTCCTCTTTCAAACCGTCTTTCCTCTCTGGCCAAGATGTGCACACTGCTGTCCTCAAAGGAGTGTCCCTTCTCCTGTATGTATAAGTGGACAGCTGAGTCTTGACCCGAGGAGCTGGCTCTCCTGTGCTCTGCCATGTGCTTGTGGAGTCGTTGTTTTGTCTCCCCAGTGTATAAACCTGTGCATTCCTGGCTGCACTGAACTGCATACGCTACATTACTCTGCTTATGTCTGGGTGTGTTGTCCTTGGGGTGGACAAGTTTCTGTCTCAGTGTGTTGCTGGGTTTAAAGTGCACAGGGATGTGGTGTTTGTTGAAAATCCTCCTGAGTCTCTCAGACACTCCTGCGACATAAGGAATGACAACGGGAATCATTCACTAATATGTGCGTGGAAATGTTCTTACTTTGCGCACAAAATAAGTGCGTACGCAAAATCACTGTGGGATTCATGACACCTGCACTCAATTTTGTTCTCACCACCTTGTGTATGTGTGTGAATCAGAATCATTCTAAACTGACAGGCGCGTGCTGGCAGGGTTTGCCTGTTTATTATAATGTGCGGTTAAAACACACCATTTGAGAAACACTGGCCGAACACACTGCTGTAAACCGTTTCTATCTTTTTTTAAAGACTATTTTTGTGGGCTCTTTTGGCTTTTATTTGACAGCACTGTGGTGGCATGAAAAGGGGAAGAGAGAGAGAATGATGCACAGCTTTAGGTCAGAATCGAACCCACTGATGATGCAGCAAAGTCGTGGCCTTTACACATGGGGTGCCTGCTCTCCCAGGTGAGCTACTCGACACCCTGCTGCACATTGTTTCATCTGATTTTATGGGGACAGGCATTAATAATAAAGGCATAGAAATAGTCAGTCTTCCTGCTGATGGTCTTGTTCTCCTCACGTATGTCATATAGAGGCATCAGTATTAAGCTGCGTTCCCTAAAACCCTTTCTGTGCAGTACCCTTTGGCACAGTGGTAGAGGGTCATGGGAGGATGCCAATGAAGCAATATTACATCAATTGGCCAAAGGGGGGCGCTATAGCAACCCATTGAAATGTCAAACTTTGAATGGGCATATCTCATGCCCCGTATGTCGTAGAGACATGAAACTTTGCACAGAGATGTCTCTCCTCATGAGGAACACATTTGCCTCAAGAACCCATAACTTCTGCTTATATAGATTTTCCTCCATTTTGAATGTTTTGAAAAACACTTCAAATGGATCTCTTCCTAGGAAGTTTGAGCGATCTGCATGAAACTGGGTGAACATAATCTAGGGACCAATATCTAAAGTTCCCTCTTGGCAAAAGTTGGAAAACTTCCTAAAACTGAGCTTCTATAAGGCAATGAATATTGCGGAGGGCGTGGCTCATCACATAAAGGTGTATAACATCTCAAGGGTTTCACCCATCACCACGCAACTTTGTAGGCATATGACCACACATAATCTGAGGGGACCCCTCCATTATTGACCCCATCAAACAAAATGGGGGCGCTAGAGAGCTCATTTCTTATCTAGGCCTAACCACTATATGGATTTTTACTAAACTTGGTAGATATGTAGAACAGGACGCCTCAAGGTGACTGGAGAAATTTAACTCTAATTGGCAACTGGGTAGCGCTATAACAACAGAAAAATGCTTCAAAATGGCTAAAATGTGACCGATAAAGCATTGTGGAGCATCGTGGACTCCGGCCGGCTGAGCTTGCCTGAGAAGGACTAAATGCACAAAGCTGCTATTTTTAAATATCCCATGGAGAGAGACTCTCACTGCAGCCTGTTCTATTTTGTTCTGAAAATGTGGGGTGCAGCCTCGTTCTGTGGACGATAAACCAGGTGCAGACTTCCATCTGTGTCACCGCTGATGAGGAAATACAGCGAGTGCTGGACGGAGCAGTGAGTGACAACAACCCCGCCCACATTTAAGAGACTGTCTGAACACACCGAGGGTCTAGGTACCATGTCTGAAGGGTCACTGCTGGTTCCAGAGGGCTTTAAATTGACTGTTTCTTGACAAGTGAAAAATAGCAGTTTTAAAAGGTTGATGTTGTTTTTACTGGAGGGGTGTGTGATGGCAGCAGGAGACTGACCTGCAGGGGTGTCAGGCTGAGAGCAGACTCGGTTCCCCGGCTGCCCTTCTCCTGCTGAGGTAGATGCAGTCAGCTGCACAGCCAGAGCTCCTTCAGGACAGTCCAGCCACATCTGTCTGGGGCCGGCGGCGGACACCATCACTGGAGAGGAGCAGAACACAATCATGGTTTACTCTGTTATGGCAACCGAATTAATTCTGTTTGACAATACGCAGTTAGGTTCATCTGCCTCAGTTCTTATGTACTTAACATTAATTCTTAACACTGCTGCAGTCACGCGGAACATGACACATACATCGCGTCTTCAACTGGTCCAAAATTCAGCAGCAAGAGTTTTACAAAGGTCAAAAAAGAGGGAGCCTCCCCACACAGGCTGCCTGTTAGCTACAGGACACATTTTAAGATTCAGATGTTTGTTAACAGTGTTAAACAGTGTTATTTTAGAGCTATCATCACTCAAGCTGTTGTGTTTCTCTCTTTTGTTTTGTTCCAGATTCTTTTTTCCTGCGCGTGCTGTGAGAGCAATTTGGATCAACTTTGCTTGTGTTTAAGAGCTTTATAAATAAAGTTGACTTGACTGGACGTTTAAAAACAACCTGGTTTTATACATCCAAAGAACTTCAATTAAAAAAATGAACTGCTTGGCAACCAGACCAGGCGTCTAATTGAGAGAAACGTCATTTGAACTCTGTTTTTAGCCTCATTGTAGCCTGTAGCTCCAACTGCCTCTCTGGGCATCATGCTCACGTGTGCGTGTGAGACCAGCGACAACACGGCTAAAAACAGAGTTCAAATGACGTTTTTCCAAACAGCTTTTTATGTCGGGGCTTCAGGACACTTGGATCACTACGGACGAGCAGTATGGAGATATTTTGTGGTTTCAATTATGTGTTTTTGGACGTTTGAATCTGGGGCGCCGTCAGCCTCCATTAGGTGGAGTTGTGTTCCTACCTCCTCTCCCCTTGGATCTCTGCAAGTGATGTGAGGACTCTAAAACTTCACCTGAGCCTCCCTCGACATATGGGTGAGTAGATAATGGCTGGATTTTCATTTTTGGGTGCACTGTCCCTTTACAGCAAACACATACTTCAACATTATGAGATGGTAACAGGAGGCTATGACAGAAGGGAAGCAATGGATGGCTGAGTACTATACCTATCCTTAATGTCTTTGGCCGCCTGGAGAGGAGAAGCAGAGAGGGGAAGGAAAAAGAGAGGAGAGATACGGAGCGAAGAGAAAACTGAGTTGTAGCCCATCATGTTGTCATTTAACACACAAAGTCTCTGGTGGCTATGGGATGGCTTTTGAGTAATTTTTAATAAATACATACACACATAAAAGTACTTATATACAATGGAGCCAGTACCATGAGTTTAAAACCACTAAGACACCAGTCACACCCAAATTTTTACATTTAACCCAGTTTTTATTATTTCAACCCAATTTTATATCAACTGTATAAACTCCAAAGCTTGTGTGATATGATGAAAGCTACAGAACAGCTTCTAAACGGATGTTGTGGTAAAATTGTTTCGTCAAGTATGAATGCTGGAAAATTCCAGTACAGAGATCTTACTCCACCTGAATTTAACTGTTCAGTTGCTGAAGGATTTCAGTTTTCAGGAGACAGTATGTAGTTTCTGATCATGTATCATTCTGAGACACTTTTGACATTTAAGTAACTGCGAAGAGTGATTGTATCCAACACACACACACACACACACACACACACACACACACACACGTCACATAAGAAAGAGGAAAAATGAAGCTTTCAGGTGTTTTTACACTCCAGTGCCAGAAATAGTGTACGAAGCAGGCTGCTTAGTAACAACCTCACAGTTGCATGTGTGCACGTAGCCACATGGCTTCCTGTTCGTGGTCAAAGCCAGTTCTAGAAACTTCTATGATTCACAGAATTTCTGTGAGCAGCCACTGTGAGAACGATGACAGCCTCCGTTCGAAGCAGCAATTTGCTCACCAGCGAACGTCTGCATTCCTCAGTTACATGTTGGAAACTTTGCCACGCACATGTTCACACAGACAGTCAGAAACAAGAGGTTCATGGGACGTGAGCTGAAGTCAGGCTGCCTGAGACAAAACAAGGAAATGCTGCAGTGTGGGGGTGAATTTTCTTGATCAGTGCTGTAACATCTATTTGGCTCCATCGGCTCTGCCTCTAATGTGGATGCTGAGTGTTTCCATGAAGAACTAATCACAACAGAGTAAACACAAGCAGCCATCAGTCTGCTGTCTGACGTTCACCTCATTACTGGAAGTGAGAGGTGAAATACCCTGCTGATGCACTGACACTTTGTAGGAGGGGAGTGTCACTGGAATACTGGCCGCACACTTTCCATTATGTAACGGTACCTTGTGCTCAGACATGATATATGCACACTACTGCATATATGATTTCCCAAACGTGTGAGCCTCAGTCTGACCGAGGTAAAGTGCACACACATACAACATGAGGTTAAATGAGCACCACAGAGAGAAGTCCTCATGAGCAGGAACAGGAAACGACTCACAGCAAAGTTGTGTTTCCTCCACAACATCAGACACAACTTACGTAGTTGTATCCAGCAGATAGCTTTGATCTTCTGACAGGACATTAAAGTATCTGTGTCTGAGACCAGCCGCCAAGATACAGGGGAGGTGAATGGAAGTTTGTGGTGTTGGAAAATTAGATTAAAACATTTTGAAAAGGCAGAATTTTTTATATATATTATGAAGTAAGAACAGCATGTTCAGAGAGCTTTTCCTGATTTTACTTGAGTTTTAAGTTCATTTAAACTGTCTTTTATTTCCTCAGTTTTTATACACTGAAGTGTTTTTTCAGTTCTTTTAAAAGCTGTTGTTTTCAGGTCTTCTCTGTTTTAATTATTGACACGTAAAGCACTTTATAACACAGGTTTTGAAAAGTGCTTCATAAATAAAGAATATTATCATTATTATTATTAAAATTTAAAATGTCTTTCATAATGGCCTAAAACCTGAGGGAACATCTGCAGATCACTTGGTTTGTCTGACTCACAGTCTGAACACTAAAATATTCCGTTTTTTGGTCACGAAAACAAGGAAACCAATTATCAAAATAGCCTCTGATTAATTTTCTGTCAGACGACTAATCTTTTAATCACGACTGTTTCAACTATATTCACATAATGAAGACAAACACACAGAGAGGGACACAGTGCGCCTGCTCACCGCTGAGTTTTGTGTTGCTGGAGTCCAGCATCTGCAGGTAGATGGTATAGTTTGTGATGAAGCCTCTCCGCTTTTCTACAGGCAGCTCGTCCCAGCGGATGTGGATCTGTCTGGCTTCATGAGCCAGTATTGACAAACTGGGACCAGACACAGGCTCTGAAACATGTACAGAGAGTGTGATGGCTGTAGATTGAGTTTATAAGCACAGTATACTAAGTGTTTCCTTCATAAAGATATGACACATCTGCAACATGTTGAAAAAACAATCAGCTTTGAATTAAAATGGAAGGAATAAGCAGTTGTTGGGACATCTGTGAATCTTACTCTTCTCTTCAGAGTAGACGAGCCTGGATGATGGAGCACTGACACCTCTGCTGGTCACAGCGTACAGAGAGATGTTGTACCTCACACCTGCAGTCAGACCTGAAACAACAAACACTCTCACCGTGAGCTCCACTATCTCCAACAAACACTCAGCCTATGATGATGAATGTTGGCTTCAGCTGTAATTAAGAGCAGACATTTTAAATCCTAAAGTTATTAAAATATTAACAGGACAAACTAGTGTAATTCATCAACTCTCCACAAGAGGCCGCTGCTTCATCACAGTTGAAGCCTCTGTGTCTTTATTACAACAGAAAAGTTCATTAGAGAAGCAACTTTTCCCAAAACTGTCACAGTAAACCAAGTGCACCTCTTTTAAAAATGCAGCTGTCGACTATTTTTTGACATTAACATCCTTCAAACTTGTACATCTGTCTGTAAAACAAAACTGAAGTATGCAGATTTACACAGTTTTTTTAATAACAGAAGTGAGTCTGAGAATCTTCATCTTCCTCAGTTTTCAGTCAGCTTTGATCAGTTTATTTTATTTGTTTTATGGAATGAAAACGCACATTTAATGGATTCCTATGTGCCATTGTCTGTGCGCAAAAAGAGACTCAGGAATGCCCACATTCGTGGTGCCCAGTAGGTCAGCGGGTAAAGTGGGTGCCCTGTGAACAAAGGCAGTATCCTTGGCGCAGCGGCCACAGATCCAGCTTGAGGCCCTTTGCTGCATGTCCCCCCTCATTCACACATTCAAACATACGGCCTGGGGGCCAGAACTGGCCCGTCAAAGGGTCCAGTCTGGCCCACTGGATGACTCTGCACACCAACAGGGGCGATTGCTCTGAGACAACAAGGGAGGCTGAACTTCCCCAAAAATTTCATAGAAGAAATGGTCAAATATGCACTATTGAATTTACATTACAATAAGAATGTACATTGCATTAAACGTGCGCTAGGATGCGTTTAACATCACGACTATGATGTTCAAACGTCAGCTGTTTATCACCAGTTCTCAAACGCGACCTCCCTGTCACACATTCTGGTGTCAGCACGGTGGACGCGGAGCCTCCAAGCATTCCTATGAGACAGCGCTGAGCAGGTTTTGTTCATGCAGCAAAGCGAGACGCTCATTGGATAAATGCGACAAAATCGTCACTTCCAGGGAGGCTCAGCTTGGAGCAGTGGGCGGGAGAGGAAGCTCGGTATCTGCATGATGATTGGAGGAAGTGTCTAAAAGGCTGAACCCCTTCGTGATTGACAGCACTTTGCGTTTCGAGCTCAGTCCCATGCGGATATCTGCGAGTGGAGTCTTCTGACAGAGTGCCGTCTGGAGTTCCTTATTTCCATAAGCGATGTAGATCATTTTCACCGTTTGTAAATCTTTGAGGTGTGTGTTGCTGTAGTTCTGTGGCATGAGTGCGGTTCTTTTTATAAGTTACTGCCTCGCTACAATATGACAAATGTTATGATGTAAATTTTAAGTGAGCTTCCCCTGTTTGAAAGACCAGCAGCCGCCACTGCACACCAAACAGTGATAGACCTGTCAAGGCTCAGAGGTGTCAGGTTTAGGAGCAAGTTAAACAGTTAGTGACCGAACTCACTGACTTTTCACCCAGACCAGAACACGGTTATCTGAAAAATCAATGATTACTTATCATGATCATGAGACATATTGTGGAAACTGGACTGATTTTTCTTTTCTTTTTTAGGCATCTCAGGCTGTTCATCATCTGTTTTGTAAATGATTGAGTGTTTTCAGAGTGTGCTTGTACGTCTTTGTGCTAAAAGAAAGGGAAAATTTGAAGGTGCTGTTATTTACAGGTTATTATACAATGATTTTCCTGCCCATTAACTAAAATGACTTTGACAACCTTGCTTTAAACTGTCCTGCCACTAAAGGCAAAAAATGACTTCACTGTATTTCTACATGTCTTGCACCAGGTGCTGTACCTGTGATGGAAGTGCTGTTTTGATCTTTAGCCACTTGTTTCCACTGCAGCGCGGCCGCAGGTTCACTTGTCCATTCTAACACATAGTACAGCAGCAGGTCTCCTCCAGATGTCGACCAGTGTTTGTTCCCTCGCCACCACCAGGAGACAAACACAGCTCTGTCAGCAGGTGCAGGAGCCAGCTGTCTCAGAACAGGTCCAGAATCACCTAAACAGTTAGACATCAAGAAATTATTACACTTTAGAGTTTTTTTCTTTACAAATTAAAGGGACAGTTCACCCCAAAATCAAAGATAAAATACACATCTTTCCTCTTATCTGTGGTGCTGTTTATCAGCCCAGATTGTTTGGGTGTTGGAGATGTCATCCTTCAGAGATGATAATATTACAGAACTAGAACTTATACAGTACTCAGCTTGTGCTGATCAAAAAAACCCCTCAACATCTGTGTCGCTCTCGAGGAATTCCTGGTTACTGAAGATAATCCACAGACCTTATTGTGAGATGTTTCATGTAGGAACTTTTTTCTGTCTACTGAACTAGGCCTTCAAACCTAATCACGCCAGAGGGATGCGTGCACCTACTCATGGACGAGAGGCTCGTGTTGGTGACAGCATGAGATGTAAATGATCAACACATTCTCATCTCAAGTTGTTGCATATCGCTGCTCTGTCAGTGGACTGTCTTGTCTACATTTTATGTGCTAGGTATCCTCCTGCGTCTGCTGCTGACATTCTGGGACGTGGTGCCAGGGTGTCAACAGAGCACATGGGTAGGGTTAGAAAAAAACATCATGGTTTGGTTCTACTTTCATACAGGAAGTGAACACCGGGCTCTCAGGTAAAAGTCCAGGTTTTTTGTTTGCTTGTCGATACATCGTTGTTATGCAGTGTTTCAAACTGACACCGTTCTGTGGCATATCATACTGCAGGCATCATACTACAGGTGCCATCCAGCCGAGCAGCAGTGCATCATAACACCGCAAAAGACGACTCACATGTGACCTTAACGACTCTGTGAGGGTTCACACACACAGAGTTTATAACAAGCGACTCCGCACCAGTCAGTTAGAAGTGAAGGAGCTTCTCGGATGAGAGGCAACATGTCTTCAAGAAACTCAAGCAAGTCCAGTTGCATATGATACAGACTACCATGACGTGGATGATTGAGATTTACTTGATACGGTTGGTGGGTGTGGTTTAGTAGAAAGAAAATAGTTCCTACATGAAACTGTTCACAGCGAGATCTGTGGATTATCTTGAGTTAGCAGGTCATGATTTCTGGAAAGAGACATCGCTGTTGAGTTTTTCAGATGTATTTTTTTGGCGCTTTGAGCACCACACGCTGAGCGCCATCTAGTTCCAGTATAGCGGAGAGAAGGCCGACGTCTCTACAGCCGATATCTGCAACACTCTGCAACTCACCCCCCAAAAATCTAGTTTGATAAATAGCACTACAGGTAAGAGGGAAAAATCTGTATTTCTAATTTCATGACAAACTTTCCCTTTATACATGTTTGATTCAGGTTTTATCATCTTTATCATTTTTGCGTACCTGAGTGTCTGAGTGGCACCTCAGCCGGTGGAGATGACCCATATGACGTGACAGCACTGATGCTCAGTGCCTGGACCTCGGCTGGTACGGGAAGTGAAAACTGACTCAAAGCAGCAGGACAGGTCACTTCCTGTTTGTGGTCATTACCCAGAAAGATCTTGTACTGATGTAACGCTCCACTATAATCCTCTGGAGATGGAGGCTGTGAGAGAGGTTCATTCATCACTTTAGGTTTATGTTTCAATATCATCCAGTGAGTATGTTTAAAGCAGTGGTTTGCTAAGACGCTAAGTGTATTAAACTGTGTGGACCTCGAACTAAAGACTAAGGAGAGATCTGGACCCCTGGCTGGACCAGTTGGGAACCAGTGTTTTAAAGGAATAGTTTGACAGTTCAAAATACCCTCTCTTACCAGGAGTTAGATAACAAGTTAAATCCCACCGTCACACCTGTCAATTAAATATGAGCCCACAGCTACCAGATGCTTAGCTTATCTTAGCTTAGCATAAAGACTAAACCAGAGGGAAACAGAGCCAGGCTCAATCCAGAGGTAACAACTTTTAAAGACCACTAGTTAACAAATTACACCTCCTATGTTTAATCTGCACAAAAACACAGCGTAAAAACAAGATGTGATTTCATGGGGGGTTATGTGACTTTTTCTTGGCTGGCCACAGCCAGCAGGTCACTGCCAAGAGAAAGTTACTTTTAACACACTGATATTTAGAGTGACAATCTTTTAATCTGACTCTACTAAAAAACAAATAAGTATGTTTCCCAAAATGACAAACTATTCCTTTGATTATGAGTATTGTATGAATGTATGATATAAAATGAACAGCTATGACACATTACCTTCCACAGAACAGTCACCTCCGGCTGCTGGTTCGTCACCAGGCCTCCTAACATCCTCCACACATGCAACTGCTGAGATGGACCTGCAGATAAGTTTAACCACAAGTTGTGGGGTTTATATGAGCGATGAAAAACTACATTCAGACTTCCTTTTGACATAATAAGTAATAAGTGTGGGCTTGCCTTTTCCAGGACTTGTCCCTTTGATGGATGGGCTCCATTTGCTGCAAGACAATCTGTTGCCGGACGTTAACCCGGGCGTGTCGGCGCGTCCTGATGGTGAGTGACATGTTCTCATCTGGAACTCATATTCAGTCAGAGGCCTCAGACCGTCCACTCGTATCAGACCCACACTGAGCTCTGTTCCCGCTCCCACTTCCTAAAAAACAGCAAGATATTAAATGAATACTTCACCCACAAAATGATCATCTGTACGTCAGTTACTCACCACGTTACGCTGAATTTGAGAAGAGAACTTTCTTTTTTCTCGCATCTCTCCATGATGAACAAAGAGTCCAGACAGAGTGTGTTTGGAATGAAATGAATGAGAGAAGTAAATCCTCTAAAACTCGCTAACATTTGCAATCCCAATATGTTATTGTCGTCCTAGTGCAATAAAGAGCAACTCTTAGTTAACAGATTCAGGTGGGGTTTTTCTGCTTCCCAAACAGACGAGTGTCATGCCTGGCCAAGCGCGTGCATTTGGCTCAATGGACTGCATGTGCAGAGTTCAAATGCCTGCTTGCCCAGGTGTGCTACTGTGGAGGTATTTTTGTGTCTTTTTGTTGCAGTCATATAAAACTGTTTTGAGAGCATATTTCTTTTTTTTTTAAAGATATTTTTGGTGCATTTTTAAGCCTTTAATTGATGGGACAGATGAGTGTGAGGGGGGACAGAGAGGGGGAGTGACATGCAGCAAAGGGCCACAGGCTGGAGTCGAACCCGGGTCGCTGTGGCAACAGCCTTGTACATGGGGCGCCTGCTCTACCACTAAGCCACCGACGCCCTGAGAGCATATTTCTTGAACTGCAATCAAAAATCAAGTTTGTAAATAAAAGTGTGTGATCACTTGGCTTGCAGATCAGTCCTATTTGTTTGCAAGTTAAAAAGTTTTGCTTGCAAGTTCAGCTGCACTTAATGGGCGGGGCCTATGCTGATGGATGACAGAAGAGTTTCTATTGGTGGGCTTGACATACAGCGCGGGCTCCACCCACGATTCCCTTTCTCCCACTGGAAACGCTCGACAGTCGGCATGACTGCTGCACCCCGGAGCATCAACAGTACTGACAGCTACGCTGTCGAATAGTTCTGCCCTGACTAAACAAAAGCAATCCACATGCACCCGCTCAAATAAAACATTCTTGGTATTAATAGTTATGTCTAAACGTACCTGCTCATTGATTTTCGCCACAGCTCCTACTACAGAGCTCCCATGTTGCTTTGCAAGCTGTCGTTCCGATCGAGACTGGCCAATAGAGACGTGTCTTACAGCTTTCAGTTTAGGCCCCGCCCACCAGGTTAAACTTTTTACTCGCAAAACTTTTTGACTTGCAAATGAAAAGAAATGACTCGCAAACAAAACTTTAGGATTTGCATTTTTGTAATAAAAATAATTTTGTACTAGCAATATTTATACTTTTGCTCTCAATTTTTTTTTTTGATTGCAAAACCTGCTTTGTTTATTGAATAATAAAGAAACAAATGTAGCTCCATATGCTGCTCACAT
The DNA here is from genome assembly GCA_026686955.1 of Epinephelus cyanopodus. Lineage (NCBI taxonomy): Eukaryota > Metazoa > Chordata > Actinopteri > Perciformes > Serranidae > Epinephelus > Epinephelus cyanopodus. The sequence goes on from CM048920.1 coordinate 2,423,441, forward strand.
GCACAAGTTTTTAGCAAAAAGGCACGTGTTTGGAAAGTACTGAGCATAAAACGGGATACATGAGACTTGGATTATACTGCATGAGTTTTATAACAAATGGTTTGATGTAGATTTGCTGTTAAAGATAAACTACAGGATTTTCCTAAAAAAACAAAAACAAAAACAATATATAGCTCATACAGAGGTAATCCCTCTCAATCATCACTCATCACCCAGTAGAGGTGTATGGTGGTGTATTTTTCTGCAAAGACTCTGCCCTCTGTCTGAAATTTCCTTTTTTTCCTTCTTATTTCCTGTGTTCAAAACGTGTGTGGGCGTGTGCCCCACAGTGCATAGGTGAGGTTGGGTTTTAAAAACAGAAAAGTAGCAACCAGGAGCCAGTCGGTTAGCAGCAGGCAACAGACATGGCGCTAAAAAAACCCCAAATGTATAAAAGCCAAACCCCAAACGAGAGTGAATCTGTGGTTGGCATTTACTTTCAGTTTTCAGTTTCAGCATGTTTACAAACAGTAACTGCACAGCTTTCCTCTAAACACAGCCTACACCTCAGCTCATCAAGAACTTTCTCAGTTTTTGGATTCTTCGTTCACAACGGAGGCATGCGAGAACAATTTTCCTCCAGAATTCAACGTTACACAGGGTGAGTAATTGATAATCCATGGGTGAAGTATTCTTCCTGCACGCTGCCTGATTTATGCAGATGCTGCAAACAGCCTCTACCATGGGTGTCATAACATCACTTTACCCAGGATCCATTATCTGTGAGGAGCCTGACATCTGATGTGAGATGCTCTGAGGAGTCAGCTGTTTCCCATTGCAACACAGCCGCTGAGTTATTCCCAAATTCTACGTGCACAATACGAGGGCTGTCTGGTATCACTGCGACACAAAAGAACAAAAAAGAAGTGTGTGCATTAGTGAAAGTGGTGACTCAGTGTGAACTCCCAGCACACCCAAATAACTATAAAATAAAACATAAAGCTAATACAGTAATGACTAAAGATGCCAAGTCTGTTGCTACAGATGTCAAAACTTGCCAAAGGTGGGCAGAGGGAGAGGGCGGGCGGCTCACTTTAAAGAGATACTACAGAAACAGGGAAACAGTTTGCTGATAGCTGAGTCAGATGAGTCAAACAGTGATGACAGAAAAACACGGCCGTTCACAGGATGACTCATTTCTACAGAAAATACTTGAAAATTCAGATAAAGAAATCTTTAAAAACAGTGTCATGGTCATGCACCCTCCCTCACAAAGTGTGTTTAAGTGCAACAGAAGTGAGAGCTTACCTATATCCTTTACACAGAGGACGAATGGATCAGACCGTGATGCTCCTAAGTGGTTGTAAGCAGTGATATTCAAGTGGTATGTAGTGTTTTCGTCTATCGCTGCTCGCTGTACGGTGATTTCTCCAGCGTCCTGGATCTGATCCGACAGTATTTGGGTCCCATTTTCTCTGATAATAAAACATGTATAAAAATAAGGTTTGCTGCTGTCATGAGCGTGCACAAGAGAAAAACAAGGCAGTAGTTTAATTTGAACCAAAAATAACACCATACCTGTAGACTGAAATGTTGTAGGTCGTAGGGAGGTACGTTTCCTGTCCTCTCTCCCATGAGCAGCCTATAAAATCTGAGCTCCGTGACGTTTCACAGGTAATATTTTCAGGTTTATCTGGAGGGACTAAAGCAGACGGACAATGAACAGCAAATCACCATCACTTCCGTATGAGACTATGTTTACGACCCTGCTCACTGGCAAAACTGTGACATTAGTTAGGGTGTCCCTGTGTCAGCGTGGGTTTCTCCAGGTGCTCCGGCTGACACTGGGGCTGGATTAGCAAAGAGAAACACAAAGAACAGACCAAAGAACAAAAGAAAAAGCTTGAAGGGACAGTGACAGAGGACGGGTGAAAATGCGAGTCAACCGTGGTCGGTCATCCACATCTATAACCGCTAACCGAATCACCGCGCAGAAGGAAACGTGCATCTACTGCTAGCTCACCTCGCACTAGGCTTGGCAGACATGATATTGTTGGCTAAGTTAATGCTGCGTTCACACGGAATCAGAGAGACAGTCGATGAGTAACTGGTTATCATTTTAGTGGACGAGAGCAGGGCAGTAAAATTAGCTGAGGCTGGCAGAAATACAGGCAACTACAGTATAACAGTAGACGGTGATGCTTTTGCAAACATGAGGCTGAATTTAGTGGTGAGGACACAGGAAAGGTTTTCTTCCATGAAGGTCATATTTGTCCAGGTGTGTCTGCACAGTAAACAGTGCACCACCACTCCAGAGTCTGAGAAATCTTCCCGCAGGTCTTTTGCAGTCAAACAAAAATAATACTCTAATCTTGCTTCACATGTTGAAAAGAATGTTCCATCTTTAACTTCATGCCTTTTGGAGATCAGTTGATCTTCTACTTATTTAACTATTTACAGTGAAAGAAAGTTTGCCCAGGTGTGCCCAAACATGCCACTGTATGCGTCTCCAGTCCATAGATATTTATATCTGTCTGTGTCTCTCTTCAGCTTTTGTAGATGATAATTTAGTATATAGTTATTTATCTTAAAGCAATGTGGTCAGCAGTATCATCTAACCCTACCTAGCACCACTGAGCTAGCTAATGTCAGCGCTCAGCTGAGGAGGACGCCACTAATGTTCATCCAACAACATCTTCATAACCATGTTGAAACACTTCAGCCGCTGCCCTACCACCTGTAAACAATGAGGTAGTAACCTGTGAATCTGTGTCATTTAAGTTTGTGCGATATTTTATATTTGCACACTTTTTAATTCACACAATCCTAACTTTAACATCAGAGCCAACTGTACGTACGCCCGCCATGAAGGTCCTTTCCATCGACGATCTTCGGCAGCTGATCAGTCTTCAGCTTGCAGATCACTTTGGATCGCGGCTTCCAGACATTGAACAGATTGAATATCATCGAGGTGCAGCTGACTCTCTCCCAAGAACTCACAGTCTCATCATTCAGCTCCAGGTATATTTTGAAACTGGAAGACAGGAACATAACTGCATCTGGACTTTTCTGATGACACGTGAATGTATTTTATATATAAAGGGCGTCAGGTTTAGTTTCAACACTGGGGAGGGACACATGTAAAATGGGGAGTTGGGGTCCTCGACCAGAAAATTTGAGCATCAGACTCTGAACTTCCTGCAGTCTGGTGCATTTTTAGGCAACAATTTGTGTCTTCTCTGGATCAGTTTATGGTGCGGATGTCTTTAATTTCCTCTGACCCTGCGTCGTCATATGAGGACGTCACACAGTGTTACTTTTGATAGCTATTTTAGATTTAGTCTGAGTCTTGAGATGAAAATGCTCATTACTTTTACTCACATTTTAGTCATTTTTATCCCTCAAAGTTTTAGTCTAGTTTCAGTAGTCGACAAAAATTCACGACATTTTAGTCATTACGTTTCTCTGTGTTAAACTGATCCAGTGAGGCTAACTCATGGATCATAAATCAGAATCAAGGTGACAGGTTGTATAAGATAATGTGTGCGTCATGTCTCCTACATCTCTCTATTTTTGCTCTCAACAACACAACAACTCAACACATTTTGGGATTGCTGCACCTGGTACTTCATTCTTAACTCTGACCTGTTGTCCTTATTCATGGACACGTTCATGTGCCATCTAGTGGCAGTAAGAGCACACTACACTAATGTAATTTAAAAACAAGATGGCAGCCATCTCTGCAAAGTCAGTCTGCAGCTGATCCCGCCACAAAAGTGAACAAGGCAGCAAAATCTGATCAAATACTGTGTTTGGAACTTGTTAATTTTTTCTTGATGAAGTCTGTAGTTTTATATGGCAACAAATTTGACCAATTTTAGCAACAGTAACAAGCTAAGACCCTGTTAATTAGAGAGTTCTCATATGAGGACACTGGGACTTTATTGTTGCTATCGCAGCATTTAGCACAGACTAATTAGGTGTGACAGACTGTAACTACAGAATAAAAGGTTGCTTGTAGTATGGAGCAGGGAAAATTCATACAGAGTTACACAATGAACAAATCCTAAGATTTTTACATTTGTTAAATTATTTGCAATTTGGCTTTCTCAAAGCCATGTTTGGGCATTGAAGTAAATATAGTAATACATTTTGCACATTTTGCCATTAAAATAAACAGTTTTACACTTTACTACACATGAGTGAGTATTAAAAATAAACCCAATGTCATCATATAAGGACATTATTTATTTCTAACTACTTACTGTTCCAAGACAATGGCTCGTTTTTCATACTTATCAGATCCTACTGATCTCAGAAAGCTAAGACAGATTGAAATCCGTGCCAAACAAAAGCTCAGGTCTCAGGAGGTTCATTTTTCTGTATCATACTATATTTTATCATGTCCCTACCTCCGGTGACATGATACGATGTCTGTGACGTGGCAGTACACGGTCAGGTTTGAGCCCAACAGGAAGGGCGGAGCTGGTTCGACTGTCACGTGGCCATGGACGTTTAAATGCTGGCAGCCAGCAGGGAGCAGAGGGAAACCTGTCCAGAAAAAAAACGTATGGAATCATGTTTGGTTTGAAAGTAATTAATAGATGGTGCATTTGAATACCTGCCGCACAGTGAACATGTTTATAGCCCAGGATGTGATTCTGTGAGTTCCCCCTCTCTTACCATGTTATTGTTAAGCCCCTTTTCTGGTAGTGACACGTGTCAAGAAAGGTTTGGGACAACAAAAATGTGTTAAAAACAATATGGATGTAAATGTGCGGAAATGTATTCCACAAGTTTGGGGTCAGTTTTCAGCACCTTGCCGAGACTGAGCCGTGTGGATGTGTAGTTGTCCTGCATTGGCTCAGATTAAAAGAAAAAATAATTTGGAGAAAATGGCCATAAAATGATCATTTTAACTACGAGACATCACCATGAATCTTCCCTGTTAGTTGCTCACACTGAGACAGTTATTTTTGTGTTACAAATTTTCTTAAAATTAAGTTTAAATATGTAAATGAGACATTATCATATTAGATATTTACTTATTTGCAAACGTTTCCTGAACAGAAACATTGGATAGAACCAGGTTTTAAATTCTTGTTTCATCTCGTTGACACAAAAGAGTTGATACTTTCACAGACAGAATTTTGGATATCTCTTTTTTATCACTAAATAAATCAGAATATAAAGTCAACAGCCATTAAAAGTCTTTTCTTTAGGAATAAAATGTATTATATGAATCATGCTATGAATTATATATAAACAAACCCCTCTGTAAAAAAAATCTTTATCTATCTAAATATTTATATAAATCTCTACAAAAACAAATCTCTTATATAGTCAGGAATAAAGCTGGAACATTTGATGTCTGTAAGTGCTGCTGAGTCATAATAATCATAAGATTTCTGCACACTTGAATCTATGCAGTACTTCAATTTATTCTGAGACAAAGGCTCAGATTATAAGAAACAAATAATTCTGAGAAAATGGCCTTTAACAATATTTACTGTGAAATTTCATACATATTTTTAGATCAGAAATAAGACACTACAGGTGAACAGGGTAAAAATATCTACAAGTTATCACCATGAAACTTCCCCAGTTCTTTACTCACAATGAAACAATTGTTTTTTCTGTTAAGTGTTCTGCAATTTTATTTTTAAATGTGCAAATGAGGCATTATCTAATTAGATTTGTGGGGGTTTTTTTGCATGCATTTCCACAAGAGAAATCTGAACTAGAATGAAAACCTGAATATGCATTTATGACGTCCTATTTTATTTTATTTATTTATTTAGCACAATTGAATCAGACAGCTGTGGAAGGGGGGAACGAAGCACATGCAGGCTTGTACAGAGTTCCACCCCTAGCCATAATCCCAAGCAAATGACACGCAGGCTAAATTCCTAGACTAAGCAAAGAGTCACAAAACAAAAAAACAATAACAACAACAAGAAACATAAACAACAACAACAAAAAAGGAGCAAAACTAAGACAAATTAGGACAAAGAAGAAGAAAAAACAAGAGATCAGACAAAGAGAAAAACTGATAAGGAGGATTAAGGTAGATGCTTTAAGAGTTCATGTGGACACTAAAAGTGCCTTTAGTTCCTTTTTGAAAATAAAATAAAAAGACATGGACCTCAGTAATAAACTAAATTCATTCCATAACTTGGGACCTTTAAAAGAGATGCTGAACTGGTGACTTGATGTTCGGGAGAACGGTAAGAAGAGACTGCTATTACAAAGCCTTGTGTGGTATGTATGGACATCTGATGTAGAAATAAAAGTTATTAAAGGTGACTGGAAGATCTTGTTTCCTATAAATGAACTTATGTAAGAATAGACATTCACTTTATCAATAGGTAACAGCTGGTATTTACTGAGTAGAGGTGCAGAAGGTGCATATCGACTCAAATGGGAGATCAATCTCAAAAACCTCTTCTGAAGTATAAATAATTTTTTAAGATAAGTGGGGTAAGTAGCTGCCCAAACAATATTACAATGATGTATATAGGGGAACAAAAAGCTATAGTATGGGGTTAACTGAGCTGAGGAGTGAATTAAGGGACAAACCTTTCTCAAAATACCGTCATAGATTTTTGCATACAAGATCAATATGAGTGGACCAATTTAACCGTTCAACTAACATAACTCCTAAGAATCTGGTAAACTGAACTTGTAGAATTTCAACTCTGTTAATCAGGATTTTGGCTAGCTCTTTAGGATAATACTTAATAGTGTCACCAAAGATCATGAAGTTGCATCTTTTCACATTAAGAGTTAGCTTGTTAAGTTGAAACCAATGAGCAACAGAAGATAGTTCCTCATGAACACATTCACTCAGGGTAGGAAAATCCTCATGAGTGGCTATGAGATTGGTGACGTCCGTGAACAAAACAAGAAGAAAACCATTTAAGTACACATATTGTTTTCTATTAGAGAGATACTTTCTAAACCATTTCAGGGCAGTTCGTTCCACACCATATGTGTTAAGTTTGGAGATGAGGATGTCATAATTAACCGTATCAAAAGCTTTACTCAAATCTAAGAAAACGCAAATTTCCTCTTGTCAAGAGCAGTAGAAATTTGATTAAAAAGCTGAAGGAGTGCATATTCAGTAGAATATTTTTTTTCGAAAACCATATTGATGTTTGTATATGTTGTTGAGTTCTAAGTGTTCAGCTTTTCCAAGATCGTTGAGATGCAAGGCAAGATAGATATTGGTCCATAATTTCCAAATTCTATTCTATTCTATTTTAAGTCCTGAGGGACAATTCCAGATTGAAGAGATAATGAAAAAATGTGAGTAAGGGGTTGGATTAAATAATCCATGGTCTCTTTAATAAGGATACTTTTGATACCATCTTCTTCTTCTTTCAACTAGTCTGAAAGACGACATGTTATAAAGGCAACATAGCCCAAAATCTCACAACAGACCAGTGCATTACAAATATGTTTTCACCTGAGATGTCTCACCTAAATGATCGTTTGACTGTTGTACAAAATAACACTTAAAGACAGTGCTGTGGTCAGAGCTGCAGAGGCGCGGCTCAGAGTGAAACCACAGATGCTACCAAATTGTGAGAAAGGTTTCAGGGACTGAACTGAGACAGTCTGGCAGTAATGATGCAGATTGATAGATAGTGTAATACTCACGCTCGATGGAAAAACAGAGGAGTATAATAACGAATCTCCAGGGGTGTGAGGGGAGATTCATCTCAGCTCATCTTCCTTAATCTCTTAGAACCCACTCAGGATGACTCAGCAGCTGTGAACAAAAATTATTCTCATCATTAATAACCAAATTTTCACGGGGATTTCCGTACAGTTAATGAGGTGATCCTCAAAACATACCTCAGCCATCTGCCGACAGGAGACGTTCTGGCTACCTTGAGGAAGACGCAGTGTTTAGTTGAACTTCTCATCTTTTTAAGTGGAAGTTTGTGTCTGATAAACATTTACAGAAATACAGGCAGCTCCAGTCATGGCTCTGAGACACATGCACTGTGGCAGATAAGAGATATTTCTGACACTGCGTTTTCTTGTTAATTCACAGAGATTAACTAACACGCACTGCGTCACAGTCTGGACATTTGATTTTATAAGACATCTTGAAAGTAGATTACATGTTTTCTAAACTGTCCGCACAAACCAAGTGACGTTAAAAGACATACCAAGATAAAACTCACCAGAATTTGATGCTTGTCTTCTAAATGGCTTTAAGGTTTTCTTATCAGGACACATTTCTCTTCATCGCAGCATCTTCTTCAGATGACTTGCCTTGTGAGATGCGTCTGATTAAAGTGATCTCTGCTGTAAGAATGAAACATCTTAATGAGGCCAGTGACCTAGTTTGGTGGTATCTGGGTAAATGTAGAAACTTTGAACGTTAGAGTCAGAACCTCAGTGCCCTACATAAGTTGCCTGTTTTTCATCACCACAAAGTCTTTAAATGTCAGTGTGCTGAGACGCTGCTCCTATTAAACATGCTGCAGTTAGCAGATAATCAAGTGATTAAACTGACATGTAACATGCTGCGTGACATCAGTTAACTTTGAAAAAGATGCTGATCGTAGCTTCACAGCAACCTCATTATTTTGTTTCCACAAGTCCGACACTTCAAAGAGTTTTTACAGTAACTTAAAATGTGCTGATGAACAGCAAGGCAAACACATACAATTCACTGCTGTGTCTAAACTGACAGTAAATGCACATGATCTGTCTTTAAAGTTTATAAAACAAACTTACACTGTCAGTGTGAAAGAGGTCTCTTTTTATTTGGCTGGTTGCTGATGTTCATAGTCCCTCAGTGTCGACTGTGTTTGAGTTAAAATCAGCAGAGACGGAGGCTTTATCAAGCTTTTTGTGATTTCCTTTTACTGGTTATTTTCCACTTCTAACTTCAAAAGCTTTACAGGAAAAACCCAGAAGTGAAACAAGGTGCGTGTTCATGTGAAGATAAAAGAGACCTCAAGCTTGAAATTAGCTCATTTTAAGATTTGACATTCAAAAGGTTAAAGATTCAGTTCAAGAAAAAACAGCTCAAAGTGCTGCTTTTCATTTGTGAAGTGCTTCATGCTGAAGACACCAAATACAGGCGGAACTGTTTATTAAGATTTTCTGTCACACAAACTTCAGACTCTACAGAATCTGACTGAAACATCCAGTTCACTGTAGACTTCATTTATAATAACAGCAGATATCACATGTGCTCAGATTGGTAAGCAGCACTGAGACTGACTGTGTGCTGTTGGCTCTCATTTGAGTGTTTTTCTCACCTGAAAACCTCAGACTGAAACCACAGTGTGAACACAAACTCACAGCTGTCTGAATGAGAAGCACAAACTAAATCTCTGGATGTTTTTATTTACTCGCGTGAAGCAAATCCAGCGTGCAGTGCTTGAAGACAGAAACAACTGGAAAGGATGCTTTTGTATATTTCAGTTCAATACACTGGTAACATCTAGAGTTACATGTGCAACAACAGTTATATATTTCTATATATTGACAGTGAAGAAATACGACACAGCGTGTGTGTGATACAGATCAGTCATGGACATATAATATCTGTGTGAGTGAAAGGTGAAGACAGATTTATATTAATCTATCTTAGTTTGATCTTATCTGTATTTTAGCATATTTTTATTCTAATTAGCACTTTACTCATTGTTTCCATTGTTCTCTTGTCTTTATTCTTTTCTTCTGATTTCCCCCTGTGTGGGACTAATAAAGTCTTATAAGCCTATTTTAATATTTGCTGCATTAGTCATATTTAAAGAGACAGTTCACCCCAACATTTTACCTGCAGTGCAGTCTTGTTAGTTGCTGAGTGCTGGAGATATCGGCTGTAGAGATGTCTGCCTTCTCTCCAGTATATAGAACTAGACTGGCCTGCAGTGCTCAATCTGCCCCCCCAAAAAGTGTATTTCAGAAACTCAACAGCAACGACTCTCTCCAGAACTCATGACCCAAATATTTAAGGTAATCCACAGACCTTGTTGTGAGCAGTTTCATACAGCACTACGCCTATTTCTGGAAAGAGACATTGTTGTTCTCAAATGAAGCTCAGCCTAAGTTCAATCAGGAAGACGTTCTTTATGCCACATCTATTCACAGTTCTCTCTCTATCCCACTCCCACTCTGGGTGTTCCCTTTCCCAGTTAGCCAATCAAACTTTGCCACGATCTCCTTCAGCCATTCATGTTGCTGCTGCCAAACTGTAAATCCCTTCTCCTCTCAACTGCCATTTTAGGGGAATCGTCGCACCCTCCTCCACCAAACTCACCTCCCAGGACAAGCTCATTAAAAGCCCGCTCCTCTTCACATCCAGATCCTCAGCTCCGTCCTCTCCTCACCTCAACTCATCACCACCAGCAACTAGACTCCCTAATCTATGTCTTTACCACCCTCCTGGGATAGATGACATCACGATGGGGTCAAATTGCTTTTCATATTACTCATACGTTTTGTAAATGTAAATCATCTCTCAGAAGTCTCTCCTGATTTAAATGTATTTTTTTGGTGCTTTGAGCGCCACAAGCCGAGTGTCACCTAGTGCTATTATATACAAGAGAAGGCAGACGTCTCCGATATCTCCAACACTCACACCAAAACAATCCAGACTGGTCAGTAACAGATAAGAGGGGAAATATGTTTTTTATTCTGTTTTTATTCTCGTGAACTGTCCCTTTAAATCCTGCCGCTCCAATTAGAACCAGACAGCGCTGCATGTGCGATGGTGCGTTAACTCACATGCACACAGGCATCTGTTTAAGAGGCAACGGTGAAGCAAATTAAGTTGCGTGAAAAGCTCGACTAACTTGTCAATTAACACAACTGACAAATAAACAGATGAACCTGAACTGAAAACAAAAGGGAACTCTGAAAGTCTTATGAGGCGACGTGTCCTGGCATCTTTACACTTGACGTAAAGTTAAACTGCAAAGCATGTACAACTCACACCTGGAGAAGTGACACACCAAGTTCACTAGTTTAAGGTTGAACATCCAGCAGAACCATGAAGCTAGACCAGTGCTGGATAAACACGTTAACTGATGAGATTCAAATTCTAAAAAGTGTCAAAACACAAACTAAAAATAATTTTGTTCAGTTCATGTGATAAAACATTAAACATTATTTTACGTCACCTTTGCATTACGAGATACATGCAGTGGAACAAACACTGTGTTGGTGATGGTTCAGTTTGGGGCAGGCGGTGGTTCATCGTGGTACGGCACAGAGGCGGTAAGGTTTGGGACACAGAGTGGCTCCTAACTTGTAATCCAGACTGGGCTGCTCTCCAGCAGGTGCTGAGAAAGAAAACCTCTGAAGGAGGGAGGTGAAGAAGAGGAATAACTCCATCCTGGCCAGCTGCTCCCCGAGACACACGCGCTTACCTGACAATACACAACAGATGAGTTATACACACACTATTTACACTTTGACCACATGATAATGCTGCAGCTCAGAGTCTGAAACAACCAAAGAACACAGTGAGACATGAAACCTGACTCCCTCTTATGTACAGGAAACTGTTAAATAACATATAACTCAGTGTTGACCTGCTGAAAAGGGGAGGAAGGCCTCTCTCTTCCTAAATTTGCCGTCCTGGTCCAGAAAATGTTGAGGGTTGAAGGAGTGTGGAGTTTCCCACATCGTCTCATCACGTAGAACTGAGGTCAGCGTGGGCATGACAGGGGTGCCCTGAGAAAATGCCAAGAATGAGAGCAGTTAACGGAAGTCTTTCTTCTGGTGAGTTTGTTTTAATTAGTTTTGGGGTCATAAAACAAGAAACTTATTAATTTCTTTATTTGATTTACTTGTGTAGGAAATACTTAGTTACATTACTCTGGGTTATGTTGCATTATTCATCTTGTTGACTAAATCAGTGTTTTTCTGCTGTGTCACATCAATGTGGCACAGGCTAAACAGCAAGGTTCAAAACTAACGGCACACTGGGGACAATAGAAAATGTGTCTTGGATGAACAGATATCTCCTCTGGGATGCCTTTACGATGAAAAGAAAAACTAACTATTGATGCATCAGAGGGCACACCTCGTTTCACTGATACTTCCACACTGTGAACAACAAATTTGTGTTGAAATCAGCAGGAGGAGAAAATTGTTGAAAATTCTTTTTCCCATTTTGCCATTCCTTTGTGTCTCTTTGAGGTCATTTGTGTCTTTTCCTGATCAGCACCTGTTTAATGAGGGAACATTTTGCAGGTGAAGGCCGGAGGGGCTCCTCTGCGCAGTAATCCATCCATTGGCGCATCCCTAAATAAAACTCTAAACGTTATATGCTCACATACTGTAAACCACTTGTTCCCAATTGGTGGGTTGTGGGTCCATTTTGAATGGACTCACAAATGTGTCAGGTTTGTAAAAAACTTTGCAGTAAAGTGAATTTCCAGCATAGACCTTTTATTATGAAGTGCTGTTTCCTTCTGTAGGGTGAGGGACAAACAACCAAACAGCTACTTGACAGAGACAGCAAAGTAGCTTGACGACGTGGACAAGTGTAAATATGACGCTGAATATATTAAACTGTGCGAACCTTGAACTAGTGACTGAGGAGAAATCTGGACCCTGTGGAACCACTGCTGTAAAGCAGTCACATGTGCATCATGTACCTTTGGCAGTGTGTACTTGTCCAGTGTGGTGTCCCTGCTTGTCATGCGGATCACATTGAGGGGAAGAATGTCGGCCATCCTCTGGATCTCATGGATGACGGCATCAGTATAGGGCATGTTTTCTCTGTCAGTCATCGAGGGCTGTTTGGATGAACCAACGACAGTATCTATCTCAGCCTGGACTCTCTCTGCACACAGTGACAACAGGAAACAGAGTGAGGCTGAGTGCTGCGTGAATGATTGAGGGGAAAATTTATGCGCAACACATCCCACACACTTCCTCGCCTAAAACAGGCGTGACCTGTGAGTGACCTCTGATACTTGTCATGTCAAGAAACTTACAAACCATACAGAAAGGAAATGTGACAGATATTACTCATACACACACACACCTTGTATGTGAGGGTAGTAGATCATGTACAGCAGTCCCCAGTGTAAAGTTGTGGTTGTGGTTTCAGTTCCAGCACCAAACAGGTCCAGAGCACAAATACTCAAATTCTCTAAATCAAAACCAGAGTCTTTGTCCTTCATCTGTCAATAAAGCACAGCACAGCTTGTAGTGTCGGTTGACATATTTCATCAGCAGATGCAAAGAGAACAAACACAACACAGACACATGCCTCTACGAACAAGTCAAGTTATGTCAGTGCTACAAATATGGACGTTGCTGCAAAGACGATACATATTTTAAAACTTTGATGCTTCCCAGACATCTTCAACCCTGCAGAACAGAGAATCTATACAATCAACACAGCTTCAAGAAGGGCACCTGAGATAAGTGATACCAGCTCAATATCTGATCAAATATCTGTCCTGAGATATGATGCTGAATACAGGCCAGAAAAGAGTTTTTGTTATTTTGTCATTTTACATAATACATAATCATTATGTACATAATTTACACACATATATATATATATATATATATATATATATATATATTTAAATATACATATATATATATAAATAAATAAAGGCATAATTCTCAGGCTACGAAAACCAAACGAATTTTATTTTATAGTGATTATACACTTATACCCGGATTCAGATTTGACAATAAGCCATGCCAAATATTACACACTGGCCCTTTAAGTCCAAAAAACACTCACCTCTTCCATCTCAGCGAGGAAGCAGTCGATGTAGTCTCTTGGTGAGGACGGGTCAAAGCTCCCTCTGTGTTCACTGACCTTGGCTTGTACATAGTCAATAATAGATTGTGTCAGAGTGAATATCCTCCTGTGAGGTCCAGGCAGCCACTTCATCAGCCAGGGAAATACGTTATAAATCTACAGAGCATGACGACCAGATCATCAGCAAACAGGCAACAGACACAAGTGGAGGCTAAACTAATTTATCAATATCTAATTTGTCAAAAAAACACTACCAATAAATCACAATAAATCAATATTGCAATATAAAATTACACACACTGTGACAGTGATTTTATTTACCACTTATGTCACTATATACACCTGCACTGTTACAGCAATAGGACATTTTTCACAGGAAATATTTTGACATGTCACAGTCAGAAGGGCAGCCTGGGGGAGGAAGGTGTTTGGTTTGGGAACCTCAGAACTGTGTCTCTGCTTTTTGCAGATGATATGGTTTGGGAGAGTTACTGCCTCAAGCAAGAGAGTTCAAGTATCTCAGGGTCTTGTTCACGAGTGAGGGTAGAGTGGAGCATGTGATTTGTGCTCTGGTGCAGCATCTGCAGTGATGCATGCGCTGCGCAGGACCATCGTCATAAAGAAGGAGCTGAGCCGGAATTTAAAGCTCTCACTTTACTGGTCCATCTCCGTCCCAACCTTCACCTATGGCCATGAGCTCTGGGTAGTGACTGAAAGAATGAGATCACAGGTACAAGCAGCTGAAATGAGTGTCTGGGCTCAGCCTTAGAGATAGAGGGAGGAGTCAGACATCTGGAGGGAGCTCGGAGTAGAGCCGCTGCTCCTTTGCATCGAAAGGGGTCAGTTGAGGTGGTTCAACATCTGATCAGGATCCTCCTGGGCGCCTCCTGTTAGAGGTGTTCTGGGCACGTCCCACTGGTAGGAGGCCCGGGGCAGAGCCAGAACACACTGGAGGGGTTATATATCTGATCTGCCCTGGGAACACCTCAGGGTTGGAAGAGGGACATCTGAGGTGCTTTGCTTGGCCCGCTGCCCCTGTGACCCAGCCCCTGGATGGATGGATGGATGGATGGATGGATGAATGATGTCCGAATTCCACTGAGCTGCTTCAGTTTCAGGGTGCTGGTATTGTGCATGGTGCCTCACTGTCACACTGTCATGGGACACTTAAGTTCAACAGAGTCAGTGTTGTTGTTAGTGACAGCTTTGCTTTTCCTGCTGTGACAAGTCAAAATGTCTGCAGTGAAAGAGGCCTGTGATAAGTCAACATTTACATCTCATTAACTATCTATGACCTGCTGAGGTTGGATGTCTACATCACAATATCACCACCTGCTGTCAGTCAAAAAAATTACCCGTTGGCGCATATTGTGCAGATTGTACTGTTCTTAAATATGTTTTGCTTGCTACACACAGCGGTGGAGAGTAACTGAGTACATTTACTAATGTAGTGCCAGCCTAAGGCACACCTGTGCAATAATCATGCTGATATGTCACACCTGTGAGGTGGGATGGATTATCTTGGCAAAGGAGAAGTGCTCACTAACACAGATTTAGACAGATTTGTGAACAATATTTGAGGGAAATGGTCTTTAGTGTGTATAGAAAATGATTTAGATCTTTGAGTTCAGCTCATGAAGAATGGGAGCAAAAACAAAAGTGCTGCGTTTATATTTTTGTTCAGTGTAATATGTTATCGTATTGATACTTGCGGAGTATCTGACTACACAAACTGACGACACAAATTTTTATCGCAGCTTCTCAGTTCATGCCTTTTTGTGTTTGGCCAATTAAGTTCATATCAATGGTATTTATGTCTTTCTGGAATATTTTTACAAAATAGTTTTTATAATACACTAATGACTTACAAGATTAGACCTGATTTTTCAAAGATCACAACATCTTGTTTACAAAGGAGGCTCACCTGTGCCCATATGCCTCCCTGTAAGTACATTATCTCATTGAAGGTTTGAAGAATATTCTGGTGCTGCTTGTCAGTGTACTCAAAGCGATCTCCAAACACCAGGCAGCAGATGATGTTGGACACAGCGTTGTTTAGCAGTGACTGGACGTTAAACGGCTTCCCTGTAAAATAAAGACAAAATGTAGACAAGACACGCAGGAAAGTCAAAACATAAAATGTGCAGTGAGCCACAGGCAGAAGGAAAGTATGTTGATGTAATGACTATGGATGATCAATGAAGCAGGGAAACAGAGTCATGTGGTGCTCCACAGTGTTTGTTCTGTTTCAAAAGTGAGGCAAAATTGACGAGAGATTACATGCACTGTAAGACGCATTATTACTACTCAGCTGTTGCTTGTTGAAAAGTGAAATGTGTTCAGTGCCTTGCTGAAGGGCAAAAGCCTCAGTGAGATAATGGCACTCCTGCTGGATGGATGGCTCCAGAGTCTTCTTGCCCAAACCGAAGTTTCTGAGTGTACGAAGAGCAAATCTCCTCTGCTCCTTCCATGGAGTCCCGTTCGATATCACCAGACCTTTGGAAACACAAAACAGCGTTAGACCAGCTAGCTGAATGCTAATATGCCTATAATGGTGTCATGATGCTACTACCATAACTAAATACAACTAGTGACTTTTAAACATAACACACCTTTTCTCCCAACTATTGCTTCAAACAGTGGCACAGAGGGGCGATCTGTGTAGTCCTCTCCTCTTTGCACCAGGGCCTCTCTCACAAGCTTGTAGCCATATAGGACTACAACTCTTCCACCAAAGATCTGGAGGCTGAAAATGTTTCCGTATTTCTCTGCAAACTGAGCACACAGAGCAGACTGGTGTTTTTGGTTCACTGAGGATGACACCCACAATAAAAGAGTCTAGCTTCAGAAGGCTGCAGCACAAACATGCACCTGGGTCACAGGTTAATGTTTAACATCTGGATTTGACTAGTGTAGCCTCTTTAAAAGTTAGCAGTGTTGATACCAGCGGAAATGTTCCCTCTTCCATGCTAAACTCCCTTATAGTTATTCTGAGGTACATTGACCTGAATCCTGAAACAATCAACTGCAGCTACATGAACACTGCAGCATAAATGTCTGATAACAACGACCCCTCCAATACCTCTGACCAGGTGCAAAGTGGACCCAACACAACGCGGCTGGCCAGTGTCTTCAGAGTTCATATTTGGTTGAATTTAGGCTGTGACGTCAGGTGACCAAAATTCAATGTCAGGACAACATCTAATGCAAACTTCATTGACGTAGAATACTGACGACAGATGATGCTGATATTTGTTGGTTTTAATTTGTTTCATTAATTAATCAAAAACCAACATCTTCCAAACGTCTCATGCCAACATTATCTTGACGTGGAATAATGACGTTCAGTCGTAAAATATATATAAAACAAAACCCAACATCTGCAAAGTGTCATTATGTTAACGTCCACATACTGTGATATTCTAGCATTGTTAAACATGTAAATACCGTCAACTAGGGCCCGACCGATATGGATTTTTGGGGCTGATGCTGATTCCGATTTTATGGAATAAAAAAATCTGATAACTTATATATCGGCTGATTCAATTTTTACATTTTTCAATTTAAAAAAACCTGAAATACCTGCTTTTGATGGCTTAAATATAGATCAAACACTCGTTACAAAGATATAAATTGAAGGAAGAACATTTTACTATTTTCAAATACTTTAATTATCAGAAATTGTGTGGAACAAGCAGCATATGAACAATTTGAACACAAAATAAATCAAAATATGATGTGCAAAAAGGCAGTAAACCTCTGGGAAATAAAATAATCATGCAAAGTCTAAATGAATTCACATGTATGTTCACAGTACCAGAGTTCTTCTTATTATTGCCAATTTAACAGACGTAGGTTATAGTGCAAAAATTACAACATATTTGAAAACAAACAATAAAAAGGTAAATGCCAAAGATTGAGGTATTTCGTTATGTGGGGCAAGCAGCATAAGAACAATTCAAACATAAAATAAATCAAAAATATGTAGTGCAAAAAAGGTCATTTCTAAGTAAAACACCATATTCCCTGCATTTTATTAGTGATGAAAATATAAGTGTCAACTTTTGGCCGATTGCAGATTATTCTCTAAAGGCTATAATCAGCCGATTAAATCGTCAGGGCGATAAATCGGTCGGGCCCTACGGTCAACCCCATTTTCTTTCCAAACTAAATTTGTCTGACATAAGAGCTCAACATCTTTCTGACGTCACATTGATGTCAGGTGCCAGCTGGGAGTATTATTCCTGCAACCACATCAGCGAGTGTTGACACCAGTGCAGCAGTGACTCAATGTGCAGTTGCTATCAAAGGGATAATCTGCTGATTCTCAACCAGCTTTGTATCATCACAATGTGGAGAGTATGACTTGTGGTCAGTATCCCTCCATCAGACCAGCAGACTTCTGCTTCCTCTGAGGGCAGATTGTACCTCTGCATTTTTGTACGCTCGCCATAACAGACACAAAGAGTGCAGAAGCTCACTGAGAGACTCTCTCTTTCAATCTCAGGTCAAACTAGAGCTAGGCAGAGCTGATCAGATATACACTAAGATTCTGTTTCAGTATGGCCTGTTTGTTTTTACCAAAAATGTCCAGAAACATTTTTAATTAGTTGCTTGTGAATCTCTTTACAAAAAAAACTTAAGATCTTTGATAAAAAAAACTCCTTCTCTTATCATCACTGCAACATCCCAGTGCGCCACAACCTCCTGAGCCTCGACAGTTTTCCCACCTTCAAACTTGCACGTTCTGTATATAAGATCTTGAATGGACTTGCACCTCCACCTCTGAGTCAGTTTTTTAAGCGTAAGTCAATCAGTAATGCCTCCACTAGAGCAGGCTCAAGAAGAGACTGAAATCCCGTTCAGACGCACTTCATTCTCTCCAACTGTCTTATCTGTCAGAGGCAGTAAAATCTGGACTCCGTGAGAGATTCAGAGATAAGAGATGCTCCAGCTGTTCCATCTTGAAAAAAAGCATTTACAAGGCTGGCTCAAGCTTTTTATATCAATGAGCACTGCAGCACTTTATAACGTTATTTATACCCACACTCACATAAATTATGACTATCATCATGAACAGGTTTTGCATTACTTTGCCTCACTTTTTACCACATCAAAATCATGCTGCACTGTGTTATACTGCACTGAATGTATTCGTCACACTTGTATTTTCTGTTTTGCACCAAATGTGTTGTCCTTGTTTTGTATCACTGTCTGTTTTGATGGTTGTCCTTGACTACCTGTTTTTGTTTGATGGACTTTAATGACTTTGGGGTGTTTTTTTTTTTTACAAGATTCAGATTAATAACACAAACACCAGTTAAGATAACTGACACTTCCTTGTTGATCCTGAGGGACTTCATAGCTGTGTGTTTACCAGCTGCAGCACTGAAGTGATGGACACACTAATGCATCAATAATTAGAATCCAATAATATCACACTGTGAAATGAGCCATTCTGCAAAATGACTACTTTGATTTTGGTACTTTAATAAATGCTGATGCCAACACTTGTGCACATGTACTTGAGTAAAATTTGAAGGCAACACTTTCACCTCTTCAGTTAAAGTATCTGAGTACTTCCTCCAGCTGACATACCTCTCCCATCTGCAGGTGGATCCTGCTGGGATTAATGCGATGAAGGTCGCCAATGAAAGGAAGAGCACACGGTCCTGGAGGAAAGTTTGGCGGCGCTCTGTTCTTCAAAACATGAACCAGCAACAGAAAGACACACAGAAATATCAAAACACTGCTGCCGTCCATCCACTCAAAGCCCAGGACACTGTGCAATGTCTCCATCTCTCCATCTGCAGCTGTGACTGAACTCTGTGCAGTGTGTCAGTGTGTCTTGTGGGCGGAATGTTTTTCTATTCTAATCAGTGTCATCTCAGGATAAGACTTCCGGGTTACATGCCTGACCTTCAAAATAAGAGCAAACAAAACATATGTGACTGCATTTTGCGACACAGTTAAAAAAAACCTTTATCGAGCAATACAATGTCTGTACAAAACCAGAAGACAACAAAACATGAGAGCTGAAAACATGAATTGCAATGAAAGGTGAGTGTCGTTCTACAGAAGCTGAGAGTTAAATAATTAAAATATCAAAACTTATATGTTGAGAATTGTTAGAATGAATAAAGCAAGAACGGACATAAGAAAAAAATACAAAAACAAACAAACAGTTCATTTCACATCAGATATCTTTTTTTATAATATTCTAAAAACCTGTTACTTTTGTTTTATAAGAAAAGGTGGTAAAAGGAGCAGATTTATTGTGTGGTTCATATACACACACACATATATATATGTATATAACAAGTTAAAGTTATTATAATGTTTACGCATTACTTTAATGTTGCAGCAAGTAAAGGTTCAGCTGATTGTAACTACTGGGTAGCTTTATCTTTCATAATACATATTCATTTATTAGTTGATTGTGTTTTGATGGTTGAGGGGACAGTATATATATCTTTATTTACAGTCTATGTTCACTCCCAAATAAAAAAATTACGGTGGCTGACAAGGACAAACGCGATGCAAATAGAGAAATGCACTGCATATGGGAAAACAAATGCAACGGGAAAACGTTGCATATACAGAAACGTGCTGCAAATAAAAAAACAAATGCAAAAAGAAAATGCTGCATATACAGAAACCTGCTGCAAATAAAACAAATGCAAAAAGAAAACGCTGCATATACAGAAACCTGCTGCAAATAAGAAAGCAAATGCAAAAAGAAAATGCTGCATATTCACTCACACAACGGACAGGCCAGGCCTCCAGTGCTGAGCTTCCACCCAAGAGACAGACGAGTGAGCGAGAAGAAGAAAGGTATGTTTGGAGGAAAGTTGGAGCCGCGACAGGCAACACTGAAAGGTACGTATTCTTTTTTATTTTTCTTTCTTTCTTGTTTTTCACATGCGGCCCTCAGCTTTTACTGTATCATGAAAGTGAAGCTGATTTACACAGCTGACGTTAGCGTGCTGGAGACTTTGAGCTCTACACGAGTAGTGTATCCGTAGTAATGTAATCTATTTTTCCGAGCATATTTTGGTGTGAGTAGCAAAGTGTTGGAGATATAAGAGATTTAAGAGATGTTGGCCTTCTCTTAAATATAATGGAACTAGCTTGTGTTGCTTAAAGCGCCCAAAAAATTGAAAAATGCACAGATATTATTGCTTCTCAAAGTCAAGGATGTTTCCTTGGTAGGACAGGTGCTACAGAGGACAGGTTTGACTCCTCCCTTCAGTAAACATACACCGGAGCAGGCTAACAAGTACCCAGGTGTGCTCACTGAAGAGGCCCCGCCTTCAATTCTGGCAAAGCTTTTGCAAAGAATTGTGGGTACTTCATGCCTGCTAAGGATACATAATGCATGCTTGAAAATTCTCTTAAGAAAGGACCGTGTCCTCGTATTTGTAGGATCCTTGACATTGAAAGAGTCCTGCGGCAGGATTCGATGAGCCATTTAAAGATCCTTCCTTGACTTCGAGAGGCACCAACTGTCTCTTTCAGGATCATGTTATTTCACAGCAGGCGTATTGAGCAGGCATTTTATTTTTTTCAAGTTGCTCAGAGTTCTCTTAATGGAGTCTAGAGTCTTAAGAAGTAGATAGGAATGTTCTAAAACAGATAAAGTAATGTAGGAAGAACCACCATCCTAACAATAGTCACACAGCCGAAGAAAGTTTTCATTTATCTGTCATTATAACCACTTTTTGATGCATTACAAGATAACTGTAGTTAGACACAGGGACTCTTTGTGTTGGCGATGGTTCAGTTTGGGGCAGGCGGTGGTTCATCGTGGTACGGCACAGAGGCGGTAAGGTTTGGGACACAGAGTGGCTCCTAACTTGTAATCCAGACTGGGCTGCTCTCCAGCAGGTGCTGAGAAAGAAAACCTCTGAAGGAGGGAGGTGAAGAAGAGGAATAACTCCATCCTGGCCAGCTGCTCCCCGAGACACACTCGCTTACCTGACAATACACAACAGATGAGTTATATTGTCTTTCTGTTGTACATGCTTACTCTCGGTAAAATTATTGAAAAATGTAACATCTCGTTCCACTCCTATGCTGACGACACACAGCTGTATCTCCCTCTCAAGACTAAACAGTGCTGCCAGTCTTATAAACTGCCTCGAGGACTAGAGAATGGCGTCTCTCCACTGATTGCCTGTAAAGCTCAGATCTGACTTTCAGGTTCTCCTGTTTGTTTACAAAGCCCTTAATGGTCTGGCCCCGTCCTACATCCCAGACCTGTGGAACAGCATCTCCCTACCAATCAGATCTGCCCCCTTCATTGACTCTTTTAAGTCCAGGTTCCAAACCCACTTTTATTCATCAGTGTTTGAGTCCCCCTGATGTGGCTTTCCCTGATGCATGCCTGTGTGTGTTGTGTCTCTAAATGTGTGAGCTGTGTACTTGAATGATATGTCGCTCTCATGTGTGTTTTGGTCAGAGTGAGTTGTTTTTAAATGTGGGTTAGGGTTAGCTGCTATAAATAAATAAATTTGATTTTGAACAAAGTCACACAATTTCTCCTTTGACCACATGATAATGCTGCAGCTCAGAACATATAACTCAGTTTTACACTACTGACTGACCTGCTGAAAAGGGGAGGAAGGCCTCTCTCTTCCTAAATTTGCCATCCTGGTCCAGAAAATGTTGAGGGTTGAAGGAGTGTGGAGTTTCCCACATCGTCTCATCACGTAGAACTGAGGTCAGCGTGGGCAGGACAGGGGTGCCCTGAGAAAATATCATGAATGAAAACAATAAATGGAAGTACTTCCTCTGGCAAGTTTGTTTTAGTCAGTATTGGGGTCGTATCTCAAACAATCAATGTATTACACATTACTCATTACTGTTTTCAAATGCACTACGGTGGAAAGTAATTTGTTACGCTGCTTTGTGTTGCCTGAGATGCATTGTCATGTATCTGCCAGTTAACAATACAACTAGTGATGCACCAATTTATCGGCCAAACATCGGTATTGGCCAATATTCACCTTGTTGACTGTGAATGTTTTTCTGTTGTGTCGCATCAATTTTGGCCAAAATTTGCCCCAAAAAATGTTGCAGGTGAAGGCCAGAGGGGCTCCTTTATTCTATAATCTATCTATAGATGCATCCCTAAATGTAACGCTAAATGTTGCTCACATACTGTAAAGCAATCACATGTGCATCATGTACCTTTGGCAGTGTGTACTTGTCCAGTGTGGTGTCCTTGTTTGTCATGTGGAGCAAATTGAGGGGAATGATGTCGGCCATCCTCTGGATCTCATGGATGACGGCATCAGTATAGGGCATGTTTTCTCTGTCAGTCATCGAGGGCTGTTTGGATGAACCAACGACAGTATCTATCTCAGCCTGGACTCTCTCTGCACACAGTGACAACAGGAAACAGAGTGAGGCTGAGTGCTGCGTGGACGACTGAGGGGATAAAGCAGGGACCCAAAGGAACCTCTGATACTTGTCAGGACACTAACAGTTGGGACAGATATTACTCATACACACACACACACACACACACACCTTGTATGTGAGGGTAGTAGATCATGTACAGCAGTCCCCAGTGTAAAGTCGTGGTCGTAGTTTCAGTTCCAGCACCAAACAGGTCCAGAGCACAAATACTCAAATTCTCTAAATCAAAACCAGAGTCTTTGTCCTTCATCTGTCAATAACACAAAGCACAGCTTGTAGTGTCGGTTGACATATTTCATCAGCAGATGCAAAGAGAACAAACACAACACAAACATAAAAACACTCACCTCTTCCATCTCAGCGAGGAAGCAGTCGATGTAGTCTCTTGGTGAGGACGGGTCAAAGCTCCCTCTGTGTTCACTGACCTTGGCTTGTACAAAGTCAATCATATATTGTGTCATAGTGAAGATCTTCCTGTGAGGTCCAGGCAGCCACTTCATCAGCCAGGGTATTGCGTTATAAATCTACAGAGCATGACGACCAGATCATCAGCAAACAGGTAACAGACCCAAGTGGAGGCTAAACTAATTTATCAGTTTTGGATTTGTCAAAAAGCACTACCCATAAATCACAGTGAATCAATACTGCAATATAATGAGTATTTACACTTTAGATATTTATAGTATAGGAGTCTGCTATAGAAGACATCTCCTAAGATGGTTGAGAATGACCAAGCTAAGATCCTGCAGGACTTCTAGATCCAGACTGACAAACTGGCGATGACTAACCAACCAGACATTGTATTGATCGACAAACAGTGCTGATAAATGTAGCAATCCCAAGCGACAGCAACATCAGGAAGAAGGAACAAAAGAAGCTTGAGAAATACGAAGGACTGAAAGAGAAGCTAGAAAAGATGTTTGAAGCAAAGGCAACAGTGGTGCCAGTGGTAACTGGAGCACTCAGTGCTGTGACCCCCAAACTGGGAGAGTGGCTCCGGCAGATTCAAGGAACAACATCTAACGCCTCAGTCCAGAAGTGTGCAGTCCTAGGAACAGCTAAGTTACTGCGCAGAACCCCCAAACTAGTGGTTTGGTTTGTCCATTCTGGGCTATTGTAGAAACATGGCAGTGCAACAAAACAATCTCTGTAGACGATTACCTGCTGCCTATGTAGACTCATTATAAGGTAACAAAAGCATGATTCCTATTTTAAGGTGATTATACACCAAAGAAAACATACTGATTATATTATATTCCATTTTGGCTAATTTATCCTCCTAAATCCTACACACTGGATCTTTACAGGATCAATCCCGATTTTAAAAAAGATCACTGCATCTACAAAGGAGGCTCACCTGTGCCCACACGCCTCCCTCTAAGTGCACTAGCTCACTGAAGTTCTTCAGAATACTCTGGTAGTGTTTGTCAGTGTACTCAAAGCGATCTCCAAACACCAGGCAGCAGATGATGTTGGACACAGCGTTGTTTAGCAGCGGCTGGGCGTTAAACGGCTTCCCTGTAAAATAAAGACAAAATGTAGACAAGACACGCAGGAAAGTCAAAACATAAAATGTGCAATGAGCCACAGGCAGAAAAAGACGTAATGATTGTGGGTGATTAACAGGTTGGACACACACATTGCCATGTGCGGCCTGTCAGATAATAAAGCAGGGAAACAGAGTCACATGGTCTAAGGTGCACGGTCCAGTGCTCCACAGTGTTTGTTCTGTGGGGCAAAATTGACAAGAGATCACATGAACTATAAGACACATTATTAATTAGCTGTTGCTTGTTGAAAAGTGAAATGTGTTCAGTGCCTTGCTGAAGGGCAAAAGCCTCAGTGAGATAATGGCACTCCTGCTGGATGGATGTCTCCAGCGTCTTCTTGCCCAAACCGAAGTTTTTGAGTGTACGAAGAGCAAATCTCCTCTGCTCCTTCCATGGAGGGCCATTTCGTCCCACCAGACCTTTGGAAACAGAAACCAGTTATTAGACCAGAAGTAATTGGAAATGAGTATAACTAACAGACAGCTTGATGCTGCTACCATAACAATATACTAACAAGCGACTTTTTAAACAAAACACAACACACGCTACCTTTACTCTGATATAATGCTTCAAACAGTGGCACAGAGGGGCGATCTGTGTAGTCCTCTCCTCTTTGCACCAGGGCCTCTCTCACAAGCTTGTAGCCATATAGGACTACAACTCTTCCACCAAAGATCTGGAGGCTGAAAATGTTTCCGTATTTCTCTGCAAACTGAGCACACAGAGCAGACTGGTGTTTTTGGTTCACTGAGGATGACACCCACAAAAAAAGAGTCTAGCTTCAGAGGGCTGCAGCACAAACATGCACCTGGGTCACAGGTTAATGTTTAACATCTGGATTTGACTAGTGTAGCCTCTTTAAAAGTTAGCAGTGTTGATACCAGCGGAAATATTTCTTCTTCTATCCTAAACTCCCTCATCGTTATTTTGAGGTATAACATCCTGGTTCACTGCTTCATCCTGAAACAAGTGGCTGCAGCTGTTTGAATAATGCAGCAAAGTTTTCTCACTGCGCGGCAGCTGCAATGTGCAACGTGTGGACTCTTGCCTTGCCTTGACTTTGAGAAGCACCAACTCTTTTCTGACCTATACAAGACTGGGAACATCAGCAACCTGATCTTCCTCACAGACCAGCTAATGGCATGGTGCTGCGCCATCAGTACCCACTACCCCTCTGTGAAGAAAGAGGACATCTGTATTGGCTGGACGCTCAAAATCAATGAGGTGGAGGACTCAGAAACTGTCATGATGACAGTCAACGAGTGTAAGAATGGGAATGTCTTAGTGCAGGGGAACCTCAGACAGTTTGAACTGGACTTTCTCCTTATAAAGTAAAGGGCCGCGGCGTCAGTGACTTAGTGGATAGAGCAGGCGCCCCATGTACAAGGCTGTTGCCGCAGTGGCCTGGGTTCGAATCCGGTCTGTGGCCCTTTGCTGCATGTCATCCCCCCCCCCCCCCCCCCCCCCCTCTCTCTCCCCCTTTCACACTTAGCTGTCCTGTTCATTAAAGGCAAAGTGTCCCCCCCCAAAAAATATCTTTAAAGGAAAGGGCCCAATAGGAGAAGCCTGCCCCCACCAACAACACCCACACACTGAGCTGCCCCACTTCTGACCAGCCCCCTGAAGAGTACGAGCCCCCCAGTCCAGCCCAGACCCAGAACCCACCAACTCAACAGCCTCCATCTACCCACAGCCCACAGATCAACAACACCCCTCACCACTTCATATCCCTAGGACCACAAAACTTTGGAATAATTCGTCATTATAAATCCAACATGCAGAGCTAAACGGGGACTGTTGGAGTACAATTAAATATTTATTAAGTACTGCACAATGAGGTCCAATCATTTACAGAACTTCGGCATAAATTCACATTGACTAATCAGGATTTATTTTAGACATATACAACTGAAAAATTGGATTACTGAGCATTTTGATTTACACTATGACTTGGTGCCAGGGCCAGGGGTATGACATGCAACATAGGTCCCGAGGTTGAGATAGAACCTTGGACTTTGCAGTTAAAGCCTATGGCATAGCCTGTAATCACATGGCTATCACAGCACTCCATATTTTACAAGTATAATAAATCTTTGATCCTGTGTAAATTAGTCTTCGGTTTGAGTTAACGATTAACTACATGCTCCAGATCTGAAACTTGTTGTACAGCAGCTCTGAAATGTTGTTTTTCCCTTTCTGGATTTTGTAATCACAGAGGTAGAGTCTTTTAAATAGCCTCAGACATTTTATTTCACTGAATGGGTTTTATACTGTACATTCAATGATAGATTGTAACTATGTACATTTACTCAAGTATTGCACTATTTTAAGGTTCTTGTTCTTCACTTATTTTCTGCTACTTTATACTTCTACTCCACTACAACTCAGAGGGAAGTTGTACTTCACTACATTAATATAATACCTGTGGTTACTTGAAAGATTCAGATTAATGATACAAATACCAGTTAAGATAATATTTTATTGATCCTGAGGAAATTCAATAGCTCCACACACACTTGTGCACTCTGATACATACCTCTCCCATCTGCAGGTGGATCCTGCTGGGATTAATGCGATGAAGGTCGCCAATGAAAGGAAGAGCACATGGTCCTGGAGGAAAGTTTGGCGGCGCTCTGTTCTTCAAAACATGAACCAGCAACAGAAAGACACACAGAAATATCAAAATACTCCTGCCGTCCATCCACTCAAAGCCCAGGACACTGTGCAATGTCTCCATCTCTCAGTGTGTTTACTTTACAGTCTTTGTTACTGTGAATGAACAGCGCTTCATAAAAGCCAATAAATAGGCATAATGTGATTTCAGGAGGATAAGACTTGTGATCTGTGTGCCTGACCTTCAAAATAAAAGCACAACCAAAATACAGGGAGACATTTTTGGCTTTAGTACTCAGATCTTTTATTCATGTAAAAGTAGCAAAACTCAACAGCTTTTTCTTAACTTCAGATACTCAAAGTTTTCCTTATGCAGAATAGACCATTTTAGAATCATATATATATATATATATATATATATATATATATATATATATATATATATATTAAATCTTTGAATTAGGTCAGAACCCAGCCAACATTTGTATGTTTGTCCCATGTGGGTAGTAAATGAGCTGAAAAACGGGCCCCCAATGGGACTGTCCACAGGTTCCATATAGGCCCCATGCCATTTGACCACATGGTGGATTATCCAAGTGGGGCCCATATAAGATGCCCATTTTGGACCTGTACACTCTTGGTACCCAGGTGGCACTAGAATAACTCATGTGGGGCCAACTTGGGGAAACCTACCCATGTGGGTGATTGACCCTTCACTAAGTCCCGCCCCTAGATAGACTGTCCACAGGTTCCATATAAGCTAAGCCCCATCACCCCTTTGTGATGGTCCGACAAGCTGTCGCAGTAAACATGGAGCTCACACTGTCACTAACTGCACTCCCTGAAGAAATCATATTTTTGGAGAAATGAAAGAGTGATGTCAGAGAGAAGCAGACAGGGGCGTCTACAGTGTGTGTTTGAAGGATATATCCATGATGTCAAACTGACTCAGCAGCAACAACAGGTTAAACAGACAAAGATAGTTAGAAGCTAAAGCCGAACTATAGGCTACAGATCACAGTGTAAATGTGAACCACCACATCACAAGACAATTAATATAAAGGGAAACTTTGCTGATATTGAACCAGCTGTGTGGCATCGCAGTGTGTGCAGATGAACTGTTTTTGGCCTCACCCCCGTGCTGCAGCCAGCACTGATCTCCGGAGGATGTCAGTTTCCCTGCTGGTCTGAACTGGCCGATGCTACGTTATACTTGGCCAGTCTGTGTCGAGAGACGGGACTTAGTGAAGGGTCAATTACCCTAGTGCCACCTGGGTACCAAGAGTGTACATCTTATATGGGGCCCACTTGGATAATTCACCCATGTGGTCAAATGGCATGGGGCCTATATGGAACCTGTGGACAGTCCCATTGGGGGCCTGTTTTTCAGTCTATTTACTACCCACATGGGACCCACATTCAAATAGGAACTAGCCTATAGATTAGGGATCAGCAGCCTCAGGCAGCTTAACCAATAGCACACTAGCAGTAAGGCAAGGCAATTTTATTTATATAGCACCATTCATACACAACAGTAAATGTCCAAGAGAGTTTTTCGGAAAGCTTTAAGTGGCCTCTCACCCAAGTGCCTGATTACCTCCTTAAAAAATAAAAGCAGTCTGTCGAGACCTACAGAGTTCTGCCTCTGATGGGCCAGTACTCGTTGCTTTCTTTACAGAATGCAGGTGAGCGAAAAAATAGTGCTGCCGGAGTGGGCTCTGCAGACGAAAGTGAAAGTAAAGGTTGAGGCATTCCAGCTCTCATGGACACGAGTGGGGTTTGTTCTTTAGATGGACTGTGCCCAGTGGTATGGTGGTAGTTGATGAGGTAGGCGCACTCCTGCGTACATGGTTAGGTTACCTAGGAGAGGGTGGGTATGCTCTCCTACATATTCCAGTGGCTTTTTGGCCGATAGGTGGATATACAGCAAACAACCATGCAACAGCCACCGTGCAGGTCTACGGGAAAGTCTGTTTGGCCCACAGGGCATCATGTGACAGGTGTAATTACACTGCTTGGCCACTCTGAAAACTGACCTCAAAGCCTCAAAGGTTCTCTTATTTCCAGGTTATTTTAAACTATTAAAACATGGTTAAGAGTAGTCTATCCTCCTGAGACCCTGTGTCCTCATGAGGACGTCACATTTTGGGTTTACTTGACCTTATACTTCATTCTATTTAACTGAGACCTGTTGTCCTCAATCATGGACACTTTTTTGGCCATCTAGTGGCAGTAAGAGCACAAAACACTAATCCATGTAAATATAAGATGGCAGCCATCTCTGCCAAGTCAGTCTGCAGACGATCCTGACACAGAAGTGGACGAGGTCCAAACCTGATCACATTTTATGGCTGAAACTTATTTATTTATGATTAATAATGTTCGTAGTTTGATATGGAAACAGATTTCACCAATTTCAGCAACAGTAACAAGATTAGAGGCTGTTAATTAGGATGTTCTTGGCTGAAGACATTGGGACATTATTATCGTCTCGTTTACGGATACTGGGGCTTTATTATTGTTGACAATGTTTAGATTTTTTTCACTTATTGGGTCCTGCTGAGCCCAAATAGCTCGGGGAAAATAAAAAAGCATATACAATTTAATGGTATTGTTGCAGTAAGTCGAGGGTGTTGGTTTCATTTCAATATTTTGGGGGACAGATTTGAAATGGAGGGTCAGGGATCCTCTGCCAGAAAATTTGGTGCATCAAAGTCTTAGTTTCCGGCATTCTGGTGAATGCTTATGAAACAATTTATAGTATAAATGTCTTTAAGTCCTCTACTACTTTCATGTTGCAAGCACATGTTCTGAATACTGAGGGCGACATCCCTAACCTGGAAATCCAGATGCCCTGCACCTAGTAAACTCGAATTTGCTCTGCACGGGGATCTGGCCCCGATGAGCAGAGCCCGGTGAATCGCCAACGGACCAATCAGATCAGTCTATCTGACAGAGGCAGGCTCTAGGCGGGCGTAACATGATGAGGACAGCACTGCGCCGCAGGAGTCGAAAAGTAAACAGCCAAGATGGCAGCTGCCGAAGGACCGCGTCCATTTGATTTAGCTTTGGAAGAAACGCTAAGCCAACTACACTTATCCTTTTCCCTGAGAGAGAAACAGAAGCCTGCCCTCGAAGCCTTCATTTCCAGGAAGGACGTTTTTGCCGTTTTTCCAACAGGATACAGCAAAAGCATAATATATCAGTTAGCCCCACTGGTCGGCAAACATAGTGACAGGAACAGCATTATGTCATTAAGAAGTACAGAAGCAAAATCATGAGGTGGAGGTGAAACGTCTCTTCTACCTTTATCACTGATTATTACTGAATTATTTTCATGCTGCACCCTTTGATACTGGGTCAGAAGTAACTCGTATTTTGAGATCATGACATCTACTCAACACATCTGTTACATACACCATAACAATACATCTATTGTACAAGGTAAAACTTACACTGTATTCCAGATTACTGACATTATTTTAACTGAACTGATCAGGAAGCCTCCTTGTGTCCATAACACACACTGCACACAGTCAACAACCAGCTGGAAGAGCTCAAGCTGCAGCCTTGTTTTTCACTTCAGAGGTTGTGAGAGGTCACCAGCGTTATGTAACACTATGGGGCTTTTTTTTTCCAACTTCCTCATCAGATAACATGAGACACATCCTGTCTGCAGGAGCAAAAACATGTCACAGTGAGCCTTTTGTAGTCACTCGTTGTTGAGAATTGGGACAATACCTTACTTTTTGGGTTTTTAATTTTTACTCTTCATTAATGTTGGGAAAATATATTTTAAAAATTCAGCTTCTAAACTATCAAACCTTTTAAAGAGCCAACCTCCCAGTAATTTCATTTTTTCTTATATAGTGTACATGATGAGTATCAGAGCTGACGTCTTATGTTATTGACAAGAAGTTATATATTGATTTATTTCACAGCAGTCATAGTGATCAGCCATTTTATTTTTCAGAGTTGCTCAGAGTTAGCAACATTATTTAATGCAGTGGTTCCCAAATGGTGGGTCGTGATCCAAAAGTGGGTCCCGGGTCGACTCTGAATGGACAGCAAATGACTCGCAAATGTGTCAAGTTTGTAAAAAAAACCGTTTTATTTTAAAGTACAGTTAACTTCCAGCACAAGCTCTTATTCTGAAGTGTCGTTTCCTGCTGTAGAGTGAGTGAATAACCACAGTAGACAGCAAAGTAGCTCAACAACATGGCCAAACGCAAGTATGACATTGAACACATTAAACTTTGTGGTAGTTGATAGCATATCACAGGACTCAATCTCAGGCCACCTGGGCCCGAAAGTGTTTCCTCGGATGTGGTTCCAGAAAACCCACATTCTGTCATTACAGGTCCAATAATAATGTCAAAAGACACAGAGGCAAAGACCCCGTCAGCCGTGGGCTTCTGTAGGTGTGTCTCAGAGATGGCAGAAGGCTTGTTGGCCCAGACAAAGGGCATAATGACGGAGTCTAGAGTCTTAAAAGAAGATGTGAAGAAGACAGGGATGTTCTGAAACAGATAAAGAAATCTGGGAAGAACCACCACCCTAACATTATTCACACAACCTATTAAAGAAAGACGAAGAAGTTTCCATTTATCTATTATTATTGTTATTAACGATAACTGTAGTTAGACACATGCCCCCAATATCCAAATGGATCCCTTACAGACTGGTTGACTCAAGCTCTAATCCCTTACAGACCTAGGACCAATTCAGGTTCAGAGCTAACCTGAT
Source organism: Epinephelus cyanopodus (assembly GCA_026686955.1). Taxonomy (NCBI): domain Eukaryota; kingdom Metazoa; phylum Chordata; class Actinopteri; order Perciformes; family Serranidae; genus Epinephelus; species Epinephelus cyanopodus. The sequence continues at coordinate 2,455,520 of CM048920.1, forward strand.
GGAGAATTGGGACATCACTTCCCCTCACAGGCCAAGCCAAGGGCTAAGGGGAAGAAATGGAATTGGTCCTAGGTCTGTAAGGGCTCAGGACTTGAGTCAACGAGTCTGTAAGGGATCCATTTGGTTATTGGAGGATGGACTCTTTGTGTTGGTGATGGTTCAGTTTGGGGCAGGCTGTGGTTCATCGTGGTACGGCACAGAGGCGGTAAGGTTTGGGACACAGAGTGGCTCCTAACTTGTAATCCAGACTGGGCTGCTCTCCAGCAGGTGCTGAGAAAGAAAACCTCTGAAGGAGGGAGGTGAAGAAGAGGAATAACTCCATCCTGGCCAGCTGCTCCCCGAGACACACGCGCTTACCTGACAATACACAACAGATGAGTTATACACACACTATTTACACTTTGACCACATGATAATGCTGCAGCTCAGAGTCTGAAACAACCAAAGAACACAGTGAGACATGAAACCTGACTCCCTCTTATGTACAGGAAACTGTTAAATAACATATAACTCAGTGTTAGAGACGACTGACTGACCTGCTGAAAAGGGGAGGAAGGCCTCTCTCTTCCTAAATTTGCCGTCCTGGTCCAGAAAATGTTGAGGGTTGAAGGAGTGTGGAGTTTCCCACATCGTCTCATCACGTAGAACTGAGGTCAGCGTGGGCATGACAGGGGTGCCCTGAGAAAATGCCAAGAATGAGAGCAGTTAACGGAAGTCTTTCTTCTGGTGAGTTTGTTTTAATCATCACTGGAGTCCTATCTCAAAAAAATCAATGTATAACACATTACTCATTACTGTTTTTACACCTTTACGAGAATGGGACATGCATACGTACGTACGGACAACCCAAACACGTGAGCACAGGTTAGCAGGTGCTGGGCGAGTGGGCCAACTCTGCTTTATCCAGAGGTTTTAGTTTTAATCACCTGGTCTGTTGGTTTTTGAGAGGAGGAGACCTCTGTGGATCATTCTGCTCCTGGTAAAAACCTCCTCAACAATGAACGCTGAAGGAATCCTGACCAGGAGAAGTTTCAGCTCGGTGCAATCTGCATCCTGACTAATTCTCCCTAAATCTTAAACATTTTAAAGGTTGTTTCATAAATCTGTATATTTGAAAACACAGTGTAATGAATGTGCATCACATGTGCATCATGTACCTTTGGCAGTGTGTACTTGTCCAGTGTGGTGTCCTTGTTTGTCATGTGGAGCAAATTGAGGGGAAGAATGTTGGCCATCCTCTGGATCTCATGGATGACGGCATCAGTATAGGGCATGTTTTCTCTGTCAGTCATCGAGGGCTGTTTGGATGAACCAACGACAGTATCTATCTCAGCCTGGACTCTCTCTGCACACAGTGACAACAGGAAACAGAGTGAGGCTGAGTGCTGCGTGGACGACTGAGGGGATAAAGCAGGGACCCAAAGGAACCTCTGATACTTGTCAGGACACTTACAGTTGGGACAGATATTACTCATACACACACACACACACACCTTGTATGTGAGGGTAGTAGATCATGTACAGCAGTCCCCAGTGTAAAGTCGTGGTCGTAGTTTCAGTTCCGGCAATGAACAGGTCCACAGCACAAAAACTCAAATTCTCTAAATCAAAACCAGAGTCTTTGTCCTTCATCTGTCAATAACACAAAGCACAGCTTGTAGTGTCGGTTGGCATATTTCATCAGCAGATGCAAAGAGAACAAACACAACACAAACATAAAAACACTCACCTCTTCCATCTCAGCGAGGAAGCAGTCGATGTAGTCTCTTGGTAAGGACGGGTCAAAGCTCCCTCTGTGTTCACTGACCTTGGCTTGTACATAGTCAATAATAGATTGTGTCAGAGTGAATATCCTCCTGTGAGGTCCAGGCAGCCACTTCATCAGCCAGGGTACTGCGTTATAAATCTACAGAGCATGAAGACCAGATCATCAGCAAACAAACCCTGTGAGTCAACTTATCTGTCTGCTCAAAGGTCTTCTCTCAACATCAGGCATTCAAAGAGAGGATCATATGAGTGTGTGTAACTTTAAAAAATTAAGATTATTATGTCAATCAAGACTGGTCTTTGTATAAACTACTTAATCTTCTGTAGGTAACAAATAATTTTAATGTAAAGTCAACCTAAATTTAGCAAGTACAACACCACAACACCATTAAGCTGACTTCACTTGCAAAATGTATTTTTTACATACAAAGAATTAAGTTTATACAAAGATGAGCCTCGCTTGTTTGTTCTGCATAATTATCTGATGCAAAAAGTTGCCTTAATTTTCTTAGGTATATCAAACACAATATATTTTTCATCCTGCCTCTTCTTAAACACATTTAGCATAATATTACTATCTTACTATATAATGACGAAAACTGTGTGTGTGTGTGTCTGTGTGTCTGATCCACGTTTTCTCCTCACCGACTTGGTCAATCCATGTGAAATTTGGCACAGTGGTAGAGGGTCATGGGAGGATGCCAATGAAGCAATATTACATCAATTGGCCAAAGGGGGGCGCTATAGCAACCAGAGCATGTGAAAGGAGCGGAGCGGGAAGCAGAAAGATTTTGTGTTGAGCGAGGAGCGGCTATTTTTTTTAAAAGGTGGAGCGGAGCCTTATCTCTCGCTCCAATTTCACTCCGGTCGCTCATGCCCCACCCAGAATGCATCTTTGCACCTGCGCACATCCACACTATTTTCTTTCAAAACTATGGAGTTTACTGTGTGTAAAAGAAACTGAGAAGAGAAGCAGCAGTACTGTGGAGAACGGTCCCTAACTGCAGGGAGAGGGGAAAGGGCTTCCCCGGAGAATCTACCAAGCTCATGTTTTATTTGTGAACAGAAGATTACAGGTTAGGGCAGTACGACACAGTTTTTTTCAGTGGAGTGGTGAGCTAGTAGAGTAGGATAAAATTTATGATGGAGCGGAGTGAAGAATGCACAGAACCAAGCGGAGCAGACGAGCGGCACAAAGTGACAGGTCCGCAAGCGAGGAGCGGAAATTTTCACCCGGTCCGCTCACATGCTCTGATAGCAACCAATTGAAATGTCAAACTTTGAATGGGCATATCTCATGCCCCGTATGTCGTAGAGACATGAAACTTTGCACAGAGATGTCTCTCCACATGAGGAACACATTTGCCTCAAGGACCCATAACTTCCACTTATATAGATTTTCTGCCATTTTGAATGTTTTGAAAAACACTTCAAATGGATCTCTTCCTAGGAAGTTTGAGTGATCTGCATGAAACTGAACATAATCTAGGGACCAATATCTAAAGTTCCCTCTTGGCAAAAGTTGGAAAACGTACTAAAACTGAGCTTCTATAAGGCAATGAATATTGCGGAGGGCGTGGCTCATCACATAAAGGTGTATAACATCTCAAGGGTTTCACCCATCACCACGCAACTTTGTAGGCATATGACCACACATAATCTGAGGGGACCCCTCCATTATTGACCCCATCAAACAAAATGGGGGCGCTAGAGAGCTCATTTCTTATCTAGGCCTAACCGCCATATGGATTTTTACTAAGCTTGGTAGATATGTAGAACAGGACGCCTCAAGGTGACTGGAGAAATTTAACTCTAATTGGCAACTGGGTGGCGCTATAACAACAGAAAAATGCTTCAAAATGGCTAAAATGCGACCGATGGCTGTGGCTCCCCCTGTGGACCAATGTTGGTGTTTTCTAATGTTTGGTGTGACTAAGTCATGGTATGGTCTGCTGTACATAATCACAGAAACTGTCAGTGTGTCATTCTGTCAGTCAGTCATTCTGTCTGTCCCACGTTTTTCTACTTACTGACGTGGTCAATCTATGTGAAACTGCACATAGGCATTGAGGACTGGCACAGGTAGAAGGTGACAAAGCTACCAGTGGCTATGGACTAGTAATTATTATTTATTTATCTGTTACTGTATTCCTTCTCTCGTTGACTTTTTAAATCTGTTGTTATTTTCTTTGTGTTTGCTTGTAAGGTGACCTTGACTGTCATGAAAGACTCTCTCTCTATGTCTCCAGCTGTCAGTGTCTGGTGTCAATCAAGTCATCAGCTGTTCTACAGCTGATCGACAATCAACCAACGGCACAGCAATGCATCATCTCACATTGTGAGTATGGTTCTTTTTCTGTCCTTTCATGCTGCAGCCTTGGTACCACCTCCTCTTCTAAATCACCTCCCGGTCTACTTTGACTGCAGCAACCATCACCTCCATCCTGCTGACATTCAGATGTCCCATCATCACAAATAATCTCCCTCTGGTGTCCGAGCACCAAAGACTTGTGTTAAATCTTATCAACACAAATCATCTGTTAATCTGTGCACATATATTGTGCATCCTTCTGTCTCTCCTGATTGAAACAGCCTTGAGGATTACACATTGCAACCAGCTGACTTCTCCTGGTTAGGATTCCTACAGCGTTCACTGTTCAGGAGGTTTTTACTGGGAGCCAAATTATCCACAGAGGTCTCATCCTCTCAGAAACAAACACACCAGGTGATTAAAACCAGTAGAAACACTTAATAAATCAGTTTTACTTTACAAATCAGTGTTTCCTCCTATGCTGTTTGGCACACCGCAGATGGGCTTCAAACTACGGTGGCTGACACGAAAATGCGAATGGCCCTATCTGGAGCAAGTGCTTGGTTTGTCTGTTCTGGGCTACTGTAGGAACATGGCGGTTCAACATGGCGATCTCCATAAAGGAGGACCCGCCTCCTATGTAGATAAAACAGTTCATTCTAGGGTAACGAAAACAAAACAACTCTTACTTTCATAGATTAACTGTTATGTTCCATTTCTGTCAATATATCAGACCTGATTTTACAAAGATCACTGCATCTTGTTTACAAAGGAGGCTCACCTGTGCCCACACGCTTCCCTCTAAGTACACTAGCTCGTTGAAGATCTGAAGAATATTCTGGTGCTGCTTGTCAGTGTACTCAAAGCGATCTCCAAACACCAGGCAGCAGATGATGTTGGACACAGCGTTGTTTAGCAGTGACTGGACGTTAAACGGCTTCCCTGTAAAATAAAGACAAAATGTAGACAAGACACGCAGGAAAGTCAAAACATAAAATGCACATTAAAAGTACTGAGTGTGACATATTAAATATGGATGATTAAGCCAAATGAAGCAAACAGCCTGTCAGATAATGAGGCAGGGAAACACAGAGTCACGTGGTGCATGCTTCTGTTGCAAAATTGAAGCACAGCTGAAGAGAGATCATGCTCTACAAGACGCATTATTACTAATCAGCTGTTGCTTGTTGAAAAGTGAAATGTGTTCAGTGCCTTGCTGAAGGGCATAAGCCTCAGTGAGATAATGGCACTCCTGCTGGATGGATGGCTCCAGCGTCTTCTTCCCCAAACCGAAGTTTCTGAGTGTACGAAGAGCAAATCTCCTCTGCTCCTTCCATGTAGTCCCGTTCGATATCACCAGACCTTTGGAAACACAAAACAGCGTTAGACCAGCTGGCTGAATGCTAATATGCCTATAATGGTGTCAGTTTGATGCTACCACTCTAACTAAATACTAACTTGTGACTTTTTAAACACAACACACACCTTTTCTCCCAATTAGTTCTTCAAACAGTGGCACAGAGGGGTGATCTGTGTAGTCCTCTCCTCTTTGCACCAGGGCCTCTCTCACAAGCTTGTAGCCATATAGGACTACAACTCTTCCACCAAAGATCTGGAGGCTGAAAATGTTTCCGTATTTCTCTGCAAACTGAGCACACAGAGCAATTTAGGCAATTTGTAAGAATTCTGCTGATCTGGCACGTCAGAGAATCAGTGTGCCAGAATAACTTCAGAGTTTTGTATTTGTAGGGTTGTGCTGTCAAAGGTAACAGAGCAGGAGATCGATAGACAGACACAACATGTCACTTAGATCAGTGTGTGGTTTGACACAGGACCCTGATTCCATCCCCTTCTAAAGCCCCTTAGCGGTTATCAGGGCACTCCTTAGTTCACAAGTATAATGCCGGCACGCAACTTATTTGATCCTTCGTAAATACGTTTTAGATTTAAGTGAATGATTAACTACATTTGCCATGGGAAAACGCCTGAAACATGTTGTCTAGCAGCTCTGAAATGTTGCTCTCTGGATTTTTCTTCCACACCCAGATGTATTTATTTAAGCATTTAAAAATGCAGAAAGTGGTGTACAATGTTATATGAATTAAGGCAAAGTAATACGCATTTGGAAAAGTGTAAAAATCTACATGTATCACAGTGAACACAGAGGTAGACTTGGGTGTGGTTGTTTTTTTAAATAGCCTCAGACATTTTATTGCACTGAACAGGGTGTGACACCGAGCAAAGTCATCAAGTGCATTTACTCAGTTATTTATACCTACAATTCAGAGGGAAATATTACTTCACTGCATTACTGTAATACCTTTAGTTACTTGAAAGCTTCAGATTAATAACACAAACACCAGTTAAGATAATACTTTGTTGATCCTGAAGGAATTGAATAGCTCTGTCTTTACCAGCTGCAACAGCAAAGTGATGGACACCCTAATGCATCAATAATTATAATTCAATAATACATTATTCTGAAATGGGCCATTCTGCATCATGACTACATTTTCTTTTGGTACTTTTGATGTATGTTGATGTCCACACTTTCAGACTTTCACTGTAAATTTCTGAATGAGAACTTGTACTTAAACAGTGTATTTCTACACCGTGCTGTTGCTACATCTTCTGTAGTTAAAGTATCTTTGTCCACCTCTGAGCACTCTGATACATACCTCTCCCATCTGCAGGTGGATCCTGCTGGGATTCATGCGATGAAGGTCGCCAATGAAAGGAAGAGCCCACGGTCCTGGAGGAAAGTTTGGTGGCGCTCTGTTCTTCAAAACATGAACCAGCAACAGAAAGACACACAGAAATATCAAAATACTCCTGCCGTCCATCCACTCAAAGCCCAGGACACTGTGCAATGTCTCCATAGCTTGTGCAGCGTGACTGTATGTTGTATCTTGTGTGTTTACTTTACAGAGTTAACTCTGCTGCTGTGACTGAACAGTGCTCAGTGAAGTTCAACAGCTGGGCGGGATGTTTTTACAGTCGTCTCAGTGTGCCTGACCTTCAAAATAAAAGCACAACACATAGACACAGGAATGTGTTGGCACTTTAGCACTAAGGGGCCGTATTCACAAAGTGTCCCAGTGCTAAGGGTTGCTCTTAGTGACAAAGTTCTAAGAAGATTATTAGAATTGTGATGTTTTCTTAGAAATCCCCCTTATAGTGAAGACTGGGTCCTTGTAAAGATAAATGTTATTTACTGAGCATTTCAGACATTAAAAGAGTTCTTAAGATGAAAAACTGTTAGGAGCAGGGAGGACGACTTCTGAGAGTTTCTTAAGCCCCTTAATGTTGGGCCGTTTTGCCGGCAAGCTGCGAGTGTTTCGACACACAGAGCCGGATTGGCGAGTTGATCCGAGGTGTCCAATTTTCCGCCTCGTAGGGTAGACATATTGGTGGAACCTTTTTGGTTTAAAAAGACCGAGGCAGCCTTCTGCAGCGGGAGGAGCTGTTGATGACTTGTGGGAGGAGCTGTTGATGACTTGTGGGAGGGGCTGTTGATGACTTGTGGGAGGAGCTGTTGATGACTTGTGGGAGGAGCTGTTGATGACTTGTGGGAGGAGCTGTTGATGACTTGTGGGAGGAGCTGTTGATGACGCCGCACGTGCGAGCCACTGGTGGTGGATAAACAGGAAACAGCTGATAGCAGGAATTAGCGAGCAGCTAGTAGCAAGAGGGAAACACAAACCTGACAGACACTGTAAAGATGAGCAACTGGGGAGACAAGGAATTGCGCGCCCTCCTTGTCCTCGCAAACGAAGAGGCCATTAACCGTCAGATGACGGGGACGGTGAAGGACGGGCCGACTTAGAGAATCTTGCGGCTTCCCTCCCACGTCACTGTTTACGTCACACGCTGAGCTACACGTTTTGTTACTTGCTCACGCCCCCCATTGCCCCGAAAAAGGCGCATTCTGTATAAACAAAAGTAGGCAGGTGGCATTTTGCTGCACTCCCCGATTTTGTTTTTATACCGCCAATGCTGAAAAAACACTGATTGGGCTTTCCTGCAAATTTGCACAATTCCGATCTAAAAAGGGCTTCTATCAGAGGAGAAAATGGTGGAAACAGTGGTGGTTCTAGCCTAAGTGGCGTCCTGGGCGACACCCCCCTATGGCGCAGTCAATTGGAGCGGAGCCTGTGTTGCGTTCAGGCGTTGTCACGTAAATTACAAATTCCAGCTCTTGCCGCCCACACTTTCACAGTCAGCAGTTCATTTCATTTCCACAGGGTGTCCACAGGTTTACAAAAGGGCGTGTCTGTGACAACCAGCCACACTGGTTAAAGGAATGCATCACACCTAGCCACAGGTTCGACCACACCTCCTCTACTACTTTAATTTTTGCAAGCACATGTTCTAAATACTGAGGGCGACATCCCCCCTGTGTCCCCCTGAAATCTACACCTATGGAGCAAGCAGAGGTGGAGCTACCTGTTACTACTGTATATACTACTGTGTAGCTTCATCTTTAATAATACAACCCACTTTACCTCCGCCAAGGAGGTTATGTTTTCGCCGGCATTGGTTTGCTTGTCTGCAAAATAACTCAAAAGGTTTTGAACGGATTTTGATGAAATTTTCAGGAAAGGCTGACAGTGGGACAAGGAACAGTTGATACGTTTTTGGCAGTGATCGGTTGAAGCAATGTGGATAAAATAATAAAATGGCGGGAAATCCGAGCTGCTTGGCGAAGGTCTGCGCTCTCCGAGTGCTCTAGTTTGCTGATTGTATTTCATTGGTAAAGGTGAGGGTTAGGGACAGTAAAAGCATTATGTCATTAAGAAATACAGAAGCAAAATCATGAGGTGGAGGTGAAACGTCTCTTCTCCTTTATCACTGATGATTAACTCTGCTAAGGAGGTTATGTTTTTCGCGGCATTGGTCTGTTGGTTTGTTTGTCTGTAAAATAACTCAAAAAGTTATGAACAGATTTGATGAGATTTTCAGGAAAGGTGGATAATGGGAGATGACAGATGATAAAATTTTGGTGGTGATCGGTTGAAGTAACGTGGACAAAATAATAAATAAAGTCTATGGTCTGACAGCCTCAGCAGCAATTAAGACAGATGTTCTACTTGCTAAATGTTGTTGTAATTCTAAAGTTGAAATTAATGTTCTGTGATGGAAAAAAAAGAAAGTTAAAATTGAAAAAAAACACATTATATTCTGTGTTGGTACAAAATAAAAACGTAATAAATACACACAGTGTCTCCATGGTGAAGGCATATATAACCTAATAATGATAGTGATGCAAAAACCTAATTGTGATGCAGGCTGCAAAATCTAATGCAGAGGGGGAGGGAATATCACCTACTTGGTGGAGGTCGGCACTCTCTGAGTGCTTTTCTAGTTACTGAATTATTTTCATGCTGCACCCTTTGATACTGGGTCAGAAGTAACTCGTATTTTGAGATGATGACACAGCTATCTACTCGACACAACTGTTACCTACACCAGTCTGCATAACAATACATCTATTGTACAAGGTAAAAACTTACACTGTATTCCAGATTACTGACATTATTTTAACTGAACTGATCAGGAAGCCTCCTTGTGTCCATAACACACACTGCACACACAGTCAACAACCAGCTGGAAGAGCTCAAGCTCCAGCCTTGTTTTCACTTCAGAGGTTGTGAGAGGTCACCAGCGTTATGTAACACTATGGGGCCTTCCTCCAACTCCCCCCTCTGCCCATCAGATAACACCAAAGGCACCACCATCCTGTCTGCAGGAGCAAACTGATTTCATAGAGGGCCTTCTGAAATATATTCACAATGATTTTTCGGGCACTTTTTGACTGTATGGACTTCACCGGCTGGCTGTTGTTGGGTTTTATTGTGTTACTCCTCACAGATTTGATCAGAAACTGGAGGCCACACAGCTTTCCCCCTGGACCCTGGGCCGTGCCCTTTCTAGGAAACATCTTTACAGGAGTCGACTTCAAAACTATGGAGAGGGTGAGAACGGTGCCGTTTGTTTTCCAGTAGAGATGAGTCGAACCTTTAATATTGTTTGTATTAGCATTGTTTTTTGTTTTACTCAAACCAAAGTTTTATATTCTGATACTTTATACTGAGGGTAAACTCTGTATAAAATTAATTCAAATCTCAAATAACAATAATAAACATCACTACAAAGGTTGCTGCTATAAAAAGGTATAAAAGCTACAACATTTTTTTGTCAATTGGGATTTAAATGTCAGTTTTCAAAGTAACATGAAACAATTTACAAAGCTCAAAACATGCTGAATAATCAGTGACAAACTGCAGGACAATACACGGAAAATAAGTCCTGATTTATTTTATCGTGTGTCAAACAAGACAAACTGCACCAACACAGAGGAGCACTTCAAAGTTAGTCCTTGAAGTGATCATTTGTTGCCTCTTTTTAATCATTTCACTTGACAACAACTAAATTTATTTATATCCAGTATATGGTTCCTATGTCTTTGTGAAATATTCCCTCTCTTGACGAGTAACTTGTTTTTGGATGCAGCTTGCTCAGGAGTACGGTCCAGTGTTCAGCTTGAGGAGAGGCAGCGAGAGGACGGTGTTTATTTCAGGATACAAGATGGTCAAAGAGGCTCTTGTTAACCAGCTGGACAGCTTCGTTGACCGACCCATTGTCCCTCTCTTTCATGTTATCTTCAAGGGGATTGGTGAGTATTTGTGAACAAGTGAATGAGAGCTTGTCTGTATGGTACCACAAATGTGTTTTGATGTATCCAGAGGTGGAGCCAGATGTTGTGAACATTGAAGGCTCAGTCCAAAGTTTGGCAGGTCCAGGGGTCATGTTCCACTGGGGAGGTTTTTCCCCCCATTTTCAGCGGCTGTTTGCACTTTTTCAAGCTATTTGAAATAATAGGATTCCTAAAAATCTGTACATCATTTGGACAAAAAATATCTGCTAAGGAAAAGCCTGCATCCTATTTTGTATGTAACTGTTCTCCAACTGTCTTCACCGTGTGATGGGGGTAGAGCTTGGTTTCAAGATGTCTTAGAAGGTCAGGGGTGGGCTCCACCGACACGGAAGGGCCGAAAATGGGGGAGTAGAGCTTAGTTTCAAGTCTATACCACCTTCATATCAAAAGTTATTCGGGAACATACCTTCTCGTTTGTGGACCTGACTCCTTGAGCGTCGCTCTAATGTTATGACAGACAGCAACAGACATAAAGAAAGAGCACAACATATACACCTGCACCTGCTGATCATTCCTCAACCCTGACCTTCCCTGTCCGCAGGGGTCTTTCTCGAAATTCTACTATACATGTATTAAGTATCTCAATTGTGCACTATAGGGTAGAAATAAACACAAAATACAAATTCATACCATTTTTCTAGCTAAGCTGAGGGCCTCCTTCTGAGCCACAAGCCTGATGTAACCTGTCCCCTTTATCCTAGAAACAAAGAGCTCCACAGATGAAATCTCTATGAAAGAGTATTTCCACTGCTGAAAAGAAAGACAGCTTGGCGGTTCACACCCAACCGCCATGCCCAAAGTTTTGTGAACAACATTACAAAGCTTAAAACTTCTTTTGTTACACTAGGCTGGGGTAGGGTTCACAGAACAAATGTTTACTTAAAACCTCTTGCACTCCACCCCCATTTTGTAGCAAAAACACCTAAAATGACATACCCACATTAAAATGACTGTAGCTTCTGAACCGCTCTGACTACATGCATGCATGAGGTCTTGCCAGAAAGAGAACTCCTTGAAGTTTCTTGTGAAAGTGTCAGAAACACTCTAGGTGATACAGAGACAGAGTAATGGGCCTCTGAAGTCAGTAAAAAATTGAAGATTTTGCGAGGACGTCGGCATCCTGGCGGAGTTAGAGCAGTTAAAAAGTCTGCTACACTTGAATCACAGGTGAAGCAATAAAACCAAGCAGCAACCACAGAGGTTGAAAACTGAGGCCAAAGAGGACGTGCCAAAAATGGCAGTTCATCAGATGGCCATTTGAGGCTGACTCCAAAACAGGGTAAATATCCACAAACATCAATGTTAATATGCCCAAATTTACAGCCAAAACAATCAATAAAAAAAAGTTAGTCAGAAGTGACGTACAGGTTCAGGCCATAATCCCTGTGAAAGCACTAGGGCTGCACCCCCGACTAAGAATTTTCCTCGTCGACCAACAGTCCTCATCAAGGTCCATCAGTGGACTAGTCTCCTGCATGTTTCTGATATGAATGTAATGATTAAATGATATATTTTGGTGGTTTGAGTTGAAGGTGTGAGAAAGAATAGTATCAGTAACATTGTTAACACTGTGCTACATTACAGAGAAATACAAAACCGTACTAATGAACCTTCATTAATATAGGCCTATATTTTATCTCCAAGTGCACGTCACACACTGAGCGAGCCGCCTGTTAATGACGCTGTGGGCTAATGGGTATGTAGCTACTTCCATGTTTCACATGATACGTTATGTTTGTAGTCGACCAATGAAGATGAGTTTACATATCACCTTGGGTTCGTCCTTCACCTTCTCAAAATGATCCCACACTTTGGATTTCCTGCCCGACATGTTATTAACTAGCCTGTGGAATAACCGCAGGTACCAGCCCTGGAGATTAACCTGACTCCTGTCTGAAATTCCCACATGGTCCAGGTGCGGCCTCTTATACAGTTTCACATTTTATTTTATTTTTTGAGACTTAGAGACCAATGAAATCTTGCCAACCAATGACCTTTCTGGTCGACTAACATGTGGTCAACTATCAGGGGGCCGACCTCGAAAGCACATTTATAAAGAAGTGTTTTTAAGAGGAACTCACCAGACTGATGTATCGGTGAGTGCTGGTGTTCTGTTTCCCTCAGGTATAGCTTTGAGCAACGGTTACCTGTGGAAGAAACAGAGGAAGTTTGCCAGCACTCACCTGCGTTACTTTGGAGAAGGCCACAGGTCCCTGGAAAAATACATTGAAGTGGAAAACAACTTCCTCTGTGAAGCTTTCAAAGAGGAGCAAGGCAAGTAGAGATTCATCTGTTGACTGACTTTACATCCTCATATGATTTATCATCACCTGAACGGAATTCAACATATTTCCAGGAAGACCATTCAACCCCCACTACACCGTAACGAATGCAGTGAGTAACATCATCGCCTCTGTGGTCTTCGGACATCGTTTCGAATACAGTGATCAAAGCTTTCGCAAGGTTCTGGAGTTGGATAATGACGCCATTGTGCTCGCTGGAGCCTTTCAGACTCAGGTAATTCCTGATCTGCCTAAACTCACAACAAACGGTGCTGTTGGTCTGTAACTGATCATTTTGTCCCACCCTCAGCTGTATGATGCCTTCCCTGGCTTGTTCAAATACCTGCCAGGACCTCACCAGACTGTCCTCGCCAACTACACCGAGATCTTGGCTTTCCTGAAAAAGGAAGTGAAGAAGCACCAGGAGGAGTGGAACCCAGATGACCCTCGTGATTTTATTGATGTGTACCTAGCAGAGATGGAGAAGGTAAGATATTCATGAAATCTAAGTAAGGCTTCCTGGAATCCTGGCAAAGGACATGTAAACAGGTTATCAAGTCTCAATCCATTAGAAAGGACCGATCATTAATCAGTCCCCTCCTGTGATCGCAATAAGTAACGCAAATTCAACATTCATTTGCAGGGGCAATTTTTCAAAAGTACCGCGATTTTTCTGCATTTTCCAGCTGACCGGAAATCGTCATGCGTGCAACGTCATCACACGCATCATCAAATCCCGCTAATGGCATTACAGTTCTGATCTCAACAATGCTATTTCATCAAATTTCTTGGTTTAGCTGTCTAATTTATGGCTAACTGGCCCAACTAAAATATGATGAAGGCAAAACTATGATATTCTATGAATTAGTGCCCCACGAATTTTGTTACGTCATTTATCTGTAGTTATGTAATTAACGTCAAATTATTATTGTTAGGTTAAGGAAAAGAAACATGGTGGGGATGTTTGCTTATATGAATCACAGTGCATACAGTTCTGCACACGCGTCTCCAGGGGAAAAGTCTGGGTTTTTGCCATCCATCTGACACCCCACTCTGCCTTCCTACAACACTGCTCAGAACCACTTTCAGGTTTACTCCCTGCATTGGTCATGTGATCACAGCCTTTCATATTAAGAGGGATATGTACACATTTTCGTAGGAGCATTTTTGTGAGAGCAGCCTGACTATAACAATGTGTGTAGTATGTATAAATGTACTGGTTGAAACTTCCCTCCATCTCACCAGTGCCCAAGGAGCTCTTGATGCAAGCCAGAAGGAGGTTTGTGTCATTGGGCAGATTTTCGCCAGCTGTGAGGCTGTTGCTCGAACTACAGATTGTACTTCCTCATTTTGTACACCTGCTGCCACCATGGACACAGAGTATAGAGGTGGATGGAGAGAGAGAGTCATCCCTCTCTTTCAATTTCAATTTTTAAGTAACCCACCTGCTTACATTTTATTAAGGCTACAAGTGTAAGTAAGGGCAGGGTCGCTTCAATTAAAGGTTGTGTGCGAGGTGTGTCATGGTATGTTATGCTGCTGCAACAAGGGCTAGCTGCACCTTTCCCATGTGAACTACCAGTGCGCCCCACTTTGAAGTCAATACAACATATAAACACTTAAACTATCTGCCTTTCAACGTGCTGCATCAACTACTAATGTACAGTTTTAGCCCACTAACTATCCCACTATTGGCAATGGTGCTACTGTACTTTCAATAAAGCAATCGTACTATCAACTTCACAAACACTCTGTCTGAATACATTGCTCTTCTTAATGGGTTCAGTTGACTGTTTAATCTGCAATTTCCTATGACCTGTATCCCAAACACACACCATGTGACATTGTACGTGGGCACCTGTGCACTCAGTGGGTCTGGACTAGTATAGTAAATGATTACATTAAAATGTCATTTTCCATCTATGGTTAATAATGTACAAGGAAGCCTATGACAACACAGCACAATACAATTATACTATAACATTGCTGCCTCTTCCAGAAAAAGGAGGATCCTGAGGCTGGCTTCAACATTGAAACCCTTCTGATTTGCACCCTCGACCTGATTGAGGCTGGTACAGAAAGTAGTGCCAACACTTTACGCTGGGCCCTTTTGTACATGATGCACTACCCAGAGATACAGGGTTAGTATCTTATTAATTATATTTAGCACCTGAGTATTCTTATAAAGATTATACATGTTTTCCATCAGTGTCTAATGAGTCTGCTTCCTCACTTAGAGAAAGTCCAGGCAGAGATTGACAGAGTGATCGGACAGTCTCGTCAACCCACCATGGCTGACAGACCCGACCTGCCCTACACCGACGCTGTCATCCACGAGACCCAAAGGATGGGGAATATTGTTCCCCTGGGATTCCCCAAAATGGCCAGTAAAGACACCACACTGGCAGGATACTTCATACCCAAAGTAAAGGACGATTTACTCAGGGATGAAAGACAAGCTGTAGAATTTGTAAATTATTTATACACGACTGATATAAACATCTCATGACTGTTTTTCCAGGGCACAGCTATCATTACAATCCTTTCATCCGTGCTGTTTGATAAGAACGAGTGGGAGACCCCAGATATCTTCAATCCCGAGCATTTCTTGGATTCAGAGGGACAGTTCCGCAGGAGAGACGCCTTCTTACCGTTTTCAGCAGGTTCGCTCGATATCCCTCCACTTTCAGTGACACTGTTTAGCTTACAGGATGGGCTGCCCCCTGAGAGCCGACCAAATGTGAGCCGACCAGAAAGGTCATTAGTCAACATGATTTCACTGGTCGCTTAGTCTCAGAGGAAAAACAAATGTGAAACTCTATCAGGAGCTGCACCTTGTCAAAACAAATCCAAACCTATATGTCTGGACCATGAGGGGATTTAATTTGAAAGGACAGACACAGGAAGTGTCCACGCTCAGCAGTCAGACAGTCAGGTAGCACAGTGTTAACAATGTTACTGATACTATTCTTTCTCACGCCTTCAACTCAAACCACCAAAATATATCATTTAATAATTACATTCATATCAGAAACATGTTGGTCGACTAGGAAACTTCTTCGGTGTGGGCAGCCCTGTTACTGAGATTACTACCACCAACATACAGTTCATGATAGCAAGATGTGTATTATGAATCTAGTAACACAAAGCTGCTGTGGATTTTCTTTCTCACAGGTAAACGTGTGTGTATAGGGGAGAACCTGGCCAGAATGGAGCTGTTCCTAATGTTTACATGTCTCCTCCAACACTTCACCTTCTCTCCTGTCCCTGGAGAGATGCCCAGCATAGAGGGAGTCATGGGCTTTACACATTCCCCCGAAGAGTTCAGGATGCTCGCTGTGCCTCGCTAATGTGCTTCCACCTTTTCTCATCCCAGCATTAGCACAAAGCATCAATGCTCTCCACCATTAACTCTAAGATCACATATGTGATTTGAAACTGAAAACTATTTTTTTTTTGCATTGGCAAAGTTAGAAGCCCGTCTGAGGCGAGCAGCATCAGAAAAACGCTGATTTGTTTTACATGAAAATGCTTTATTCAGCGTTTTTACTGGTTTAAATCACCAGGTCTGTTTGTTTTGAAAAGGAGGAGACCTCTGCGGATAATTCAGCAATTGGTAAAAACCTCCTGAGCAATGAACACTTAAAGGTATAGTGCACCCAAAAATGGAAATTCAGCCATTATCTACTCACCCATATGCGAGGGAGGCTCAGGTGAAGTTTTAGAGTCCTCACATCACTTGCAGAGATCCAAGGGGAGAGGAGGTAGCAGCACAACTCCACCTAATGGAGGCTGACGGCGCCCCAGATTCAAACGTCCAAAAACACATAATTGAAACCACAAAATATCTCCATACTTCATACTACTACTGTGCGCGAGACTGCTCCCTTATTTTCAAATCCAAAACTTGACAGGTATGTATCCCTTGAAGGAATCCTAGGTATCAGCTCGATGCCACTAAATCTTAACACACTGTTCCTTTAAGTCAAAGGCACCTGGATTTGCTTATTGTTCCAAGGCCAAACGGTGAACCTAGACGCCTTTGATTTATTATTTTTTTTAAAGGTAATTAAGCAACTAAACTCCCATGATCCTTCCACAGAAGTGTTTTAACACACCTGTGTGAAAGTACGGGGAATCATCAGAGGCTTCACAATTCTATGCTTAAGTCACGATACAATATTATTATGATTTTAAATGTGTTGGGATATGCTGAATATACTGTGCTGCGATTTATTACCTTCAATTGTAAATTATGTCCCTGAAAGAAAACTTTGCCAACAGCTGTATTAGTAAATAAGATCAAGTTTTTTAGTCTGTTCATCTTCAGCCATTTTATTTGCAGCAAAATGTGTGTAGTGGCATCAAAAGCTAATTGATTTTATTATTCTAGTAGGCTACCAAAAGTTTAATTTGTATTAGTAAAACTGACCATTTATATGATAAAAAAAAAATATCTTGATACTGTGCTGTATCCATATTTCCCCCACCACTACAAATAACAGCTCGCCACTGATGTTACAGCTAAATTACACTTTGCAAAGTTTGTTGTGGGAGTATTACATTCTCACTTAGAATGAACATGTTGCTAACAAACTTAATAAATAACTAAATCTACTCTTCTGTGATACACGTGTACTGATACAGCATTGATCTGTCGGTGGTCTGACAAGTTTTTATCTAATTATATGATAAAACGGTCGTTAACATTTGACACATAAACGGTTGATCCATTAAGTGTTACATAATGTAATGAACTAATGACTTGATCATTTATCAATATTAAGCAACAGGCAATTGTATCATATATTCATATATCCATTAGATCATGATATCTGATGTATTAGCTCCACATTAGTAAAGCATGCGATTAAAGATGCAAAATGTTCCCTCTTTGCTTCTGAATGCATCCTCACTGGAAAAAGATCAAATTTATAAAGATGAGCCTCTTTGATTTTGTCACTAGTGAGTGAAAACTGTTTTCTGCTGCATGTGCATGACCATGTGTCTTCATATAAAGCCATGCCTTGGACATTTTTACAGATTCTTAACAATGAGACAAAAGAAGTATAACCGTTGCACAATATACCACACACTGCTCTGATTGTTGATACCTGTATTCTGTTAACTCAAACTACCTCTTCCATTAGGTAGTGGACAGAAGTTGTAAATATGATTTTCAAAATTTTTTTAAAGATGTTTGTTCTGTTCTTAAATCAATAAATGATTTTGGTTGTATTCCAGTGTTGTCTTGATTAATGTCAGTTTTGAGAAGTGTTGAAAATATGAGCACCAGTGTGTAGCTTCAAAAACAGTCTCACTGTTTGGAAAGTATTTAAATTTGTGGAATGATCCTCAACATTTCTTATTGGAAAATCTTTTTTGACAAATAAAAGCAAATCCATTGGAATATCAGTTCAAAAACAAGCCTTGATCTGAACTCTCAGGGAGCCTTTTCTCCCCACTGACTTCTTATAGCTGTGCTGCAAAAGACACTTTATAGCATATAGCCTACATTTATACTATTTCTCCAAGACTACAGACTCTTCAGTTTTGTATTGGTCCGACCTATTAACGCTCATTTCAACCTGCACAATGAACCAGTGACATTTATTCCCACTTCACTTTGACCTGTCGGCATCAAATCTCATATTGCACACACACTGTGTGTTATATCTCTGAGCTGATACTGGTTTTGCTGATGCATGACTGCCATTATTATTTATTACTTTAGGTATCATCATCTGCATGGCAGAGATTGTGTTTATAGAGTCTGTAGCTGGTTATACAAGTAATACATATCACACACCTTTGTGCAGAGTCTTAATTAGTGATTACTGAAGTTTGTCCTGTCGTGCCAGTGTGTATTCACAGGGTGTGCTGATAATCATAGGGTTAATGCAAATGTGAGCAGGCATTACGTAATCAGTGTTTCACCAGGAAGAGGACAGTCCCAGGCGATCCTGCAGCTGCTGGTTTAACTCTCTCTAACAATGTGGCTTTATAATTTTTTGCTGGGTTTTGACCTCAAGGGGCTCTTCCTGTTTATTTTCATTTTCATCCTCATAGCAGACTTCCTCAAAAACAGGAATCCTCGAAATTATCCTCCAGGACCGATGGCTCTCCCCCTTGTGGGGAATTTCTTCAGTGTGGACAGTAAACATCCACACAAATATTTTACCAAGGTACAGTTAAATATGTGCATGATTTTATTGTTGGCTGCATTTTTTTTTAGATGTTTTCGTACATTTGAACTGTATTTAAGGGTTTTGGTTCATCAGTGTTTGTTCCTGGATGTATTGTCCCCAGCTGGCTGACGTCTATGGCAACGTGTTCAGCGTCCGCCTTGGTAGTGACAAGATGGTGTTTGTGTCTGGGTACAAGATGGTGAAGGAAGCCTTAGTGACACAAGCCGACAACTTTGTGGATCGACCATACAGTGCAACGGTTGACAGGGTTTACTCAGGAGACACCTGTGCGCTAATCTCTCTCTTTGTCTTCACATCTGCTGTGCAGCAATTAGTAACCTGAGCCTTTAACCCTACTTCCTCTGCATGTTTGTGTCTAGATGGTCTGTTCATGAGCAATGGTGAAACATGGAAAAGACAGAGACGCTTTGCCTTGTCAACATTACGTAACTTTGGCCTGGGCAAAAGCACCATGGAGCAGAGTATCTGTGAGGAGATCCGACACCTGCAGGAGGAGATAGAGAAGGAGAAAGGTGGTTCACATAATAAGCTCATTGCCAGCAGCTGTTTAGCAGTATAGCGTTCTCTAAACAGTGGACTCCTCTCCTCCAGGTGAACCTTTCAGCCCAGCAGGCCTCTTCAACAATGCTGTGTCCAACATCATTTGCCAGCTGGTGATGGGGAAACGCTTTGACTACAGTGACCACAACTTCCAGATCATGCTGAAGTACCTGTCTGAAGCTATTCAGCTGGAGGGCTCTGTATGGGGTCTGGTGAGTCAGTAATATCCATACCTCCATGATTGGTTATACTTTACAGGGTTGCAGGCTGGAGCCTATCCCAGCTGTCATTAGGCGAGAGGCGCCTACGGAGGAGGGAGTACACGCTTGACGAGTTGCCAGACAATCACAGGGCTGACACATACAGTAGAGACAAACAACCATTCACACGCAATCAGCCTAAGCTGCATGTCTTTGAACTGTGGGAGAAAACTGCAAAACCCAAATCAAAACCCACGCTCAGGCACGTTCACAGATAGATTCTCAAGCGCCCTTTTGCCCTCTGACTAGATAAGTGCCCTTTTTGCCAGACATTTCTTTTCTATTTATTTTTCTAATATAATATTTTAGTTTTTTAATGTGGCCAACGGCATCAATTTTCCGTAACGCCTGACAACCGCATTTGAGTTTTAATTCTGCCAGACTGCAAGAGCACCTGCCCCTCCTTCATCAGCTTCCCTTGTCACAGTCACCACAGTGACGAATCGAGTGCTCTGCAGAGCAGCATCACGCCTTCCTCTGACTTGCCTTCATGGACAGATAGTGTTTGCACTAAGCCTTGGAATTGTTTGAAACTGTTGTGAGATTAAACTACTATAAACATCTCAATACACACCCTGATTTAGGCAATAACCCACCATTAAGCTTAACAACAACAAAACCAGTCTGCTGTAAAACCACACTGTCTTTCTAGCTTCCGTCTTTTGTCTTTTGCCATGCCACAGCTTTGATAATTCATTTAAATAAATCTGTAATGTTGTTTGGTGCTGCACATGCCTTGTGCCAAGAGCACAGAGACGGAGAAGAGGAGCTCGAAGCTGCAGCTGCTGCGGGCGTCTGTTCTCTGGGATTCTTTAAGAATATTTAAAGTTTATTTAGAGGATAATTCTAAGTATCAGTATGTGAATATTTCATGAAAATCATGAATTTAAATGTATTTCTGAACCAACAGGAAATAAAGTATTTAGCTGGACTGCTGGTTAAATTGAAGGGTTCTGATGGGAAAGTGCCAAAAAGAGAAAATATAACACATGCATTTAAAGGGATAGTGCACCCAAAAATGAAAATTCAGCCATTACAGTATCTACTCACCCATATGTCAAGGGAGGCCCTGGTGAAGTTTTAGAGTCCTCACATCCCTTGCGGAGATCCAAGGGGAGAGCGGACAGCCCAACATGTCTGAAGACTTTGAAATTAAGGAGGAACAGCATTTCTTTGTTGAGCCGTATTTGTGTATACGGATGGAACTCAGGCTACTGGACAAAGCAGCCGCCGCAGCTCATGAGCCTAACCCTCAGCCAGCCGCAGAATACCAGCGTCAAGCACTGGAAACCTGGTGGTGCAGTTGTTTCAAATGCAAAGCAATGCCAATGAATGAGGAAAGTCTTTGCTGCTCAGACTGGGAATTGGCGATGGCTGCACTTGACAATCTGGACATCAGTATTGACGAGACCGATCACCCTGAGTGTGCACATGTGAGCACGGAGCACAGAGACAGTCAGAGCTACAGGCTACAGTGAGGCTAAAAACAGAGTTCATATGACGTTTTTCAAAACAACTTTTTATGTCGGGGCTTCAGGACTCTTGAATCACTACGGACGAGCAGTATGGAGATACTTTGTGGATTCAATTTTGTGTTCTTGGACGTTAGTTTGGGGCACCGTATGCCATTAGGTGTGCTAGCCGCTCCCCCCGCTGATGTAAGGGATGTGAGGACTCTAAAACTTCACCTGAGCCTCCCTCGGCATATGGGTGGGTAGATAATGGCTGAATTTTCATTTTTGGGTGCACTAACCCTTTAAGGCCTGAAGAAAAGAACCTTGTTTGTAGGAAGCTGAATTTGATGTAAAGGAACAAAAAATTCACCAGAACGCAGGGCATTAGGTTTTTGAGGCTCAAAAACGTTTTTCTGCTTGAGCACCTGCCCCCATGGGACTGCCCCCGCTAACATGTGGAGAACCTGCAAAATCCACACAGAAGGGCCCAAAGCAGAGACTGAAACCCAACACTCTTGCTGTGAGGTGAAAGTACTAACCACTGCACCCTCAGTGACATACACTTGGTTTAATCATTGTCAGAGAGACAGTCTGTGGTGCATTGTGGAGGTTAACTGATCGAGAGGCCCGTGTCTGTTGTTTTAACACAAAAGGTGAAAAATTATATGAATGAAATTTACTGTTTTCTCCTGACTAGCTGTATGAATCATTCCCCGGAGTGATGAAGCACATGCCAGGTCCTCATAACAGAATATTCAGCCACTACAACACCATCCTCGACTTCATCAATGGGAGGTAAAGAGCCACAAGGAGAACCTGGACCACAATGATCCCCGGGACTACATTGATGCTTTCCTCATTGAAATGGAGAAGGTATGTAAACAACTGAACTCTACAACACTGTGCTGTCCTTCCTGTCTACTTACTGGACCTGCACTATAAACTTCTGTGTATTTCTGAATAGCACAAAGAGACGGACCTGGGCTTCACTGAAACCAATCTGGCTATGTGCTCTCTGGATCTGTTCCTGGCTGGAACAGAAACAACTTCCACCACTTTGCTGTGGGCTTTGATTTACCTCATCAAAAACCCTGAGATCCAGGGTAGGTGACATGCTCAGCCACAAACTGAGCTAAATGTAAAACAGCAAGCAAACTGTGAGGCAGTACTTGGGCATTGCAATGCTTAGAACTAAATGCTAACATCCACACGCTAACATTTCTCACAATGGCGAGGCCAACACGCTGATATTTACTAATCAGCACTGAACACAAAGCACATCTGAGACTGACAAACTTTTCCTCACCCCCTTGCTACAATTTTAAATTCCTTAAATGTCCTTGTATTTCTAGACAAAGTCCAGGCGGAGATAGACAGAGTGATCGGACAGACCCGACAGCCCAGTATGGCAGACAGACCCAACCTGCCCTACACTGACGCTGTCATCCATGAGGTCCAGAGGATTGGAAACATCGTTCCTCTCAATGGGCCCAGAATGGCCGCCAATGATACGACACTGGGTGGTTACTTCATACCCAAGGTGCGTCTAGCACACAGTCATCCACAAGTCCAAGTCTTCACAGGTTTATCTCTGAAATATGATCGTTGTTGATGCGTCATTGCATTGTGTTAACCTATAAATCTTGTTTTTAGGGTACGACCTTGATGTCCAACCTGACCTCTGTGCTGTTTGACAAAACTGAATGGGAGACTCCAGACACCTTCAACCCCGGACACTTCCTGGATGCTGAGGGAAAGTTTGTGAAGAAAGACGCTCTCCTGCCTTTCTCTGCAGGTAACCCACATTCACCTCGCCTTAATCGTAAACATCATCTAAACCACAATATAAGTTCTCCTCTCTTACACCTTCTTGTGTGCATGTGTTTGTTGACTCTTCAGGGAAGCGCGTGTGTCTCGGAGAAGGCCTCGCCAAGATGGAGCTGTTTCTGTTTTTGGTGGGTTTACTCCAGAAGTTCTCTTTCTCTGTTCCTGATGGAGTAGAGCTGAGCACAGAGGGAGTAACTGGAACGACACGTGTACCGCACTCCTTCAAGGTTTACGCCAAGGCTCGCTGAATTTTGTAACATCTCACTGTCATTTTTCATCTAAACAATGGGCAACACACAAGACTAAGCAAAATGCTTAAAGGGATAGTGCACCCAAAAATGAAAATTTATCAACTCACCCATGTGCCGAGGGAGGCTCAGGTGAAGTTTTAGAGTCCTCACATCCCTTGCGGTGGTCAGTGCCCCAGATTCAAACTTCCGATGACATCACATACATTGAGAAAGAAGACCAAGTCATGGCACGATTTGATGACTCCACAATCGCCTAATCTGACAAAGTGACAGTTGAAACAGACAAAAATGTCTGGTAGTAAGATCACAGCGTGAGGCAGTTTAGAGAAAACTGTAGTTTCTTTTCAATCTTAGTCTTTCACTGTTGTATGATTGCCTCATGTACTTTTTCTTCACTCTGCCAGTTCATTTAATTCTGTGTAAATAAAACATTGTTTTATTTATCGTTTTTCCTTTGTCCTTCTTATTAAATATATCAGTAACACCTCTGCTTTTT
This sequence comes from Epinephelus cyanopodus, assembly GCA_026686955.1. NCBI lineage: Eukaryota > Metazoa > Chordata > Actinopteri > Perciformes > Serranidae > Epinephelus > Epinephelus cyanopodus. The sequence goes on from CM048920.1 coordinate 2,479,635, forward strand.
CTGCCAATGCAAAATGTCCTCTGAGTAAAAGCTGAAATAAGAATAGATTTGTTAATGCTCATGTTACACCACTAAAAAGTTCTGCCTCGCTCAGAACACTTAGCATCTATTCAATCAAGTTTCTTGGCTTATTTTTCTAATCTATGTCTTTTCTGCACAACTAAAATATGATTTAAAAAAAAGGTCAAAACCTTTTCACATCAATATTTTTTGTTTGTTAGATCAGTTTGCCTTCAAAAACTATTCAAAAGTATTTACAATTGTTCATCAATCACACCACGTCTCCTTCCTTCAAGACGTGAAACACAAAATCACCTTAAAACTCGACAAACGTCTGTGTTCATGTTGCAGTTATGGTGAACCTGAGTTTCAGTGAGTCTTGCTGCAGTTTATGTGAGCACACTGTTAATGATTTACTCAGCAAAGAAAAGCTTCAGGGGTCTTTGCCAATTTTTAACCAGTTTTGTTCCATAACAATGTGTATGCATTAGATTCAGATAATGGACGTCACTACTGTGATGTCACCCATTTTATTGTGGACTGGCGTTTTGAAGTCTTGAGTACGGCGTTTCAGCCGTCACCATCTTGATGTTTTGAGGCCAGATGTGACCATATCTGGATGAGAGGTTGGTGCTGTGAGATCAAGGGGTGGATCTGATTCTAGACTGTGGCCACGCCTTGCAGACAACCTGTCACTCTAGCGGCCCCGCCCTTAAAAATTTGTAACTTTGGGCCTTAACAAAATGTACAGAGGTGAGTTATATAAAAATTTAACCCCTGTACAGTTGTCACAAGTAGCTACAGAGATGAAAAACGTTTTTTTTGTGCCAGGTTGTTCTGCTGTAATGTTTTAACACGGGGTCTACAGGGATCTGCTCTGCTTTGAACTGCAGTGTCTGACACTTTGGCATTGGCTTCATTTTCCAGCGTTACAGGTTGCTGCTTGGTACTACATATAAATGAACTGTGGTAAACTTCCCTCCATAAAGGTTTGTGTCATCAGGCAAATTTTTAACATAGCTCCAGATTAGTTAAGCATGATTCTTCATGTCACAATGCATAAATGTTCCCTCTCTGGCTGTTGATGCATCGTCACTGGAGCGAGAAAACATTTCTGAAGATTAGCTTCTTTGAGTTTGGTAAAAGTAAATGAAAAATGTATTCTGTTGCATATTCTAGGGATGTGCCATATTATCTTTTTCATGATGATACCAGTATAATTTTTATATCATGTGAAAAATTCATATTGTTAATAAGCGATAATAATGACTTGTTGACATACTGACGTCATACTGTTACTCACGACAACAACAAGTATGGCTGAAAGCGAAATTATTACCGACTCTGCGGTGGTTCCAAAAGACGAGCAGCTTCAGTTGTGTGGAATAAACTGTGGCGTCCAGAATTTTTTATGATCAGCCCAGACTTCTCAGACTCTTTTAGTGACTTAACGCTCAGAGGGAACTCATTTAGTGGCTCCTCTGGCAGCAGCACAGCGTCTCTCCTCTTAAGTCATTTAAGTATTTTTCTGTTGTTATAGCGCCACCCAGTTGCCAATTAGAGTTAAATTTCTCCAGTCACCTTGAGGCGTCCTGTTCTACATATCTACCAAGTTTAGTAAAAATCCATATGGCGGTTAGGCCTAGATAAGAAATGAGCTCTCTAGCGCCCCCATTTTGTTTGATGGGGTCAATAATGGAGGGGTCCCCTCAGATTATGTGTGGTCATATGCCTACAAAGTTGCGTGGTGATGGGTGAAACCCTTGAGATGTTATACACCTTTATGTGATGAGCCACGCCCTCCGCAATATTCATTGCCTTATAGAAGCTCAGTTTTAGGAAGTTTTCCAACTTTTGCCAAGAGGGAACTTTAGATATTGGTCCCTAGATTATGTTCACCCAGTTTCATGCAGATCGCTCAAACTTCCTAGGAAGAGATCCATTTGAAGTGTTTTTCAAAACAATCAAAATGGCGGAAAATCTATATAAGCGGAAGTTATGGGTCCTTGAGGCAAATGTGTTCCTCATGAGGAGAGACATCTCTGTGCAAAGTTTCATGTCTCTACCACATACGGGGCATGAGATATGCCCATTCAAAGTTTGACATTTCAATCGGTTGCTATAGCGCCCCCCTTTGGCCAATTGATGTAATATTGCTTCATTGGCATCCTCCCACGACCCTCTACCACTGTGCCAAATTTCACATGGATTGACCAAGTCAGTGAGGAGAAAAACGTGGAACAGACACACACACACACACACACACACACACACACACACACACACACACACACACACACACAGAGTTTTCGTCATTATATAGTAAGTCAGAGATCCCAGGTTAATTCTTTTTAAATTTGGGAGCTGTTTAAATGTGTCATTTGTGATAGATTTTATTTTTGTTGAACTATTATTATTCTAACAGAATCTGAATCTCACTCTGAGTTACTGTTGTTGTTCACAAACTAAAGACATGAGAGATCATTTTAGTTTTTACTGAATATTTGAGGGCAAACTAAAACTATATCACTTATTTTGTTGCAATTCTATGTTGTTAAATTAAATTAAGTCAGGGTTTTGTTGAAAAGGCAAGTACATGTAGGTAGTTTTGAAAATACAATCTCACTGCTGGCAAAGTCTCAACATCTCTTATCTTTGGAAAATCTTTGACAAACATAAGTGAATGCATTGGAACAAGTTATGAGAAACAGACCTGCTTTTGAACCCACAGGGAGCTTCTTCTGTCAGTGACCATGATGCTAAATTCTGAGCCATAGTGCAAAAGACACCTGATAGCATATGACCTACATTTTCTCAATGTGTGGAACGGAGTGTACGACCCATTCCCATTCATTTACATCCAGCTGCACAATGGATCAGTTACACGGCTTTACTCCCCCTGGACTTTGTATTGTTGGATGGACTTTGTTTACACTATTAAGATCTAACATCATAACACATATCTTGCTGAGCTGACATTGTTTTTGCTCCTGCATGATTGCCATCATATTACCATGTTCAGACATTATAACATTTCACTATTATTACTTAAGGTATCATCTTCTGCACTGCAGAGATCTTGTTTCCCACGGGTGTGTCTGTAGCTGGTAATTTAAGAAGTGCAGGTCACACACACACCTTTGTGCAGACCCTGCATTAATGATTACTGAAGTTGTTTGTTCCTTCATGCCGGTGTGGAGTCGCTGGCTGTGTGACCACAAAGGGTTAAATCGAATGTATGCAAGCTGTATGTAACCAGTGTCAAACGAGGAAGGAGACAGTCGGGCGTTTCTGTGGCTGCTGGATTAACTCTTTTCAACAATGTCGCTTTTTAATTTTTTGTTGGGTGTTGACCTCAAGGTGCTCTTCCTGATTATTTTTATTTTCATCCTAATAGCAGACTTCCTCAAAAACAGGAATCCTCCAAATTTTCCTCCAGGACCGATGCCTCTTCCCTTTGTAGGGAATTTCTTCAGTATTGACAGTAAACGGCCACACATTTATTTTACCAAGGTAAAGTTCAATACATGGATGTTTTGATCTTTAAGTGTCAAGTTTATTGAGACACTCTCGATAAAAAAAAAATTATTGAGACATTCTCAATTAAAAAAAAATAAATTAATGAGACATTCTCAATTAAAAAAAATATTGAGACATTCTCAATAAAAAAAAATTGAGACATTCTCATTAAAAAAAGATTATTGAGAAATTCTCAATAAAAAAAAATATTGAGACATTCTCAATAAAAAAAAATTGAGACATTCTCAATAAAAAAAAAATACTGAGACATTCTCAATAAACTGTAAAGTGTGTATAAATGTTTTAGTTCATCAGTGTTTGTTCCTTGATGTTTGATGTCCACAGCTGGCTGACGTCTATGGAAATGTGTTCAGCTTCCGCTTTGGTAGTGACAAGATGGTGTTTGTGTCTGGGTACAAGATGGTGAAGGAAGCCTTAGTGACACAAGCCGACAACTTTGTGGATCGACCATACAGTGCGATGACTGACAGGTTTTACTCCGGAAACTCAGGTGCGCAAATCTCTCTCCCTCTCTTAAAGCCCCCATCCAGCCAGTTTAACTTCGTATTTTGGGATTAACATTCTTTCTTAAACTGAGACTGGGGTGTGTTTAACCGTCAGACTTAATCCATTACCATAGCAACAAGATTGCAGCGACAGTGTCTTGAAAAACAGCAACATGGCACTTGATTTGATGAATTTACTGTTTGTCAAAGCACCAATTGGAAAAAAAAGTTTATCTGCAAAGATATTTAATTGGGACATCTCCCATTGTCATCCCTGGGCTAATGAGTTCAGATCCTTAGTGTATCTGAACAACCTGTCTTTAATATCCCAGAACAGGTTCATCTGTGATATTCAGGAGATTAGGAATTAAATGTTTTTCATGTTTGGAGAAAAATGCTCTGTTGACATTTGGTATAAACCAAAACTACGAACTCATTGTCCCATAAAGAATAGCTGCAGCGAGGATCCTTACGTGAAGTATAATCTAAACAAAAGACAAAGATCCCTTTGTGCACAGCTGAGCTCAGGAACGTTACCCTCAAGAGACTGGAAGATTTGACACCACCCCAGAGGAGGACAGAATTTGTCTGTTGTGTAATTTAGGTGAGAGGTTCTTGTTTTACTGTCCTGCATATAAAGACATAAGGAATGTACTTCTCAGTAAAATGACCTTTTATATTCATATTGATTTCTTTTGGTGATTTGATGATCATGAAAAGAAATGAGTTTTGTTTTAGAAGAGGAGCCTTTTTGTGAATGAATTTCTTTGCCAGGCCTGGGACATAAGGCAGAGTGTGCAGAGAGTATTTGAGGACTGAGCAGTAGAGTCACATGTGCTTTGGATTGTTCACTGCAATGTCATCATAATGGGCCCAACCCATGAGGGTTATTATTAGGGCACATACTTGTGTGCATGACACAAAATAAGGAAATCATCATCATCTATCTCTCACTGGCTCTCTTCTTTACCGCCTCCTCCTGCTGCAGCTGTCTGTTGTCGTAGATACAAAGTGCGTTTTGGCTGCTGCCTCAGTGCACCGCAGAAAGAAGAGATATGTTGCCCAGGTCCGCTATTTGAAAGTTACAGGATGTTTTGGAGGTGCACTTTCCACCAGCATCAGCTCCTCGCCTCAGCTCGGCACCGACGCTGCACCAGGCACCACTTTGATTCTTTAAATTTGACTTTAAATTTTGTTATTCTGACGGGACTTTGAACTTCCTGACTCAAAGTTGTGCACTTCCCAGAGTCTGCCAGAGGCCACTGTTGGTGGACGGTGCAAACTTTCACCAGATCTCGAAACTCATTCAGATGGTGGACCTCGGTGACATGCCTGTCTATCCCGTGGCATGACTGTAAGACAGCGAGTGAGAGAGACTGTCGGTGTGTTATTTCTGCTGGCGGGATTTTATGAAATTCACTGCGTTGATTGCAGATTTTTACTGCACATAGGCTACAAATGCCATATTAAAAATAATAATAACAAACACTAAACTAATGTGAGGGAAACTAAAAAATAAAATGAAGACCCTCAGTTAGGCAAGGCAAGTTAGGTTACCGAAGTTCGCTAACTAACTAAAAAGACAGACGGAAAGTTTCCACCAAAATCTTTGAATATGGCACCTTTGAAACCAACAGTAACCCTTCAGACATGGTACCTAGACCCTCGGTCTGTTCAGACAGTCCTCTTAAATGTGGACGGGGTTGTTGTCACTCACTGCTCCTTCCGGCATTCACTGTATTTCTCCTTTATCAGTCTGCACATGGTTTATCGTCCACAGATCGAGGCTGCACGCCAGTATTTTCAGAGCAAAATAGAACAGGCCGCAGTGAGAGTCTCTCTCCGTACATTTAGTCCTTCTCAGACAAGCTCAGGGGTTTAGTGTTGCTTGTTGATGTATGACCTTCATATAGAACCAACCATACGTCCTTTTTAGCAACAACCCTCTTGCCATAAACCCTATTTCCTCTGCATGCTTGTGTCTAGGTGGTCTGGTCGGGAGCAATGGTGAACCATGGAAAAGACAGAGACGCTTTGCCTTGTCAACATTACGTAACTTTGGCCTGGGCAAAAGCACCATGGAGCAGAGTATCTGTGAGGAGATCCGACACCTGCAGGAGGAGATTGAGAAGGAGAGAGGTGGTTCACATAATAGTCAGCAGCTTATAATCAGCAGCTCTTCAGCAGTATAGCATTGTCTAAACGACGGACTCCTCTCCTCCAGGTGAACTGTTCAGCCCAGCAGGCCTCTTCAACAATGCTGTGTCCAACATCATTTGCCAGCTGGTGATGGCGAAGCGCTTTGACTACAGTGACCACAACTTCCAGATCATGCTGAAGTATCTGTCTGAAGCTATTCAGCTGGAGGGCTCTGTATGGGGTGCGGTAAGTCAATACCATCCACACATCCAAGATCTGCAACTGTTTATCCTTTACAGGGTTGCAGGCTGGAGCCTGTAACAACTGTCACTGGGTGAGAGGTGGGGTGTGCCCTTCACAGGTTGCCAGACAATCACAGGGCTGACACATATACAATAGAGACAAACAAGCATTCACACACATTCAGTCAAAGCTGCATGTCTTTGAACTGTGGGAGAAGAGTTCAGAACCCACACTAACATGGGGAGAACCAGTGACCAGTGTTGTTTTTGGCAGGCATTTTAGATTTAGTCTTAGTCTTAGTCTTTTGGACTAAAATGCTTATTAGTTTTAGTCAAATTTTAGTCATTTCTATATGTGATAGTTTTAGTCCAGTTCTAGTCGACGAAAACTCAAAAAGGTTTTAGTCTAGTTTTAGTCAGTTTTAGAAAAAAAAAGTATAGTGTTTTAACAAATTAATTTAGGTCAGTAAGTATTGACCCTTGACACCTTTTATCTCCATGTTTCAACTTTTCAACTTTTTTCTCCAACATAGTTCAACTGATTTTTTTCATGAATTGATGCCCTACTTCATCATACAAGAGTGTCACCAAGCCCCTTTGTTGACGCTGCCGCCATGGTCCAACGTCTGTGACGAGTGACCAAACAAGGATAGGATGCAGCAGCATAGCAGATACTTTTTAGGTTTTAATTGACAGATTACACGTAGCCTCGCGTCACCAGGCTCTTCACATTAAGTTAGGAGCCTGGTGTTTATTCACTCTGAATTTTGTCTGGATTCTGGTTCCGGTCTAGAGAGCGGATGCGGTATTCACCAAATTCACCAGACTAAAAGTGTTCAGCATAGTAAAACTTTAAATTCTGGCGCACCATCGATTTAGGGTAATGAGGGGTGTAAGAAAATCGATTAACTTAATGGCTTTGGGCTTTTCTTGTAAATTATATTCTTTAAATTAAAAGTTTCACCACATTTTTATTAGTTTGGTGCTTTTATTTTTATGGAAAGGCGCATCCATCGAATTCCGGATCCTGTCTCTCTCGCCCTGGTTACATTTCCTTACCAAAACGGCCACTAACGGCTCCAGACTAGATTACACGCACAATAAGCAGAAATATCATGTATTTTGAACGTCTGACAGACGACCCACTAACATTTACGTCCATTCTCGTCTCGTCAACAAAAACTCACACACGTCTCGTCATGTTTTAGTCATCAAAGAGCCATGTTTATCCCGTCACCGTCTCGTTATATCATGAAAAAAAGGGGCATCAATGAAATAATTTCGTCATCGTCATCGTTGACGAAAACAACACTGCCAGTGACTCCACACAGAAGGGCCCAAAGCAGAGACTGAAAGCCAACACTCTTGCTGTGAGGTGAAAGTACTAACCACTGCACCCTCAGTGACATACACTTGGTTTAATCATTGTCAGAGAGACAGAGAGTCTTCTTGTTGTCAAAGTTATTTCTCCGTAACTGACTGAAAGGTCTATGTCTGTTATGTTTTACTACAAAATGTGGAGGATTGTCCAAATGAAAGTTTCTCTCATTTACTGTTTTCTTCTGAGTAGCTGTATGACTCATTCCCTGGAATAATGAAGCACATGCCAGGTCCTCACAACACACTGTTCAGTCACTACCACGCCATCCTCGACTTCATCAATGGGGAGGTAAAGAGCCACAAGGAGAACCTGGACCACAATGATCCCCGGGACTACATCGACGCTTTCATCATTGAAATGGAAAAGGTATGTAAACAACTGAACTCTACAACACCGTGCTGTCCTTCCTGTCTACTTACTGGACCCTCACTATTGTCTTCTCTGTATTTCATAGCACAAAGAATCTGACCAGGGCTTCACTGAAACCAATCTGGCTCTGTGCTCTCTGGATCTGTTCCTGGCTGGAACTGAGACAACTTCCACCACTTTGCAGTGGGCTTTGGTTTACCTCATCAAAAACCCTGAGATCCAGGGTAGGTGACATGCTCGGACCTCGAGCTCTGTGAGCGAGTAGGGAATCTCTGCAGACCAGATACTTTCAGAGGACGTAGTATCTGTCAGTCATTTCTTTATTGGCCATTCAGAGGCTTACAGTCCTCTGTTAGTCAAAAACTAATGTCACCAATACCCCGTCTGAACCAGTTATCAATCGGTTTTTTGATCAGTGAATCACTTTGCAGTGTTATAAGGAGGTAGGTAAGTAGGTTTCCATTGCTTTGCGAACACTAACATTACTTCTTCATTCAATTCAACCAAAAAGGTTATGATAATGCAGCAGGCCAACAAGAATACTTGTCTTACTATATAATGATGAAAACTCTGTGTGTGTGTGTGTGTGTTCCATGTTTTTCTCCTCACTGACTTGGTCAATCCATGTGAAATTTGGCACAGTGGTAGAGGGTCATGGGAGGATGCCAATGAAGCAATATTACATCAATTGGCCAAAGGGGGGCGCTATAGCAACCCATTGAAATGTCAAACTTTGAATGGGCATATCTCATGCCCCGTATGTCGTAGAGACATGAAACTTTGCACAGAGATGCCTCTCCTCATGAGGAACACATTTGCTGATAACTTCTGCTTTAATATATAATAATAATAATAACGTGACATTATTCTCACCCCCTTGCTACAATTTTAAATTCCTTAAATGTCCTTGTATTTCTAGACAAAGTCCAGGCGGAGATAGACAGAGTGATCGGACAGAATCGTCCACCCAGTATGGCAGACAGACCCAACCTGCCCTACACTGACGCTGTCATCCATGAGATCCAGAGGATGGGAAACATCGTTCCTCTCAATTTAGCCAGAATGACCACCAAGGACACAACGCTGGGCGGTTACTTCATACCCAAGGTGCATTTAGCAGACAGTCACATGAGTGCAATTGTTGCACCATTGCTTGGTTTTAACCTATGGATCTGCACCTTTAGGGTACGGCTTTGATGTCCAACCTGACCTCTGTGCTGTTTGACAAGACTAAATGGGAGACTCCAGACACCTTCAACCCCGGACACTTCCTGGATGCTGAGGGAAAGTTTGTGAAGAGAGAAGCTCTCCTGGCTTTCTCTGCAGGTAACCACATTCACCTCAATCTTAAGCATAACCTGAACTGAATATACATTTTCCTCTCTTACACCTTCATGTGTGCATGTGTTTGTGGACTCCTCAGGGAAACGTGTGTGTCTTGGAGAAACGCTCGCCAAGATGGAGCTGTTCCTGTTTTTGGTCGGGTTACTACAGAGGTTCTCTTTCTCTGTTCCTGATGGAGTAGAGCTGAGCACAGAGGGAGTTGTAGGAACAACACATGTACCGCAGCCCTTCAAGGTTTACGCCAAGACTCGCTGAATTATCATTTTACATCTAGCCGCTGTGCAACAAATTAGATCAAGCAAAAAGCTTTAGGCAGTGAAGTAACATCTGTGAATAGTTAGGTAGACTTTTCTATTGGTGGTATGCATGCGTGCACCCGAGCAAGCAACTGATGGGAACGATTGCCCACACTGAGTCACTGCTGCAATATTCTCCATTTAAAATGGACTTTTCTTTGGTTTCCTTTGGTTAACTGTTATATTTCTTCACCTTTCCCTATGTGTGTTAATGGACATGTTCCTGACGATAGACTTTACTCTGGGTTAACTGATCTGAACTCCCGGGGGAGTTAACGGACTGTTAGCATGTTTAAACTTTGGTTAACGGTACCTCTATTTTATTAACAATGTAACTGGTAAACAGGTATTGATAAGCTAGGTCAATATACCTCACTACATGTATGTGTATGTATTGTTACCTTGCTTCTGTTCATTAATATCATTGTGTAGTTGTTACCTGCAGGCACATGTTACTGCCCTATTAAAGCATGACCCAGCCACACGGTCGGCAGGTCTTTGATGTTGATAGGTACTGATATGAGCGTAAGTGTGCTTTTGCTATTGATAGTTACATTTGCTTTGATAGAACTATTAGTTTGATTATTGTTGCTTTAGATTTGCCCTGTTAGTAACTGTAGTACTATAACTGAGATTACCTTGTATTCATTATCAGCAAAACCTACTGTAGTTAATTTGTTTGTAGTTACTTCTGACCTGGTGCTGACGTGTATGTTTTATTTCCTATGTGTTTCAGACCACTAACCTTCATTTGAATATAATTATGTCTACTCTACGGCTGTGCTGTATCAATGATAAATCATTCACTAAACAGTCAAATCTACATCCTGTCTCCTGTCTGTGTGTTCTGACCGGCACCCAAGGGCGAGTGCAATCTAACTATTCCTCAACCAGTTTCACCTATTTTACACCGTAGTTCCCTATAAATCACAACTCTTTACTGTTGTGTGATTGCCTCATGTACTTTTTATTCTCTCTGTCAGAGTATTTAGCTTTGTGCAATAAAGTTTTACATAAAACATTCTCGTATTAATGGCATTGTTTATAAGACACTTCTCTTCCTTCTTATTAATGGAAAAATATATACAGATTTCATGAACATACATTGTTTAGGTTTACAGGGTTCCCACACATTTTTACCAATGAATTTTCAAAACTATAATATATAATACAATTATACAACTTTAATATATAAAACTGTAATATATTTGGCAGTATGGCTCTGTTCTGGATCCTCTCTGCCTTTCCCCGGGCCCACGCAGAAATCCTCTTCCACAAGTCTACGCGGAAAGCCTAAGACGGGAGACCACACCTCCCTGCCCTTCCATGCGCCTACGTGGAAAGCCTAAAAGTCCATTCTCACTGAGGGCGAATATCCGCGCGGATTATTCTCGCGAAGTTTGTACACCGAAACGGAACTTTCGTGCGGTGAAAAAATTTTCCACCCAGCCTTTTTCCATCTTGTCTGTATTATAGAATACAAATACATAAATAAAAATGCACTTCAAAAAAAAAGAAAAGTGCTTGAAATCTACAAAATAATAATAATAATAAATAATAATAATAATAAAATAATAAAAGATAGGCAACCCTGCCTATGGTATAATGTATGCAATCATCTTTGTATGATACTCTGCAGATTATTCCTTCTACTTTAATCTATGTTGCCTCACCTTGAGAGAGGCAAATCTGTCGATTACTTTTTGGTGTTCGACTCTCTCAAGCTTCTATTTCTCAACTGACATCACAGCCAGGTGCTGGAGTCTGCTTTGACCCGTGGTCCTGGTATTGTTAAGGCAACCTGAATAACAGCTTTCAGTGAAGGGAACATCTCATAATCCAGAAGATTGTACACTGTCAGCATATCTTGAATGGCACCAGCCTCACTCTTGCACTTCAGAAAGTTTTTGGCAACCATCACTTCCTCTGACTTAAGTTCAATATGGTAATGCAGTGCCAGTGCTGACAAATGAGGCTCAGACAAGAAGTTTGACAGTTTGACGTTGGACTGCACGCCTGAATTCCCATAAGCAAGTCCTGATTCGCACCAGAAAAATCAAGTTCATTCAGAGGCCATTCTGTCCAGACAAGGAAACAACAATTTCCTTTTGAGCTCTTCTAACTCAGAAGAACCACAGACTTTACTACCTGCCCCACAAGTTGACTCAACAACAAAGCCATCCATTCTCTTTGTCTTCCGATCTGTCCAGAAGACAGCTCCAAGACTGCTATCTGGTTGCCTCACATATAGCCTTTGTTCTTGTGTGAAGATCTGCAGCAGTGGCATCACTGCGTTTCTGCTTCAGAGTGTCAATCACTGCATCTTTGTATGTCTGCGCTTGAGCAGTATCGATGGTCTCCTTCTGCAGGTATCTGTGTAAACCTGCTGTTACAGACAGGAGATCCTTGAAAACAATCAGCAAATACACTGAGGAGAATTTACTGAGTTTTGCCTTCAATCCCACTGCCATAGGTGTGTTGATAGTGGAGAAGCACTCAATGATGGCAGGGAAATTGTCAAGCACTGCAGTCACTGAATGAACCTGGCATGTCCAGCGTGTGTTTGACAACTGCACAAGTTCACTTCGCTCCAATCCTAATTCCTTCTGAGTGTCCATGAACCTATGATGATTCACAAATGAAACACTGAAGAAGGGATGGACACTTTGAAGCATGTTGAAGAGCTTTGTGGCTTCAGAAACAGCTCTGCATGTGTGACATAGGATGAGATTCAACTCATGTGCGTAGCAATGCACATAAATGGCCTCAAGGTGCTGCTTTTGAAAATGGGCTTGCACTGCCCCAACTGCCCCGACAGCTGCTCCATCATAGGTCTGTGCCACACGTTTCAACTGCTCAGTTCCCTTCTCTTGCAATTGATTCTCAATAGCAGACAAACTGTGGTATTTCTGTCAGTTCTAGGAACCTCTCTTCAGCTGCGCCCTCCACAGACATATACCTCACACAGAGTGGCAACTGTTCTGTCTTTCCATCTCTGACCTCATCAGCCATAATGGCAAACATCTGTGATTCCCTCACTAACAATAGTTGCAGTTACCTCTTGTGAACAACATTCAATCATCATCTGCTACAAGAGAGGCATGCAGTGTTTGATGGGGGTGTATCCCTCTGCAAGAACGGATCAAACTTTCCCAGAAGTGTTATGCATTCTCGGAAATTCCCTTTATTGTCGCTCTCTTCTGTTTCATCATGACCTCGTGATCTTGCACTCTCTCCTCTCCTTCCCCTTTTTCATCTCTCCCTCTTTGGATGGACAATGATAAACAAATAGATTATATTCAACTAGATGAAAAATTACATATTAACTATGAAAAATACTAATAAGAATACTAATAAATAAAGTCCTCTCTCTGCTCCTCTCTCTGTCTTTGTACTGTCAACCAAAAGGCAAATAACCAAACAATGTGTTTTATATCTAATAAGAGATATAAACTGATACATTGATCCAACTTACAACATCAGTCTAGATAGACAGACCATTTGATCTTACACTCTTACCTGAACCTGGCTCTTTTTTTTTCGAAAAAACAATCTTATATCCATTGATGAGGCTGTCTGTCTGTCTGTACACACACACACACACACACACACACAATAGGAGTTAAAATGTTAATGGGCATCCAGTCAGTTAGCTAGTCAGTAGCACCTTGGCGTTAATATTAACACATGCACATGACACAACAGCTGCTTCTCTCATTCCAGTTCAAACAGAGGACAGTGGTACTGACCACCTGTGACGTTTCCTAGCTAGAAAAACATCAGCTAACTCCTACCTAACAACACAAACAGTGACCTATGATTAAATGCAGCAAAAATGAGGACTGGTAATGAGAATAATGTGTTGGTACTGAGTGGTAGAAGTTAAGAAATGTGCCACATGTCACCCACTCTGGAAGGCAGCACATTGCTCTGTGCAGACAGAGCGCTCAGAGCCCGAGTCTGGGAAAGGTGGGAGGGATGGGGTGGATCAAACCATTTTTGAGACAGGGGATGCTGCTGTATTTTTGTTGTGAAAATATTATGTTTCAGCCAAGTACTTTATGGTTGTGACACTTTTCTAAAAGGACATACAGTAAAAATAGTAATTGGAGTAATTTAAAAAATCTGTCAAATTTTAGGGGTGCTGGGATTCAATTTAGGGGTGCTCCAGCACCCCCAAAAATGGGCTAGAAACACCTATTATACTATGACAGAGATCTTGTACTGTTGGAAAAAGTAGGTGTGTCTGTATCTGGTTATGTAAGTGCAGTTATACTGACCTTTGCACCATCTGAATTACTGATTTGTTTATAATAGTCTGTCCAGTAATGAGTGAGTTTTGTGCAGTGTGAGGTCTCGAAAAGCTCCGACCTTCCTGCTGCTGCCGGTTTAACTCTCTTTAACAATGTGGTTTTTTGATTTCTTGTTCAGTTTTGACCTCAAGGGGCTATTCTTGTTTATTTTTGTCTTTATCCTAATAGCAGACTTCCTCAAAAACAGGAATCCTCCAAATTATCCTCCAGGCCCGTTGGCTCTTCCATTTGTGGGGAATCTCTTCAGTGTGGACAGTAAACAGCCAAACATTTATTTTACCAAGGTAAGTTCAACACATTCATGCTTTGATTTTTAAGTGTCAAGTTTATTGAGACTTTCTGATAAATTACACTGAATAATTGTTTTAATTCTAAATTTGAATTTGCGATTAGTTCATGATCTTTCACAAACGTGTGAATGCTATCAGTATTTTGGAATATGTAGACATAACAACAAATAACATTGCAAATTAACTTAAAAACATAAATGCCATCAATCATTTCTATGAGTTCACCTGGAGAATGTAACTGAATTGTTCATGCTCTTCAAGAAAGTAGCATTTCTGTTTAAATGATATTTTTTTAGGGCTTTTGGAAAAAAAAGTTTAATTGCAATTAATTGCTGAATCTTACAACTAACATTGTCCTGATCGTCTGTTCTCTTGGCTGCTTGCTATCGGCCTGCCACTGTTTGATGGTGACAAAGGCTTTCAAAATAAAAGTATATCCTAAAGATGACAATGTAGATCAATGTTTTTACTTTGCATCGATGACATTGGATAGAGGTCAATGGGTCGTTATGATGCAGTAGAGTTTGTTTGTTCCTTGATGTATTGTCCCCAGCTGGCTGACGTCTATGGCGACGTGTTCAGCGTTCGCCTCGGCAGTGAAAAGATGGTGTTTGTGTCTGGGTACAAGATGGTGAAGGAAGCCTTAGTGACACAAGCCGACAACTTTGTGGATCGACCACACAGTGCAACGGCTGACAGGGTTTACTCAGGAGACTCAGGTGTACTAACCTCTCTTGTTCTCTTGAGTCATGCTATGCAGAATTCATTTTCTTGAGCCATTAACTCTACTTCCTCTGCATGCTTGTGTCTAGGTGGTCTGTTCATGAGCAATGGTGAAACATGGAAAAGACAGAGACGCTTTGCCTTGTCTACATTACGTACCTTCGGCCTGGGCAAAAGCACCATGGAGCAGAGTATCTGTGAGGAGATCCGACACCTGCAGGAGGAGATAGAGAAGGAGAAAGGTGGTTCACAAAATAGGTTCATAATCAGCAGCTGTTTAGCAGTATAACATTGTCTAAACAGTGGACTCCTCTCCTCCAGGTGAACCTTTCAACCCAGCAGGCCTCTTCAACAATGCTGTGTCCAACATCATTTGCCAGCTGGTGATGGGGAAACGCTTTGACTACAGTGATCACAACTTCCAGATCATGCTGAAGTATATGTCTGAAGTTTTTAGGCTGCAAGGCTCTGTATGGACTATGGTAAGCCAGTAATATCTATCACTGTCAGAGAGGCAGCATTCTCCTTTGTAAGCGACTGCAAGACCAGTGTCTGTGCTCAAGTTTTATCACAAAAGATGAAAGGTGATGACCTGAAAGACAATTTCTGTGATTTGCTCATTTATTGTGAGAAGCTCTATGAGGCATTTCCTGGAGTGATGAAGCACATGCCAGGTCCTCACAATGAAATGTTCAGCAGCTACAATGCCATCCTTGACTTCATCAGTCAGGAGATAAAAAGCCACAAGAAGGACCTGGACCACAGCAATCCCCGGGACTATATTGATGCTTTCATCATTGAAATGGAAAATGTATGTGAACAACTAAACTGTACATCACTGTGTTGCCCTTCCTGTCTTTTTATTTACTGCTCACTACAGTATCTTTTGTGTATTTCTCAATAGCACAAAGACTCTGACCAGGGCTTCACTGAGGCCAATCTGGCTGTGTGCTCTCTGGATCTGTTCATGGCTGGAACAGAAACAACTTCCACCAGTTTGCTGTGGGCTTTGATTTACCTCATCAAAAACCCTGAGATCCAGGGTAGGTGACATGCTCAGCCACAAACTGAGCTAAATGCAAAACAACAAGGAAACAAGACTAAAACATTTTACAGCCATGCTAATGGCTCTGTGAGGTAGTACTTGGGCAACGCAATGCTTAGAACTAAATGCTAACATCCACACGCTAACATTTCTCACAATGGCAATGCCAACATGCTGATATTCACCATTTTAGTTTAGCATGTTAGCATGCTGGTATTTGCTGATTAGCACTAAGCACAAAATACAACCGACGCTGATACAAATTCAAAAATTGATGTTGTTCTCACCCTGTTTCTAAAAGCTTAATTCTTAAAACTGTCTTGTTTCCTAGACAAAGTCCAGGCGGAGATAGACAGAGTGATCGGACAGACCCGACAGCCCAGTATGGCAGACAGACCCAACCTGCCCTACACTGACGCTGTCATCCATGAGATCCAGAGGATGGGAGACATTGTTCCTCTCAACGCACCCAAAATGGCCACCGAGGATGCGACATTGGATGGTTACGTCATACCCAAGGTGCATTCAGTACAGAGTCAACTTAAGTCTTACAAGGTCTTCTGAGGAGGTAAAATGTGTTGATGCGTCATTGCATGGTGTTAACCTATGTATCCTTTTAAGGGTACGACCTTGATGTCCAACCTGAGCACTGTGCTGTTCGACAAGACTGAATGGGAGACTCCAGACACCTTCAACCCCGACACTTCCTGGATGCTGAGGGAAAGTTTGTGAAGCGAGAAGCCTTTCTGGTTTTCTCTGCAGGTAACCACATTCACCTCAATCTTAAGCATAACCTAAAATAGACCATTCAATGTAGTCACGCCTTCTTGTGTGCATGTGTTTGTGGACCCATCAGGGAGACGTTCATGTCTCGGAGAAGGCCTCGCCAAGATGGAGCTGTTCTTGATTCTGGTCGGGTTACTACAGAAGTTCACTTTTTCCGTTCCTGATGGAGTAGAGCTGAGCACAGAGGCAGTAATTGGAATAACACGTGTACCGCTCCCCTTCAAGGTTTACGCCAAGGCTCGCTGAATTTTGTAACATCACACTGTATCATTTTTCATCCAACCTGTGCTCATCAAATAAGATCAAGCAAAACTTTTGGGGGGAGAAAGCTGTAGTTCCTTTTCAGGTTTACAAAGCTGTATTTATTTTCTTTGTACTAATGATCAATTATGTCATGTATAAGCTATTAGTTAACAAGAAAGGGAAATAATGTGCAAACCAGTTGAATACAATTGTAATGACTAATAAATCATTTGTTGATTTTGTGTTACCAACCTGGTTTGAGTCTTTGGAAATAACATAATCAATGATCTGAAAATTAAGAATCCCCTCCACTTCTATGGGGACTGTGAGGATTACTTCCTCTGACTCATCTTGCACCTAGTGGAGGCTGAATGGGCCAACGGGCTTCTGCTACAGCTGCACATTACTTTAAACATGGAACTGAAAAGTTGTTTTATTGGAGGTACCAACGACTGGGCCATGACAAAGGCGGTGTGGCCCTCAGCATTTGTGCACTGGAGCGGTAGATATACCACTGCTCCATAGGCACACTCCGAGGTATCAAAGAGGAAATGCAACTGCATAAATCAGTTCTGAATTAAGGTGTGGTGAAGCACCTGGGCATACAGACGCTGACCATCCCACTCCTGCTGCTGGTGAAGCAGCTCATTCTGGATTTCAGCTCATGTGGTAACGGACCGGTTATAGCCAAGGTGATTATACTGTGAGGCTAAAATCTTGTAGATACATTGTTGGGCCTGAAACTAGGCGTCACATGGACAAAGATGAACGAAGCCATGTGAGTCCACGGTTATGCTCCTGTTAGTCTCGCTTGGATCTCCCCCAAGGAACCAGTGGAAACCAGAGGCTGAGCAGTGGGCATGTTTCCACACGTTGATGCAGCTGGCTGGCTGTGTGTCAGCAAAGTCAACAGAAAATAAAAGACAAGAAATTTACATAACAAAATATTTAACTTTTACCACCTCTAAAATGATAGTGCTTTGAAATGCAGCACTAGAGCTTACAGGGGCAACTGGAGTGCTGGACTAAAGGGAAAGGCCTCTTGTATTTCACGTCTTTTTCTTCATAAAAAAACAGGTCAATTACGGATCAGTGGATGTCAGCCTACCGAAATTGACTGTCTATGGTTAGTCTCAGTGGCTAATCTTGGTGGCTTGCCACAATTGATGGTTGTTTTTAAAAGTAAAATGCTGCTTCATTTAAACAGATATTAAACTAACATTTTATTTTTGTGGACAATGTATACACTGTGTTTTCACATGCTTAGCATGACATAAGAAATAATAAACCCAAAGGAGTGCCTAGAGCGGCGAAGTATTAAATCAGAATTTGCAGAAGAGAATGACACATAGACTGACAGGTCTGTCACTCAACGTTAGCACATGATGTCCCTGTCTGCCCCCATCTGTCCCCATCTGTCCCTGTCTGCCCCCATCTGTCCCCGTCTGTCCCTGTCTGGCTGCATTCTTAACCTGCATAAGAAAATAAACCTCGTAGCACACCTTGAATTATGTGCTGAGTCATCTCAGCTGAGAATGTTTACCATACTTCTTTCATATCATATAAAACAAATGCATTCATACTCATCGTCCTTCGCTTATCCGGTCCGGATGCCCAAAGTTATTTATGTTACGACTACTTTATGTTATCATATAATATAATAATATAATAAAATATTACATTATTTATATAATATCATATTTCTCTCAAGGGAGAGAAATGCAGCACTGCACCAAGATCAAGCAGTCCCTCATACCACTAGGAGGCTAGTCTCGCCATTAGACAATCAGAGATCTCCTGATAGTCTGGGGACACTCCTTTCTAAAGTGTGTTTAACACACCGGAGAAAACGGCCGGCAACAAAGCAACACCTCTTGCATTTTTTAAAAGGACACGCCCTCCTGGAAATGTGTGCTCCCCCTTTTCTCATCCGCAAGGAAACAAACACACAGAGAAAATGGATGCCGAGAGATTTAACTCCGTTTTATCAAACATGTGCTCAGACTTTGGCCGCCAGCTGAAATTCTCTGCAGAGATCACCATGTCACCTCTACGTCCAGACACCATGCTCTGGTCAGTTCCTGCCAGAACAGTTATTATAGTAGAGCTGACCCTCCCATGAGAAGAAGAGATGGAGGCTGCATGTGAGAGAAAGAAGGAGAAGTACGCGAACTGTCAGCCACATGCTCGGAAGCTGGGTGGAGAGCATTCACTTTCCCAGTGGAAGACAGGTGCAGGGGCTTCACTGGAACATCCTGAAGTTACAGGTCCCAAAAGGAAGTGGGCGGAGCAAGGGACCTTTTGGATCTGGCTCCGGAGGAAGGACAAGGCGTGGGGAAAAGAAGGATCCTAAGCAGGCTGCAGGGGGTGGTAGAGAGACGTCCCTACCGCTGCACCACCACCCTGAGATGTTCCGGGAATAATGGCGCAAAACACCTGAGAAGGGTGGCTCCCTGCTGATGACCCTGCAGCCTGCACAATGGCACCGTCGGAGGTGCGACAGGCAGGAATGCCAAGCAGGCAGAACCACCTGTGCTTACTTCTCCTGATACTACTGAGGTCTGCTGCTAAAGTCAGCGTTATGTTTCACTCAGATTTGATAAAGCAGCAGTTATAAAATGGTGGAGACAAGCACAGAATTTGCTGGAAAACATCACCTTTATTCACTTCACATGGAGCTAAAATTAATTCTGAATTATGTTAAATGTTTGCCGAATGTGTTCGTGTCTGTTTATGAGTCGTGGGAAATCATAAATCATCAGTTAGAAGTAGATGTTTACCGTAAGCTAGTTTGGGCTCTGTTAGATTGAACAACATGCACATGCAGCAAGCCAAGCTAATTGCTAACACACTTGTTTAAAAAGGAAAACAGCCAATGCTTTGAGACGGCTGTCAGAGATATCAGAGGTAATATCATGTTATCCTGTAGCAGGTGAAGCAGGTGGTGTGTTTCACGTGTTTTATTTCCAAATCACTTGAGAAAAGAGGATTAGCATACCGTTAGGTTCAGTTATGGGCGGCAGTAGCTCAGTCCATGGGGACTTGGGTTGGCAACCACTGAAGATGTCTTTGTTGGCAACCTGTTCAAGTCCCTGTCCTGACAAAATATGGAGCGTGGACTGGTGGCTGGAGAGGTGCCAGTTCACCACCTGCCCTTGAGCAAGGCACCGAACCCCCAACCTCTCCGGGTGCCTGTCCATGGCAGCCCCTTCACTCTGACATCTCTCCACTGTGTGCATGTGTGTCAATGACAACGGAGCGAAAAAATACAATTTCCCCTAAGGGGGATTAATAAAGTATATATATATATATATATATATATATATAAAAGTTACCATTGGAAAACGCCAGTTCCAGGTTGGTGCACCCATGCAAGGAATAAGGGGGATACAGCCAGCACTGATAAAATGTCTGCCAGGACTTCACAATGACATCTTCAGTGGTTCTACATTGTATATTACAATCTTATATAATTATATCCTTTATATCCTGGACTTCAGGAAGAAGCGTGATATAGAACCACTTGTTCTTTGTCGGACTACGTCACTTGAGTGTCGCAACTAATTTCATTGTATTCCCATGCAATGACAATAAAGGCTTTCTACTCTATTCTAAATCTGTACATTCATCATCTCAGTATCTATGAGAATCAAAAACTGCCACCTCTCTGAACTGACCACATGTTTTTGTTTCTGCGCCTGACAGTACAACATACACAGTGAACTGGGTTTTGACGATGGCAACCTGGTTCTGTGTCGTCTGGATTTGTTTCTGGCTGATAGTCATTTGCACGCAACTGCGACATGAATCATCTGACTAACCCTTATTCCTACTGCACTTTGTATTTTTAGCTGGACTTTACACTATAAACATCCACTCTACGGTTACTGAAAGACAGCAGAGGTTTTGCACGTGTATTTTATATTGCTGAGCTGATGTTGCTCATGAATAGTTACAATCATATTATTATATAAAAGCGTGATAATTCGTCATTATTATTGCTTCGGGTTGACAGAGGTCGTGTTTGCCAGTGGAAAAGTAGGTGTGTCTATTTGGTTTCGTGGGATCTTATCTGTCACAAGGACCTTTGTGCAGCCTCATTACTGACTTGTTTTTAAGTCACCTGTCCTGTAATGTGTGTGTGGTGTGTAGTGTACTATAAAGTCCTGAAAAGCTCCGACCTTCCTCCTGCTGCTGGTTTTGCTCTCCATAACAATGTGGCTTTATAATTTTTTGCTCGGTTTTGACCTCAAGGGGCTGTTCCTGTTCATTTTTATTTTTATCCTCATAGCAGACTTCCTCAAAAACAGGAAACCTTCAAATTATCCTCCAGGACCGCTGGCTCTTCCCCTTGTGGGGAATTTCTTTAGTTTGGACACTAAACATCCACACAAATATTTTACCAAGGTAAAATTTGAAATTTAAGAAAAAAATAAATGCATGTTTTCATTTTTAACTGTGAATTTTAATGAGACATTTTAATGCATTTAAACTTGATTACTTTGATCAATTTAACTGAATTCATAAATCAGTTTAAGATCTTTTACAAGCTCAGCTGTCAGTGTTGTGGCGAATGTGGACAATAACAGCTTTGCCACTGTACGAAAACAATAAAAGCAGTTTGAATTATTATTCTATTAAATCACCCAGAGAATTTATCTTTAAGTTGTTTACACTCCTCAGGAAATTTGCATTTGTGTTTTAATTACAAATTCTTACACTGAAACTAATGGCAGATACTGACATCTGGTGGTCAAATTGTAAAAAACATAGATGGAAATTCTGATGTTGGTGCACCTGGTGGCCAATTTTTTCCTCGTTGTGCATTGTAGGTCTTGTTTTTGAACAAATTAAAAGGTTAATCTGATGCAGCAGTGTGTTGTGAATGATCAGCGTTTGTTTCTGGATGTTGTGTCTGCAGCTGGCTGACGTCTATGGGAACGTGTTCAGTGTTCGCCTCGGAGGTGAGTGGATGGTGTTTGTGTCTGGGTACAAGATGATGAAGGAAGCTTTAGTGACACAAGCCAATAACTTTGTGGATCGACCAAACAGCCCATCGCAACACAGGTTTTACTCCAGAGAACCAGGAAATCCAGGTGCACTAATCTCTCTCTTTTTCTGTTCTCATGCTGTGCAGATAATTAGTTTCACCTTTAATCGCCTTTAACCTTTGTTTCTGTGCATGCTTGTGTCTAGGTGGTCTGTTTGTGAGCAATGGTGAAAAATGGAAAAGACAGCGGCGCTTCGCCTTGTCTACCTTGCGTAGCTTTGGCCTGGGCAAAAACGCCATCGAGCAGAAAATCTGTGAGGAGACCCGACACCTGCAGGAGGAGATAGAGAAGGAGAAAGGTGCTTCACATTGAGTACAAATTAGGCTCATCAGTCATATAGCAATATCTAAACCAGTGGTTCGCAGCCTTTTTCCTGAAGGGACCCCTTTTCTATCATTGAGTAAACTTGAAATCTCCGGACTATGTGACATATTTTATGTGTATTACAAATAAATTAAATGCATAAAAATACCAGTTCAGAACAACTGATGAACTGTGAAATTAATCAAAATGCCAAACTGCGGAAAGTTTGTGTAAAATGAGCACATCCGATGGATTTTGAGCAGATTATTTCCTGTGTATATTGCATCGGGGATGAGTTTTCCTGATATTTCCTCACCTTTCTACAGGACTCTGTGTTTTGTTTTTGTTTTAACAATCATACATACTCTGATACAGAGCTCTGATTCTCTGTGTGCAAGCCCAACTGGGCCCGACCCAACCCGCCAGGTTCGAGCAGTGGTGCAAGGAAACACATCAGTCCTTAGCTTGTGTAGTGAATTTTTTAACAAAGCAAAATGTCTAAACAAGCCACTGAGGGGCAAATGGGTGAACTTGTTCCGGATGCATGTTCAGGGCTAACAATGAACCAATATCCAGTGCCCTTTATCTCTTTGAATTTGGCGATCCATTTATTCTCTCTATACAATATATACATGCTCACCACAACAAGAGGGTGACAGCCTTGTCCATATCATTACTCCATTCAGCATTTCAGTTTGAACACGCTACAAACTTGATGCTTTTCAACACACGATCAAAAAACAGAATAAACAAACTAAAAAATATAATATACATTTATTTTACAGTAGAAATTCAAGTTTTTAAATTGGGTTTAGGCTCAAAATTGCTGCCACAGTTGGGCTTGGACAGAAAGTGTGCGGGTTTATGTAGAGTTAGGCCTGTTTATTCGGCCCCATCAGAGCTCTAACACATTGTTAAACAAGGCCTTTTTAAAAACAAATTCTGTTTTCTCATCTTGCCTTTGCTTGGCCATTGTTTTATTAGCTCTTTGGTTGTTTTAATTGCAGGATGAGGCTGTTTAGCAGAGAGTAAAGGCTCTGTGCATTTTTTATTTGTAAATTTATGTCTTGAACAAATTTCTAAACTTAAAAATAACAATTTTAATTTATTTTCTTTACAAATATGAATGAAATGCTGAGATGTAGGCCCATGGTATGTGTTTTTTTTTAAAGTTTTCTTACACCCTTAAAACTCAAGAAGACCTCACAACCCCCCAAGAATCTTTGGGGACCTCTAGTTCGGGTCAGGACCCCGAGGTTGAGAACCAGTGGTCTAAACAGTGGACTCCTCTCCTCCAGGTGAACCTTTCAGCCCAGACGGCCTCTTCAACAATGCTGTGTCCAATATCATTTGCCAGCTGGTAATGGCGAAACGCTTTGACTACAGCGACCACAATTTCCAGACCATGCGGAGGTATCTTGCTGAAATTCTTCAGGTGGAGGGCTCTATATGGGGTCTGGTGAGTCAGTAATATCCATTTACTTGAAACACTGTCACAGTGTGACACAGCATCCTGGTGAGATCCTGGAAATCAGTCTTCCTCAACTGACTGGGAGGCCCATGTCTGTGGTCAAATTTCCTTACATAAGATAAAAGATAATGCAAATTAAAGTTTCTCTCATGTACTGTTTTCTTCTGAATAGCTGTATGACTCATTCCCTGGAATAATGAAGCACATGCCAGGTCCTCACAACGAAATGTTCAGTCAATTCAACAGCATCCTCGACTTTATCAATGAGGAGGTAAAGAGCCACAAGGAGAACCTGGACCACAGCAATCCCCAGGACTACATCGATGCTTTCATCATTGAAATGGAAAATGTACGTGAATTGCTTTGCACAGTACAACAATGAGTTGCCCTTCCTGTCTATTTATCTGCCGCTCCCTACTGTATCTTCTGTGTATTTCTGATTAGCACAAAGAGTCTGACCTGGGCTTCACTGAAACCAATCTGGCTCTGTGCTCTCTGGATCTGTTCCTGGCTGGAACAGAAACAACTGCCACCACTTTGCTGTGGGCTTTGGTTTACCTCATCAAAAACCCTGAGATCCAGGGTAGGTGACATGCTCAGCCACAAACTGAGCTAAATGCAAAACAGCAAGGAAACGAGACTAAAACAGTCCAAAACGATGCTGACGCTTCATGAACCTGAACTACAGCACAGTAATGCTTTGCTTGCAAACATTTGTGATAATTGACAATGCTAACATGCTGAAATTCACCATCTTAGTTTAGCATGTTAGCATGAACCTGTCACGTTGGATGTCATTAACAGCAAGTTTTTTACTTACCACGTTGCTACAAGCTTAATTCTTTCAGTCATCTTGTTTCCTAGACAAAGTCCAGGCGGAGATAGACAGAGTGATCGGACAGACCCGACAGCCCAGTATGGCAGACAGACCCAACCTGCCCTACACTGACGCTGTCATCCATGAGATCCAGAGGATGGGAAACATCGTTCCTCTCAATGCGCCCAGAATGGCCACCAATGATACGACACTAGGTGGTTACTTCATACCCAAGGTGCATTTAACACAAAGTCAACTTAAGTCTTCACAGGATTATCTCTGAAATATGATCGTGGTTGATGCGTCATTGTATTATGTTAACCTATAAATCCTGTTTTAGGGTACGACAGTGATGTCCATCCTGACCTCTGTGCTGTTCGACAAAACTGAATGGGAGACTCCAGACACGTTCAACCCCGGACACTTCCTGGATGCTGAGGGAAAGATTGTGAAGAAAGACGCTCTCCTGCCTTTCTCTGCAGGTAACTCACACATTCATCAAAATCTGAAGCATAACCTGAACCAGAATATATGTTCAATCATGAGTTTGTGTGTCCTCATGTGTGTATGTTTGTGGACTCTTCAGGGAAGCGCGTGTGTCTCGGAGAAGGCCTCGCCAGGATGGAGCTGTTCCTGTTTTTGGTTGGTTTACTCCAGAAGTTCACTTTCTCTGTTCCTGATGGAGTAGAGCTGAGCACAGAGGGAGTTATTGGAACGACACGTGTACCGCACCCCTTCAAGATTTATGCCAAGGCTCGCTGAATTTTTAACATCTCCCTGAACCATTTTTTATCTACACAATGTGCAAGAAATCAGACCAGGAAAAATGTCTTAGAGAAGAAAGCTGTAGTTTCTTTTCGATTCAAACTTTTCATTGTGGTATGACTGCCTCATGTACTGAAAGCCTGTTTACTCTCTGCCTGTAAATCTATGTAATAAAGTTACTAAACTTAAAATGTTCTGCCACTGTTTAAAAGACCTTCCCCTTTGTCTTGTTATCAATGAAAAATGTATTAAGATTTCAAAAACATATGGTCTTTATAATCAAGCTGCATTTGGCAAGTTTTCTTTGTACTAATCATCAGTTAAGTCATTAACAAACCATGTGTGCATAATAAATTAAAGTCATTAACAAACCTAGTCAACACAACTGTTAACGATAAATAAATTAACTGTTTATTTGTGTCACAAACCTGGTTTGAGTCTTTGGTTAAACCACAATATAACATATTCCAGTATTCATGTTTACAAGCCATTGGAAGTGACGAGCAAATGATTTGTTTAAAAAGTTTGTTTGTTATCATTATCATAATTTTTATTATTATCTACTTCACTGTGAATAATTAGCCTAGCCTATATTACATATACATATCTAACCTACTATGTGAAGAATTTAAAGCCCTTTTTAAATAAGAATTGCGCAAACTTGCAGGAAAGCCCAATCAGCCTTTTTTCAGCAGTGGCAGTATAAAAACAAAATCGGGGAGTGCAGCAAAATGCAGCCGATTTGACGCCATGATTGACAGCTGCATGTGCCAATCGGTGTGCTCGCATTCAATGTGGCTGAACACAATTTGCCAGACAGTTGTTTCGACGGGAACTCCTCCACTGCGGAGATTGCTCGTGCGCAGATTCTGGCTCCGAATGAGGTCACCTGGGCAAGATACCAGTGGTTGTATCCAGGATATTTTGGCTTTGCTAACCCATAGCGTGCCATCCATCTTTATATACAGTCTAGGGATGCACAATAATTTCCGCACATCATCAGTATTGGCTGATGTTGGCGTTAAAATGAACTATCAGAATCAGCCAACATGCTTTTTCTTATTTTGCACAATGAATAATTACATACATTTAAAAGTATTGCATTTCATGTCTCCATCTGCTGGTGGGCCATCAGAATAAAAGTATACATGCAAGTATGATGTTAATGTGACCACAGAAGAGACTTGGTGATCACTAAATTAGAAAGAGAAAAAAGTGGATATTAGGGCTGTCAAAATTGCTCAAAAATGACTTTGAATATTCCATCTGAAAATAACTCATAGGTTCGAACCATTCAATTTTTTATTTTTTTTTCCCCATTATGTCCACAGGAGGGCAAACTAATACAAGGAAACACAACTACTTGTAGGTATTTTTATTTCAACATAAACATCATTGAAAACATTTACATACCTAAAGCAAACAAAACAATTATCTATAACATTACATTATAAACGACCGTGGACCTCTCGCTTCCCCACATTCGAAGGTCCATTTTTTTTTTTTCAAATTTGAATTTAAATTCCAATTTAGAATATTCGTTGACAGCCCTAGTGGATATATCGGTATCTGTATTGGTTATTGGTCAAATAAATTGTTATATATCGGCATATTGGATATTGGCAATAAATCCAATAATGTGAATCCTTGATACAGTCTATGGTAAAGATTCCCAGAGGGTGTCAAGATTCCAAAGGTGGAAAGCTCAACAGACTTTTATGTCATTTACATATCAGACTGCAAACATTGTCTAAATCCAACAGTTGTACCAGAAAGCAGCTAAACTAACATTAGCATGAGCAAGCCACAGGTAGACTAGCTCACAATCACTTGCCCAAAGTCCACTTTGCCCTCCTCTCAAGGGCACAGCTGCACATTTCATCACAAGAGGACACTGGTACAACAGCCCAAAGCCATTTAGACTATTGAGTGTAATTTAGACTTTAGTAGTCCACTCTCCATCTCTGCTTGAAGCCAGCAGTTTGAGGCTAACTGCCTCTGCTTGTGTAACTCCATATCCCCCCCCATATGTTTTTAATCATCAGGTTTGTTGCCTTCAGAGCCAAATGAATCTGTCTCAAGTGACTATACGAGCTACCAAAGGCTTTGTACATTAAAGCTCTGCATTAGAAAATATTGCTTGAGCTAAAGTGATATCTTTACTTGCCAGTGGATATAAACACCACCAGAGAACAACTCCCCTGTTTCACATGACGCATTCTGAGCACTAATGAAACGCCTGCAGGGACCTCACAATAGCAACTACAGCAAATGTCTGGAGGCATCTATCAGGGCAGAGATGGAGAGGCACAAGTTGGATTTAGACCCCACCAGCTCTTGAGATTTCACTGACACCTTCATGCTAAAGGACGAAGTGGCCTATGGTGTTCACTGTGTTGAGTTACTGCTGTGTTTCCAATCAATATGTCTGACAACCACAAACTAACCGACTGTATGTTTGTCCCTCTGCTTCACAGAGACAGTGAACTGGGATTTGACTATGGCAACCTGGTGCTGTGTTACCTTAATCTGCTCCTGCTGGCAGTGACTCAAATACATGCAACTGCACAATGGATCAGTTGGATGTGTTTTTTTCCACTTCACTATATGTTTTTTGTCTGGACTCTGTTTACACTTAAACATGAATGTCTAAGATTACTGAATGACAGGTTTGGCACTGAGTGTGTGCTATCATATTGCCAAGCTAAGATTGGTTTTGCTCCAGGTAAGATGGCAGAGACCTTGTGTGCCAGGTGAACATGGGCGTGTCTGTATCAGGTTATGCAACGACATTGCTGATTTGTATTTGTATTTACTTGTCTGTCCTGTTATGTGGGCTGTGTGTCGTGTGAAGTCCTGAACAGTTCAAACCATCCTCCTGCTGCCGGTTTAACTCTTTTTAACAATGTGGCTTTTTAAACTTTTGCTCGGTTGTGACCTTACAGGGCTTTTCCTGTTCATACTTATTTTTATCCTAATAGCAGACTTCTTAAAAAACAGGAATCCTCCAAATTATCCTCCAGGACCGTTGGCTCTTCCCCTTGTGGGAAACTTCTTCAGTGTGGACAGGAAACATCCACACAAATATTTTACCAAGGTAAAGTTTGACATATGCATTTTTTCCCATCTTTAACTTTGAATTTTATCTTTCACAAACACTGCACTGACTGTGCAGCTGCTACCACGATGGTTGCGTACATGGACAATAACATGTATAACTTTGCCAGCAAACTAAAAAAATGACGCCAGTTCAATTACTTCTATAGTTTTTTTCTGATTGAATTTAACATGAAATTGTTCATATCCTTAAGGACGTGCATTTTTATTTAAATTACCAATTTTTCCAAAGAAACGCATGGCAGACACTGACATTTGGTGGTCAGATTGTAAATACAAATGTAAATCTGATCTTGGTACACAGGAGGAGTGGACTACAAAGCAAGATTAGTGTGTTAACAAAGTACATGAGCCTAAAGCCAGAGCTCGTCGTATCATAAAGGTGGCTCTCTTAGATAGACATGGTAGCTTTACATCACCGTGGGGAGTAGGGGTGCTGCAGCACCAGCTGTTTATGGGGTGACAGCAGCCCTGATGGCATTATGTATGAACTTGTGCTCAGCACCGTCATGCAAACACGTTTCTCTAAGTCTTCCTGACTCGCTCTGATGTAAACAACAAAAGAAACTTTGGGCCAGCAAAGTTATTATTCGTTTTATTTTACGCCATTATGGCTCTGAAAATGCATCATATAGTGATATACTGTACATCCTATGTTATAGTGATTTTGAATAATAAAAGCAATAATAATAAATGAATTCATTCAACAGTACGCCTGCGATTCACCGTGAGATTGTATCTCATGCCGTCAAAAGAATGGACTCCCAGCTGATAGTGCCATGAACTCAGTAGCCTAATGAGACAGCGTTCATTAACACTGCAATACCTTATACACACAAGTTGCTACGTTCAGAACCACAAACAGTATACAAGCACTCCGCACGATCAAGCCACGCTATGTTAATTAAATGCAGTCTACATTAGCAATTTCTCAAGCTTTGAGGTACTTATTATTTGCAATACTAATCCAGCAGTTGTTGCAGAATTTACATCCTCCACTGTACTGACCTACAACAGGACTGTCAACACCAATGTAATTGATCTCTTTAATCCCATACTGTTGAATACAAGAACACTTAGCTCTCACTCAGTGTATCATGGAGCCCAGACACCATCAAGGAAAGTGTCCTTGACCTGCTGACACTGTTAACATGCTTTTTACGAATAGCTGCAAGACCACCACCTCGACTGCCGAGCCTTGACAAGCTGAAACCATCATAACTAGGTCATAATTCAGTCACTTGGCTGTATTCATTTAGTTTTGACCAGGTCCCAGTCGGGAGCGTTCTCTGGACATTTGAATTGCCATGCTGAATTAAAAAGAAGCCTTCTAGGTTTCTAGGTTACTCTCAGGTAGCATACATCCACTATGTTCACTATGTGTTTTAATTCCCTTAAACTGCAATATCATAGTGTTTCCACCTGAATTATGTTTGTGTGGTCCTGATTTGTTGAAGTCCATTTTACACTGCTTGTATATTACAACTCATAGATCCCTCGGTAACAAAAAGGTTGATAACCACCATTATGGCACCCATTATCTCTGACTGGAATGTTGGGTGTGGTCGAGCCAG
This sequence comes from Epinephelus cyanopodus, assembly GCA_026686955.1. Lineage (NCBI taxonomy): Eukaryota > Metazoa > Chordata > Actinopteri > Perciformes > Serranidae > Epinephelus > Epinephelus cyanopodus. Next base: position 2,509,929 of record CM048920.1, read on the forward strand.
CTCACTCAAAGAAAGTCTGGCTCTGTCGAAATTGCTTTGTTTCACATCCCTCTGGTAGCCCATTTGTTCCACCAGGTGCTTTGGTATGTTTTATTTTTGAACAATTTCAAAATTTCATATGACGCAGTCGTGTGTTCTGGTCCACCATTTGTTCCTTGATGTATCCTGCACAGCTGGCTGAGCTCTATGGCAACGTGTTCAGCATTCGCCTGGGTGGTGACAAGATGGTGTTTGTGTCTGGGTACAAGATGGTGAAGGAAGCCTTGGTGACACAAGCTGACAACTTTGTGGATCGACCATACAATGCCATCACTGAGAGGTTTTACGCAGGAGAGTCAGGTGTACAATTCATTCTGTTTCTCAGCTCTCGTGCTGTGCAGGAATTAGTTCCCCTGAGCCATTAACCCTACAGTATACCCTCTGCATGCTTGTGTCTAGGTGGTCTGTTTGTGAGAAATGGTGAAACATGGAAAAGACAGAGACGCTTTGTTACATCTACCTTACGTACCTTCGGCCTGGGCAAAGGTACCATGGAGCAGAGTATCTGTGAGGAGATCCGACACCTGCAGGAGGAGATAGAGAAGGAGAAAGGTGGTTCACAAAATAGGTTCATAATCAGCAGCTGTTTAGCAGTATAACATTGTCTAAACAGCGGACTCCTCTCCTCCAGGTGAACCTTTCAACCCAGCAGGCCTCTTCAACAGTGCTGTGTCCAACATCATTTGCCAGCTGGTGATGGGGAAACGCTTTGACTACAGTGATCACAACTTCCAGATCATGCTGAAGTATACATCTGAAATTCTTAAGGTGGAGGGCTCTATATGGGGTTTGGTGAGTCAGTAATATCAATTTAGTTTGAACAATCTGTCGGAGAGACAACATTCTGGTGGTATTATGGGAGTCCGTCCTCCTCAACTGATTGATAGACCCACATCTGTTGTAAAGTATCATCATAAAAGTTGAAAGGTGATGTGTTTTCTTCTGAGTAGCTGTATCAGGCATTTCCTGGAGTGATGAAGCACGTGCCAGGTCCTCACAACGAAATGTTCAGTCAGTTCAGCGCCATCCTCGACTTCATCAGTCTGGAGGTAAAGAGCCACAAGAAGAACCTGGACCACAGCGAGCCCCGGGACTACATTGATGCTTTCCTCACTGAAATGAAGAATGTACGTGAACAATTTCATTGCACTGTGCAGCAATGTGAAGCACTTCCTGTTTATTTACCAGCCACTCACTACTGTATCTTCTCTGTATTTCTGAATAGCACAAAGAGTCTGATCTGGGCTTCACTGAGGTCAGTCTGGCTATAAATTCTGTGGATCTGTTCATGGCTGGAACTGAGACAACTTCCACCACTTTGCTGTGGGCTTTGGTTTTCCTCATCAACAACCCTGAGATCCAGGGTAGGTGACATGCTCAGCCACAAACTGAGCTAACTGTGAAACAGCAAGGAAACAAGACTGAAAGAGTCTACAGCCATGCCATTTCTGCAACAAGGCAATCCACGTCTACATAAAGTGTCAAAACATCAAGAGAAAGTGCTAAAGAAACACATATTAAAATTACATTTACATACAATCACAAACAAGAGCAAGAAAATGTAGCAGGAGATCAAAAATATAATTTGGCCCTAACCATTCAGTTATTTATAAACCAATAGTAATATTTTAAAATCAGTTCTGTAACAGACAGGAAGCTAGTGCAAAGACCTCACACACCAGAGTGATGTGGTCCATTTTCTTGGTGTTAGTGAGGACACAAGCAGCAGCGTTCTGGATCAGCTGCAGCTGTCTGGTCAAATTTTTAGTCAGACCTGTAAAGACACCGTTACAGCAGTCAGGTCTACTGACTATAAATACAAGGACAAGTTCTTCAAAATCCTGAGTTCATGACTACACATTACTACACTACAATTGACCTTTTGGTAAGCCCCGCCCCTTTGTGATGGTCCAACAAGCTGTCAGAGTAAGCATGGAGCCCACACTGAAATTAACTGCACTCCCTGAAGTATAGTCAGTACGTTTGCATGCACGCAGTAGTCGAGACTTCTCGTCTTGTCTGAGCGTACTTGCAGAAGAGAAAATCGAATTTCTGACCAAGTAGCCTCAATAAGCGGCGCTGTGTCCTTTTTAATATAGTGCGTATTGAACTAGTTCCGGTTGACCCAAAGAGGAAGCTAACGACAAACGAAGTTGGCGAAGGTGGATGTTGCTGTAGCTGTGTTTCCTCGTCTGTCCAGAACTGCGTGTTCTGCTTCTCGGTCGTCATGGAGTTATTGCGCTGCTATATACTGAACTGCTGCCACGTCATCTCCTTCTTCTGCCGGGTGAGAGCCTGGGTAAGAAAAAGTGGTGCATGCGCAGAACGCCGAGTCCGACTCCAGTCGTACTAAGTGGATACATGCAGCACTAGTTTGATTTTCAGTAGAACTATCTATGTGTGTTAGTCGAGCTACGACTAAACTGTTTACATGCATTTAAAAGTCCGGTTTCAGTCAAACTAAGCCAATAATTCAACTTCCTCAAGCTGCACACAAACGTACTGAGTGATGTCAGAGAGAAGCAGACAGAGGCATCTACAGTGTGTGTTTGAAGGACATATCTAGGATGTCAAACTGACTCAGCAGCAACAACAGGTTAAAAAGACAAAGATAGTTAGAAGCTAAAGCCGAACTATAGGCTACAGATCACAGTGTAAAAGTGAACCACCACATCACTGCATCACTGATCGCCACACAAGACAATGAATATAAAGGGAAACTTGGGTCTGGGGATGGGACTTAACGAAGGGTCGATTACCTCCATTTTGTCTTTGTGTAAGTGAAGAAAAAAAAATTGTGGTACATCCAATCGTTGGTGATATGGTAAAGTTAATTTTGTGTGTCATCTGCATATAGTAACATATTGTTTGTTTTCCATAAAAAGCTTCAGAGCGAAATGCTAACGTCACCATGCAAACATTTCTCACACTGCTAAAATGCTGCTGTCCACCTCTTGCTACACTATAGCCTGTAAGGATGCTAATATTTGTTAATTAGCACTGAACACAAAGTACAGCTGTATAAAATTCATATGAAGTTTTTCTCACCACGTTGCTACAAGTTAAATTCCCTCAATTTTCTTGTTTTCTAGACAAAGTCCAGGCAGAGATAGACAGAGTGATCGGACAGACCCGACAGCCCAGTATGGCAGACAGACCCAACCTGCCCTACACTGACGCTGTCATCCATGAGGTCCAGAGGATGGGAAACATCGTTCCTCTCAATGGGCTCAGAATGGCCGCCAAAGATACAACACTGGGTGATTATGTCATACCCAAGGTGCATTTTGTTCACGGTCATTTTAAGTCTTAACAAGATAATCTCTAAAATATGACTGTTGTTGTTTATCATTGCTTAGTGCTAACCTAGCATCTTGTTTTTAGGGTACGACCTTGATGCCCTTCCTGACCTCTGTGTTGTTTGACAAGACCGAATGGGAGACTCCAGACACCTTCAATCCCGGACACTTCCTGGATGCTGAGGGAAAGTTTGTGAAGAAAGAAGCTCTCCTGCCTTTCTCTGCAGGTAACCCACACATTCACCTCAATCTTAAGCATAACCAGAACCAGACTGGACCTATTTGTTTTTTCCTGAGCTTTTTACATCGTAACGTGTGTTTGTGGACTCTTCAGGGAAGCGTGCGTGTCTCGGAGAAGGCCTCGCCAAGATGGAGCTGTTCCTGTTTTTGGTTGCTTTACTACAGAAGTTCACTTTCTCCGTTCCTGATGGAGTAGAGCTGAGCACAGAGGGAATAACTGGAGTTACACGTACACCACACCCCTTCAAGGTTTACGCCAAGTTGCGCTGAATTTTTTTGACATCTCACTCTGTCATTTTTCACCTAAACAATACGCAACAAACAAGACAAATGCTTTAGGAGAGAAAGCTGCAGTTACTTTTCAATCTCAGACTTTAACTGTTTAATGATTGCCTGGTTTGCCCTTACTGCCTGTACAATCAAATCTATGTGATAGTTGCTGTTTTTTTTACATAAATATCTTTGTAATAATGGCACTACTTGTAATTTACCTTTGACTTTAATGACAGAATGTAAAAATACTTCATAGACATATGCTCTTCAAAATTACATTCAAGCTGTATTGTTTCAGATTTCTTCACACTACTGCTATGTATGATACATAACATGCAAGTTAATAATGAACTAAATTACATATATAAACCATTTAACACATTTGTTAATGACTAAGAAATGACTTGTTTTACAAACCTGGTTTACTTCTTTGGTAAAAACACAATATTACATGCATTCATACCTAACAACATATTTGCAAGCCATTATCAGTGTAAGTGGTGTTTGTCATACCTGTATGGTATGCCATAAGTGATATGCAAGATACAGCACGCCACAACTGGCATGCCACGAACAAAAAGACGATTGGGAGGGCAGGTGCTCGGAGCAAGAAACTCAGAGTAAGACTTCTCAATCTTGAACTCAGTGGCCCAGGAAACCGCATCAATGATACAGGCAGTGAAAAGGAAACTGTCAAGCTAACAGACAGGGCAGGATGTTTGCCATGACAATCTTGTATCTAGGACAGTAGGAGAGCTGAATGTTGGAAGCGACTAAAGAACAGAGCCAACCTGGCCGGATGTGAGTTCAGCTGTAGTGCAAATGACCTGACTTGACCTAAACCAAATCTGTGCACCTGTAGACAGAAGAGAAGACGATGTTTCCAAGATAAAATAAACATATCTTTATCTACTAACTACAGTCTGTTCTGGTTATGTGGGTTGGTAACTGAGTGTCTGGTTCAAGATAGCCTTTACTGAAGAACAGGAAAAACAGTTCAAGTAATGTAAAGTCCCTTTTAAGTGTGTGTGTTGGGGAAGACGTTGGTGTGTCACATACTTGTGAGTTTGAAAATGCTTTTTTAATTTATTTGTAATTTATCTTATTTATTTTTCATCTTACTATATTTTATCATATAATGACGAAAACTCCAATGAATGCCAATGAAGCAATATTACATCAATTGGCCAAAGGGGGGCGCTATAGCCACCAATTGAAATGTCAAGCTTTGAATGGGCATATCTCATGCCCTGTATGTGGTAGAGACATGAAACTTTGCACAGAGATGTCTCTCCTAATGAGGAACACATTTGCCTCAAGAACCCATAACTTCCGCTTATATAGATTTTCCGCCATTTTGAATGTTTTGAAAAACACTTCAAATGGATCTCTTCCTAGGAAGTTTGAGCGATCTGCATGAAACTGGGTGAACATAATCTAGGGACCAATATCTAAAGTTCCCTCTTGGCAAAAGTTGGAAAACTCACTAAAACTGAGCTTCTATAAGGCAATGAATATTGCGGAGGGCGTGGCTCATCACATAAAGGTGTATAACATCTCAAGGGTTTCACCCATCACCACGCAACTTTGTAGGCATATGGCCACACATAATCTGAGGGGACCCCTCCATTATTGACCCCATCAAACAAAATGGGGGCGCTATAGAGCTCATTTCTTATCTAGGCCTAACCGCCATATGGATTTTTACTAAACTTGGTAGATATGTAGAACAGGACGCCTCAAGGTGACTGGAGAAATTTAACTCTAATTGGCAACTGGGTGACGCTATAACAACAGAAAAATGCTTCAAAATGGCTAAAATGCGACAGATCACTGTGGCTCCCCCTGTGGCCGAATCGCAGGATAGCAGGTTCAGTAAATCGTACATTGGACATCGTACTATCGTACTATCAAATTCACAGAAACTCTGTCTCTGTTAAATGGCGGACCACATTATTTTCCCAATTTGAAAATATGTTCAGCTGCTGCTTTTCTTCTTTAAGTTAGCTGCTAACTGCTACCAGATACTTGTTAAATCTCCCGTGGTAGGTCGCAACACAGCGTCAAAACATCACACCTGTGCTGCCTAGGATCCCATCCCACCGGCTTTCCCTTTTCTACAGACATCATTTCGGTGCTGTTACTACATCTGATGCCGTCTTAAAGGCAAGACTACACAGTGCCCTGATCCTGGGATTGTACCTTCTATACAGAACTGAGGCTATACAACAGCGTAAAATTCCTTCCTTGAAGACACAGTGTTAAAGGTGCTGTTGTCTGACTCGTGAAGGAAATGATGAAATGATTAAAATCAATGCAGCAGCACCAGAGATATTGTGTTTTTTACTTCACACGTCTTTCTCTGTCAAAAACTGATGCCTACATATCATATGCATTATGAGGCAGCTTCTGATGTTATGGCTGAAATTTTCTAATTTAACGCCTCTCCTTTGTTATAGTGTGTACGTTTGGGTCAGTTTTAGCTTATTCATACTCTGTATTTAGTTAATGGAGGGCTGTTTCCTCTCCGCCACACACACAGGTCATTATATCAACATAAGCTGTGAGTCAGCAGAGTACCAGCCCATCTCTAACTACAAATTGACGATGGAGCAAGTGATCCTTATCAGTCCCCCGCTCTTCTCCTCAGCCTCACAATGTGGCTGTGTGATTTGTGTCTGTGGCTCGATCCGAGGGGAATGCTGCTTTTTATTTTTGCCGTTCTCCTCCTAGTGTATTTTCAGAGCAAAAAGGATCCACCCAACTTTCCACCAGGACCGCCATCTCTCCCTCTTTTGGGAAATATATTCAACATTGAATCTAAACAGCCTCACATTTACCTCACCAAGGTAAGATGACAGAATCATCTCATATTATGCAGCTGTGTTTTTGCAAAAGAAAGTGTAAGGAGCTACTTTCTCTGTATCTACGCAACTAAACTATACTGTGTAGCAGAGACCGATCCATAAACAAAGAAAAAATCCTATGAGATTCAACAGAACATTACAAAGTTTATGGTACAAACAATGCTAAAAACCTGTCGATGATGAGTCACAGAGTCAGAGAAATTATTGTCCTGAAATATGCATCTTATCAGAGTCACATGTTAGACAACAGGACACTTATTCTCTGCTCCTGCTTCCACAGCTAGCTGATGTTTACGGGAATGTGTTCTGCATACGTCTGGGAAGACACAAAACAGTGTTTGTGTCTGGGTGGAAGATGGTGAAGGAAGCCTTAGTTACACAGGCCGACAACTTTGTGGACCGGCCTTACAGCCCAATGGTGACCAGAATTTATTCAGGGAACTCAGGTGGGTCACACAAACACACAGTACATCAGTGTCAAAGAGGTCAACCTGCCTCCTGATCCCTGCCTGAGTAAAGTCGTATGGTTTCTCTCTTTCAGCTGGGCTTTTCTTCAGTAATGGGAATGTGTGGAGGAGACAGCGGCGTTTTGCCATGGCCATGTTACGTACCTTTGGTCTGGCCAAGAGCTCCATGGAGCAGAGCATCCTCGAGGAAAGTCATCATCTACAGGAGGCGATGGAGAAGGAGAAAGGTTGGCAGAAAGAACAAACAGAAAAAAGAGCAAAACACGATGGAATTACTCGGACTGAGGCTGATTCTTCTTTGCAGGTGAGCCGTTTGACCCTGTGCCCCTCTTAAACAACGCTGTGGCCAACATCATCTGCCAGATAGTGTTTGGGAGACGGTTTGACTACAGCGACCACAACTTCCAGAGCATGCTGAGGAATCTGACTGAGATGGCCTACCTGGAGGGCTCCATATGGGCTCTAGTAAGATGCAAAGAAAGCTCCTTCCTCACTTACATGCGCATCTACACACACACCAACCATCCTCTGAAGGCAGTGGTTCCCAACCGGTGGGTCGTGGTACAAAAGTGGGTTGCGGGATCATTCTGAATGGACTGCAAGTAGCTCGCAAATGTGTCGAGTTGCCTAGACCAGTTGGGAACCACTGTCTTAAGGCATCAAGACACAACTTACAACACATGGCTATATCCATCCATAACATGGATCAGAACCAGTGTGTTAACTAAGTAATCTGCTGATAAACGTCAAGAAAGCCAACAGGAATGTGTAGGAAAGTAATGAACTTGAGTTAGGGACTGTTCGTACTTATGAGGAAGTGCAAAACGGGAGGAATGTCAAATAATTTTTCAGCATTAGGGAGGGACGTACGTTCCTTCTTGTAAAGTAAAAATTATCGCCAAAGCCACCTCCAGGTTTCAAAGATGTTTTCTTCAAAAATTGCCAAAATGACACCATTTATTACAGCAAGAAACTGTACAAACAGAAATTATCATGGGATTTTCAAATTTCCAACGATCCCTGAACAAACCATGTGCAACAAGTGCTTCCATCAGAAAAAAAACAAAACAAAAAAAAAACAAATCTGATCATAAAATAGTGCTATTCCATCAAAATCACTTTATCTCACAAGTCTCATTTAAAATTTGGCCAAAACAAACTGTTGGCACTAACACCAGCAGCATGTATGACTAGAGAAACTTTTTTTGACTTCAGTATTTTGTTTACGAATCTTAACTTTCAAACGCCAAAAGTAAGGTTTTAAAATCTAATGACAGCGGCTGTGTAGAGTTATTGATAGTCTGGCTGGCTGTTAATTTGTGTGACGTGTGAGCTTATTAATCTTTGCTGTTTTTTGTGGTAGGATGTATTATTAGAATTTATTTTGGTCTGCAAATAGAAACAAGAACATCATGTATTAATCTACAAATTCATGTAAATAAAGTCACAGCCTCTCACAGAAAAGACACAAGACAAAGAGACACTTCTGCAGTCCAAAGAGGTGCAGGCTGAAGCCACATAATGTCAATTCAAAGTTTCCTATCAGAAAACACTGTAAACTAAAGTGAGACTTTTACTTGCCAGCGGATATAAATGTCACCACTGAACAAGTCTCCTGTTTCCTCTCCAAACAGCTTTATGATGCATTCCCAGCACTGATGAAATACCTGCCGGGGCCTCACAACGGCATCTTCAGCAACTCCAAATGTCTGGAGGCATCTATCAGGGCAGAGGTCGAGAGGCACAAGTTGGATCTGGACCCCAGCAACCCACGAGATTACATCGACACCTTCCTGATAGAGGAGAAAGTACGGTGCTTACAATGTTAATAAGCCAATCAGTGTGTATGAGAACTAAACTGTAACTGACTACATGTCTGTCTGTGTCTGCGCCTCACAGCACACCAGGAACAGTGACCTTGGTTTTAACAAAGGCAACTTGGTTCTGTGTTGTCTGGATCTGTTCCTGGCTGGTAGTGAAACCACTTCTAAGACTCTGCAGTGGGGCCTCATCTACCTCATCAAGAACCCTCATATCCAGGGTGTGTGTTCACATATCAGTGACTTCCACAGCAGCAGCACAGAAACGAGATTAAAAGACACAAAAAAACACGCAGAAGGTCAAAGAAGTCACTTTAACTGATGAGTTAAAAATCTTCTATTTCACCTCCTAGACAAAGTCCAGGCAGAGATAGACAGAGTGATCGGACAGACCCGACAGCCCACGATGGCAGACAGACCCAACCTGCCCTACAGTGACGCCGTCATCCATGAGATCCAGAGGATGGGAAACATCGTTCCTCTCAATGGACTCAGAATGGCCGCCAAAGATACAACCGTGGGCGGTTACGTCATACCCAAGGTGCATCTACTTAAAGCGCTCAGTAACTGCAGAGTCAGAACAGACAGTTGTGTCCAGGATGTGTTTATTACATAACTAGTTTGTATGTTTGTGTTGTTTGAAATATAACAATGTGGCGAAGTCAGCTAAAGGAATACCTCACCCATAAAATGATAATCACCTATATTAATTATGTGTCACCTTAATTTTGGGAAGAAAATTCCTCACATGCCTCCACAGTGAACAGAGGCTCAAAAACTGCATTTAACAACAGAAAAACCATTGTTGGGCAACTTACTCTCAATCTGTAATACATTACATCTTATTAGTTCCCTTTATTTGAAAGTAATAAGTTACTTTACAAAGTATTATTAATTTAAGAACATAGAATTGTCCCAAAATAAGTGTTCTAGTTTTTCAGTTTGCTTCAAATATTCAGTAAAAACTAAAGAAAAATTAATCATTTCTTTAGTTTGTGAACAACAGTAACTCAGAATGAGATTCAGATTCTGTTACAATATTAACAGTTCAACTAAATTAAATCTATCACAAATTGCACATTTAACACTTCCCAAATACAAAAAATGTACCCTGGGATCTATATATAAAAAACAACAGGTGATTTCCTTCTTTTAGTAAAATCCTAAATGATTGAGTTGTTTGAACTGTGCGGAACAGTATGACATTGAAATATCGTGAATGTCACAAAAGGAATTTTTCATATCATATTCAAAATTCTACCCATATTATGAACGAGATGATATGTCACACCCCTAGATGGGGATCAATAATTACTAGTCCATAGCCACTGGTAGCTGTGTCATCTTCTACCTTTGCCAGTCGTCAATGCCTATGTGCAGTTTCACATAGATGGACCATGTCAGTGAGTAGAAAAACGTGGGACAGACAGAATGACTGACTTACAGAATGACACACTGACAGTTTCCGTGATTATGTACAGCAGACCATACCATGACTTAGTCATACTTAGTTTTCCAACTTTTGCCAAGAGGGAACTTTAGATATTGGTCCCTAGATTATGTTCACCCAGTTTCATGCAGATCGCTCAAACTTCCTAGGAAGAGATCCATTTGAAGTGTTTTTCAAAACATTCAAAATGGCAGAAAATCTATATAAGCGGAAGTTATGGGTTCTTGAGGCAAATGTGTTCCTCATGAGGAGAGACATCTCTGTGCAAAGTTTCATGTCTCTACCACATACGGGGCATGAGATATGCCCATTCAAAGTTTGACATTTCAATGGGTTGCTATAGCGCCCCCCTTTGGCCAATTGATGTAATATTGCTTCATTGGCATCCTCCCATGACCCTCTACCACTGTGCCAAATTTCACATGGATTGACCAAGTCAGTGAGGAGAAAAACGTGGAACACACACACACACACACACACAGAGTTTTCTCATTATATAGTAAAATTATCACATGAAACACAATAGACTAATGCTGAGATTAGCAAAACAAGCTGATTGGTGTGTGAGTCAGTCAGTAGGATGAACATAAATTAATACGCTGGAGCTGGAAAACCCACCTGCGAGTTCCCAGTGTGCTGATCAGCTGCAACAGCACCAGAGTGAGAGTTGTGTAAGAAGGGGCGGTCGGCGCTGTTCCACCGTTGTCGCGATGCCTTGTTAAACATGGAGTCCAGTGACTTCAGTTCATGACGAATGTTTGTCTTTTTGGATTCTCTCTTCACTGTGGAGGCATGTGAGAAAAACAAAGTTTTCGTCATGAGTTCAATCCACTAATTAAGATGAAAGAACATGATATGAACATCTGACATGACAAATAACTGATTGTCTATTGAGTTAAAACCCACATAAGCTATAAACACAACTCTGTCTGTGACAAACTTTCAGTAGAGACCTTGTCTTCAGTTTCAACACCCACTTGTTTATATCACCATTAGCACACCTCATGGTCTGGCAACAACGTTCGGCTGCACTGTCCATGTTCGCTTCTTATTTATTTGTAAAATAAATATGAAATGATTGCAGCCTCTGTGTGTGTGTGTGTGTGTGTGTGTGTGTGTGTGTGTGTGTGTGTGTGTGTGTGTGTGTGCAGGGAACCTCAGTGATGCCCAACCTGACCTCTGTGCTGTTTGACAAGACTGAATGGGAAACTCCCGACACCTTTAACCCTGAACACTTCCTGGATGCAGAAGGAAAGTTTGTGAGGAGGGACGCATTTTTACCTTTCTCTGCAGGTAACTTAAAACTTTGAACCACGAGATATGAAATCATTTAGATACATAAACAATGAGGGCATTAAAGGTGATATTTTCCATGCACCTGCTTTCATTCTTTTCCATTTACGCTTGTTTCTCCAGGAAAGCGTGCATGTCTGGGTGAAGGCCTGGCCAGAGTGGAGCTGTTCCTGTTTTTCGTCACTTTGTTTCAGAAATTTTATTTTTCCACTCTGGATGGAGTCGAGCTGAGTACAGAGGGAATCATCGGAGCCACACGCACGCCGTACCCCTTTAAGATCTATGCCAAGGCCCGCTGAACCCTGCAACATATCCCAAACTACAGACTGTTGCTACAGTAGAGCCAAAAACTACACATCTTTAGACACAGACAACACATGATGCATCTGTGGCTTGTTTTCCTGTCAATACAAATGCCAGAATTCAACAATATGTCCTGTCTACAGCACGTGTGTGAAATACTGGAGCTGATTATGGTGGCATGAGGGAATGTTTTGTGTAATAGGTAATAGGGGAACTATAGCCTGCTTTGTTCTGCCGCAGCACATAATAGCATAATGTGTGATTGTTGATAAAGTGTCATTTCTCCAACGCTGACACTGATCTGTAACCAGCAAGCAGCAGCAAAACTCTCCAAGCATCCACTATTACTCACTTGACACTACTTGTGGTGGACACCCATCAGCCACAACATTAAAACCACTGTTAAGACACACACATCTCGTTACAATGCAATGATCTGCTGGGCAACCTTGGGTCCTTGCATTCATGTGGATAGCACCACCCACAGCACTCCCTGATAGCAGTGGCTCCCCTGGCAGGACAATGCGCCGTGCTACCCCCCAAAAAATCTGCTCAGGAATGGCCTGAAGAACGTGACAGAGCTCAAGGTGTTGACCTGACCTCCAAATTCCCCACATCCTAATCTGACTGAGCATCCACAGGAGGTACCGCTACGCCAGAGGTCCTGTGTCCATGCCTCCACGGGTCAGAGGCTCAGAGCCAAGTCTGATCCACTGTGGGGCCTCCTTGGATTGGATTTGGCCCTGACCTTTGGAGGAATGGACACAGGACCTCTCTGCGGTGTCTGGCACCAGATCTTTTGAGTCTTGTGGGCTGTGAGGTCAGGTCCTAGCATGTCCCACATATGACTGATGGGATTAGGATCTGGGGAATTTGGAGGCCAGGGCGACATCTTGAGCTCTTCATCGTGTTCTTCTGGCCATCTCTGAGCAGTTTTGGGCATCGTACTGGAGGGGGGCTGAATAAAAGTTTATCAGCAGATGGCCTCTTTGAGATGGACCGTCTCGCTTTGGAGGGGGTCCAACATGAAACATACAACACACTTCATCACACTGGACACAAACATAACATTGGTCTGCAATGGTGTTTGAGTGGGTGTCAAGTGGCAGCAAATCCACATAACTGCCAGGACTCAACTGTCAATTGTCTCACAGCTCACCTCTCAGTAGGTTTGAAAATGATTTCAGTTGGACCACTACAAAAATAAATGTCGACACAGAAAAGGCCAGAGTTTGTTCTCTTTCTGTCTCTGGTTGGTCGCCTACAGTGTGTTGGACAGGATCCTGATGGGCTACTTTAACTATTGCTGCTTTTTTTTTTTTAATTTCAAATTTCAGGTCATACAAACAATGTGTACAACACATGCAGACATTTGGCACATAATAGAACACATAATGACATCAGTATAATGTAGGGTACATCAAGTCTTGTCAGGATTATTGTAAAATGAAAATAAAAACAAAACAAAGAAAAGAGAAGTAAAGGTGTAAGGCAGTAAATTCCCTTTTACTCGAGATTAATTAATGACAAGTCACTAAGGTATAGCAGCGTATAGTCACTTTTCTTATTTTGTGTTAGTTTTAAAGTGTTTATGTACAAATAAAAATCTACCAGAAATACATGAAAACTTGGCAGGGATTTGGACATTCTCATTTTATTTAAGTAAAATTTGCCAATCAGTAGCACAAGATTAATTACAAAGGACAAAGACTTCTTATAATAATATCCTTCAGACCGACTGTGAAGTGAGAGAAACCGTAACGTAACTTATGTATTTATTTCTTGTACTGTTTCTTTTATCTTGTTTTTATGAATGGCACATCTTTATCATTTGGCTTGGTTTGACGCATTCTTAGGCCTTTTTATCTACTGATGTTTTAACTTATTTTGCTTTTTATCTCTTTGTTCTTTTAGCCTAAGCACTGCCGTCACTTTGTTTTGTCTTGTGGTGTTCTGTGTGTTAACAATACGAGATGACTCACTCACTGTAAACCGAATTTATCCAAGGGTACAATAAATATTCTTAAGTTTGAAGTCTGATATGTCCAGTTTTTTTTATAGATATATTTCTCAAAATCCCTCCAAAAGACAGATGACGCAGGGCAAATACAGAATAAATGTGAAATTGTCTCTGACTCAATCCCACAAAAAATCGTGAGAGAAGGTGTCTGAACCTCAATCTCTTTCATTCACAGTCCTTTTTATTATTAATTTTAACATAATTACAAACAAAACACAACAGAAGAAACAAAAACACATTCCCATCACACGATGAATATTGAACCTCAATCTCTTGATAAGTTCAATGACACTTCATTAACCTGAGTATATTCTGAGGAATGGCCTTTACAACAGAAGCAAATTCTTTGAATTTGACTGGAAAGGATTTTGTTTTTAAGGAATTTTCATAACTATAAAGATTATTATCTTGTCTTGTTTTTGACAGTAATATTGCTATTGTTCCAAATTATTGTCTCATTTGAAGGTGCTGACGACATGAAATCACCTGAAACTGAACAGCTGCGCGTCACGAGGTTTGTGGATACTGTGAGTCTCACTGACAAACAGCCCCACTGATGTATATTTGGGGCAGACAGGAAGTAGCATAAAAACAATTAGCCATCAGATGTATTGATACGATACAGCTCTATTTATACGTTTGTTTGGAAGTGAAAAGTTCAACGGCATGTTTAGCTAGCTAACACTGCTAGCATGTTAGCTAACAGAGTTCACGAGTCTTTTAACAAAATATTTCACCAACCTGGCAACACACCTGCCTGCCATCCTCCTCATTATTCGTCACCATGTGTTATTATTGGTGCTGTTGTTTCTCCAAACTGCTCCATGTTTATTTTCCACAAGCTTGACAGGAAATAAATGAACTTAACTCCCGTTTCGGCGGCGACGAGGCGTTTCGGTCTCTACGTAAATACACGCATTTCCTGCTTGAACACCAGGGCGCGGAAATGAGGCGGGAACGCTGCGTACGCACGGTTTACGAACAAAATCGGTATTAATAAATATTTTCTTACCTTAATTTGTCCTTACTCTGCAACATAAAATAAAATAAAATAAAATAAAATAAAATAAAATAAAATAAAAATAAAAAAGAGAACTGCCAGCTGTCCTACAAAATGTAAACACACACTTTTGAACTAATTACACATCATGCGAAAACTGCATTCATTAAAAAAAATGTACTAATTAATTGGCCAAATACATTAAATATGAGACTGACATCCTCTCATTGTGGTTAAGTATCATCATAAAACACCCAACTATAAAAATTTAGTGTCCCAGTCCTAGCTTACAGTTGTTATATGAAAATATTTACAATTAACACATCTGTTTTCGTTATTTCCATTGAGAGGAGAGAGATGTCTGCTGCTCCCTCCACCTGGCACCACATGAGCAGATGAAGATGGATGTTTTTCTTGATGTAGCCTATAATGATCCAACCAGTTTCTAAAACCATGAAACTGCACCTGTGTCCCCAGTTTTAATTGGTAGCATATGCAGGGTATAAAAAGTCTGATTAACCTCCTTGCAGGTGTTAAGATGGCAGATCAAACATTACTGGAAGACATTGTCTTCAGAGAGAGTAATGAGTGGTTTATTTTTGTTTCTTATTGCCAAGACATTCATTAATGTGCAGACAAGCAACTTCACCACTTTCCTCATCATACATCTGTAGGCAAATGTATTTCCTAATCCTCCTGAGACCCCAGCTTTTGTTTGGTATACGCTTAATTTCTCCAAGCTATCTGGGAAACTAGGATCGGATAAGTATAAAAAAAAAAAAAAAGTTGAGCAATGTTGTTGACCAGGAAGTAATTGTTGGAAAAAATTATGTCCACATATGGGGAGTCCCAGTGTGCTCAGTGCTTCCTAATCAACAGCATTGCACAGCCAGTTACTGTTGTTAAAATTGGTCACATTTATTTGCCATATCAAACTTCAGACATTATTTAGCACAAATAGACAAGTATCGACCATTAAATTTGATCAGGTTTTGTACCTTGTCCACTTTTGTGTCAAGATCTGCTGCAGACTGAGCAGAAGAGTGTCCACAAACCAGGACAACTAAGTTAAACAGAATGAAGTACAATGTGCAGGAAACCCAAAATGTGATGTCCTCATATGAGGTTATGTAGAGAACTGGGGGCGTGGCAGCAAAGTCATTTATAATAATTCTGGCAGACTCAGAACAGAGTTGGCCCGTGCACACATCATGACTTTCGACAGAATACACCTTCATTCTTTCATCTCTGGACCCAAACTGAGACTGATGCTCCTGGACGTAAAACACATTTTTAGAAAAAGGATTTATTTATTTATTTATTCATTTATTCACAACAAAACCAAAGGCTTTAATTTTTCCTTAAATTCCTGAAAATTCATACTTCTTTCCTCAACTTTTCTTCATTTACACACAAACATACAACACCTTGTGCTGTGCTACGTTTGATTGTACTTCTTATCATCATATAAATGACACTGCTTTTAAATCAGCAATCTACGAGAATCATCCACTGCAAAGGAAAATAAAAGCGCCTTGACATATAGATCACAAATGGCAAAACCATCATAACAGAATGCCTCTTTAGTGTTAATGCAAACATACAGAGTGACAATCAACAGCCATTTCATGGTGTGAAAGTAGTGCAGTTTAACTTGAAGAGGGTTGGACAGCCAATAACCCACAATATCAAAGAGAACAGCAGCTTCTAACAGCGCTCTCCACCCTGAACTCCCACGGACACTAAAACAGCCTGAAAACGTCGATGATTAAATACAATATCGACTACAATTAAAATTCTCAAGTTACAATTTGCAGGTACCGATGAAAGCTTAACCTGGATCTGACATTCGGATCAGAAGCTGGTGTTAAATCATGTTTACATTACAGCTGTACAACTTCACAGACTTGATTACTCAAGAGCTTCAGTGAATAGAAAGGCCTGCCAGTTTTCATTTAGAGCATGCTGCCAGTAAGGAAGTCAAATCACACTTTAGGAGTATAGAAAATACACGAGAGATACACTCGTCCTGGATTTCTTGTGTAGGATTTGTTGTTGCAGCACCTCAGACGCTGATCACTTCATATGATTTATAGGATTTTCACAGCTTTACATGATGTGCTTGTTTCATTTTAGTAAACTGACTGATGTCTGATGCTTGACAGCAGGTGGTGGCCAGCACCAAATATAGCAATCCATTTCTCAAAGAACCCTGAAGCACGTCTGTCTTTTAGTCAGTCTGCTGCGTGATTACATTAGTTCCCCCTTAAAGGAATACTTCACCCACAAAATGATCATTTGTACATCTACACACACCCTGTGTTAAGGTGGAGTTGTGATGAACACTTTGCCTCGCATGGCTTCACAGTAAAAATGGAATCTAAGCCTAATTGACATGAGCATGGGTGTGTTCGAAAAGGAGGTTTCTCCATTCTTTGCTCTCCAAAAACTAAAAAAAATCTCCAAATTAAAATGCAAAACACAACTGAAGAGCTGTCAGGAGATGCCAAACCTACAGGTGGAGAAACAACCATAACCCTAAGGATGATGTTGGCCAATCAGCAGCCTGAAAAACAGCTGTTATAGGAACCTGGAGCAGCGACCTCTGGTGGCGCATTCTGATACCACTGTTCCCAAATAAGTTGAAAAGTAACAGTTCATTTATGCAAGTTACACCTGACAAAGGAGTTACTGCACACACTGCCATTAAAAGACAAAAACTCAGTGTTCTCAGTTTCTGAAAGTCTTTACCCTGGAAGGAGTTTTACAAAAAGGGTTTTTTCAGTGACCTAAAACCTTTGTGTGGACTCGGCCTAAAAACTGAGAATTCTTGATGAATTGGAGTAAAGAGGGTGCTGCATTAGAAAACAACCAAACTTATCAAAACATCGGTTTACAAACTTTAACAACTTGGCAGTATAATCCAAGTCTAACTTATCCAGCCGTATGATCAATACTTCCCAAACACATGCATTTTTGCCTTTCTTTTAAAACACATGCACGTAAACCTGGGGTGTCAAACTCATTTCAGTTCACGGGCCACATTCAGCCCAATTTAATCTCAGAAGAGCCAAACCAACAAAACATCGCACAATAACCTATAGGTACCACCAACTCCAATATTTTTAACAATTACAGGTATGTTTGATAGACGTTCATCCCTTTACAAAACAGCCTCAGATATCTTAGTATGCCTCAGTTATTCCACGTTCAGTCAGTCTACTTCTCTCTGTCATTACATGTGTATTCATCCACACGCTTCCTGATACAGATTCTTTTGACCTGCAGGCATGTGCGTTTGAACTCTGCCTAATGGAGTGCAAGAGCAGAGTTGTGTGAGACTGTTTTATGCAGAAGTGATTAAATAGTTTGAGCGAAAATGCATGTTTAGGAAGCACTGAATACATAACTGGATCAATGAGACTTGGATTATACTGCACGAGTTTAATGTTTTGACATTGTTTTCCTGCTGTTAAATGAGGCCTTTTACTCATCAAGAAATCTTTGTTCCCTGTAAAGGCACGTGAGAAAAGCAAAGTTTTCTTCACCAATTCATGGTAACAGTGTGAGTAGAGTAAGTGATACACAACTGATCGTGCTGTGAGTGAAGTTTTCCTTTAGCTGCATAGTATGATGGTTCTGGTTTCTATACATCAACAATCATCTGAAGTTAGTTGGCTTTAGCATTCAAGTAACCCTTTTTAAAAAAATCACATTCATATATATTATGGGCTCCAATTCTGAATAAAACAGTTAAGCATATATTTACATTTCTCTTCTTCCTGTTCAAGTACACAGCGACAGGATGTAAGAGAGTGAAGGCTAGATTGATTACAGCAAGTATTCAGCCGAGTCTGCAGTTGGCAAAGCAAACACACGGAGCAGAAGGGAAATAAGGGACAGTGTGCGCTACTTTAGCTAGTGAGGTGAACACAGGTTGTGGGTTTCTGTTCTATGAAAGGTCAGCCTGTAGCCAGTGTATTATGGGATAGTTTGCTGTAACGTCAGGTATGTGACCTATAAGGTTTTGTTTGAAAAGTAAGTGCTCATTGATCCCAATCAGCTCGTCCGTGACCCCTCCTGAAGCGCTGAGAGCAGATGTGTTTAAGGTCACTTGAGTGCTCACTGGTGGGAGGAAGAGTATTCTTCCCTTCACTGATTAAAGGTGAGACATTTGGCTCTCTGACGAGGTCTACTTAGAGGTAGTGGCTGGCACGCTGATGGAAAGCGCCCGGCGTGGGGCGTTGGAGACTTGCCGCTGCTGGGACAAGAAGGACTGGCCGGGGGACAGCACGGAGGAGGTGCAGCCACCGAGACGTGACTCAATCGCCAGCTTCTGAAAGCTCAGACTCTGAGGAGGGACAAATTTAGAGTTTCAATAAGGTCTTAAAAGGCAGAATATACATCCGATAATATGACTTCATTTCACCTTGTTATACCACGCAGTGACGATCAGCTTCTCCTCATACTCTCTGAGTTTGGCCTGCTCACACTGACGCTGCAGAGGCAAATCAACCAAACATGAGTTGAGTCTGAAACACAGCCCTTTTTAAAAAATACCGCATGTTCAGTGAACGAGTCAAAAAGCGGATTTACCTCCAAGGTGAGAATCTGCTTGTCCCGATCCGCTACCTGGTTCCTCAGAGCCTGGATCTCAGCAGTGGCTGGATTTAGTTTAGGATCCAACGCACGGATAACCTACAAGCACAGAGGGATGAACAGTTCTCAAGTCAGGATCAAACTACTGGACTCAACCTAATGTTTATTAATGGCCTCCATCAAAACATATCATTTGAGTAACATTTGGGGGATATGGTCTATCAATAATATTTTTAGGCTATATTATGATACAATGATATGTGAAATCTCCTCTAAACTACTGTAGACTACTAAAATGTTAATCTACCAAATAAATAAACGTATTGTTACTGTATAAATTAAGTTGAATTTTCCTTTGGGGATGAATAAAGTTCTATCTATCTATCTATTACAATAAGTTAAATGAGTACTGTTATAATAATGTTAAATAAAATGCCGTTGGAATTAACTGATATCTCTCCCACCCTGGGAATATAATCTGAAAATAAAAAAAGGATGAAAGCAAAATGGATCTCTTAGCACTCACATTACGAGCTTTCTCCAGGTACATTTTGTACCTCTCCTCCATCGCCCTCATGTCATCATCCTTCTTCTTCAAAGCAGCCATCAGCTCATCCAGCTTCAAGGCTTAGATGCAAGACAGAAGTTATGAGGTCTCACTTCAGTCATATTGTGATGTTATGTATTGATGTAGCGCTGCAGACGAGGCTACATCAGTGGTGTCATATTGCCAACATTAGTCATGTGACTGAAACTTACAGGTTTGCGTGTTGTCAGGCTGAAGGTCCTCCAGCAGCTCTTTCTTCTTCATGATTTCATCCTGAGCCTCGTTCAGCTGGACCCTGAGGAGACAATGCTGCTTCTTTACCTCCCTCTACTGGAGAACACACACACACTAGTTTTACATCTCTCTACATTCACACAAGAACTGACACATTAAGTCACACTTACATATGCGCATCGAGTTTCCGCTTCAGGTTTGACTGAAAAACAGAAAAGAAAGATTTTAAAGCTTCTACAGACACAGTGCAAAGGTTACATTTGGTAAAGTCATTAATTGTGCGACAAAAAATAAACATTTTTTTATAAAGTACCTCTAAATCAGTTTAACATTCTGAAAACAGAAACAAATGTGATTTCTTTCCGTCATGCCGTGCCAGCACAAGTCTGAGCAGCTTAATAAGATTAACTCTGTGGGATGTTTTCTCTGTCTGGATGCCAGCGCTCCTGGCACACTCACATCATCAGGTTTGGCCGCCTGACTCTGCAGAGCCCTCTGGAGGTCCTCCACCTGCTGCTGCAGCTCACTGACCCGCTCTCGACTCAGCCTGCAGATTGATCACCGTGAAGACGAGGAAACATTAACGAAGGATTAAATTCATGAAGGAACTATGGCTGTACCTTTTCATTTTAAGCTTCTATTGAGGTTTTAAAATGTCTGGATTTATATTTTATGACATCATCACCCTGAAAAAAATTACCCAATTTGAGTTAAGTAATTCTTCATATTAGATGCTGCTAGATCGCCCCATTAATACAGGTGTGAGCCTCCTTCTGTGAGTTGACTGCAGTGAAAATGTTGTTTTTGAAAGGCTAAATTTAAACACATATGGACTGAAGAAGAATATTTCATTAGATAAAAAAATATTGTGAATTTTGGAAATGATTGCATCTATTTTCCTTAATAAAGTCTGACTTTAGGACCGCAACACTCTGGAGGTATTGGAGATGTTTGGATCACATGAGTCAGAAACAATCCTACGCAGCCAGAGCTGGAATCTAATTCTATAAATAACATAATACTGATAATTAGTGCAGCCTAATCTTTATCTGCAACTGTGCAAAAATACCTGGTTTAAACAGAATGAACATGAAAAAAAAACAAAACTACACAGCATTCATATGTTGATTTAGAATTTGAATGTCCGTGCTATGAATGATGCTTCAAAGCTTCCGAGTGTTTGGTACTGTAAACAGCATATTCTGAATTATTTCTGAATTAAGTGTTAAGATTTTTCTTTGAATGTGTATACAGTGGATTCAGAATATGCATCTCCATTATGGTTTTTACCGCAACTTGTGACACATGGCCTGTTTATAGTTGGCTTTGTGTGTCATCAGTGGCTACGCCGTACACGAAGCAACTCGCTGACACTTTGAAAGGATGGGGTAGAGATGGCACACAAGAGAAAGACAAACATACTTTTTAACATAATGAAAGACTTGGATATTAACATGTTTTAAGATATGTGCAAATATCACCACGCCGTCCTCTTCAAGAGGGTGGTTGAAGAAATAAAAGAGAGTCTGTGTTGACACTGTTGAGCAAGTTCGCGAACGATGGAAAATAAAAAATAAAAAAATCAACGCAAAGAAGCGTCTCTTGAAGCGCCTCTTTTCCATATTTGACACAATAAAAACATGCTACAGCATGTTAACGGGAGTTTGCGTAACTGCATGTAAACAGGAATATTGGTGAATATTTTCTAAACAGCTTAGTAGGAATATTGTCTTTCAGAATACGAGAAAACCAGAATAAACATAGTCAATAACTAGGGAGAAAATGAACCTCTATCACATCGACTTGTTGCTGACTTACGGAGAGAGATCGACTTTGCTAACCTGTTCTCAGTGTCCAGTTCACTGCGTGTTTTATGTGCCTCCTCAAGCTGGGTCTGCAGTGCAGCAATCTTCTCCCTCTCATACTCCTCCTGCTGCACTCTCAGCATCTTGTTCTCATGCTGCAGCCTGATGAACTTTTCTCTAAACAACCAAACATACAAGGTCAGTGTTCCCACGTTACACTCAGGCAGGAAGTAAACAAGCTCTTTACTGTCATTAGCATTACCTGTACTCAATGGGGATTAATTCAGCTGCCAGATTATCGTGGCTGGGGCTGCCAGAAGGAATCATCCCTACATGAAATAAACATGTGCGTGTTAATGTCACGGAGGCAAAGCAGCGTTATCACTGTCTGACATGACTATCCAGTCACACACCTGCTTGGGAGAGCTGGTGCTGTTGAGCCTGAGTGCATCGCAGCTCCTCGTTGATCTCCTTCAGAGAATCTCTCTCGATGATGATCCTCTAATGGAGGGGAAGACGTGTTAAAGCAACAGCTCAAATGTTAGTAAAAAATGTTACAGCTAGAGTAAACCAAATCCTTCTGCAGAGTCATCCTGACACATTTCAAACACTGCCTCACCTCTTTCTCCTTCATTACAGTTTCATGCTTTTCCTCTAACTTCTTCATCTCAAAGGCCAGGTTATCCGCTCGCCTCGACTCCTCCGACAGCTTCCTGTGTAGCTCCTGGACCTGTGAGACAGCATGTGAAAATACTAAAACACAAAATAAAATCTGTACTCTGTGAGAGCTGTAACATATTGTGTTTAAAAGTGGAGTTTCCGTTTAAAACCCAACCGTGCTTTGCATATAATTGACCTGTCTCTTGTAGGTCTCGAGCTGTGCCCGCGCAGCGTTGGCCTTGCGCAGTTCTTCCTCCAAGCTGACAGTGTTGTGCATGTAGGTCATGTTATTCTCCTCCAGCAGCTTCATCTGCCTCTTCAGATCGCCTAAATTCTCCAGTTTACGTTTGTATGTATCCACTGAGGCCTCCAACATCACCACACGGTCTGAGCAGTTCCTACGGTATATGAATACAAAATAAATACATGACTTATGTCAATTTTAAAAAGCTGTCACTTAATAACTATGGATTGTGACTGTAAAGGCCCATGAGAAGTCGTGCATGCTGTCTTTTTTTACTTACGATAAACTTTATTGGACATACAGCGTTTCAGTCGTCAGACCTTCATCAAGTTAAACTGGCGGACAAAGAACATTCAGCAGACAGATACAGCTGACACTTCCTCGAGCCAGGCTCAGACTACAGGAGTTCTGCATCTATTCATCCCTAAATCACCTCTGCTTTTGTTGTTTTAAATGCAAAACATTGTTACCATTACAGCACGTTGCTGCACCACCTCAGTCTCTGTTTTGTTTACACCCGTTTCCCCATGAGATCATGTGAGGTGGTGCATTCAGGCTCCCTTTGCCACTGCAATCTTAATAATATGTTGCAGTGTGTGATACAACATTATTTTCAAATCTTGTAGTGCGAGCATGTTTGAGATTAAAAAGAGGAACATCTGTGAAGTTTGTGTGTTGCAACCACATGTCAAAATTGGTTGGGATTTTATAATTCGTGTCGTCTGAGCCTGGCTTCATGTGAGGCTGATCCTATGTAAGTGGGAGATTCTATGAAATTTTCCATAACACATATTTTCTATTTTCTTTCCCATCTAATGATGAGATAGGCTATTTTATATCGTAATTACTTACTGCCTATTTAGAGGTATATTCATGGTGTCGCCTAAACAGTGAAATCATGATACTGAGATCTACCATTATTCTTTTATTGTTAGTGTCATTATGGAAGGGATGATTTAGATACACTGATTTGAGTTTTATTTACAGTAATTCATGTTTGTGTGTAAATTGATGTAGCTGCTGTTCACTGTAGATTGTGGAAGGTCTATTTTTTAATGTGTGATGTGTCCTCTAATTGGCTGAATGCACACAGCCTGTGGAACTGTCTGACAGCTCATATCATACTGCATCTCCAAGAAAGTTTATTGCAAGTTTAAGAACAGTGTGCAGGACTTCTCTCTTCTCTTCTAAGATCTATGACTCCAACTGCTTTAAGAAAAGGAATTTTCTATCTTTAGGGTCTAATCCCTGGTCTCCACTGGCACAGATGAAGAACTGTCACAATTTGTAGACTACTTTATTTTGTAAAGTGGGTGTTCACATTGTTTTCCTGCTTCTCTCTCTTTCTACTGATGCAAAGAGTCAACCTACTCTCTCAAGGCCAGTGCAGAGAAATCTGAATGCAAACAAACAAAACATCAGCTAATTTCACTGATTAACAAACCCTCAACCAGACGAGAGGAGCTAATCAGTGAAATCATGAGCTGACCTTCCTCCTCCACCTAACTGAAGAGCTAGTTCCTCATTTAGAGGCAACAAAAGATGTTTGTATGCTGCTCGTTGAAGAAAGAAAGTGGTCGTTTATTCCACACAAACCTCAGAACGTCCAGTTCATCTTTGAGGGCTCGAGATTCTTCTGCCAGGCTGGTGAGCTCGTCATTACGGTGCTGAACCTCGATCAGCTGCTTCTCCAGCTCTTCACAGTGGATGCGGTAGTCATCCTTGGCAGCCTCCAGCCTGAATCGTGCACATACACATAACTGTTAAGACTTCTACACCCATAATAAGATTGTTGTTAAGCAGATCGAGACCTACCTGAAGTTCTCTTCCTGCAGCACCTCTAACTGTTGCTGCAGCTGGCTGTGTTTTCTTCCTGAGGGGGTGCTTGGGTCGTCAAATGTGTCCAGCTGATTGGCTCTGTCTGTTAGGACATCATTCTCAGCCAATAAGCTGTTCCGTTCCTCTTGAAGAACCGCCACCTGTCCAGGTACAATAAGGTTTGGAGTGACACAATTTTAACAAAGTTAAGGTGAATTAAATATACAAACACAATATTTGTGTCGAGTCACCAGAAAGAAACTGTGATGTTAAATCTCTCTTTGGTCAATTATTTCGTGCAAAGCAGCAAAGTCACATCTGAGCATCAAAAGACACACCGACAGACAACTCTCTTCCTCTCCCAGCTGTTAAAGCAAACAGTGCAGTTAATCCATGCTGGCAGCAGAGCACAGACAAAGTGCACTTTAAGCAAACATGTTAATACACGGTTAGTTAGTTTGACTTCACACCCATCATTTCCCTGATGTTGGACATTAACTCGTCGTTGTTTAAAAATCCTGCATACAAAATATCTACAAACAACCTTTAACTACAGCAGAGCTACATAGTTCAAACCAATATCATGACTAAAGTTACAATACTTTTCTGACACCGATCAGGCATAACATTATGACCACCATACTGTGTAGGTCCCCCTTTTGCTGCCAAAACAGTCCTGACCCATCGAGACATGGACTCCACTAGGCCTCTGAAGGTGTGCTGTGGTATCTGGCAACAAGACATTGGCAGTAGAGCCTTTAAGTCCTGTTGGTTGCGAGGTGGGGCCTCCATGGATCGGGCTTGTTTGCCCAGCACATCCCACAGATGCTAGATTGGATTGTGATCTGGGGATTTTGGAGGCCAAGGCAACACCTCAAACTGGTTGTTGTGTTCCTCAAACCATTCCTGAACCACGCCACACTGAGAGACGCCACTGCCATCAGGGAATACCGTTTCCATGAAAGGGTGAACAAGGTCTGTAACAATGCTTAGGTAGGCGGTATGTGTCAAAGTATCATGGCCGTCCATGACCCTGTCGCCCGTTCACCACTGTTCCTTCCCTGGACTGCTTTTGATAGATACTGACCACTGCAGACTGGCAACATCCCACAAGAACTGCAGTGTTGTTGATGCTCTGACCCAGTCATCAAACCATCACAAGTTGGTCCTTGTCAAACTCGCTCAAATCCTCTTGCTTGCCCATTTTTCCTGCTTCTAACACATCAACTTTGAGGACAAAACGTTCACTTGCTGCCTGATATATCCTGCCAACAGGTGCCATGATGAGGAGATAATCAGTGTTATTAACTTCACCTGTCAGTGGTCATGATGTTATGTCTGATCGGTGTAAATCGTATGCAGTAAAATATGATAATATTATACAGAGCGTTACAATGGACATAACTTCTCACACAGGTAAAATAAACTTCAATCCTTCATATTGTTGCCTTCATGTTCAGTTTGCTTGGAATCATTTCTGTAATTGATAACAAGATGTGATCATCATTATCACAGGAATTAAATCTTTTATCTTTAACTCTTGTTCTATGAGCTATATTTAAAGTCTCACACAGAACAATATGCATTACAAAATAATGCAACGCTGTTTTTACCAAGAGAAGAAGACAAAATGGTTATTATGACAGACAGATGTTCCCGGGTGAATTACTGAAGGATCACCACAACATATTACAAACACACTGCGTGACTCGTCTCGAACAGAATCCTGACTGAGCCATCTGTTAGCTGAGTTAGAGTTAACATTCGAGCAGCCGGTTTAGAAGGGTTTAGTTTGGTCGGATGGTCAGCCGTGTTGGACTTACCTGGCTGCGGCGAGAGATGAGCAAGACTGGTGACAGAACAAATCAATCTGTCGAGAGTCCAGTTGAACAGTTGATCAGTGGCTGTGCTACATGTAGCCTGCCTGTACAGTAAAGAGTGAGGCCTTCTAGCAGCAGCAGAGCATGGGCTGGGTGCCACAGTGGGACCAGCAGAGCCCAGACTCTAAGCCCACAGTCCTTCTGCCACAGCAGCTCCAGACAATGGACCCGAGCATCACAGCGAATTACACAACTCCTATTTATACTGTACCACAGGCATGCGTGTGTGTGTGTGTGTGGACATGGAGAGCTGAATATCGGCAAACCTACAGAAAGCACTGAGGCTAGACGGCTGTAAATGAATCACATCAATGTATATTAATGTAGTGTGTGTATAAGTTTGTATTCACCTGTACGTCGAGCTCTTGACAGCGCTGGGCTAACGCTTCCTTCTCTGCCACAAGTTCAGAGAGTTCCTCCAGGGCTTTTTTCAGCTGGACACATGAAGAAAAAGCAGAATTAACTAACACGCACATTCACTTCAACTTATCGACTGGTTCTGCTGCAACACTCTGCTGCTCACAAGGCTCAAATGGTTTTAACACACTTTCATAACTGTCACCTCCTCTTTATGAGAAGTCATGTTCAATTTTTACTCAATGTCAAGCCTGTTACAGAGGACTCATCCTGCCGACCCTCTGCCTGTTCAGGCAGCTGTACAGTGACAGTTAAAATTCGAGCACTGGGATTCTCTGCACAGCGGTCACACAGATCAAGGAGAATAAAACGCCTCAGTGATGGACTACTCCAGGTTGGAGTGACTCCTTTGAAATGGTAATGGTGACTTTAGCTGAGATGCTGACTGAATATTAGACTGGTGACTTATGTAGGTTATACAGAACAGTAGAGCTGACGGGTTAAGTTAATAAACTGACAAACGAACCAAGAGTTAACAAGCTTTTTTGATTATTAATTACATTTTTCATTCAGTTGCTAAGTACTGCCTAGGCTAAGGTAGTACATATTTTTTCATACTGTTCTGGCATTTGTGCATGGTATACGGTACATGACTGTATTTGTGTAAACAGACAAAAAAACAAAAACGTAAAAGCTGAGCTGCTGGTGATAGACACCCCCCATCCATAGTATCGGCTGTTCGAGCAGCGAGTTCGCTACGTTCCACAAGCTCAAAGGTCAAGAAGAGGAACATCGTTACACCAACTTTCCTCATTAAACAGAAAAACACAACAGAAACCTTCTGACTTCTTGTTTCTCTCTTTCACCAAACTAAGACTACGATAATTTCCTTGTTACCTCATCATAGAACAGACGTTCAAACCCGCAAGAAACAAAATACATCTCAGGAAAAATATCCTTGTTCGCTGTTCCTTTGCTCCAACAATCACCAGCTCTGGTTTGTTCATAATAAACCCGTATTTCACAGAGTCAGACGTGAACACATGCTTGCTGTTTCTCTCTGACCAGCTTTTTACAAGGCCTGTGACGTTCTCCCCACCACTAGCAGTCGCCACCTTTTTCGGCTCAGCTACCTGTTACATCAGCAGAGACTGACCTCTGGTGGCTTGTGCTGTGCACTGCATCACCTTAACAACAGTGTCTCCATATCAATTCAACAAAAAGAGGAGCTCAGTATACCTTAATACTGCGATACCACTCAAACCTAGTACTGCCTCTGAAGAGGTGAGGATCTACTGTCTCCAGCACATATCATAATAACTTAACCTGTAGGCTGTTTGACTGTTGGTGATACAAAATAAGCTGTTTTAAATCATCTTAATCATTACATTAATGTTTGAGTGTTATGTAATGTTCAGGGATTCTTGTTTTGTTCTTTTTGGAGTGATTTAGGTCATCTCACTACATAATGACGAAAACTCTGTGTGTGTGTGTGAGTGTGTTCCATGTTTTTCTGCTCACTGACGTGGTCAATCTACTGTACTTTCAATAAAGCAATCGTACTATCAAATTCACAAACACTCTGTCTGAATACATTGCTCTTCTTAATGGGTTCAGTTGACAATTTAATCTGCAATTGACAAAGAGGCAGTGAAAAAAAATGTGACCTGCAGGAGAGACATACATTTGCAACAAAAGAGAGGAAGTGCACAGTATTATTTTGTGACTCTGAAAGCCTACAACAGGTGAGATAGTAATATTCAGGTGGATGATGATGACAAAGAGGAGGATGAAAAGGAGGCTGAAGAGTACATGCAGACAGAGAAAGAGAAAGTGAAAGTGTGGAGACAGAGAGGGAGGACAGCTCAGCCACTTCAGGTAGAGAGGAGGTGAAAGGAGGAGAGAGTGGTGACAGCCAGTGGAGAGAAACAAGGGAGCAAATGTGTCGATCCATTTTGTTTTGTTTTGAAAATTTTGGGGAAAAAATAGAACAATAAAATGCACTGGACTCAGTGTGCAAGGTTCCTGTGTGCAATCGTTTCTATCGGACGATGGATTAAAAAGACACAAGAGAAAAACACAGCCCTGGTGTGTAAAGGCCTTCACACAGCAGACAGTACCAAGTCTGTTCAAACACAAAGGAGATTTCCCAGCTGGGAGTCTCTGTCGTAATAACACTGACCTGCTGTTCCAAGTCCCCTGATGGTTCTGCTCCAAATGGGGCCATGATCTCTTTACTCATGAGCTGGAGAGGAAAAATGGGTTTATGGATCACACACACTCATTAGAATAGCTGCAAAGCCTCCACTTATTTTACCTGAACACAAGCAGTATGCCCTCTGCCCCCCACCAACAACTACTGTCCCTTTGAGACAGCTACAGTTATCAAAAATATCCAACTGCTGAGCCAAGCTTTACTGGATGTCTTTAACATCTCTAATCTGAGTGAGGGAGACACTTGGTGTTAAGATGGACTGACCTCCTGGATGGCTGTCATTACAACGTGCTGCACAGACTCCTCCAAGGTCATGATGATCTGAATGTATTCTGTAAACAGAATGAGAGATTCATGAACTACACACGCTGACTGCAGCGTTTATCATTTTTCAGCACTGGCATCCCACTTCCAAATGTAACACTACCGACATTGATTTCCCCACCAGGCTCTCTGATGGACTCTGCCTTTGTCAGAGACTTGGCAGAGCAATAATTAAACATTGTTCAGCCGACGGGCCTTAACCCAACTGGATTCTGATGGACAATTCCCTTTCCCTCTACTCTGTACACCACACACATACTACAGATATCTGTCTGTGTCTAATTTGTGTACACAAAATTGTGCCGAACACAGAAGCGGCCACATACCTTGTTTACGCTCACACTTGACAGCACAGCCCAGCACAAGCTGCAGCAGCCTCCCCAGCTCCACGGGGTCTGAATGCTCTGCCACCAGGGCCAGATCTGGCAAAGGGAAGTCTGAGATTTCCTGGGCTAAGACCTGGTGGAACAAAGAAAAAAGTGAGTGAAACGGCACTGATTTTACATGCTCAACCTGTAAACAGCTGTTTTGGTAGACTAATGCCGGCCTGATGCCAAACAACAACTTCACAAGCAATTTTACCGCAGACAAATTTCCAGTGTCGTAATCTCAATGATTTGGTGTACGGTGATCACAAAACCCAATCTGAGCCGTCTTAAGTTAGTCTTTTACGACAAAATCTAACACGTTGAATTTTATTTTAAGTTTTTAGTCTTTGCTCATGTAAATACTGAAGTTTAATTATGTGAAGATTGTGAACAACCATTCTCTCCCGCACCAAACAGGAGGCAGCAAACCAGGTAAACAGTAAACACGAACGTGATTCCGGGAGAGCGCAAGAACACGAATAAGCCAATAACGTGGGTTGGAATTGAGCGTCAAGGACACAGTCTTTGTACCTGGAGTGCCTTCTCTACCAGGCTGGTGGACACCCCACAAGTCTTAAATTTTAAGTCTCCTCCCACTAAAATAATGTAGCTACACTAAACTATACACAAGTCTGCACACAAATATCTTGGACGCCAAATTGACACAAATACTGTTGACTAATGACGTCTTTTATGTTTCTAGAGTTATGTGTTTTGCGGACATGCTAGGAGTTGTTTATTTGTTACATTTCTTAAAGGGACTTTGGCCTAATATTTTTCACCAGGAGCAGGATGGGAATCTCCAAAGGTATCAAGTTGTAGTCTTGCAAACAGTGACCCTGCAAGATCCCAGGTCTTTGCTAAATCTTACAGTCTGTCACTAAAAACGCACATTGTCCTCACATGTGACAGGGAGTCTGACTTGTGCCCTTTAAAAGTATTTTTAAGTCTTCTATTATATGGTAAGCAACAAGGATTATTGAATAAAATATGTCAGTTGTGTGTTGTAGCAGGCTTTAGAGCTCCACTGTGGATGTACTGAGTATCAGGCTTGAACTGCGCGATGCTTGTTTTGATCTTAACAGCACACTAGGCTCCTGGGGTTGGGCACTATGTCAACAGTGCATACTACAACTCCCACATGAACTGAACAAACACACAAGAGTCTGCCTGTTACACACAGTAGGTGTTAAACAACCTGTCAACTGTGCAAACACACGGAGGATACTGTACAGGACCGCAACCTACCTCGTTATAATAATCAACCACCATCTGAAGGATCTTCTTCAGGTTGTTCATCTGAGATCACACACAAGATTATAAAATGTTAGGAACTTAGTTTATCGTCAAAATTGGGACCAAGGGGACAAAATTAGGGATGCACGGATTTATTTGTTGATATATAACTTGTTTGGCCGGTAACAACATTTTTCCCACCTAATTTCAGTGATCATTAAGTCTCTTCTGTCATGGAATCAACATCACATTAGTCATATTCATGCACTGTGTAAAATAAGCAAAAACACGTTGGTCGATTCTAATAGTTCATTTTAAAGTCGACATTAGTGATGATGTACTGATATTAACGTGCATCCCTCGACAAAATCACAACAGAGATTCACTTCAAACATAATTTATATTCATGCCATAAAAAAATCAAGACTTTTCAAATGTACACAGTGAAAACATGCCTTTTGCACAGCAGACACTTTGACTTGTTTTGGTGAAAATTAGTAACACTAATGGTGGTTCTTTTCTACTACTGTCTCAGTAAGCCCTGCATACACAATACAATGACCTTTAAACTGAGGCACCTAAACGGAACTGAGCAGCTACTCCTTTTATTATTGTGTGTTTCCTACTGTGGCATGTCAAAATGTCTTCTGTGAAAGACTGAGGATGAAAGACAGCAACAGGGGGAACAGAGTGAAACAGAGGGATCGAGAACAGCGTGCACTTTCTTTTTGAATTACATTACATACAGCTGACACATTTAGACAAACATACATGTACACATTTCACCAGAGGAGTCAGAACGTGGGGTCAGAGTGAAGGCTAAGCCAGGAGCGGCACCCCCGGGGCAGGCAGGAGGTCAGTGTCAAGGACAGATTGGCAGGGTTGAAGCAAACACAGGATTTAGCACACAGGGGGGGGAAGAGAAAAGTCAGAGAGGGGGACGGGGAGGACAACACTGCTCTGTACCTTCAGCCTCCAGTTTTCCTCAACATCTGTTTTTATACGGCCGAGCCATCCATCAGTGAACCATGCTGGGTCTCTGCAGCACACAGATGGGAACAACAGCTCATCCATACGTGACTTCTCAGCGACTGTGTGTCGTTCAAGGTCAGATTCTTCTAGATAATACTGAATGTTGCAGTTTGATTTCTCTTAGCCTTCTTTAACTTGCACTACTTATTTTCTACAGTGATAGTAAAAGCAACGTACAGAGAGTTTTTGTCTCTCACAATGTCTCATCACTTACTCATAACACAACATGTCTCTCTACTGTAGCTTTGGTGCATTGTGAAGTCTCAAGGTTGCTGTCTGAGGAGAGCGTCATATCTCCTTCTTCTACATTAGACCTTTTTAAATGACTACTTGCGCAGATAGATGAATTTAAAAACAAGACGTTGTTGTTTGATCTTCATTTGATTATTTACAGAACTGAAAAATGGTTTGCACAAAACAAGAGAACCAGAAATAACCATCTGATAGCATTTGTGTTTCACACCTTAACAATTTTCCTCGACTAAGTGACAAACAAAATCCTTTAAGTCAGCTTTTTTGCCAAGGCCACATGTGATGTGAATTATCTGAGCCATACCAGACTAGCTCTGAATAAATACTGTATCAGCAGAGCAGCCAGATATCATGATTAATGGGGAAGATCTGGACGACCTACAGTATATGTTGTATTCCTCTGTGTGTGTGTGTGTGTGTGTGTGTGTGTGTGTGTGTGTGTGTGTGTGTGTTTCCTCACATTTGATTCAGTGCCTGAGATATTGCCGCTCCAGTGGTCAGCTCCTCCACTGTTCTGCAGGGTGCAGCAGTGTTGAAGGTCTGCAGCTGAGGGGCACAAAACACAGCATCATCATGAGGACTGGTCAACACTCCACGGGGAATAACAACACTGTTGGGGAGGTGGTGACATGCGGAAGCACACTGCATTCCCCAAGCTGTCACTGGAGATTTACTCCACAACACTGCAGATGTGCTGAGGTGCTGTGTACCTGCATTCAAACCACTACGAGGGAGGAGCGGAGATAATGGAGGACAG
Source organism: Epinephelus cyanopodus (assembly GCA_026686955.1). NCBI lineage: Eukaryota > Metazoa > Chordata > Actinopteri > Perciformes > Serranidae > Epinephelus > Epinephelus cyanopodus. Next base: position 2,543,328 of record CM048920.1, read on the forward strand.
GGATGACAGATTGGACTGCAGATAAAAGTGGCAAAGACACTCCGACAAAGACAAAGGCTTCTCTGCTTAAGTGAAGGTGTGAATAATTCAAGTAGCAGTCACGGTGTAAGGTTGGTGTAACGACCTGGGCTGACATCTTTTTCACAGAAACACAAACTGCCAAACCGTGTCCTGTAAACAAACTGCAGTTTGCAGTGATAACAAAACCTCTCCGACGTCTACCACTCTGACATTCACTCCCATCAGCCAGTGACAGTGTTATTTCAAAATGAACCATCAAATGGAAACACTGACATCTTACATTAAAAGTCCACTGTTTGAGGACAACTTTTATAGTTATGTGTCTGACTTCCTGTGGTGGAATGTAACTGCGTACTGTTCTTTAAGTACAACTTCAAGGTACTTGTAAACACTTTTGCTCCACTACAGTTTGTAGATTCAGATTGTTACTAGGGCTGCACAATTATTAAATAATCAAAATGTTTTACCGAAATCACACTATGGCCCACGCTTAATAACCAAATTACAGGAACTGCAATTTTTTGATAAAGGTAAAACATGTCACAACATAACTTTATAAATGAAGCATTGGGGTGCTACACAGAGGCCACGGGCTACAAATCATGTCCCAGATGTTTGGTACAGACCCCAGTAAAAATGATATCATTAGTTTTATATTTTTTCAATGAAAATAAACGGTAAAAATAAAAAGTAAAATATGTCTGTATAAGAAATGTGCATAAATAGCTTATTAATAGCATTTTTACAGAAGCGTATTGCATTCTCTTGACAAATTAAAAAAGCCCAGTTTTTCCTGGTAATTTCTTTCTGTTTTTCGGGGTATTTGTTTTCTTCTGTTTTTTTGTGTTGTATTTTTTTTTGTCTGTTTTTCATGGTAATTTTTTTTCCTGAATGAGGAGACGAGATACTTCAAAAAGATACTTCAAAATCTCACGAGAAGCTCCCACCTGGCATCTGCAAGTGACCCCTGAATCCATGGTGACTCCTGCTCATGGATGTATTTCGCATCCGTGCTCCTGCTCCACAATTTCAATTACGGGATCAATAAAGGTAAGGAGTCACCATGGATGCAGAGGTCACTGCGAGATGTTGAAGTATCTCGTCTCCTCATTCACAAAAAAAAAATTATCACAAAAAAACAGAAAAAAAAATGCCACAAAAAAAAAAACAGAAAAAAAAATGCCACAAAAAAAAAACTGAAAAAAAAAAAAAAAAATTTTTACCACGAAAAACAGAAAAAAATTTACCACAAAAAACAGAAAAGAATTACCATGAAAAACAGAAAAAAATACAAAAAACAGAAAAAAATTAGCATGAAAAACAGAAAAAATATAAAAAATAGAAAGAAATACCACACAAAAACAGAAAAAATTTAACATGAAAAATAGAAAAAAAATACCACAAAAAAAAACCTAGAAAAAATATTACCACAAAAAAAAACAGAAAAGAATTATCATGAAAAACAGAAAAAAATACAAAAAAACAGAAAAATATTACCACGAAAAACTGAAAGAAAATACCACAAAAAAGAAAAAAATACTAAAAAAAAACAGAAAAAAATTACCACAAAAAAAACAGAAAAAAATGCCAAAAAAGAAAAAAAAATACCACAAAAAACAGAAAAGAATTACTATGAAAAACAGAAAAAATATAAAAAAAACAGAAAGAAAATTACCACAAAAAACTGAAAGAAAATACCACAAAAAACAGAAAAAAAATACTAAAAAAACAGAAAAAAAATACTAAAAAAACAGAAAAAATTACCACAAAAAAACCCAGAAAAAATGCCAAAAAAAAGAAAAAAAAATTACCACGAAAAACAGAAAAAATACCACACAAAAACAGAAAAAATTTAACATGAAAAATAGAAAAAAAAAACACAAAAAAGAAAAAAGAATTAACATGAAAAATAGAAAAAAATACCACAAAAAAAAAAAACAGAAAAAAAATTACCACGAAAAACAGAAAAAAAAATTACACCAAAAAAACCCCAGAAAAATAAAAAAATTACTCAGGAAAACAGGGCTTTTTTTATTTGTGAAGTGAATGCAATACGCTTCCGTACATTTAACCTAAATAAAGAAAAGCGTAAAATTTCCAGAAATATTTACTTTACCTTGTGAGAGATTACACTGAGGTATCACTGCTTTTACTTAAGCATAATATCTAACTGAATAGAAAGGAGATGTCTTTGACTGGGAGGCGTTTCCTTTCCACAGCTGGACACATTAGTGGTTTGTGGGATGTAACTGTGTCAGGCTAACTTCATCTCACCTCACTTATTCAGTCGTGAGACAATGTTGTTCAACAAGGCAAGTGATGTGGCTTAGATTCAGGACTTGGATCTAATTAAGCTGCAGTCACGCCATGACAGTAAACAGCTGATTCACACCCAGTGACAGGAGCAGCAACTGTTGCTACATGAGGATATTTAACTGTTAACACTGGCTTCATCTGTTACATAAGGTTAACAAGGCAATATATCCCGGTTAATTGGATTAGCAGTCGGTTAGAGGATCGACCAAACTACAGGATGCTGTTGTCTTTGTGTCTTTACCTGGTAACTTTGTGTGTATTAGCTAGTTAACCCTGCTGCTCACTTAACGTCAGTTAGCATGTGATTAGTTACACTAATAACAGCTGGAGTTAACGTTAATCTCCGTCATGACGGTTATGTGACGACCGCTGAATTAAAACCATCTCTCCGTCACGTTTCATTGATTTCTCCCGGCTGCGGAGTGTTTTCGCTGAAACACCCGCAGCCGCACCACCTCCGGACAGGTAACGTTAAACCAGCCGCCTCCGCGGTGTCCTCCACCAGGCGACTCCTCCGTCACGCTGAGACGTCAAATAAAACTCACCCATATTACGAGGCTCTCCGTCAGCGCCGATTTACTCTCGTCCATTTGTTCCTCTTTAGCTTCAAGCTATATCTTCCTCCACCTGTGAGCAAACCTCTTCCGCTCCTTCCTGCATTTGACCTCACCTGCTGCCAGGAGGTAGCTCGCTAACGTCAAATACGTACGCTACGGGAGCCGTGACGGCCTTTGCGCCGTTAAAAGAACGTAAGATGTACCAGAATGGCGCAGCTTCTTAGTGCTTTGACGTTGACGTGCTCGCAGGCTCGGGATGAGGGTGATACAGGCAGTAGCCAATCAGCGTTGAGATCTGTGAAGATTGACGGCTGGTAAACATCGCTGTAGCCAATCAGCGAGCGCGATCTGCGATTAACGTACGCCCCCGTTATCTGGACAAACTATAAATACTCAAATGGCTCCTCAGTGATCACTGACGGATGCAAGACACGCACTTTATTGTTCATTATATTTAATAAAAGAAAGGCTGTTAAAAAAGTGGAATACATTCAACTGTTTTTCTGAATTAACCAGATTATTATCTCACAAATATTTAATGGAAAAAATGTTCTGTTTTGTTTTTTTTCCTTTTGTTTTTGTTTCTGGATATTAAAATTTTATGATTTTTTTCCCCCAATTATAATATCAACATTTTTGTAACAGTCCTGAGCATAACAAACACATATAGATAATACTTTAAATAATTCAGTATTACAAGCAAGAATAAATAAATCAACAAATGAATAATAACCGAACAAAATAAAATAAAAATAAAATGGCGCCTCTATAATCATATGCACACACATTATTCATTTTACACACTAATGCACTGTTGTTTACAGGCAAATCATTCTTAAGGTGAATTTCTGTGGTGCTTCCACTTTGAATTAAGTCCCTTATATCACTGGGTAAGTGTTTTATCAGTGGCTGCCATACATTTATGGAGCTGCTCTCATTTCCTTCCCTTTTCTTTTTGTGAATAAATAAAATGATCTCAATTCAGGAAAACGCAGGAATTTACAAGATTATTATCTTTGTTTTTCTTTTTTCAATAAAAACTTTTCTCATAATTCTGAGATAATAATCTCATTATTCCAGAAAAAACAAAGCCGATTTTTTCAAGAACAACTTTCCCAGAATTTTCTTGATGATAATTATCTTGTTTAATTAACAACAGGGCACATATTTGTTCTTTCATATAGAGCAGTGCTTCCCAGTCTTTCTCCCTAAATTGACCCATTTTCTATCATTGAGTAAACTGAGGACCCCTGACTAAGTGACATATTTTATGGCTGTTTCATATTATATTCAATAATAATAATAATAATAATAATAATGACAGTACAGCTGATACAACTGACCCAAGCAGTGAACACAGTAACTGCAGAAAGGTTTGGATGAATTTTGATAGGATTATTTTCATCGGGGAGTTTTCCTGATATTTTTAGTAATTCTTTATATACAGTGCTCTTTTTCAATTGTATATTTATTTACAATCATACACACATAATAGATTTTTTAATATAATAAATTTATAATCAATACTCTGTGAATATAGCTTTTGTTCACTCTCTGTGACCTTACCCTGTGAGAGTTTTTAAAAGGCTTATATCTTGATTCCCTTCCCAGAATTCATATAAAATATAGGCCTACTGTAAATTTTAAAACAGTTTTCTTACACCCCTTAAAATCAAGAAGGCCTTGAGACCCCTGTGAAGCTTTGGTGACAGATAATGATCGTGTTAGTTCAGAGAAACAGGGCAAATGTGTTTTCTCAAATAAATGCATCAGGCTTCTGTAGGTTCAAGTATTCAATCTGCTGTAAATACAAGTAGTTCAACAGCACTTTTCCCTCCCTAGTGAAGTTCAGGTAACAAAAGGTTGCATGTAAATGTCACGTGTTGTTTAAAAATGTCACAACTAAAAAAACATATAAATAAATAAAAGGAAAAGCTGCTGAGAATCCCATTAGACTTTAGTAATGGAGGTATGACAGCAGAAAGAGTGTGTTGATTGTTTTGGGGTATTTGTATATATATAATACACACAGCGACATGCGTATTGGTGCATTTTTTGTGTCGACACAACTATGTGTGCAGATGTATCAGTGTGTTCATACGTTTTGGATTGTGATCTTGTAGGATGCAGACAAGGTTAGGTTGGCATGTCGATCTTGAGCAGTACCAGCTGACTTTTATTTTTCATTTTATCAATATTTATTTGTTTTTTCATTAATTTCTTTGTCTATTTATTTCAAATTATTTGCACACCTGCTTTGTCCTATGCATATTATTTAATCCTATTTATTTATGTTATTCATTTATAAAAATCTGTGCTCTTATGAGCTGGAGGGGACTGTTGGGGGGTAAAGGGTTAATATTTACATTGACACTGTGCGACTGTATTATCGTATATGTTAATTGCTGAATAAAGTTTGGTTACAAAAAAAGGAAAGGCTACTGAGTTGTACAGATTAAAATAAAATTTAAAAAAAAAAACTGCAAACATGACACAAAACACCAGACAAACAATTTCAAGCAAACTAGTTTTGCTCACAGCACTTTGTAGAAAAACGTTTATTTGATAATGTTTTACCTTTACCTTTATTTATTTGGCTTCCTCTTCTCTGCTCAACACAACTGATAGCACTTGCACAACCAACGTGAAATCTTATTGCACTTTTTTTCATGTTGGACACGTAGTCCAGCAGGTCACGTAGACCTGCTGTAAAAGGCTCCATAACGTCACCCCACAGCCCACAGTAACACTGATCCTGCACAGCCAGCTCTGCAGGTTTTGCTTGGAGTTAAATATTGAATACAAATTGAATTATAACCCTTATTTTAAAAGCTTTATCACTACAAATACAGTCTTGTCTGCAATCAAGCTGCTCTCAGACGGCCACTAAGAGCTTGGCACCACACCAGCCATTCTCTGAGGGTAAATCATTTCTCGTAAGTACAATAAAATGTTATCTATTTACTTCTCACGTGTGTTGGTGTGTGTTCTAATGTAGAGGCTACAGTGTGTTTTAATACTGACTGCTTTTAGTCACTGCAAGATAACAACACTCAGGTGTGTCACCTGCTCTCTGAGTCACAACGAGTCCAGACTGAGCTTGGAGGAAGTGAGATATATCACGTAGCCTTATTACATATTAAAGTTGCTTTGATTGACTGTAACACTCTTACATCACTTTTTAGGGCAAGCAACTGAGTGATATATGTCACACTCAGTAAAGTCAGTGTGTGTATAACATAAGTCTGGACTTTACCCATGAGGCCTGCAGGAACGCCCTCCGCCATGTTTAACTGTCTGTATAGTGAGCACCTCTGTTTTATCTCCTGATCTCTGCCATGATGAGACCCTGACCCTCACTGACTGATGGCTGCCATTTTTAGATGACCTGAGTCGCACCGACACCCCCCCCCCCACCACACACACACACACACACACACACACACACACACACACACACACACACCCTCCAGCGGCTCCTATTTGAGGTGAGGTGAAGGTCCTGAGTAAATATTAGCCAAGATATTTCTGCAATGGCTGCCATAGTTAGTTATGTGAGGATTATCACATCCTTACTCACTGCAAGAAGCTGTTTTGCTTTAATCAAAGAAAATTTATTTCTGTAGTTTTATTTACTTAACTGCTGCAGTTTGAGTCACTTGGCCAAATATTAGAATTAAAATAATGCCACATTATTACTGATTAATACAGAAATCTACCTTTAAACCACAGCAGATTGAAGTCCTCCCTTTTTATTGCTGGTTGATGATGGAAGCATAATAGAGCCAAAAGATAGAAAGAAATTTAAACACCACTAAATTCATAGCATTGAAATACTTTACTTTGAAAACCATTTATTTTTTCCAAATTCACATCTTTGACAATTAAAATAAGAAATGCACTGATTTGCATTTCAAAAAACTAAATTATATATATATATATATATATATTTAAATTTTCACAATTTAGATCTAAAAATTCCAATTTCACAAAAACTGGATACCCGTGACAGTACAGGCCGGGGGTGGGCAACCTTAAGCTCTTCTCAAATGGCTCCTGGTGGTTTTGTTTTATTTCGTGCATGACCTGCCCCTTCTCCTCTAAGTTTTGCTGACCCTCAGCAGTGTTGGCTAGTCTTTGGTCTCCTATCAAGACGACCTGTGGCTTTCAAATCCAAAAAAGTAAAGGTCTTTGAAGAAAATAGAGAATTTAGTAATGCCAGGACAGATTCATTTACTTTCTTTGCAAACGCTGTAAAGTTTAAGTATCAAAAATAATAAACAGCCACTGCAGAGTAGCCATCTTGTGGTGAAACAGTAATGTATGTTCCTAAAACTCAAATACGCTTTGTGGCTTCACAGATTTTTTTTCAAGCCTGAATGTTTGACCAACTGAATTTTGCTGATTTTCTTTTTGAATCTTTTCAACTTGAATTTTTAGATCTGAATTTGACCAATCAAATTTAAGCAACCTGAATATTTTCTTTCTTCCTTTCTTGAAGTCTGAAACTTAAATTGTTGGATCTAAATTTGCAAACACTGAAAACAAATTCAACTTTTGAAATTGCAAATCAAGACATTTTAAATCATAGTTTCAAAGAGGTGAATTTTAACCCAGCCTCACTCACTTGGGCAGTGACTTGCAGTGACAGTCACCAAAAACGCTGTCCTTTAACGTTGTCATGATACGCAGCCGGTCACGTTATACTCTAATGGTGCTCGGTGGCGTCAGGGGAAACGCAGCGGGATATGTACGAAACTTAAGGTGATGAAGACATGAGTAGTGCGGACGGTAGGGTCCAACAAACAGTGACCGTCACCCAGGAGAGTGGTGTTTGTGTCCCAAACCCTGATCTTTTTTCCTACACCCAACCACGCACTCTTGTTGCCTAAATCTAACCATCGAGCATTTATTTTGAAAGAGACTGTATGTAAAGGTCAATTTCCTGTGAAAACGGAAGTGTATTTTGAAAGAAGATGATGCATGTAACAGGCTGAACTTAACACAGCGTGGAAATCCGGACGTGGAAAGTCCATGAGACCAAACACTGATATGTGACGGACTGAGAATGTGTTATTAATCAGAACCACTAAATTCAGATGTTTTCAAAGTCAAATATTTCAGTGCTGTGAATTCTGTGGTGTTTAAATATCAATATCAAGTATTCAGTGTTAAAACACAAATACATCTGTCTCTTATCTGCTTCCATAGTTTTTATGTATAGCTGAGGCGCCTCCCTACAACCTTCATGACATCGTTAATGTCAGGGACACTCACATGTATTTCACAACCAATACTTCAGAAAGTAGCATTATGCAAAGTGGGTTTGTTGGCCGAGTAAACTTTGGGTAAATGATTGGCAGGTCAGAGCTGACCTACTTAAACACAGCACTGCTTTGATCTGCCGGAAAGTCATGTGACCCCAAATAGTTTGTCCCTGAGCAGACTGAAGGAAAGGTCTTTGTTCCAGTGTGATGACTTTAATACTTTGACAATAAAGCTGATGAAGATACTCTGAGATGTTTTATAAGTGCTCTGTAGGAGAAGCCCTGCTGCTGTATTGACCTGACTCCATTAGCGTTCCCTTTAAGCAGGGAGGCTCAGAGACCAGCTGATATTGGAGGGTGTAGTTGATCATTAACAGGCAACGCCAATTTATTTTGTACAGTGATGCTGCCAGGCAGCACTTCACTTCCTGCTGGGAGACAGTAACTACCTGTCAGCTGTTGTTTCTCACTCAACTATGCACCCGTACCAGAGCTCCCAGTCCAGGTGAGTCTCAGAAGGGTTTGTTTTCTTAAAACTTACATGGGGCTGTGTTTTGTAACCAGATGATTTAGGATTTGGGTTCAGGGGAAACCTCAGCTCGTTCCAGCTGATCTGTAATCCACCAGAACAAAAACAGTGTGATGTGATATATTCAATCATTATTATTACTTTTAATCTGTTTAAGAGCTCCAAAAAATATGAAGTTAAACACGTTTTAGATGAGTGCAAACCACAAACCAACTATCATGTGAAATATATGCATGTATGACACATTAATGACACGTGTTAATGATGTGTTTGTTTGTTTTGACTAATTACATAAACTGTAAATGTAATTTGAAGATGAAAGCCAGATTGTGATGCTGAAGTTGTGAAGCCTGATTTAATTTGACTCTCTACATTACCTCTTAAATCTATGCTTCTAACTTTCAACCTAAATTATTAATTCATTATCTTAAAGCCTGTTGGTAAACCAACTGTGGTCAGAGCATCAGCATGTGTCACCCACAAATAGAAAAGAGCAGAGTGCAGTCGGCCTTATCTCACAAATCGTTAGTTTTGTGTCAGTATTTCATCACTGGCGAGATAATAGCAGTATTTTAGGAGTGTTTATCATTGTCGCTGTGTTGTGTCACGTTGCAGACTGGACTATCTTCCCTCTGAAGGCCCAGTGGGTCACAGTCACCCGGGGTCTCCCACATCTCTGGTGTGCACCCCCGAGCAGTCAGCATCAGCGTTAATGAGCCGCCACAAGGTGAGCGTTTACTCCCTCACACTCACATGAAGCTGAGGCTGGGTCTTTAGTCTTCAGTCTTGAATTTTTGTTATTGCTGTAAAACAAACAGTGACGTGAGGACACACACACAGGCAGTAAATATTATTACTGGAAGGCTCCCATGTGATGATTATTAATGCTTTTATGAGGGCCACAGTGAGGTGTTGCTGCCAAACACATGATAATAATCTGTTTACATGTCTAACCCCAGACCTTGGCTTCATTTGGCAATAGTTTTTTTCTCGTCTTCACATTGCTTCTGTTTCCTTCTTCCTGTTTTCCACCTCGTCTCTTAACATTTTTCTGTCTTTTCATCTCTTCAGGAACCTACACAGTCGTGTCCTTCCACAAGCCGAGACTTGCACTGTCCAGTGTGCTTACAGACGGCCAGCTTCCCAGTCCAGACCAACTGTGGCCATTTGTTCTGTGGTACGACATTCAACACACACTCAGACACACGACATATCAGAGCAGCTTTGTTCTTTCAATGTGTCATCTATGAGACTGGATTAATTCATGTTTTATTCACTCTCACACTTGCTCAACGGTTGCATCATGTGTTCATATCTCCTGCTGATTCATTCATTGGCTGATCTGCGAAACGTCAGCGTGACTCGAGCCTCGAGGTCTTTCTGTCCGGCTTTCAATAATTAACTGTTGCCATGGTTTTCCAATTCACCTGGCTGCTTTACTCAAATCATTCCTCTCAAAGGTGTACGGTTATATAACATGTAGTGAGGCCGGTCACCCAAAACAAACACAATCAATTAGCGGTTCACAGATGGACAGAAGCGTAATATGAGTCGCACTTTTAAAGGTCCAGAGTGGACGATTTAGTGACATCTACTGGCAGAAATGTAATATGATTATCATAACTATGTCTTTATTAGTTTTTAATCACCTGAAAATGAGAAATGTGTTACCTTAGAATACATCCATTTTCAACTGCCTATCCGAAGTTGGGTCGCGTGGGCAGCAGGCCAAGTAAAGTATTCAAGACGCAACAGAGCTCCTCCTACGAGGTGTTACCAGGCCTCGCCCAGTCTGCCTTGAGGCCTCCTACTAGTAGGACGTGCCCAGAATACCTCTCAACAGATCACACGGCCGTACCACCTCAACTTACCCTTTTCAACGTGAAGGAGCGACTCTTCGAATGTCCGAGCTCCTTACTCTAGCCACTTTTCTGAGGAAACTCATTTCAGCCGCATGCATCTACTTATCGACCTTAGAATGAGCCGTTTATATTTACATATGGAGCGGCTCCTCTTTCACAGAGGCTGCCATGTTGTTTCTACAATCGCTGAGAACGACAAATCAAACGTTTGCATTTTCACACTGACCGCTGTAGTTCTCCTGCTCACGTGGAACATGGCAGCAGTTTCAGTTCTGCAGCCTCACCACTAGATGCTACTAAATCCTACACACTGGACCTTTAAGTTCAAATTCACAAAAGTACATATGACCATGTTATATCATCGCATTGTAGTGAGTTCGGTTAGATATTATATAAGACAGTCGAATTTTTCTATGGCACTATACACCCAAATATGATGTGGTGAGGGGGGATAAGTGGAAAGTGGGAAGAGGAAAGACAGCGCCACCTGGGTAATTACAATACCTTTTCAAGAACCTTAAATTGAGCGGAAAATTAGGAAAAGGGCACACGTGCTCGTTACTGAAACAAGGACAGAGACATGAAGTAAAAATAAACCAAATGCTTTATTAGATTTAGCAAAAATGAGCAAAACAGGGGAATTAAAATACTTCACTGCGATTAACTTAAAAGAGTCTTTATCCAAAATAAAACCACAAGTTACATAAAATATCCAGACAAACACAAGACTAAACTAAACCACGAGAAGTGAGCAGAGGCCAGTCATGGAGAGACAGACCACACTCCAGTGAATAGGTGGTGCTTTTACTCGCATGCATGAAGTGCAGGGACCTCACCATAGGTGTCCAGCCTCTCAACAAGATAGCACTCCGCTTCACTGAAACAAAAGGATTTGTTCAAAGAGAGTTACAAACAACTAACAACCCAGCTGGGTTAATAACAGCAAAAATAAGTGCTAAACGGCAAAACAGCAGCAGGTTAACCACCTCGATCATCGGGCACTAACAGGATCACTCATGGGCAGGACAGCAGGATTTCCACATGCATTGTGTGCAGATAATGGAGCAAAGCAAAGCGAAGAACCAGCTGAAACAAGGAAGAAGACATGAGCCAAAGAATGAACCACCAAGGGCCTTAAATAATCTGGCACTGATTGGGGTGTGGTCAGGGGAGGAGGCATGAGGCAACGTGTTTGAATTGAAATTGAAAAGAAAAGAAAGACAGAAAGAAATTCTTATGCCTTTTTTGCATCTCAGTCACAACAAGCACCCAAAGCATGCTCACAATATTTGATTTCTAAGATGAAGAAATCATTACTGATAGACAGCAGCAGCACTGAGAGGCAACGAGAGTCGAAACATACCTCGAGGCTGTTGGAGCAACTACAGCAGGAGCATAAATACTAAAGCGCGCTTCACCAAACTTTCTCATTTGCACTCAGTATGGTAATGAGAGCAGCACCAGTCGACCTGACAGAGAAGGCATCCAGCGCTTATAGACAAGCAAGAGCTCTGCTATAATTAGACCGTCATGTCTCCAACATACTGTAGACCCCTAACACAGTAATCACTGTACCTGTGTCTCACCTCGGCCTCCAAACACTTGGGTCTGTTATTGTTAACAGTGATGAAATATTGTAACTTTGCTGAGTGCTGGTCCTGCCTTCAGCACAGTTTCACTACAATGATGCAACATGGTATAAAGTGTTGAATGTTAGATAACAAAGTGTTGGTTTTTGTTTGTGTTCTGCAGCTCCCTGTCTGATCGCCTACTGGAGACATGGCTCCTGGTTGGATGCAATCAGCTGCCCTCTCTGCAGACAGAAGGTGCGGTACACATGAGCTGATGAAAAGTCTTGTCAGTCAGTTTAGACTGAGTTTGAACATGGAATTAAAGTGTCTGTCTGTTTCCCAGGTCAGCGTGCTGTGTAATCTATTTAACGAGAGTCGATCAGACCATCAGTCAAAGGAGGTTCTTGGAGAAATCACAGACTACAACAAACGTTATTCTGGAGCCCCGCGAAGGGTCAGTACTCTGTCTTATTGAAAACTGTTCTTGAAGTCTTTCCAAGGTATTTGTCTCTGTTGTCTCCCCTTCTGCTTGTGTCTGTATCAGGTGGTTCAACTTTCTCTTAATCGCCTTCAGCGCCACATCAGATTAAATCATGGGAAAGATGAGAATTCCTCCAGCGTTCCCTCTGACAATAGATTTAGTAACAGGACTACCACTTATGCAACCCAGAGGATTTATTGTAAACAACCACCAACAATGGAGGTGTCAGATTAACACACCTCGCACTGACACACCTTCCTTTCCCACACGGATCTCTTTCACATAATCTTATGGTGGAGCTGTTTGATAAAAGACGTTGTTAAACTTCAAACTTTGGCACCTGAGATTTGAGATTAAATAGATATTGAATAACTTATTTTTTATCCCAAACACTTTTAAAGGGACAGCTCCCCTAAATTAAAGAATACATGTTTTTCCTCTCACCTGAGTGTTGTAGATATCAGCTGCCTCCTCTCCAGTGTAATACAACTAGATGGCGCTCGGCTTGTGGGCTTAAAGCGCCAAAAATAATACATTTGAAGGACTCAACAGTAAACTGTCCCTTTGAGGGAGATATGAAATCTCACTATCTTTGAATTCAACTAAATACAGGATCCACAAAGGAAATTTTGATTGTGTGTGTGCTGCAAAAATGTTTCTCCCTTCTCTTCTATCATGTGTGAATGTTTATATCTAGAACCATTTATTAAGCTTTCCTCTCTGACCCTCCAGGTAACAGACTACCTGTGGACGCGCCTCTTCTCCTGCAGTTACTGGCGCGGGGCCTGGGCACCATGGGAGGACTCGTGTGGCTGTTTTTCTTCAGGGTGGCCCTGTGCTGTGTGGGGACCGTGGTGTCCATCTCCTACCCTCCTCTAGACCCCGTCTCCTCCTCATCGGATCCCCTGGAAACAGACCCCTCCCTGTGTGGACTGCTGGGGGTCCTTGACGACCTGGTGGTGGTCATCCTGCTCCTTACCTGCGTTATCAACATCAACCAGCAAATGGCACCGGAGAGAGGAGGACGCTCTGCGAATGCCGCGACCTCACAAGGGGTAATGGGGGATTCACTGTAGACAGATGCTGCCGGCGTGTCGGTACAAGCTGTCCGACATGGACTTTCATTGGATTTCTTGCAGCTAGTTGGATTAGTGGATGCAAGAATATTGACAACAGCACAGCGTGCAACAGTCGAGCTTCTCAGACTGTGGACTCAGACTTCAGGCCTGTTTGTCGAGTGTTTACAGAGTCTACGCAAGAGTGGTATCTAAAATACAATGTCAGGCAGTGTGCTGGCTCAGCTGTCGTTACACACTCTTGTTCCTTAAAGGTCCAGCGTGTAAGGTTTGGAGGGATATGATGGCAGAAATGGAACATAATAATTACTGTTTTCAGTAGTGTATAATTATCACCTAAGAATAAGAGTTTAGACTGAACTCTTTATCAGCGTGTCCTCTTACACAAAGTTTGCCATGTTGTTCTACAGTAGCCCAGAATGGACAAACCAAACACTGGCTCTAGACAGGACCCTTCGCTTTGTGGTTCTCCTAAACATTTGGCACTTGTGAGAAGTTTAGGTAATAGGTTTCTGAGGCCCAGAGTGTTTGGTCAGGGAGCTGTTTGATCCATATTAAAGAGGCAAAGTCTGGTTTAAATTGCTGTTTTATCCTTTATATTTTAATTTTTTTCCCCGAAAAATGTCCATGGTGTCATTTTTATTCCTCCAAGACGTGGTCATGTCAGTACTGTAACACTGACATCTGTGTAAATATTTTAAATTCTATGACTTTGTGTTTTTTTGTGTAAAATAAAATATATTTATTGACTTACATGGCCTTTATTTTATCACATGACACACTGCACATGCTTCTGCTGTTTTATTATTTATTTATTAGCAAATTCCATTTCTTAACTGATAACATCAGCAGACTGGACTGGTTCGTAACAAAATCAACAACAAGCCATAAAGTATCCCAGCAGGCATCTGTAATAATGCAACAGACAAAGTACCACAGGAAGTAAAAAGGTGTGGTGAGAGATTGAGAAATGTAATCAGGCCTTACAGGTTCAATGACCCACGGCCTCCAAAAAGACAATAATACTACTGTGACCGCACCAGAAATGTAAACACAGTACTATCACTCTGTTTTGCTGCACCAGGCAGCTGCGTTCTTGAACATACGTAGCCAAGGCGACGGTGTGAGAGACCGTCTGAAGTCCCTCGGGGCCCAGGGCCACTGCCAGCTCAGGGTGCAGCGCTCCGGGTGAGGCATCATGGCCAGGTGTCTCCCGTCTCTGGAGCAGAGCCCTGCGATGCCCAGCGGGGAGCCGTTAGGGTTCAGAGGGTACTCTTCAGTGGGTCGACCCTGGTCGTCAAGGTAACGGATGGGGGCGAGCCCACCAGAAATAACCTTATCCTGCGCCACGGAGCTACGGAATTGCATCAGACCTGTGTAGAGAAAAGGTTTTGGGGAAAATCAATATGAAACACAGCTGCTGATTACATAACTCCTGACCTGTGACTTATGAGTCAGCATCGTTGCACAAGTTCAGAAGTTTCACACTGAGTAACCTTTTTATGCTCAAACACTGCAGACCTCACACCAAACGGCTTTTCAAGAGATTTCACTGTCGCAATGTGGGAACAAAATCATTTCCCCTCAGTTGGTGCGTTCGCTTGTCATCTCAAACGTTTGGTGTAAGCTGTCTTCAGTCAGTCTTTTTCTTGTTTTGACGTTCCGACAAAACCAACAAAAGTTTTTAGTCTTGGCTCATGTAGATAATAAACAATAGCTGCGCTCTTTCCAGCACCAACCAGGACGCAGCATACCGTGTAGACAGTAAACACGGAGGAGGTGCACGTACGTGAACAAGACTCTATGCTCTCAAACTGTGATAAAGGAGGAGACACTGGAGTTGTGGAGCGAACTACAGGTGTGCCATATCACCTGGTTCACGATTATACTGCTATCATTTTTAATATCATGTGAAAAATTAGTATCGTGATACTTGTGATTAAGGCTGTGCAATTAATCGTCTGGTGATCGCGATTACGATTTTGAGGTCAAACGATGTTAAAATGAATGAAATCTAGGCTAAACGATTTTTGGTCACAGACGCCTGGAGATGTTATTTTGTCTTCTACGGAAGCCGCGCAAGCGCAATACCTCCCCTCCTCTCCTCTACGAATAATGCGAGGGGCAAGTGATCGCGGAAGATTTCAAAAACAGCGTGCGGAAAATCAGCGCAGAATTCATTATGCACGCCGCATAATCGTGATTTCAATTTTGACCAAGTAGAGGAGACACAATCCAAAATGTAAAGTTTGTGCACAACAGAGTTAATCTGTACAGATTATATTGATGTTGAATTGACAAAGATGCTGTCAACATATGTTTCAAGAGTTGTGTAGTTGTGCTCACGTGTACGGAATTGCTAATACGTCATATTTCTTGAAGGAAGTTTGGTGTAATATTTGGGAAATTATCTCAAAAGGAATCTAGTTGTAGTCTGTAAACAGTGACCCTGCAAGATCCCCCAGTCTCTGCAAAATCTTAAAGTGTGTGACTAAAAACTGACATTGTCTTTAGACGTGAGAGGATGTCTTTGCAAAGTCTTCTTGTGTGGTAGGCGTAAGATACAATGCTGCATTTCTGTCTCACTAATCTGTCACAGCTTGGTGTTATTATCAGAACTTACAACTACAAGCACCAGTTTTGGCAACTTGTGCAACAAATTAAAGACGATCGATGTTACAATACTCCACCTTCTCCGTGCGCGACCCAGACTCCCAGAGCTGAGCCCTCCATGCCTCTGAGCCAGACGGATGGAGACTCCTGGATCCCAACGCTGACGAATCGAGACTCAAACCTGCCAGACTTATTATGGGTCAGCACCACTTCACTCTCTGGGGGAGAAATGGGAAGAAGCATTTTAAACTAGGCTCTGTAAAAGGTCTCTGTGATGATATCTTCACATATTGCTGCTGCGTCGTCTCGTTCATTACTACAGTGCTGTTTTCCCTGATGTTATTATTATTGTGCCTTTTTCCTCGTACCTGCTCCGTCCTCGCCCTCTCCCACCCAGCCCAGCAGGGCCAGCAGCTGGCAGCCATTACACACTCCCAGACTTAGTGTGTCATCCCGCCGCCGGAAGCGATCGAACTCAGCCTTGGCCTTGGGGTTATATGCAACAGTAGCAGCCCAGCCTGTAATAAAGGATGAATGGTGTTACACAAACTTGTTACACAAATTTGTATATCAAAGTGGTCTGTGAGCGTGTGTATGTAGGGCTGCTGTTTGCCTTTAGCTGATCCCAGAACGTCTGCGTAGCTGAATCCACCGACGAACACGACGGCTTTGAAAGACTCTAAAGTCAGAGAGCCGGAGCACAGGTCCTGCATGTTGACATCCCACACCTACACAAAGACACAGGCAGGAGTCACACACGCCAGCAGCACAGCCAGGGTCAACATATATCCACCCGATGAAGCTTTAAATAGTTACCTCAAAGCCCGCCATATACAGAGACACAGACATCTCTCGATCTCCATTACTGCCCTCCTCCCTGACCACAGCGACACGAGGCTGCCCTGCACCTAAAGAATCACATATCAAGCACTTAGTGGTTAAAATGACTCAACGATTTAAACTTGACTGCATTGAATGCTTTTGTCTTTTAATGTAATAATTATCATCCAGCGACAGTGATCCAACCTGTGTGTGCTTTTTTTCTCCCAGAATTGATTCTGGAAATAAAGTTCGTCAAAAAACACCACCCGTGAATCCCTTGTTTTGCGGGTGACTCAGGGTGCGAACCTGACGCAGGACTCTGCCTCAGAAAACACCAAATCACTGTAAATGGTATCAATCCTGTTTGGTCTTACTCAGCTGGCTGATGCTGGGCACTTCAGAAGGGTCAAAGGTCAGTCTGAAGTAGGGCTGTGTCCTCTTGGCGAGCCCATCCTCTTCCTGTTTCACACAGATCTCATTGGCCTGGAGGCACTCCAGCTGGAAACTGGTGTCCTCCCATAATGCTCTGAGGTGAGGCAGCGGCTCTCTCAGCACTTCCTGTCCATCCACACGAACACTGACCTAAAAGACAGGTGAGGGGAATCAACGGTCATCACAGATGAGATGAATCTTGTGACGACACACTGAGGTCGATGTCTCACCACTGCCTCTGGTCCGAAGCCGCAGGTTCTGCCGATGCGATGGCACGGCACGCCTGCGTCGCTGTATCTCTGACGCACTGTGTCTACATCAAGCTGTGAAACCTCCAGAACCAAACCCAGCTCCTCGCTGAACAACAGCTCCATGACTGTGGAGACACAAGCAGCAAAGACAAAGCATGAGTTCATGATTACAGTCACAGCCTGCAGTCTGAGAAGTGAAGCCCATGTGGCGGTGCTTTAAACCTGCATTTTTTCTAATGGCCAGCAGGGGGCGACTCCAGAGGCTGCAAGAGGAGTCAGACTGCTTTTATGAGAAAATGACCCTACTGCTCACTTGATTTATTACCTCGGTAAACATTTTCCTCATGAGTTTATGGCCACAATCACCAGTTTCAAGTCTCAATACAGCATGATGTTCACTCTTTAAACTATGGTACCATTTAAAGGTGCAGTGTGAAGAATTTAAGGGAATATATTGGCAGAAATAGGATATTTACATCTAAGATCATAGAAAAATAGTCAACCAAGTGCAATGATGTCCTCCAAGATCATTTTTGTTTATCAGTTTCAGTTATATACTGGGGGGACAAGCCTAAGACGTGGTAAGATACGATATTCCTCACTATATGAAGTGACTGATAACAAGATCTGTATCATGGATTGTAAAGAAATACGTCAGGTATTTATTTTGTAGACAATTGATCTGTATTTACAGCGTGATGGGATGACAGCACAATGACGTGTGTGGTATCACTGGAAAACTCTGCTCCTGCACTTTCATGTGATATGCGTGGCATTTCTGTGCGAGCCTGCGCTCGCGAGTAACCCATCTAACAGTGATGTCTGTGCAAAGCTGTATGAAAGCTCTGTTATACATAATTTTATTGTAACTTTATCAATTCTTTTTGCTGTGAAAACACTGGATTAATGACAAGCGGCCTTGTCGGAAAGCTACAGTTCTGCTGTTTTCGCTGATTTGTGTAGCTTCTCGCTATGACGCACGGTTGCAGAGAAAATCCACAGAGTAGAACAGGTGTGAATTTGGACGTACTATGCATCGTTTGGGCCCTTAGTCTAAACTTCTGAGTTTCAACATTTAATTGAGAACATTCAGGAACAGTGCTGCACGTTAACTTTTGTCTGCACATTTTTTTTGTCGCCATTGTTGCTGAGTCTGAGGTGCGAGTCATGTGCTCTTGCTCCGCCTCCACCTCAGGTGCCGAAATTTGGCACCAATTCATTTTAAGTGAATCGGTACTCGGTAGTACCGACATGAATCGGTACCAAGTACAAAAAGTACTGAGTTTCGGTGCCCAACCCTAGTTTGTCATATCAGCAGAAATGAGCATGTTGACCGATTCCGATATTTCATTTCTAAGCCAAGATCAGCTGATACCAGTGACATGACAATATCATCGTACATCCCGAGTAGCAATGCTCATCCTCTGCTCTAAATACCGTCACTCATGGCTGCAGTAATCCAAGATCACCAAACTCAAGGCTTCAAACGTGGAGTCCATAAACTGAGGTGGCATCACGTTGGCTACGTCTACTTCTTCCATACTGTCTATGATTACAGCTACACACTTTCACACTCATCAGCTCACTAACCTCCAGCTCCTTGTGACGACAGCTCAACGTCAATCCCACGATTTCCAGCAAACGCCATCTCTAACAAGCAGGAAATGAGGCCTCCATCGCTGATGTCATGTCCTGCAGTCAGCAGACGATCTGAAAGAACAGGAATCTCTCATTCTGATTCACTGACTACAAAGGTAACTTTAACAGGATGCTGTGCTGTCAATGTAATGTCATCATTACTCAGCAGGTAACGTGACGGAAGAGAGAAGAGCCACCAGCTCCTGCTCCTTTTTATTAACCGACACTACTCAGTTAAACCACTAGGTGGCTGTGTGTCACAGTCCAAATCTGTTAGAAGAATAAACTGAATATTAAACTGAAGCTGAGGAAAAGTTTGCCCACAGAGAGCATCACAGTAAACAAAGCTTTAACTTTCTCCTCCTCTGTGGCAGGTAGCTCTCTGCCTGCGAGCGCATGCTGACCGTGTATGAGTGTCTGTGTGGTGTTGAAGCAGGCAGTCAATAGCTCTGGCTGCTCCAGGTCAGGAGAGCAGTCTCCCAGCTGGCTGTAGCACTGAGCCAGGGCAGAGCCTCCCAGACGATGACGGCCTGGACTGAGAGGAACCCACAACAACACGCCTGCAGACAGAGGACAAAGGGTCAGAGTCTGTTACTGAGCAGTGTGTGTGGAATGTGTGTTGTGCGTGGTTGCTGGAGAGAGAGAGAGAGAGAGATGTGTGCGGCCTGGGTGAAATGAGGATATTCAAATTCAGAAGTTGTATTTCTGCCAAGAATAAAACTTTTCATAACTATGAATACAGAACAACCCCACATATGCTCTGATTATAACTGAGTCTGTGTGTGTGTGTGTGTGTGTGTGTGTGTGTGTGTGTGTGTGTGTGAAGGCTCAGACGCACTGAGAGCATCTGATGAGTGTTTAAAAGAAAACCACCTATTGTCTTAAATGACCCAACACCCACTAAAAACATTACGAGGTGCACAAACTGACCTTGTTTCAATTTTGTAACATCAAATGAAGCTCCAGTGACCAAAGATATTGTTTCGATTAACTTTTCCTGCAGGTAATTTTATTCGCTCTGACCAAGATGGTGCTTATAAATGGTGACATGCTGCTTATTTACTCACCATGTGTCTTTTTATCTGTTTTAAAGAGCCTATATATGAGCCAATAAATCTTTCTATTCATTTAGTTTGTTTACTGACTGTTTACTGATGCTATGGCAACAGCTAACGGCTTTTTTTGTTTTTGTTTTGTCTTTTTTGTTTTCTTGTCACATTGTATAACTATCTTTGTTTAATAATAATTGTATAGATTGAACCTGAGACACTGAAAATAAAAAAGCGAGGGAAATAAAAAAGACAGCAGACTTTAGCTTAGCTTAGCTTAAAACTTCATAAACAATATGAGCAGTGCTAAAACAACGCCCACTGCCAACAGATACTTTTATAGATCTTAGCCATTGTGTTGTCACATGTCAGATACTAAAATAAAAGCTTAAACCCCTGGAAGTTACATTAGCATAACAGACGCACCCCATGTCATCTATTCTATATGAATGTTTACTGGTCTTTGAACTTAACTTGCTACATAAAGCTAACAACAGCAATTATTTAACGTAGTGCACAGTTATAATCAGCTGTACTTCATGTGATCTCCATAAACAGATATGCATATGTTTGCACAGTCCGTTGGCAACTGAACAAGATTTTGGGATCTGGAGTGTTCTGGTTTCTGTTTGTAGTCTGAGTAGTATAGACGGTAACATTTTACTTGAAGGTATCGACATATGGGTGACATGACACTGTCGTAACTATGACATGAAACTGTCATAAACATTATGTACATGTCATAAACGTTGATGACTGTTGTCATTAAGTGTCATTCGGATTTTGTAATGACAAGTCAACATTGTTTGGGTTGTCTTGATTATGACAACTTGACATTAACCAGGATGACATTAACAGAAGATGTCTTTGTATCAATCATTATGTCAGCTTGTCATAGCACAAAAAGAGGTGCATTTCTTGTTAATGTCAACTTGTCATGACAAAGACAACTTCTGGTAATGTCACTTTGATTAATGTCAAGTTGTCATAATCAAGACAACCCAAACAATGTCAACTTGTCATTACAAAAACCGTCATAAATGTTTATGACATGTACATAATGTTCATGACCGTGTCATGTCATAGTTATGACAGTGTCATGTCACTCTTATGTAGATACCTTCAAGTCAAGTGTTACCATACAGACCAACAGTCAGTGTGGAGAGGCGGAACGCTTCAGACTTAATGCAATCTCTTCACCCATCGGCTACAGTCTGATGATGATCTAGCTTTGTATTAATTAGCTTTATTTCTCTACGATCATATGCAGATACGTGTTTATATAGATCAGCCAAAATGACCAACGCACAGAAGATAAGTCTTGGCCCAGATGTCTGTGAGGTCAGGGGTCGGCAGCCTTTACTGTCACAAGAGCCACGTTTGACCAAAGGAATTAATAAAAATCTATCTGCAGCTGTTGATCATATCTGAGCATTATAGAGCAGGTAACATGGTCTATGAGTCTAGATTATCTTAACAACATCACTAACAGGTCTTAATCAGCATCCATCATGTTCACCACAAGGTGGCTGCTTGTAGTGATTTAACTTTGCAGCGTTAGTGGTGACAGTAAATGAACATGTCCATGCACCATTAAAGAGACTTTTGAAACCCAAAGCAGGATTGGTGAGGGAGACTCAAGACTCTGCTACTCAGGTTTGGCACAATCTAGAGGAAAAGCACCAGGAAGTAGATATATGACGCACATTTTAGATGAAATGTTGAAACATTTGAATATTTTTTTGTGTAGGCTATAAATGTTTACAACTGAAGAATGTAAGAATCACTTCAATGGTATATGAACATTTAAATGTTAAAAACATAATAACAGGAGCTACAGAGCAGGATGCGGCTCTGGAGTCGCAGGTTGCCTGCTCCTACACTGGCTGCACTGGAACCTCTGAAATATTGGCTGTTGCCCCCAGAGGCCGACTGTCATCAGACCGACAGCTGATGGGTTCAGAGTTTGTGCTTTAAGTGACTTTCACCCACTTGGAAGAAAAAATAAAAGATGAAATGAGCTGGCTGGTCCCCAGTGGCCCCAGTACAGCTTTTCTACTGCCATCCAGCTGACAAAGCAGCAGCACACACGCTCCTGCCTCGTGTGTGTATTAAACCCCAAACAGCAGCCTCCTCGCTCTGACATCTTTCTATATAATGCACGTATACGTCCTGTTAGTGAATGTGTGTATTTCCGGCCTGTGTATGTGACAACAGAGTGAAAAACAAAACAAAATCCTGCTGATTCTGTGGTTGTACATTTTCATATAACGTGACTCAAACAGAAATGTACAAGAGCGTTAATGGAGGAACCTGTAACCTGAACTCTGTGGAGCTGCCATTTCACATCTGATGCCTGCAGTGCGCCACAGGAGCATCAAGTGGCGTGCATCAAATGAGGCGAATCACTTTTGCTTTCAGTACATCTGGGCCTTTACAGAGAAATACCTTTTCCATCTGGGTCCTCGAGGTCCGGCGTCACAGTGGCTGTGATGTCAGGACAAACAGCATATGCTGAAATAACCAGAGCACCTGAAACAGAAGCAGTGGAAGAGCTGAGCTTAATGAAGACACATACACAGACGCACGTAAACACACACACACAGTGACACACAGTGAGTGTACCTGGAGCTTTGACCGTCTCTTTCCCCACTCTAGCGGCCATACTCAGAGAGTCCTTGCCCCCGTCGATGGCCACTCCCAGCTGACCCATGACCTCACACATGGCTTTGCAGGCCTCCCACAGGCAGGCTCCCTCACCGGGCAGCTTAGCAGCCCACATCCAGTTACCACTACACTTCACATCCTGAAAACACACATTTACCAGAATTAATTTAAAAAAAGGAAAAGTAAATCATCACCAATTCCAATCTGAAGTGGATTTCAACAACAGAGATATTTCAGCGCTGAAGTACGCTCTCAAACAGGACCGTTATGTGCAGTATATTGATTTGTCCTATCTGTGGTTCTCCTTTTACCTTCAGAGCTGTGACTCTGGCAAACACCAAATTGGTCAGAGCTTCTCCAACAGCCATGCGAGCCCCAGCTGTGGGACACACCAGCCCTTTAATTGGCTGCTCTCCGATGGCAGTGGCTGCTCCCTCCAGGCTGAACGGTGACAGAGCAACAGCGGCTACGTCGGCCAATGGGGTGTGAAGAGGGCCGACGCATTGTTGCTGGGCAACCAACCCAGTAACAGACCGGTCCACCTGAGGGAGGGAGGGAGGGAGTGAAGACACGGAGAGTCACAAAGTGTCTGCACAAATGTACCTCTAAAGACAGAGAGGATGAAAAACACACCTTGTTGGTCAGGTAGCGTTTGGACGCCACTGCGGGCAAACGTAAAACTCTGTCCAGCGCATCTTTGACTTTCAGCCCCGCAGGAAGAGCCAGAGGATGATGCGACGAGGCCAGATGCTCCATCTTAAACACCTTCTGTGGCATCTTCCCCAGAACCCACTCCAGCTGCAGGTCGACAGGACGGCGGCTCCTGTCGGCTTCATCACCGCTGCCTCCCTCATCATCCACCAGCACAATCTGTAGCAGAAATTAAGACTGAAATAAAGACAAATGGTGCTGATCTCGAACAGGGTTGTGTGCTGGACAACCGAATTACGTTTGTACTATAGTGTACTGATTCATGTTTAATTAATATCTGCCGAACGAACGAGTGCACCTGGGTTCAGCAGGGAGGCAGAAGCACTCTTTGTATAATTAGAGAAGAGCAGAGGAGCAGAATCGCTTGATGACTGCAGCTTGTTCAAAAACTACATTTTTGTTTTGAGCTTACAGAAATAGTAAAGTACCTATAAAGGGTATGGCTGGGTTGTAGTGTGATACTTG
Source organism: Epinephelus cyanopodus (assembly GCA_026686955.1). Lineage (NCBI taxonomy): Eukaryota > Metazoa > Chordata > Actinopteri > Perciformes > Serranidae > Epinephelus > Epinephelus cyanopodus. Next base: position 2,567,656 of record CM048920.1, read on the forward strand.
AGCTTATATGACCCAGCCAACCACTGATCATTAAAGCGTATTGATTTGCGCAGAGGATGTGCTTTTATTGACTCGATCCAGGCTGAAACGTGCCTTGCCGTCTCCAGTGATGTTTCCCACAAAGTCAACAGGACACTTCTCCCTCTGACACACCCTCTCCAGGAAGCTCCTGTCCGATGGACGGAGCAGCAGGGCGTTGCTCTCCTGATACTCTGCCCCCCACAGCTCCAGCACACTCAGCGTGGGGTCACCTTTCTATAGAACAAAGATGGAGGGAAAAGAAAACAATGAGAGGAAACAAATAAAATGAGAAGCAGCAGAATGTGTTTGGAGACGCGTTCATGTGCTCATTACCTTGAATCTACTGCAGTAGATTACAGCTCCCGCTGGCTCACTGAGCTCCTTAAGCACATTACCTGAAGATGACAATGTGATTCAACATGTTCATTTTTGTCTCATCATCAAAGCTTTACATAAATCATGAAAAGAGCCCATGTCTCACACCATTTCCTCCCGCCCCCTGATCATGGATACTGCAGACTGGGTTCCCGCCGCTTCTTTCCAAACACGCCCTGAGAGCACGATTCATCTTCTGCTCCATCTCGGCGTCTCCCCTCTGCACTGCACCCAGATCTCTGTCACTGGAGTTGTCCCCCTGGACCTGCAAGCCAAAATGTATTTCAACACACCGAAACATCAGGTGAGGTCGCTGCTGTGTGATTTACTGTAGCACCCGTACTTGTACAGAGGAGGCCGCTCCTCCTCCCACGCCGATCCTGTACACCGGCCCTCCGATCTTCACCACTTCCATTCCTGATCGACAAGTAGAGCAGAGGAGCAGAGAGACGCCGTGAGTCATTAATGGATGTGTGTAAATATAGCCGCAGCATCGATTAAACACATTCCACACACACACTGAGCTAAAACATTACCGGCCTCCGCCTCTTCTTTCTTTATGTGTGTGTCTTCAATAGAGCCCAGACCACCGCTGAACATGATTGGCTTAATCCACTCTCGCCGCTCTCCATTAGCCAGCCGCATGCCGAAAGAACGAGCAAAACCTGAGGGGAGGGAATCAGAACTAACAATTAAATATCAATCGGTCCATCTGTGGACTGAAAACAGAGATAACATCATTTATCAAGTTGAAACCACCAAGATGCCAAAACGTCTTTGTTATTCTCCGTTTTATTTTATAGAAACAATTTGTGTTTTCTGACAAATAATGAAACTAAAGAACTGATCCTGACGTGAAACACAGGCTCTGGTTATATCGGGAAAAAACCCATTATTCTTTCTACACAACATGATTCACCTATGTTCTAAGAATAAATGACTTGATGCACTGTCCTGCACCTCCTCACGACTCCTCGTCTGCCCACGAGACATTTTCCAACTTTTTCTTTTTTTTCCTGCGTCTCCTGGTTCGCGCTGTTAGCTTTGTTTTTTCCTACCCAAGATGCACTGCGCTCTACGTCACTTCCTCTCTTTGGTTGGCTGGATAGTCCGTTTGCACTTCTCACTGTAAGCGACCCGCACCAGGGTTCACTTGCAAGTGAACTGAGTCGCCCAGTTTTCAAGCAGACCAGATTGTTTGTTTTGTAAATGGATGAACGTTTTCAGAATGATTTTCTTTACACTAAAAACAGGGAAACATTTGAAGGTGTTATTTATAGGCTATTATGCAGCGGTTTCACTGGTCCAGCCCATGTGAGATCAAATTGTGCTGCATGTGGCCCATGAACCAAAATGAGTTTAACACCCCTGATCGAGACTAAACAATCCCAAAATATAATCAGCAGATAAATACACATTTAAACAAATTCCCTCTCGTTTTACATTTTCCCCTCATTATATTCAGACTCTTTTTCTGTGCTGTGTTGCTTTGATGCCTTCTGCTTGTGGTCTGGCACCTAGCTGGTATCTTTTTAATAAGCCCTAATCTCACCTGAGCAGTGTGGAGGTACAAAGACCATTAACACCTCAAACACAGAAAATAAGAAAGTACAGGCAGAGGGCAGAAAAATACACCATCACAGTCTGACAGGGCTGCACCCTAGCTGACCAAATGTTAGACAACCACAAAGGTCATGAGGTCATTCTGCAATTAAGCAACCAAACAGACACAAGAACAAACTCTATTAGGAGCTGTGCCTTGTGCGTTGACCCCACCCAAAATATATACTTTAATAATTCAATTAATATCATCATCTAGTCGACTAATGGCCCTAAATTACAACAAATTGGTCGACGAGAGAAATTCTTAGTCAGGGGCAGCCCGAGAGTCTATAAATATCTTTTGCTTCGTATATCTTTACAGTAAACGTCAGCATGCTTCAGCAGGGTTTGATACCTGACAGGACAGGTTCTCCAAACTTGTTGCCGTAGTCTGAGGCTCCATCACTGGCCTCGATCGCCACCTGCAGCGGAGGAGCAAAGCTGGAAGGATACTCCCAGCCCTCTCCTTCAGGCTCCCACGGGAGAACGTAGCCTGGAGCGACAGACAGCGAGGAATGACGTATCATTAGTAACCATCGCACATTTCAAGCGAGGAAAATGAAGCACGCTGTTTTGCAGACCTGGTATGTGCAGATTGCCGAAGCAGTATCCTGCAGTGCCGGCGATGACGTGGCCTCCCTTTCCAGCACTCTGTACATCTCTGATACGACCTCCAGTCCCTGTGGTGGCGCCGCTGAAGGGTGCTACACCTACAGGTCACATGGGAGTGTTTAAGATTTTTTAATGCCTCCACAGTGAACAGAGAATCCAAAAAAGGCCAACATGGATTCTCCACTCACCATGAGCTAATGTAAAAATGATCATTTAGTGGGTGTGTGTTCCTTTAAGTTGTAAGCAAACACAATGTCTTGTGCGTCCTGACCTGTGGGGAAGTTGTGTGTCTCTGCTGTGAAGATGACGTGTCTTAGCGAGTGCCGTGTCTCATACGGGCTGGCCTGGGACGGATCTTTTGGGTAAACACACTCCAGCTCCATCCCTTTGATACCACTGGACACACACACACATTTCACATTGAGTCAGTGTGAACAGAAACACACACACACACACACACACACACACACACACACACACACACACACACACACACACACACACACACACACAGAAACATTTCACTCCAACCTGCTGTTGTCACAGAACTTGATGACGTTGTTCTGGTTGCTGTGCCGCTGTGTGTCCATTATAAGACTGAAAAGAGTCTCCTTCTGCTCCTGCCCGTCGATCTCCATCCGCCCCCGGAAGAACCAGTGACGACTGTGCTCGCTGGGACACCAGGGTGCAAAGAAAACATTGGAGAATAAAAACACAGGAACAAAAACTACAGAGCCGAGCAACAAGCACGACACAAAGAGACCCCGCTAATCTGCTGGCTGCAGACAGACCCCACCTGTTGGACTGGGCCAGGTCAAAACACTCCACGCTGGTGGGGTTCCTGTTGATCCTCTGGAACATGGCTGTGTAGTAGTCCAGATCCCAGGAATCAAAGGCCAGACCTGTATTAAGAACAACACACATCAGGACATCTTGCTACCTTGAGTCTTGATCTCTTTCTTCTTGTGTAATTATTGTAAACAGCACTGCAGACGTCACCCCACACAGATGTTTGCACTCACTGAACACTGGCCGGGATGCTGAATTAATCAATCAACAATCACACACACAGTAAACTCTGTATTCAGAGAGTATTTTCCAGTCATATTTTGAACCGTACATTTTGCAAACTGGTCCAGTATTGAACAAGACTGCTGCAACATACTAACATACTTTTTTGTTGTTGCCACTGACAGGCTCAGATTATTTTTCCAAGTGTCTGACGACATAAGCGAATGAGTCCCTACAGAGGTCGACCTTTTTGCTAGAGAGTAACATCCTTTTTGTTTAGCCAAGAACAGCTCCTAAATCACCATCACCAAACTCACCAGACTCCATTTAAAAAAGACGGTACCATCATAAAACACACTTTATTCAAAGAAATAAAATACATAAATCTCTTAATTCGCCCTGTTTGATGAGATCATATTGTGGCTCTATATACGCTAAAATGTCTGGTGGGTTTGGTGATAACAATTTCAGTTCCTAGTTAAACAAAAAGTATCGCACTCTTTAACACAAAGCTCTATCTCTGTCCATGTTGTCAGACACTTACAATGACAATATGAGCCTGTCAGTGACAGAAACAACACTTAAAGTGGACGTACGTGTCCTGAGTGGTTACACTGCAGCCTTTATCACCACTGCTCTCACTCAACACTGGACTAGTTCCAAAACTTGTTGTTCCCATCAGTCACTGTGACACGAAAACATGGGATAACAGGTGCCAGATTGAAAAATACAGAAGTTACTTTATTAATCCCTGAGGGGGAAAATCTGTTTTTCACTCTGTTGTCATGTACACAGGGTCGAAATACACACACATGCACAAACAGGACCTGCATGCATTATATGGGGAGATGTCAGAGCGAGCGGGCTGCCTATAGACAGACGCCCTGAGCAGTTGGGGGTTCAAGGGCACCTCGACTTGCCCAGGAGGTGAACTGGCACCTCTCCAGCTGCCACTTCATGCTCCATATTTAGTCCAGACAGGGAGTTGAGCCAATGACCCTCCAGTTCCCAACCTAAATCTCTATGGGTTGAGCTCCTGCTGCCCCGAGCTGATCCACTGCTCAGCTTTTTGTCTGTCTTCAGAAGCATCGACAGTTTTATTTCACATTAGCGGATGGAATTTACCAGAGCTCATCACGTGACCTCAGAACGGAAATTTGTTCAATTACAGTGCGTTTTGGAAATTATTAATGAAACACTGAAACAAGCTGGATAATGAGTTAAAGGTGCAGTGGTTTCATTTATAGAAGTCGTCAGCACAGTTTCCTGCAGCTGCAGGCAACAGACCAACAAGACAAGACACCTTGAGCCGCCCTAGTGGCTGCATTATTCTTAGAAATTTGCTCTGCAGAGCCTCGTTCACTGTGGTCCCAAAACCTAAACTCTATCTCTGCAGGGATCCTTTCTATAATGTTGTCAGACACTGTTTTTTGCCACTGACAGGCTCAGATTGTCATCGTAGACAATCTGAGCCTGTCAGTGGCAAAAACACTTTTAGTGGATGCACACTGATGGTGCACAAATCCCCCAAGTGGCTACACTGCAGCCTGCTTTGCTGCTATCAGCTGCAGTGCTTTCGCTCAATCCTGGACTGATTTAAAAAATTGTCGCTTCCATTTGTCACTGAATTATTATCCCTTAAACACCACGTTTCACTGTTTTGATTCCTCAGTCAACTTAAAGTGAAATCAATCCTCGGGAGAGTTAAATGGCCGCAGTGTCACGAAATTCCAGATAGGTCCTTTTTAATTATCCCCTCAATTCAACGGCTGAGCTTGGGAGAGCCTACAAAGTATGTGCTGAAATTATTCTCATCTACTTGAGCAGCTTGTGAATATTAATGAAGCTGTGCAGAAGTGAATCAGCAGAGCGCGAACATGAGCATGCACACCACGTTCTGTGGCGGTGGGCAGTGTCAGTGTGAAACCTGTTCATATGAAGAGAGGAGTAACCAGCCGCTGTCACTGAACATTAAATGTAACCTGCATTTTCTCCATAATTGTGGTTATTCTTGCGCTGCTTTTACTTTTTAGTAACTTTTTAATCACCTTTCATTTGTTCCACCTCCATTACAGCTCTGTGTCGGAGCTCTGGGGGCCGGACTTTATTTTCACTGCTCTGTTTCTGCTCTTACGTTTTTATTCTTAGGTTTCTACTGTTCTTCTCATGTTTCTGTTTATATATATATGTACTGTGTTCTTCTTGGTAATTGGCTGCCTGCTTGCAATTAACCCTTTAATAAAAAAAGAGCATTACATTCACATCACATTAGAGACACACACACACACTAAACGCATGCACGTGTCAGATAAGCAGCAGCATCACTGCTGTCCTGTGACTTCAGCTAAGTAATAATGTCATGCATCATGTGACATTATAACCTCCACCAGCAGACACAGTGTACTCACAGAAAGCTGCGAGACTGAAGAGCAGGCATAAAGGACGAGAGAAGAAAGAAGGTTACAGTACAGGCACGATAACTGACTCAGTCTGAATAACTGAGGTAAAGAGGCTGAAGCTGAAGAGAAACTGTTCCGAGAGTCTCACCCAGATCATCGTTTGCCGCCTCCAACGCTGCCCGACCCTTCCCCACGATGTCCACCTCAAACACCGGCTGTGGTTTGGTTTCCACGGTGAAGGAGGTGATGGGATGTTTATAGATGCATTCTGTCATACCGTCATACAGACACTCAATCAGCTTCTTAACGTCTCCATTGAGCTCCTTCACGCTCTCTCCGTTCCTCGGCTGGAGGGCAGACAGACAGACGTGAAGTGAAAACTGATCGTGGGTCAGTGCTCGAGAAAGTCATTTTTATCTGTGTGTGCAAACCTTGATTAGAAACCTGCGAGACAGCTCGACCCGTGTGACGTTAGTGAGGCCGGCGCTCTGGCAGATGGACACGGCGTTGGTGGACCAGGCGGTGGAGAAGTTCAACCTGACGAGCAAAACAGCAACAACATAAATAAAAACTGTTTGAAGACATTTTGCACTTTGACGTCCGTCTCACTGACGCAGAGTTCCTCCAGTGACACAGATACAAAAGCAATAATTTCTTTAATCATGAATAACCTGAAGTTGTTCTGTACAGTTATGTTTCTGCCTGACGGAATTTATCAGAATGCAAATCATGTTCGCCCACAGTCTGTGTTGCAGATTATTTCCGTATTATCTTCCACTGGACACTCTGCTAACCTCACGGGGGAAATAAAAGATTCTTATCTTTCGATTTACTTTATTGAAGCAACAAGAATACAGTCAAAGCTGTATGTGTCCTCACAGGACACATGGGTTTGGCAGGAACAATTTTCGGGCAGTTTCTGATTAAACAAAAGGGATCTTAACCTTTAATAAAAAAGTCTTTCTGTGCAGTGTTCTTTCCACAATCTGGTCAGATACTTATCAAAACAATCTGAGCCAGTCAGTTGCAAAAACATGCATTTCAGTGGACGTGAAATAACGGACCGAACGTGCTCTGAGTGGTACTACTGCAGCCTGTTTCGCTGCTGCGGTCTCGCAAAATTATGCACATTCGTCGAAGTTACCCTACAACATTAAAACCTGCGCTCATTGTATCTAAGTATTTCATGTACCGCTCAGTTTATCAGTTTTAAACATACTCGATTTAATGAAGAACATAAAAGCGATCGTAGGACAGAAGCAGAGCCACAGTGTGTGACAGAGGTCATTTATCAGACTGTGTGGGTGCAGCAGTACCTGGGTCCAATCTCCACCAGGCTGCAGGGCCTTTTGGCTTCTCAGACAGTGGCTCTGCCTGCAGGGGCGGGCGAAACAACCAGAGGAGAACCTCCTTCTGCTCGGCACCGAGACTCTCGCAGCCTGCAGCAGAGAGCACGAGGACACAATGAGAACATGGACAAACGGAAAAGACAGAAGGCGTGTGGAGGATTTCTCCAGGCCACACGGGGTCAATTAATATGTATCAGTGCTCAAACTCTGCATCTTCACAATGAGCTGTCACACACTCACCTGTCAGCTCCACATTGTAGCACAGCTCAGTGGCGATCGACAGCTGGGGGTAGAGCTTGGCTGCCCTCTGTAAGGCTCGTCCATTCACAGCCTCGCTACTGTAGAAGCGCACTACAGCCATGACTGATGGAGAGACGGACATTTTAATCCAGTTTAAAGACACACAGAGACCTTGATTAATAAAATCAATCATACAGTGTCAGAGGTGATGAATTGTAGGCTATGGCATTGATTTACCCCGACCATCGACATATTCTAAAGTAAGGGGTCACCAAATCAGAGGTCAAAGGTCAATACCAGTGATTAATGACACGTACAGACTCCTCTCACTGAGGCTGACCTTTAACCTGCAGTTCAGTTCAGGTCAAAACAAACCAATAATCAGACAGAGGGCCACTCATGACACTGTGCACAGCCTGCAGGAGGACAGGAACCCCAAACACCAACATCTCTCCAAGATCTCAGTGTGTTCACACCAAGGAAATGTGTTAAAGAAATGCTGCAGCGGCCTCACAGTCAATCCACCTAATCTCAGTTTATACACTTTTGACTCAAAAGATGGAAAACACTTCATGTCAGCACAGAGTACTGCTTCTATAATGCATCATGTCTTTCAAGAGAACTGCTCATATTTTGACTAAACATCATCTTATACAACAGCCTGCCAGAGATGCACTGATTAAGTTTTCCTCTCATATGCATAAGTCTAGGAAAAAGCATCTTGTAAGGGGTTTTTGATGTGGAGGAGCAGCGGCTCTGCACCGAACTTCCTCTGTATGTCATCACTGCAGACTAGGGCTGTCAACGAATATTCTAAATTCGAATTTGAAAAAAAAATGTGAAAATTGATATTCGATTGTGGAGAAAAAAAAAACACCACCGCAGCTGTCCTCTTTGTGAATGGGCGTTGGCCCCTGGCCGAAACAATCGATCCGGCCACGGAGCTGCGCAGTGCAGCTGGTGTGGATGACACAATTGGTTAACATGGGCGCCGAAAGGAAACTGGCTTCGCTTCTCGGCACTTCAAGGCTATTCGCAGCGCTTCCGCGGGCGATGTGGCCTGACGGAGGGCGAGCGAGAGGTCCGTGGTTGTTTATGTTGAAATAAAAATACCTACAAGTAGTTATGTTTCCTTGTATTAATACATATACAAGTACCTTTCCTTGTATTAGTTTCCCTCTTGTGGACATAATGCGAAAAAAAAAAATATTCGAATGGTTCGAACCTATGAGTTTTTTTAGAAGGAATATTCGAACATCATTTTTGAGCAATTTTGACAGCCCTACTGCAGACGCCGCACCAAACTGCTGATCCATCTCATGCTCCGTTCTACCCTCACTCCCTCACTCCCTCGCTCCCTCGAGGCAGTAACTCCCAACCCAGAGGGGCTAATCCACCATTTTCCGGCAGAGAATGGCCTCAGATTTGGATGTACTGACTCATCCTGACTGCAAACCGCCCAAGGTCATGCTGGAGGTCATGGTGTGATGAAGCCAACAGAAGCGCATCATCTGCAAAAAGCAGAGATGCAATTCTGAGGCCACCAAACTGGACCCTTCCTCCCCCCGGCTGCACCACGTCCATGAATTTCACAAACAAGATCGGTGACAAGGGTCGACCTTGGCGGAGGAACAACACCCACCGAGAACGTGTTCGACTTTACACCAAGTATTAGCCTGGAAATCCAGAACCAAATCTAGAAAGATTTAGGGTCTGGCTATGAGTAATGCAAATGGCCCAACTCAAGGGGCGACACCAAGCATGCACTTGTAAATGCCACTGCACGCAATTGGATAACACTACGACCAATCAGAACAATACACAGGGTGACGTATCCAGAGCTTAGCTACCAGCGGAGCTAACTGGTAGATTAGACTCTTGCTGTATCAGCAAAACAGCAAAAACGCCCTTCTTGGAAAGGCCAGAGTGACTTGCTGAGCAAATTCAAATTGTGCTCTCACGAGAACTCTGAATGTGGGTAACCAAGTATGTGGACACAGCTCACTTTGGTCATACAGGGACCGGATGGCTGGAGGCAGCGAGCCCTGCACCCATAATCCTGCAGTACACGCCACAAGGCCCCCCCAGGGACGCAGTCGTAAGCCTTTAGTAACTCCACGAAGCACATGCAGAATGGATGGCAAACAGCTCCTCCTGAATCTGAGGTTCGACGATCGGTCAGAGCCTCCACTCCAGCACCCTGGAGTAAACTTTACCCAGGAGGCTGAGCAGTGTGATACCCTGATACATGGAGCACAACCTCTGCTCTCCTTTATGAAAATGGGAACCAGCACAGCTAAATGACTAGACAAAAATCATAATTATAATTATTAGGTATAAAGTCATCATCAGTGCAGGTCACCGTATGTGTGCCTCCATTAAATCTGACCAAACACGCCAGCTTGAAAAGGTGTGTTTTCAGACGGGATTTGAAGGTGAAAGGGAATCAATACTGCGAACGGCTGAAGGCTCCAGAGCTCACAGTGGTCCAGCCGGCAGATGTTGATGTGAGGTTTTCAGAGAAGGATCTGAGAGTGTTGCAGGGTGTGAAGATACGAAGGAGCTCAGACAGGTAGGAGGGGGCTTCATTATGAACGGCCTTACAGGTGAGAAGCAGCAGGAGAGAAATTCTTGTGCCAGAGAAAGCATCAAACTTTTTCCAAGGTACGATCTGCTTCGTGTCTGGGCCCTTGATCTCAAGCTGCAGAGCTCATCATGTGTCCACACACACACACACACACACACACACACACACACACAACACACACACAGCGTTTTAAACACATGTTCTGAGTCATTAATTATCAAGATATGAGGATAATCTCATCACACACACACACACACACACACACACACACACACACACACACACTCAGCCTCCTGATAACTCATTGATTGTGTGCATGTTGCAGGTCACACACTGCACGGTCAGCAGCTTTCTGTTAGTGCAACCCCCTTCAGTACATACACACACACACACACACACACACTTACACTTACTACTTTACCAACACTGTGTGCTGGGGCCACACACACACTGTCCCCTCCGGTGCCAACATGGAGGACACAGTGTGTCCCGGAGTCTCCTTTTGTTTACAAAACTTGGCGGCTGTTTCTCCGTGTTTTGTTGTGCGGAAGCTAAAGTGGCTAAAATGTGCCAGAGTTAGCATGAAGCTAGTTAGCGCAACTTACGCGTCGCAGCTTCCGTAGTTCAGTGTCTGGTGAGGATGAGGAGTTGAGGCGCTGCTCGCCGCTGAAGTCCTGGACAAACTGGTGCAGCGTCTGACTGGACTGAGGCTGGTGTAGCTGTGCAGGTCTGCAGGCTGACAGGCAGGACGGAGGGACCTCTGCACCCACGTGTGCGCCACTCGGCTGTGTGCGCATGCGCAGATGAGTCTTCAGTGATTGAATGGGAACGAGTCCCAGTTACAGCTCAGTCTTTTCATGTTTTGAAAGACTTTAAAGTAAAGTTAAATGTAAAATTGTTTTATAAATGACGTCTTCTTATTATAAATGAAAAATGATGTTGCTTTCAGTGCTTTATGTAGAGTTAAAGGTCCCATGTGAGGCTCATTCTCAGGTCCAAACACATTTACATGCTTTAATGTTCAAAACAAAACATTACTTTCCTCATACTGTCTGCCTGAATATTCATGTCTTCACGCTCAGTCTGAAACACTCCAGTTTGGTCTCACACTGGTCTCTTTAAGCTGCTCTCCTGATAGGCAGAAAAAGATTGATGTTTCCAGCACTTTGACAAAACCGTGCCGGACTCCCCTCCTGAAAGAGCCCAGTCTGCTCTGATGGGTCAGTGTTTTCGAGTCATCCACGTCTGTGCTCGTGTCTCTGTATCATCACTGTAGTCGGGGAAGGACTGTAACTGTTGCCGCAGTTTCTAGCTTTATAGTAACAATAATAATAATAATAAGGATATTCTTTATTTATAAAGCACTTTTAAAAACCGTGTCACAAAGTGCTTTACATGTCAATAATTCTTTAAAAGAAACTCTTAAAAGAACAGATAAAAACACATTGGCTTATAAAAACTGAGGAGATAAAAGAAAGTTAAAACTCAGGAAACGTTCTCCGATAAGAGTCTGTTTTAAGAAGGGACTTAAAATCGATCACTGACTCGGCCGACCTGATTTCCTCGGTCAGGTTGCTCCACAGCAAACATTCTGCTGAGCTCTGCTGCCTGACGACCGATGACAATAATGTCTAGTTTCAGTTCAGATGAATAAAATTTTATGAAGCGTAGTTGTGACATCACAACTTCACGGAGGTCCTAATGGCTTGTTTAAAGGCAAATGTTTGTGAATATGGAATGTGTCCATAACCTGCACCTGCTGCACAATAAAAAGAGACTGGATGGGAAACTGACTTTCTTTTTCTGCAACATGGGACCTTTAAATTTGGCTTTTATGCCAACTAAATAAATCAAAGGATTGGTGTTTGTCAACCTGTTCCATGCTGGATTTTATACAGCATTTAGATCATAATGATAGGAAAATAAAATGACTGTTTTTGAATATTCAAATATTCTTATATGTAGCATACAAGCATCATTCTGTTGCTTTGCATCTTTAACCCCCGTGTGGGAATGTCCTTCTTTGGCATATTACCAGACAACGTGGGTCAGCAAAGCCGTTGGGACAAATTAGGTCTTTTGAAAGTTTGAGACAGTTGTCAGAAAAATAATCAAAAAGTAATGAAATGTAATAATTTACCTTACTTTAATGAAGTTATTAAAATAGTGACATAATATATAACGTGTTTAACAGGGTAACTAGTAATCTGTAACCTGTTATATTTGAAAAGTAACCACTGACCTTTTCCTTTCAAAGACCAATATGACATTTGGTCAATTTTATAATTAAATATATTTTTATTTTACAGAAAACTGGGCAGCTTTTTTAATAATTAAAATTAAAAAGAAAGATACCACCAGTTAAAACATTTTGGAGATTTTCTTTTTGGGGTTTAGGAGTGCTTGGAAAGTGACTTTAATAGTTATTAAGTATTTATAAAGTCCTGGTGGTTACAGCCTTGATGATAGACGGGGAAACTTCACATTTATTAAACAAGGATTGACTCCAGATTTTTACATTTTTCTTGATTAAATGACTGATTATGGCTAAATCTACAGCTTTTGTCTTGTTTTAACTTGAGCTTATAGCTACACACACAAAGAAAACAATATGTAAATGACTCTGCTCTCTGTTCACAGACTGTTCCTAAAATCTGTACGATTATTTGCCGCTTTAACTTTGCAGCATTGGCAGCGAAAGCAAACAAATCTGTCTGCACACTATTAAATTCTCTGTTGTTGCTGCCTGTCTGGACCAGAGCACTCTTAAAAAAGAGATTTTTAATTTCAAGGGTTTTATCTGTTTAACTAAAGGTTAAACTAAATTTAAAAACACACTCCTACTTGTGTTGTTTCAGAGATGTTGGAAAAATATCCGCAGGATGTGCAGACAGCGCGACTTTGATTGAAGTGTTGAAAGAACAGAACGAAACTACTCCCACACACAGAAGAGTCAGGAGCTGCAGTCTTAGATATATTTAATAAATTAAAGCCAAGGTACAAAAAAAACAATGTACATTTCATACCCCCCTCCCCTCCTCCACCTACTACTCTTTCCTTCAACTGTGACAAACACTGTTTTATTTTCCCACCTCAGAAAGAGACCACGATTACAGACCGAGGATCAGTGTCGACAGATTCCCAAATCTTTCCACACACTGAATACGTTTGTCCCCTGAACCCCGAAACCCTCGACAAAACACATACATGCTACATGTCTGCAGGCACCTCGGATAAGACAGAAGGATTAGACTGAGATAAAGTTTATCAGAGACCACAAAGTACATTTCAACGCTGAGTGTTATTAGATGTCAACTGGTCCTGCTGATTCACCAGACAGTGTATTTTACAGCCGTCACGTCACTTCTCCAATAATGTCTCTGGCATAATGGATGAGCACAGAATGTCGGTGTTAATTCTTGCTGCGAATGCTGAATAACTTTCTCAGAGATGTTGCGTTTTGTGACTGAACTCTCTAATCCTTCATGGTCCTCTCCAAAGGCAGTGACCCAGATGGATGAAGCATTTTGTTAAGAGCAGTAGTAGGTGTCAATAGTAGATCGATATATAGATGAGTCTGGTCAATGATTATCACTGGCTGGTCATTCCAGGTGATAAGGAGGTTTGACGGATGGGTGTGATCGCCGGTGAGCAGCAGAGGTGAAACGCTGGATGTGCCTGGTCAGTCTTTAAGAAAAGAGTAGTCAGAGTGAGTGTGAAGAAATGAACGAGCTCTTAGTTTAAGAGATGGGAGGAAGTTATGCATGTGTACTGTAGGTCCAATATAAGTGCACTGAACAAGTGGAAAAAAAGATACATCTGTGCACACACAACCTCTCATACATACAGGTATGAACACACGCATACACTCAAATACACAGAAGTGTTCGGCAATAACTGTTAATATGCACAACTTGATTAATATTTTTGCACGATTACAGTGACTAAGCAGTCCATCGTCGGGACTATTCATCCCTCCAAACACTCGCTTCCCTTCTCAGCTTCCATCTCGAGCCTCTTTCTCGCTGCCAGCTACTATAATTCCTTTCTCCCTTCTAGCCTTTGCTCTACATGTAGGCAGTCCTGCTTACCTAAGGGACCAATGCATAAAACCACAGCACAATCTGAGGAGACTGCAGGATGACTGGGTGGGACTGTATGTACACGAGGTACAGCCCTGTACACAGAGCAGACTTTAGTCCAGATATGTGGTATCCGCCTCCTTCTCCACTCATACCCCCCGAAAAGGCATATATATATATATATATATATATGTAACATAAAAATAAAAGACAAAATTCACAAAACATGATAATTTGGCAAATGCAGAGATCACAGGGGCAGGACTGGGAGTAAATGTTATTGTGTTAATGCCATTGTTCCTGCAGAATCCCCTCCTAACATTGGTCCTTCTCTCTTCCCATTAGCAGCAGCAGGACTGACAACCACCATCCTTCTATATGTGTTTACATATACATTTATATAATTAATCTGATTTATTTTGAAAAATAATGTCGAGTAGCTACGTACGATACCACTACCATTTCATATGGATGCTAATCACCAGGAAACAACCTAGGAACCACAGGAAGATCTAGAAAGGCAGAACAAGACAGAGATAGAAGGCAGCATGCTGGGAGTGCTGCTCGAAGCTCTTCCAAAGAAATAAAGAGGAGAGAGGAGGGAGAGAGAAACCATCGATCTCAGAACAGAAAAAGGAGAATCGGAGCAGAGAGGACAGCCTCCCTGAAGCCACCGGGGATTTAATGTTCGTCCATTAATCCGATGGCAGGTCTGTGCTGGAATGGTTCCATGTCTTGTCCTGCGGCGGTGCGGGTTTATCGTTACAATCATTTCATGATATCTTCGCTGATGGGGTTTGTGAGCACTGTGTTGTTGTGGCATCCGGCTGTTTTGCGCTGAGGGCAGAGGTCACGGTTAGGTGAGAGTTCAAGGGTAGAGTTTCAGTATTCAGCGGCGTACTCTGTACCATGGAGCCCTCTGCACAGTAGTGTGAACTCCTTCACTATGTCCCTCACCCTCCTCTTGTTCACTCGTTCTCTGCAGGACAGAGGAGACAGTAAAGAGGGAGGGGGGCAGAGAGGAGAACAAATATATACATTTAGAACGTATGCGCAAACAATAAAAGTGCACTCATTAGTGTGCAGATCTCTTGCCTCTTAAGCTGACCGCAGCCACTCTGGACAATTCTTGTAATTCCAGCAGACACACAGCAGCGTCCTAGAAACTAATAAAAATACACGCCTCATCTATTTCTGACAGAGCTGCGGCAGGTTGCACAGAGCGGATCGAGTTTCTCTACTAACAGGCACCGTATCTGAAATATAGATACGCTGTAATTATAAAGATGAATGTATTTTTGTTAAGTAAAACACAGCCACAAATCTTTGATCTATGTCGTTCATAACTGCACTTTTAATGGTATTTACTTTGTCAGTAGGCTACAGCACAACAGAGCAGGAGGTAACAACAACAAACAGCTAAAAGAGAATAGAAAACATTTAACTACATGGCCTACATGCTCATGGTAGAGACACAAATATCAAGGACAAATTACTAAATCAAAAAATCTGCAAGTCTACAAATCTCGCAGGCAAAAGGCTTCACTTCTGGAACACTGCCTGGGTGGTATGATGCTGTGCAGCAGAATAAAACCACGTCACAGGCAAACTGCGGAGAGCTCTGGCCGGTGGAATTGTCCCTCCCGGCTCCCTTACACTCAAGATGGTGGCAAAGACACCATCTTAACGTATCGTGCTTATCTTCAGTAGATCATATCAGGTATGGAATTAATCTGCAGATGCACCGGTTCAAAATGAGACCAAACTTTTCCATAGATGTCAGTTTTTGAGCCATGTTGAAAGTCAAAATGTGGCCTCCAACAGACGGTAAGGCTTGTTGTTGTTAGCCGAGACAATTTCCAAATTAACTCACGGCTTCTTGCGGCTGGTTAAGACGACCGAGGAGTCAGCAGTCAATGAATGTCAACCACCCCCCCCAAAAAAAGAAAACGGGGTTTTCAACACTTATGGACGAAGAAGGATTAACGCCATGTTGAAGAAAACTAAATCTTAGATTTCGAGAAAAAAGTCCTAAATCTGTGAGAATAAAGTCGTAATATAATGAGATTAAACTCGTAATTTTAAGAGAACAAACATGAAATACACATGGTATAGAAAGCAACAAGGTGTGTTAAACAGTGTTGGGGTGACAGTAATATATGTTTAAGCAGTAACAAAGTAATATAATGCAACACCAACAAGATTTAAAATGGGACCAGTGTTGCTCCGCTGTTTTAGGGGATGTGAATGAAAACACATCCAACAAACTAATGCACTAACTTTGGCATAATCCAGATGTTTTGATCACCTGGATGAGGAAAACACACACAGCAGGTTTTTAACACGGCCCTAATCTTCCTTCGTATCTATGACTCTGCAACCACAAGAGATCCTGGAGCATTCACTCATACATGTGGACACAAATGGCTGACTGGTCCAGCAGAATGCCAGATTAGCTGTGGACAGACAGATACACACGCAAGCACTCGCACTCTCACACACATGACCAGACACAGTCTTGTGCCCGGTGGAGCTAAAAATCATGCGGTTGACCAACTGGCTGGACTCATTAGCCAGTACGGCTGCCGCTGTTACCTGAGTATCTGATGTGAGAAGTTGTCTTTCTGTTCAGTTGTGACTCGCGATGACGGGAACCCAGGAGGCTGCAGCGCCTCTTTCAACCACACAGCGAGCAGAGAAAAGCAGTGCTTGTTCATACAGAAAAGCACTTCTGCAAACTGGTCCATCAGGCTCCGAGACGCTCCGCCCCCGATGCCCTGAAGAAAGCGGTGGGAGAAATTTGACAACAGGGACTTAATTACAGCAGTAGAGGCAGAGAAGCTCAAAGTGCAACAACACAGCAAACTGCAGCATCAATGAAATGATGAAACTTTCCTGTGGTGTGACGTGTAAATGTTTAATGTGGTGCTTCTCACCTCCAGCACGGCCTGGATCAACAGTTTGCCGTCCTCCTGCACCACTCTGGCCAGAGGAGGCACATCTGAGCAGTGGGGTAACAGTTCAGTCTGAAGCAGAAACACAGACCGAATCAGCACATTAAAAGCCAAATGACTCATTTTTAACACATGCATATTCTTGCAGGATTTCAAGCTGTGTGTGCGTGTGTGCGCTCACAAAGAAAAAGCACGTTGACTTGACTGTCGGAGCCTCAGGAAATTTGAGTGACAGAACTCCTGGAAGTGGGAGAGGGAACCAGAAAACATAAATAAACTACTGAGGGATGGTGTCAAACAGTTACAGTATCTACTTTGTACTGACAGACACATATTTCTCAGGAACTGTAGCAAAGCACCCTGAACAGTGTGTAGGGGTGTGTGTTTGTGTAAACCATGTGCAAACTTACCACAGTGGAACACTGCTTTCACGTCAAGACTCTCAGACAAGAACAAATCGGGCTTCCGTTTGAGGGCCTACGAGGCAGATAAAGGCATTAAACAGAGCATGTTTCTGACGGCCCGACCCAATCGGTGCTGCTTCACCACATCCCACTACATAAGCTGCTTCAAAAATACTGCTATCAACAATAACCGCTCAGCCTGGTAGCCGGATCTGACAGCAACACAGGACTGAGAACAGATCTGCCTACCAGGCTATAGTACTCTCTCCATCTGTTTAGGAAGAACTATCCAAACTCATACAGAGATCCTCCAATGCAGAACTCAGCAGGTATAACAAACAAATTGCAAAAAATCAAACTTTGAAATCATTGGAAACTTAAGTCAAACTAAAGGCAATGATGGTTTTGTCTCTTGAAATCAATTGTACTTGAAACATTACTTTTCCTTGTTTTTGGTTGACTGGATTGAATATGCAACAGAAGTGTGTAAGTAATTAACATGTGCAGATAAAGAGAAATAATCATCTTGTAATAATGAACTCATTCAGGATGGAGGAGAGGAAGAGAGGGAGAGAGGGAAAGGGAGAGAGATGAAGGTCAGATCTATCCAAAGATAGAAAACAAAAGGAAGAAGAATGAAGACGGAAGACAAAAATATAAAACAGAAGAGCCATCAGCCAATTTGTCTGAACTGATTAATATTAGTTGAATATTAATTCATTTGGGCTTTGATTGGCTCTGGGCTGGAATGACTTCAGAGGAGGACCGGGCTCAGAGACTAACCAGTCACCTGGGACCACAACGCCGATGCTGACGCTGTTACATCATCTTCCCGAGAGCACCGCATCAACTAAAATATTTCATCTGAGGCGCTGAGTGTGTTGATGTTTTTCCAAGGAGCTAATGCGCCCTGATGTTGACTTTACAGAAAAAAGGGAAAAGATGTACAAATGTAAGTGCTTAATATAGTCATGCATAAAATGTCCAAACACAGACGCTCATTTTTCTATTTTCTAAACAGCTTGTTGAGCTGTATAATAAATCTATAAGTGTCAAAGATGTTGAAGGAAAAAGGTTTATCTTTACTTATCTTTCTGAGCATTTGGCGTTCAAACTCAGTTTTTAATATAAAGCTGGGTTGTGTTTGTTTGACTGAATTAATGGTGCACATATCCAGCAGCTAATGTGGGTGTGATTTAGTCTTTCCACCACTGCTTGACTCTGTTTTATAACATCAATGGATTTTTAATTTCATTTTTTTTAAATTTAGAACAATGTCTGGAACATGTTCGAGTCCGTTAATTAAATTAATTTATTTTTGAAATGATGGGAAATTTTTTGAAAGTGAGCTGAGGCCGACTGTGTATTCAGTGCCTGCAGCTTTAGACAGCAACAAGCACACAATAGGATTATTTTTAGAAGGATCAGATCCCTCTGATGAGAATTTCTTGACGTCTTAGGTTCATGAAATCTCTCCAAAACTTCCTAAATGTCAAAAGTGCACCATCATCTAGAAAGACTTTTTTTCTTTCTTAGCGAGTGGGAAGACTGGAAATACAAGGTCTTGATCTAATTATGACAGCTTGTTTACAGAGTGTTGGTGGAAATGGATATAAAAGAATGTTTTATTAATCATGACACAGAGTCCATCACAATCTACCACAGCTGTGTGATTTTTGTAGAGGCCATTAAAGATCTCTGCCACACAGGACGAGTATTATAAGCAGGAATGGGAAAAGACACGATTTGACTGCAGATCATGATAAAAAACACAATAAGTTGATGTTGGTGAATTTCCATTATTGGGATAATCATGAATATTGTGTCCATCGACCCCCAAAGAGACTGCTGGGCAAACAACGATAGAAGTGACTCCGCAAAAACAGGCTGCATACACACCAACCTCAAAATCATAGTAGATCGTTATCAAGCATCAGCAATGTTCATACGAAAAGATATGACGCCATTTCAAATAGTTAAAAAGCCTGTTTTGTTTGTTTTTTTAAATTAGTGTATCCTGTCTGTGATTTAAAAAAAGTATTTGTGTCTTAACAGAATATTAAGTAAATTGTGTTCAGTTTGTTTAAGTGCCGTTTTAAGAGTTTAAAGCACATTTTGATGATTATCGGAAATGAAATGAAATTGTGAATCACAACCACAGACTGTATAAAATAACAGATATGGCCACTGTGACATAATGCATTGGTTTGTGGACTTCCGTTTTGAAGCCTCAAGTATTGCCATCTTGGATATTTGGAGCCACAAGTGACCAAATTTGGACAAGAGGGTGGAGCTGACTCAGACTGTAGCGACGCCTCGCAGACAGCCTGCAACAACAACAAGCCTGCAGGTGAGTTGCAGCGGGAGCCAGCCTCATGTGGCCATTCAAAGAACTGCAGTTTTTGGAACGTCCACATTAGCTTCATTTTTCAGCTCTGGGGGTCGCCGCTTGATCTCATTTACTTTGACCTGGATCATCATGACTTAAAATTTCCTATCATCCCATGCCTACAAGTAACACTGTTAAACATACAAGATAAGGCTTGGTGTGTTATCAGTGAGCGGATCACACTGATTTCGCTTGTTTCTGCAGGGAAACTAAAAGCCGTACATCGACGTCTTTATTTTTTGTGGCGAGGTGACTGTTAGAATCAAAAGCGTTTGAGGAGAGACAGACGTCTCCTCTTCAAACTTTCCCCTCACGTTTCATTCCACTGCCTCGCCTATGTGATGGGACACCTTAGGGCCCAGTAACAAAGAACAGAGAGAGGTAGAGAGGGAGAAGAGGACAGAGAAACAGGGAGAAATCAGAAAAAGAGAGAAAGAGAGAGAGAAACCCAAAGTGAATGAAATAAGAAACCAAAAACACACCTGAGCTTGGAGTTGCATAAATGAATCAACAATATCAGGATGATCCCTGGGTCCTAAAATATAATAAAGATGAAACTTAAGAAATCATAAGAGAATAAGAATAATATACAAACAGCAACTGAATAGATTCAACAGTCATGTGGAAATAAAAGAGAACTCAAAAATATTTCATTGAAATAATTCACACGTGAGTAAGGAACAAAGGGGAGAAGGGGGGAGGGGGCATATGAAGCTTTGGCAGAGTCTTGGTAGAACAGACCAACCAAAAACAAAAAACAGGCAGAAGACAAAGACATGGGTCTGTTTGGAGAAAAAAGAAAGAAGTAACGAGAGAAAAAGAACAAACCTAAAGAAACAAAAGTGGGTTTGGAGTGGGAACCCAGGAGGCACCTCTGTTACTGTTACAGTTTGGAGGGAAAGAGGCACCCAACCTGAATGAACCCCATCTGACCTCCTTCCCACGAGGCACCGCTGGCATCAATGTGAACAAACAACACGCAGCACATTTCCTCTCAGACTGTGCCTCACGAGGAGGAGGTTTCTGTAAAGGGTCCATTCAGAGCTGGTCAAAAAGATCCCCTTTGCTTCAAAGGTGAACCCATAGCCGTCCGTATGAATCGCACTCACACATCAGGATAGGTTCTGATATCACTACCTCCCTTTATGCTGGACACAGACTACAAGACTTTTTAATACAGATTGCAAATGATGCACAATTAAACACACATTTCCTGTAGAGGCTTCTGGACTGAAGAATCCACATCGAGATTCCTGACTTTCAAACATGGTTTTCTCCGATGGCTTAAGATTGATGTTGGAGGGACTCCAACAGCAAACTTGTAATGAAACAGAACAAACGTCTGTAGTAAGCGCCCAGCTTTAGCTGTTCCCAGACTCCAAACAAGTTTCCTGCTCAATACCCCCCTCCAGCCCTCATCCACACACAACCCCTCCAGAGAATTCAGGGCTTATTCAGAGGGCTGTGATGGAGAGCCTGACTCTAATCCTAGCACAGCAGTGGCTGCAGCCGTATTGACTTGTCTTGCCCTGCTATGTTAAATGTCAGCCAACTGAATAAGCTAGTGGTCTCTGTGCTGTGACTGTATCCTGTATCTGATACTGTCTAATGAAAGGCACCTGCTCAGAAAAGAAAGAGTTTAGAGGGAGGAGGAGAGGCAGCCATTACTTAACCAGTCAAAGCAGGAGAGGAGGAGAGAGAGGGACAACACAAAGGGAAGGGGAGCAGCAGACAGAGCTGGTACAAGAATCCTAACCAAAGTGTAGTGGATGAAATTATATCATCTCATTCATGTCCTTCTTATATGAAGTGAAAATATGAAGTCTTTCCCCGGGGTCACACACATTAAAGGAGCTGTATGCGACATTCAGAGTGCACCTATAGTCCTATTCACACGGGACTAGTGTTACCTGGGGACCTCTGGTAGTTTGCAACAATTGCGGAGGTTGTCTGTGATCTTCATCCTGCGTGATTCTGCCATGTCTGTAATTTGTCAACAAAAAACAAATCTACCGCAAATTACCTACCATGTTTCGCCAAACACAAAGGTTGTGTGATAACATTAGCCCCGTGTGAATCGGCTGTGCTTTGGGGTTGTATTAAGAATTTTTTTTGTTTGTTTCTGCCTGATTTCAGGTCAAGAATTTTGGAGGCTGGCAAGTTTAGGCAGCATTTTGAGTGCCAGAGGCTCATCTACCTACACAGCATGGACACTGAATCACAGAAAGAGCAACCTCAAATCCATCAGAAGAGTGTAACCTCAAAAGACGACGAGACGGATGACGTGTGACAATATGAGGCAGAATCAGCTGCTAACAGTGCTGACAGTGCTAGTAGTGTTTAACTGGGAGGGAACCAGAGGGTGAGTGATACCCTTCCCTGACAAGGACATTCTGCCACGTTGGTCAGGATGGCGTCATCAGTTGTAACTGCTGTATGATTGCAGTGCAGAGCAGCGGCAATGAACTGGACCGGGACCGGCTACCACTACACAGAACAGAGAAGCTCGGATAACAACACACACAGAAGTTGCGGGACTTCATTCTCTGCTCAGGATACCATTAGTGCACTATATCTTTACATAGCAAATTGGTTTTTGCTGGTGTAATAATGATACAACTCTGAATGATGCATACAACTCCTTTAAGAAACTTTTGATAAACACTGAACGCTTCACAAAATGAAGTCATTTTCATGCAGCCCAAACACTGAAACAGTAAATTCAAATAAATGGATTAAAAAAAATGAAATAAGCAAATATTAGGCTGATAAATATAGAAAACATTACAAGGTGTTGATTACATACTGGAAGTTTAAAGCAAACCATAATAATGACTAAATCAAAGATCAGTAGAAACAGTCTGCATTGATAAAATCATCATTTGAGACTTTGTTAATTCAACACATGAAGCAGATACAACACTTTGTGGATCCACTTGCATTAATGAGTAATGAGGTCGACTGTGACAACAGAGTCCAGTGGCCTCTAACCTGCCGTCATTTTTCTATTTGTGGCCTTCAGACTGCCTTGTTTTAAATGCAACAGCACATCAGGTATATCACCCTAAACACAACATTTTTAACATTCCTTTTCTTTTATTTTCTAACAAATGTGTTTACAATTTCACCAAGACATGATTTTGTACCCTGTGAATTCAGATATGATGAGAAACATTTTAAAGGTCTACCACTGATATAAACAGACACATTAGACAGTGTTCACAGTCCCGCCCCTGCTGGACCCCCTACCTTGCTGGAAGATGGACAACGTTACCGAGGTAACCAGCTCAAACAGAGCCTTGATGGGTGGGAAGTGGTCTGTCTCGCTGGCAAAGATATGCACCATCTGAAACAGCAGGACTTCACATCAGACACTCGCTGTGTTTACTTGCACACAAGAAAGCAGGTTATTGGAAGAAAAACAGGCTACGGCAGTAAACCACAGGACGTCGCTACACACACTACAGAAACCTGATTACTGTAAAACCTGTGTTTGCATAGAGCTGGTTAGTATTTGATATATCCCCTGCCACCGCCCATATTTCTGAATCACAGCCAGTATATTTTCAGTGTATTGGTGATTTATGATGCTGCAGCCTGCAGAGATTTTATTTTTTTATTTTTTAGTCACAGCATTTGGACTGACAGTGCAGTGAGAAAACAAGTCCTGTGGTGAGAGCACAGTTTTTTGCAAATGTGTCTGAATTTTACAAATAAGACAGTGTTCAGCTGCAGAAACAGACTTATTTATTTTAGTTATGGGTGACCCCAAACAGTCGTCAATCAACAATTTCACTGAGGAGCCTGACTGGACTGCCAATCTCACAGTAAAATCATCGCAGTCACACAGAAATGTGGTTATGAAACAAAGGATCATTCCACTCAATGGGGTGCTGAATGTCTGATTTAACATATATATGCCTGGTTTCTCCCAATTTTTCACAGTATATACCCTACCTAGGTATAAAGTTATTAATCAGAGCACTCAGATAAGAATGCTGTGCTCTCAGAGCGCTAAGTATTTTTAAAACTTGAATGGTTCTCTGTCAAAATCAGCAGAGGAGGTGCATATAAACAGCGGTGTGCTGCTTGGGACGTACATCTCTCTCTAAAAGAAAGTCAAAAGTTCTGTTTATAACCACGGAAAGCAAGCAGGGTCTGAACTAGGGCTGCCTTCTAATGGCCGACCAAATGTCAGCAGGATTGCATTGGTCACTTGGTTGCAGAAAAAAAAAAAACTCTATAAGAAGCTTCGCCTTCTCAAAATAAATCAAAGCCTATATGACTGGACCATGTTGGACCCAAGGTGATATGTAAACTCATCTTTATTGGTCGACTACAAACATAATGTATCATCCCAGCCCTAGATCAAACTAAGTTACGTGTCTGTCCGCCGCTGCAGTGCCTATAAACACATACCTCCACATGTGCCCCCAACACACAACAAACAGCGCTGGATGAAACACATCATCTTATAAACTAATAAAGTTCCTGTGCCAAGTCAAGAGGGCAAAATACATAACTGGGTGTTTAAGCTCTTTTGTCTGGAAAAATGGAACTAATGTGGCAAAAAGTAAAAAAAAAACTGACGATCAGGCTGAGGATGTAAATTCTCAGGGGACACCACTAGCTTTGGCATCGATCATTTCCAGTTGGACTTTGGATTGAATTAATCTAAATGCAAATATTAACTTCCATGAGTCGTGTGCACAAGAAATTAGGTTTCACTTGCAGAAATCCACCTGTTAGTCAACTTTATCAATAAAAATCAGTAAAACAAAACTAAAATAAATGCAATGACTTTGAGTTATGTGTCCAAACAAATGATGTTTGAGAGTTTAGTCATGATTACACAGTGCAACTGTTGATAAAGTTTTACAAACTTGGACTGTATCCTCATTAACCTTGGGCTCATTGGGGCATAGCTGATGAGCTGACAGATTTGTAAATCTCTCTGCATGTAAAGCATTAAAGGAAGAATACTAATGTGTGTTTGTGTGTCGTGTACCTGTCGTGTGAGGTCGAGCGCTGAGGCCTGGGGAATTGTACTGTACATCTGCCCGAGCATCTCACTTAGCTGAGACACCATGGGAGCAAAGTCATGGAGCAGAGTCTTGACTGACTTCTCAAAGATGGCGCACACAGCCTGAGGGACAACATTAGATCAGCTGCACTGACATGTCATATCTGATTATGTGGACTGATTTCTTAAAAAGCAGAGGATGTGACAGCGTGTGGCCGCACACGTCGATGACTCACCTCTACAACCTGCGAGTCGTTGAGCCACTTACTGAGTACAGTCTGTATGAGAGCAAACACTTGTTGCAAAACCACCACCACCTGAAAAACACATGTACTTTATTTAATTGAAAGAAAGCATAGAAAGTCACAAACAAGCAGCAGCATTAGACATTAGCATTTACACATGGATGCACTGCCTGTCAGCAGAATGACTCATGACTATGGTTGAGTGACAGGGAAAAAATTTCCTGTTGACCACCCTCACCCCTCCAACGAGCAATGTTGCTGCGAGCACCATGTGCCCCACTGCAATTCTAAAGTGCCGGACTGCTGTGTGCTGGATTATTAAGTCTTAAAGTGGAACATATTGTATGTTTATACTGTATGTTGATGTCTAACATTCATTGATCCACCCTGTTACTGATAGTCAGTGTATCCATGTCACTCAACCCACTGATGACAATGATAATATGTGTGGTGACTGACTGGGTTTGGTCCAGGTGGAGGTGGGGCTGTCTTGACAGGTGGTGCTGAGCCGTCCGCTGACTCATCGTCCTGCTTGCTGATGTCGAGCGTAGTGAAGAGGTTGGACAGCAGTCCCAGGATGTGGATAATTGCTAATTTATTCGAGGGATTAGGCTGTAAAAAGAAAACAAAGGGGAAAGAAGAGAGATCATTTTATTTGGGAATTTGCTACTCTACATCCGAACCCCCACCGTCTCTCGCTCATTTAGTGCCTAGTGCCTGCCTTGAAAAATAACTGCTTAAATATTCAAGAGGACAAACAAACCCTGAAAGCTAGCTACTCCTGAAGAGGGTAAACAGTTTTGAAAATGAATGGAAGGAACACCGAACAATTTGCAAATATGTTACTATGGCGCTCATAAATCACAACGTTTTTAATGACTCATTTGATCCATTTAGCCAGTTTCACTGAATACTTTTAGATTTCTAGTTGTTTAGAGATGAAGAGAGCAGGTTTAAGGCAGCTTACTTTTTACAATTTGGGCATTTGTTATTATTATTTATTGAGAGAGTATAAAGCACTATCATTACTTAAAGGGATAGTTCAGATGTTTTGTAATGGGGTTATATGAGGCACTTATCTATGGTATGTACGTAGCCATTTTTACCCTGCCTGTTCAAGGTGGGAATGCTGTGCTGTTATTCTGCCTCACCGTTCTGTAGAAAAGGTACATTCATGCAATGGGGGGACATAGTTGTTTTGCCTTTAAGCCAGCAGTGGAGATGGAAACGGTGCCAAATCCACGTCTGTGTCAAGGGGCAGAATGGGACGGGTGTCATTTTTTTGATGACGTGCTCTGTGTGCGAACCACTGCTGGAAGATTAAAAAAGTAGCTAATAGCAGTTAGGAGCTAACTCAAAGGAGAAAAACAGCAGCTTAAAATGTCCGCAAACTGGAGAGATAATAAAGTCTGAGGGGTCCTTGCCCGCTGAGAAGAGGATGAAATCGACCACCAGATATTTGGGATGGTAAATGCTTGTTATTGCCATAATATTTTAGGAAGCCCTGCCTGACATGTATGTTTTATGTCACACTACAGAAGAGGTTACACTTCACACCCATCACGCCTCTATTGCTTCCAGAACGCCAGCATGCTATCTAAAATCACACCCATCACTGGTTATTTGTGTAAAAAGGGCTAATTTATAACCTACAGCAGATGGCAGTCAGCATACCTTTAGTTTGGAGAAGCAGGCAGGAGTACTGCCACAGAAGTTAAGCAATGTACTGCTGTGGGCAAGGGGCAGCAGCAAAACAAATTTTAGCCACCTAAAAAAATGAGTATCAGTTTAAGTGTACGCTAGGTTTAGAATATTTTCACCACTTTACCTTTTTGTCAGACAGTCCTTTCTGACTGGGCACTGACACGCTTATTTCTGCTCTCTTCAAAGCCACCAAACTCCTTTAACAAAAACAGCAACTTTACCTTGCAAAGCACAGAAGTTACTGGTCTACAGCTGCCTCGATCAGCTAACTTGTTCATGTGTGACTTTGGTGAGTCCGAATCAACCCTTTAAAACACCAACGGCTTCCGTTCCCTGTTGGAAAGGGCTGTTTGATGCAAGGTTAAGTGGTGGAAATGTTCTAAATATAGCGCACACTTCAACTGACAATGATTTTTTTAAGTGGGAATTTTTTTTAGGTGGCTAAAATACTGTTGATACTGTTCTCATCCACAGCAGCTTATGTTCCTGCCTGCTTCCTCAAACTGAGGGCCAACCACCATTTACTGTAGGTAAAAATAAAAATTGTTAATAATTGTTAAATGAAAAAATATTTCATCTTACTCAAAGAAAAAATCTATCAAAAGGTATTTCAGCAATGTGTCACTAAAATGCATCAGCACGTGAACACACACCTAACCCAGGTTAAAATCATTAATTAGGTTTTCACTAACTGTTCAATCATTGCTCTGTCACCATGGTGACGTAACAGAGTCAAAAGACTAAGAAGAGGACAAGAGCCACATCTCTCCTTCAACATCTACCTCCCCTCGCCATGGTGATACTGTTACTCTCAGATCTGTCAGGTCAGCGTGACATCACAGTTTACAGTCAGCCCCGTCAGACATCATGGTCATTCACCCCTGACGTAATGTAACCTGAAGGTCTCCCCACTAGGTGCCACTATTTGTCCGGCTCCAGACACAGCACCTGATTTCATAGTCTGATGTAATGGCGATAGATCAAAAAGCTAGACGGAAAACAATAAGAAAGAGAGGAAGTCGGAGACGATGGATAACACAGTGTGTGACTGTGTGTGTGTGTGTGTGTGTGAAGGGTGGAGGGTGCGACAGGGACAGAGACAGACACACAGAGAGAAGCTTCATCTAAACTGACATCTCTATTCACCCCACCCAAAGTCTTCAGTGACTGCAGAACAAGGGATCAGGAGAAATTTTACTTTGTTCCACATACAGCAGAAATCAAACTGTGTATTTTTAGATAAATATCAGCTCCACATTTCTACCATCCAGCGTGACAGTCTGAAAATCCAGGGTCCATTAGACCTGACATTTAAACAGGGTAAAGAAACTTCTTTTGCACGACTGTGTGCATGCACATGTAAAATCATGACCTACTGTACGCCTGTGTAGGCATTTTCATTTGTCTTCTGTCTTGGGGTGGTGTGCGTGTGTGTGTGTGTGTTTGCATGAGTGAGAGAAAGTGTGTCTTTGCTATTTCCATGTGAGTCACTAGCCCATGGTGCAGGGTCAAATCCAATCTGGTCCCGCAGAGAAATGTTCCACTGCAGTGACACCACACAGAAACAAGGCCTGTTCCTATTGGCCAGAGTCCAGTTGTGTCTGCTCCGTGTGTGTATGTGTGCTGTTACATGTTGGTCTGTGTACGCACCGTCTCATCCGCTAGCTTCTCCAGTTGCTGAATGTAGGGGGTGATGAGAGAGTGAAGGTTTCTTAAGATGTCTTCCACAGGGAGAGCTGAGAGCAGGAAGCCGAGAGCCTGCATCAGCCACATACACTGACTTGTCTGCAAAAGAAGATGATCGAAGGTTTAGCTTCAGCTCAAGCAGGCAGTGAGTTTAAACATATTGTTTGGATTTTTTAAAGTGGGGTTGTATGTAAATACTTATCCATAATCACTGTATTACATACAGTGAAAGGCAGTCGCACCCTCACAGTTTGGAGAAGCAGACAGGAGAACCACCACAGGAACTCAGCAATGCACAGCAGCAAAACTTATTTAAGCTACCTTAAAAAATCAATATCACTTTAAGTGTATGCTATATTCAGAATATTTTCGCTGCTTTACTTTGCCGTCAGACAGACTTTCCAACGGGGAACTGAGCTGTTATCTATGCTTAATAACAGTAACTTAACATTGCAGAACACGGGAGTTGCTGGTCTACATTTGGCTCCATCTGTTAGTTCACTGGTTCCCAAACTGGGGGTCCTGACACCACTAGGGGTCGCTAAAGCTTCACAAGGCCCTCTTGATTTAAGGGGTGCAAGGCAACTTGTCAAAAATATACATACAGTTGGCAATGGATTATTATTAAAGATACAAATTGAAAATATCACAGGATAAGGGCACATTGAAAATATTTTGACAGAGCCTTCACTCTGCTAAACAGCCTCGTCCTGCATTAGTAAGAGGTAACAGAATAATGGCCAAGCATTAGGGAGAATAAAACACTAAATTAGTCACAAAAGAAGAGTTAATTTAATTTCCTGCATTCTGGTGATTTTTTATGAACAAATTTATGCCTTTCGTGCATCAGTTTTGGGCCCTAGGCCTTTTTTGGGGTGCTGTTTTTCCTGCCTTTACTTTTAAGCTCATATCACAGTCATTATAAAGGCTACATACACTTGCTATATCTTTTTTTTTTTTCAGGACAATCTGGGCTGTCCAGATTTGCCATCTCTATTTTATATTAATTTTTATATAAATGAAAAACAAAAACAATCTGTGTTACTAAATTCTTACATTTCTACATGTATCTCACCATAGCAAGTTGGAAAAAGACATATTCTGCCATATATGAAGAGGGGAGACTCTCTGGAATCTGGCAATATAAGAACCATGATGCTGGGACATTCTGTCACTTCACAGTTGTCCAAAACATGAGGTTTGTGCCAGGCGGAAAATGATTGCCAGTATTTTTTCATTATTGCAAGAAATTCCATTCACACATTCACAAGTCAAAAATGTGTTTTATCTGAAATAAACATGTAATATTTACATTTAAGATAATAGAAAAATAGTCAACCAAGTGCAATGATCTCCTCTTAGATAATATTTGCCATTGCTCTTTGACATGACCTTAACATTTTATTGTTGTTGTTTTTTCAGTTTCAGTTATATATTGGGGAGCAATTTGGGAAATTGGGCCCATATAATGTGAAATATCCATAAAATATGTCTCTTAGTCATGGGTCATCAGTTTACTCAATGATAGTAAAGGGCTCCCCTAAGGAAAAAGGATGTGAACCACTGGGTTTGTGTTAATTGTGTGAACTAACCCTTTAAACACCAAAGTCACACAACAAGTCCCTTTAAATCGCCCTCACCACCAGTACAAGACCCATCGATGGGACCTTTATTTGAACCCTGCTACACCAGGCAAGTGTAGTGAATAAACATGAGGCCAAACATAGCAATAATCCACTTTATAATTCATCATACATGAAGATGTGATTCACCTTATGAGAGATGATGTAACCCATACGCCTACCTTAACCGCCTCTCTTTTAACCTACCCCTCAGGGACTAGCTGAAATGCTAACGTAGCATTTCCTGATCATGGACTGATGTGTGGGTATGGTGGGTGAGTCATGTAGCTGGTGGGCGGGTCACACAGCTGCTTCAGCTGCAGCTACCTACTTGGATCAGGGCCGTGGTTAAACCAGCAGCTCCCGTGTTCTGCTGAGTAAAACAAGTGTTTTTGTCAAAGGCGTCTGGCTTTAAAGAGAGCACAGATAACAGCTTCAGCTCCCCATCGGACAGGGCTGCCTGACGTCAAGCTAAAGCAGGGGAAATATTCTCAATATTCTCCAACAGTTAAGTGACTAAAATACATTTTGCCACTGCCCCCGTCCACAGCAGCACATTGTCTGGCTTCAATGCCAGTCCTCCTGCCTTCTGATCCAAACTGGAGGAGAGCCTGCCTCCATCAATTGTAGGTAATATACTGACAATGAGTAAGTACCTCATACAACCCCACTTCAAAACATCCGAACTATCCCTTTGAACAGATTTTTCACGACACATTACATATCGTCTTCAGACTACAGGCTGAAATTATGTTACGCAATTCTTTAACAGCATTTCTTGTTTAAATGTCACTTCAGTGCAGAGACAAAACAGAAAGTGAGTGTGAGAGAGTGCACACTGACCTTGTGGATCTGCTTTATAAGCACCTCCTTGAGAGAAAAGATAAAGTCAGAGTGACGGTTCTATTCTTTTGAAAGCACAACAAAACCCTAAAATAAAATAACACAAGTCTTGAAGTAATTTCAAAGAGTAAATGTTATTTCTGGAGAGCAGGAACATCACAAAAGTCTGCAATATCTTAGTCATTAAAAGTAAAGAAATACTTTATACAACTGACTGCAATTAGCTCTCATACTTCATCAACTGAGTGAAAAAAAGCAAAGGCATATTATATCAAATAAAAGAGATGTACATGCTCTACATACCTGAGAGACAGCTACTATGTTGGCTGCGTAGGGTGGCAGGTCATATTTGCACTCCCTACAAATTTTCTTGAGTGTGGAGACAGAAGAAACAGAAAGGTCTGGGTTCCCCAAAGCCTGTAGCACCAAGGGCAAGACACTGCTGAGCATCACCGGGTGGTCGGCCAACCATTCAGCCAAAGCACCTAGTGGGAGATGAACATTTCAGACACTGAATGAGAAACAACACGAGCGTTATGGAACTGAAACATCTCTTCTTTCTATTGTATTGTCCTAAGATTTACACTAAATCTATTTTAATTTTTTATCCTGTGTGCTGCGATCCTTTAAATCCACCCATAAAACTCACCTATAGTGAACATCACTGTGTCTGCTAGTTGGACGTTGTTGATGTTGATTCTGGGGATGAGTCCGATCAGGCCGGGGATGACGTCGGAGTAATTCACATCTATCGTCTCTGCTATGGACTGGAAGCCATACAGTAAGGCTTCTGTGTGCTGAAGGAGGAGAAGGACGTCAGTGTATTTGCTGAGCATCAGTTGATAAATGTCGAATTTCAGCAATGAAAGAGTTAAAAAAATTGTACCATGAAAAGTTAAAAAAAAAACCCAAATCATAGTTACAATCATTCCCTTAATTCCTTTCTTTAGGTTTGCTGAGGGTTTATTTTGATTTGAGAGTGCAGACTACAGCAACATACATGTAATAAATGTGAAAAACAGAAGTCCTGGTCTAAAAAAAACCTGGTTTATCAATTCCGGTATGACACATTTTCAACATCGGCTTCTGTGCAACACTCAAACACACAGAAAATAGTCCACATTTTGTCTTTGCTCGTCTGTGTACGTCTCACCCACCTGCCATGACGTGGGCTGCTCTGCATTAGTCAACAGTCTCCCTAGTTTATCATACAGGTTACTCAGCAGCTCTGCTCCCAGCATCTCATACACGTACATGAGTGTGTCTGAGATATCCACCCTGAAGGACAGGCATGCACAAACAGACATTTTAGGAGCACGCAACTTTGACACACATATCTGTTAATCTCTGCCAGACAGGTTTTGCCCTCTCAGCTGCCAGTCCAGTGAGTCTATTAGAGCAAAACACGCTCATATGCTGACCAATCATCCTGTCAGCGAGTAATTTCTGAAACACTTACACTGTCACTGAAACACTTGCACACAACAGTGTGCAGCAGAAATAGGCATACACAGAGACTGTCAGGCATACAGATACACACACACACACACCTGTAGATCCTGAATTGCTCTTTCTCATCTGAGGACCAGGATGCATACTCCTGGTCAGAGGGGAACTGAGCTTTGTGCAGCAGAACATCCACCAGCTGGAAATATACCGGCCTGTAGACCTGCAGATACACTGCCTGCTTATCCGACTCGAATGACATTATTTCATCCTGAGGAGGGAATAAGGAAAAAAATTGTCTGGCACATGAAATCATTTTTTCACTTTACAGACCAAAAACATCTTTCACAATTCACACAGTTCACAACTATCTAACAGTGCTGGGTAATACACCGACATATCAATGCTGTGATATGAGATTACATATTATCTGTGGTAGTATCATAAGTTGTTTACTTTTCCTGGTTTGAAGGCTGCATCACAGTAAAGTAATGCAAACCCACTTAGTCATTAAAGCACAACCCAATCGCCAGAATCAATATCGGCAATGTCCACTTCGGGAAATCATGAATATGCAAAATGTGTACATTATTATGCCCTGGATATGTTGTATGCTTCTCTGTGCTTCAACAATGCTGCTGTTAACATGCAGTTATGTTTAGGCACAAAAATCACCTGGATATGGTTAGTAAAGATCATGCTTTGGTTTAAAATACCCAGCTTTGGGGGCACAATCGCTGATGGAATTGTAGCAATGGCTGGCTAAAAAACATTGTTTGTTGGTCTTGAACTGTGATCTGCAGCTCAGCAGCCACCTCCCCTGGTACCATGCCAACCACCATTCCCTACACCTCCTGATGACAAAGTTAGCTCATATACACTTTAGGAACATGATATGTACGAAACATACAAATGTAAGGTCTATTGTTTGCAGAAATGTACAATGCCAACATTCTCTTATGTCAAACGGGCTGTGTATCCAGATTACTTATCATAAATTTCACT
Organism: Epinephelus cyanopodus; assembly: GCA_026686955.1. Taxonomy (NCBI): domain Eukaryota; kingdom Metazoa; phylum Chordata; class Actinopteri; order Perciformes; family Serranidae; genus Epinephelus; species Epinephelus cyanopodus. Next base: position 2,601,255 of record CM048920.1, read on the forward strand.
GTGTACATATTTTGTAAAAGCACCAATTAGTCAACCCTACAATACTGCAGCAATATTGATATCAAGATTTTCTATAAAAAAGTATTGTGATATTTAATTTTCTCCATCTAATATGTAACTATAGTCTGTTTGCTCAAACTTATGCTGGATAAGGTAGAAGACAAAAAGCAAATGTTTTCAGACAGGCTGTCATATTTTATTATTTGAAAACTGTAAACAAATGCCAGTGAGACTTCAGTGAGTAGCACATCAATTCAATCAGGATGTGCAGGGAGAGATGTTTTATACAGCCTGTTTCAAGCAGCTGCCTATAGAGCCTCACCACACTACAGTGTGCTGAGCTTATTTTGTTGACTGGCTTTACGTGCCTCGTAAAGACGATGTTAAAGGAAAGACTTGAGTAAATCATAGTAGTAGGAACATATAAAGTACGCCTTGTTTGTAAAACTACCACAACATCACTGTAACACGGATCAGATTTTAACATTCCTTACTTGTAGTGTATACCAGAAGGTGAGTGTGAGCGAGCTGGTGGTTTCATTGACCGGGTAGTGGCCGGGGATGCCTGTACAAAACATGATCATGTTGACTAAAGCCAGGAAGCTCTGCCAGTGATCCACCTGCTCCAAAAGAGTCCTGCAGAGCGAAAGAGAGAGAGAGGTGGGTGGAGAGAGAAAAAGAAGAAGTGTCATTTGGCAGCAGGTGGTACATGGGCTCATCAGCACCTTTCTGTTTCATTGACACAGCAACACATTAAAAGTAGACATGTAACAGTCTGTCTCATGTCTTACTGTGCAGACTCTGCTTCTGCCATGATTTGTTTTGGTGCAAACGAGCGTTAAGAAATTTGTTTCTCTTATATAGTAGAGGGACAGCTCACAACAAAATCCCAAAAAACTATTTTTCCTCTTAACTGTGGTACAATTTATCGATCTAGATAGTTTTGGTGTGAATTGTTGTCTTTGAGATATCGGCCTTCTCTCAAATATAAAAGAACTGGAGGACACTCAACTTGTGGTGCTCAAAGTGCCCAAAAAAATATATTTGCAATGTCTCTTTCCAGAAATCATGACCTGGTTACTCAAGATAATCCACAGACCTTGTTGTGAGCAGTTTCATTTTCAATCCAGAAAATGGATTATCTTGAGTAACTGTGACAAAAGTTGGGTTTTTCAAATGTACTTCTTAGGGTGTCCCCCGGAATAGTCGACCAGAAAGGTCATTAGTCTGCAAGATTTTAATTGGTCACTTATTCGCAGAAAACCTCTAGACAGACACAGGAAGTGTCCACGCTCAGCAGTCAGACAGGAGTCAGGTTAATTTCCAGGGCTGGTGCCTGCAGTTATTCCACAGGCTAGTTAATAACATGTCGGGCAGGAAATCCAAAGTGTGGGATCATTTTGAGAAGGTGAAGGACGAACCCAAGGTGATACGTAAACTCATCTTCATTGGTCGACTACAAACATGACGTATCATGTGAAACATGGAAGTAGCTACATGCCCATTAGCCCACAGCGTCATTAACAGGCGGCTCGCTCAGTGTGTGACGTGCACTTGGAGATAAAATATAGGCCTATATTAATGAAGGTTCATTAGTACGGTTTGTATTTCTCTGTAATGTAGCACAGTGTTAACGATGTTACTGATACTATTCTTTCTCACACCTTCAACTCAAACCACCAAAATATATCATTTAATCATTACATTCATATCAGAAACATGCAGGAGACGAGTCCACTGATGGACCTTAATCATGACTATAGGGTCGACCAGGAAAATTCTTTGTTTGAGGAAGCCCTAGTACTTCTTTTGGTGCTGAGCACCACAAGCCGAGCGCCATCTAGTTTCATATATTCAAAAGAAGGCAGACATCTCTACAGCCGACACCTCAACATTTGGCAACTCACATCAAAACAATCTAGATTGATAAACAGCACGACAGGGAAGAGGAAAAAATGTATTTTGATTTTGGGGGTGAAATGTCCCTTTAAAAACTGGACAATATTTTTATTTTATTATTAAAATGGTTAAAACACATTTATGTGTGTTGCTTTCAACATCATTGAATGTTTAAATATCATCCCAAGGGTGAATAATTCCAGTCGTACATGAAAAACATTTTGACAAATATAAATCTACAATAAAATTTTCTACTGTTACAGGACTCCCAAACACACACACACACACACCTGGAGTGGTTTTCTCCCAGTGTAACGGCGATGCGGCAGATACCGTGGCAGGTCTCCATGTCTCCATTCTGAACAGCCTCTCTGAGCTGCTCCTGGAGGGCGAGCACTTGAGGAACCATTTTCAGCAAAGTGTTCACATATCTAAAACCCATGGACACACAAACACACACAAACAAACACAGACAGTTGACAGTTAGGAGTCTCGTTCATTTAAAGCAAATGACTGAAAGCTGCCACACACAGTGCTGTACAAGTGAGAAGAACATAGCATGCACAGCCGGAGAGCCTCCACTGGTGAATATATAACTGACTCACACCGCTCACAGCTAGGTTGATGTATTTATTGCTCCTTCTCAAGACAAGTGTTTATTTCAAATCAAATCTCAGTCCAAGTCAGTCCAACCTCTGATCCAGCACACCCACCCTAAAAAACCCACACATATAGCAGGGAACCAGAAAATCTATTCAAAGCTCCAGCTCAGAGCTGCGCTGCTGTCAGTTATTATTCTGTCTTCTTCCTGCTGTCTCAGCCATCTATAATTCCCTCACTCTGGCTAAAACACACACATGTGCTGACACACACACAAACCCACATAGACACATTGGTGCACACACTTTGACACATGCTTCAACACAGGCTCAGATCTGCTCATGTGACAACATCAGACAACATCCTCCTGTCATCCTTAATGACAGCAAGAGAAGGGGTGACATTTGGAGATGAAGGGCGTGTGTGTGTGCGCGTCTGAATGTCACAGAGGAGATTATGCGCATGTGTGAATGCTATAAATGTAAACCATATTATGGGTGAGTCAGTCCCAGGGGTGTTTTGTGGTATGCAGGTGGTGCTTCATCTTTCATGAGAACGTCAATAAAGACGTGGGTCCATGTCAATGAATATTCATCAATGACACAGCAAGGTTGTGTGAATTCAACAACATTTGAGAAGAAACAAAAAATAAACAAATCAACCAAAAACCGGTGACTCACAATATCTCTGAGGATCCAATCTGAAGCTGCGACTGAAACTGTTTCCAGTATCAGCTCATCTGTTGGTTGTTTTTTTCAAGTAATCGTTCAAAGTGGAAATAAACACATTTTGTGTTTTAACACCAAGGCTCAATTTGCAGCACAAAGGAAGTGCGTCAACCACTGTAACAGGAAACGACAAGCATTTTGGTTTGGTAGCTATCCCAATACTATCCCCAGTAGCGGAAATGGTGGACATGGACAGTGAAACCAAAGTAAGCGTGGAAACTGTGGTAGTTTAAAGGCTCTGAGGAAAATGGAGAGCGATCCGGTTGTCTCTGTGACAGCAGAGGCAACAATAGTACAACTTGAAAACACTAGGTCGGAAAAGTTGTAAAGTTTTGCGCTTCTACTTTCATTCATAAAATGTCAGAAAAAAAGACAAAGAAAAACACCCATTTAAATTCCCAGATATCGAAGTAGCATCTTCAAATTGCTTATTTTGTCCAACCGACATCAAGCTATGATTCTCTGCCTGAACCAAGTGGGCCCGACCCAAACTGCTGGGGTTCTTTGCATTACGGGCTGTAATTTCTTGATATACTCCAGCTTGAATCGGGTCGCGTGTGCGCCAATTTCCCAGTGTTTTTTTGTGTGCAGATCTTTTAGTAATTTAATGAATAATGTATGGCATGTTTTGCCATCAACACATTATAACTGATAAAAATGTTGAGAATTAGAATTAGACTTAAACAGACAAAACATCTGAACTAGGGGCTCATTTGCACACATACTGTACAACAAGAAATTGGCAGTTCTTGTGCATAAACTACAAGAGTTGCATTGGACTGGAGGGAAATTGAGATAAAGACAGAGGGAGGGGCTGCAAGGCGACTTGGTTGGCAGTGTTTGTCTCATGCAGCGGAGAGCGGTGATCATCATCTGCATTACATCACTGTGGACTGCTGTACGGAGCCCACTCTGCCGAACCTGTCGTGCATGAGACGAAGAGCCGATGACAGACTCTTGAAGTAACAGAAGCAAGAGAGGAAATGGTGTGAGAGAGCACGTCAGCCCTTAGCTTGTAACAAATGTTTTGATATAAAAAAAAAAATTACACATATTATTTCATACAGTAAAAATTCAGGATTTTAATTGGGTCGGGCTTGGACAGAAACTATGCAGGTTCATGTAGGGTCTGGCTTGATTTTTTGGCTACAATCAAAGCTCTAGCTCAAAGTCCAAACCAAAAAGCTATTTAATTTATAGCGCAACAGAAAAGTCACAAATCCTCACACAGAGAAACTGGAAACACAAAGATTTGAATTTTTGTTTTATAAATGACTAAGAATTGTTTGATTAATAAAACTGCCATCTATTAATCTTCTGTCCATTGAAAAACAACTAGCATTAGTGTATTCCCTTATAGAACAGTCCTAGCCAACCAGTAAAAATGACACTGATATGAATGCTCTGCTCTGCAGGTTAAATGCACCTCATACCGCAGTCCTGGAAAGCATTTATTATTCTAATTTCCCTCAGGATCCCTTATAATCCGAGGAGCCGGATCTGTGGTCCTGCATTATGAAGCCGAGTCCCCTACTCAGCATCCCACACTGATTCAGCCTTCTCTGGAGAGAGCTCCACCCTGCTGAGATGTGATGTGTATGACTCTGGCCTCCATCTAATAAGCCAGTACCTGTGTGTGTATTTGCTGACATCCTCTGTGTTCGGGTGCCTGAGTGACTCTGAAAGCAGCGCAGGGACCGGCTGCAATTTACTCTGAGTGAGTGACTCTGTGTGTGTGTGTGTGTGTGTGTGAGTGTGTGTGTGTGTGTGTGTGTGTGTGTGTGTGTGTGTGTGTGTGTGTGAGAGAGTGTGTGTACATGTGAATGGCAGACTGCACTCATGCACTCAAAAGATCATTCATTTTTAACAAGGTGCTTTGCAAATGCAGGTCATGCACTCTTAGCTTCGGAAAAGAGCGCTTGGTGTGTATGTGATACGATTAAAAAGGCAGAATGAATTCCTGTGTGCTTCCCCATTTCCCTCATAAGCCGAGACATTCTGGAGGTTCCTCCTCTGAGACGGTCTGCTGCAGTCTCCTCTCCTCTAACTCATAGTTGCCTGTCCTCTCCTCCTTTGCTCCCTGCCCTGCTGTTATACACTTTTCTGCCTCCTTCCTGACTCCTCCTTTATTCTCTCCCTCCACTACCCCCCATCCCCCCTCCCACCTCTGATCCCCTCTGCAATTACTGCAACACTCCGAGACAGGGGAAATGGGTTGCCTGGCAACAGGATGCAGCTGGACCAATAGCATCCCCCCAAATGAGTTGACTGTAATGTGTTTAAACAGAGGGAGAGAACAAGAGACAGGGAGGAGGGCTTAGTACTGATGGTGAGAGGAGAGAAAGGGGAGAGGAAGAGCACAAAGAAACAGAGGCAGAGTGGGAGAACAGATAAAATAGAATAAACACAGAGAGCATAATCTACAGATGGGAAAAGGTGGGCTATGACTTCCTGGAGAGGATGGAGGGAAAAAAATGCACAAGGTTTTCTAAGGGATTTCTTTCCTCGTCTCTCGTAGACACCATCACAAAACACACACTACATTAAGTAGTTAAATATGAGCCATAAATCACACAATGCTCTGACTAAGACAGAGGCCAAATGTGTCTCAAGAGACGCTACTAATGAGAGAGAGTCAAGACTTTAGGGAGGACCTGACAAACACACAGCGGGAAACACGCAGGGCTGCAATCAGTATTAAGCGGAACAAAACAAGAGATAGAAAATTGTGATTCAATTGTGAGAACAGCTGAAATTTAGCGAGGAAAATCAGAAGAATCCCATCTCTCACTAACGTACTCTCTCCTACAGGAGCCCAGCAACACTTGCTGCTGGTTCTACCTGTGACTCCCACTGCCATTAACCGTCTTCCCACCATCTGCTCCGCAAAATGTGAGTGTGTTTAAGCGGACTCGTCAGCAGCTACTTCACACCGACCCTCTTGTCTGAGAGGCAGTCCTGAGGTATGGAGGATGAAGTCTTTCATACTCGCACACTTTCACACCTTCCCCTAGCACCCTTTCTTCTCTTTGCATCGTCCCGTCACCAACGCCCTCTCCCTCTCTTTCTCTCTCTAGGGGAGGGGTAATGGGTGCCTGCCATGTCTGAATCAACCAGGGCATGATGACATCTCTCCCCAGCTCTGTAACCATAGCAACGCCAGCCAACCGAGAAATGCCGCTCTCCTCCCCCTGGCTGTCAACTTGCCCTGCATCAATCCCTCCCTCCTTCCCTCCATCCCTCCCTGATGCCCTTCCAGTGCCCACCCTGTCTGTTTCCTGCCCTTGGCTAATGCATCTTTCTTTTTCCCTAGTGTAGTTTCTCCCATCAAAACCATGACAAGCTTTCATGCCATACAGTATCATTATTTCTTTTTTTCTGCCTTTTTTGGGGCTTGTGAGTGCGCACTGTCGCACATTTATACACACCTTTGGGAGTCGGGCTGTGAGATGGCGTTGACTATTGCCTCGACCGCTGTGTCGAAGAGCTCTGGGTCAGGTAGGGCACTGAAGCAGTCATGCACCAGGCCTTCGCTTTCACTGAGGGGCACATCCAGCAGCACCCAGGATGACAGGCAGCGCAGCACGCGAGCTTTCACCGCCCCGGGGCTGTCCGTCCTTCGCAGCAGTTGCTGGAGTAAGGGACACACTGACCCCCACTCCCGGCCCAGGGCGCCCCGAACCTAGAGGGAGGATGATAATGAGGGTTAGACTGCAACTGTATCACCCATGTGTGATATGTTCTTCAGCGTGATGAAAAGACTCAGTCTGAGTTTTTCAGTACTGGTGCCATAAAGATACTCGTGTTTTAGCACTGACACAGATATGATGCTTTGTTGATACCCTACTATTTGGAACATAAATAAATAATCAATTATATTTTATTGAAAAAATTTTAGTCAAACAAAAAAAAAAAACCAAAACACAAACCTCCCAAACATTTCAGTTAGATGCAAGCAGCTGTACAGTAACTTCACCAGAATTAAATACTCCAGTATGACTAAAATTGTGATTTAGATCAAATATCTGGAAGCTACTGATTCCAAGATTAAGAGCCTGTTTAAACCTGGTATTCACAAGCATTTTGGGCACTACGATCAAAAGTGGACAACTCGAAATATAAGTGTAAATGACCACTGAGACACACTGTGATCCAATCACTCAGACCACTTTCCGAGGTACTCTGAGACGCATTTGACCACATCTTTTGTAGTGTAAACACGGTGTCCTGATGCATCCTCAACAAGCAGGACATATAACTTGTCCATTTTACAATGACTAAAATGACTGGAAGTCAAAGTCCTGCATGACTGCTGACTGTTTTGCCTCATGGAAGAAGATGTTTTAATAGATTAGATTTGGCTTCTGAATATTAATATTTGACTATTCGTTCCTTTTTTCTATACTGAGTTTGAGAGTTTGAACAGGGTTCAGCAGGATGTTCAGTGCTCAGTTGACTACGGAATTTCCGACTGATGATTTGAATCTCCGACTTGCAGGCAGCAGCCTTACTCAAAATACCTTGTGATAACAAATGAATAAAAAAAAAGAAAACCTGTAAACATTGAACAGGTGGCCATAACCACCTGCAGAGGCAGGAGAAGGTGGTACCTGCAGACATACCTGTCCCTTTCTGTACTGCGGCAGGCGGCTGGTCTGGAACTCCTCGGGCAGAACGGTGAGCAGCTCCAGTAATGCCAGGCAGCGTGCCCGCCCATCCACCCCTCCTCCCTCCTCCTGGAACACCCGCACCATCTCTGCCACTGCGCCGGGCCAGGCCTCAGGCATTGTGTTGAGTGCCAAAGAGGCCAAGGCCACACATAGCCGGGTGAGCACCATCTTGGAGCCGGAGGAGAAGCAGGCAATCTGGGAGAACAGCTGGGTCTTCAGAGACTCGTACTGGTCTGTGGGGATGTCTGACCAGTAGCGTGAGATCTTGGTGTGAAGTGCGCTAGCGCCAAAGTACTGGATCTCTGGCACCTGTGAGAGATGACATTTTGATGCAAATGACGCAAAACACTTGTGTATGTGTGTGTGTGTCTCCACGTGAGATATTGTGTGTCCACTGTACCTTATCTGGGCTTAGTAGGGCCCAGCAGAACTGCCAGGCCTGAGGCGAGACCTGAGCCTGCATTAGCCATTTCTGGGCTAGATTCTTGTTTTCTATATTGGGATCGTAGTACAGCTGGTGGAGGGCCTGGAAATAAAGACAACAGAGGAGAGTAAGGAGAGAGAAGTCAAAGAATCCATACAATCTGTGGATCGTTAAACCACGAGAGGGTTGAACAACTATAAACAAACTCAATTTGAGAACTGTTTGCAACTACACTCCAAACATTCACAATTGTGGATGTCAGAAATAACAGAGGAGTAGAGAGAGGAGAACCACGGTCCTTTGAGCTCTTGCGTGGTGGGAAGAGCTGGTTACCTTGAGAAAAGAGCATCTTTTCTCACTCGCAAACAGGCAAGCACACAGACACATAGTAGACAGCTTACCTCGAAAACCTGAACAATGGTGAAAGCAATGACCTGAAAACAGCACTCTCTGAAGTACAGCTCTGAGTAATTTGAGTACTTGAGTGCAGAGAGAACAAGAGGGAGCAAGCCAAAGAGAAAGAAGATAAAGGATGTGTATGAGAGAGGGAAATAAAAGAAGGGGAAAAGGGAGCATTAATTAAACAGACACCTCTAATCCTGGCAGTGCCAGAAGAGAGGTTTAGGCACTACTCTGCAAAAAAAATGCCTGTTTTCTCTCTCTCGTTCTGTCTCACACACAAATACACACACACACACAAGTACATGCTCGCTGAACTAAAACTGCTGGCAGCCAGCACTAAGTGTCTGACAAGCAACACAGGAAAAAAAAATCTATTCAGCGAGCTTCTGATCCTTGTCTTTACCCCTGAAGCCTGCACACATAAATCCCTCCACCAGCAGTCATTCTCTCCTCTTTCTTCCTCCTCATTTCTCCCTCCAGCCTCAACTGTCCATCTAGTTTCATTCCATCCCTCAGCTCTCTCTCTCTTCATCTCAGTCTTCCTCTAAAATCTACATTTCTCCCCATTCCCTCATCAGTGAAGTTTAGGTTCTCAAACAAGGGAGGATGAATAATACTGGGAACTGCAGCTGTAGAGAGAACATTCAATACAGCGTCAATGCCTACTGGAAGCAGACAGTCTCAGGTGGTGTTCTTTCTCCGTCTGTCATCCTGCAACACAATTATCTGTCTCTACTTACTGTACCAGAGTGCGAACACGACTGGCTAGGTGTTAATGAGCTGATTGTTTGTAGAGAGTCAGGTGGCATTTGCATACGTGTGAGGAACAGCTATAGGTGCAGATACAGTATATGCAGCGTGTGCACGTACAGTATATATGTGGCTTTGACTTAGCATGAAGGTCTCTGCAGTCCACTAACATCTATCACAGTCATGTTACACTTATTATGAGAATCTTAGCACTTTGAAAACTGTCTGAAGGGAAACCCCTGCACCTATGAAACCAGGTGTTTCTTCTGTTAATGTGAACAGATTACTACAGACAGAGCTGTATGACTGAACTCATGAATATGAATGTGTTATTGTGTTGCGATTCGGCAAGGTCTTTCTATGGATCATTATCATGCCTTCATTCTAAAAAGCGTTAAGGGTTGTTTTTTTTTTTGTGAGTCAGCTCCACTCTACCCTTTCTGTAAACTAAGCTGTGATATCCGAGTTCAAAGCAGCAGCGGATCATTACCGCAGTCCACTGTGTGATGGCAGACCTCTCCTCATCCAATCCCAAACAGCACTGTGTCTGTGTCTGAGCGTGTCTGTCCCTCCTAGGTTTATTATCAAAGCACAAGACACATAACAGTCTGTTCATTTTGCTGCTTTAATCTTCTTACAAAGAACCACCGCCTGTCTCCTCCTAGAAATCACGCCAGACATGCAGCAGTTATTTCCACTAACGAACTATAATTGCCCATCATCACTAAATGGTTCTTAAAACAAGTAAAAAACATGCGCACCCCTCGAAAAAGTAGTGTTTATGTGCGGCCAAAGCAGTCAGTGCAACTGAAGCAACTAATTGTATCTACAGATGGTGGCAACCTGCCTGAACCACCTGGCTTCACCTGAGGATGGCCCGCTCTTGGCAGACACTGTCAAAGGTCATTAGCCTCCTCCACAGTCCCGTTCCAACAGGAGGAGGAAGAAGAGGGATGCAAATGAAAAAATGCTCAATTAGACAGATCCACCATCTGCTCACACATGACCATGGAGTTACTGAGGCTGGTATACACTTGTCTGCTCCCTACCAAGCCCTGGAGAATAACAAGTGTAGGTCCTGAGCTAAGCTGAATGAGCCCACAAAAATACCTCGACTATACAAAATATCAAGGACGAATATGAAGCAGATAAATTGGGTAGAGGGCTAGACGCTATCATCCATAAAATATGAATAATCTTATTAAAATTATTAGCAAGTGCAAGGCAGGAGATGTAGATCAAAAGAAGCAGGTGGCAGCGTGATGTTTTTTCCAAACATTATAGAAATCTCTCCTTCCCCACATGAGGAATAAGTGCACGCGCCTACACACACATTTTGTCTTCGCACACTGTGTTTACACACAGCAGGTAATGGCATCTTGCTGCCATCGGTTCAGTGTGTTTTCAAGCCATCTGTGCACCAGAGTGTCATACTCAAAGTCATTGTAGTGATGGGAGGCCAGTGTTGTTGCTGTGCTGCGGAAGGCATCATCGCACCACTGACCCATCATGACACTGCGCTATAACTGTGAGAACCAAAGACATGCAGAGGAATGATGATTAATGAGGGAACAAAGAAGAATAGTTTGTGCGAGAGTGTGCGCGGGTGGTTGTTGACAGCACGCGGCCAAGACAGAAATTAAGAATACCATGTTGCCAATAGTGATAAAATCTCAGCACATGAACAGCGAACAAACCCTTGCACCAAGTGTCTCCATGTGCAAACCACAGTTACATGAACAATTTCCATCACATGATTCAGAAGAATCATCAGTCACTGAATCAATGGACATAGGATACGGTCTCCAAGCCTGCTAAAATAAAAAGTATAACACAAAAATGCTGGCACTAGTATATGTGTGTATCATGTAACCTGCAAGACATGTGTTCCACCTTGAACCAATATACATTTCTGTCAATGACTGGATGGTAATAGTCATCACGATCCCTATCTCTCTCTCTGTAATAGCCTCTCCGGCCACCACAAGACCACTCAATACACCATGCATCAATTCTCAGTGTCAAATTTCCTCGCTATGTTCTGTAATATGTTAGCTGGCAGGCTGAATCATCTCCTCTGCTTTTAAATGCCATACAGCTATTTAATAAGAGGAGAGCTCTTGCTGTCACATAAATCTTATCCTAACTTGACTTGAACACAGTTTCCATAAGGCAGAGCCTGGGAGCTACGAACGACTGAAAGGACCTCGACAGCGTCCTATGGACAGCATCCTGTGTGGGTAGTGAGGTTACCAGGTGATTACATAGAAGTCACCCTGGCAAAGAGGGCCTGGGCAAGATGCTGACCCAGCACTGTGCTGTGGTCTTTTTTGGTGGTACAGTAGTTGTTTGTCTCAGGGGAGACATGCAAAATGACTAAATCCTAACAGCATACTGTGTCACAGCCAAGTGTAGAGCTCTGAATTTCCTCTGAGATCCATTTGCTTGTAATAGTGGAATAGCGCATCTACAGGCTAATTATAGCCGAGCGGAAATGTAAGGCTGTATACATACCCATTCATTACACACACACAAAGATACTGACAATGTGGGACTTTGTTGCGCAGACCCAAGATTGAACAAAGAGCTTTCTATTGGACACATACAACTACTGGGCCAGGAACCATCATCTCCACCGCTATGTCTACAACAAGCACACACTCTCCACCATCCTACTGAACAACAGTGACGATTCTGCACTGATGCTCTTTTTTATTTTGCTCTTTAAACTGGTTCTGCTCTCGTCATGTTATGGGAAGGGCAGTTCAACTTTGTATTGGTGAACAGTACAGAGCTACCACTTGTTGTTGTGACTGTTTGGCAGAGAACACAATAAAAAAAACCCAAAAGGTAAAAGGAAACATCTCCAATTTTTCTTAATGCAACAAGGTGGTGGTTTGACTCAGATACTATTATGATGCTTTTAGGGGCACACAGAGGTACTAAGAAACCTCTCTCCAGTGAATGAACAGCATCGTACTGACTCCATAATTAATTAAGTACAAGTATGTCGAGACAAATTATCTACAAATATAGAAATATGGACAGAAAAGAATCATCTCACATGACGATCACATACATATATTTTCTAAATATAGTTGAGTCTGAGAAGAACAATATCTCATCAGTTTTGAAATGCAAGTGTGGTGTTATTACAAAAGGGCTCATAGCCTTGAAGGGAAATAATACTTCAGATGCTGTTTGTCATGTTTTATCAGTTAATGAGATTACTGATGCCGCCGCACCACTCGGAGAGGACTGAAAGCTTTAACATGATCTGAAAATGCACCTTGAACTATACAAACCCGCTCACAATAAATGAAATCAGAATAAAATATTATGACATTTTGTCGTGATATATTAGTGGCTGCTTTGTGTCGTACAATGTGGAAAAGCAGATCAGTTCAAAGGTCAGAGTTCAGAGTAGAAACATACACTGCCATGGCATCGCAGATGATGTTCCTCAATGCTTTTTTAATTAAAAATGTTTACTGAATTATCACAACACTGACATTCAGCCTCTGGAAGCATCTCCTGTTTCAGATAATTAAATGACTCACTGAATGCTGAATCTGACATGCAGATTATATTTTTGATAAATATGATGCATTATTTGTGGTGGCTTGGGGTATTTTGGCGAGCAAGGTTCACTTCCACTGTAGTGACACACCTAAATACTGGAAACCCCAACAAAAAACAGTGTGATCTAATAAAAAAAATCTAAAAGGTTGGGTATCAGGTACTATCACTAATACATCATAACAAATTATTTATGATCCTCACAGATACATGAATTATGCATTTACTTAGGTATGTATACAGTATGTACTAGTATGTTTTTGACTTAGTTAATAGGCATTTTCTTCGTGCACTTGCAGCCCCAAAATTACAACAGAGCCCCACTTTCTTCATCTGCAGACATAAAAACACGAACAAATGAATAAGGAGATCAGCCACAGGGAGACAGAACCTTGCTCATTGTTTGTCATTCTCCTTCCTCCTTTATTACACCAGAAACTCCAGTATTGAGCCAAACCATTTCCCCCATAGGAATGTGCTCCTCTCCCTCAAACCTGCCTCTAATCATTTCTGTCGCATCGCCAACCTCCTCTTACCCCCTCCTCTTTCTTTACTGGCACTGTCACAGACATCGACCCTGTCCCACCCCTCCCTCCCTCCCTCTCCTCATCCCCCAATCCATCTCATCACATCGACTCTGCTCCTCCACAGGAGCACCTTCCTCACTCTCCATCCTCCCCATTGTCTCTCCCCACCCATCCCCTCGCGTCCGAGTCAGTGGCCACCCAACTGGGAGATTCATCGCAGCAACCTGGCAGCAACACTGCCAAGCAAGCACGTATGCACGCGCACTCTCTCTCTCTCTCTCTCTCTCTCTCTCACACACACACACACACACACACACAAGTATATCCAGAGAAAAACAAAACCCAGACAGTCATTTCACAACAACAGAGATGGAAAAGAATTGGCGGGCTACAACCTGTATTTAGCTCTCAGCTGATCATCATTTCCAAACCATTCAGTAAAGACTAATTTACAGATGTGAGCACAGGTGAGCTAAATGCACACACATCACCTCTCCAGAGGAATTCAGTCAACTATTATCATTATGTGGCTACACGGCAGATAAAGCTCCTGCAGCTGTTTCTTCATCAACAACAGCTGTAACACAGTCAAAGCAGGACATGGTGCTTCTTAACATGTTGGGGACTATGATAAGCACCGAGTGGCCCCAAAACTCACCTTCTCTACGTTTTCCACCGTGAAGTCCAGGGCGTCCGGTGTAGCCGCTATCCTCCCCGGTGTCTCCATATCTCCGCCGACACAGAGCTGTCAAATGATCAAAGAGGAGCAACACATTCAGCAGCTGACAGCCTCCGTTACACCTCCTCGTTAACACACTGCCGGCGCCAACGTGTTTGCGCAGCAGCAGCTGTAACGGACAAGTTAGCTCGACATCACACATTTAGAGATGACACACGGTGCTAACCCGGCGAGCTAACGTTAGCTCGCTTAACTTACCAGCAGGCTAGCCGCCGCTAACAGACACTACTGAATACTATAGCAACGGCTAGCGATGCTATGCTAACGCCACATTAGCTCATGTAGCAATGCGTGTAACTGGACGCGACGCTCGCGCCCAAAGCAGCCAAGAGACACAGTGACACGCGGAGAGTGTGACGGTGTTATTAGCACCGGGCGGCCCGTCAGTTACCTCTGGACTGTCTAGAGGACCGATATTGTCACACCTTTCGGTCCTGCGACGGTTTGAGACGATGCTGGCGGCTCCTCTGCTCCTGCAGCTCCTGCAGCTCCTCCTCTGCTCCTCCTCTGCTCCTGCTCCGTCACCCACTGCCTTTTGCTGCGTTCACGCGCCGTGGGAAATGTCGTAATCGGAGCGTAACTGGTGAAGGACCACCCAGCAACACGCTACATAAAACAGCAATTCTGTAAGTGCCCCCAAAAATTAAAGGCGGAGGATAAACAGAACCTGTATACTGATGTGTATTTCTATAATTATACTGTGTTATTCTTCGTAGTTGCTTAGTTGCTGTCTTACGTTTCGGGTTCGTTTTGTCAATATTTACAGCAAAACACGCTTTGATGTTTCTCAAATATGAACATTTGAATGCGGCACTCGCCCCTCTATTCAATGAAATGTCATCATCATATGATGAAGATGTAGACGAGGCCGAAGAGGTGTCTCACATGTTGCTTCAAAACCATCAAATATGAATCTTTAGCAGGAAAGAAACGTTGTGTGTTGGTTACACACCACATAACCCAGCCAACACTTGTATGTGGGGCCCCTGTGGATAGTAAATAAGCTGTAAAATAGGCCCTATATTGGATTGTTAACATATTCTATATTGCCCATATGCTCTGGGTAAGTTTCCTCGATTGGGCCCTACATTACCTGGGCACAAAGTGCGTATGGGTCCAAATGGGCATCTTATCCAGGGCCCACTTGGGTAAACCCGCCTATGTGAGCAAGTGTCATGGGGCCAATAAGGAGCCTGTGAACAGCCCCCCTCCAAATGCATCTTTCCTACCTGAAATTATCAAGATATTTTTTTAAAAAAAGAAGCAAAATCAGGCTTCTGTGTACCCCAATGTGCACACACTGGTACACTATTTGTATACGATGCACATGATGTAAAAACAAAACAACATGTCTCTATTTTCAGTATTTACTCTTTAACCATCAGTTGCATGTTGGATGCTGAGTAAAGCACAGAGCGAACACAGAGCACTGAGTGGTTCAGCCCTCACTGACCAACCTCCACAGCTACAGATCAGTGACTAATCAACTACAGAGCCCGTTTGTTGATGACAAGTGACAGAGTGAAACTCATACACACATCCAGATGTGTTTATACATGTGACTGTGTGTAACCTGTGTAGCAGACTGTAGCTGCTGTGTTCACTGTTGCTGGTTCACATGAGGAGCAACAGGAAACTGGAAGACTGCAGTGAACACACATACAGACAGACTAACAACAAATAAATAAAGGCTATATCGGATATAATATTTTATTCTAATCTCTGAATGCTTACTTGATGTTTACAGTATTATAAAAGTGGAGATAAATGTTGAAGCTTATCTGAATTAACAGAGGGACTATGTACGTGTCTTCTCACTGGTGCTACACTCTCCAGAGAGATATTGCACTTTGTTTCAACACCTATCTCCAACTAAACGTGTGTTTTTAACCCATGACAAGAGTCAGCTGTGGAGCGACAGCGCCACCACGTGGCTCAACCA
The DNA here is from genome assembly GCA_026686955.1 of Epinephelus cyanopodus. NCBI lineage: Eukaryota > Metazoa > Chordata > Actinopteri > Perciformes > Serranidae > Epinephelus > Epinephelus cyanopodus. Next base: position 2,617,515 of record CM048920.1, read on the forward strand.
AGACATCACAGTACCGTGCAACGCCCTGCAGAAAGCGCCAGTCATGCAAAAAAGTAAAGACGACACAGTTTAAGCTTCCGGATCAAGTCAGACACCTGAAACAAAATGTTCTTTCTTTAACTGCTGAACAGTGAAAACTTCAGAGTGACAAAAACTCCATGTCGTCCCGGATGCAGGCCAGCAGTTGTTTTTTAAGCTACTTATTAATTTCTTTATATATTTAAAATGTAATGATTTACAAAAATAATAAATAAACGACGACAACAAGAACTATTTTTTGTGGTCAAATTATTATTCAGTTTCTTTGCAAAGTATTAATAATAAATCATATATACATAGTCGCACTTCATCTATATATGTCCATATGTTTTACAAGTTTTACAATAATTGAAACTTGAGAAATAGATATTATATCAAAAAAAAAAATAATTACAACATAATGGTTTGAAAAAATAAATAAATACTACTACTAGGCTACTTCTATTTATAATGCTTATCATAGTAATAATAATAATTGTAATAATAATAATAATTTAAAAAAAAAATGAAATAAAATGACAGTTTTTAAGACACTCCCATGTTTACAACACCAATGTTCACGCACAATTAAAATAAAACACAACATGTCACAGGGCGTATTTCCATCGTGGTCCTTGTTATTAATTAATTTTAGAGACATTTAGATAAAAAAAAAAATGAAATACATATATTCAAGAGGCCAATAAAACCCACAGCGTTTTTAATTAGCCTACATGTTATACTGTAATTCATGAATAAACAAGTAATTTAAATACAATAAATAGTATGGAAAAAATTACAGGAGCACCGTGTGAAACATTTCTGCAAGTTTTCTAATGCGCATAAAATGCTATTTTTTTTAATAAAATAAATGTAATTATGTTTTGTTTTTTAATTGCTGTGACTATCAGAGGGGATTGGACTCTGCAGTTTGGGCTGCTGCACAGCATAATAGGCCCACACTGTGTTGGAGCTGCATGGTTTTCCGTCGTATTGCTGTGCATGCCCTCAGGATCTGTGTGGGTAGGTGTCAGTCTTGCTGCTGAATTACGCGTCATGGCAGAGAGTCAGACCCTCTGACTATTTTGAACAGGGAACACGTGGCACTGTTTCTGGAGAGAGAGAGAGAGAGCGAGAGAGAGAGAGAGAGCGAGAGAGAGAGAGAGAGAGGGAGCAGCCAGGACGCACACACTCCTCCTTCAGTCCCTCCAGCCACGCACACACACTGGCAGAGCTGCTGTCTGCAGTGGGTTGAGCACAGTACAGCCGCCTGGGATTGTTGAAACTACTCCTCTAAAGTCTGGGATCGGACGGTGAGCGAGAGAGAAAGGCGAGTCAGAGACGAGTCTGGGCCACAATTTGCTGGTGTAATTTTCTTCCTGTGTAGCCGGAGGACAGAGAGGATGGAGACCAAAGTGTGGATTGGCCTTTGTGCGCTGCTGCTCATGAACTTGGGATCAGCTGAACATGGTAGGTTTAATATGCTGAGTTTGTCTGTGGACTTTGGTTTGTTGCCTGGTGTCAAGGTTTCATTAATTTGGGCTTGACATAGTCATAATGGTTTACTGTACCACACACACACACACACACACACACACACACACACACACACACACACACACAAACACTAATCTCACCTGCCTCCAGGCACCTGTGGTGTCTTAAACAGAGATTTAAGCTGAAGTGAGTTCACAGTCTGAACTTTGTTACAGCCACAGCTGAGTGTAAACATGTTTCCTCCTCTTGAGTGTTTTTTTTTCAACCCTTCTTGAGATCAGAGGCGCGCGCGCGCACACACACACACACACACACACACACACACACACACCCTCTTCCACCTCCAGTCAATATGTTTCAGTCTCATACTGGCCTCGCTTTGTTTCCAAAAAATCTCAGCCTCATTTAAATGTTTCTGATTTGGAGCCTCTGCTATTTGTCTTAACAGCCTCACACTTTATCTCTCACATCACTTCCTCCCTCCCCCCTCTCGGCTTCCTCTCTCTGCTTGCATTACATTTACACTCCTCTCACACATCCTGTATTTCACTCTTAGCCACCTTCCGCTTTCTCTCCTACCTGTTCCACTGTCTCTCCTCCTCGTCCCACCTCCTCTCTCCGTCTCCATCAGTGTCTCTCACTCACATAAAAGGAAAATGAGACTATTGACATTTGAGAAGGTTTTTATTGGGCAGAACTGTCCCATCAGCTCCTCCGGCTCAAATTCAAATGAATAGAAAACAGCTCGGCTCCACTGGAGGACATTTATTGGCTGTAAATGAGCAGGGAAGTACATTGTGATAAATGACACCTCTAACTATGTGCAGCAGCTCACTGTCATCGCACTGGGTTCATGCTAATTGGCTTGCCTCTGTAGTACACTGTGCAGACTTTATGAACAGATTTTAAAGCAGTTCGGCGGCACTGCACTTTCTGAAGTGAATTGATTGCACAGGGCCGAATGTGCATAAATATACAGTATAGAGATGAAATTAAAACCCAGGATGTTAGAGTCAGGGAGAACTTTTGACTTGTTGGTTTAAAACATTCATTTTTTTCCTCGTGTTTCTGTTGGCAGCGACTCAAACCTCAAGAACATTTAAAAATATCCAATCTTTCTCTGGTCTGACATCTTACATGGTCAAAAACCTGATTTTCAACTCAACCAGCCGCCTTTCAATTACATTTTCATACACTTCTAGAGGTTATTTTTCTAGCTGCACGCGTTCATTAACCTGGATGAAACTAATTTAACAGTCTCATAATGTACAAAATATGAAAATAATATATAAACATCCAACTATTAAAACTTAGTAATGAGCCTGTGTAATAATACATGATGGCAAACTTTGTTTTTGCGCCAGCTGGACCATATTTTCCCACGTTTTTGTGTCTAAGTGAGTAATCGAGGCAACAGTTTTGAAACTGGTCCAGGACAGAGTGAGACCACTGCAGCTGGGAAACAGGCCACGACCCAGCTGGCCCTGGACGTCAGTGTGATGTCAGAAAGGCGTTGGACTCTTGGGCTGGACAGATGTAAAATTTTGGTCAGAATGAAAATCTGGTTGACGATATTTTTAATGTCTAACAACATCAGGATTTTACCATGTGTGTATGTTATCGTTATGACATTTGGCAGAAGTTGGGTTTTATTCTCCAAACATTACAACTAAATGTTGTTTAGAAGACGCTGAATTTTAGTTCGTTAACAACACAACATTAAACCAACAAAATATCAACGTCTTGAATTGGAATTAGACGCTGTCCTGACATTGATTTTTGGTCACCCATCTTCACAACCTAACTTCAGTCAAATATCAACATCCAGAGACACTGGTGGTCAGCTGGGAACGTAACCACCATCAGTGCATGTCTGGTTAAAGGATCCCTACAGAGATAGACCTTTTTGTTAAGGAGTAAGATCTGTTTTGTTTAACCACAAACAGACCAACATTGCTATCAACTCACCCACCAGACTCCATTTAAATAAACAGTAATTTTAGCGTGTATAGAGGCAGCATGTTTTTACATCTAACTGGTGAATTAAGGGTTAATTTCAACCCAACCAGAGCTGATGATCGTGGAACAGTAGAAAGACGAGCCAGAAAGGTTTTGTGAGTTTTAAGTTACTTCTGTCAACTCTGGATTAAATGTGTTGTATGTGGATAAAATTACCATTTTTTTAAATGGAGCCTGGTGAGTTTGGCGATAGTGATTTTGAGGCTGTGTCTGGTCAAAACAAAAGGATCCTAGTCTTCAACAAAAAGGTCTGTCTTTGTCGGGATCCTTTCCATAATCTGGTCAGAGCCTGTCGGTGGCAAAAACAAACACTTTTAGGGGATGTTAATGCTCAACGCTGGCCCTTTCTATAACTGTTGATCCCGTCAGTCACTTAGACACAAAAACATGGGACAATAGGGTCGCGCTAAAAGATACTGAACTTACGATTTACTGTTTACATAATGGTTTAAAGACGACATTTTGATGTCCTTTAGTTCTCCTGGTTGGATGATTCTTGTTCACAATTCAATATTATGTGTGATTAGTTATGTTCTTCTCCAACAAATGTACAGTATTGTGTTGAATGACACAATAACTAACATAACAACCCAACTACTAACTGAATATGGTGAATTTGTAGCATAATAAGAGCTCGGACTGGAGAAGAAGATGAGACGCCAGAGGCATGATATACAGTTTGAGAGGTCAGACAATGACTGGCAGTAAACATCTGAAATAAGCTCGGATGAAAAGGCCAAGGGCAGCGTGCACAGAGCTGTCTCCAGCTTTTTCAATCACGCGCTGTTACGCCGGTGCTTATGGGATTTTGCTGTAGCAGTTGGTTGGGTTTCACACAGAAGGCAGCACTGATAGGCGCGTCCAGCACTGAGTGTCGAACATCTGCTCGCAGAGAAACGGTTGGCTGTTCCTCTCGCTGGCAGGGTCAAGAAGTGAGCAGGAGCTGCTTCCCCAGGTACATGCTGCATTGGCCTGGAAAGTAAGACCCTGTAATATCTGGAGAGGGGAGTGGAAACAGTGCTTCTCTTTATGAATCTGCTCTACACACACACACACACATATGTACAGCATACTACAACATCTGACTTGCGCAGCTCTAATGGAGCTAAAGTGAGGGAACAAGGCCAGTATTATACAGCTAAGCACCTCTTTCTATTTATGAGTGTGTCTGTTTTTGTATCATTTAGAGTTCACACAGGTCCCTCGCTCTCTGTCAGTGTGTGTGCTGATGAGCTGAGTGAGTGATTATGGAGGTAATGAAAGGCATCATGGCAGTGTGTCACTGAACGGTAATGACATTACATTACGACAGTGCTCTGGTCTTCATCAAAGGGAAGCAGGTAGAAACAGAAACAAAGACTTGTACAGTAACGAGATTAAGACCAAAGAGGAAATAGAATGAGTGAGTGAGACAGAAAGAGTCTTCATTAAAGGGATATTACGTCAAAAGCAGTTCTTGTATCTCATGAGGGCCGTAGAAGATGTCATGCAAAGTGAAAGTCAGCCGTTCTCCATTTTGTTTTGTGCTCTGACATGATGTTCGACAGGAATGCGACTGCGTTGTGCGTCATTAAAAATTCTCAGTATCCATTCAGTGGTCCCCCGAGAGTTATGAGTCATGACATAATTATCAAGATATGAAACGAGAAACAAACATGTTTGCTTCACAAATTGCGTGTCATTTTTTAAATGGCAAAACTGGATACGTTTTACCTTTTCAGGCCTCTAAAATCATCACACTTAAGCTGAAGTGCTCACAACTCAAGGGGCCATGAGTGGCTTCATTTTGCATCATTTTAAAAGGTCACGAGCCAAAATGGTTGGGAGCCACAGAGTTTAGCTCCCAGAGCAGGAGAAAATCAGGATTTGCAAAGTAAACACGGTGACTTATCTTCTTATGCAACACTTTAGCAAGACACTAAACTCCTGTTTGCTCCAGTGAAGCAGCTGCCTGATCAATAAAGCACTGTGGATGTACTCAGAGGGTATAAAAGTGCTGCGCTGCTCTGCTGGAAAAAGTCAGATAACTTTCCCTGGATAAATTATGTATGTGTTTACCTTTTATTTAGTTTTCAAGGTGGTATGTGCGACAATGGGGCCTCTGCACGGCTCTCACCTCTGACATCTCAAACAAACATGGAGCCAAACAGTGCTAACAATGGCAGTGCAGGCAGAGCTAGTGGTGCTAACCCGGGGCGGGACCACACTTGCCAACTCTAGAAGACTCCTGTTTTTCATTGCACCCTCCCACGTATCTCTCAATGTCATAATTCTCTTTCTAAATCACAAGCTGTTTCTGGCACTGTGCAGCATGTACAAGCCTTGTGACTCTAAAGCTTTGCTGTCACCTCTCTGTTGGTGCTTCATCCTTTCTCCCTCCTACTCCAACCCTCGGGTTGCCTGTTGGGCTGGCATCAGTCAGGCGACACCTCTCCTCCTTACTGACCACATTATCTGTGTATAAATCTGGCAGTAAGCTCTAATGGAGGTTTGAGGAGCGTTTTAGAGGTCGAGGGGGGACCAGTCTTGCCCTCCTCTGACGTTGTAGGGTTCCTAGCTTCCCCTTGCTTAGGCATCCGGGACCGAGGGGTGTGTGGATCCCTTCAGCCTGGTCCTCTCCCCTCCCGGTTCTCTGCCGAGGCACCAGAGTGCAGGAAACAAAGGTCTCAAGGTTGGCAAGTACGAGGGAAACAGAGAGTTTGTACTTTTGCAACACTGTCTCGCCACCGTGGGTCAGGACGGCGTTATCAGTGGTAATTGTAGCGGTGCAGTGCAGAGCCACAGCAGTTAGCTAGCCAGTGGGACACACAGGGACTCACAGTCACTAATATGCACACGCAGCTACCAAAACAAAGAACAGAGAAGCTCGTACAACACACACAGATGTGCTTCATTCTCTGCTGAGGTCGTCATTACTCATCTATATCTTACACAGCAAATATTTGTTTGCTGCTATATTAATGTACTAAATGTCATAAATATGACCTTTGATAATTGTTTGGATAAACAGCAGCCTGTGATGATTTCTGCCCACTCTTAATTGATTCAGATGGTCTCTGAGTGTGCACATGTCTGTTGTCTCCTGTTTGCCTGGAGTAATGAGCAAATAAGCTGTTAATGACTCTGACAACGTCACCAGAGACTGACCATGATCCAAATTTGGCTCTCCTCATCAGAGGGTGACCACACTGCTGCCTCCTCTGCTTCAGAAAGTGATCCTGAGGCTCCACCTGCAGAGTCCGTGCCTGGTTCCAGCCCGGACCCCATCCCTCACACATCTGCTGCACCTTCACTGAGTGACTCCGACACAAATTCAAACAGCACCGGCAGTTCGAGCAGTAACAAGACTACAGAGGGGGAGAGCATGGCTGTGACACCTGAACCAACCAAAGCTCATGGTAACTATGCAACTCTGTATTTTCCATCCTGTGTTATCCACCAGAAGAGCGCACACTGGTGCAGTGATAGTAGACTGAATTAGTCACTTGGCTCGTCAACTCTGTGGTGCAGACAGAGGTGATCTGATAATGTCGTGGGGTTTGCCAGTTGACAAGGTTTGTCACACTTCAGAAGAATTTAGTAGGGAGCCTGGCAGCAGGTGGCTTCGAGTTTAGGAGCTATATTTAACAAAGTCCTTATCTCTGTTTTCCACGTCCAGAAGTGGGCCACAGAGTGAGCCAGTGACTGGGTTAAAGTGTTGACAGCCAGCTCAGGGTGGTTTTTAAAAAACTGGAGCACAGAGGAGGAAGGAAACGTCTCAGATGGTGTAAGATACAAGTAAAAGAGTAGAATTAAGAAGGTTTAAGGTGATTAAATAAGGTGCAGTTTGCTGTGAGAGTGTTGGTAAAATATACTGAGAGAAAAGGCGGTTGGCGCTGAGGAGAGGAGACAAGTGATTAAATGCTGTGTGACTTTTCACAGGGGGGTGAGAAGGGTAGAAGTGAAATACTTCCCCCCGAGGCACACACACATACTCTCTTGCTCTCGCGCCCTAGATCACAAACACACACAGATGCTGGTTCACACATTAGGCTCATTAACATATTCACAGGACAGGCACATTTTTAGGCACTTTATTTTGTTGTGGGGAAAAAATGGAGTAGTGTTGGCATGAGCACAACTTTAAGGTTGAGATATTTGATTTGTAGTTTTCTGTCTCCACTGCAGTGAATCGATTTTTATTTGTGGTGCTCACAGCATTGAAATGTACACTTTAATGACAGTGAGCGTCTACAGCAGGGATGCTTTCACAAAACGACAGGAAGCCAGGCACCAGTTAATAAACAAACACAACAATATTTATAATAAATTAATCGCCTGTTTTCAACCTTTTGACATTTGCTGTCAGCACTCATCTTTGCCAAAGATCAAATCCAGTAGCAGCAGCACGCAAGTGTATGCAGGGGTGTTTCTAGGATTTTAGGACACTCAGGGCTCAGCTCAGACCTCTGTGGGACCAGCGAGTGTCACTGGTCTTTGGTGCTGTAAGCTACACACAGATGCCAGCGTAAGATGAGATTTATTTTCATGAGGACGTATCCAGTAGATTGTCTTGTTGTTCTCTGTTCATTATTTTGCATCTACGTAATTTAATGTTAACTACATTCATATGTTGTTTGCATATTTTATTTTTAAATTGGAACTATTCAATATCGCGCACCTTACGTGCAGGTAATGAGAGCAATAACAAACCAGATGATGATTACAAGCATTGTGTACATCTAATATAGCAAAAATTTATAAAATATTACGAAGGAGACATATTCAAAACATGGACGTAAATAAAACAAAAGCAGGTAAACCAGGAACAGAAAAAGAAAATAAATTTTGAATAAAAAAAAAAATAATAATAACTGTTAGGCTCCATATATGACAAACGTGGCTCCTGTTGGTTTGTTGATTACAAACACACAGTATTTGAGGATGGCAGAAAAATGATTAATGTCCTTCTCTCTGTGCAGGTACCAACACCAGCTCTCCCACAGAGGCTGTCCTTCCTGGAAACGTATCGACAGATCAGTCGACACCACAGCCTCCAGTTCCTCCTTCTGAGAGCCACACCGCTGCCTCTCCCACCACCCCTGCCCCCACCAGCGCCACACACACAACTCACACTCCTACTACAGACAAACAGAGCCCCACACCGCCCACAACACCACATACTGCACTTCCACTTCCTGAAGTTACAGCATCAAACCAGCCCAGTCGCAATGAAACACACTCGTCCACTCATGTCCCGACACCTGAGCCACCAAAGCTCGAATCTACAACTGCTACTGTCATCGCCCAGACTAGCTCAACACCCAGTTCCTCTCAAGAGGCCCCCAAATCTGAGTCCCCGACACTCACCACACAACAAACCACATCACCACAGTCCGACGAACACCCTCCGACCACCAGCAAGACCGACCTAAAGACCACCATCACCCAAATGACCAGCCCCTCTGAGGCCAGACCCCACGCCAGAACCCCCTCCCAGCTCAACGTTGGGGGTGACCGTAAGTGCACGATGTCTCCTGTGTTTGTGTATGAATTTATTCAGCCTGGATATTAACAGAGCCACAAGTGAACTGGCTTAATAACAAAGGCGATGCTGTTCGTTGTTTTCCAGCACAAACCAGTCCTCGCCTGTACACACACAGACACAAACACACACCACGCAACCCCCCCGTCTACATCTTCTACAAGCACTGTCACCACCAAGCACTCCACAATTATGGCTCTGTTTGGGAAAGGCAGTCATGGGACCGGAGGCCTCAAGAATGCTCTGTTTTCTTTCTGTCTCTCTCCCCTCTGTCTGTTGGCTAAATGATTTAAGTATCTACCGTAAACGTTTCTCTATCGACGCTCCACCTTGAGAGGACTTTCACCAGGATGTTTGGCTCAGTTCAGTGTCATTGAAAAAGAAGGAAAACCTCGTCGAGTCTTCTCAGTCGACCAGCCTGCTCAATACAGTTAACATATAAAATTCTCTCTGCTTCTCTCACTCTGTGTGGTTTTATTAGGCCATGCTTAGTTGGCACCTCGCCTCTTTCCATTAGCCAGAGGAACAGGGAGCATTCACTGCTCTGTGGTGGTTGTTACTTTCAACCAGAGGATGTAAAAAAACCAGCAAAGTTTACAAAATAGTCTTCCATAGCAACACAATGAAGCACACTGCCAAAAACACAGACACAAACTCTTCCTGCACAGAAATATACAAACACAGAGAGACATCAACATAAAAGGTAAAGAGCGAGAGAACTGAAACACACTGAACTTTATACACAAACAATTTTTAAACCACAACAAATTCTGAAGATAAATCTTCAAATTTTGAATACGTTCACTCTCAACACTCCAACAGCGAGCTCAACTACAGGGACGCTTAACATCACCATCCTGTGTTTGACATTTCTGTCCAGAACTGCATGATGAACACTCAAGTTCAACATGCTGCTGTTTAGTCTATATTTAGTCCCAGTCGCAGCTTTAAACACGTTTAAGGACCAAGTTCTGCCATTTGCACCACGTTGAAGGGACAGTTCACCACCAAATCAAAAATACATACGTCTCTTATCTGTAGTGATGTTTCTAAGTGTGGATTGTTTTGGTGTGAGCTGCCGAGGGTTGGATATATGAGCTGTGGAGATGTCTGCCTTCTCTCTATATAAAAGAACAAGATGGCACTCAGCTTGTGGTGCTCAAAGTGCCAAAAAAACATGTTAAAGTCAATGTTAAAGCTCAGCCCAGGAGGTGCCACGATGTTTTCACGAGCGTCCTGTGCATGAAGAGACAGATGTAGACTTCCTTCTGCACAGTGATACAAAGGCAGGACTAGTTCAGTAGGAAGAAAATAGTTCCTACATGTAATATTATATTTCTACAGCTGATATCTCCAACACTCTGCAACTCACACCAGAACAATCTAGACTGAAAAACAGCCCTACAGGTAAGAGGAAAAATGTGTGTTGTAGATTTTAGGGTGGACTGTCCCTTAAAGTCAAAGTAGCCTCCATCTTTAATGGTACATTGGCGGCTTGTTTACTTGGTTTACACCTGGATCAAGAAGAAACCTGCTCAAGTAATTCCTGTTTTTTGTTCCAGCAACGATGGTCCATAACTCTCCCACATTAGACCCCCTCCTGGCTGGCCTGGTGTCAGCCTTCATCATCACTGCCGTCATCATCACTCTGCTCCTCTTCCTCAAACTGCGCCGGAGAGACAACCGACCTGAGTTCCGCAGGCTGCAGGACCTTCCTATGGTGAGCACGTCCGTGACATCCAGGCAACACTTACACTGCTGTCTGCCTGGAAATATTGAGTCTGTCAGACATTTTTGAGAACTGATGTGAGATATTAGAGGTGTGAAGTCGCGTGACTTGGACTCGAGTCAGACTTAAGTCACAAATTTTCTGACTTTAGACTCAACTTGGGAAAACCCAAAAACTTGCAACTTGACTTGGATTTAACCACCAGTGACTCATGACTTCACTTGGACTTTTGACTTAGCAACATTTGATACCTTCCCCCAGACCCAAAGATTACACAGTACGTAATTTAAAAAGCGTGCCATTAGTCAATCAATTTCCCTTTCAGTTCCTGAATTAGCTAATGTTTATGTTCATCTTTTTAAGCATGCAGTAACAAACTATATCATGTCAATATCAACATTTTTTTTCAATATGAGATGAGTTAAACACACAAGACAGGACGGAAACATTCAAAATTCATTTTGTTGTCGTACTGCTTTATAGTGAAATATCAGCACTTTTACGATTAAGTTTAGTTGCACTTGTTTCAACAACTAAACTCAGGTTATAAAAAGCATTCTTTAAATGCACTTGGTGATTAGTGCATTAGAACGTGTTTAGGACTCAAAACTCAAAGTTTGACTTGGGACTTGAGTGCAAAGACTTGAGACTACTTGTGACATGCGATTCACTTAGCTGCTCCACCCTTTGCTGGATATACTGTTAAAACTTACCAGTACAATGATATTATTTGAGTTGTAATCCATGGCTTTATTAATGGTTAATAAATACTGACTAAAGATGTTTATAGATGAAGAACAGAACAGCTTCTGGGGCTTATCCTCCTCCGGCAGGATCCTTTATGTGTTTACCTCTAACTCACCAGAAAGACTTCAATGAACATTTAACCTCAGACTTTATGGACATTTTTTTCCCCATTTTAAAGTGCAGACTTAATGGATAATGGACAAATACGTTAATTTGCTTTCCTGCCCAGAGTTAGATGCGTAGATTGATACCTCTCTCCTAGACGAGAGTGGTGTAAATCTTCTCCTCTAAATCGTGCCAAGAAAGGGAATAAAAGCATTTACCAAAAGACGTCTGACTGCTCTTTTGTCAGCAGCCCTGGAAATGTTTTACGAAGTTGTTCTTCTGGCTCAGCTGATCTATAACACATTAAATATGTTTACTGGCCATCAATTAAAACTCACTAGTCCATAGCCATTGGTAGCTTTGTCACCTTCTACCTATGCCAGTCCTCAATGCCTATGTGCAGTTTCACATGGATTGACCACGTCAGTGAGCAGAAAAACGTGGAACACACACACACACACACACACACAGTTTTCATCATTATACAGTAAGATAAACCTTGCCGTGTCTCAGTTGCCACAAAATCTATAGTATTGTGTAAATATTGAGCACTTGCAGACATGCTGGCATATAATGTGTGTATTAGCTGTGTATAATTAGGTGTGTTTTTCCATTTTCATTTGCGCAGGACGACATGATGGAGGACACACCTTTGTCCATGTACAGCTACTAATGGAGGCTCAAGTGAAACGTTTTGGCGCCCAAATATTCTCCATGAATCCCGGCTCATGCTGCAGCGGTCGTTGAACCTGACCTTTCTTCCTTAATCTGCACCAAACAGAAAGAACGCTGGGTAGGTGTGAGCAAACATCTGGATCGCTTTCATTTATCTGACATGTAGGAAAGGACGTGATTGAAGCTGCAATGGACAATGAAGATGTGTCGCCCATGTCGGGCTCGTTTTGGCAAAAGTCTATTTTGGTGCCTGTAATTATGAATTAGGCCGACGCCTCTGTTGAATCCTGTATGCTTAATATTTTTCAGCCCTGCTTTTGGGGTGTGGGAGTTGTATAATATATTTTGATTTCCCCAGAGTTGAAAAGGGTAAAAGCATCATTTGGATGGTTCTCACCTGGACGCAGACCCAGCCTGTCCTGCCAGACTCTTACCTGGGGGCACTGGTATAATTTCCCTCTTATCACTTAGTGTTAGAACATCTGGTTGTCTGACTGAGAGGCCAGAAACAGAACATAACAAATGGCCTGATTATAGTGTTAAAAAGTTGCACTTTACTTTTTCAGGAGTGGAAAAAAAGGACAAATATTTTTGTGTATGAGAAAAATTGAGTTTTGTGTGCATACATAGGTGCAGGCTGTGTGTGTTTGTCGGTGTGTGAGTTTGTTAAAGGTGCATGTGTGGATCTTTGAAGGCGTGGCAGGGGATATTTAAGCATTTTCTTTATTTTCTTCTTCTTCTATTGTTTTTAATTTCCGTGTTGAAGGTCCTGCTGCCTTTTGGCCTGATTTTGAAATGTGCAGTGTGTGTCTTTTTTTTGTATCTTTCCTGGAGCCTTGTGTCCAGGGGAGAGTGCCTTACACAGTATAGGAACAGCTCTTATTGGATACTGTATTTATATTCAAAACTAACTTCCAGATTTACCCGTCATTCCCAGCGCTTTGTGTGATTCCAATTGAAATGCGCACTCAGGCCCAGGTAGCTGCTCTGACTTGCCTGTGTTTGAACACTAGCCTTGAGCATGTTCACCACTCACTCATAAGATGACAGTTGCAGACTGAAACTGGCCCAGTGGCCTTTCCACACAATGTTGGCATTGTCCTGTGCGTTGTAAATACTACTGATGATTGCGTCATTCAGAGACAAACTCTTCATCTTAGTTGCTGCTTAAGCGTTCACCAGGCACAGACATATTGAAAGTGTTACATGGGACTGATCTGACGGCACCTTGTTCTCTTAGTAAGTTCACAAATATTCCATTGATTATACTGCGTGTCGGCCTCGCTGTTTTTGTGCTCTGCAAACGTGCAGGAAAATGTGAGTGGGAGGAAGACAAACAGGATGACAGAACAACCCACGTGGATAGAAATCAATTGGAGCTAATACTTGTGTTCACTGTTTAATCTCTGTGCCATGAATACAGCAGATGGGTGACAAATTAAAGGGAAAATCAACATAAAATGTCTGAGTAGGGTGTTGGGACCCCTGAAGATTAGGGCTGGGTATCAGTACTGGATACTTTAAAGCTCCAGTGTGCAGGGTTTAGAGGGACATACTGGCAGAAATGTAATATAATATAATCCATCTGTTTTCTTTACTGTGTAATCACCTGAAAATAAGAGCTGTTGTGTTTTTGATACCTTAGAATGAGACGTTTATATCTACATACGGAGCAGGTCTTTGTCTACAGAGTCGGCCATGTTGCACCGCCATGTTTCTACAGTAGGTCAGAACGGACAAACCAAACACTGGGTCTAGATAGTGCCGCTGGCGTTTTCACGCGGGGCACCGTAGTCATGATGAGCAGTGTAGAAAAAAAAAGATTTTCCTTAAACTTGAAACTGCTCTACTCAGCGTTTTTACCAGTTTAAATCAGAGACCTCTGCGGACAGTTCAGCTGTTGGTGAAAACCTCCTGAACATCTGGGTCTTAAGTTATCAGAGAAAACAGATGTGCACACTGTATTCAGTGTTTCTACCGGTTTTAATCACCTGGTCTGTTTGTTTTAAAGAGAAAGAGACCTCTGTAGATAATTCAGTTATTGGTAAAAGCCAACTTAACGTCTGGGTCTTAAGTTATCAGAGGAAACAGATGAGCACACATTAACAGGCACTGGGCTCGCAGCCTGTCTGTATGTGCCAAACACTGATTTGTAATGTGAGACTGCTTTATTCAGTGTTTCTACCTGTTTTAATCACCTGGTTTGTTTATGTTGGAGAGAAAAAGACCTCTGCAAATAATTCGGCTCCCTGTAAAAACCTCCTCTAACCTCTAACTGGGAGAAGATTCATCTGGTTGCAATCTGCAGTCCTCACTGCTAGATGCCACGAAATCCCCTTAAATCTCACACACTGCTCCTTTAACGTGTTGACTGAAATAACCCAGTGCCACAGAGTATCACAACTTCTCCAGCTAAGTGATACTTGCCCTCAGTCCTTGTTGTATTTACATGGTTTTTCTCACGGCCAATCACCACAAGCGATTTTATGTGACGTGTTGTTGGCCCGCTGCAGCAGCAGCTGCTACAACCCATGGTGAAGTCGAGCATGGTGTAGGATACAGAAATGTCACTTCAGAGTGTTGAGATTCAACAGTATGGCTATACTACACAGCACTGCCATCACATGATGGGTATCGAATGAAGTAGACACAAAAGAAGGTATCACTGTTTTTTTAAACAACACTCAGCCCTACTGAAGGTGTTTTTCCTTTTGTCACCCATCTGCACGTCCACTTCTAAATTACACACTTGAGATTTCCGATATTACTGTTAAAAAATTCTCTGTACGTATCCCGAATGCATAATGAGGCTTTGCTGCCAGATGTGGATTATGGACTGTTGGTGTTTTCTGATTAAAGGTATTTTAAAACCATCCTCTGCATTTCAGGTCTCGCTCATTAACGGAGTTTGTTTCAATCTGCTCTTTGACTGCAGCGCCAACAAACAGAACCCAGAGGAACGCAACACTGATGTATAGAAACAACCACAAAAAGTCACGCTACACTCATTCAACTTTTACACAGACTTTTATTGTTGGAGACAAAACACAAAACATTTCCTTACAGGCCTTCGCGAATGAATCAGTGCAGTGCTTTACTGCAGCGCCACTGCACAATTGGCAAATGCAATAAAGCTGCAGTAGAAGGGTCTGATTCATCTGCCATTATCCGGCCACAATACCAAATAAATGAGCCTTTTCTTCATTAAATGTCTCTTCGACCACAATATTAACAGCTATACAAAGACAGCGTGTTAGAAAAGGTTTGTTTAAATCCTGCTCCGTACTGCTCTGTACCATTTACGGTTTTCTACAAGCTCGTTTATAGCGAGACAATGTGTCTTGTTAGATGAACTGGATGGAGTCTGTCGTCACGTTCACCCCACCCAACACCTAACCTGCCCATCAGCTCCTTGGAGGCTCAGCACTGGGGCCTGGGATCCTCCATGGGGGGTGTCTGGATGCTGAAATATTGAACAGCTTGACACCAAGCCTGACGCAGCGTGACTCATGTTAGACATGACAGCATAAAGAGACTCTTTACGGTCTTAACGGAGCTGTGTGTGTATATAAAGACACTGCAGAGGAGGTTGGTGTCTTGTTAATGGATTTTTGATTCCTCTTTGTCTTCACTTCAGCCGCATTACCAGGAATCAAAAATAAACTCATCCCTCATCAGATTTCTCCTGGACTGAAGAGTGCATCATGTCAGGAAGAAAACCCCATTAAATATCCATTACTGTGCTTCACTGAAGAGTGTAGCTTACATAATACATGATCAGCACAACTTTCAAACTTACTGTGACTCTTTACACTTGATGTATTACTGTACATGAAGTGATCAAAGTTTGTCATAGTGCAAATTCATACAGTTTAAGTCATGACAGAAAAGAGTAAATTGAAACTTTAGCTTAAATAAACTGTCGTTAAATTTGAACAAAACTAAACGCATGCTGTTTGGAACCCGCAGTACAGACACAGAAGTACAGATCACGAGTGATAATGTTAATGTTGAAAGAGTCTATGAAACTAAATTTTTGGGTGTGATTTCAGACAACACAATCTGCTGGAAACCTCAGATCAATTATGCAAGAACAAAGCTGGCAAAGAGCATCGCAGGTCTGGTGAAAACAAAACACGTACTGGACCATAAATCACTGCACATTCTGGATTCATCGCTTGTACCACCTAATTTGACTTACTGTGTGGACGTTTGGTGCAACACTTACAAAAGCAACTTACAACCATTATACATCCTTTAAAAGACAGTACTCAGTGTGGAGTACAGGGAACACATCAACAACACACTTAAAACTGCTATAGTCAGGTTTAAAGCGAGAAATAATTCACTTCCGGGCAACATCAGAAAATGTTTTGTGACAGAGAGGGCGGAATTTAATTTTAAAAACCAATGTGTTCATACGACTAAGCAGAGTGTGTGTATTTCATTGTGTGGGGTGGACGCGTGGAACGGGCTGCGTGACGAGTTGAATCAAAGCACAAATGTAGATCAATTTAAAAAACTATACAGAAAAGATATTTTTGGCACGTATATAGATGAGGACAGGTTGTGTTAGGGGAGTGCATATTTATTTTGTGACAATGTGTGGCACTTCAGCAGTAAATAAACTGTGTTTATTATTTACACATTTATTTGGGTGGTAAACAGACTGGGGATAGTTGTTTATTAGTTAAATAAATTTGGGAATTTGTTTAAATAATATTTGAGTTAAAAGAAGAAATATAAGACAGGGGTAGAGACATAAAAGTTTTACCTCTAAATAATACCTTTGAAATAAAGTCCTTCATTCATTAAAGTTACAAATAGATCAATAAATGCCAGAAACAAATTAAGGGCACGGTTCACCCCAAAATCAAAAATACATATTTTACCTCTTACTGTTGTTCTATTTATAAATTTAGATTGTTTTGATATGAGTTAAGCCTGGTTCACATTACACTATTTTCACCACGATTTTGACGTCACAGAGGATCTTGAGAGCCACCTGGGTCAGAGGTGAGTCGGCAGATAGTCTGTCACGACGAGTCCTCATGTGTGAACAAGCCTACGAGCAAGTCGCCCCCTCGTCTGTGACTGGGACTGGATTCTCTCCCAAGACCTGGCAACACTGACAAGCCGGCAAGCAACAACAACAATGGCGGCGTCCACAGGATCACAGGGAGCGTGTTGTGTTTGGACCCAGGCCCTGGAGGCAGATCTGATTCAACACTGGGAAGAATATCCAGGCCTTTACCATGTGTCGTCTCCAGGTTAAAAAAAAAAAAGTAATTTGGTGACGTCACCGTGTTATCTGGGGCTGTCGGCGAGGGCTCGGTGGAGAAATCTTGTGATGTGCACACTAACGCAGTTGGCGAGATTTCCAGTGACAGAAACACACGTCGCCAGGTATGAACGCTCAAAGGATTACGATAGTCTCCGCGATGCAAAATCAGGCTTAAAAATCGTGTCATGTGATCTAGCCTTCAGACATGTTACGATATCGAGAACGTTCAATTCCACAATTCTCAATACACAATTCCATACCCAAGGGAAAAAACCCCACATGTACTTGAACTAGGGCTGTCAATCAATAAAATATTTAATTGCACTTAATCGCTAATTAATTAAACTTGTTTTATCTGTTCTAAATGTACCTTAAAGGGACATTTTTCAAGTTTTTAATACCCTTACCAACATGGGAGTGGACAAATATACTTGCTTCATGCAACCATCGAGCAGCAACAGATGGACATACTGACCTGAATGTGTTAGTATGACTAAGAAACAATGTAAAGATGAACTAAACATCCCTTGTCTTTTAAAGCAGCTCAACATACTCCGGTGGTAACTGAATTCATATCGACAGTTAATGTAAATAACTTCACCATCTGGCATGACTCTGGGCTGAACTTGCCATTTAAATGACCCTTTCTTTATCTATTTCTGCCCGGGGAGGTTTGTTCCTGCTCGCCATCCATAATGTTACTGCTGCATTGCTTCCTGAGTTCCCAAACTACAGGGTGGGCCAAGCGTTAATTATAATTACAGAACGTACATGTGTTAATCATGCATTAATAAAATTAGCAGCGTTAAAAGGACTTTGGGTTAACTCGTTATTAACGTGTTAACTTTGACAGACCTAACTTAAACATAACTTAAAAGTCCATACAAACTTATCTGAATTTAAACGTTATTATTTACCACTGAGGATCTGCTTTGAAGGACAAGTACTAGTCTATGTGGGTTTATGATTCTGACAGACTAATACTCTGCTCTGACTGGTTTGGATTTTCAACTCTTGGTGATCAGAGAAAACACCAAACATGCAGTGCTCAGTGCAGAAGAATTAAAAACAGAATAATATAAAAAAAAAAATATGCAGAAAAAAACCTTTTTGATGAATAAAGTTGGAGCTGTGGCTGCAGCTGCGTCTGCTAGGCTACTTCCTTTGGTATTTAACGGCAGACTAGAACACTTGTAGGCAAATATGCTGCCTGTAAGTTTTGAAAGACCTGCATCCACTGTACCTTTGACAGTGGAGAGAAACAAGTGTCAGCACGTGCTTAAAATGGCACTGCCTTGGTACCAAAGTATTGGTTCTAGTGACATCCTGACTGTGTTGCCGTGTGCATCTACTCATGTAAGAGAGACTCATGTTTGTGACAACGTGAGATGTAAACATTAATGGCGTCCTCCTCAGCTCAGCTGTAACTTTAGCTAGCCCAGTGGTGCTAGTTGAGCCAACAGTAAATGTATGCTTCCTTCTGCGCAGTGATACATTTGGCAGGTGCAGATTGTCTCAAGTAAGCGTGTCATGATCTCTGCAAAGAGACATTGCTGTTGAGTTTTTCAAATGTGGTTTTTTTTGGCGCTTTAAGCACCACAGACTGAGCGCCATCTAGTTCCAATATAATGGAGAGAAGACAGACATCTCTACAGCTGATAACTCACACCAAAACAAATATGTACTTTTGATTTAGGGGTGAACTGCCCCTTTAAGGCAATAAGCACACTGTGCAGAGTGGTGCACTTATGGATCTCACTGTCGTTATGGGCAGAGATGAAGGTCCTGCACATTTAAACTACACCAAAACTTTACCTAACCCCAACCATCTGTAATCATAACAACCCTACACATAACTATTTTAAACTCTTCTGCCTGAAACCAAACCTTGTGGTTTAACGGACCAATCGCAGCGCTTCTGTCCTTCACTCTGGCAGGACCCATAATTTAGTGTCAGTGACTCGCAACATGGGTACAGAGGGTGTGGCAAGAGCAACTGATTTCCAAATTTCGTGGCCAGAGGTTCAACCAGTAAAGCTCACAGTGAGAAATAAAGCTCACAAAACTGCACTGTGCTGAAAACAGACTCTGATTGTGAAGCTCTCACAAAGAATCCTGCTCAAACAGCTGCCTGTCTCCCCAGTTTGTTCCCAGCATCAAACCAGTCTGTGCATGTGGAGACAGTTACAGATTATTTAAAGAGGATTTGCAGCTATCACAGTCCTCAGCCTCCAGCAGGTATCACTAACCAGCCTGACTGCAAACAATGCTCAATCTTTTGGTGGTTTGTTTCAACACAGTTTGTTAGCAGGAGTTTGGGTGTGTCCTGTGGAATCAGACAGTTTAAAGGATAATCAGACGAGCAGGGGAAAATCAATCTGAAAAGAAAAAAGTGGTGATTAACTTGTAAGTCTGACACTGTGCAATCTGTCACTAACTCTTCTGGGTCTCTCACAAAGAAGTGTTTAAAAATAGCCTTTGAGAAATCCCCTCTCTGAAAGTTTCCCCATTGGTATGAACTTTGCATCACATATATCTAAGCAGGCCTGTTAAGCAACACTGAGCAGGATGACTTAATTACTTGTTGTTATATGCATGTGCATCTGTTGCCATGCCAAGTCTGCTGTTTGCCATCCCTTGTTTCCTCTCCCTTTTCACTTCCCTTGAGACCACAAAGGAAATACGCCATATGGCTGTTTGTGTTATCCTTTTTCTATTTTTAAAGTTTCAGTTTTCAGAGGAGTAGACTGTAACTCTAAACTGTACTCATCAGATAAAATTAATAACACATTTCAGGTAGTGTACTGGAGAAGCTGGGACAAATGTCTTTATGCTGCTGACTCCTTTTTTTAGTCAAATGACAGAACAGTCACCTTATAAAAGGTCAGAGATCATTGAAACTGAGGTCAGATCCTAAATCTGGGTTCACGTCTTCACCAAGAAGATCATCACCATCATCGTCATTGTCATCGTCGTCCTCCAGATCTGATCCCGGACCAGCAAAGTCGCTCCGTCTGGACTGAACGCTCAGACGCACTCGCGGCTTCTGATGAAGAGCTGGCAGAGGTGAAGAGCAGAGAAGGAGCTTTACTTTGTGTGTGTGAGTGGATGAGTGCCTCTTGTGGGATTAGGCTGGAAGACATTCAAATGTTTTCCCATAACAACTCTGCCCCAGTACGAGTGTGTGTGCATGTGTGGATACAATTGTCAAATTAGCCCAGCTTCTTGGGCCCAAATCACTCTGGGAAACATTTAGAGCAGAGATCGTAATCTCTTCCGGGAACATCAACCTTCTGTTACAGTAAGTCTCAGGGGTGAGCAGCACACACGCTCTCACACACACCCGCTCACACACACACGCACACACACACGCACACACACACACACGGTACCAAATTTCCCAAGAAATGACTGGCCTCGCAGCAGAGGCTGCTGGAGAGGAAATGAGAGCTTTTACTGCTTTATCTGCACATGGAGGAGCGCTGTGGGTCTATGACCTCGCTCAAAATGCTGCTGTACATCTCCAGATTTTATTAATTTTAACAGTTTCTTTCATTCTGGTGTCTTGACACACTCCTCTGCCTTCAACATGGAGCGCCCTTTTGTGATATATTTAAAAGGAATCATTCAGCATTTTGGGAAATCACTTATTCACTTCCTTGTGAGTGAGATAAGAAGATCGATACATGGAGGAGACAGTTAGTCTGGCATCAAGACTGGAAACAGATTGCCTGGCTAAATATAAAGTTAACAAACTGCACCTTCCAGCACCTCTAAATCTCACTAAAACATGATCATTGCTACAAAAAAAGACTGAAATCCAAAAAAACACATTGTATTAATACAGGAGCTACATGCAGGAGTATTTCTAGGCTGGCCGCAGTGACTTCCTGGATCCCTGTCGTCACCGTGATGCTGCAAGGGAACCAGCAGAGACTCCTGAACAGATGTTACAGTGGTATCGATCCTCTCATCTGACTCTCAGTATAGAATAAGCACATTTCCCAACATCTCAACCTAACCGTATGCTGAAATGGCAAACACTGACGAGTGCTGAGTCAGATCTCCTGGGATGAATCACTGTGAAGGTTGAGCCAGATGTGTGGGGGAGAGAAAGGAGGGGAAACTGAACGTCCTATCTTACTAAAGCTGCCGCCAGTCTGTGTCCATCTGGTGCCCTGTGTAATGTTCTCTCTTGGTTGGAGCGTGTGACAGAAATAGTCAGAACAGAGGGCTTATGAAAATGATATGACGAAAACATGTGGTGTTGGATGACTCAGCACACCGTACTTTAGTACCTGGAGGTGCACAACCATGCTTGAGTGCTTTTTTCATTCAGTCATCCTCACCAGAGTCTTTGTCATCCAGCCATGACAGGTCATCTGAGCTGACCTCAGCCAGGCTCGGGGTCGGGCTGAAGTCTTCTGAGTCAGACTCTGCATCATCAACATTGACCCCTCTTCTGTGGATGCCAGGAAGTGGGAGCGGTGATGCCCCTGAATCAGACAAAAAGACATCATTACGTAGTGTTATCATGCTGTAAATGTGTGTGTGTGTGTGTGTGCGTGTGTGTGTGTGAGTGTGAGAGCGAGAGAAGAAAAGAGACTTGCCTGATGTGTGCGCTGACAGCAAAGGTGTTGGCTGGCGTTCTCGGAGGATAAGTCTCCTGACCTCCTCCTTCAGTTCTGACACACTTGTTCTGTTGTGAAGAGATTAATTGCAATCTCAGTTAATTCACAGAAACACAAGAGACGAAACCACAAACACACACTCACACACTCGCACATGTACCTGATCTGGTGGACCTCTTGTTGTGTGTGAGAATACTGAGAGACCGTTTTTGCCAGATCAGTGCTGTGAACTCTGTAGCTGTCTGTCAGCTCCTCTAGCGTCTGAACAAAGCAAACAAAGAAAAGGTTAAGGATCTGAAAGAACTCAAACCACACGTGCAGAAGCAAACACAACCTGTGTGATTTACTGTGTGTGTACCTTGCAGCTGTGTTCGTACTGTCTTCTGGTCTCTCTGGTTTCTGCCTGCTGCAGGAACATATCCTCCCCTTGTCTCCCTGTCAAGAGGAAAAAAAAAGAGCAGATGTTGTGAACAAGACCGCGCTTGCCTTTGCTGCGGAGGCCAGCATTGGGTTTGGCAGTCCCGCAGAATCAATGCAAGGGCATGATGCATGTGTGTGACTCACTTAGTTGTGCTTTCAGTTGGTCCACCTCTCTCCGCAGGTGTTCCAGCTCCTCTCGGCGAAGTTTTGAGCTGAAACTGTGGGAGAATAAAGAAAGTCGTGATAAAACTGTCTGATCGTTTATTTTCTGTCACACCTGAAATGAAAATGTCACCTTCCTGGTAGCAAACCCAAGTGTAAACATTGTCATTTCAGTCTCGAGCTGGACCTATCATCAGTTTAGTCTGCAGTTACACCCCCCAGCTCCACCCCTAATGCACCTCTCCTCCAGGTTGCCTAGCGACGTGGCTCTGGTGATGTGTCCCCGCAGACTGCTCAGCTCACGTCCAACCTCTCTCCTCCACTGCTCCATCCGTCTCTCTGCTCCTGGACTTTGTCCCCTCCTCGATTCGGCCCTCTCCCTCTCCCTCTCCCTCAGCTCCTCACGCAGCCTTTGAACCTCCTCTGGAAAAGAAGAGAGCGTTACTGTGGTGAAAGGATTTTTTTCTCCTTCAGCAGCCTTGAGCATAAATCCAAATTATTTATTAATGTTTTTAATTATAAATGAGTCCTCCAGTGAGGAGCGCATTTTGCTTTTTCAGACAGTAGAGGGGTGGCCAGTTAGTACAGAAGGAAGAGGCAGCTTTAGCAGGACCTGAACTTTAGGGCAGTGATGAGGCGGCGTTTATATACATAAATATGTAATTGTACATTTTTTCAGTTGGAAGACACTTTTGTCTGAGCAACGGACAAACGAGGTTTAATACAAGCCACAGCAGATCAAGGAAGACATAAAATATGACATCTTAGCCTAATTAATGTCAATAAATCTTGCTGGTGGAGGTGCTGATGCTCGACAAAATTTAGACCATATTTTCCTGTAAGTTGTCTCACTTCATGTTGCAGTGAGAATTCAGATACTGGTTCCACTTCCCTTTGTCTCCCCTGAGATAAGCCAAAGGAAACTGACAGTATGCTGTTATCATAATGGAACTTGATCAGAGTGTGTACACGAAAAATTGAGGCATTTTTCATGCTTTTATTTCCTGTTTTGAGCTGTAATTCAGTGCCCAATTAGACAGATGACAAGCACAATCAAACCCGAAAGGCAAATCATGCCAAGTAGCAGCTGCCAGTCCTCTGGATGAAGGCTATTTCTGTTTTCTAATTAAGCAGTACAGTCATACAGTGTTGCATTTCAACTATAACACAGCTGATCCTAAATGTTTTATAGGATACTGATGAACAGACATTTAAGAGAAAAGTTACAGCCATACCATGACGCAGAAGGAAGCAGGCATCTGCAGCTAGCGCACAGAGCACCACAGAGCTAGCCAACATTACAGCCCAGTCAAGGAGGACGCCATAAATGTTTACACCTCACACTGTCACAAGCCTCTCGTCCATGAGTAGTTTCCCTCTGTGCTGTGATACATCTGGTGTGTGCACTTTGACAGAGTACAAAAATACTTCCTACGTGAACTGCTCACAACAAGGTTTGTAGATTAGCTTGAGTAACAGGGTCGTGATTTCTGGGAGACACATTGCTGTTGAGTTTTTAAAATGTATTTTTTGGCACTTGAATCACATCGAGCTGCGTGCCATCTACCTCCATTATATTTGAGAGAAAGCAGACGTCTCCACGGCCGATATCTTCAACACTTGGCAACTCACAGCAAAACAATCTAGACTGATCAATAGCTCCACAGGTAAGAGGGAAAATATGTATTTTTTGATTTAGGGGTGAGCTGTCTCTTTAGGGTTTATGAAATGACTGAGATAATCAAACAGAAGGAGGATTATTTTTCCACTGGGGACACACACAGCTTATACAAATGGTAATATATTAAATTGAGCAGTAAAAGTAACAGGGCCAGGGAGGAGGCATTTCTGATGTTCTTAGAGTTGCCTTTTGAATCAGGTGAAGAAGAGAAGAAGAGGCACAGTATGAAAGTTTGGTCATCAATAAAAGGACTGTAAAAAAATCTGTGTTAGTGGAATCAACTTGTTTCTATGGCTAAACTGTTGAACAGTAATTGGATATTATATTTACACAGCAGCTTGAAGATATCTTGGCAGCCTCCGGGCACTGTTTATTTTTCATATGTGACTTGTTATCTTAGTTTGGGCGTGACCACATTAAGCAGCTTTGAACTTGATAAGAACTCCTTTGTTCTAGTTGACAATAGCAGGAGGCAGGTGTGGGTGTATTTGTGAGGGGATAACATGACCCGGTGTAAACTGCGGGTAGGAGCCGCGGTGCAGCAGGTTACCTTGTAGGGTCTGGATGTGACATTGCTGAGTCTGTCTCTCCCTTTCCAAGTCATGGAGTCTCTGTGTGAGAGACTCAATCGCCTTGAAAACACATTTTGAAAAAGAAACATGGAGTTCTGTCAACAACATCAACGCTATCACACACAACATACTATTTGACTACTTTGTGGTAACTATTTGATCTTGTGCACCTGGCACGGTTAAACAAATATTCACACACCTGGCTCTGTATCTGGAGTTGTGATTGGACAGCGGCTACGTCTGCCCACTGAACAACAGGGCTGAGAGATGCAGAGGGCTGTCGGAGAAGGGGGGATCGAGGAGGAAGAGCAGGAGGGACCAAATCTGAATCGTGAGTCCTCTCCTTCACTGGAAACAAATCTGGAGAGGAAGAGGGACGCGTGGGAGGCTGAGCCGAATCCAAACAAGATCAAACCAACGTCCCTGCTATGGTTGTTTGTACTTTGCTCTGAAGTTTGAAAAGGTGGAAGCTACACACACATGCAAGAAGGTAATTTCCCCTTTCAGTCACATTTGGAAACTGACACTGGTCCACCCACCTTGTCCTCCTTTGGTGAACTTCCCCGGGGAGGTCAGCCTCTCCTGTGGAGACAAAAACATTTACAAACCACAGATAATTTCCAAACTCTCGCCGTCAGTACGGTTCTGTCTTCTTTTACATTTTAGTGGAGCATTACTGCCATCTACAGACAGCTCCACCAGCTTACACCTGATCACAGGACAACAGTGAGGCTCTGCTGTGCTGTGCACTGCCTTCACTGATGCACAGTAAAAAATAAGCAATGAAAGCAACGCACTCTTGAAAATGAGGAGTCTCTGCAAGGCTTTTAAATTAGAGGAAAGCAATTTGGATCTACTCACCCTCATCTTTGCAACGCTGCCATCTGCTACTGACAGGATGGAGCTCAGCTGATTGTCCCAGTTCATGTCTGAGCTGCAGAAACAAACGCATCACTCATTAGCAGCAGTAATTCCTGATCCGTCGTGCAACACAGCGCCGTGTGGCCTGACACTGACGTTACAACACCGAGCTCCACCGTGAGGCAGCGACACAGTAACTTTAGACGTGTTTTGTGGCTGGTCGGTGAGGCATCAACCCAGCAGAGATCTCTGACTCTCTGTGAGGTTGAGTTACAGCAGAGCTGCATATTTGCACGTTTTTAGTGACGCTTATCAGCTGCTGCTCCGCTGAATGTAGCCGAGGTGCCAAACTGTGATGAGCCTAATTACTTACTCCAGGCCGGCGGGGAATAATCTCCGCAGCCTCCAGGATCAGACTGAACTGGAAGCGATGAAGTCAAGGACACCTGAGAGGAAGAGGAGGCGACACTGGCCACCAAAGATACGCCACAACAAACACTACACGCGTCAACATCAAACGTCAAACAGCTAATGTCGTGTTATTAACCGAAGCTAACTTCGACTTTTTAAAACCGTTAATGGCGTTACGCGACTGTCTTGTCTGGCGAAATAATTTCCAACCGCTTCTTTGATAATGAGTAAAGTCTTATTTTAAATACAACAAACAACCTGCCGCTGAAACAGAATAAAACACATTAAATAGAGCGACACTAATGTTCATGTTAGCTTGCTAGTCGAGCTACTCACAGAAAAGGTTGCGACTCCACTTTTAAATCCAGGAGCGCATAACGGCAACGTGATTGCGTATGACGAAGAACGAGGGTGTTCTGGGTATTGCAGTACACGTAGTCTTTCCGCACAAAATACGCAAAGTGCTTCGGTATGAATCACCGAAAACATATTGTGTTATAAACTGTGTTATTGTTAAACGTTTATTTTTAAAGAAGTCGTCGCATAAAAGGCAATATTTTAGTTTAATGTCTGAAAGTGACCAGCCAAAGAACAGCATATCCCACAATCCAACGCGCTGTGTTGACAGACGCAACAATGGCGGCTTCCACTGCCAATGTGGAAGGTGTGACCAGACTGTTAGAGGACTATTTATCAAAACTTGGGTTTGAAGTTTATCCTCTGAAGGTATCGTGACACTTATTTCTTTCTCGTGTGCAGCCTTGACAACAACAAGAAGCTCCAAAGTGTGAAAATATATCAGTAAATACACGCAGATGTATCCAGCTGTTCACCTGCGCTTCATGTCTGAAGAGTTAAAGACAGTAAAATGTGATTATGTCGGTGGAATAATTTCATTTTTGACAGCCGGTTAAGGGTTTATTATGTCCCCAATCCGTTTGAATTAATTTGAATTGCTTGAATGAATTTTCTTGCTTTACATTTATTTACGTATTTTTTTAAAAAAATGTAACCAGGTATAGCCTCACTGAGAGGTCTCTGTACATAAAATAATAAATAAAAACATTTTATTTATTTAAACTTGATTTTATTTTAATTTTAAACTAAATTAAAATAAAATTTTAATCTAAATTAATTAATTAATCATGAAAAGCATAAGAGTGATTGCAAATATATACAACCTTTTGATGAAATGATATATGAGGTTGTAACTTCATGTTGCAGAGCTTCATTATGTTTGTATGCAGTATAGTATTTGAACCCAGTATTTTTCCGTGTTTCCAAGAGGTACAGCTGATGTTAATTTGTCCTGCGACCTGTCACTGTAGAGCTTTACTTATTTTATTCTGTATTTCTTTACTGTATTGTCTGTCTGTAATTTATGTTGCTGCCTGTCTTGCAGGACACTCTTGAAAAAGAGATTTCTGATCATAAGAGGTTTTCTGGTTAAATGAAGGTTAAATAAAATAAATAAACAAATAAAAAAAGTATTGAATACAAATGAAATCAGAGAGCAGAGGTAACTAATAATAATGACACTACTAACTTTATTTTATATAACACCAGTCATACAAGAAATGTACAAAGTGCTTTACAACAAGGAAATTACAGCTCATGACAGGGAATAAATGTTAAATGTAAACAGGGATAGAATTTCATTCTCAGTGTAAAATAAATACAAGTATAGAAAACCATAACTAATGTAAAATATAGTGGAAAATGAGAATAAACCTGGCAATTACAAAAAGATAAAGTAAGATTGAATAGAGTATATATAATGCATTACACAGGATGGAGAGTAAAACCCACTTGATTAATGTTAAAATAAAGTTAAACGTATTTAAGATAGGTGTCTATATTTGCAGCATCAGTCGTGGAGATTTTATTTTAACTCAGGAAGTATGTCTTTCCAAGTGTGTAACCTCACTGTGGCTCTGAGCTGGGCAGTTTTTGCAGTGGAGCCTTTTAAACGAACACTATACAAAGTCTCTACCTTGTGTTTTTAAAGAGGACCTTCTCACATTTTCATAGAAGATGAATGAAACTGTCTGGTACGGCCTGTGTGCCTCTCTGTGTCCCTCCATGTTCCCAGGTCGGTTGGTATAACTCTGTGCTCGCTCCCACCCTGCGCCTGGCTTACCCTGATGACAGCCTGGCCGTGGTGGTGCTCAGCACTCCTGCGATGTTTGAACAAGCCTTCCTGCCCTTCATGGAGGAGAGGGGCTGCCAGGGGCTCTCTGACCCCATAGACCAGTGTGTCAAACACTGCGTCTCCTCCGCTGTCTCTAAGGTGAGTCTGTGTGAGTGAATAAACTCACCTTAAAAGTGACAGACAGACAAGAAACATATTTGTATGACTGGTTGGAGATATGGGTGAGCAATTATGATTAAAATCTTCTATTATCAAATCTGTAATTTTATATTACAATATGTATTTTGACACAGTTAATTGTTTGGAAGCGCAAGTAAAAACTTTGAAATGACCAGGTTTCGTAAATCTAAAAACCTGGAAAAGTAGCTGATGTGTAAATATTTTGTGTGCCAACAGTCAACACTACAGTATCATCGCAATATTGATATTGAGGTATTTGGTCAAAAATACTGTGGTATTTTATTTTGTCTGTATCGCCTGAACCTTGTCCAATAACAGAGGTATTTAAGGATCAATATCACACAAGGCTGGATGCCAACTGGGGAAAAGCAGGCAACTCGCCCCAGGTTCAAAGACGGGCGTTTGTTTTGTGGTAATTTAATGAGGTGTACATTTGTTCTCAAATATGGTATTCTGAAATATTCTTTTAAAAATGTCATTACCAAAAACAACTAGACATCCAATCCATGGATCCCTGTGAAAAATAATGTCATGTATCGTCTTTTCTTGATGGGTAAGAAGACGATAAGGAACCCACATGATTATTATTTTTGCATCGTGGCCTCATAGTGTGTAGCTGACCATAAGTGCTGTTTTTTGGTAGCCTTGCACCTACAGTATGTGATCTACGTGATAAATCTCTGATGGTCTCACAGTATATGTCATCAAGTTAAAAAACACACTTTACTTTAACTTAACTTTTTTAAGTACAGTAAATTTCCGGCACAGAGCTTTTATTTTTGAAGTGACATATCCTGCGGTAGAGCGAGTGACTTACAGACAGCTACTCAACAGAGACAGCAAACTAGCTCGATGACAATGACAAACACAAGCATGACTCTGAATCTATTAAACTGTGCGGATCTTGAGCTAATGACTGAGGAGAAATCTGGACCCCGTGGCTGCACCAGCTGGGAACCACTGACCAAACCCCAGTGAGGCATAGGTTTGCATTTTGAACCATTTTCATGATGAAGCTGGAACACCTAAATATGCCCCCTTGCTCTTCCTCTTCCTCTTCCTCTTCCTCTTCCTCTTCCTCTCCCTGCCCTGCAGTGTTTCCCAGGACAGGAGGTGGATGTGAGGTACGACTACGAGCTGCTGCCCAGCAGGAAGCCGAAGTTCTTGGCACAGACTGCAGCTCACGTATCTGGAGCAGCTTTCTACTACCAACAGTGTGATGTCACAGACCAACCCTGGGCTGAGAAAGTAACGCCATTCATTCATAAGCATCTAATTGGCTGCTGTTAAATTAAGCTCCAATGACTGTGATAGCTATTTTGTGGAGTCCATACTTCTGTTTCATGCACCTCCCTCTGTTACCTGCAGAAGATGTTCGGAGTGTGTGTGCATCCGAGGTTCGGCGGCTGGTTTGCCATCAGAGCCCTGTTGGTGTTTGGCGATGTGACGGTGGGCACTGAGACGGTGCAGCCTGCTCCACCAGACTGTGTGCCGTCCAGAGAGGGCAGGATACAGCTGCTGGAGGCTTTCAACTTTCACTGGCAGGTACAAGACCTCAGCACTCTGAGATATAATGCCTGTGACACACACAGTCGTTGGACCGAGCTGTTTCATGTCAGAGACTTTCAGACTGATGGCCTTTAAATCAGAGGCCCCCGTCTGTGGTGGTTTTGTTGTCACATGGGCCCCCAACCTGGGAAGAATTCACTTGTTTGGTCCATCTGTTTGTTCTGTAGGAGCTGAGATGGGAGTAAAGAGGGAAGCTTGTGATGTTTTATGAGGATATAAAGTCTAGTTTTGACACAAAAATAAAACTAAATGTTATTTTAATCAAAAAAATAAAATAATTAAACCTGGATTTATGTCAAACTGGGAGAGCTTGCGATTATGAATACACTTTCCTGAAATACCTGTGTACGTTTTAATGCGTTTTCATTATGTAATGAAATATATGATAACTCAAAGGTTTTAATCAGAGACATTTTGCCCAATCAGGACTGGAGCTACAGAGACATCGTCCGTCCGGTTCAGATCTACTCTCAGAAACAGAAGGACTACTTTTCAACTCCTCCTGCTCAGCGGTTTGCTCTGCTTAAGTCTTGGGGCTTCGTGCCGTGTGACAGCGATCGACCTGCTGAGACCTCAGACGCACAGAGCCAGGCGACGGGACACGGCTGACAGAGAGGAGCAGCCGCAGCGAGGAAGCACAAACCTTCACTGCTGAGCTTATGAAAGATACAAGGGATACTTTCAGGGACTTGAACAATTACTGCTATATGTCCTCTATGTGATCCGTTTCATCATGTTTACACCACATGTTTTCACACTACAGATTATAAGCAGCTCTTCACACGGTGTCATCTCAGAAATCTGAACAGACTCAAATGTATGAATGTTTTAACGCTGCTGTTGCAAACCTTGTTGATGTGTTTAAAAAAAACAATGCACCTTGTATCCTTGTTGGTTGTGTCATATTGTAACATACAAACTACAGATGTTTAAGTGTCAACGGTGACTTTTACTTTGCACATTGTTTCATGTGAAACAGTCTCAACACAGAGCCCCGTATCATCAGCCTGCCTTAAATGTGTCTGCATATGCTGGCACTTGATCACAAAGACAACAATCACTCTTTTATTTAATCTAATTTCTAGAATATTTCTATTTGAAGCCATAAAAATAAACAATACAAAATAATGAAGATATGTTTGACTCCATGGATCTGAGTGAACAAATGTCAGACTCTGCTGCCAGTTTGTACATAAAAATTGAGCATGCAAACAAAATGAGGGAACTAATGACCACCCCACTAAAGAAGAAGAAGGATTTGTTCTTCATTATCAGAAAACAAACATGATGTGTTTACTGTCCTCTGGTGGTGTTTAGCGAAGCAGGTTTAATTAATTATTCGTCTCTGAGGTTTTTGCCTTCAGCCCAGTTCAGTGAAGCCATCAACAGTTTTTCATTGTAAAATAAATAAAGTGAATTTAACCAGTGACTGTTGTTCATATTAATTAGGGGCAATATGGTTAAAATCAAATATCGCAATATTTTTTGACCAAATACTGTGATGTTGTGACGATATTGTCGGCTTTCTTACTGGTGCTTTCAAAAAGCATTTACATGATGTGACCTTTGATGAGGATTTAATGACTCTGTGGGTAAAGGCAAATAGTAGAACAGCTAGATCAGGCTGGTAAGTTCAAATCATCAATTTTACTGTAATGCAACCTTTGAAAACGGGAAAAGACAACATTAAGAATATTATAATACTAGTCCGTACCCACTGGTAGCTTTGTCACCTTCTACCTGTGCCAGTCCTCAATGCCTATGTGCAGTTTCACATAGATTGACCACGTCAGTGAGCAGAAAAACGTGGGACAGACACACAGAGTTTTCATCATCATATATTAAGATATAATAAGATCCAAAATCTAACACAATATCTAGTCCCATATCACGATCCTGATGTACTGTGTGAACATTAATCATTCCTGGTTTTGAAATGTCGTTTTATAATGTGAAAGCAGAAACCTGCTCATGATTCATTAGACGTCTGTATAGTTGCTCCAAAATAATAACTACATGTTTATTTGGTATTTTGTGAATGAAAAGTATTTGTGTCATCTCTCCATCTCATCTCTCTGCAGCATTTATCGGCTCCATTGTTGTGTCCTTGTTTCCAGTTTACCTGACACTGAGCTCGATGCATTATAGATGTGAGCCGCCTCTGTGCCCCCAGCCTGGTGACAGACTGATGACTTTCAACTGTGACTAACCCCTCAGTTAGCGCTGTGACCCAGGGCACACTCTTTGTCAGGTGTATTTCTTTCTTTCTTTCTTTCTTTCTTTTAAATAATGACATTTTTTTAATAAAGGTAAATTCACAGAGACACATCAATGCCTAAAAGTTGCCCCAAACAACAAGTGGACATTCATTCAGTCATTCAAACCTTTATTTAAAGGAGCAGTTTGTAAGACTTAAGGAGATGTGGCGTGTGGCGGTGAGGACTGCAGAATGCCAACAGCTGAAACTTCTCCCAGTTAGAATTCTTGCAGTGTTCTTTGTTCAGGAAGATTTTACCAGGAGCTGAATTATCTGCAGAGGTCTCTTCTTCTCCAAAACAAACAGACCAGGTGAACACTGCAAGCAGTTCACATGACACATCACTTGCCCAGTGCCTGCTTTTTTTGCTCAAATTTTTTCTGATGCCGGCGTTCGGAAGGTTTTTACTGTGAGCAGAATTATCGCCAGGTCTCCTCATCCCCAAATGGACCCTGTGATTTATTCAGCAAAAACACATGATAAAGAAGTTCCACATTACAAACAGTGTTTCTTCTGATGTTTTTTGGCACTTCGGAGCGGTCGTTAGCCAAGTAACTGCTGATGTGTGCTCACCTTTAGTCTCTGAAAACTTAAGATCCAGACAGTCAGCGGTATCATCCGCAGAGGTTTCTTCCTCTCCAATTAAAACAGACCTGGTCATTTAAACCGGTAAAAACACTGAATAAACAATTCCATGTTAAATAAATATCAGTGTTTTTCTGATGCTGCTCGTTGCAGAGGGGCTTCTAACTACGCTGGCTGAAGCGAAAACATGAATGGCCCTAATTAGAGCAGTGTTTGGTTTGTCTATTCTGGGCTACCGTAGAAGCATGGCAATGCAACATGGCAGACTCTGTAGATGAGGACCCGCTCCGTATGTAGATATAAACGGCTCATTCTAAGGTAAGGAAAATCCAATTATTCTTATTTTCAGGTGATTATACACTAAAGAAAACATACTTGTTATACTATATTCTATTTCTGCCAATATATCCCTCTGTTTGCACTGGACCTTCAAGCTTTGAAAAGTTTTTTTCCTAATTTGCCATGATGTCCAGATACAGGAAAAAATACACAAAGTTGAACAAATCAAAAGTGGAGAATAGTCAATAGAAACAATTGCACACTGAGGTGAAGTGCTTTGAGATCGCTGTCTTGAATTGCCATTGAGTACTAAGAGAGTTCATCTTGAGACTGCATTGTTGATAATTCCATGTGTGTGGTGCACAAAACTAAAGGTTTTTCCAAGATATAATTAAACCTGGGACGTGCTCGGGACACCTCCAGTGGGAGGCGCCCAGGAGGATCCTGATCAGATGTTGAACCACCTCAACTGACCCCTGTCGATGTGAAGGAGCAGCGGCTCTACTCCGAGCTCCCTCCGGATGTCCGAGCTTCTCCCTCTATCTCTAAGGCTGAGCCCAGACACTCATTTCAGCCGCTTGTATCCGCGATCTCATTCTTTTGGTCACTACCCAGAGCTCATGACCATAGGTGAGGGTTGGGGCGTAGATGGACCAGTAAATCGAGAGCTTTGCTTTCCGCCTCAGCTCCTTCTTCACCACGACGGACCGGCGCAGCGCCCGCATCACTGCAGATACTGCACTGACCCGTCGATCCATCTCATGCTCCATTCTACCCTCACTCGTGAACAACCTTCCTTCGCGTTGAACGGGGTCAGTTGAGGTGGTTCGGGCATCTGACTAGGATCTTCCTGGGCGCGTCCCACTGGTAGGAGGCCCCGGGGCAGACCCAGAACACGCTGGAGGGATTATATATCTCATCTGACCCGGGAACACCTCGGGGTCCTCCAGGAGGAGCTGGGAAGTGTCGTCGGGGAGAGGGACGTCTGGGGTGCTTTGCCCGGCCTGCTGCCCCCACGACCTGGCCCTGGATAAGCGGAAGAAAATGGATGGATGGATGGATGGATGGATGGATAATTAAACCTGTACGGCTTAAAACGTAAGACAGATAGCAGTGAGTCTGGTGGGGTCCTGTGATGTGAATGTCCGATAAGGGATTTTCATTTAGGACCAGCCAACTTTGTTACACTGCATTCAGTGGTGAGAGTCACACTGATCTGCAGGATCTCATCTGCACATGAGGAGAGAAGTGTGCTCCTCTCATTCTTCTGTGTGAAAACATACAGGAACAAGATACTGGTAGTTCTGCAGTAAAGATTCAGTGCAGAGCAGGTCTCTTGTTGCACCTCTAGATGTCGCTGTTCTCCTCTTGATAGCGCAGAGTGAGGTTTTGCACTGCTGTCGCTGAAGCATTTGCAGATGTTTAGCGCTCAATAAAGTCCACCACTGACTGCAGATAACCTGCTTCACATTATAAAGTATACCTGCCCGCTGTATCTACCCACTGTAACTGTGAAGAGAACCTTATGTAACGGATCTTGCATGTATTACTTTAATTTAAGCAGCTTTACTCTCACTCCTGCCTTCGCCGTTTACTCTTTGCTTTCATCATTTGGTACTTTACGTCCCGCTGAGCTATCTATTGCTTCATTTCACATTTTCTCCTCATTCAAACACACACTCTCCTCTCTCTCTCTCTCTCTCTCTCTCTCTCTCTCTCTCTCTCTCTCTCTCTCTCTCTATCTCTCTCTTACTGCATCCCCTTCCTTCCCCCTTCCCCTCCCCGTGCTACTCTGTCTATCTGTGTACTGAATCAGCATTTTAGAGCACTATGCCGCAGGCCTGCAGAGAGGCAGACCATGGAGTTAATTATACTCCCTCAGATACTCGATCTCTCCCCTATCCCCCTCCTCTGTGGCTCTCTCCCACCTCTCTTTCCCCCTCTCTTTCTTTGTCTCCGTGTCTCTCTATCAGTGTATATGCCTTGAAGTCAGTTAACTCTGCAGTCAACTCTCAGTCCCGCTACAAGCTCACGTCACACCCTAATAGCTGTTATTATTATTATTAATACTTCTGAATTTCCTTTCAGTGCATTCATATTACATTACAGGTACGATGTATTTTTCAGCAGTCCAAGAAGCAGAATTATATAAATAAAAGATGATGTTGTTGTATTGAGGCGCCATTTTCCAGGAGCTGTTTTACACAGCAAATATATTTGGCACAAAACCAGACAACAAGAACTAAACAGGCACTGAAAACTTTATGTTTCTTTCTTGCCTGCTGTCTCTTTTTGCATCCTCTGCTCGCCCCTTTGATGCCTCTGGGAAGCTGGAGGGATAATTTTCTTCGGAGAGATCTGACAGAGTGAGAAGCCAGCCCTCTGGTAGTTCTCAGGGTTTGCAGGTCTCTGTTGTTGTGTGTGAGAAGGCTGCAAGCTTTGTCCTCTGAGGTGAGTACAGCATGCCTCACCATCAGCTGTACCTGGAATACACTGATATGTAGAAGTGGAACATTTAGGCTGCATGTCAGAGAGAGAAGCAATAAGACATGGGGAGTTAGGAGGGTGAAGGAGGCTGATACTCCTGACGATCCAGCGCCCTCTCTCCCCCCTTAGGTTTAGTATCCTCAACTGTCTCCACAGTGCAACACGACTTCTGGCAGGTGGAGCTGCACTGCCGAGCTCTCCTGGTTTCTGCAGAGGCAGTTTTGCACTTTGACTGTTGTGAGACTCGCAGGGTTACCTGCATTACACTGCTACAGATAGAAAGAGACAAAACAGTTTCCTCAAAAGAGTCCCCAAGCAAAGAACAAAACAAACAAACACAACAGATACAGTCTATGGAAGCAAATAAGAGACTAAAGTATCTGAATTTTAACAGCCACTGATTACTTAATATTTAAACACCACTAAATTCACAGCAGTATATGATTTACTTTGAAAACCGTGTACTTAAATTGATTTGTTGTGTTCCCTCTATGAAATAAAACATCTAATTTCATAATTTGCCATTTCAAAAGCTAAATTTGAATATATAATTCTTGAATATTCACAAATTTAGATCCCAAAAATTCAACTTTCAGAATTTAAAAAAATGGTTCAGTTCATTGGTATTAAAAACAAAAATTCAGGGGTGTCAGTGGCCTAGTGGAGAGAGCAGGCGCCCCGTGTACAAAGGCAGCAGCTCAATGCTTGTAGACATGTAGACATGGTGAAGATGAGTTGCTGAAGTTCAAACGCAGCATCAGAATGATGAAGAAAGGTGATTGAAGTGACTTTGAACGTGGTTAACATGGTTGTTGGTGCCAGATGGGCTGGTCTGAGTATTTACTGGGATTTTCAGCACAACCATCTCTAGGGTTTACAGAGGATGGTCCCAAAAAGAGCAAATATCCAGTGAGCCAAAATGCCTTGTTGATGCCAGAGGTCAGAGGAGAATGGCCAGACTGGTTCAAGATGATAGAAAGGCAACAGGAAGTCAAATAAGCACTGGTTCCAACCAAGGTCTGCAGAAGAGCATCTCTGAAGCAACAACACCTTGTCCAACCTTGAAGCAGATGGGCTACAGCAGCAGAAGACCACACCAGGTGCCACTGCTGTCAGCTAACAACAGCAAACTGAGGCTACAGTTCAAAACTGGACAATAGAAGATTGGAAACACCACATTCAGATGGAAGCCTGGATCCATCCTGCCTTGTATCAAGGCTTCAGGCTGCTGCTGGTGGTGTAATGGTGTGGGGGAGATTTTCTTAGTACCAGCTGAGCCTGGTTTAAACACCACAGCCTACCTGAGTATTGTTGCTGAGCGTGTCCATCCCTTTATGACCACAGTGTACCATCTTCTGATGGCTACTTCCAGCAGGATAACGCACCATGTCACAAAGCTCACATCATCTCAAACATGACAGTGAGTTCACTGTACTCCAATGGCCTCCACAGTCACCAGATCTCAGTCCAATAGAGCAGCTTTGGGATGTGCTGGAACGGGAGATTCTCATCATGGATCAACTGTGTGATGTCATCATGTCAATATGGACCAACATCTCTGAGGAATGTTTCAGCATCTTCAAATTCCCTTTTTTAAATTGCAAATCAATAGTTTCATAATTTCATAATTTAATTCCAGAAGGTTTACATACAATCAAAGTAATTCAATATTTTGAATTCAGTGACTAAAAAATCAAATACTTATGTCACTGTTTTGCTTCCATACATCCAGACTCTTAGATTTACGCCCTGTTTTGTACATTTACAAAATGCTGCTTTGAACAGTTAACTAGTCCCACAGCAAAGGCTTATAAATCCAGTGAAAGCTGGCTGTTGGTCGCTGATCGTAAAAGAAAATGAGTTTAGAATCAGCCTGGTGGAGAGGGAACTTAAAAAGTCTGCTGGGTGCTGCATACTAGAATCCAAAATCCAAAAGGCAGTCATGACGTGTTTGAGCACAACAAGAATTATCGGGTGCAGAGATGGTTTTGGGCAGAGATGAGACAGAAACGGAGGAAAAAAAAGATGAGTGGTGTGTTATGAGTTGTGGATCAGTGAAGCAGTGTTATCCGCCCACAGACATCAGTTAACAAGAAGAGAGGGGAAAGGCCAGCAGCACACCAGCAACAGAGGAGGAACTGAGCACTGAGTGGGGGGAGGAAGAGTCCAGCATCCAGAGAATTTAGTCAAATTTTCAATATAACAGTTCTGTTTAGTATTTGAGGGGAAAATGGAGACTGGAGATTTGAATATTACGCAGAGATGGAGATCAATGAGAAAAATGGAAGAGCTTAATTACGCCTCTTTCTCTATTTCCTCAACTTCATCTATCTGCTGACAAAACAGTCTCATATTTTCTCACAGAGCCCTTCTCCCTCTGAAGCACACTGCCTCAGCGTGTGCGTGTTTCCAGAGGTTTTAAATTTTTAAAACCGTCTCCTTATCAGTTTCGTGGATTAGCATAATTAACTAGTCCTCTGCCTTAAAATTCCCCTCGCAGCCAATTGGTTGTTGGCTCCGGTTGCAGAGGCCAATGGGGAGGCCAATGGATGGAAGTGTGAGTGGTCAGCCAAGGACAGAGGGGTGGAGGACTGCCCGATTATCTCATTATCAGACCCAACCAGGCGATTAAACTAGGAATCCCGCCTCTCTGCACGTGCACAAACTCTCCCCTGTTAGAAACAACATGAAATGTGTCAGCATATGAATCCCATGCGTGACAATCTTTATCATACTGCTCAGTATTCTTTATCTGTCCTCGATTTCCCTGCAGGCACGAGCATGAATTGAACATGACATCATGCACAGCTCATTTAGTCTGACAGACATAGAGATGCGAGTTCAGCAGCTAAGTCCGCATGCAAACAGAAGCCCCTCAATCCCACGATTAGCTAGCAACTAATGTGCAGCAGGAGACGACAGGGCATTCATGTAGTGGAAAATGCTCCGAGCGACCTCCCAGCCACAGGGATGCCCACATGTGTAAATAATCGTACTCGCTGGTACACTTAAAATGCTGCTTTCTTCATGTCGATTAAATGTAATGTTTGTACTCGGCTGCAGATGTTAAACACAGTCTGATGGTGAGTGGAAAGCATTGCTCCTGTTGCTCTCAGGGGAACATTCACCTGACTCCCCGTCGTCTCCACTACATACCAGCCATCAAAGAACAGTGTAACAGTGAGACAGGAGCGAAGGATTAGCCAGGGCTAAGGTTCCCCTTACATAATCCACCGTTTTGGATTAGCTTCATTCCCCTGAGAACGTGATACATTTAACCCTTTGTTTAACCCTCTCTGCAGTTTATTTCTAAGGTTTAAAGATGACACAGGAGGCACAGAGGGTTGTTATCTGTTATGACACATAGTTTATGTTTGGTAGACACAGGTGGGTTGTTTTGGAGTGTGTACTGCATCTTGTGCTTCAGCTGCAGCCTGTCGGGGTTCAGTTTGGGTTATGCTGTGAGAAAATAAGTTAAAGCGAGACTATAATATTAAACTTTGGCTAAACAGCAGCCACAGTGGCCACAAGTGACAGTTATGTGATACTTTTTAATAAAACATAGTCAGTTGCACATCTAACATCACTTAACATTAACCACTAGTGTGATGAAATGAAAAATGTAAAAAGGAAAATGTGTTGTTTCTTATTTACAGTATGTTCCAGTCCTGCTTTAGGGTCACAGCTGGAGCTGACACTCTGATTCTTTTCCAGGGTTAAAAACAGTTTGTGATTTCCCCCACCTAAAGGTCAAGAGCGTAGGATTTAGTGGCAACTAGCAGTGAGTTGCAGATATCAACAACACATTCTCACTCCAACTTTGTCACGTATGTTTGGTCATGGACTTTCCACATCCAGATATAACGTGTAAGGTACTCTGGGTTCTTTGGTTGTTGATGTTCTGGGACACTGTGTCGAGTTCTGCCTGTTACATGAATCGTATGATGTGCTTCCCCTTTTCACAGGAAGGGACCACCGTGACTTGACTTTTTCTCCCTTCAACAGCTCAGACATGTGGTTGGTTTAGGAAAAAGGAACAAGGTTTGACTTTATAATGTGATGGGACGCCAACGCTGTTCTCCCGGGTGAAAATTGGCGTTTGTTGGTGTCTGACTTCGGAAACTTCTCCCATATGCCACGTGTGTAGCATAACTATGGTGGCAACTATGCAAAAGCGCAAAAACACGAATGGTCCTACCTAGTGCCAGAGTTTGCCCATTCTGAGCTACTGCAGAACAACATGACAGACTTTATGGACGACAACCCGCCCTGTATGTAGATATAAATGTCTCATTCTAAGGTAACAGAAACACAACGACCCTTATTTTCAGTTGATTATATATTAATGAAAAGGAATATTATATCCAATTTATGCCACTATAGCACTATAAATCCAACACGCTGGACATTTACAGAGGAATTCCACTGATTTCACACTTCAAAGTCTGTTTAGAAAAAGTTGTACAAAGCCTTCTGTGGCACATTCACAGATGAAGGGGTGCACTGCCAAGAGAGGTAAACCAGGCAAATGTTTGGGCCCCTTCTCCCC
This sequence comes from Epinephelus cyanopodus, assembly GCA_026686955.1. Taxonomy (NCBI): domain Eukaryota; kingdom Metazoa; phylum Chordata; class Actinopteri; order Perciformes; family Serranidae; genus Epinephelus; species Epinephelus cyanopodus. Next base: position 2,657,909 of record CM048920.1, read on the forward strand.
AACAAAAGGGTGAAAGGGCCCCTTATCGCCCCTCATATTGGCATATTTTGCAATGGCAGCTATAAACCCCCATAAATTGAGAAGTAACCAAAAGGGCCTAAACTACGCATTGGAGGGATATATTCATCATTTTATTGTTGAGAAGCTCGATGAAAAGCTTAAATTACAAGCCAACATTTACAGGTCACAGTGTTACGCTTGTGAAGCGCATCTGGTTGCCGTCACCATCAAAGACAACAAGTTAAAGTGCCACTGAAGTTAAGGTTTTTGGCTCAGAATATGAGAAAAGGATAACGGCCTTTTTACCATCTTTACCAAGAGTGTCTCTGCGTTAGTTTGCTGCTACAGTATTTACACTGAATCATTCAGCATAACGTTTGTCAACCTTTGTCATCTCTGCCATTACAGATAAGTTAATGAAGCTAAGCTCCAGAAGTTAACGTCAGCTTAACTAGAGCCCTTTGGTCTAACGTTACCACACAACTTTATCCAAAGGAGACACTTTTCTGGCTTGAGATGTGGTTTAAAGTGTAAAAAATACAGCTGGTCGTCCAGCCTCTCAGGATACCTTGTGTCAGAGCTGCATGTAGCCCATGCTCACCGTTTGACCATTTTAAACTGCAAATCTCGGAAAAAGCTCATAAAATCGAACAAACTGACTTTCTGTGATGCATTTCAATGGACGTCCAGGCAGAGAATGTCCCAGTGTGTGGGGATGGCTACACGCACTGTGATTGGCTCATCACGTTTGAGGGCGGGGCTTAGCCACAAGTAAATTCAGGGATCCAGGGGGTGAATCAGTGAATCAATCCCCACAGACCCCCGTGACAAAATGGCCAACTTTACAAGAGAAGTAAACATGTTTTGTCTTGGTGCAGTTTTGGTCTCTGGATAATTTCAACAGTCATGAAAACTGTACGGGACGTGAATTTTTATATAACTCACCTGTTCAGGTTTTATAAAGGCTTAAAGTTGTGCATGATTAAGGGCTGCTTTGAGTACACAGCTCCACCCTTTCCTGCAAATATGGTCAGGAATCTACGAACCAATGGGTGACATCACAGTGTTTAGGTCCAGTATTTTTATTCAGTCTTCGGTATTTGCTTATTTTTGAGAGGAGAGGCTACTTGATACGACACAATACGAGATTCAAGAGAGTTGTCCACTGACTGTAGATGAGTGGGGAAAAACTGAATCACACATACATGCATGAGAGGAGTGAAGCTTCACATGCACCTAAAGTCCCTTCAGACAGAGGAGGGGCTTTCTCGCTCCGTTCCTGCTTCCCACTGAACGACTGCAATTAGCTCCATCCCTCTGCATGCCTGGTGGGCTGCTGTGGTAAAAGCTCACATGGTGCTATGAGCTAATTTATAGCTACTGTGTGCATTAGGTATTACATCACAGCTGCTGAGGAACTGTAAATCTGCCACTTACACCAGATTAGCTCCTTCGGCTCTGCCCACAAGAATCTTCATCCGTCTCTTTCTTTTTGTTCTTCTCATTCTTTCCTTCTGTTTTCTGCTCTGATGATGGTGGCGATGATCCTCGTGGAAAATGTTTGGTCACTTACTGATGTTTTTTTTCTGCTCGACATCCTCCTGTGGCCTCTTACCTCCCTCCCTTGTTGTTTGCCTCCATCCCTTTTTTACTTCTCTTCTCCACGTCTCTTCAGCCCCCCTAGAGAGGCCAATTTGTTGCGTCGTGTTGCCGGGCTGTGGAGGAAAATTATGCTCACTCAGTTATCATTATCCGGTGATTACTCTCTGTGGGGTCTGTGGCACTCACTGTGTGAGCGTGTGGACTCCATAACAGAGTGATAGCACGGTTTAGATAGGCGGGGAGGGCATTTGACTTGTTTCACAATGTGGTTTAATCATACACCTTAACCACTTACAGGGTTCCCACAGTCATGAGTTAAAGTTAAAGTTTTTAAAATACATTGTTTTGACTATTTAAAATATTGGCAGAAAAATTCCAAAAATAAGTTCGTAGTATTACTAATTTAAAATCTAGTGATACACTGCCTACCTGTTGAAATGTGACTATTGTCATGTGATACACATAGACCACGTTAGTGCCATGGCTATGCCCCCTTTGAGGAAAGAAACACGCTGTTACACAAGGAATAAGCTGTTGTGTAGCAGGTTAACTGAGGCTTTCACACTGAGATCTGAGGCACATACAATCTCCTGAGACCTGGACTTTAGTTTTGTATGCATTTTTAAATTCACCTAGCTATTTGGGATCAACAGGACCCGATAAGTACAAAAAACTAAACATTGTCAACGATACTAAAGGCCCAGTGTCCTCAAACAAGACAAAAATAAGGTCCCGATGCCTTCAAACGAGTACGAGTATTGTTCAAATTTGTTGCTATATCAAATTGCAAACATCATTCATCATAAATAAACAAGTTTCAATCATAAAATGTGATCAGGTTTTAGACCTTGTCCACTTTTGTGTCGGGATCAGCTGCAGACTGACTTGGCACAAATGGCTGCTGTACAATACAGCAGCATCTGACTGTGGTCTCTGACTAAATCTCACCTAGATCAAACTGTTGGTTATTAACAGGTTGGTTATTTACAGACAACACTCCGTCTAAGGACACCATGTGATTCAATCGAATGTACATATTTAATTACACTGAACAAAAATATAAACGCAACATTTTTGTTTTTGCTCTGATTTTTCATGAGCTGAACATTTTCTATACACACAAAAGACCATTTCTCATAAATATTGTTCACAAATCTGTCTAAATCTGTGTTAGTGAGCACTTCTCCTTTGCCGAGATAATCCATCCCACCTCACAGGTGTGGCGTATCAAGATGCTGTGCAGTGTGTGCCTTAGGCTGGTCACAATAAAAGGCCACTCTGAAATGTGCAATTTTGCTTTATTGTAGGGGTCTGGGGGGGTCAGAAAACCAGTCAGTATCTGATGTGACCACCATTTGCCTCACGCAGTGCAACACATCTCCTTCGCATAGAGTTGATCAAGTTGTTGATTGTGGCCTGTGGAATGTTGGTCCACTCCTCTTCAATGGCTGTGTGAAGTTGCTGGCCATGCAAGAACTGGGATGTTTTCAGCTTCCAGGAATTGTGTACAGATCCTTGCAACATGGGGCCGTGCATTATCACGCTGCAACATGAGGTGAGCTAAACCGCTCACCCACACAACGCCACACACGCTGTCTGCCATCTGTCCTGAACAGTGAAAACCGGGATTCATCCGTGAAGAGAACACCTCTCCTACATGCCAGAGGCCATTGACTTTGCCCACTCAAGTCGGTTACGACGACGAACTGCAGTCAGGTCGAGACCCCGATGAGGACAACGAGCATGTAGATGAGCTTCCCTGAGACGGTGTCTGACAGTTTGTGCAGAAATTCTTTGGTTATGCAAACCGATTGTTGCAGCAGCTGTCCGGGTGGCTGGTCTCAGACGATCTTGGAGGTGAACATGCTGGATGTGGACATTGTGGAGTTCCTGGGCTGGTGTGGTTACACGCGATCTGTGGTTTTGAGGCCGGTTGGATGTGCAATTGTCTGAAATGCCTTTGGAGACGGCTTATGGTAGAGAAATGAACATTCAATTCACGGGCAACAGCTCTGGTGGACATTCCTGCAGTCAGCATGCCAATTGCACTCTCCCTCAAAACCTGCGACATCTGTGGCATCTGTGTGCTGTGTGATAAAACTGCACATGTCAGAGTGGCCTTTTATTGTGGCCAGCCTAAGACACACCTGTGCAATACTCATGCTGTCTAATCAGCATCTTGATATGTCACACCTGTGAGGTGGGATGGATTATCTCGGCAAAGGAGAAGTGCTCACTAAAACAGATTTAGACAGATTTGTGAACAATATTTGTGAGAAATGGTCTTTAGTGTGTATAGAAAATGTTTTAGATCTTTGAGTTCAGCTCATGAAAAATGGGAGCAAAAACAAAAGTGTTGCGTTTATATTTTTGTTCAGTGTAAATCACCAGGTGTCATGATCTGAACATCTATAAAAGTGTAAATGTTTAGAGGAAGAAGTATCCTGCCAGTGTGTTGGGTCATTGATTTACTTGGACATTGGAGGCCTGACAAGACATGACAGTGATAAACAGACAGTATTGGGAATGCTCGGATTCAGGCCACATCACAAAACAAGTAGCAGACATGTCTATAAAAAAACCAGCTGTTAAAAGTACATGTATACAAACCTGTCAAAATTATAATCCAAACACACGTCAAACTGCTTTTTACATCAACAGGATATTTTGGTTTTTAAGGTTGTTTGGCTTTGAAGTTTTGTGAAGTGCCAGTCTGGTATATTGGCAGTAAGCATAGCAGCTAGTTGGTGGCGGGAATGTCCAACAAATGGTGAAGTTAGCAAGTGTTAGCAGTTTGCTGATCTGCAAATTCCTGCAAAGTGCATGTTAAATAATGTATGGCTCTATTCATGCTTGGTTTACTGAATGGGCCTTCTGGGCACAGGCTAAAGGGGGCCAGGTGTCAGGGTCTCCCAGCTCTTACCTGCAACATGTCACTCGAAGAGACATGTACTGACCAGGAAGAGACTTAAAAAGACCACAAAGAGATGCAAAGGAACTGCAAAGAGACACAAAACGACAAAAAAGAGGCAAAACCACCACAAAGTCTGTGTTTCTTGCTCTTGTGAAAGAGAGGTGGTGGGTCTTTTGCATATCTGTGCCCAGGGGCCAACTGTCTCATAATCCACCCACGGCTATATTGTTATATATGCACACCCATTTTAAATAAAGTCATGGAAATTAGGGAAAAATGTTATGGAAAAGTTCTGGAAAATCTAGAACATTCATTGGTAAAAATGTGTGGGCGCCCTGCACTAAGTTAAGTTAAAGTGTACTGCAGAGATTTGAACACCAGTGAACAGACTGTGTTTATAGAGTTTACACGTGACCTGCAGTGAAGCATTTCAGACCAGTCTACACCGCCGGACATGAGAAACCAAAGAGGATCTTAGGAATCAGGGTTAAGAATTACTTGATGGCCTAAAGCATCAAGCCGTGTATGTGTGTGTTTCTGTGTGCCTACCATCCACCCACACCATTATGCATCCTGTGTTTTACATCCCGACCATAGCGCTATCGCAGAACGCTGCAGGCTCAGAAAACACTAAATACACTCTATAGGCACTTTGTATGTGTCTCCATGCATGTTGATATATTGTTATGTAAATGATCTCCATCCTGAGAGCTACATTCCCTCCATATTGTATGGCTGTTATCCAGTTTTATGAAGTCGATATTTCATGCACATGCACAGAGTAACGTATGTTATAAATCCCCTGAAATGAGCTAAGTGCTGCTCCTGTTCAGTGCTTGACCTTAGAGTCAGTAGTGGACGACTGGGGACAGGTGATTTAGTCTGACGGGTGGTTTAATGTCAGTGAGCACCACTAAGTAAAAAATCCCTTGTAATGGAGAAGGTCACAGGTCAAAGGCCCATCCAAGCCAAATACTAAAATATTCAGGGGCTGATGTGGAAATCCACCTGAGAACACAAAGAAGAGGCTTTGCTTTCAAACCCTCAGGTACTCGGCGCACCTGTCGTCCACCAATCAGCATCGATAAGTGTAATGGGAGAACAGATGAATTCATTAGGCTCAGATTGACCTGCTATGACGAGCAATTTAGTTTCAAACACAGTTAGGCACCTGCGGGAGAGAGGAAATTAGCATTTTAAATAGGTACTATTATAGGCCAGGCCACAGTGTGTGTGTGTGTGTGTGTGTGTGTGTGTCTCTTTGTGTGCAACTACGCACACAGACATCTCCTTTCTACTCACTTCCTTGAGTAACACATCGCCGTGGTTTATGCTATCTGAAATATTGACACAACATAATGCTCCCCTCCCACGCCTCAGTGCACTTTTTATAAATAGAGCGCCAGTGCCGAACACAGCTGGAGCGCACATCTGAGAGCACTTGAATCTGACACAACACAAAGGAACCACTCTGCCCTACTCCTACATTTAGCTGGCAGGCCTTACAAAATAGTTACCAGTGTGAGCATTTAAATTACAGATGGCTTTGATATGATAGTTACCGGCAGCTTATCAGCGTTAAAGAGACGGTGCGAGAACATCACTGATTTAGTCTGTTTGAAATCAGAGCTTAAATAGATAGTGATTTAATTCATCACTTACTTACTATAAAGTTGTCTTGTCAACTATTTTGGAGGAATGTCCAATAGGGCTTTCTCACTGGCACTTCTGGTTGTGTTGAGTCAAACTATACCCTGCTGATTTGCCTTTCCATTACCAGTTTAAATGTGCCAGGGTCAAGATGGACCATCTCAGGAGGGGTGTTTGGATTTCCTAGGATAGTGAAGGCATGTCCCGCCCTATTCTTCCTCTGATTTCCACTTGTTGCCTTCTTTAATTGTGTTGGTTCGGTTTCTGCAAGAGGAGAGAGATTGGTCAGGGCCCTTTTACTTTGTGTCATCAGGACTAAATTTGTAATTTGTCCAATGCTGTCTTTTATCACCAAACATCTTCAATACTACCGACATCAGCTGCAGCCAACAGGTGAAACTAAGATGATAAACATGGTAAATATTATACCTGCTAAACATGAGTATGTTAGCATTGTCACCAGGAGAATGTTAGCATACTGATGTTATCATTTTGCTCAAAGCACAGCTGCACCTGAGTATAACCCATAGAACCATAATTTACAAAATGAACATCATGCAGTATTGAAGAAGTGTTGAAGCTTGCGATTGAGACTACAGTATGGATGTATGGGGAGAAATTGATACATTGTTGGAGGTGGGGCCCCATTTATTCCCATTAAAAATGCTCAGAGGTGCGTCAAGCCTAAAAAAGTTCAAGAGTTACCTGGATGATTGGCACTGCTTTCACACTGTGTGTCTCCACTAACAGACGTCTCTTTCCCAAGCAAAGGTCTTTTTGGGCCAAGTGGCATCATGTGACATACCTGGACATTGTAGTTCGGTTTGGCCACTACGAAAATTGGCTTCAAAGCTGAGCGCACTTCCTGGGAGCCTGACTTGGCACTTTCAAAGCCACGCTCTTGGTTTTTGGGAGCCAGCAGTGACCATATTGAAACGTGCAATATGTCATTTTCTGCCGCTAGGGGTCTCAAACCAAAACAATAACAGAAGACGGAGTTGGATGACGTCACAAAGTAGCGTGGGATCATGGGAGTTGTAGTCATACGACAGATACAGATCTGATGTTCCTCACTCCGCTCCGCAGTGGAGGCCGCTGGCTGGAGCACTGGAGCCCCGGCGCGCAGCAGTGCAGCAATACACTGGTGGAAATTATTAATATTTTAGTAACATCAGCCAGATGTTTGCTTACCTGTCTAGTAGAACACACGCGAGGTCGGTGTTGAATTGTAGTCCTAGATTTTCACAAAGCTCTCTCTTCATCTCGGAAAGGCCACACCAATATTTATCCTGGATTTAGCTCTCTTCTTATCCCGCATTCTTCTGTGATCGCTTGGTTGACCCGTACGTTTCTATTTTACCGGCTTGTTTACCGGGACAGCTTCGGTGTCAGAAGGTGCAGCAACCGTCAGTGCATAATCATGATCCATGAGTTAGCTTAGCCTAGCAACAGTGACGTTCATTCTCTGACGTCTCAGCCGGTCTGCTGCTTCTTCTTCTCCTTCATTTAATGGCTATGGTAACTGGAATTACGTTGCCATTGACATGCGACCTAATGACACGGTGCGTAACTTTGATTAATATCTCATATTGATCTGGGTTTGAAAAATTGTTGGAAACATTTCTGGTAATCAAAGTACACAACTAAACAAAATATATAATATTGGTTTAGTCGTTTTTAGACATTTTTATGTGGAAAAACTACATATTATACCTTTAAGGAAAGGATGGAGACACAGGTGGTGGTAATGACTTGTCAATCACAAGGTAACCCCGCCCTAAACCACACCCTGCTTTCTTGTCTATTTAACTCTAAATGAGACCATAATTGTCGCTGTGTTCAAGAATTGAAACTAGTGATTTAGACCAAAGTCATTAGGAGGTAATGCATCAAATGAGAAGTAGGTATTTTGTTTCAGACTTCTGTATAATCAGACTTTTTTGCAACCAGTGTAGTCGCCTCCTTCTGGCCATTAGAAAGAATGCAGGTTTAAGACACTTCTAAATTTATGTTCAGACAAGTTCGGATCATTTAAATTATTTTGTTGATGAATTCTTTAATATAAATGAATGTTTTTTTCACTCTGACATAAAATGACACTTGCTTACGCTTTTTTTAATCAGGGAAGAGGAGGTTGTGCTAACAGCCATTAGTTTGTAACTCAATACAATCATAGTGACACCATGCCACTCAGGAACTTGAGTGGGATTTCTGTCACAGTAGTTTGTGCAGCAGAAAGGTAGCAATAATTATGTTTTTACACCTCTGATTATATGACTAACATCTAATTTTATATTATTTGGCCTGATTTGTTTTGGTACCTCCAACCTGTCAGAGAGTAAGAGTGTCTGTGTGCATATATATATATATATGTGTGTGTTTTAAAGGGTGGGAGGGTGTGTGGAGGATATACGACTCGGTTCTACTTACAAGGCAATTCACTGCAGCATGCAAATACTCTCCCCTGTGATGGCTCTCACTGCGCTAAATCCATCAGCACTTTTGCCTACAGTCACGAGTTATCTCTCTCTTATCGTTCAGAGTGACAGAAAAGAACTCATCTCCTTTTTGTAACAGGCCACCGAGCCATGCTCAAAGAGTGACTTCAGATAAATGACTGAGTTTTTTTTACCTGATAGCTTAATATCTCACCTTGCAAGAGACCTCAGAGAGGGATTCTTCTGACACAGACGCTATTTATATGCATCAGCTGAAGAAGAGAGATGAACGATAATAGCAAAGGTTTTGCATATATCACCAATGTGTGCTTTTCATTTTTTCAAGGAGAGCTTACATAGTTGTTACGTCTGCTGAAAAATGTCAGCTTAATCACAGCGTGGAGTGAAAATAGCTCCTGAGAGTAAAACAAGCTTCCTTGAAAGCACTTGTTGTTGAACGTCTCATTCTGACGAGTTCTATTTTGTGACCAATCACATCAGAGGAGCAGGTCTTACGTTTATAAGAATCAGAAATATGAATCTACGAGCTGCTGTAGATATATTTGGTGTAAAAATGTGTAGTTCACAAGCTGGTGGGCAAGCATGTGATGATATTACTACACAGAGAGGGCCGACACCAGTCAGAGGCTGAGGGAAGATCAGTTTCCCACATTTAATTTGGATTTAAGAAGATTAACAAGGGGACGGACAGGTGGGAATACATTTCAGGGAACTCCATATGTCAAGGCAGTGCACAGCCTCAAATAAAAGAATCAGGCTGGGAGTGAGTAATCCTTCAGGTCTTGAAAGGTGCAGAGGTCTTTCTCATTATCCTTTGACACATGTTCACCTCTTGAACCCCAGGAAGGGAACATTTAGGGAGGATCCAGTAAATTGTTACAAACTGGTGATGAGTCATCGAGCATACATAGAATGGATAAATGTTTTTTAGTTTATTGCCTTACAAACAGAGTTGGGGAGTAACTAGTACGAGTTATGTTATTAAATTACAACATAAATGTAATCGTCTGTTGCAGTTACTAAAACCAATTTTCATACTTCTAGAGTGAATATCCAGATAAAGCACCATATTAAGAGTACAAAGACTGATCTTAGGATGTTTTCTGTCTACAGTCGTGTTGCACGGTACACAGATACTGAAAATGTATTGTAATACCTTGCCATACCCCATTTTATAAGTGCTATTACATTAAGAATGACAGTGCCGTATTTCCTATGAGTTCTTATAAGTTGTGTGACATTGCAGTGTGTGTGTGTACAGCTATCTGCGGGGATCAATATTAATGCTTGCTAAACTCATGCAGAGTGCCTCATACAGTTGTCCAGTCGGGCAAGTGAAAACTTAATGTGATGTTTAATCTGACTCTATTTGAAAATAAACTGTACTGTAATGTTGAAGCAGGGCTCTTCCAGCTGAGTTGCGTGCGCTAGTTTGTCTCCCCGTTGAGTGTTAAAGAGGGCGAAAAATCCGACATAGTGGACACAATAAAAGTTAACTCTGGGGTGGAAGACATTTCATACGACATAACTTCAAATATCTTGAACTTACTTACTAAGCTAACTGTTGTGCAGCTCCAACGAGGTCTCTGCTTTGATTGTATCTCGTTCAGAAGCTTTGTAATCCAGCCTTGAACTGCAGTGTAACGGGTATGTGTTGGACCCAGATGCAGCACTCAGGCTCAGAGCGACGCTTGGTAATGACCTTTATTTATACACAGAGTAAACAGGAACTTCAGCTGATGAAGATTATGGTTATAGTTTGATCTTCAGGCTCAAAGCTCAGACACAGTCTCTGGGTTCAGAGGTCAGGGAATGGACCGGGCCGAACATGGAAGCGGGACCAAGAACGAGGGCGTGAGTCCTTGAACCCGAAGAGTTCAGTCCGCCAGCAGGCAGAGGTAAGAAAGAAGAGCTTACTGATGCTGTGGTCGAGAAGGCGAGGGGTTCAGATCCAGCGAAGCAGCAGAGCCAACGAGGGATGAGCAGCAGGAAAGTAGAAGCCAGGTGAGAAGGGGCTGCAGCTGTGAAGGCAGGGGAGAGAAGTGGTGTGATCAGGTGGGAGTGGCTGGCAGGTAGAGTGGAAAATGTGTTACGTTTTTGCCATGGTATCATTTCAGCATTGGTTAGATGTTTAGGCAGAGGTTGTACTGAAGTCATAGTTTTGGTAGTTTGACAACACTCGTCTGCAGCAATGGTCCTGATATTTGAAATCTATTTGGGGCATGGAGAGCAGAGACTTCACTCAAGGAGGCATGTTTATTTAATGTGACCCGAACTTGGAGGAGAGTGTTAAATCAAGGGTCTCTTAATTTTCACAAGAGGTTACTGGAGCTGATTTCTTGTCTGAGTTTCCAAAAACTTCTCTGCAAACGAGGCTGAGAGGGGTTTTCATTAACGGGCATGCTGCACACACGCTGTGTCGGGCCTGTCGAGAGCTACAAGCATCTGTTCTTTCTCTCTTTCTCTCTCTTACACACACACACACACACACACACACACACACACACACAGTCATGTCAGATCGATAATGAAGCGTCTCGATGAAAAGAGGGAGGCCCATGTGGAGGAGAGGAAACAGAATTGTATCTCTTCCTCTCCTCTCCCTTTCTTCCCGTCTTTTATTCTGCTCTCTCATGTATTGATCTGAAAATGGCAGTTTTTAGCTGCAGCCTCCAGCATGATATCTGACCCTGCTTTTTTGTACAAGATCTCCCTCTTTTTCTCTCTTGGCCCTCCTCTCTTTGGTGCATTACAGAAAGTTCATCAAAGCTTGCTAATGTCACAAATAAATGTCAAGTATAGCTGTTATAACGTTAACTGATTTTACCCTGAAACATGAGCCAAATGGTTCAATGCTGTTTCCTAGTTCTTTTGAAGTCATAGAACAGGGTTTACGTCAGCGTGCTGGGGTGGGAGTGTGTGCATATCTCTTTGGGGAGGTTGTTAAAGATAGGAAAGTACAAGGTAGATAGTCGTGAGAGACAGAGTAATCTACTCTTCTCTTGGGAGGCAATAAAGATCACAGCCAAACTCGTCAGCGCACCACAGACTTGGACAGGAGAGGAGTTGCAGAGAGCTACTGAGTTTGTGCCGACGTCCTCCTGAAACAGGGAAAGAGGAAACTTTACATCGGGAGTGTTGCTCCGGTTACTCTTGTTTTCTGCAGACGTGCACACGCCGCTAACTGTGCTGTCCATTTCAGAGCCCGTCAGCTGGATCTGCTCGACTGTGTGCGGAGCTTCAGCAGTTTGTGTGCGTTTCCTCTGAGTGGGTTTCTGCTCGGCTATATTCAGTGTCTCCTGAGAGGCGTCAGACTACACCTCTAACTGAAATAGGATCAAGAGGCCATCCGTCACACAAACACGGCTACTATAACCAGCCTCGCAAAGTGCTGAGCCAGCAGTTTTTGAGAAAAGGGCATGTGAGAATCTATCCTTTATTTGTGTTGTGACAAAAATGTGAGGTAAGCATAAATGCTGTACATTTCCCTGAGGTTGAACAGGTGACCCTCGCTGGATGTTCCTGTTCATGCAGAGGGACACATTTTAATCACGAGACCTTCTGCTTCTCAGTTAGGCTCCTTCAGGTCCTGGTCCTGTACTGTTCAAACTCCTCCCCCATGTCTGAACCCTCTACTCAACAGCCATAACTTCCACAAGCACTTCTCTGTTTTAAATGAAATGGACAGACTGAAATCTTCAAGGAACACAAATGAGCTTATGCCCTTTTTTGCAGGACGGTAAATAAGTAACTGGACTGAGCAGCTGGTTAGCTTAGCTTAGCACAAAGACTGGAAACAGCTGTCCATGCTGACTCCAAAGATGAGATAATCCGTCTATCAGCGTCTCTAAAACTCACAAATGAACATGTTGTATCTTGTTTGTTTAATCCAAAGTGTCAAAATTAACTTTATAGTGTTAAGTGTCAGACTATTTCAGGCAACCAGCACAAACTACAGGAAGCTATCCCTTCACTGGACAGAGCCAGGCTTGCTATTCCCCTGTTTCCGTTTCCAGTGCTAAATGTAGTTTTATACCTGGGTTCGGGAACAAAGACCACACCTTGAACACTTCCGCCCAATAGTATTTAAGCACACCTGATTCATTCTCTTTCTCTTGGACACATTTCTCACATCCCACCCATCCAGTCCCATCTTGCCTCCTACATCTTTTCTCTGCTCCTTTCTGCACACAGGAAGCAGTTGGGGCTCTATCTGAAGCCGACATCATGAAGAGACAACTCCCCCACTCAGTCTCACTCCCAGGATCCCTCCTGTGTTCCTGCCTTTGACTCAACACGTTCATCACGTGCTCGCCAGCTACCCAGAAACCCATCCCTCACCCATTCATCCCTCATCCCCTCATCCTTCATCCCTCAACCCCTCATCTTTCATCTATTCAACCCTCAACCCTTCATCTCTCATCAATTTGACTCTCAACCCTTCATCCCTCATCCCTTCATCCCTCATCTGTCAACCCTTCATCCCTCATCCCTTCATCTCTCACCCATTTGACCCTCAACCATTCATCCCTCATCCCTCAACTCTTCATCCCTCATTCCCTCATCTTTCATCTATTCAAGCCTCAACCCTTCATCTCTCAACAATTTGACTCTCAACCCTTCATCCCTCATCCCTTCGACCCTCATCCCTTCATCCCTCATCTCTCAACCCTTCATCCCTCATCCCTTCGTCCCTCATCTATTTGGCTCTCAACCCTTCATCCCTCATCCATTTGACCCTCATCCCTTCATCCCTCATCCCTTCGACCCTCATCCCTTCATCCCTCATCTCTCAAGCCTTCACCCCTCATCCCTTCATCCCTCATCTATTTGACTCTCAACCCTTCATCCCTCATCCCTTCATCCCTCATCCCTTCGACCCTCATCTATTTGACCCACATCCCTTCATCCCTCATCTCTCAACCAATCGACCCTCAACCCTTCATCCCTCATCCCCTCATCTATTCAACCCTCATCCCTTCGTCCCTCATCAATTCAACTCTCAACCCTTCATCCCCCCATCCACATCCTTTCATTTTCTAATCCCACTATCCTCACCCCTTCACGCTTTCCTCAGAACCCATAATCGATCATATGCAATAAATCATTCAAAATCTTTATCTCATTGGTGTGGTCTTTGTTAGCGAAGCTAAGCTAACCAGCTGGATGTATCTTGTTATCATGTTACTGTACAAACTTCAGAATGGGATCAATCTAACTCTTGGTAAGTGAGCGAAAATGTCCAACTAATACTTTAACCATTTCCATTTGTGATCTCTTGTTGATCTCAGGCTGTTCTCATCTCATGTTTGTATGTTTTCCAACAAATAGTGATGCACCGATATTTGTACATATCCAGTGTCAACATGGCCCAATAATTTGTGTTTAAGGCTGTGATCATATGACCAATGCACTGAGGGGAGTAAAAAAGTCAGTGGCCCCGAGCTGTCCCCCTAAGGGCCTGTGTCCCCGTAGTGTTTTTCTTCAGGAGAGAAGCAGTGGCAGGAGCACTTCATCCGAGCGCTTTATAAAAAATGCTCCCAGGGCTTTTTTTTAATGATGTGTTCCACATGTTTATATGACATCAATATCTTGACACTGATGTTAGTTAGATAACTAATGCAATGCTGCATTAAGAGAGGGTTGACTACGCCAGCAACATCCAGTGTCTTCAGAGATTTTAAACTTAAAGCACTCAGGGCAGCTGCTCAAAAAAGCCGGAGTGCTCTGGAAAAAGACGTTGGGTGCAACACTTTTTTTCTAGGCGGCCGAATGCACACACATATACTCTCTCATCATTGGGAACAAGTGATAAAAGATGCTGGTGCTGAGAAAAAAAATACTAGGTGGACACAGGCCCCAAGGAGGCAGGTTGGCACAGTGAATTGGTCACAAAACACTGGACTTTTCCCAGGAGATTAATGTGAACTTTGAGTTGTGTTGAGGTATGTTGTCATAATGTTTCTGTTCCCTAAACCTAACCACAGTAACTTAACCTTATTTAGGTAACTTTTTAAGGATGTAAAGGAGGTCATTTGTGGGTTTAAATGTATGTATGTTGGCCCTTATAGACGCCGGCCTCACAGCCTGTTCCCCAACCCTCAACTCACCTATACCTCTTCTCCACCAATATGGAACAGGTATGTTCTGGTTCCTCATTACTTAAACCGTTTGCAGCATTTTGTCCATTTTGAAAAGTTGGTTCCCAGCTGGATTAAAAAAAGGAGGTTGAAGTGCAAACTGTGATCAGTGAGTGTGTCCTATTCTACTGATTGGAAAGAGAGGATGCAGCAGTCTACTACATCTGTCTTGTGTCCCTTATTGTTCTGTGGATAAAAACAAATATCTGTAATGACAAAACAAAATCTTACAGGTAATCCATGCAATGTACCGTCTTGTTACTGCTGTTCACTGCTGTTGTGCACTGTGCAACGCTGATTACACTGATTTTGCTCACAACTTGTGGAAGCATGGGCTGGTTCCTTAGATAGCACCAAGGCTCCAAGAACCAGTTCAAGAACCAGAGCTAATGGTGGAAAAGGGTTTGAAGAGGATGAACTGATGTCCACATGTGGACATGGTTGTGGAAGTGATGATACCAGGATGCCTCAGATGGTAAGTGTGCCAAATCAGATGACCTTTGTTGGATGTACTTCACCTTTTAATGCAGAGTCCCTCGGCATCCAGGGCTTGCTCTTCATGATGAGACCCCATATTGTAGCTGTTTCCAGACCCTCTCCTCCACAGCGGGACTCCTTCTCCTCACTCCCTCACACTCTAACACACACATGCCTGAAAATAATACACTTTGTATTCATGGAGAGACCTACTTATTGATGACTTCCCAGAGTTTGTTTGTGTGTGTCTTTGGAGCGTCTCAGTCTCTGTCAAAACAGGACTCAGAAAATAGTTTATTATGTTGATCTACATTCCAAAAGGAGCTCAATTACTTGTCTCAGCTAATGTTTTAATTTGACACCTCAGTGCTGCAGCAGAATGAAAATTATGACACTTGACTAAGAGAAAAAGAGAGAGCAGAGAGGAGGAGAGGAAATAAAAGACATGATGAGACCTCATTAAGGCTACAACGAAGCGAGCGCGTGCACGTGCACGCTCATGTGCCGGTGTGTGCATGGCAGCCAGCATGATCTAGTCGTTTCTGTGCGGTTTTGTCTGTGTGTGTATCTGCGTCAGTGTGTGTGTGTATGTGTGTGTCAGTCAGAGCAGATCTGGGAAGCCCCTGGGAGGGTTAAGTAGGGAAACAGCAGAGATTGAGGTGGGGAATTCTCATCAAAAACGTCCAAATCAGGAAAGGTGTCGACAAGAGCCACCCTGCAAGGGGACAGAGGGGAACAGAGGCGTTGGAGGAGTGTGTATGCATGTGTGTGTGGTTGTGGGGTGGTTCAGTTGAAAGAAAGACTTGTCAAATATCTGCAACAATGGTGAAGAGGAGGGTAAAATACAAAAGCAGGAGGAGCTATGGGAGTTACTTTAGATTACTAAGGTTAGCAGTTTATGTGGAGGGGGGTGTATTTACGTAGATATGCGTCACGATGTGGGGGCTCCGTCTCAGGGGTGAGGTCGTGTTGAGAGGGGTGAGGTGCTGGTGATGGGGGGGAGGTGGTGGGTCCTTGGGGGCAGTCCTGTGGTAATGAGCTGTTACTCTCAGAGGATGACGAGCTCTATTAAAGGAGTGCTGAGCTGCTATTCTGAGGTTTAATCTGAGGCTGGTTCACCTTCTCATGCCGCTCAGCACAGATACACGCTCGTCCTTTGACAACCTGCTGAATGTAAAAAGGAAGCGAGCATTGAGATCCTTTTGTTTCAGGTAAGAGAATCAGATCTAGAAAACAAATCTAGTGGAAAATGTTCCAGCTGTGTGTCAGATCTGAGCTCAGCCTGACGCTCAAACGGAGGATGACGATCACTGTGACACAATTTTGTCTGCGTCAAATGTGATTTCTCTGTTTCCTTCACAAGTGTTTGTTCCTCTGTTCCTATTCTCTCACTGTCATCCTCCTGATGATGTGTTGAGGTGTGGGAATCCTGTTTTATAGGACTTCTAAATAACCTCACAGGCAGCATGCCAGTTCTGCCCATCGCCTGTTTCTCTACAAGTTCAAAGGTTCAGCCCTGGAGGGAGATTCGCCGTCAGACGGCCAGTCAGCAGGTCGGCAGGTCGAGGTCAGAAAGCCAAACGTCTGCTGGGGACATTTGTCCATCATTTTCAGTCGAGCCCGGGGCACAAACAGTACTGTGTCTTTTTCCAACATGATTCACTTGTCAGTGCTTCCTATGAGACTGCAGATTTGTCTGCCACTGTTCAGCGACGAGCTGAAATGATTTGCAAAAAGTTCTTGTTTTGTTGGTCTTGGCAGAGAGTGTGGATATTTATAAAAGAAAAATTAAGCCTGGCCTTTATTTGGTGCGTGTCAGAGGTACAACCAAGTCATTGTTTTGCAAGTCAAAAATATGTCTCAAGTCTAAGCACTCATGTCCCAAGTTGAGTCCTTATACAAGACATGCAAGTCCCAAGTCCTAAACAAATCATAATATGCTTTTCAACAAATGTAATGGCATTTCAACAACAGAGTAATAATAGGCTATATTAAATTTACAAAAACCACGACTTCTATTTAGAATTTGTATTTATTTATTACAACACTGCAATTAGTTTTTTGTTGACCAGCTGCAGTTTAATCCATCTTTGGAGTCATTATTTCCAACTGGCACGCACTGCCATAACGTTTGTACTTCAAGGTTTTCTCCTGGATGCTGTCAGACTGTCAAACAAAGTGGATCTGTGGAATTAAGCGGCGACTTGCTGGGAATAAGTAACGCTAACATTAGTTAATTCAGAAAAAGAAGGGAAATCAGGTGATATTTTCTTTAAAAAAAACAAAACATTTTCATCTTTGGGTTTTGTGAAGGTATCAGATATTTTCACGTCACAAGGCTCTCAGAGTGAAGTCGCATGTCATTGGTGTTGAATTCCAAGTTGAGCCGCAAGTCTTTTTTGATTTTTTAAAGTCTAAAGTCACCAAATACGTGACTGGAGTCTGACTGGAGTTCAAGTCTTGTGACTCGAGTCTATGTGTTAATTTTGAAATTTGGAGTTGCATTCTGATGTACGACTTGTTTTAATGTCTGTTGTATTAATCATTTTTAAAACAGTGCGATTCTACTTATGACTGGACAAAAACAACATAACCACTGGCCAATGAGCGAACTGGGAGGCGGAATTTGAATTAAATTAAAAAACGTGCTGTTTATGCAGAAGATTTGCTCTGTTACCATGGAAACATTTGAAAAACAAAAAACAGTTTTCTTCAAGAATTCAATGTAACACAGGGTTATTAACTGATACACAAAAGACAATTTTGGGGGTAAGTATTCCTTTAAATATATCTCTTGCAAGTTCTCAACTTTATGAATACTAACATTATAAATAAAAAAATCAACAAATAAAATACAGTGCATTCTTTACTTGAGTTGGCAAAAATGAAATTGTCATTATTTTTACATTTAAAAGAAATATTTTTATTTTCTTGATTTTAGGGACCGTAGTGTCAGAACTGTTTGAAGAATGCTTCTGTGGTAAACTTAAACCTACCAGTATTAGAATGACCAGGCAGATTTCTCATGAGAATATGAACATGAAGACTTGATTTAAAAAAAAAAACAACAACAACAAGTTTCTACTTTCTAACCTCAACAAATATGCTGCACAATATAATCGTCAATGTAATTCGTTTTTAATTTTCCCATGTTATTAAGTTATTAATTACTGGGCAACCTGCAACCTGTTTATCACATTTTCCAACCTACAACTCCAGTCCGGTCCAGTTTGAAAAATATAAAAGTTTACTGAGGTGATTTTTTTTTTCCTGGAAATATATTTGAGTTGTGATCATCCATTTAGCCAGTGAAACTGTGGAGTCATTTTCTGTTGCTGCTGACGCTTCTGCAGCCTGAATCGGTTGGATGAACTGCATCAAATGAATTTCCAGACAGGCCGAGACGGACAGCCACACTCTAAGTCAATTTTATGTCTGAATAGGAAGGCTTAACCTTGTAGTAGAAAACACAAAATACAAGATTTGCTCAAACAACAGGCCACATGATTTTGCATCCTTGCTATATTCTAAACCTTGTTACAAATGGTAAACGAAGAGAATTTTAGCCGACTGAAACGGTTCCTTGTCCTTGTTTTTCTGCCTCAGTGTGTCAGTGTGACCTGGTGACACACTGAGCTGTCAGGATCGATTGAGGCTCCTTGGAGCTGGCAGCAGAGACCAGGCCTGGCATTCTGGCATCGGCGTGCCATGTCTGGTCTACCATCCCTCCTGAGAAAGCCCACAGCCACAGTGACGCACTGCTCACCAAGTGGGGCTGCAGCACACGCTGCACGAACACACTTTACCTCCTTTAAATCTGCACAAACACACATTTTTTACACCATTAGCTGGGCTGCCATGCTGAACCCTCTCACCTACGGTACACTGATAAACTCTCCTCCTGTGTGTCACTCTTTCTACCACCCTCAGCTGTGTTTTTTTTTTCCTCTCTCCACATTAAGTGCCAAGTGAAGACGGCTCCACTGCAGTATCTGACCCATCCTGGCAGAGGTGAGGTTGGATAATAAAACCGCTGTTCCTGCCAAAAAGACGAGAGGAGATAAGGGAGGGAGGTAAGGAGAGCAATAGACAAGACAAATAAGGAGAGAGAGGCAGAGTGGGATACAAAATAAAAGCCAACAGGAGAGGGAAGAAACGCTGGAGCCACGGAGGAGGTGGAAAGAACTGAAAAAGGGAATTAGAAAGGTTGTGAGATAGAAGAAGACACTAATAGACATGAAGGGGGGAAGAAGAAGAAGTGTAGCTCAGGGTTGACAGGTTTGAGTAAGGTCGCAGGTGCAGCAGCATTATGTAGCTCTCCTTTCTTTCCCTCCCGCCCCTGCATCCCTCCATCCCATTTTGAGTGCCAGGGCGTTGGTGCAGAGGCTAAATCAATCACCTCTCTGCCCTCCTTCCCCTCCGTCCCTCCATCCACACATTGTGCTGATGTAGGAGGTGGGCTTTTTCCACACCACTGTATAGGACATGGGACACAGTGAGGACCCAAAGAACACACACATTTTTAGAAAGAGGGAAGCCACAGTCATTGGTTAAACATCAGTCTATCGTTTTAATAATAGTAAAAGATAAAATGTTACTTAATATAAGTTACTGCAGTTTTAAATAGCCAGAACCGCCAGTCATACAGAAGCAAGTTCTGTGTAGATTCATACAATAATAGTCAGTGATCAATATGTGTGTGTGTGTGTGTGTGTGTGTGTGTGTGTGTAGAAGCGTGTAAAGCCAAAGATGAGAGACTGGAAAAAAGAGAGTTACCGTAAGTCAGACAACCAAGATGATAGGCCGGTGAGTGTTACCAGGCTGTGTGTGTGTGTGTGTGTGTGTGTGTGTGTGTGTGTTCTTGTACTTGCTACATAGTGAGGACCACCATTTTCAACCGACAGAGTGAGGACATGTTTGGAAAGTGAGTACATTTTGTCTGGTCCTCACTCTTTCAAAGGCCTGTTTAAGGGTTAAGACTTGGTTTAAGGTTCAGGTTGAAATTAGGTGTAGGTTGGGGTTAGGGTAACTGGTTAGGGAATTCGTTTAGTAAATGAGGGTTCTCACAAAGATAGAAGTACATGGACGTGTGCATGTGTGTGTGTGTGTGTGTGTGTCTGTGTGTGTGTGTGTGTGTGTGTGTGCCCTGTATAATATAGGTCAGAAACCCTCAGGTGCGTTGCTGCTCAGAGTGTTGTGTGGTAGTGGTGGGTTTCTAATGTAAAGAAAGTGTGTCATGTTCACGTAATTGTGAAACATCTGCCTGTAGCCCTCTCGTGACCTCTGCTAGTCACAATCTGGGCATGCTGAAAGAGGCGCTTGCTATCACTTTTCACACCTGATTCTGTTTTTTAATTAATTAATTAAAACCACCCGTGTCCACAGTGTAAAGCATGGACAAAAACTAAGACTAAGTCCTGGCTCGTTTGCAGAAATGTGTAGCTATTAAATAGAGAATTATATAAACACTGTCAAGTTTTAATCATACTATGCTGACTTTTCTAGCATGGACATCTAGTCTGACAATTATTATTTTCTCCTTTTAGTACAGCTACTTACTGTTTCACACACAGTCCACTCTACTGAAAGAAATGTCTCTTTTGAGTAAAGCTCCTCATTAACTTTGAGCACTTTTCTATCAGAGGATGACTAATGTTAAGAGCAAATTCCAGTATGTGTTAACCTTGGTCTTATTCTCATTTTCATGACCATTCTGACTCATGCTAACTTTGCACTGGTAAGTTACTATTAGCTTAGTACATCCCACGGGGGGCTCTGTTACTGACATATTCATGTCAATAACAGCCCCTCCTTAAAAAGTCCTAAGGAACAAAAAACTGAAGGAATAGCTTAAACAAAAGAAACCATCGTCATACATTTTAAGTGAGTTTTTCTATCCCCTTAGTTCAACTATAGGACTTCAAATGGGCTGAGTACTCTGTGCAATATTGACCCTTCAACTCTGTGGGGAGAAACAGTAACACATATATATATATATAAGATACCTGATACATATTCAGGCCCAGAGATACCCTGGAAATCCAGAGTTCTCGCGAGAGCACAATTTGAATTTGCTCAGCGAGTCACTCTGGCAATCAGTAATGATGCTCATTACCGTTGGAGCTGAGCTGCACCAATCACATCAGTGTATCTGATATAGGCGGGCCAGAGGCGAGCTAAACACATGACGACAGCGCTGCAACGACAAAGTCCAGAATCAGTCAGTAAACATTGCAAGATGGCTACGGATGAACACCAGCTGTTTGAAACGGCTTTGGCCGCTGCAATGAATGAGTTAGACTTGGCTTTTCCTCTAAAAGAGGAACAGAAGACGGCGCTTGAGTCTTTCCTTTGTAAGAAGGACGTTTTTGCTGTTTTGCTGACCGGATACGGCAAGAGTCTAATCTACCAGCTAGCTCCGTTGGTAGCTAAGCATTAAGTATTGTTCTGATTGGTCGTAGTATTATCCAATTCTGTGCAATGATATTTTCAAATGCATGCTTGGTGCCGCCCCTCGAGTTGTGCCATTTTCATTACTCATAGCCAGACCCTAAATCTTTCTAGCTTTGGGTCTGGATTTCCAGGCTAGCCCAGAGACCCATTGTGCCATCATCCACCTGTAGTACCTCCTCATGTAGCTACTTAAGCTACAGCTTGTGTTTACTGTCATTGGAGACCAGTATTTTGAGTTGATTCATGGGAAATTCATGTTCATGTGTAAAGCTTTAAGAGATTTGTGCTGCTTCCTTTGATATATGTGGCCACTATTATGAGAAAAATACCCCCAAAACACCAGAATTTTTCTCGAAGGGGGTTTTCACATCAGGGATTAGGGCCAGACTCAGATCAATGCTGCAGTGCAGTTCATATCTACTTGGGTACGTAAAAACTAGCTGGACCATAACACAGAACTGGCCTGCTATTGTAGTCTGCAAGGTATGTCATGACACTGCCTGTCTCCTCTGAACAGAAGTGTAGGTATCTTTTCAACATTGGAGAATGATTTGGGGTCCTTTTTTAAGTGTGAAACACTTAATTTCCTGCATTCTGGTGATTTTTATGCACCACTTTGTGCATTGTCTGCATTAATTCATGGTGCAAATATCTTCAATTTGTCAAAGTTAAAGTCCTGCCACTTTCACGTTGTTAAGCGCACAGCAGCACACCCCAATCTCTGAATTCTCTAAGCTGACCTGCTGTGGGTGATAAAGTAGGAAAGCAGGCAAGGTCGCTCTGGACATTGTCTCCAAAATATAGAACAATAGTGGGCATAATGATTCCACTGTATGTGCTTAGGATCTTGCACTTGGTGAGCTTTTCTACACTGTAGCAACAACATGTCTCGTACATGATGACAAGTGTACGGGACAATATTACTAAGTGGCAGGGGGGCAATAATACTTGGGCATGGTATGAAACAATTGTCCCTAAAATGAAAACACCCTAGGTCTCACAAATCCTTTTTATAATGGCCCATCTACTGATTGTGTTGTCCTTAATGGTACAACCATCAAGTGAGTCCCTGCTCTTCTCTTCTCAGGCTCCTCTTAACGGCATTCAAGGGCAAGCAAGCAGAGGGAATCCTGCTGACAGCCACACTCTCCTCTGCTCCCACACAATGTCATCTACAGAAAGGCTTTCATGCTAGAAAGTGTGTATGTGTGTGTTTTGTGTGTGTGTGTGTGTGTGTGTATGAGCACTCAAAGTGGGGTCACGCTGAAAGTGATGCATAAACAGTTGTTGAGTTTTGACTCTTCACCTCTCCTGATTCTATTTGAATATTCCACACATGTGATGTTCACCTCTTAAGAGAATTGAGACGAGAGCGTGATCTCTATAACAACTTTGTCCCACTGCAGCTGCGCCGTTCACGGCGAGTACGGACGATGTGAAGGAGAATCCACAGATAGGAACTGGTTCAAAAAGAAAAGATCCTCAAAGAAGAAAATGCTCATCTTTACCCCCGGAAGGCTGTTTTGTGCTGCGTGTGTGTGCATGTGTGTGTGCAATGATGGGATGTATTATTGACTTATTGCATTAGATGGTCTCTGTGCTTCATGCTCACGCTCTAACATCACCCTCAGAGAAATAGCGGGATCAGAGCGAGCACACAAATTCAAGTACACACCCACACACACTCTCAAACACACAGTAATGGTTGTGTGAACATAAATGTTTTGTCTCGTAGCATTGCTCTTGTGCTTCTGGGGTTTTGTGTTCTTAGTAGTATACACTTGCCATTCCTGTCTGTCTGTCTGTGTGTGTCCACCTGTCTGTCTGCTGTCCTCCCTGTCTCTCTCAAAGGGAAGCCGCAGAAAGCCGTAACATCCAGCAGGCAGAGTTTCGAGGGCCGTGTGAAGGATTAGAGCCTGCTCTCTGCCAGTGGAGTGGCTGAGCAGTTGGCAGCGCAACTGAAATGAAGGGAAGGGAAGGGGGGAGTGGAAAGACAGAGAAAGTGGAAGGGTGGAGTGCTGTGAGCCAAGCAGGTGGGAGCGGGGTGTGAGGACAGATAAAGAGAGGAGAGCAAAGTTGTCAGGCAAGAGAGGGGAGTGAAAACATTCACGTGTGCATCCATTGAAGTCCTCCGAGAGCCCCTGCTTCCTTCCCTAAGCCCCTGACCCTATCCCAATGCCCACTGTGTGTGTGTGTGTGTGTGTGTGTGTGTGTGTGTGTGTGTGTGTGTGTGTGTGTGCGCGCGCGCGCGCGCGTGCGTGAGTGACCAAGAGAGAGAATCTCAGCTTCTCTGAGATTGCTCTTACCGTCCTCAGAGTGGAGGTTATCTGTGAAACTGAGCCTCAATAGGCTACTGCAGCAAAATGCACACACACTCATTCACTTACCCCGCATACACACACAGTAGGGACTGAGTATCATTATCAAAGGACACCACTTAAAGTCATAATCTGTAAAGTCCAACTGAAATTAAATTGCTTTTTTTTTGTCTAGCATACATATCGGCTCAATAAATCACATGTCCTGTGTTCTCCTTGAGAAACAATAATCAGAAACTAAAGGGAATGCTTTAAATTTCCTGGTTTCATGATGGTACCCTCAAGTTTAGCATTAATTTGATAGAATACCATCATGTGTCTGTTTACTTACATGGAGTCCTTATTTCCATACAGCCATTAACATCAGCATTTTAACACAGACAGAGCAGATGGCCACACTGAGCCAGCAGCCTGGTTTTACTTTCACATCAGGGACCAGGGCCAGGATCTGAATGCACTTGACCCCAAAGTTCGGTTCTGAGATTAGTGGGTACAATAGCCGGACTCTGATCAACACACAGTCCACTTAAAAAGGTGGTTTTGAGTGCAGTTGATGTCTACTTGGGTACTCACGTCCTTGCAGTCAGCAATGCAAAGGTATTCATGACACTGCCTGTCACCTCTGAACAAAGGTGTAAGTATCATATCAACACTGACGGGGACACAGATGAATAAGGGAATGATTTGTGGGTCCTTTTTGAGTGTAAATCAGATACTTTTCTGCATTCTGGTGATTTTTTTATGCACCAATTTCTGCATTTTCTGCACCTATTCATAGTGTGACAGTCTTACTCCCAGAGCAGCAAAAAACGTTGCTTGGTCCGTGGCCGTCTGCATCAGATAAGGACGCACAATGCGACTCTTTGCATCTGAGATGCACAGGGTTTTTAACCAACTCCAATGTGAACCAATCTGCGCCACTGTTAGACAACTGGAGCAATGGGTGTAGTATACAAGCAACTAATCCAGAGGGGTCCAACAAGCACAGGACTTTGACCCAGGAGACTGGTGTTTGTGTCTTTTGTGAAACTTACTGTCAGCACTGAGTTTTTTTGTTACAAGAGTCATTAGTACTAAATCAACTGATGTGACCACAACCACAATGTTTTCCTTGTCCTAACCAGATGGTTTTGCTGCCTGACTGCCGGCACAGTACATCAAGATTTACGCCCTTAGAGCTGTTACAGTAACTTCTGCCTAGGTGTCAAAATATGACGAGAAGGGATGCGATAATGTTGGAGCCAGACAGCAGCCTGCTACACAAGACAATCTACACAGACTTTGAACAACAACCCAAGTTAGCAGTGTCGGACCGTGGAGCAGGCAGTATAGGAGAAAGCTACGGGCACCATCATACAGTAGGGGGTGCTCCAAATGGGGGAGGAAAGAAAATCAAAATTTTATTATTTTTTACCAATACTACAATTATTTTGAAATATCACATAAGGCCACAACAACATAACTACACAGCAAGGCTTTGCAAAGTCTTGTATCTTAGCTTGTTAAACCAGCCATCAAACAAACACTCATCAGGTAGAAGTGCATTGCAAATGTCAGTTTGCAGGCTAGATAACTAATTCGCTGCCCAACTGCAGCCATTAAACAACATGTAAATGCTGTAAATGTGGTGCAATCCACACTCTTTAATAGCACTGACAACATCCTGACTGCGCATGACATGTAGGCCACGGGGTAAATTTTTTAATGTTCCCCTGCTGGGGTTCAGCCAGCCAGCTGCTGTCAATCAAACACAGACGCCAGTGTGTTCCTCCAGATGGCTGAGATGAGAAGGAGTATCTCTGATATTTCCCCAAAGACCCTTTATCTTCTTTCTAATAATCAAAAACTATTAGTAATAATAGACATAAGACATTCAGACTACAGACAGGGACATTTAAACGTGATTTCAGTTGGACTTTAAGATTTTTGTCCTGATTGATATAATTCATTGTTACAGACTAAGATATCTACAGCAAACACTCCTTGAATAGTTTCTCTGTCAGAAATAAAACAAAAGAGCAACTGCTGTATCTGTTTACAGTGCAGCCAAACAAACTCACGTTGTTTTAATAAGGAAGTCGGTCAACAATGATTGCCACCTTCACAATAAAAGCCACCCCATGTTTCAACAGTTTTTAATGTGAACTAGCAGCAGTAGGAAATATTCAGTTAGCATTAGCAGTAACTTAAATACAGCTCTGATATGGTGTCAGGAGAGTGAACAGTAAACGGTGAGGCTGTTATCAATGAGATAAAATAGCGCTGGATTACATGCATGCATCATTTTCCTGTGAATCTCTTGTGCTTAGGTAGGCAATCTGAATGGCGGACTCCGCCACTAACAATGAAAACAGCCATGTAGAAATTTAATTACAGAGTATGAATATGTTGAATAGTTTTTGCTGATAAAATGCTCACCATAAACGGTATCAAAAATGAGGTTTGATTTCATGAAAATCTTAACGATTATGACTTAAAGGAGATGAACTGAGCCTACAGATACGGTTAACACCCTGAATGAATGCACTTGATGCAAGACTCATTATAAGCACTTATGTATGTGTAAAAGCAGACGTGTTTTGAGACAGGTAAAAGATTTTCAGTACTTGTGGTATAAAAATTTCTTACAATATTTAACTGTGTAGTTTTTATTCACGTAAGAATTCCTGTTCTATTGCAGCACAAGAATTCAAGTCACTCTCTCAGTATTAACAAGTAAAGTCTTAGAAAACTACTT
This sequence comes from Epinephelus cyanopodus, assembly GCA_026686955.1. Taxonomy (NCBI): domain Eukaryota; kingdom Metazoa; phylum Chordata; class Actinopteri; order Perciformes; family Serranidae; genus Epinephelus; species Epinephelus cyanopodus. Next base: position 2,684,659 of record CM048920.1, read on the forward strand.
CTCATCCATTCTTCATCCTTATTCTCTTTATTGCTTATGATTCATGATGTACAAAACTAAAGAAAACTCTAAAAGAAACGACAAAGTAAAGACATAATTTACTGTACATCAGCAGGTTTATCGGAATCTGTACCACCATCAGAAATCACATATTGGACGAACACACACACACACACACACACACACACACACACACACACTCATTCACACTAAAACACACATACAGTGAGGACTGTTCAGTCTCTGCAGTTCTGTCGCCTTTAAGGACATCTGCAATCTGCAGCTCTAACAGCGCGCCAACACAACACCTCTGATCTGGAATCAGCAGGCTAATGATGTTTTTTCCTTTGCGTAATAATGTACAAATGTACCAGACTCTCTCTCTCGCTTTCTCTCTCACACACACACACACGCACACACACGTGTCAAGAGATGACAAGAGGAGGGGAGAAGTTACAAAGCAACCCCTCCCTCTTATTCATCACTTGCTTGCGCCAGCCACATCCAGAACACCGCCCCGGGCAATGATTTTCTGAGCAACAACACGTCGATTTCTTTGAACTCGTCAGCCACAAAACGCTGCACTTTTCTCCAGCGGGCGCGTTTAATAGCTGCAGTGACTCCTCCAAACAAATTCGCACCACATCTTATGCAAATGTCCCTTCTCACTGCCAAACATATGTAGCTGATGTATATACTCTGAGTCCAGGCACTGGTAATATCTCTGCATACAACGTTTCACAGATGATTACACCAACGACACCTCCTACTTGTGTGCGCACAAACACACACGTGCACACGCACAAACACACAAGTCCTCTACCTCTTAGATCAGTGATATTTTTATCTGTCCTGTGTTTCGTCCTGCCATGGGTTAACACCAGAATAGCGCCCCACAAACACACAAACACGCACACACACACACACACGCTCCTCTCATGCTTTTTGCACACCGACTAACTCCCCTGTCCTCTGACCTGCTGCTGGTAAAGGACTGACATTTTCAGTCTGCTAAACAGCTCTATATTTGTCGGCGGCGTAAAACTGACATTCAGCCGAGCAAAATAGCTGCTCTTTCCAAACAGGAAGCACTGTGTTTAAGGATATGTTTCAGGTATGTAGCTGTGAGGTCACGCTCTTGTAGGTCAGGTGTCTTTTTATGAATGTGACGTAACGTAAGAAAGATTGACACCAGCAATCTGCAGGTCATTTAAAGCCTGTACGCCTCTAAGCTTCCCCTTGAACAAATGATCTGATAATGACAGCCTGAAGATTTAACAGATAAATCACAGGTCCAGGTGTGTGTGTGTGTGTGTGTGTGTGTGTGTGTGTGTGTTTGAGTGTGTGTGCCTGCATTGTGTGAAAGCTGATGACAGTGTCAGATTGGGGATGGAGGGGCGGATGAGAGGATGTAGTGATGCATGGTAAGAGAGACCAAAACAGGAGTGTTAATGTTCTCAGGCCTGCGGCTCTGACTTTAGCTGTGCCCTTGAGATTTATCGTGCATGTGGGTGAGTGTGTGTGTGTGTGTGAGATAGAGAGGGATTCTATGATTGAGTGACGTGTGTGAGTGTGTGTGTGTCAGTGATGATGTGCTTCAGCGGGCTCCTGTGTGACAGATTTTGATTACAAATTACCCTCCTATAGTGAAAAAAAAAAGCTGTTGGTCTCTCATCTGCATCCACATATAGATATACTGTCATGATCATAAACCAAGCTGGAAATAACCATAAACATGCACGCATATACGCACAAACACTCACACTGACACACTCTGCCAAGCCCTCTGGAGAGTTATCATTTAACCATGCCCATTCATGCGGGGCATTTGGAGCCATTCAGCTCAGAAAATGAATAAAAGCCCGACTATCAATCAGTCTTTCAATACAGCTGCTAAGTACATCAATCAAGATGAATTCCCGCTTCTGACGGTGACCCCGCTCTTTCTCCACCCCACCTCTATCCGCAGCTTGTCGTTTATCATCTCTAACCGCCCATCCGACGGACGGGGCGGAAGTGGAGCAGGATGGAGGAGGAAGGGTTTTGGATCGGTCTGGGCTTGTGAATCACTCACAGAGATGCTCTGCGAACGCTCTGCCCCTCTTAAACACACACAACATACAGTCACGCATACATGAACACACACACATTACTCCAGAGGCCCACTTCCACACTGACAGCTGGGCTATAGACTGCGGCCTGTATGTGCTCAACTGTAACATGAGGTCAATCAAGCGAGGCTCCCAGTCACATAGTGTAGAGTCATCGTTAGCTACACGACTGACTCGATCACCCTGATGCCGTCTTCGTGTGCAGAACCTGCCCCACTTCTACAGCTACAGCAGTTTGGAGACTGGATGAGAAACTACCGCAGCACAGGAAAGCATATACACACAGAAACATGAAACACATGTACAGTACACGCAAGATATGATACAGTCACATAGTGTCGCTATAGGTAGAGTTCTGCTGCCCGTCTTTACAGGCGAATGAGCTTTAAAAGGAAGTTAACACCAGGCTGAATAGCAGTGTGTCACTGCCCTCGCTGGTCTCAGGTCTGCTTCACCTCTGACCACTAAAATAAGTGTTTCTGTCCACCTGTCTATTTGTGCATTTTCAATTCTAAACGAAAGCCTGAGTGAAACTTTGGGAGAAAATGTCAAAATATCACACACAAAAAAGATATGGAATGCAATGAATACAAATTTAGTGAATAAATCACAAAGTGTGTGAAGCATGTGACTTCAACGTTCACTGCAGCTTCGACTCCAATGAAGAGACAAAAAGGCAAAAGCATCAGATTGGTGTGTACTGATGAGGAGACTTTAACGTTCCTCACATTAGTACAAGAAACAAACATATTTCCATCACGTTTTCCATCATTTAAAATTCAGCTGGCACTCTGTAAATTGCATCAACTTGTTTCCCCCAACTTGTTTTGCAAGGCTTCTTCACTGGAGAATTTGTGCAACCAACTGTTTTTCTTGGTGCACCCAACATAACAAGTAGTGGAGGGAAATGTGCATTCATTAGCATTTTCTTTTGCTGATTTCCCAACCCGATCTCACTCCCAGCTCATCAAACACTAAAGCTTGGTCAGTGTCCCTCAGCGTCAGATACAGAGGCACCGAGCCACCCTTAAGCAGGGTATGAGACGCACCGGTTGGCGGCACTTTATGATGCTCCAAGCAACCGCTGTAGTATTAAGACTGAGAAAGTCTGCATAAGGCAGGTGGGAGAGGAGGTGTACGGGTCAAACAAACTTCAGACTTTTGTGTCCCGTGTGAAACCAAAAGTCAGTGTAATGATGTAGTGCGCTGTTAAGGCCCTGACACACCAAGCCGATGGTCGGCCGTCGACCAAAGTCGGGCCGTTGGTGAGCGTCTGTCACCCTAGTTTTTGCGGTGTGTCCCACACCATCGGCACTTCGGCATCGGCAGCTTTTCGGCCGATTGAGCATGTTGAATTGTTTGAATCCAAACGGAGAGCCGGAGCTAGCTGGGAGCGGCTAGCATGAGTGTTAGCCGCAGCATGACAGAGGGACGCACAGCCAGTTAGCCTCCGCTAGTCTCTGAGCTAGCCCCGGCTCTCCGTTTGGATCCAACCGGAGCACCGAGCCTGGTTTGTTATTCAGGTTAAAGTGAGAAGAAGCAGCGGGTTTATCGGGCAGCTGAGTGAAGTGGAGCCTGTGGAGGAAACACTGGGACCGTCTGGATGTAATAGTCCGTGGAGGTGCTGCGGTGCTCGGCTGCACAGATAGGAAACCCCTCGGCTGACAGGATGTACCACTCTCTCACTCCGCTCTCTCTCACGCAGGCGCAGAACGTACGTGCTACTTGGCCGTCGGATGTAGCCCGTGTAGTGTGTTCAAATGCAACTGACACAGGGCGACGCGACGTAGACGACGCAACAGTTGGCTTTCGTCGCCGCTAGTTCTTTCATGTCAGTTTGGTGTGTCCGCACCTTTAAGTGTAGCATACTATGTGAGGGATGTATGTCATGTGATTTTTTTTCCCCCCAAACCGAACCACATACTTTTGTTGCCTAAACCTAAGTAAGTGAACCTAAAAAGGTTATTACCTACCTTCTACGTTTATTTTGAAAGGAAACAATGCATGTAACCAGCGGAAGTTGGCACGCCATCCCTGAGCATCCAAAACTGACACTGGAAAGGTAACTGGAGCGTCATAGCAAGAGCCACTGAGGAAGCGTCGGTATTTGACGAGTTGGGATTGAGAATTTGTTGGATTTCACAAGACTGGGATGGAAATTTGGTCAGAGTTGTGCTCTTTGTGCTCTGCACCAGTAACAGTGATGAGTAACAGCAACATGATGTCATGTGTACTAACACCCAACATTGATGTCACGGTGTACTGACACACTCCAGATTACACTTCTACATCACTGAAGCAAAGTAAAAACCACTGGACGTCAGCGAAAACAAAGACTTCAGGGGGGTGTTAAGTTGCTCTGTAAAGATACCATGTGGAGTTTTCTTGTCAACAAAAAAAATATGTTTACATTCAGAATTTATCGCATGAATGCTTTTGTTTGTAGTCTTGAGGCCTACAACTGCATTGACAGCATTTCTTTCCTTTAAAGACATCTGACAAGCTGTTTTCTGTTTTTAGATTTGAAATACTTGTCCCTTCCATCCATGTTTGCAAACTACCCCTTTCACAGATGCACTGCAAACCTGAAATTATCTAGACCAGTGGTTCCCATCTGGTGGGTTGCAGGCCCATTCTGAATGGACCGCAATTGACCTGCAAGCATGTCACGTTTTTTTTCCAGAATTTCCAGCACAGAGCTTTTATTTTGAAGTGCCGTTTTCAGCTGTAGAGTGAGTGACGAACTAACAGATACTTGACAGAGACAGCAAACTGGCTCGACAACATGGCCAAGTATGACACACTGGACCCCGTGGCTGGACCAGCTGGGAACCACTGGTCTAGACATTACCTGGAGGAGCTGTATGCAAAAGTCTGAATCAGTTGGATCTGACATTAAACCTACTTTATCCCGACAACTCCCCAGTGCAAAGTCTGTGTAATGTTCAGTTGAGCCCATGTGAGAACAGAACAGGAAATTAGCGACTGGGCGTGTTTGATGATGTTTCCATCATGTGACTCGTGCTAAACTGGAAGAAAACAAACACTTAATGGTGAAGAAGAACTGGAGAGACTGGGGAACTTCTGCTGGGAAAGGCAAATGCCAAAATTGTCAGATTCAAGTAACAGCAAGAGACATGCGAACTGGCTACGGGACACATCCTGCCTCCTGCACGCTGTACCCAGGCGCCACCTCTCACCTAAACCAAAGTGAATATTTCCAGTAAGTGCGAACGCTTCTGACACAAACAATCTCATATTGTGTGCTACATGTGTGAAAGGGAAACTCTGGACAATGCTCAGACCTCAATCTACAGGCAATGTCTGCAGTTCATTTGTGTTAACAGCTTTAGTTTCCACCAGGTGTGTACGAGATACAAAAACTTTTCTCCGTAGCGTAACGTGTGGTTAAAAACTCCACAGGGTGCCTTTAAACTTCCAAACTCACGTGTTAATCCCAACCAACAGTGAGTCGCAGAAGTAGTTCATTCTTAGTAATTTTTTTTACATTCAAATAATTTCATCATATCCCAAACTGTTTTTGGACAGATTCTGTCTATAGGAGACAACAGTGACTGTTCACTATTTCAAGTGAGTTGCCTTAAGGCATTCAGGAAAATCACATCTTAATACCGAAATGTACTAGTTTTCCCTTTTTTATTGTAGCAGAGATAAGGCATCACTCTCTTTGTGACCCCCCAGTACCTTCCTATGTGTATTAATGTAGTGTGTGTGTGTGTGTGTGTGTGTGTGTGTGTGGGTTGCTCGCAGAACACGTCTTGTTATAATCATCATTTACAGAATGTTACTCAAGAGCACTTCACATAGTATGCAGGTATATCCGCCCACTCAGAGACAACCAGCAGCTCCGCAGAGTATCTGTGCTGAGGTGAGCAGTGTGTGTGTGTGTGTGTGTGTATGGGGGTTATTGCTCTCAATAATCTCAGAGGTCATTCTGTACTCCTGAAGTGAAGGCATAGTCATCCTTATTGCTGTCTCTGTCTGTCTCTCTCTTTCTCTCTCACACACACCAACACACACACACTTACACACTTTCTGTCCAATATGGTGAAGAGCATATTGCGATATCTAAATCTGTAACAAAGAGAGACAGTCAGATCTTGGTTCATTGCAGAGCCTTTGGTCTCAGAGTCCTCTCGTCACTTCTGGTTCCTCCTCTCTGTCTGTCCTCCCCTCCCGTGTTCTCATGTCATCCCTCCTCATGTTGTCTCATGTCAGACTGTCACACCTGCATGCCAGGCTTGCTCAGATCCCCGTTCCCCTGGTTCCCACCTCCTCCGCCCCCTCCCCCACCACCTCCGCCCATCCCTCCCCTCTCGTCCTCGTCATCGCTGTCCAGCTCCTCGCTCTTCCTTTTGCTGTAGCGCTACACATCGCCCAGCACCCAGGCCGTTCCCGGCCGAAGATGACAAAGCCGATGGCAATGAAGAAGAGGTAGTCCCAGTAGCCCAGGCCTTGGTGGCAGTCCGCCCGCAGCTGCATGCCGACATCCGCCAACCGCTGGCCCGCCAGCTCTGGGGGACTCTGGCAAACTGTCTGGCCCTCGTCTGGAGGTGAAGGAGAGAAAAGAGGAGGGAGGAGATTAATGAGGAAAGATATAGTATAAAAGCGAGCAGGAGCAGAGAATAATCAGTATATGGGTGAAGATGAAGGGCAGAGCATCAGAGAAAAATGTAATTACTCTAGAGAAAAAGGCGGGCGACAACAAAAGCCAGGACGCACACGCATTCTTGTACTTGTATCTTTGTGAGGACCCTTGTTGAGACGATGCATTTCCTAGCCCCTTAACTTTAACCATCACAACTAAATACCTAACCTTTACCCTTATATAACTCAACAGTTAATATTCTATAAATAAAGATACCCAGCTGCAGAAGAAATCTTTTTACATAATAACACTGATTGAAATGGTTCTGAGCAAGTGTTTATTTCACTTGTAAATATTCTTCTTCCCTGTTAATAATATCCTAACTTTACTTTACTAACATACAGTGTGTGTGTTATTTTGAATTGTGGTTTTAATGATGTTACTATACTTCATTTACACTTTTTTTTATCACTAACCAGCGGTGTGTTCGTGCATTTTAAAGGAAAAGTGTGTAAGATTTAAGGAGATATAGTGAGATATATTTTAGACGACTATATAAGGTTTTAAAAAAAGAGTATTGTCAAAGTTACTCACTTGGGGCCTCATTTATAAAAGAGTGCTTAGGATTCATACTAAAAGTTGACGTGCGCCCAAAAGCTGAAAATGCCGTGCGCCAAAAAATAATCTGATTTATAAAACCGTGCGCACACACACTTGCACGCAATGTTCTCTTTATAAATCACAGACCTCCTGGAGTTGTGCGCATCCAGATCTGCCTCATATTCCGCCCTTTACACGCCCTAGTTCAACCATAAATGGTCATGCAAATCACCTCATGAATGCAATCTGTGTATAAATACGGCGGCACGCGAGTGTTCTCTCATTGTGTGAGTCATGGCGACAGGTGAGAAACGAACCAAAAAACTGAATTTCTCCGAGACTGAGCTAGAGACCCTTTAACGGGAGGTGGAGGACTGAAGAAAGATTTTATTTGGTGGCCACAGCAGCGGAATCACTAATAAAAGAAAGCAACACATCAACGCTGCTGATGCTGTCAGCTGTGTCTGTGGGACTGCACGGACAGTGACAGAACAAAAAAAAAGTGGTCTGATCTAAAGGTAGACCAAATATTTCTACTCCTTTACCAACATGTAGTTAATATGTTGCTTTTAAATTTGAGGATGTTTGACATTGACGTGCGACATAAAGAATCACATTTATTAAAGGTGGAGGCAAAAAGGAGTATGTGCCAGTGCCATCTTGCGCAATTACGCACGAGGGTCACCACAGTATTTATATGTTTATGGCAATTAGTCTGATCAGACTCCCGGCCTGAATTACAGCATGAACCAGTGGTATCCCTGCCCCAAAATACAACGTTTAATTTGAAATACAATTCAAAGATGAAAGTGTAATAGGCAAACATGTTTCTTCATGCCGGTTTTGTCATGAACAGCACACGTCTAAGTAGTGCTGATGAAATGAGTGTAACGGCTGTGCTTGATGGCTGTATTTCAAATGCACTGGAAATATTTAACTAAATAAATAAATATATTCCATGCAGTCGCGCCGTCCTCTCCCCCTCCTGCGCTCACAGAGTGGACAATGAGACGTTAGAGGCAGTGCGGATTAAATACGTATGAAAGAATTTCAATTCAGGATTTGAGTTGGATTTTACGTTTTTATGAAACAATTATCACTCACCCCAAGCTCATAATAAGGGTGCTGGATTTAATTTCAATGATAACATGGATCTAAGGTGGATATAGCGTGACATCAAATTTGAGTGAGACATCATTAAAGATCTGACTCCACTTCTCCACCTCGCCGTCTGCGTCGCCACTTCCCAGTGTCTCCAAAATGTGCGCACACACGACTCAGAGTTTGCTTACAGGTGCGCACATTCTCCCGCCACCTTTATTTTTATAAATCACAACCTTTGCATGGTAAGCCCCGTTTTGTGCATAAGCAAGCTTTATAAATGAGGCCCCTGGTCCTTGTGGACCTGTTTATGATCCATTTTAACCCAAACTCTACCCTAACCCTAATCCTTAACCTTAAAACCCAGTCTTAACCCTCCAACTGGCCTTTGAAGAACTGGAGTGAAAATGTCCCTACTCTGTTGTGAAAATAATCCTTATAAGTCCTCACTATGTAGCAAGAACAAACACACACACACACACACACACACACACACACACATGTACAGAAACAGACGTTAACAATACAGTGATAACCTCTGTGATAAATGATCCCGAGAGACACTACAGATTTCCTCTGGGTAATGTAGGTCTTTGGTGTCTAGGACATGGCAACATTATTATGCTGCGCACACACACACACACACACTACACACACACACACACACACACACACACACACACACACATGCACAGAAAGGTGACTAGACTTGACTGCAAGGCTCTGACACATCAACCCTCCCACCCCCTCATGCACATCATTATACACTAACAAATCACTCTGCAGCAGCGGAGAGATAAGGAGATGAGTGTTTTCCCTGACAAAACATCTGCCGTTCATAATGAGGAATATGATAATGAGCTGGGGCGACTTCAGACCACACGGGAAGGCATAAGCACCACAAGCCTTTTGAATACTGGAGAACATTTATTTGTGGCGTTTGCAGCATTTGATGCCGTGCCACAGAGAGGTCAAAGGTCAGGGTCAGCTGCAGGATTCAACGTCTCGATTGAGAAGAGTGCTAATCGTGCCTTGCTGCATGTTTTCATTCTGCTACAGTGACTTTGCAGCATGAGCATATATACAGTACCCTCACGTATATTAATTAGTGTGAATGCAGAGTGTTAAAAAAGAGAAGAGAGGCGTGCTCCGTGCGTATCTGACGGTGTGATCAGAGACAAGAGGAGAGCAGGATACAGTATGCGCTATCAGTTCATCTGACTTCATCTCTCGTTACAAGCTAATTCCCATGCTCCTTCGCTCCCACCCTCCCTGCATGCGTAATTGTACTTTCGCTTCCCCAAAAAAGAAGTTTCTTTCAAGCTGGGAACAATGAGAGAGATGAGAGAGCCCAAAGAGAGATAGACAGGGGGACTGAAACGAGATGGGAGTAAATGGGAGTGAGACGGCAACACAGGGAAAAAAAAGAAAGATGGGAAGAAAGGAGGAGCAATTTGGAAATATTTTCACCCGCACACACTCGAAGGAAAGAGACAGATGCAGTGAGTCTGACCTCAAGATGAGAGAGGACTGTATCTGGCTGCGGTCCTGTCCGCTGATGGATTATTGCTGTTAACAATGTTAATTAAACCGCACTCATCTACCAATAAAGCCAAAGGTCTGAACATGGAATTGAGTGATTGGGGGAGGGAGGATGGTGAGATATGATCTATACTTCTCCAGACTACTTGCCAGGGCTTCGTGAGGGGAAAAGCTGCGGCTAGAGGTTATGAAATGATTATGAAACCGAGCACTTAGAGCCGAGTTTGGTATCTACAGGACACATAACACAAACTGACTTAAATCCTTCCTCATGAATTCTTAAGCGCTTTATTCTCCTAATATCCACTTTAACCCCCGAGATAACCCTGAGACAGATTAGTCTGGTGATTAGATTACTTCGACTTTATGTCTGCAAGGGTTAAAGAAAGTCAACCTGGTGTTTTGACAAGGTTGTAAAAGCCTGTTGAGGAAAACGTCCGCAACACATCTGCAGGGGTTTGATAAGGCTCTTGATCAATACAGACTTAACGAACACCTCCCAGGGAGCTTTGTCTCAGATTTGAGGACACAAGTTGTGCTGATGCTGTTGAAGTGATGGTTTGATGTTGTGTGTACAAATATCCTGACAAGTTATAACAGGTCAGGATTATGCACACTGGCAGAATTACAGCGAGTGGATCAGGTTGCTGTTTTAGTGTGCATCTGTTTATTTGACAGCTTTCTCTGTCCAGGCAGAAATAGCAGGTGGGTATTAGGTTATTGAGTTAGCAGGGAACGTTACGCAAGTCATTATGGTGATTAGTGATGATGTGCTAAGGTTACTGTGCAGTTATTTAGTAGCAACACATACACCGAGGATGAACCAGGAGACGCACGTAACACAGCTCAGGAGACACGTTTTTTTTAGCCCCAGCTTTAACCATCTCTCAGTAAAAGGAAGGACATGTAGCGGCTTCCCCAAACTGTCACTTTCTATCCTCCCTCTCCTCATCCCCGCTCACTTTCAGCGCACGTCCTCAAGTGAATAGAGGAACAAAATATCACTCTATCTGTGAAAGTGTCAGAAAAATCTGGGAGTTGGGTCTTCATTTTAAACATAGGAGGATATACAGTATGAAGAATCCCAGGTGGTTCCAAACCATTTCCCATTTCAAAATTCCAAACTTTTCCAGACTCAAACATTCACACTTCTCTGTTGATTTTTCAGACCATATTTGACATCTAAGTAACCAGATAATATTAAGCTAGATATTTATTTATTATTGAAATTGATTGATTTTATTAATGTAAAACACACATCATTAAAAGCTGGCAGAAGCAATATAATATTCACAAAAGCTAACTGCTCACTGGACAGATATTGAAGAAGTACTTTGCCTTCCTACCTCGCTACCTTCTTTACCATTTATTAATAACTAGTCCATATCCATTGGTAGCTTTGTCACCTTCTACCTATGCCAGTCCTCAATGCCTATGTGCAGTTTCACATAGATTGACCACGTCAGTGAGTAGAAAAACGTGGGACAGACAGCAATATTCATTGCCTTATAGAAGCTCAGTTTTAGGAAGTTTTCCAACTTTTGCCAAGAGGGAACTTTAGATATTGGTCCCTAGATTATGTTCACCCAGTTTCATGCAGATCGCTCAAACTTCCTAGGAAGAGATCCATTTGAAGTGTTTTTCAAAAAATTCAAAATGGCGCAAAATCTATATTAGCGGAAGTTATGGGTTCTTGAGGCAAATGTGTTCCTCATGAGGAGAGACATCTCTGTGCAAAGTTTCATGTCTCTACCACATACGGGGCATGAGATATGCCCATTCAAAGTTTGACATTTCAATGGGTCGCTATAGCGCCCCCCTTTGGCCAATTGATGTAATATTGCTTCATTGGCATCCTCCCATGACCCTCTACCACTGTGCCAAATTTCACATGGATTGACAAGACAAGACCCCCAACATTTAACTTTAACAACGCACTCATGTATTAAAAAATAAGGGGGAAGTCTTCTGAGAACTTGGGAACCCCTTATGGATCTCCGACTATCCACATAGCCTGCTTCCTTGTGCTCCGACTCTTTTTTCTTTTAATATCAGTTATTACTATTGTGATTTTATCATGTCTTTACTGTCCATGTACTCGTTTGAGGGTGTTTCTAAAAAATTAAAAACAAATAAATAAATAATTGAAAGGAAAAAAAATCCCAAAAGCCGTCTTGGTTTGTCTCTGCACTGTTCCAACAATCACCAACTCTTGTTTTATTCAATAAATCCTTAATTCACACGGTAAGATGTGAAAATATTCTGGCTCTATACACGCTTAAATTACTGTTCAGCTGAATTGAGTCTGGTGGGTCTGGTGATGGCAATTTTGGGTCTGCTTCTGGTTTTATTAAAAAGGATGTTACTCTTGAACAAAAAGGTCAATCAGTGTAAGAATCATTTCCATACTATTGTCAGACACACAGAATAATAATCTGAGTCTAATCTGAAACAAACACTTTAAGTGGACGTAAACAGTGTTCAGTTGCCCGCAGGGATTATATTGCAGCGTGTTTCACAGCTGCTGGCATTCCCATTATTCACTTGAGAAAATATGATCCAGGTTGAAAAATACCAAAGTAACTCTTTATCATGTTATATGCTGATGATATATGCTATTATGTTGCCAAACAGTGGCCGGAGGATTGTAGCCAGGTGCTGTAGCTTAACATATTGAATACATAATATTATTTTATTACTATCCCACAACCTTTTAGTCTCTTTCATAAATAAGAAAATACCGAAACCGAAAATAAAAGTTGAAAAAGTTAAATTATTTAATTTTCACCGTTTCTGTGTCAATGGAAATGACGATGAATGTAGCAATGACGGTATGGTTGTCTTACGCAGGAGAGGTAGCCTGTTTACTTTTCTGATAACGACATCATTGCATGACTCATAAACGTTCAGACAAGCTTCATATTTGGTTATTTGTGATGCTATGCATATATGCAGAGATAGCCAATTACCGCATTCTCTTTTTTGTAATTTTAGAATACAAAATATGGGCAGAAATCTGGAATAACAAATATTTTCCCCTTTGTGTTTTTCCATACTTCATAGTAATAAATAATAGCAAACTTTATTTGTACAGCACTTTTCAAATCACAGTTACAAAGTGCTTTATGACACAAATAAAATAGAATACGCCATTAAGAAAAAAACACTGACCATAGGCTAAGACCAGATAAATTAAAGCGCATAATAAAAATAAATAAATTGATAAAAGAAAGATAAAAACTAGACACACAACAGATTTACTGTAAGAAAGCCTTCCTGTAAAAATATGTTCTGAGGAGTGTTTTAAACGAAGACACTGAGTTTGCTAACCTTTGCTAATTTGTCCAAACATGGAAATAACTGAAATCACAGTCCATACTTTTTCATATTGCGTAGAAGTCCTGCCAATTGGATCAACAAATTACAATATTATACACAGGTATTATCACACAAGCAGTTAAGCAACCCTGTCACCAAAAGAAAATGTTGGCATTGTACATTTCTACAAAGGACAAATACATTAAAGTTGCATGTTTCATCATATCAGTGTTTCTAAGGTGAGGTAGTTCTGATTACATGTATATGACCTGACTCTTAGCTTGATATGGTTCTTCATCGTGGTTTACAGTTCTGGGTGTTTCTATGTTAATTTATTTTTGTACTCAAGGCTCTACCTGTCTCCCTGACATAAGTTTTCTTGCACGATAGGAATGGGATCTCATATATGTGACGTTACATTTCTTCTCGTGGTCCATCTGGTCTCTGGTTTTGTGTGTGGTTTTATGGCTGTGTTTATGCGGTGTTTGTGCATAAATCTTTGAATGCGCTCTGTAACCCCGCTGATGTATGGTAGGGTGACCATGCCCGGGTTTCCTTCTTTGTTTCTCTCTTCTTATTTTCCTTGGCTCTGTTGTTATTCTTGACCCCTTGTTTGCCTCTGCTTATAGCCCATCCTGGGTATTGACAACATGTGAGAGTGTTTTTATGTGTTCTTTCTGTCCCTTTCCTCTGTTATGAAGCTTGCACGGTCATATAGTGTTGGACACATCACCACAGCATCACGTGGCACTTCTGATGATGAAGTTAAGTGTAAAAAAGTAGGCTATATGAATTTGTTTGGACTATGACCTGACTGTAGACCACTGTTTGAGAGCAACAAACAACAAAACCAGTTGTTCTTTTTTAGTGAATCATAGCTGTGTTTCTAGCTGCCTTTTAGGCATCAAACAAGGGTGTTCTTTGCAGCAAGGATAATACCACACAGCTTAACGTTTTTTAAGCCAAAACACATCTTTTACTAACATAACCAAGTGTGTTTTGTGCCTAAAACTAACCACACAGTAACCACAGTGTTGTTAATATGCAAAGAGTCAACATATAGAATCGTACAATACCGATATGTTTCCTGGCGACTGGGTTGAGTCGGGACTCTTGGGCGATACTAACTGTTGGCAGTGTAAAAATGAAGCAAGAACTTCCTCCATTTAATGTAGAGACTGTCTGTTGTTTCCCCTTTTTGGAAACGAGTGATCAAAAGAACTGGAAAGTGTGTGCATAAATCACTTAACACAATCTCCCCAGCTGTGTATCCAAATAAGAATTCTGACTCGTATTAGCGGGCTCTGACTGGTGCTTCAAGGATTGTTCTCCACCTGTGAAAGTGTCTGACAAAGACTGATTTTGCTGAAAGGTTCAAATTAATGACGGACGACTCTGTGATCATGGGGGAATTCCGTGAAGTTTGGTCTCATTTTTAACCTATTTAATTAATGGACTGTAATAGGAGGTAAATACTCCCACTGTTTTTATTGGGAAAATGAGCTGCCCCACTTTTGTTCTATTTATGTTGTTTTGGTTTGTCTTATTTATTTGCAATGAGACTTAAATGCTTTCAGGTACGCTGTTGTCTTGTGCTGCTTAATTTGTCTTTGTATTTTGTAAAATAACGCAATAAATAATCACAATGAGCTTCAGTGTGCCTCTCTCTTTTTATACCTCTCTATATTTCTCCCTTTTCTTCCCCTGGCCCATCACTTCCGTTCCTCCGTCACTCTCTGTCACCATCTGTGACGGTCGGGGCTGGCTAGCTGATCTGCTCAGTCTCATTACCCTGCCAAGATCGCCTCAGGGCAGGTGTGAGGATTTTTTTCTCGTGTATGAGTGCGTGCAGTGAGGTTTCTGTCTATTACCTCTTACAATATGACATTCATAGCTGGATGCCGGAGCTGCGAGTTACAATCAGTGACTGTACAAACACACAGCAGCAAACAGGTCCCTCAGGGTGTTTGTGTCTCATCTGTCCCTCCTCAGTCACTGTTTCCTGCACCTTGCAACACTTCAGACTCTGCACACAGTTCTTGGCTGCATGTTGCTGCAGTCTGGTCGCCTCTCAAAGAGAAGCGTGATGAAAGCCAGGACACATTTCTTAATCAACTCTCAACCAGAATTTGGCAGGTGGAGTTGAGATTCTAGAAAAAGTCCTGGTCTCTCAAACAAAAGTTGTTTTCAGAGAAATTGTCCTTGAGACATTTTCAGCACTTTATCCAACGTGCTGCTGGTTAAAAACTGCATTTAAAACATTTTGCATGACAATATGGGAGGTGTTACAGCTGTAAGTGCTCTGTGCTCCCTTTTCCCTCCCTTGCAGATCTGCCCAGGTGTGCTGCATTACTTAACGAGGTGCAGTGCACCTGGAGGTGTTTAAGAGCTCCTGTGCCAGCAGCAAAGGAGAGAAGCCTCTGGTGTGGGGACTGCTGCGTCTGCTGCCTCTCAGCGTCAGAGTTTTGTTGTCTTTTGTTTTATTTGTAGTAAACCCCATAGATTGATGTTTGTGTGGTTATACTGAGTCAGTGTTGGAGTTTTGTTTGCCCCATAAGGCCGCCTAAGGCTGGGGCGTAACAGAAGCCATTACTGTAAAATCCACATCTTCTTAAAGCATGACCACTGGTGAAAGAAGTATTCTTTACTTAAGTAAAAGTATTAATACATCCGGGTAAAATTACTCCAGTATAATCAAAAGTCATGCATTTAAAATCTCAAGTAAAAGTACTCATCAGGCAGCAAACCAGTGTCAGTGTGGCATTATATTATAAGTTATATTATGTATGCATTACTGTGCCAGCAGCATTTTATAATTAATATATGATGCATTATATTTTATAATGTGAGCATATATTTTGTATGTAAAACTTTGAAGGCTTTGAAAAGTAACTAGTAGCTCACTAAAGCTGTGAAATAAGGTCATGTAGTGAAAAGTTCACTATGTGTTTCTGGGATGTAGTGTGATTGAAGAAAGTTCCTCAAAATTATACTGAAGTACAGTACTGTACAGTACTTGAGTAAATGTCTTTCCACCTCTGAGCAAGACCATAGACAGTATATAAAGATGGACAGCACATCTCCATCCCTCCCACTGTACAAATATGAAGCCAAAATACAGATACAGACGCTGCTATCTTGAGTCCTCGCAGCTGTAACCTCTGTGGTATCAAGTTCCCACCCAAGCTCAAGTCCCTCCGATCACAAGCACACTGACTGGCACACAAGGCTGTCGGTCATGACATCAAACTGGCCTCGTTCTAGCATCAAATAACAAACTGAAACCAAAAGTATCAGAAAAGTGAATTTTGGCCCGTGTCCCATCCGCTAACATGGAGGGGGCGGGGTTTATACTGTAGCAGGCCACCAGGGGGCCATCGCGATGATTTGGCCACAGATTTTGATAATAACTAGATACCAGACACCAAGATGGTGCCTTTTCATTCCTGTGGAGTTGCTCGTCTGGCGTATACGCCAAAAATGTTCTGGGTTTACCTCCACAGATATTCAGCCCACTGAATATGCGCAGCAGTGTTTCTCCTTCTGGCCCCGCCTGCGATTTCCCGCTCAGCCCCTTGACTTTACATTGTGGCGACGTCACAGATTTTTAAATCACTTTTCTTGCCTTGAGGAAAGTTTTACAAATATAAACCCCCGTGGCTCAAAAATTCACAATCGAAAGATTCATCACTGTTTGCATCACTTGTTTGCAATTCAAGGAGTCAACAGTTTAACACGTGTCTTTTACAATGGTGGTCTAAGACAAAAAAAAGGTTTTTGGGCTGCATGGTATTTTCTTGACCACTGAGAAAACATTTGATGCAAGGTTGAGCAGCTTTTCTGGACGCCTGGTTTTGGCTTATCATGTTGTCCGTCTTTATTATACAGTCTATGCATGAGGCTAGCCTACGTAGCTTGTTGAACAGCAGCCACTGCAGCTACGTTATGAGATAAAAAGCTAAAAAATAAGCTACAATGCTAAGCTAATATAGCAGTAAAACAAGTGGAAAACTGTCATGAAGACAGAGAACTTTGAGAGTTTGTAAACACCAGCTAGCATTAGCCACCATGAGCTACTGGTCACACCAGACCAAGTGAGGCTACTGCAGGTGAGTGTTTTGGATTTAGCAAAGGTGTATTTACTGCTTATGAATTTAACGTGTTATTTGTGAGAGGACGATTTTTCAAAAGTTACCTCGTCTCTCTTTCAGCCAAGCTATTAAGCTTCAAACATCAGTATTGTTACTGTATCTTTGGCTGCACCAAGTTCAAGTGTGACCAGTGCAGCTGCTTGTGTGAAAATATAAATGTCAGATAATATGTGAGGTGTATACTGTATCTCTCAGGTATAAGGTTTCTTTGTCTGCTGAACCCAAGGAAGGAAAGGGCCTCCAAATTTCACTGCAAATGTATTTTCCTTTGCCACACAGCCTTTGCAGCTTCATTTGTGAGAGAATTCACGACTGCCTCTTATAATCAGAGATAAGAGAAAATAATTTGAGTATTACTGAAGAACACTGCGGGAAAAGGTGGCAGTCGGGATGATTCACTCTGCGTTCAGTCTCTCTTCACCGTCTGTTTCTCTGTCACTCAGTGTTTTCTCACTCATCCCATCACTCAGGATGGGAAACCACTCAGACATTATTCTGGCACAATGCCCTTGACATTTTCAGTATTTGTCCTTGTTTTTCACCGGTCCGATTATTTTTTTTACCTTTCCTCAATAATGTATACCGTAGCACTTTTATATACAACAATATTCCTGTATTATAAGAACTAAAGCCCAGTATCAAAGGATTTCCTGTGGTTAATAACACTGTCTGAATTAAAGGTGTTGGTGCTAACAGAGCTGGAAAAACTTCCTCAGTAAGGTGTTTTGTGCATGTGCTTATGAGGCAGTTGTTCAAAGATCCTTTTTCATTTAAAGCACGCAAAATCTATCTTTAAAATGTTTTTAAAGGAGCCCAAACTTTTTAATTGAGAGTGCCAGTGCTGGCCAACTTGAGCTAGAGTTCACCCCTATTTCAACTAGCCTTGGCACTTATCCTATTTAGTGTGCCGTCCACAGAGAATTACAACACTCATAAACTTCCTTTAAGTCTCTGCATGTGTAGCACTAATAATATCATTTTGTTGATACCAAATTAGAAGAACTAAACAACAGGACGTTTTCAGGTTAGAGAGTGTGTGTGTGTGTGTGTGTGTGTGTGTGTGTGTGTGTGTGTGTGCACGTAATAGAGTAAGAAACCCAGAGAGTCGGTGGAAGACAGAGATAAAGACGTGCGTGTCCTCTTTGTTCCTGCAGCATAGCTTGAATGTGCAGTGTAATTCCAGCAGTTTCAGGACAGTGGCTGCAGCCTTGAAGAATTCACACTTTTCTGCATGCATGCTGCACTGCAGTTTCCATATTCCTCCACCTTAAGCGCGCACTGGCAGGGGAAATGCTGCAGGATGGCCCCCACTCTGCCCTCTTATGATGAGACAGTCTGCTCTGAACATTAATCTTTGGCAGCAAATTTCTTCTCTTGGCCAGCACTTAGTTACTGTCAGACTGTAGTTGGACAAGATGTCACTGTTGTCTGGTTTCTCCTCCGGCAGCAGCACAGGGAGCTCTGTGGTCACCTATCTGTCCTCAAAGTGCTAAGACCCATGTTGTTTCTGTTGTGAGTGATGTCACTGTGCTATGGAAATATTACCAGCGTTGTGGTCAGTGGTGTCAGTGTGACACTATGCGGGCTGTGTCGTGAAGCATGCAACTGACCGGACACAAAGCCCTACAGCTCTGTGACACACACCACAGGCTGAGGGCTATAAGGACTAAAATAGTACTGAAGGAAATAAACTGCAGTAATCAGAGGAATGTACAAACTTTTCTTACTTACAGATACAGGTGCACACACACAGAAGATACAAGCACTACACACAAGGAGAGCTTTCCAGGAAATTTGTTTTTCTATTTGATCTCAAAGCGAGTGCACAAGTGTGCAATCCAGTGAGCACAAATGTAGTATTTATGCGTCTGTGTCTGTGCATACATTTGTGCATGAGTCGCTGCCACCGCTCGGTGTGATACGGTCTCTGTGTCAAATCATCAGCTGGATGGTTTCCAAGCTCAGCACCGACACACTGACAGAGAGCAGGACTCATCACCCCCCTGGGGGAGGGGCTACAGTGTAGGGGCGAGACGCCACCGAAAAACATCACTGACTCTTTTATGAACTTCACTCTGTTTTCCTCCGACTCTGCCGCTCGACACATGAAAGAGCAATGAGCGGCGGAATAACAATCATTTCTCAGGCTTTTCAGACTGCGCTGTGAATGCAAACACATCCATAGACGCCTGCGGTCTGTGCAGCAGCAATCAAACACGTTCAGTTCATGCATTCCACGCACATACATGTGTGTATACAGTATGTTCGCATTACACACGTACTGATGATCAGAGCTGTGAGGTATTAACCTGCGAGGCAGAGAGCCCGTCCTGTGAACTGGGAACAGAGCTATTTATAAGCAGATTAATTATGCCAATGCATATGGTAATCAGTATGGTTGTGGTCTCATGTGGAGGGGGAGGTGGAGGCTATAGACACAAACATCCCATCATCCCCTCGATCACTGAGAATTAACCAAAGCCTACTGTTACATTTCTGTGGCTGACCTTGACCTCTGACCTCCCTGTGAAACTGGCTGAAAATAGGATCTGATGTCTTATTTATGAATATGTTTGATCATAATGGGCATTAATGTCCTCGGGCTCGCTGCCAGGAGAGCACAGTGAGCACTAATTTGTGTTGAGGATGTCTGGAAGTCGAGGTTACATCTGTTAGGCAGCGCTCAGACCGGCTCCAGCTCTCACATTCATTTGAATGAAGCCAGTGCAGCGACACAGGAATGACCCGACACAGATAGCTGTGGCAAAACAGCTTATTATCGTCTGGCAAAAAAGTTGAAGCAACATGTGAAAATATGTTTTTGCTTTTAGGTTCTGAGGTTATTTTCAGTTTGGATATGAGGCTTTGGGTCGTTATTCTATGATCTGTCTTCTCTCATTGACTAAAAACAAGTATTTTACATTGCCCATCTAATGTTTCTAAAAATATATTTCTCTTTTTAATTTTTTATTTGTATTCTATGGATTTTACAAATATCTTTGTCAATAATTGATGTGATTATTGTCTCAGGTGTTAAAGATTTGGCTCCTTTCTTGATTAACTGTCACAGCCTGTGGTTTTAGTATAAAGATGGTGTTGTTTCATGATGTGAATTTGACACCTGACAAAGGTCCGTGTCTGTAGAACTGTCAGTCATGGATGTATTACTGAATGGACTTAGGCACAGGCCCAGGGGCCCAGAGTGTAATGGGGCCCACTGGCCTTCACCTGCAAAGTGTCACTCAAATTAACACATGCCGACGTTGAAGAGACCTAAACTGAACACAAAGAGCAATGAAAAGACCACAAAGAGATGCAAAACAACAGCAAAGAGACACAAAAGAACCACAAAGAGATGTAAAGGAACTGCAAAGAGACACAAAACAACAAGAAAGAGATGCAAAGGAACTGCAAAGAGACACAAAACAACCACAGAGACACAAAACAACCACAAAGAGATGTAAAGGAACTGCAAAGAGACACAAAACAACAAGAAAGAGATGCAAAGGAACAGCAAAGAGACACAAAACAACCACAAAGAGACGTAAAGGAACTGCAAAAAGACACAAAACAACGACAAAGAGATGCAAATGAATTTCAAAGAGACACAAAACAACCACAAAGAGATGCAAAGGAACTGCAAAGAGACACAAAATTACTCAAAAGAGACACATAAAAACTAATAAAATAAGCAAAACAACCATAAAGAGACACAAAACAACTACAAAGAGATACAAATTACTACAAAAAGACACAAAATAACTACAAAGAGACCAAAAACCACAAGAGATGCATAGCAACCAAAAAGAGATGTTTAAACACTACACAGTCTGTGTGTCTTGCTCCTCTGTAGCAGAGGTGGTGGGGCCCTTTGCACCCCTCTGTGCCCAGGGGTCCATTGTCACATTATCCGTCCATGCTGTCAGTGTACAGAGTTCAGCCTTCACACCTTTCTATGCACCTCTCTACCAGATGACAACATTAATTTTGTAATATATATACATTAAAATAAAATGTTGAAATAATAATGAGGTAATGTTAACAACTTTAGCTTTCAACCACATCTTAAAGACGACTGCTTCCTGATATCAGATGTGAGACGTCTTAAGCCCCTCCTCGCCGTTTAGCCAGCGAAACGCATCATCCAGGGGTTGGCTAAGACTAAGAATAGCTGACCTTTTCTCCATCACATCCACTAGGGCTGAATAACGCACGCCTTCTGATTCCTCTCTGCTCAAATACGGCATTAGTCAGATTACCACCATCCTCCTTTCCATGATTTCTCCATATGATCCCTTCTTCCTCTGGCAGAGGAGGAGTGGAGAAAGAGAGGGAGCGAGTGAAGGTCAGATAGAAGCAGCTCTCTCTTTGTCTCTCTCTCCTCTTCCCTCTATCGCTTTTCTTATCAGTCTTCCTCTCTTTATCACCTCCCACTTTTCATTCCCACTCTGGCACGTTTTAGCATTTATTCTCCCCTCAGCCTTTATCACTCTATTTCCATCTTCCTCTACGTCCTTCCATTTCTCTCAGTTTTGCTCTGTCATCTTCGCACTCTCCCCTCTCTCTTTTCCAATTTTATTCTCTTGGCTTGCGTATTGGTCGGACACAAGCGCGCACACACACACACACACACACACTCAGTCTATTGCACACAGACTCACACACCTGAGCTGCCTCCCCTCTACGCCTCAGGTGATCACATCACAAACACACCCACACGAGCATCACATCAATCTTGGTTTCGAGCTCACACGGCGAAATGCACAGAGACATAAAAACATATACAGGCTACACTACACAAGTAGGCCAGCTGAATTCGATATGCTTCTCCACACCAGATGGGTCTGAGGAATTGTTCCAGCTGATAAATAATGTATCCTCTACCTGTATTAAATTGAATCGATGCCTCCTTGTCATAATGAATGTTTTAATGGGTTTGATTGACAGATCTGGGGCACAGACGATTGTTAACTCCTTTGTACTCTGCCTGTTTTCTCCTCTCCCTCTCTCGTGTCTCTCTGTCGCAAAGTCCATCTTAATCTATTTGCCCAGTTTTTCTGCCCTATCTGTCTTATCTCATCCTTTTGTCCTCTGCTCTTTTGTCACGTCGGTCCCTCCTCTCATCTCATCTCTCAAGTAATCTAAGATTCACTTTCATTTAAGGATAAATCAAGTTCAATTGGTGCAAAAACCCTCTCATTCCTCCCGTCTCTGAACCTGCACACCTCTGTTTCTCTTTCTCTTTTTATGAATATTTAACTCTTGCCCCATGCGTGGCCCCTCTGCGCTGGCTCTTTGCCTCGGGTTTGTGAGCTGTCCAGGGCGCCGACGAGCAGCCAGAAATACTTCCCCCCCGAACACCAGAGCCGTAACACCACCAACTCTGCCAGGCCAGGACAAGCCACTTACAGCCTGTGTGTTTAGCTGCAGAGGCACTTGTCAAAATCGACCTACAGTGAGTCGGCAGGTCGTTCAACAAGCTGAAATTCCATTACGACAAGAGAGGAAATGTAGGTATATTCCCAGAGTGCGGTGAGGTGATGATGGAGAATATTTAGGTGTTCAGGGCAGAAAAGTCAGAGTTTTTTTGGAGGACAAATATGAAGTAGACAAAAGAACTTTAAACTCTAAAATATCATCATTACACTAAACAAGGCAGGGTCAATTATCTACAAGGAGCTCAGACAATACGAGTCAATCACATGTGATTATTCAACGTCACATGACGCCAAATCATCTGCATCCAAACAAACTGCAAAGTGATAAAAAGCTAAGTTATTTACTATGGCAAGAGATGTGGACATGGGGATCTTGACAACATGCGCTAAGAACCAGAAATAGCGCCGACAAATATTAATAATATGAAACTTCGTTTCCTTTTTACTCTTTCCTTTTAATAAGAGAAGCTGCATTGCTATTATTTTTGTTGCCATTTGGAGTCACAACTCCACAAAAATGTCATACGTTTGATATATTATGTCCTTGTAAAGTTGATTTGGCTGACATGTTAGTGTCCAGCAGACAGAGAGCAATATTATCATTCATTTGGAGTCATGTTTGGAGCCACCTGGTGAATGCAGGTCAGCCCAGTCTACAGAGGAAGATGTTGGCTATGTTTGCATGTTTCGTTCACGACATATCAGTGTTTCTGCAGTTTCTGCACTGATATCTGCACATATATTTATTTATTCATATTATCCATCGCAAAGTATTAATTACTTAATTAACTAGTCCATAGCCATTGGTAGCTTTGTCACCGTCTACCTATGCCAGTCCTCAATGCCTATGTGCAGTTTCACATAGATTGACCACGTCAGTGAGCAGAAAAACGTGGGACAGACAGAATGACTGACTGACAGAATGACACACTGACAGTTTCTGTGATTATGTACAGCAACCAAGTTTAGTAAAAATCCATATGGCGGTTAGGCCTAGATAAGAAATAAGCTCTCTAGCACCCCCATTTTGTTTGATGGGGTCAATAATGGAGGGGTCCCCTCAGATTATGTGTGGTCATATGCCTACAAAGTTGCGTGGTGATGGGTGAAACCCTTGAGATGTTATACACCTTTATGTGATGAGCCACGCCCTCCGCAATATTCATTGCCTTATAGAAGCTCAGTTTTAGGAAGTTTTCCAACTTTTGCCAAGAGGGAACTTTAGATATTGGTCCCTAGATTATGTTCACCCAGTTTCATGCAGATCGCTCAAACTTCCTAGGAAGAGATCCATTTGAAGTGTTTTTCAAAACATTCAAAATGGCGGAAAATCTATATAAGCGGAAGTTATGGGTCTTGAGGCAAATGTGTTCCTCGTGAGGAGAGACATCTCTGTGCAAAGTTTCATGTCTCTACCACATACGGGGCATGAGATATGCCCATTCAAAGTTTGACATTTCAATGGGTTGCTATAGCGCCCCCCTTTGGCCAATTGATGTAATATTGCTTCATTGGCATCCTCCCATGAGCCTCTACCACTGTGCCAAATTTCACATGGATTGACCAAGTCAGTGAGGAGAAAAACATGGAACAGACACACAGAGAGTTTTCGCCATTATAAAGTAAGATTTAATCACCTTACTTTGCAGACCACTATTTGACACTGACGAACAACAACACCAGTTGTGATGTTTTGAATCACAGCTGCATTTCCATCGTGTTTTTAGGCTCCAGTCATGGGCGTTTTGTTGCAACTCATCAGCAAGGACATCACCGCTTTTCCTGCCGGGATTATACCTAAAAACAGGTATTCTAACCCAAAACATGATCTTTTCCATAACCAAGTGTTTTTGTGCCTAAACCTAAACACATGTCGACCACAGCGTTGTTGAAACATAAAGTTTCAATGAATCTGTTATATAAAAATGTGCAAATTTAACATACTGGTGTTGCAGAAACGTACAATGCCAACATTGTACTGGTGACTGGATTGTTAAATACAGCATTTACTCTGTTTTAGCTCCACTTTGGTCTCCACCAACTCCTGCAGGAAATATCTGTCTCTTTACCTGCTAAATGCTCCTCTATGTTCAGATTGTTTCTGTCTGCTGTTTGGTGCTCAGCATGTAGTGTACAGTGGGCTCTAAGAGAGCAGCTGCCCTCTGTGGCTGAACACACAGCGCTGACAGCAGTGAGACTGAATCAAAACTGAAAAGTTGCAGCCGGACAGTTAAACAATGAGCTGAATGTCACTTTAAAGCTCTGTAAAGCTGAGAAGAGCTGCGGATTTGGGTGATAATTCTCTGTAGGCTCAATCCTTTAACACTGTCACATTGTTTTCACATTTGATACATTATAATCATCATCATAATCTTCAGTCTTTCTTTGACCAGTTTGTACTTCAACAGGTAAAGAGGCTCCTCTGTGATCCATCTTATATCCTGGCGCTGAAGTCACAAAGCGTTCCGAGTGCTAAGAGTCGCTCCTTGTGATGAAATACTGAGAAAATTCTTAGCATTGTGACGTTTTCTTGACATATTGGCGGAACCCTTTTAGTTTAAACAGATCGAGGCGGCCTTCCGCAACGGGAGAGCTGTTGATGACGCCGCACGTGCGAGCCACTGGCGGTGGATAAACAGGAAACAGCTGATAGCAGGAATTAGCGAGCAGCTAGTAGCAAGAGGGAAACACAAACCTGACAGACACTGTAAAGATGAGCAACTGGGGAGACAAGGAATTGTGCGCCCTCCTTGTCCTCGCAAACGAAGAGGCCATTAACCGTCAGATGACAGGGACGGTGAAGGACGGACTGACTTACGAGAGAATCGCCGAAGGACTGACCAGCCGCGGCTTCCCTCCCACGTCACTGTTTACGTCACACGCTGAGCTACACGTTTTGTTACTTGCTCACGCCCCCCATTGCCCCGAAAAAGGCACATTCTGTATAAACAAAAGTAGGCAGGCGGCATTTTGCTGCACTCCCGATTTTGTTTTTATACTGTCAATGCTGAAAAAACACTGATTGGGCTTTCCTGCAAATCTGCACAGTTCCTGTTTAAAAAGGGCTAATGACAACACTTTCACAGTCAGCAGTTCATGTGATTTCCACTGGGTGTCCACACCTTACAGGTTTACAAAAGGGCGTGTCTGTGACAACCAATCACACCTGTTAAAGGAATGCATCGTACCTTGCAAAGTTTCTGTCTCTTCCTTGCTCAGAGTCGCTGTGAGAACGTTCCTAAATCACTCCTAAACAAGGACGCCTTGCTAAAAGTTTTTAAGCTAAGTTAGGAGCCCTCTGAGAGTGTTGTGGCCCCTGCTCTCTCAGTGTGAGCTGTCGCCGTCAGGCAGAAGAAACAGAGCTCAGCTGTACAACTTTAACCAGTTAAAGAAACATTTTGTGCCTGTATCTGTTGGTATTTTAAACAGTAGCCAAGCAGAGGTGACAGAGGCCGTACTCCAGCACGAACTACAACTGACTGAGTGATGCCTCAGGGTGTGTATTTTTGTGTTGGATGTGTTTTTGTATTTTTATGTGCTTTTTGATGTCCTGATGTTTTCTCTTTGCTGGTGGTGTGTGTGCTCAGATGTGTTATACAGGTGTAGCTTTGCAGAGTCCGAGGCAAATTTCCCCGTGTGGACAATAAAGTATCTACCTCTCTATATTTTATAAGAATATCAATTCTTTTTTCTTTTTTTCTCTTTTATAACTTAACTTTTTTCACTTAACTAATTTACTGACCTCTTGAAGTTTACCTCCATTTCTTCTAATACACTTTGTCTCACAAAATATGTGTGTACATTATTTCGTTAACCCAACTGACCTTCACCATCTCAGAAAGAACTGACCGAATGTCATTCAGATATTCTGTCTCTGACTTTTCCACACTTTCTTTTCCCTTTCTTGCACTTGCTGAAGATTTTAAATACATTTCTTTTATTGTTATTGTCATACACACAAAGTGCCCAGTGCTCATGGGTTCATAAGACAAGAGAAGCACAGTTTCAGTTGTCAAATTTTGGATTACATTTCATTCCATTACAAAGTTACAGGTTACTTTACAGCTCCTTTTTAAACAAAATATTCTGCCTTTCCCCCTGAACATGATAAATAAAATCTGCCTCCTGGAGCACAAAAACTTTTTGTTTTCCCAGAGTCATCCATGAGGAAACGTGTCCAACTGTCTTTCTGCTGCTTTCTCACTTTCTCCCTCCTGTCGTCTTTATTTCTTACTGACAGACACGACCTGAATGCACCTGCCGACCTCGCTGCTTTCCTGAAGCCACGCTTTGACTTCCAAGGCTGCCAGAGTCAAATCGTGTCAAGCTTTCTCAGCGACACATGACAGACAGAGACAAACTGAGCGACTTCCTCCAACACAAGCAAACACAGGAAAATGCTAAACAATAAAAATTGGAACTTGAACAGAAAGTAAACAACCAAAAATTTCCAGCAATAACCGATGTTTTAATTCCACCCTACACAATCAGCATCAGTATTAAAGGGTCCTGAGCGAGTTACTGTGTGAAGACGTTGCACACGGACACACACACACACACTTGCATGCACCTGATTCATATTCAAACTGAGAGGTAGCGACAGCTGGAATCTCTGTACATTAGACTCACAGCCCTGCAGTCAGATCGGAGGGCATCCATGACCACGGAGACACACTACACACTCTCTCACACACACACACACACATGCTCTCTGGACCCCATTCACTCTGTTTAACTGGTTCCAGGAGTTGTTTATGGGCGCCACATTCATACTTGATTTGTGAGTCTGAGAGACGGAGTTTGTGTTACAGCGATGTGTGTTCCTGAGGGATTACAGTGCACGCGCCTCTGGTCACATTTATAACTTTGTAGGTGGAGTGTGATGGTAACAGCAGCTGTGATTTTATAGTTATTAGCTGAGATTCAAAGCAGAACAAGGTGAACAATAACTCAGCTGTGGGTGTGTTGTGTCACTACGACTCAAAAGCTCTTCTCTCAGAATATTTGTTCAGATTTTTTTTGTTGCAGAAATGTGTTCGTATAAGGACTGGGCTTTCAGTGCGATGAATAGCAGAGCAGAATGTGTACAGTAAGTGTGTGTGTGTGTGTGTGTGTGTGTGTGTGAGTTTGAGTGTGCTCCCGAGCGGTGTGAAAATGAAGGTGGATAACAACTTTGGGGAGCTGCCGTCTTCAAGTGGCCCTCCTCTCAAGCTCCTTGTCTCTTAATCTCATCCCTGTTTCCCACAGGCCCCGGCCTTAGGGTCTCCCCTAACCTCTAGATCACACACTGACTCACACACACTTAACTGGAGTGAGTCACTTGCACACACACATGCCACACACGTACACACTCTCCTTAATGGGAGCATATGAGTCCAGCTTTTTTGAGCACCATCATTAACCATCTGGACTGAAGGGCCAAAGCACACGACGGTGGGAGAGCCAGCACGCACAGGTGCACGCTGTGTGTGTGTGTGTGTGTGTGTGTGTGTGTGTGGATGGGAGGGGCTCGCCAGAAAAAAAAGGCACAAAAGGACACAATCATCCTCTCAGCATTATCTCTGCCTTCAGGACCCACAACGACAGTAAGATCAATGGGATGTACTGACGGCTATTATAAGCCGGGCCACATTGTTACGAGGCCCCAGTTCACCTTCTTAGGACTAAGCCCAATTAACATTTAGCAGCAAAGATCATCTGAGCTTATCCTCGCTGAGAGGGTCGCTGACAGGCCTATTGTTGGTGATTTCTTGGGTCACTCTGATTCAATCCCTCGCTATTTGAGGGACGGACGGTTAAGGTGGCTGTTGCTTCCCAAATAACACAAGTCTGCTGATTTGTTGGGGGTAAACTGGAGACATTATTAAGACGTGAAGGGCAGTTTGAAGGGATTGTACTGCTGAGGGGAGCAGAGGGAACAAAATCTTCAGATTGCTCTGACTCTGAGGTCAAACCATTAGCTCTGAGTCCGAGTGCGTGTGTGAGGGAGAGAGGGAGTCTGCATCTAACTCTGCGTCTGTGGGAGTGCACATGGGAGTGTGTGTGTGCATATATATCCATAAAATAAAGGGAAAGCAATAAGTAGCCCACCATCAGGGACCAAATTGACCAAGCGCCCGCAATCAAATTATCTAAATGAGCTGATGTGACAGTAACAAATAATGAGAAGACCTTGGAGCGTCTTTGGCTTATAGTCTTAGGAACAGTTTGTTTACCGGCCAGCAAGAGGATCCCACTTCCAGAGCCAAACTAACAAGAGACGGCCTGCAAGAGGTCAGACTGCTGCCACCTGAACAGAAACATGAGCTTATAGCTATTTTGGCAAAGGATGCAGGCAGGGTGGGCTGAGAGCGCCAGGACAAGTCTTTAATCATTGAAAAGTGAAACATCCTTTTATGACAGTTTAGATTACTGTGTGTGTGTGTGTGTGTGTGTGTGTGTGTGTGTGTGTGTGTGTGTGTGTGTGTGTGCTGAACATCTCTCAGACTCCATCCATCCTCACCTTGGAACTTGAAGCCCTCTATCTGCACCCAGAGGCAGAGGTCCTCCGTGTCACAGTCGCAGCTCCAGGGGTTGCCGCTGAGCCCCAGAGACCGCAGAGCAGGCAGAGCGATCAGGCTGCTGATGTTGAGGGCCGTCAGGTTGTTCCGGCTCACATCCAGCACCTGCAGAGCCATGTTCTCCGAGAAGGCATCCGGGTGGATCTCCCCCAGACTCGGGTTATCCGTCAGCCGGAGCATCACCAGAGACGCCAGGGGCCCGAAAGTCCGGTCCTCGATCTGCAGCAGGGTGTTGAACGACAAGTCCAGGTAGGCGAGTTTACGCAAATTCCCGAAAGTGGACTCGGAGATCTCGGTCAGAGAGTTGTTGCTGCAGTCCAGATAGACCAGATCGGACAGGTAGTTGAGCTGCAGCGCCGGAAGGTCCCCGATGCGGTTGTTGGAGATGATGAGCTGCCTGGTGGCCAGGGGCAGGTCATTGGGGAACAGGGTGAGCTCCTGCCCGGCGCACTGGACCACCAGCTGGTCGTCGCACACGCATCTGTCGGGGCAGCCGGCTGTGAGAGCCGGGGACGGGGTCACCCCCATCACGAAGATAAAGAGGAAGAGGAGCTGGGCGCTGGGCTCGGGCAAGAGACGCATGACGAGGCCGCCCAGAGCGTCATGAACTCGGGCTGAGCTGGACCAGGACTCCCCGGCGCTCTCCGGGCATCCTGCATGGGTCTGAGGAGCTGTGACAGAGGCGAGATGGCTGCTCTGAGTGTCTGGCTGTCGCTGCCTGAAAGCCTGGCTGCTGTTTATATCCAGCCTCTCTTTCTCTTTCAGAAAGACTATCGGTCAGTCACTCACACGCACTCTGGCGCGCCACGCACGTCGCCACAAGACATCATTTCAGAAGGTGACCGAGAGACGCTTATCGCTCCGTGGGTGAGAATCGCGCAGCTTACCGGACTTTGCCCCGCTTGAGCAGACCACAGAGCCACTGGAAGCCTTCGATCATCCCCTCGGTGACTCATCTTTGTGAATTAGTTGTCGCCAGCAGAGTGCATTGTTTATTTAGTTTCCAAACAAATGCCATGACTTGCGCAAAAAAAAAAAATCCTGAATCCTGGTGGTAGAGTCCCCGCGGAAACGCACCCCGCTCACATATGTCCTTGACTGTGTATGTCTGTGTGTGTGTGTGTGTGTGTGTGTGTGTATGTCCGTCGCACACCGCTGTCCAGCAGACAGGTCGTTTTTTTCCTCAGGAGCGCGATGGAGAGCGCGTCCTTCCCTGCGCGCAGACCGCTCTGTGTGGCTCAGGCTCTGTGCTGCGCTGTGCTCCAACTCTCTTGCTCTGCGCTCCCTCCCTCTCTGCCGCTCCATCCGCACACGCTGCAGCCCTGCACACACGCACAGAGAAGTACTTTGTGTTTGTGTTGCGTATGACTTGGCAGTGGTGTGAATGTAATGGTGACGTCACACGGTGTTGCTTTCTTGAGAAAACCAGACGTCAAGAGCGCAAGAGAAACTCAGGAGGAACTCAAAGTAATGACAGGAGTATCTCTTTCTCCCTCTGTGTGTGTGTGTGTGTGTGTGTGTGTGTGTGTGTGTGTGTGTGTGTGTGTGTGTGTGTGTGTGTGTGTGTGTGTGTGTGTGTGAGCAGCAGCCTCTCAGCCATGCACAGATTTACCAGGCCTTATCTCGTGTGGTCCAGTGGCTAATTTCTCTTCATTCTGGCCCCCAGCGGCTTGTTGACAACGTAACGCATTCAAATGGGATTGTGTGTGCTCAGTTATTAATTTTTCTTTTTTCATTTTTCTTTTGCATACTTAGATTTTAATTCGGGAAGTCACACATTCAGCTCTCCACGTTTGTGTGCGTCACTTTCTTTTGTCTGAACACTGGACCTGTAAGGTGGCTGACAGGATGTCGACTGCCACCTCTTGTGTCTTTGCTGCCAACGTCTCATTACTGTGTCGCTCAAAGGAACAAAAACAGTCTCTTTGACTTTAGAGTCAGATGACGGATGAAATTAAGATTTATTATATTGTAAGACCAAGTGGTGTGATGGAATAGTTCTTCCCAACCATAGATTTGCCATTATGTTCCTATGGCTGTCAGATATATGATCATGTTGTTAGATGTTATTAAAGAAATGAATCTTGTAAAGAGGTTAAATATTCTCCTGAGTATAATTACTGATCATTTGTTACCAGCTACTCTTATCTGTGTGCAGTATTGATGCATTTCAAGCCTTTTTTCATCAAGGGTCACACAGAGGTCATTCATCTCTCAGTGGCATCATTACAGCCAGTGAACCTTTTTTATCTGGTTTTCCCAAATGAAATTGTCGTTAAATGTTGTGGAGCGTGACAAAAAGCTCAAGGTGTCGACCTGGCGTCTAAATTTCCCTGGTCCCAATCTGCTCAAGGATTCTTGTGATGTGCCGGTAGCCCAGATGGACCCTAATCCAAGGTGGGGCCTCCTTGGATGGGACTTGGCTCTGACCTGTGGAGGCATGGACACAGGTTCTCTGGGAGTGTCCTGCTGTGTCTGGCACCAGTGTGTTGGCGGCAGATCCATTTAGTTCAGTGGGTTGTGAGGTGGGTTAACGGCACGTGCCACAGATGCTCACTCAGACTGGGATCTGGGGAATATGGAGGCCAGATTGACACTTTGAGGTCTTTGTAACGTTCCTTGGGTCATTCTTGAGCCATGTTTGCAGTGTGGCATGCTGCATTATCCTGCAGTGTTTGAGTGGGTGGAACATATCAGGTGGTATCCACATGGATGACAGAAGCAAAGGTTTCCCAGCAGAGCAATGCACTGGAACAAAATAATCAAAGTTATTCACTTCACCTGTCAGTGGTTTGAATGTTCTGGCTGATCGATGTGTCTTTTATCTAACTGGTGCAAAAACTGTAGTAAAGAGACAAAATGCTTCTTTAAAGGTGGTTACTGTCAAGCATCAGCTCAGGAAGGGACCCAAATGCAGAGCAGCAGGCAGGTTAGAGGCTGAACAAAAAGTGAGCTTTAATAAAGCTGAGAAAAAACATCCGGAGCAGGCTGGTAACTGAGAGAAGAACCAAAACTAACTGGAAATCAACTGGGATAATATGGTAAACTCAGTAAAAGATCCAAACAGAACACAAGACACCAGGCAGGAACGGAGGAGGGAGTGACACCAAGAACACGGGGATGAGCACAGGAATGAACACGGATGAACTGACAAGGAACAAATGGAAACACGTAGGTGTATATATACACAGAAAGCTGGAGCAGGAAGATGGGCAAAAGAAAGGAAATGAGGACTGGTTTACAACAAGGGTGTGGTGGGGAACACTAGGGTGGAACAAACAAGACTAATACAGGTGTGAGGGGAAGACTCTGGGAATAGGGAAGGACTAATGAGACTGATGAAGACAGAAAACACACAAAGGCAGGAAGTAAACTAGACACAACACATGAGGAGAGAATCTACAGAATAAAACAGGAAGCAGGTGAAACATGAATGAAAAAAAAAACAAGGAAACAAACAGAAAACCCAAAACGAAGATAAATTCAAGAGGTTGATTATCAGGGTAGGAAATAATAATTTTTTGGTTAGATGTTTTCGTTTGTTTTTTGTCATAAAACACTGTATAAATTAACCCCTTTGTGACTTTTACAAATTGTTCAAATGAAATAATCCGGCACTGTGACGAGCGGACACAAGTAGACGTGGCTCGGCTTCATGTAAAGGCTCATAGGTTTATACCAAAGTTAGAAATCTGAGCCAGTCTTTGATAAAACAACAGTGTAAGCTGAGAATTTGAAACCTACAAAACTTTTCTACACCCACGGCACACTGGTGCTTCCAGCTGAATGCTGATGTTAAGCAGATGTTATGATGTTCATCATCTTAGTTTAGCTTGTTAGTGTAACTGGTGTATTCATGAATTAGGTTTATATTTCACCAATAATTGTCCTTGTATATACTTGTTTTCTGTTTACATTTCATATCTGGAGCTTTTCTTTTGTTGTATTTTTGTTGTATTTCGATGCTTTTCCTCGGTCACCTGCCTGAGAGGAGGTGTGCATGTAGAGACGTGGTCATGGGAGGCTGCTGATATCACTGTGCTTTACACAGCAGTTGTCGTCATCCAAATCCTCATCATCCACAAACAGCACAGAGTTTGTAAAAAGGAGTATCTTGTCGAAAGCAATGTGGTTTTCATCCCAGATGCAGAACCGTGGACCAGCTCTTTATCTCGCCAGGGTGCTGGAGGGGACATGGGAGTTCACCCAACCAGTCCACATGTGTTTTGTGGATTTGGAGAAGGCTTACGACCGTGTCCCCAGGGGCATCCTGTGGGGGGTGCATCCTGTTGGTGGCCCCTTGCTAAGGGCCATCCAGTCCCTGTACCGAAGGAGCACAAGTCTGGTTCATGTGGCCGGCAATAAGTCGGACCTGTTCCTGATGAGGGTTGGACTCCACCAGGGCTGCCCTTTGTCACCGGTTCTGTTCATAACTTTCATGGACAGAATTTCTATGCGCAGCCGAGCGGTGGAGGCTGTCAGGTTTGGTGACGGGAGGATCTCGTCCCTGCTTTTTGCGGATGACATGGTCCTCCTGCTTCAGGTGGAGGAGTTTAAGTATTCGAAATCTTGTTCACAGTGAGGGTAGGATGGAGCGGGAGACTGACAGGCAGATTGGGGCGGCGTCAGCAGTGATGCAGGCGGTTAACCGGTCCGTTGTGGTGAAGAGGGAGCTTAGCCACAAAGCGAAGCTCTCGATTTACCAGTCGATCTACGTTCCAACCCCCACCTATGGCCACGAGCTCTGGGTAGTGACCGAAAGAACGAGATTGTGAGATATGATGGAAATGTCCCCAGTTTTCACAGCTGATGATGGCACTGAACGAAAAGTCAGGGAACCTCTGACGTTCTTACAGATCATCCTCGGGGGATGTGAAGTTTAACGGCAACCCATGAAATAGTTGTTGAGATATTTCAGTGTGGACCAAAAAAAGGTGGACGACAGACCGACAGACGTCGCCATCCCCACATAATCAAGACTGAATTGTATGACAGCTAAATCTGGACAGAGGGAACAGATAATTTGTCAGTTGTGAAAATATTATGGCTTTAATACTGACAGCCTTTTACTCAGCTTCCATATCAGAGCTGCTGTGGTCAGGCTCGGGTGTCTATCTCCAGTGTGATGCATCATCATTGAAGGAGAGTACGGAGCAGCCTGGAGGAAAATGAGCCCATTTGATCAGTGTCGCTTTCTGTCGGCCTGTCTGCTCCCTCTGGCACGGGTCTGCTGTGTAAATGGCCCTGCTGGATCGTGTTCGCAGGTAAAGCCTGGCGATCAGAATCATTAATGTAACTTTCCTCACTGACTGCTCTGAACGGTATCAGCTTCCAGAGGTGCTTGTGTTTACCCATGTGCACGTACATGTGTGTGTATGTATGTAAGTGGTGTGTGACATGTGCTATTTAGAGGTCTAGTGTTGTGTTGTCATGTGTGTGTAGTACATGTGTATGTGTCAAACTTACTGCGTGTATGTTCCCTGCCTTTGTGACACTGTACTTGTGTGTGTGTGTGTGTGTGTGTGTTGTGTGTGTGTAGAGAGAGTTTGGGCCACATCTTTATTTTTTAATAAGGGTGTATGCAGTGTCGTCTGTCAACTGCCAGACAGCCGGTCTGATCTGATCCGCAGCCCGAGGGGAAGGCCACCTTGCCATCAGAGGTGTCACTCACCTTTGCTTCACACCCGTCACGTCACATCTTCTAGCTTCTCTTCGGAGGCGTCCCTGGACTAAATAATGACAGCTAAAAGTTTTTTCATAAGAGTTTTCTCTGTCCCTTTCTCTTCCTCTCTGTGTAGCTATAACTCCTCTTTCCCTTTCCCTCCTCGCTGTGGCTCAGTATGGTCGTAACTCTTCTCCCATCTCGCGCCGCTATCTTTCAGGCTATAAGTCCGAGGCCCTTTTTTTTCCAGCACAACTCCATCATTCTAATGTAATTGAACCGAGAGTACGATCCTCTATCAGTCACCCTGACGGCCTCTATACTGGATGGTGTGTTTGTGTGTGGGTGTGTGCTCTGCGATGGAGAAGATTAAACATAAACACAGCACGTGGATTTTACATTTTTATTTATTGCCTGTAATGCCTCAGTATTGCCAGTTATCAAGAAAACAAATCTGAAAATTGGTCAAATGCAGGAAGATACAGTTTCCTTTGTGAGGTGTTGTGCGTGGAGAATTTACAACATAGCTTCACGTGTTCGTCCATCTCTTAATACCTTACGACTTTCCTATCCTGCCCCTACTCTCAGCTTTAAAGAGACAGTTCACTGCAAAATCTTAAATACATATTTTTCCTCTCACCTGTAGTGCTGTTTATCAGTCTAGATTGTTTTGTTGTGAGCTGCAGAGTGTTGGAGATATCAACCGTAGAGACGTCTGCCTTCTCTTGAATATCATATAGCAGGATGACTCTCAGCTTGTGGTGCTAAAAGCGTCTGAAAAACTCAACATCAACGTCTCTTCTGGAAATTACAACCTCATGACCTTTCTGTGAGCAGTTTCATGGAGGAACTATTTTCTTACTGTTCAGTAGCTCACCTAGCACCGCTGAGCTAGCTAGCGTTACAGCTCAGCCGAGGAGGACGCCATTAACGTTTACATCTCGCGCTGTCCTAAGTTCATCCATGAGTAGATGCACACTTCCTTCTGTGTGGTGACACTTTCATTTCTAAAGCAGGTTTTGGATACTATTTTCTGATGTGGATGAATACACATTTGGAGTTTCTATGAATATTTACAGCAGCAAGACATGTATGTGAAAATAGCTGCACGATTCATGTTCATTGTGATGAAGGAACATGCAGCTAGTGCCCCAGCGTGTTTGTTAGAGATGCTAGCAGCATGCCTAGGGATGGTAATGTCAGTCGGTCGTCTGTCGGTCCACCATTTTTAACCCGCACACACATGTCAACAAGTACTGGAGGAATTGCCATGAACAGCCCAGTCAACAGAAGAAAATGTCAGCATTGTACATTTCTACAAAGCACAGATACTTTATATTTGCATGTTTCATCATGTCAGTGCGTGGCAGGACACAGTGGACACAGGGGGCTGCCTGTCAAACTGGAGACGACCATTTGAGACCAACAAATGACAAAACCACTGTGTTTTCAGGCGCTTTTTAACCACCAAACATGGGTGTTTTTTTAGCGACCTGACGCAGTGTTTCCATCAGGGACAGTGCCACAGGAAGCGGCTGTTTTTTATCGAGGTATCGCTGCTTTTCCCGCTGGGATTGTGCCACCAATTAAGAAGTGGGTATTCAAAGCCAATCATAAGCTTGTGTTTTCTGTGCCTTAACCTAACCACATATTAACCACAGCATTGTTGGAAAGTAAGGAAATGTAAAGTTTCAGTGTACATAATAACATACACATGTATCTGTGGGTTGATGAAACGTACAGTGGCAACATTTTTTCTGGCGATCAGGTTGCCATGAATCTTGTAGAGGCATTCATGGTCCTCAGAGGATGAATCCTACTGACTTGGTGATCACCTGACTTTTCCTAAGTGTCGCCAATGTGATCAATATTTTACTTTGTCCAATATTTTGGTTTGTGACCAAACACCTGCAAAATTACAGCAACACCATCACTCGAAAATGCTTGTTAGTCGCATCAGTTCATTGTTGCTTTGGATCTTTTGTCGGGATTTGTTGAGGAACAGATAAACATCAGCAAGTGTCACTAAGTCCTCATCTTCATTTTGATGGGATGTTCTACTGGGGCGCTGATGGCTGCTGGTTCTGCAGTATCAGCAGAGCGTATTAATCCACTGCTTCTGCGCACTTTGGTGGAGTTAATGTGCTCACATAATGGCAGCCCCTCTAGTCCTGCCCCTTCAGACACACTCACAAACAAATTTGCATCACCTCAAACAAACATCTTCTCTCATATCCTTTATCTCCATCTCTACTCCTCCCACTGCAAACACACACACACACACACACACACACGGGAACAAACATGACAGTGTTGCACAACTGTTGTTTTCTTCTATGGTTTTGTAAGTAAATTAGCTAAAAACAGCGTGGCCTGAGGGATGTGCTTTTTTTAAGTCTATGCTCAGACTGAAGACAGAGAACTATGTGTGTTAGTATTACAGTATATCTGTGTGATAAAACATCAGACACAAAGGTCAAACACACTGTACATGCCCTGAGCAGATCACTGTGCTGTCTCGCTCTTGACAGACAGCTTCAGTAACAGGACGCCATTCACCCCCTCTGACTCATGCCCGGCCTCGTGCCCCATCACCAGGCCCAAACTCAGCCCCAGGCTTTGATGAGGCTGTGGCTGAAGGGCTGTCTGCGGCAGTCTACACATTACTCTGCCTCCTGCCTCTGATGGGAGGAGAGGAAGAGGAGGGAATGGAGCTATTTGTTGGAAAATGATAGACAGTAGTAAGTCACTGACACTGTGGGCTGGTGATGAAGGAAACTGCCAGTAGAGGCCCAAAGAGAAATGACATGAGTGGTGACTGCACTGGTAAGCAAAGGGAGCAGAGAGCAACAGGACAGAGTGAACACTCCTCCAATACCCTCTGATACCAGGCTGACCCCTGCAGGATAGGAGGGGAAATGCTGCCTGGTTGGCATCAGTTTCTGCGTGCTATGCCCAGGCTGTGTGTTGGCAGAGCTGGGTGTGAATCTGTCCAGCTGAAGCCAGGAAATGATGCTATAGGGCAAACTGAAACACGCTGGACAAAAACAGCTTTCCTCCTTTGATTAAAGGCGACCACAGTGTGTCTCAGAGTCCGTGCTCCTGTTGTGACGTTTGCCCAACCTGCATGTCTCGTCCGGGGACAGACTGCCTGTGTCCGTCACAGTCCATCAGGCTCAGTTTCTGTCACTCACACTCCAACGTCACACTCAAACGTCATCCAACATCAGATTTCCATCTCAAGGCACGTACACATGAGAAGAGGAATACACGCCCGCCAGACATCAAATCTAAGCAGCCTCCAAGGCAGAACGATTGATATCCATCAGGTGACATTTAACTCCACTGCAACAGAATCTGCAGTTGAATGCAAATCTGAATGATCTCACTGTCACGCTTAAAGGTCCAGTGTGCAGGATTTTGGGGGTATATTGGCAGAAATGAAATATAATATAAAAAGTTTGTTTTCTTCAGTGTATAATCACCTAAAAATAAAAATCGTTGTGTTTTCTTTACCTTAAAATGAGACATGTATAGCTACATAGGGAGTGGGTTCTTGAAGTGGGTTGAGTCTGCCATGTTTCTACAGTAGCCCGAAACAGACAAACCAAACACTGCTCTAGATACCGCTGTAGTTAGTAGCCCCTTCATGAAGAGCAGCTTTGGAAAAACACTTTATTAACGTGAAACTGCTTTATTCTGTGTTTTTATCGGTTAAATCACCAGATCATTTGTTCTGGAGAGGAAGAGACCTCTGCAGATAATTCAGCTCCAGGTATAAACCTTCTGACCATATTGATCTTAAGATATCAGCAAAAAAAGGTGAGCGCAGATAAGCAGGTGCTGGGTCAATGGCTCATTGTGACAAGCCAAATAGTGTCAGAAAAACAGATATTTTTAACATGAAACTGCTTTAATCTGTGTAAAAATTGCTAGATCTGTTTATTTTGGAGAGGAACAGCAAGCTGGTCTCACTCTGAAGTGATAAAAGCCGTCCTCTAATGTCAGCGTGATATGTGGCCGGTCACTGTTATAGTTTAATGCTGCCTGGCGGCATCAGAGGGAATTGCGGTGGGACAAGAATGAAAGGTTAGGCGGCGAAAGTCCAAGTAGGGTGGACGGGGCGGGGCGGGACGTGGATGTGTCCATCAAACACTGGCTTTCACCCAGGAGAGTGGTGTTCACGCCCCATGAAATTCTAACCCTGTTTTTTTTTCCTAAACTCAACCACGTGCGTTAGTTGTTGAGGGAAAAAAAAACATTAATTCATTGTGTTGTACCAACATAGTGCTTTTATTTTGAAAGAAACTGTAGCCCCTTTTTAAACAGGAACTGTGCAGATTTGCAGGAAAGCCCAATCAGTCTTTTTTCAGCATTGGCAGTATAATAACAAAATCAGGGAGTGCAGCAAAATGCCGCCTGCCTACTTTTGTTTATACAGAATGTGCCTTTTTCGGGGCAATGGGGGGCGTGAGCAAGTAACAAAACATGTAGCTCAGCGTGTGACGTAAACAGTGACGTGGGAGGGAAGCCGCGGCTGGTCAGTCCTTCGGCGATTCTCTCATAAGTCGGCCCGTCCTTCACCGTCCCCGTCATCTGACGGTTAATGGCCTCTTCGTTTGCGAGGACAAGGAGGGCGCGCAATTCCTTGTCTCCCCAGTTGCTCATCTTCACAGTGTCTGTCAGGTTTGTGTTTCCCTCTCGCTACTAGC
This sequence comes from Epinephelus cyanopodus, assembly GCA_026686955.1. Lineage (NCBI taxonomy): Eukaryota > Metazoa > Chordata > Actinopteri > Perciformes > Serranidae > Epinephelus > Epinephelus cyanopodus. The sequence goes on from CM048920.1 coordinate 2,724,463, forward strand.
TGCTCGCTAATTCCTGCTATCAGCTGTTTCCTGTTTATCCACCGCCAGTGGCTCGCATGTGCAGCGTCATCAACAGCTCCTCCCATTGCAGAAGGCCGCCTCTGTCTTTTTAAACCTAAAGGGTTCGACCAATATGTCTACCCTACGAGGCAGAAAATTGGGCACCTCGGATCAACTTGCCAATCCGGCTCTGTGTGTCTAAGCTGGTTGCAATCAAACCTCACCACTAGATGCCACTAAATCCCACACACTAGACCTTTAATATTCTCCTTTCTTTCTTTCTTTTAGTTTCATCCGGTGTCTTTGGTCAGAGGTCGGATCTACATGTAAAGATGTGTGTGATTAGTGTGTAGTTATGGTTATAGTTTCAGTTTCTGTTTGCCCACTTAACCCCACTCACTGTCCTGACCCGACACCCTGCAGCACACACACGCCTACACTCCACACTTTGGATAAATTTACATCTCAGTTACAAATTAATATGATTCACTGCATTCAACGAGTTCAATGAGTCACTTGCATCATTGTCCATTACAAAGAGTAAACAAAGCCAGACAGCAATAAAAATGTGCTCGCTGTGGTGGAAGGGAAGTAACCTGATCGATGTAATGTAATCAGACGCACCTGAATGCTAAAATAACTTTGATATTTCATAAACCGTCAATCTTTATTATGGTGTCTGGACCACATGCACATTAGATATGCACAGACACACACACACACACACACCGCCGCGGCCTGGCCCTCTGTGCTCAGACTGTTGTGCCATCAGAGCCACTGTCTGACTGTGTAATTGCATAACCTGTAAAGACCTGCTCAATAATGCATGGTCAGACTAGACATGGGCAGCCTGACGGAAAACGTTACCTCAACAACCCACTTTGTCTGGCCAAAGACTGGACACTCCAGAGACAGGACACAAGGCTGGAGGACAGTGTGTGTGTGTGTGTGTGTAGATTGAGGAAGTAAAAACGAACTTTCTCAACTGAATTTTCACTTTGAGTGTAGCTGAGTGAAACAGTGACTCTGTAACAGGAAGTGGGAAAATACCAGAGTTACTCATTATTCATAAAGGATAAACTGACCTTACTTCAGGTCTGTGTTGCATTGTGGGAATCTGTGTGATATCACGGCTGATCTGAAAGTGTAAGGTCTGGAGCAGCCAAGTCCCTCCTCTCACAGGAAGAAACCTGCTCCAAACTTCCTGCAACTCTCCTGCACAACCTTCCTGCTCCTGAGAGCTCAACCACCAGCATGACGACCCTCCTCCGCAGGCTGGCAGGGCCCAGGTGCTCACCGAGGCGGTGTCTGGGACTGATTCTGCGGGAAACGCACGGCCGACCTTCCGCTCTGGGCCCCCGGGACGGATCGCGACCGCTGGCCGGAGGCAGTCGCCCTCTGACGGCGCGCAGTGGCGCACAGAGCCGCGGGCAGCACACACAGGCTGCAGATCCCGTGGAGGTGGATTTGAAGCGGTTAGAGGGGGAAGACGATGGTGAGGACACACTAACATGTAACTCAACATTGTTCCAGTTCACACTGACAAACTGGCCACCATGTAAACACACACACTCACTGTTTGACAGCCATCATGTGATGCTCCAGTAAAGCCTCTGTCCTGTGGGCTGCAGCTGCACGTGAGACCCGCTCACTTGCTAAAGAAACGAGGCTGTGATCCCACAAGTGCTGGTATTTATGCAAAATTATTAAAATGGGATCTTGTATTGGGAGCTTGTTAAATTCATGCAGGGAGTCGAGCAGCCTGACGTAAGGAGACTCTGGTAATCTATTACCACAAACAAATAAAATATTCGGGTTCAAAAAATTTACAATAAATAAAATAAAATAGAAAAAAATAATAAAATAAAATTGAACTGAATTAAAACGAAATAAAATAAAATAAAGATTAAATAAAAATCATATAATAAAAACTTTAAAAGGTAAAACACCTCACAACAGAGTCCCATCCTTCTGCTGGTGCTTCAGTACCAAGACATGCAGGTAACATGATTCTTTTATCAGTGTCCACAGAGTGAGCTTACATGAAGTGGAAATTTATTTCTTCATTGTCTTTCTGAGCTAAAAGAAACTATCAGTACGAAATATTTTATGGAAATCCTAAATCCTAAATATGTAAATAAATACATGAAACTTCAGATAGAAATAAGTAAAGTGGTGCAAAATGATCTAATAATTCTGAATTAATGTCTTTTTTAAAAACGTCATTATAAATCAGTCTTTTCTTGATTAATCTACCGACTGTTTTCTCAATTATTTGAGTAACTGTCAGAAAATATAGGGTGGGAAAAAATGCTCAGATCAATTTCCTAGATCCCAAATATTTCCCAGAACCCAAAGATATTCTGTCTGTAAATGAAACACAAGAGAAGTCTAATTCTCTTTAACTGATTATGAAAATTGCTAGACATTTTTTTCTGTCAATTGATTAATGTACCAGTGGTTAGGGTGAGAGCTCGGGGTAAAATGTACCAGTGGTTTTATTTATTTCATCACTATGAAATGTATACTCTGCAGGATTTTCCTAAAAATCAAAATATGGAGAAGTGATCCCTCTCAGTCATCACTTCTGACCACTAGAAGTGTGTGGCGGTGTATATTTCTGCAGACACTCTGCCTGGTTTTTGTTATTTTCTTCATATTTTCAGTGTTCGGGAAGTTTATGAGCGTGTACCCCCACAGTGCACAGGTGAGACTGGGGCTAAATAAAAAAGGTGGCACCCAGGTGCCAGGCTGTAAGCAGCAGGCATCTAAGACACACAGCACCGAGAGAACACAGATGTAGTGAGGTGAACACTAAACAGTGGGTTCGCTTTTACTTTCTCTTTTGCTGGTGAGCGTTTTTATGAACAATAAGCGACAAATCTGCAAAGTATGCCTATTAGTTAAGATATTATCTTCCCAAGTTATAATCATAAAATGTGTTATTTCATCTCTTTTAATCGTTGCTAGTTCTAGTCAGTGGCGTAAGCAAGTTATGACGGGCCCAGTGCTCACTGCTGTGCATGTTGTCTTGACATAAATGGGGACTTGACATTGGACAACATCAACATACATATTACGCAGCGATCATGCATATCTAAAAAAATATCAAAGACAAGAGGAAAATTAGTCATTTACCTGAATAGTTTTTATAGTATATTTATAGATTTTATAGCTTATATATAAAAAGCATGTAATTTTACTTCAGATAGTTACTGACTATTTAAAAAAAAATGAAAAGAAAAAGAAAACCCCCTGTTTGAGGTCATATTTGAGGAATATTTCCAAGGTGTCAAGGGCCTGCTCTCTGTGCGGGCCCCTCCACCCCAGGGCCCCAGTGCAATTGCCCTGCCTGCACTGTCTATATGAACGCCCCTGCTGATCACGGTGGGAAACCTAAAGAGCTGAATTCAATAGTTGATAAACCCACAGATTTGATCGTTGAAAACAGTCAGTTAATTGCTGCCCTCTCTCTTCTGTTTTTCTCTCATTCCCAGGGATAGTGGAGGTGTTGATGTGCCGACACAAAGCCAGAAACGCTCTGGGCCATGTGTTTGTGTCACAGGTGAGCAGACCTCCACATTAGGACACACACACACACACACACACACACACACACACACACACTGACTGAGACACCGTGTCCCGTGTGCGCAGATGAAGGAGCTGGTGTCCACTCTGTCCAGTGACTCAGCGGTGCACGTGGTTATCTTCAGGAGTTTGGTGCCAGGTGTTTTCTGTGCAGGTAAGTGTTGTCTGGACCACCTGACACCTGCCAGGCCTGCGTGTCCGTGATCAAAGCGTGTGTTTACGATGTGTGATGTGCACGTCATGATAGGTGCAGATCTGAAGGAGAGGGCTCTGATGAACGACGCCGAGTCTGATCTGTTTGTTCACGGCCTGCGATCCCTCATGAGTCAGATAGGTAAGGAAGAGAACGTGAGAGAATAAAGGTGTGCAGTGTGTTAATGCATTCATAAACTCTCCTCTGTTTGTTGTAATGCTCTGGCAGCATCGTTGCCCATGCCAACCATTGCAGCGATGGACGGCGTTGCTCTGGGAGGCGGGCTGGAGTTGGCCTTGGCGTGTGATCTCCGCACTGCTGGTGAGTGACCTCTAAACCTTCGCCTTTTAACTCTGAGTCTGCATGATGCTCAGGTCTATTTAATATTCCTCTTCCCTTCCTTCAGGTGATGTTAATGGTGTATGAAAGGGGATGTCATGTTCTCTTCACAGCTGTCACCAGTCCAGTCATATCACATCAGTGGTCGAATCTCAGCAGGACGGTGGGAGATAGTAGCTTCCACTTAGGGCTGTTTTTCTAGACTGACAACTCCTTCATACCATCAGTGCAGATCTGAAGCCTGTAACACAAAATATTCTACAAGTGGCCAAGAAACATTATCGGTTAATCCAACAAGTTCACTTTGTACTTTTTCTGTTCACCTCATGATGGCAGGACTATCATACAGTTTGTCGACATGCACAAGTAGGAACTACACAGGCAGAACTTCTGTGTGTTATGCAATATGCCCTTACATTACTCATTCATAAGAATAAAAGATGTGTGCACCAGATTTAGCAGAGAAGCTAATTTCCATCTGTAGTCCTTAAAAACACATTAAAACAATCAACACAATAAGACAAACAGACCTAAAGTGCACCATGATCAACAAAGACAAACAACAATATACAGTCAACAGTTGCAGGTTCACAAAATACAATCCAAGAGTAAGGTGCCAAAACCTACAACCAGAGCAAAGTGCTTGTCGGATAATACAAAGTGCGAGATTCATCAACATATAAATACCCATTACCTACTCACAATATGAAATAAACAGTCATTATTATTATTATTGATAACTGTGCAGGCATCTAAGGTTGACTAAACAAGAGTAAGACCTCAGCGACCATAAAAATAAAAATTGTAAGTACAATTGTAAATGCCAACGATAGTAATTTATGCAATACAGAAAAGTTACAGGGACAGTACAATACAGCAGTAATGGTACAACAAGACATCCAATTACAGAAATATAATGAAGTTTACCGAAGATGTCTGCACATTAAATATACCTCATGTTTCCCAGTTAGAAAGCGTGTCATCAGGTTCAAGTTAATGCTGACACGACTGATTAGATAGGAGCCATTTTTTAGCTTCAAGACAAAAGCGATTATAACCAGGGATGTTTTATAAGTTGGCAGGAAGCCTATTCCTCTCCTTGATAGCCTTGTAAGAAAAGTTGGGCTTATTGTATGTGATTTTTTTCAAAAATAACCCATCAGATGTGAGAACCAGCTGGACCCCAGGAACTCTGACATCACAGAAGCTAAATATTTGTCCGCTCAACAGGTTTTTTCAGTGTTAGGTTTTAGTCAGTTTTTAAAAATGTTGTTATTAATCGATCTTTTGTTGATTAATCTACTGACTATTTACTCAGTTATTTGTTTAATCATCAGAAAATGCTCAAATCAATTAGCAGCTGGACCCCATTCAAAAAAAAGTTTGGACACCCTGATTATAAAAGGTCAGGACAGAAGCTTCTGCCTTGGTCTGTTCAGCAATATATAATTATAAATATAAAAAAATTATATATAATAAATATTGGCAATAATCAGTATTTTAATTTATTATTGGTGATTGCAGTATCTCTTTATCTGATGGATCGGACATTTTTATCACAATGTAAGCTCTTTTTTTTAATTAACAAATTTTACAAGGTCAGGTAAAATTCTATGTTTTATATCTGTTAGAGTTGTTTGCAAGAATTAAGTTTGTATGTTTTTGCATAAACATTGACAGGCTCGGAGAAAATACTGTCACTGTCATTAATTATTCTAGAAATTTTCTTAAAACTGTTTCTCATTGTTGGATGTGATTAAATTAAATTACAATTTTAGCTACAGTTTGCCTCTCTATTGGGAAATGGCTGCAGACAAGATAACGATTCAGTCAATAAAAAATCATTTATAACTTTTTATACAGGCCCAGTTTAATATTGCAGTAATAATGTGTGGTTATCACAAAGTCAGACGGCACACTGTTTGAGACCCACTGGATCAACTGATAATGAAAATAGTTGCTAATTATTAAAGAGATAAATCTCAAAATTCAATTTTGGAGATTTTGCCCTTATTTAAATAATTCTGTGTTTATCTATAGACTGTGTAAATAGTCACCTTAACAAGCAGCAGTCAGTCATTACTAACTCATTTTGAGGAGAAGTGTATAAAATGATGCACAGAATATTCAGGCCATGGAAAGTCTTTAGAGTTAATATTTCACTGTGTGACATCATCACATGCTGCATCATCACCTCATGATGGCAGGACTATCATACAGTTTGTCAACATGCACAAGTAGGAACTACACAGGCAGAACTTCTGTGTGTTCCTGAACAGACAAGAAAACTAATGGTTACTCAACAGCAGAAATTAGACGTGACCACAGCAAATCAGTGCAAAATCAAGAGCTTGGGCTGCTGCTTTCATGAGCGCTGGAAACTTTTCACTGAAAGATGAAATGGTTGTGTTTGTTTTTTAGTTTTATTTAGTTTGTAAAAGACAATATGCCCTTACATTACTCATTCATAAGAATAAAAGATGTGTGCACCAGATTTAGCAGAGAAGCTAATTTCCATCTGTAGTCCTTAAAAACACATTAAAACAATCAAGACAATAAGACAACAGACCTAAAGTGCACCATGATCAACAAAGACAAACAACAATATACAGTCAACAGTTGCAGGTTCACAAAATACAATCCAAGAGTAAGGTGCCAAAACCTACAACCAGAGCAAAGTGCTTGTCGGACAATACAAAGTGCGAGATTCATCAACATATAAATACCCATTACTTACTCACAATATGAAATAAACAGTCATTATTATTATTATTGATAACTGTGCAGGCATCTAAGGTTGACTGAACAAGAGTATGACCTCAGCGACCATAAAATAAAAATTGTAAGTACAATTGTAAATGCCAACGATAGTAATTTATGCAATACAGAAAAGTTACAGGGACAGTACAATACAGCAGTAATGGTACAACAAGACATCCAATTACAGAAATATAATGAAGTTTACCGAAGATGTCTGCACATTAAATATACCTCATGTTTCCCAGTTAGAAAGTGTGTCATCAGGTTCAAGTTAATGCTGACACGACTGATTAGATAGGAGCCATTTTTTAGCTTCAAGACAAAAGCGATTATAACCAGGGATGTTTTATAAGTTGGCAGGAAGCCTATTCCTCTCCTTGATAGCCTTGTAAGAAAAGCCGGGCTTATTGTATGTGATTTTTTTCAAAAATAACCCATCAGATGTGAAAACCAGCTGGACCCCAGGAACTCTGACATCACAGAAGCTAAATATTTGTCCGTTCAACAGGTTTTTTTCAGTGTTAGGTTTTAGTCAGTTTTTAAAAATGTTGTTATTAATCGATCTTTTGTTGATTAATCTACTGACTATTTACTCAATTATTTGTTTAATCATCAGAAAATGCTCAAATCAATTAGCAGCTGGACCCCATTCAAAAAAAGTTTGGACACCCTGGTTATAAAAGGTCAGGACAGAAGCTTCTGCCTTGGTCTGTTCAGCAATATATTATATAATTATAAATATAAAAAAATTATATATAATAAATACCAGCAATAATCAGTATTTTAATTTATTATTGGTGATTGCAGTATCTCTCTTTATCTGATGGATCGGACATTTTTATCACAAATTTTACAAGGCGAGGTAAAATTCTATGTTTTATATCTGTTAGAGTTGTTTGCAAGAATTAAGTTTGCATGTCTTTGCATAAACATTGACAGGCTCAGAGAAAATACTGTCTCTGCCATTAATTATTCTAGAAATTTTCAAAACTGTTTCTCGTTGTTGGATGTGATTAAATTAAATTACAATTTTAGCTACAGTTTGCCTCTCTATTGGGAAATGGCTGCAGACAACATAACGATTCAGTCAATAAAAAATCATTTATAACTTTTTATACAGGCCCAGTTTAATATTGCAGTAATAATGTGTGGTTATCACAAAGTCAGACGGCACACTGTTTGAGACCCACTGGATCAACTGATAATGAAAATAGTTGCTAATTATTAAAGAGATAAATCTCAAAATTCAATTTTGGAGATTTTGCCCTTGTATAAATAATTCTGTGTTTATCTATAGACTGTGTAAATAGTCACCTTAACAAGCAGCAGTCAGTCATTACTAACTCATTTTGAGGAGAAGTGTATAAAATGATGCACAGAATATTCAGGCCATGGAAAGTCTTTAGAGTTAATATTTCACTGTGTGACATCATCACATGCTGCATCATCACCTCATGATGGCAGGACTATCATACAGTTTGTCAACATGCACAAGTAGGAACTACACAGGCAGAACTTCTGTGTGTTCCTGAACAGACAAGAAAACTAATGGTTACTCAACAGCAGAAATTAGACGTGACCACAGCAAATCAGTGCAAAATCAAGAGCTTGGGCTGCTGCTTTCATGAGCGCTGGAAACTTTTCACTGAAAGATGAAATGGTTGTGTTTGTTTTTTAGTTTTATTTAGTTTGTAAAGGACAATATGCCCTTACATTACTCATTCATAAGAATAAAAGATGTGTGCACCAGATTTAGCAGAGAAGCTAATTTCCATCTGTAGTCCTTAAAAACACATTAAAACAATCAACACAATAAGACAAACAGACCTAAAGTGCACCATGATCAACAAAGACAAACAACAATATACAGTCAACAGTTGCAGGTTCACAAAATACAATCCAAGAGTAAGGTGCCAAAACCTACAACCAGAGCAAAGTGCTTGTCGGACAATACAAAGTGCGAGATTCATCAACATATAAATACCCATTACCTACTCACAATATGAAATAAACAGTCATTATTATTATTGATAACTGTGCAGGCATCTAAGGTTGACTAAACAAGAGTAAGACCTCAGCGACCATAAAATAAAAATTGTAAGTACAATTGTAAATGCCAACGATAGTAATTTATGCAATACAGAAAAGTTACAGGGACAGTACAATACAGCAGTAATGGTACAACAAGACATCCAATTACAGAAATATAATGAAGTTTACCGAAGATGTCTGCACATTAAATATACCTCATGTTTCCCAGTTAGAAAGCGTGTCATCAGGTTCAAGTTAATGCTGACACGACTGATTAGATAGGAGCCATTTTTTAGCTTCAAGACAAAAGCGATTATAACCAGGGATGTTTTATAAGTTGGCAGGAAGCCTATTCCTCTCCTTGATAGCCTTGTAAGAAAAGCCGGGCTTATTTGTATGTGATTTTTTTCAAAAATAACCCATCAGATGTGAAAACCAGCTGGACCCCAGGAACTCTGACATCACAGAAGCTAAATATTTGTCCGCTCAACAGGTTTTTTCAGTGTTAGGTTTTAGTCAGTTTTTAAAAATGTTGTTATTAATCGATCTTTTGTTGATTAATCTACTGACTATTTACTCAATTATTTGTTTAATCATCAGAAAATGCTCAAATCAATTAGCAGCTGGACCCCATTCAAAAAAAGTTTGGACACCCTGGTTATAAAAGGTCAGGACAGAAGCTTCTGCCTTGGTCTGTTCAGCAATATATAATTATAAATATAAAAAAATTATATATAATAAATACCAGCAATAATCAGTATTTTAATTTATTATTGGTGATTGCAGTATCTCTCTTTATCTGATGGATCGGACATTTTTATTACAATGTAAGCTCTTTTTTTTAATTAACAAATTTTACAAGATCAAGTAAAATTCTATGTTTTATATCTGTTAGAGTTGTTTGCAAGTATTAAGTTTGTATGTCTTTGCATAAACATTGACAGGCTCAGAGAAAATACTGTCACCGTCATTAATTATTCTAGAAATTTTCTGAACAAAACTGTTTCTCATTGTTGGATGTGATTAAATTAAATTACAATTTTAGCTACAGTTTGCCTCTCTATTGGGAAATGGCTGCAGACAAGATAACGATTCAGTCAATAAAAAATTAATTTATAACTTTTTATACAGGCCCAGTTTAATATTGCAGTAATAATGTGTGGTTATCACAGAGACAGACGGCACACTGTTTGAGACCCACTGGATCAACTGATAATGGAAATAGTTGCTAATTATTAAAGAGATAAATCTCAAAACTCAATTTTGGAGATTTTGCCCTTATTTAAATAATTCTGTGTTTATCTATAGACTGTGTAAATAGTCACCTTAACAAGCAGCAGTCAGTCATTACTAACTCATTTTGAGGAGAAGTGTATAAAATGATGCACAGAATATTCAGGCCATGGAAAGTCTTTAGAGTTAATATTTCACTGTGTGTCATCATCACATGCTGCATCCTTCACATGAAACTTAAACAGGCCTGTGCAGAATACACTGTGTGTGACACAGACTGTGGAGGAAGATAATTTTAAGCATCTTAAAGACACTTCAGAAAACATAAAAGGTAAAACTGGACGTTAAGGGGTTAAAAATACAGAAATCCACAGCGGTCAAGCTGAAAACAAGCCTGTTGTTGCTCCTGCTCACCCAGTATTAATGATGTGCTGATGAGCTGGGGACTGACGGTAGCTGCTGAGGCAGGACACATCTGCCCAGCTGTTCACGCAGCTGAATCTACATGTGATTGGTTAAATTGGTGGTGGCAGCTCGGTGATTGGCCGAGCGCTGACGAGCTAGGTGAGCAGGTGTTTGCATGTGCTGCTCTGACAGAGGCATCAGTCAGACTTTACGCCCTCCACAGCTTAATGGCACTCAGCAGCACAGACCTTCAACTGTCCTCTGTGTGTGTGTGTATGTGTGTGTGTGTGTGTGTGTGTGTGTGTGTGTGTGTGTGTGTGTGTGTGTGTGTGTGTGTTTCAGCCTGTTCTGCACAGATGGGTCTGATCGAGACGACACGAGGGCTGCTCCCAGGGGCGGGTAAGACGAACTGGGGTCACAGAAATGACCTTGCAAAGTACTGAGTGTGTTCGTGGGGAGACAAAGCAGCTGTGAGATGTTGACCTTGAAGTGGTTTGTCCTGCAGGGGGCAGTCAGCGGCTGCCGCGGATGGTCGGCATCACTCTGGCCAAAGAGCTCATCTTCACAGGTGGAGTTACAGAAACGCTGGCATGTTGCTGTAGGTGCAGGATGCTTATCGTTCAGCGAGGGTTTTGTGTATCACACTCTCTCTGTCTGTCTGTCTGTCTGTCTGTCTGTCTGTCTGTCTGTCTGTGTGTCATCAGGTAAGCGTGTGGGAGGGCAGACAGCTCTGGAGATGGGGCTCGTAAACAGAGCTGTAGAACAGAACCAGACAGGAGACGCTGCCCACAGAGAGGCACTCAGCCTGGCCAGAGAGATACGGCCCCAGGTCAGAAAACAGACACACTTTTTCACTCTGCTCCAGCTCAGATACTGATGCATCCCTCCTCCTCCTCCTCCTCCTCCTCCTCCTCCTCCTCCTCCTCCTCCAGGCACGGTCCTGCTCTCCTACCTCCCTGGTCACCTCTCTGTGTTTTCATCCACCCATCTCCTCTGCCTCTCTTCATTCTGCTTTTCTCTTTTCCTGGCGCTTTCTTCCCACCTTCCCCTCCCTCTTCCCTCTCTCCAGGCCTCTGTCGCTCCGTATTTCTTTCACTCCAGTTCAGATGCCCGCAGTTGGCGGGGCCAGAGTGGCAGTCAAGTGGAGAAATGGACCACAAATAGCACTACATGCTCTCAGACACACACACACACACACACACACACACACACACACACACTTGCATTAACCGACACGTGCTTGTTACAGAAAAATGAATGAAACGAATGGGTCAAGCTCCAAAATCACTCCATCCTACATTTCCCATAATGCAACTCATCTGTGTCCTTTAACCCTCCCTGCCTTGTGAACATCCACATCTTTCAAATGCTTTCTGTAATAAGTGTGTCTCAAATCCCAGGCTGAGCTAATGACATCACTATGACATCATCAGGGTTGTTTTCCACGATTTGACAAAGCTCATGCAGAGTCTCAGATATACTGTAATTAAAAGTTGAACCATTCTTTATGCACAAAGGTGTTTTTCAGCTTTGAATATTTATTAATACCATCAGCATCTTCCTCTCATGTCTGTTCCTCAGGCTCCCATCGCTGTGAGGATGGCGAAAGAGGCAATGAACAGAGGCGTCGAGGTACACGGTGATTCATACATTTTATTATTATTTTTTTTTTACATCAGTGATAGTGGTGACTGAAGTCTGTCTCTTCCAGGTTGACATGACAACGGCAATGGCAATAGAGAGGATGTGTTATGCTCGGGTAAGACTTCAGTGCTTGGAAAAGATTTGTCTTTTCCTTTTAAAGGTTTCATTTGATAACTTGTGAAAATATTATACAATATAAATATTAACAGAATCTTGATTCATATTGATCAGTGCTGTTGGTTTGACTGCAGTTCACAAACAGTGATTAACATAATTGACAGCTGCATTAAAGACTCCTCGACTCTGATTGGTTGTTTTCGCTCAGACACTGTAAGGCCATCAGACACTATGAGGAGGAAGAACAGATTATGTCTCGTGTGCTGTTATGTGGATACAGGAACGGTTTCAGCAAATATGACAAAAAGCTGTGTTTATAAAGTCACAAACTGCAGCCTGAACTTATAATTATGACGTAAATCGTAAATGTTGATCACACATTGTCATGGCTGCTGAATAATGATGCCATCTGTGTTTAGATTGGTTGACTGTAAGCCTCGCTTGACTTGATTTAAAGCACAAAGGAAGTTTGTTAACCACATAGACAGGGCTGCCCCGACTTAGTCTGGGGCCGTTTTGTTAAGGAACCGGAACAAGGGCAAGAGAGACAGGATCTGGAATTCGATGGATGCGCCTTTCCGTCAAAATAAAAGCACCAAGCTAATAAAAATGCGGTAAAATTTTTTAATTTAAATAATATAATTTACAAGAAAAGCCCAAAGTTAACCTGACTCCTGTCTGACTGCTGAGCATGGACACTTCCTGTGTCTGTCCTTTCAAATTAAATTTCCACATGATCCAGTCATACAGGTTTGGATTTATTTTTAAAAAGAGGCAGTTTGGCAGTAGTTGCTAGGCTGCGAGGAAAACAGATATTGATCCAAAAAAGTGTCGACAATATTACCACTTGGAAACACTGGGGGAAAAGGTTGTCATGTCAATGTTTTAAAACTACTTACTATAACTTTGTGCAGTTGTTGAGTCAAGACAGAGACACAGATGATTCCATGATTTGCTTTCCACTGGACGCTGTCTCCAGTCAGATCATCTGTTCACTGCCGTCCTGCTGTAACCCTTCCCCTCTGCTTTCAGGTCATCCCCACACGGGACAGACAGGAGGGAATGGCTGCCTTCATAGAGAAGAGAGCCCCGCGGTACACTGGGGAATAAACTCTTTTGAGCTATTGAATTTCTCTCTCTCTCTCACAGACGCACACCGCTCTCTATATCCTCATGTCTGACAGACAATTAACACCCATTGATTGTGTGTTTGCATCCCAGCCAGTGTCGATACATTAGTGAAGGTCAGCGTGAGCGTGCTGCCGTGATGACTCTTTGCTTTTGTGACATTCAGGATGAGACTTGCAGAGGAGATTGTTATTTTAACAAACAAATGACAGTAAAAAGTATGTTTTTATATTCATGCCATACTTGTGAATCTCATCTCTGGAATAAAAAGGCGACACAAGCATCATCTCCAGTTTATGGGAATGTACATTCTTTATTTCCAAACTTGAAAATGTGACTCTCGGCAGCGAAATGGCACGATCATGGCAGACGTACAGTAGCTTGACTTTTTGTTTCTACCATCTGAATGTGTGAGAAATTACACTGGCCGTGTTCCAGGGAGATGTTCAGAGGCTCGAATAAACAATCCAAAACATCAGGAGCGGGAACAGATTCTGTGTAATCTGCTGCTCTTTGCCCTCCTCGAAACTGAAGAGATCAGCTCAGGACACATGCATAATTAGCAAGCTTGTACAACAGCTGATTTACAGAAAACAATAAGGCCGAAATTCACTGAGCAAATAAGGTGATGGATTTGCTTGTTTTAGAGTACCATTTACTTGCCTGATATATCCTTTTATTCCATTAACATACAAGTCTGCTGAAGCCAAATTCCACTTTGCCTCAAAACTGTTGTATCAGGGGTCTGACAGCAGTTCATACAAGCAGCATTAGCTTTGACTGCAGAGAGAAAGACGCTGGGGCCTTAATGCGAATCAAGACTTATGATGAAAAAGGAGAATGTGGGCATCGAGGTCAGCTCCTACACAAAGTGGCTTCTCCACAATACCTGGTAAAACACCCTCCTGGTCCTGATACTAACGTCACACGTCCAGTCATTTCAGAGCAGAAATATACTCTGAAATATTTCCAATAACACCCCCACTCTCTTCAGATAACCTGTGTTTCTTCTCTGTGTTTACTTTGTTCTTATCATAATTCTCAGATACACAAACAACGCAACATTCTAGGCTTGGGCGGTATCTGTATTTTCGTACCTTCCTGACATTGTACTGGGTCAAACGGTATATGACCCGACAAAAACAAAATGTAAAAGCTGAGATCCTGGTGACAGGAGTCACTGCAGCATGTCTATCAGTCTCGCTTACAATGCTGCGTTTCTAAAGTCCGGGTAAATCAAAAGAGGACACTGACCTGCCCGAAAATACCTCGTTCAACAACCTAGTTCTTCTCAGTCTGCAACAGAACAGTGGTTTTTTATTTACTTTTTCAACAACAACAAAACTCAAGTTGTCGCACAAAAAATCCTGGACACAGAAATGGTGACAAAAGTTTAACGGTCTAACTCCACGATTTAGTACTATGAAGTTCCCAGTCTTTTCACGTTTTCAACAAGTGTTCTCTAACATGTATGTGTTTAAATCTTAGGTTTTACTTTACCCTGACTCCTTGCTAGGCTAATTTATACACTGTAAAATGCCATAGGCTTGTGCTAATAACATTAGCATGTTGTATTTGTGGGGAAAATGTGTCCAGATAACGAGTTATAGTGAAGCTGATTTGTGTTTGAAATCGTCTCTATTAAGACATGTTTAATGTGTTTTGAATCAACTCAACTTTACAGCACTTCACAGAAACCCTGCTGCCAACTAGTGTTTTGGAGGTGTACCTGCAGAGTGACAGACACATTGCCACACAAGTATAAATTCTCATAACGGTGTAGGCCACGTGTTTAGGCTATAGCGTAGAGCTGAAGCACAAGTATAAACATGGCTTAAGAAAGAAGAGCGTCAAACTTTCGGGATCTCTGAATACCTCCGTATATGGTCATACCTTGATACTGCCCAAGCCAAGAACATACAGTGTAATAATTTCCATGCAATCAATTCAACTAGTCCTGAAAAAACAATTTCTATTTCTCTCATTTCCTATTATTTACAATGATGCAGCTGCTTGTACAGACGTACATACACATGCTCACACTGAAGCTCTGTCTCTGTCTTTCAGACGCACAGGGAAGCACAGCAAACATACTGATATATACACAAGTTTCTCAAAGAGAAAACAGCTCTGACTCAAAACACATGTACATTCATCATGACTATACTGACCACTTATTGCCATTTGTGTCCAAGGAGGACATGTAGTTTTCCAAACATAATTGACGGTATCATTTCAGCTTATTTGAACTCTGGATCTTCTGATTTACAGAACTGCTGGTTTGCTGCTGATATGACACATTTAGGGCTGCCAAACGTTTAGAAAAGAAAACGCACTGGAGCTTCTCAAAGACAAGTAACTTCTCTATAATTTAGGTTTTCATCTTTAATGTTTGGAACATTTGAACCCACTGAACACACCCTGGGCAAGTGTCCTGTCACATCAAATCAAAAGGCATTAGCTGATAAAAGACTAAATAAAGAGGAGAGCAACAGCAGTATTGAGGACCCAGAGGCGTGGGTGTCAGTGAACAGAACACTGCTACAAAACAAACAAGCAAGCATTCCTAAAATGAACATTACGAGCGTTCAGACAAACTCCAGCATGCTTGAGCTCAAAGCAGCGTCATGCGTATATCTAATAAGCTAATCGACCAATTTCGGCAACCAGAGCCCTCAGTGACATACGGGAGCTGGAGGGTGTCGATCCTCAGCAGAGCTTTTGGGGGGTTCAATCCCGCACTGAGATTTGTACATGTGCACTGACAACTGTTTTTGTTTTTGGTACGAAAATCATCATGATGTCAGACTGACAAGAGCGAGCACAGAAACAAACCTCCTGTTGAGATTTGAGCGTAACTGATCGACAGTTCTCATAATTTAATTTTTTATCACGACATTAGCACACACGGAAACATTTTTTTGTTTTGAAACAAACACAAAGAAAATAAATAAAGTTAGTGTGTGTGTGCAAAGAACTGCAAAGTCTTTGTCCTTAAATGTTCTCGGCATTCTTCATAAAGTGTGTTTGTGCGTGGGGTATGCACTCACACACACACATACAAAATCCCCTCTGTGGTGGGACCCAGCTCACATCCTCCTCTTGGTCAGGGAGCCTCATTTTCTGAAAGAGAAAATGCACAAGAATGAAAAACCTCCAGCCATCATGAGACTGATACACAGCAAATGACGACTAGTGTACGAGTCGTTACCTCTGTGAGGTTATTGTGGTGGTGGGCGGCGACTCGTATGTGTTTGTGCAGGCTGGCCGGTGCGGGCTCTGTGGCGCTGCAGGCTCTCCAGAATGCTCTTCGCCAACAGTTTGACGTCTTTGTGGGTCTGTGGGTGTGTGTGCACGAGCTCCAGCTGCTGCAGACCACCTTCCTCCAACAACATGCTGCAGTAGCGAGCGGCTGTAACACACAGGGGAATACAACTTCAAATCTGTCAGCTGTTAAGTGAATAAATAACAGGCTGACATTTTTGGGGGAATCCTGTGGGTCACAGGATTTCTGTGGGATTCCTGTGGGATAGGATTCAATTTCCACATTCATCACGTGACTGGGATGGGACAGAAAAAAGGTAATGGGAGCAGGCGGGACGGGAATCAATAATATTGAGCTAGTAATTTGAATCAGCAGCTGTTAGATCCTTTCCACTGAGCACAGGAAATATATGGCCGTAGTTATGAGGACACATACTTACCTTATGTTAAGCATGTGAAGTAAAATGGATCGTTTAGGATAATAGCGAGATCGTGATGCTAATTTCAATTAGCGCTTTAATGGTACTTCCAATTATGTGTAACAGAGGAGTTATTGGCAACATGTTTGTAGCAGTTGGACAAAATACGGTTTATTACCAAGAAATTTTGCCTCAGTGTTTAGTTGATTGAATATGCTTAGTTTCTCTATGTAAATATGCAGTTCTTACTTATATTAATAAACACTTTCTTTATTATTTAAATACACAAGATGGGAACAGGGTGGAATGAGAGTCCTTCTTTCCTTTCCTGTCTTTTTGTGTGCAAGTATCATAGGACAGGAGTGAAAATCCACTCCTGTGTCACCCTCTGGTAAATAACCGTCCAGACAGATGTCAGTAAATTTCTCACCGTTCTTGCTGCAGACATGTTGCATGGCCCAGGCTGCCCACAGCTGGACACCAGGGGTGTGAAAGCACTCCAGCAGGGGAAAGAAGGGGTTGAATGACCTAAACAACGAGAGACAACAAGAATATATTAAGTTTATACTGCATGTCACGTGCTAAAGTTGTGACTGTGGATCTTTTGACTTCTAATAAAAAGCTGTTTTGACTCTAATTCACAACAACATCAACTATAAAACTCAATGTAAAACATGCATGCAGCGTTTTACTGACTTGTTTTTCAAGGCGCTCCCTTAAAACACATTTTCCAGCACTGTATGAAAATAAATTTGAGCAGACTTGCCTGATGATCCATCCTTCATTACACTGTTTGTGCTCACAGACTATATTTAGTATGATGAGGAAAAATGCCAAAACATTTGTTCTGATTGTTCTAAAGATTTGAAATCTGGTCCAGACGTACTCTGGGCAACTGTCTAACAGTACAACTTTTGGATCACATGGAAAATCACAGTTTTAGCCGAAGTCAAGTTAGAAGTTAGAAAAAGCGCTGCATTATGTTTATTAAATGTTTTCCATATTTTTTTACACTGCATGTGTGCAGATCCTTGATTCAACTTGTTATGAGTTTATAGATACCAAATACTTGACTGTGCTGTAGTTTCTGAGCCATTTTCTTGTCATGCTATATTTAGTCTTGAGCACTTGGGAAAACTGTTTCCCCTAAAATACACAAAAACATGGAAAAACAGTCCCATGTGCACAAAGACTAAACACGGTATGGTAAGACAATGGCTGTATTTCAGAAACTGTTTGACAGACTTTGACTTAGATTTGCTGTCAGGTAAGCCCAGAGAATTTCAGTTCCCGGCAGAAATGGGTTTATTTGCGTCACAGGTTATGAACGGTTTCACTGCTGAGCCTGTAAGGAAACGTAGGACCTGCTTGTGTTAATGTGTTTGTTTTCCTGCTTTATTATTACAGTAGAGCAGCTGCGTCTCACCTGTAGGCCACCATCTCACACTCAGGCGGGGGCCACTGCATAATGACGTCATGCTAGAGAGAGACAGAAATAAAAAAACAACTCAAAACTTTTCAAAATAACTGTGCACAGTGTCTACATGTGGGCGTTAGAAGTTTGCTGACTCTTACCAGCTGCTCCAGCAGTGAGGACCGAAGCTCAGGGCTGAGCGTCCAGGCTGCCTCTCCCCGTGACGTCAGATGTGCGAGGATGCCCGCGGCGAAGTAGCTGACCTCCACCTCTGGGCTGTGCAGCAGGTTGCTGATGTGGTCCAAGAAGCCCTGCACCATCAGCTCCACGTGAAGCTCTCCGACCTCGGCTATGTTGTTCTACACAACAAAAAGAGTAATGATGTTTTAATATTGTAAATGTATTCAACTTTTGTTTTTTTTCTAGAGGGTAATAAGAGAGCAGTGAACTCACCAGCAGACCGAGAACCTTCTGCTGGATCGAGGACTCATTGGGGAAGGACTGCAGAGGGGGTGGTGGGAGTGGGGGAGGTGTGGAAACAACACAACAGTGAGTCAGCCTGCCCCACAGGCTACATACATCTGCAGAGCAACATGTAATTAAGTGTGATAATTAACTAATATGCTAATCTGCTCTGAGCTGTTGATGCTTACTGTTTATTTACATGTACATGTCGACATTTCTGTGTACCTCTAGAACTTTGATAAACAGATCCAGGCCCTGGTTCTCGATGAAATGGCGGCAGGTTGTTGGCGATTCATCAGTGAGGTTCCACAGTGCGCTCAGTGTGAATTTGAGGGTGGCGTCCACCACACCCTGAGTAGCCTTCTGACGCACAATGTGGAGCAGTTGCTGCAGGGAGGAGGGACATCATTAGCAGTGAAAACAGAAATTACCAGCTCACGGTTGTACGCCTGAGTTATGATGCTGAATAACGGCCAGGGAGGTGTTTTTGCAGGCCATTATGATGTCACTGTAAAGTTGACCTTTGACCTTTTGGATATAAAATGTCATCACTTAGAGGCTGTACACATGCCACGTTTCTTGCACCCTCAAATTCATTGAGCTCCCTCAACTTCTGCAGACGCGCTCAAATGCTAGAGCGAGAGCGAGATAAGCAGACTTTTGAAACGCAGCAGCACACAACCATGTGACGAGAAACAACCAATCACAGCTGACAAATATCTTTCCCTTATTCTGTAATTATCAGTCTGTGGTAAATATGGAAAAGCTGATCATGTTAGTGCAGGGCTGCCAGAGCTTTACATCTGTCCCATAGACGATAGGCCTGCACACTCAGGACTTATTTGTCATAATTAGCGTATGAATTCATAAGTTATGGTTTGTGAGGTCACAGTGACCTTTGACCACCAAAGTGTAATCAGTTCATTGTTGAGTCCAAGTGGACGTTTGTGCCAAATTTGAGGAAATTCCCTAAAGGTGTTCTTGAGATATTGCGTTTAAGAAAAGAGGCCAGACGGACCACCCGGCCACGGCACACAGGCATAATTAGCCTTTTATTTTTGTCCGTTAGTAAAGAAGGAAAAGAACAGAGCTGAAATGAGAGGCTTACCTTGACGATGAACAGCTCTGCTCCCAGCTGAGCCGTCTGCTCTGTGGACAACTGGAAAAGGCAAGAAGAGTTCAAGAAGAGTTCAAGACTAACCCTACAAATGTGCTGAAAATGCATATAATATGAATGCAACACATCACGTACCTTAGCAGCCAGTATGGAAATGATCGCCACAGCCATCCGCTGCATGTTCTGGTCTTCGTGGTTGCAAAGCCACTGCATCACGAGTTTGGCAGCTTCAAACCTTGCAAACAGGAAGAGGCAGAAAATACGTGAGCTGTAAATATATTACACATTCGACAGACCTTTTAATTATTTTACTTTTTGATTTCCTGCTTTGCTTCCACATTTACTTCTTCAGTCTTTTATATATTACATCCCTTTTAAAAAGATGTACCCGTTTGAAATGTACATTATAAAAACATGTTAACATTATTTTAATAAATGCTGCATGAGTATTTCTCACCTGTTGAACGGAACCTCCTGCAAAATGCGATCGCTGCACAGAGACAGCAGGCAGTTCTTCTGCAGCTGTAGACAGAGAACAGGCATCAGTCCAAAACCTGAACATGTGACTGCAATGACCTCCCGCAACCTGTTACTGTACTTTCCTCTTCTTATCAGCTGTGTTTCTGTGCACAGGCCCAGCAAACAACACAATATCCAGCAAATACGTTTGGTTTATAACTGTACATGTTGCTTTCCACGATGACTAATCCAGTTCTAACCAGATGCCTACATCTGGCTCCAGTTAAGGCCACACTGATTTTTAAATTGTATTAATGGTTTAGAAAGCACAATAGTCTTGCGTTGCACTTCATTAAATGAAGCTCTTACCTCCATCCGTGGTGAGTAACACAAAAGAGGATGTTTCAGGCTGTCACAATGCACTCAGGTTGCATACAGTCTTTCCCTCTCTTGCATATTTACATACCAACACTGTGACCCACCCTCTACACTCAGACGAGGCCTCCAACTCCAGCTTGCTCTCAAGCTTCAATTATTACTTCTGTCTTGTTCGTGACTAACTGCAGCTGCCAGTGTGGTTGGTTCAGGCAGGGCAGGCTTATGTCTGGAGATTATGTCTGTACACAGACAGGTTCTGAGTGTGAATTAAGAATATAGTGTGTACATGTGTTTTTCTATTTGTCTGCTGTTGCTTTTGCTTTATGTTTGCTTTTTAAATGCATTTTCTACACTGTTAACCATTTATTGTCTTGTTTTTAATGATCTATTGTTCCTTTAATGTTTTATTTTAATGTATTTCTCTTGTAAAGCACATTGAATTGCCTTGTGTATGAGTGGTGCTATATAAATAAAATTGCCTTGCCTAAAAGACATAATATATATATATATATATATATATATATATATATATATATATATATATGGTGCCCTTTATAAATAACTCTGACCCCGAGCTGCACTGGGGAATTCTTTTCTTTACTTCCCTATTTATCTGTACTAATTTCTGTCATTGTGCTGCTCTGGTATTTCCCCTATTGAGATCAATAAGGGCTTATCTTATTTTGTGTATTTTTTTTTTTATTTTTAGCAGAGGGTGTTTTCTATATTCACCTGTGCCTTGCTTGTCTCGTCATCATCATTGTTGGGAACTTCTGACATGCCACACAAAACATATTTATATTTAATGCATGAGAATGAACTCTTCCACAGAAAATCAGATGCCCCTTTTTAGAGCTGGGTGATGAAACGACCATCGATATATTTTCAAGCAAGATAACAATTTAGACAACACTGCTTATATCGATATAGGGTCAAGTTGTATTACATGACGCATACCAGTGTTCTTTGGCAACACTCAGAGGCACAGGGGTATTTAATCTGCCTATTAATTAATCTACAGCGTGACATCGGTCTATAAGTTGCACATGCTACACTATATATCAGTCTGTGAGGCGAATAAAATTACTGCAGCACATGTGCAGTACAGCGCTGTGCAGCTAGTTTGTGTGTGAGGTGGATCATAGCGTGTCGCCGTTCTTCTTGGTAGTCTATTTTATGACAGTGAGACAGCGCCTGGATGCAGGCGACAGATCTGTTTCAAAAATGCAGCGACAACACAGACGTTTCATATACAAGACGTATATAAAGTGGACAAAGTGTCTCTCGCTCGTTCCCTCCCTCGGCCTCTCTGTTGATGCTCTGTGCATAAGTAGGGTTAATAGCCTAAATACATGAAAATATTTAAATCATTTTCCAGCACTAGATTTCATGGAAAACAACCTTTTGATTCCGCCCATAAAGATTTTTAATTGTTTCAAACCTACCTGATACTCATAGTTATGTTATAGTTCAGTGTCCTGTGCTGCAAACCTTTAAACGTCTGTAGCTCCAGTGCTGTGTGCAAAAACATTAACATGCAGCCCTGCTATTTATTTTATGTAATTTTTACTTGACGTGTTGTGCAGCTGTATATTTTCAAACAGGGGAAAAAAAATCCTTGTCTTTGCATTTTATTTTGATCACAGTCTGTTTTTATAAAAGTGCAAGTGACATCTCAAATGCTGCTTTGACTTGCAACTGAACATGTTGCCCATAGACATATATCGTGTGTCGCCAGTCAGCCTGTAAATACTGAGATATGAAGTTTTGTCCATATGTCCCAGCCCTACCCTTCTCTCACAGTTCCCATGACTGATATGACATGCAAGATGTACGCCATTGGGAAAGCAGTGCAGGCATGACGTTACCTGTTGGTGGTTGGGGAATGTCCTCATGGCCTCCAGCAGAAGCTGAGTGACGGTGCTCAGCAGTCGCACTGGCATTCCTGCTGCCAGGTCCTGCTTTGTCAGGTTGAACACACAGGCACTGGCTGCCAGCTGGACATTCAGGGTGGCAGGATGATTCTTCATACCCAAAACTACCAGCTAGGGCAAAAAACCAAGAGAGGAGGGAATGAATTTAATGTTAAGTGAGACAGATGAGGAACTTGTGTGAGGCTGTACGGCTTTGACGTTATACTCTTTTTATAAAGAAATGTGACTCTTCATCATTTATCAAATAAATATGTGGTTCAGATATGACATTATATGAATTGCTTATGCATAATAAAACAATGTAATCTGATAATCTATACTGTTAACAAGACAATAACGTTGTGGTCTCACCTTGAGGATGTCAGGCCTGGGTTTCTCCATGACGTGCGTCAGGCTGAAGAGATGGAACAGAGCCTCTCTCACAAAGCCTTCCCTCTCACTGTAGCGACGCAGGGCCTCGCAGATCTGGGTCTCATTGGCTTCTCCTGTTACCTGTTTTACACAAAAGACTGTTTACTGTGGCAAACCTGGATTCTATATGCATGTTATCAGTGTTCATTTTGACATCTATACCTACCTTTAGATTTCCTTCTCCGGAGAGGAAGTCAGAAAAGCCAGCATCTGTGGCCAGAAGTCCTACAAAGGTCATCCCTGGTCTCTCCTCAACAAAAGCCTTGACAGCTGCATCCGTCACCTGTAACGTTCACACATGTACGAAATTACAATTCAGCTCTACGGCCTATATGATTTGTTTTCATTCTAGCTGAAATGCTCACTGACAAATAGAAACACACACACACACCTGTTTCCTCCCCGAGACATCCAAAGAAACAAGAGCAGGCAGGATCCCTGGCTGTCCAAGCAGCTGACGAGCCACGTCAGAGGTAAACTGCTTATCATCACTGATGTCCAGGTGCTGCATTGATAGTGTTTCACACAAACACACACACAGTAGTTTTTTGAGTAAAACAAAACAAGCATGGCTGAGTGTTCTTCTCAGCACGAAACAATAAATAAGGTTTAATATTTGACACACAGTGCCAGTGTTCCACTAACCTGCAACACATCCAGCTGGCCTATGACTCCCAGCAGCTGAGCCGTGCTCATCTCCAGCCTCTTCAGCTGGTGCAGTGTTAGCGAGCGCAGCCGCTCCTTCAGGCCCAGCAGTGGGCTCAGGTTGGTGACTGAAGTGTTGGAAAGATCGAGGCTCTCCAGCCGAGGCAGCGAACAAACATCGACAAGACCAGAGTCATAGAAGTCTACGTTGGCTAGAGACAGGGAGCGGAGGCCCTGGAGGGAGCTGAAGCGATACCGGATTGGTTCCTCCAGAGAGGACATGGTGAGGCCTGTTAAGACAAGTCGCTGGAGGGACTCCTGCAGGATGTTTGAGGGAAAACACCCAACAGACAATGAGATTCAGTTCCTTAAATATAAAAGGGTGGTTTGAGAACTTATTTTTTTGAGTCACACAAGCTGACATGATCTCACTTTACCTGACAATATTTATTGGTGGCCAGTCCCTGTAGAATATCAGGAATAGTGAGGTCTGCGTTGACCCTGGCAGCGTCCAGCTCCAACAGCCTGTGAGGACAGAGGGCTTTCTGGAAGGCCTCTGCAGAGATTCGTGCTGTACGGACGCAGGCTCGTCTCAGCCGCAGGTATTCACAGTTCCGAAATACACCCACTGTGCTGTCATTCAGCAGACCTGCAGTGGAATGAACCCGAGTTAAGTTTAATCTGCGGCGTCATGCAGGACTGAGCAGGGCTTGCACAATACTGCCTCTGTTCACCAACGGCACGGTTTAGGTGAGAACATGGCATCAGATGAAGTGGCTGTTCTTTACTTTTTGAAAGATATAGAAGCAGCTTTGGAATGTCGCCCAGTAGATGTATGCAAGTTTAGACTTCCTTTTGTTTTTAATCAAGAGTTATTCAGGTTGGTATTAAAAGATTCGACAGGTGATTTAAAAGTGTAAAAACTTAACTACAGATCTTAACTGCGGGGGTTTGTAGGCTCAGGAATCACCAGCCCTGTTCAGCACTGAAGGGGCCATAGGTTTCACTTGAACACTGGCGGGGCACACATATCCTCCTGAGACCCTGTGTCCTCATCAGGACATCACATTTGGGGTTTACTGGACCTTATACATCATTCTGCTTATCTTAAGTCTGTTGTCCTCATTTGTGGACACTTTTTATGCCATCCAGTGGCAGTAAAACCACAATACATTAAACCATGTAAAAACAAGACGGCAGCCATCTCTGCCAAGTCAATCTGCAGCCGACACCGACACAAACATGGACAAGGTACAAAACCTGATCAGAGCGGATGGTTGAAACTTGTTTATTTATGATTAATAATGTTTGTCGTTTGATATGCCAACAGATGTCACCAATTTTAGCTACGATAACAAGCTAAGACACTGTTAAAGCAACTCTTACCTTTCTTGCATTTCACACAGCACTTAGAAAAAAATCAAACATCCGTAACTCCACCTCCCTCCAAAGTCTCACCCCCCTGCTCCATATAGCTAAGTACTACTACTTAACTAGTAGCGTTAACATTACTAATAAGTGGAAACGCACAAGGAGGATAAGGTTACTGTTTCAGAGGCTACGCTACAGTAGGCTAACGTTAGCAACTGGATGCTGTGTTGTCACATAATGTTATATTAGAAGCAAAAAGTTTTCTTAGAACCATATGAGAATGGTACAATTATGAGTTTTTATCT
The DNA here is from genome assembly GCA_026686955.1 of Epinephelus cyanopodus. NCBI lineage: Eukaryota > Metazoa > Chordata > Actinopteri > Perciformes > Serranidae > Epinephelus > Epinephelus cyanopodus. Next base: position 2,750,086 of record CM048920.1, read on the forward strand.
CTGGTGGAATTCACTTCAATTTTAATTTGCCATCAGCTTATTAATAGCATTTTAACCTAAACAAAGAAAAGTGTTAAATTTCCAGAAAGTTTAAGTGTTGCTTTAATTATAAAGTGCTCATTTGAATCAGCTTGTTGAAGGACATTGGGACTTTGTTATCATCTCTTTTGATGATAAAGGCTAGGCTTGTGCCGGTTTGAACATTTTCCAACTGGTTTGATTTAAAGCCAAATATCTAACCAAACCGATATATCGAATTATATACCTAATTTGACCACCGGGGCCGCATTTGAGCTGTATTAACCGCCAACACACACAAGGTTACACAAGAAGAAGAAGAACTTGTAGACACTTGTAGGCTCCTCCACTTCATTTAAAAACATACATAAACCTTATTAAGTTGTCATAATGCATGTTTCAATGCAAGATAAGTTGAATATAGTCCCTTGACACTCTGCTGATGTGAAAAGCTCCCCCCACCCGGTTTATCCAGTTGACAATTAAACTGGGTGGAGCACTTAAACCGGACCGAACCGGTTCAACCGGAAATCGGCACAAGCCTAATAAAAGGCACTTAATTATCACTGACAATTTTTATTTATACTCATCAGGTCCTACTTATCCCAAATAGCTGGGAGAAATTTTAAATGCAAACCTAGTCTGAGTGGGTGGAAGTTCGCTGCATAGATCAGCCTCTCATTGGGCGGAACGAGCCACCTACCACCTCCGGTTGCAGTTTTCAACACGTCCTTTACTAACTTTTGTGGGGTTTGGTCTTGCAGGGATGTAGCCATTTTTCTGATATGGTTCACGTCCTGTAGCCGATATTTTAGTGGGCGTGTTACACCAAAACCTGTTTCCCCGGCAATGTTTCTGCAAGCGCACCTTTGCTGTGGCACCGCCCAGAACGATTGTGATTGGTTGAAAGAAATACAAGCAGCAAGGGCGTTTTTTCCTCCAATGTTCAGGTGAGAGTGGGCGCAGCCGGGTCTGGTGAGCGAGACTAATGCAAACCAAACAAAAGCTCAGGTCTCAGGAGGATGTGAAACGCAGGGTATGGAAGTCCTCTGCCAGACAATTTAGAGCATTACACCCTTAATTCCTGCATTCTGGTGAATTCTGAGAACCCACTGGTGCCTTTCTGCATCAGCTTATAGTGTAAAAGTCATGTTTCCATTTTTATCAAGAAGGGGACAAATGCACATGTTCAACACATTTAGTTCCCCCCAGAATCTGCACCTGTGCATGACCTGTCTGTCTGTCTGTCTGTCCAGGTTTACCTTCAGTGGCCATCTTGGCCAGCAGCTGGTCTGCGAGCTCCTGAGGGAAGAGCACAGCCTCTCTGAAGCACAGGGAGCCGTCGGGACGCTTCACACAGAAACACTCCAGGTTCTGGCTCACATGGGTGAGACACAGGTCGGTCAGAGCCGGTGGCGACGCCTCATCCTGGAAACAAAAAGGGAGATTTGTTGCTGCGGTCGCGTTCACTGCAATTTGTTCTTGTGCTATTTTTAAGCAACGCGACGCAGCGACTGAGCTCACAAAAACACATACGTCACACAAAATACCTGAAAGCAAAGCTGAAACTCACCGTGTTTAGGAAACTGCAGGCCATGGCTGGAGGGATGTTTTAGCTTATGCAACCGAGACTGGTGTCGCTTTCTAAGCGGCGAGAAATAAAGCTAAGCTAGCTAACGTTAGCTGGCGAGCGGCTCCGCTGTTAGCCGTGTCACTTTGCGACGTTCACCTGTCCGAGACGTTGCGCGGACCTGTCTGACAACACAGGTACGAGGAGGAGAGGACGGCGAGCAGCGAGCAGACAGCTAGCTCACTTGTTGTCGCCTCCGAGGTGGAAAATCGCTCTCCGTGCGCAAATGTCGAAAGCTGCTCGCTGCCGTGGCGGAATCCATGTCTGAAAGATATCGACTGTGCACTGTAGCGGCTGGAGCTGTGAGCTGCGGAGTCAGGAGGAGAATATCGTTTTCACAGCCAGCAGTCGGGTCTATTTTTGACTCGACTGACAGCCAATAAAGGTCACAACACCGGAAGTGCAACAGCGGAGGGGGCTGGACTACGGAAGCCTGCAAGGGACGGTTATAAAACCAGGAAGCGAGCACCACAACACGAGCGTGACCGAGTTCTTCTTCTGTCTCCAAAGGAAAACTATCATTAAAACAATCCCACGCTTTGACAACAACTTACTTGACAGTTAACGGACGCCATCTTATTTGTTAGATTTTTATTTGAAGCACCCGCTTTTGTGTAATCGCTCAGTAACTCGTTCACCAAGGTCACAAGTGCTCGCGGATGCAGCGCAGCTAAGCCTTCAGCACATGCGATCACACCAAAGTTTGAAGGCACACGTGCAAGAAACATGGCTGGACTTATAAACTTCGAAGATGAAAATGAAGTGAAGCAGTTCTTGGACAATTTGGGAGTAGAGTACAGCTTCCAGTGTTACAAAGAAAAGGATCCTGAAGGTAAAGCCCGCTGCGCTGTTCCCAGATCAGTGGTGCTGAAACACAGTTGGACATGCAGACTGAATGTTTGACATGTGTTAATGGTGTTTGCCTCGCCGTTTATTCCTGTGACATGTTTTTCTCAGGGTGCCAAAGGCTCGCAGACTACCTGGAGGGTGTGAAGAAGAACTATGAATCTACTGCACAAGTGCTGAAACATAACTGTGAAACATATGGACATGGAGAGAGCTGCTATAAACTGGGGGCGTACCACGTCACAGGCAAAGGTAAAACACCAGAGTGGTTTGTTGCTGTCCATATTTTATTCTGCTGATGTTTGTGGTCACATTGCATCATGTGTCACACAGCTGTTAGAACACTGTAGGTCTAATACTATGACATGAAGTGCACAAGCAATGGATGGACTTTGTAACCACAGCATTTATAATGACTGTTTTGACATTACTGGTGACTTTGCAAGATAAAGTTAGTAAAGAAAAAGACATGAAGAAAGCTTGAAATATGATGCATCCTTGGAGGAGTGTCTGCAACCCAACAGCATGTGGGCTACATAGAAATTAGTGTTAATTAGTTCAAATGAGTAGCTGCATAGTTGAATCAATGATTAATTATTATCAGGTCAAAATGCCAAGTATTTGCTAATGTGAGGATTTACGTGCTTTTTTTCATATCATCATAAATTCAACACCTTTTGGAAATTTGGTCAGACTAAAAAAGTATCTTAAGGCAACAGTTTGTTTGTGATGGGAATTTTTTGTTTGACTTATTTGTAGACGAAGCTTTTATATGGAAGCAAATATAAGTATTTTGATGTTAAAGGGATAGTGCACCTAAACATGGAAATTCAGCCATTATCTACTCACCCATATGCCGAGGGAGGCTCAGGTGAAGTTTTAGAGTCCTCACATCACTTGCAGAGATCCAAGGGGAGAGGAGGTAGCAACACAACTCCACCTAATGGAGGCTGACGGCGCCCCAGATTCAAATGTCCAAAAACACATAATTGAAACCACAAAATATCTCCATACTGCTCGTCCGTAGTGATCCAAGTGTCCTGAAGCCCCGACATAAAAAGTTGTTTGGAAGAACGTCATTTGAACTCTGTTTTTAGCCTCATTGTAGCCTGTAGCTCTGTAGCTGAACAGAGTTCAAGTAACATTTCTCCAAATGTTTCTTATTTGCTTCCATAGATTCAATAAAAAAAAAATCTAATAAATATTGTTAACATGTGAACACATGAATATTAAATTCGTCAAAAGAGTTCTTTTAATTTTGATCCTTGCAGCACTTCTAAATGATTCTTGCTATAGTATCGTCTACTCTTTATTCAAGTGTGGTATTTGAAATCTTCCCAACAGGTGGAGTGACTGAGTGTCTGAAAACTGCTTACTCTTGCTTTATGCGCTCCTGCAATACCAGCGGAAAGAAGTCCATAGATGCCTGCCATAACGTTGGTCTGTTAGCCCATGATGGACGAGCTATTGAAGGAGGACCTGACTCGACTATAGCTCGGCAGTACTACGAGAAAGCCTGCGCTGGTGGCTTTGCTCCTTCCTGCTTTAACCTCAGTGCTTTGTACATCGAGGGCAATGCCAAAGGACTGGCGCCGGATATGAATCAAGCTTTGAAGTACGCTAACAGGGCTTGTGAGCTGGGACATGTGTGGGGCTGCGCCAATGCGAGTCGCATGTACAGACTTGGGGATGGTACGGAGAAGGATGAGAAGAAAGCAGAGGAGCTGAAGAATCGAGCGAAGGAGCTGCACAGTTTAGAGAAGGAAAGGCAGCTCAAATTTGGGGAGTGAATGTGACACACTTGGTTAAATGATCATATATCATATCATACACACATGGTGCTCAGTCAGTAAATGTGTGCAGAACCTGTTCAGGGCTTCAGAGGTAGGAGATGATGTGTCGTTTAAAAATGAATGGTGAAATAAACGTGTTTGCCTCATTTACAGTGTGTAGACTGACAAATTCAGGGATCAGTGTTTACTTGTCAGTAGATTTAATATAAATATTAATGTGAATGTAAAATAAAATGAGTCTTGATTCATGTTCAGTAGTTGATTATTAATAATGGCTTTTAAAGGTCCATGATTTGTGGTATAGAAATTAGGCACAAGCTTACAGGCTTTAAACTCAGTGTTCTGTCTTTAGATCAGCGTCAGATTGTCGTGTGCACCAACCTTTTTATACAACATAAATATTTATTGTGTATCTTATCTGTTTGGTGTGGCACATAATTTATTTTTATTTAACTTGAACAAACCTTTTGGAACATGTCAAACGAGCTGCCTCAAATTATGAAGCTCTTGAGTGCTCAGCTGTAACAACGATGGGGCTAAATGTAAATCAAGCAGGCAAACACAATGTTGATGTTGGAAATGTTGGGTTTTTGTGTTATGTAAGAATAGTGACATGTATTATTGTCAGAAAACATAGTGACCAAACTGGAGAACCCAAATATCAATCTAGAAATCCATCGGTAAAAAAAAAAAAAAATTCCTTCTTTAATTTCCTTTTATTTTTGCTATAATTAACTTTCTACACATAAACATAACTTTTATAACTATATCAAATGTGTTTTAAAATGTTTTTATTATGAGTGATTTATGAGTGTAAGTGTAAGGTTTATGCTCACTCTACTTTAATCCTTTAAAGGCATGGCGTGTGAGATTTAGGGGGCTTTAGTGGCATCTAGTGGTGAGAATCATCATTTCTCCAAAATATGGACCCAGTGATTTAAACTGGTAGAAACACTGAATAAAACAGTGTTTTTGAAAATAAATAAACAAATAAAAGCTGTTTTTCCAACACCCTTGTCACGGAGGAGCTGACACAAAAATGTGAATGGCTCTATCTAGAGCCAGTGTTTGGTTTGTCTCTTCTGGGCTACTGTAGAAACACACAACATGCTGATCTCCGTGGATCAGGATCAGGATCAGGTCCCTATATAGATACTAACTCATTCTAAGGTAACAAAAAACATGGTTCTTTTTTTCAAGTTATTAGACACTGAAGAAAACATTTAATATCTGCCAATATATCTCTGTAAATCCTTCACATTGGACCGAGTTTCCTCTAAAAAACCTGCCACTTCCTCAAAATGGTCTGAATGGAATTTTAGGGTTTGTTTTTTTTTTAATGTTTTTATTGTTTGTCGTTTGTGTAGGAGTCAACTACTTTGCACTGAGCACACAGTAATGTGTGTGTGTATGTAAAAGGAGCATTATTTGTATTTATGTAACAAAGAACACCTTCATCTGTAATTTAAGCCACTTGCCATAAATATTTGACATATTTTAAAGAAAATATAAGGAATTAATTAACCCTGTGAAACCTAAAAAAAATTAGCTTGATTTATTTTAAAAACATGGGAAGGCAATGAGCAACCGAAGGAGAATTGACCCCAAAAATTTGCAAGAAGTTAGTAAAAACAGAAAATTAAAAGCAAGAAAATTAGAATTAAAAATTAACAAAAAAAGAAAGACAGAAAGAGAAAAAGTTAAAAACAATCAAACAAGGAAATGACCTAAAAAGAGTACTTAAAAATTATGATAATTTTCCAACATAATTTTAAAACACAATAAATTATTGTGAGAGAAATGTCTATTTTTCTTTTTTTTTTTTTAACTTTTTTTTTTGCTTTTAATTTTCTCTTTTATTTCTGATATTAAAATATCAATTTCAATCAATCAATTTTATTTATAAAGCCCAATATCACAAATCACAATTTGCCTCAGAGGGCTTTACAACATATGACATCCCTCTGTCCTCTGGATATAATAATTATTATTTCTAATATTTGATTCTATTAATAATAATAATAGATAGCTTTAATGATAGACTCGAGGTCCATATAAAAAGACATACAAACACACATATAATTTAAAAATAAGTAGTAATAATAATAATAATAATGATAAAAATAATAACAATGATATTTTTCCCCTAGCTTTTTATCTTATTATCCCCCCAGTTTTTTGTTTTTAAAAAAAATAATTTTCTAATTTTCTATTTTCTAACCTGTTAATATTTTGCAATTTATGGAGCATTTCCTGCTGAGGCTCGTTGCCTTCCCCCCGTGTTTCTTTTTTTAAAATAAATAAATAAATAAATACTTTTCTAATTTTCTATTATTTGTGGGGCATTTTTTTTTTAAAAATAAATAAATTATTTTTTAATTTTCAATTTTCTAATCTATTAATATTTTGCAATTTGTGGGGCATCTGCTAAAGAGGCTCGTCGCCTTTTTCCCCATGTTTTTGGAAGAAATCACAGCATTTGCTCGGGTTCAAAGATTTCAACACTCGCTCCAGGTTTCACGGGGTCAGTGGAGACAGCAAATGCTGTGACCCTTAATACCAGGTCATGTTCATACTGGCTGGTGTCCGGTCACTGGTGCGGGCACAGCTGTGGTCGGACCACAAGATGGAGTCAGAATCAAAGACATGAACTTTGCGCCACTTTTTCAAATCTCACATGGCGCTTAATCCTGGACTCTTCACAGTAGGTACATTATCCCCCACTGTATCAGCTACCTGCAGATAACACACGCAGACAAAAGGTGTGTGTGTGTGTGTGTGTGGAGGTGAGCTGAGCCGCCGGTGTGAGGAGGAGGAGGAGGAGGAGGAGGATGATGATGATGGGCGGACTAGCTCCGCCCGTCAGCCGTGCGTCTCCTCAGCCCTCATTCAAAACAGAACACAGCTGTTGCGAGGCGCATCGTCGCGTCCTGAGCATTAGCCTCCAAACTGTTAGCTGCCTGCTGCTTTCTCATGAACCCGCTGGAATATCGAAGGAAGCAAGAAGATAACGGCGTCACTTCGGTGAGTTAAACACCAGCGAGAGTCAAAGTTTCTTATCGTTTGCGACATGATGTAGAAAATCCCTCCTCAGCCGTCGAGGCAGCTAAGCTAACACAACCTAACGTTAAGCCCCACGAACGGCTCGGATGTGTTTGTTTTCACACGCAGGATGCTCCGTTATCAAAGCAGATCGGCATCCATCAGGAGGAGGGACGAGGACATGCGAGGGAAACGATAATACGTGTCCTGCTGTGTTGCAGTGCAGGCTACCAGTAGCTGGCTGCTCAGGTTTATTTCAACCAGTTTTCCATCTTGTCCTCCGCCCACGTGAAGACACGGTCTCCCCACCCCACGCCGAGCAGCAGCACCAGAGTTTGATATAATGCTAATAATAAATCATGCGCTCCCTCACGGAGCTAACTCAGCTAGGCTAGCGAGAGCTGCAGCGCGCTAACGTGGAGAGCTCCGAGAAAACAGTGTTGAGAGTCAGTGAGTTAGCGTTTCACGATTCCTCTCTTTCAGTTTTACTTTGTTGACTGTAGTGGCTACACGGTTAGCTTCCGTGGAGCCACACCGGGGACTTTATGTCCCGTTTGTGCTGCTAGCGCGACAGCCAAACCCACTGCAGGCGTCCTGCTCCGGATAGCTGACTGGCGGTGAACCCCCTGCTGCACAGCTGCCCTCCGGGGAGTGCTTTGGGTGTGGCGTGGGTTCACCCACGAACAATACTGTGCACAGCATTAGCCTGTCTTGTCCCAGCCGTAGCATGTGTCGGTTACAGAACAAGCACAAAAGATTAGTCGTGAGGGTGTTTTGAATGTGGGAAAGGATTGACCTCCTTCATGAAATTACTTCCATGAGGAAAAACTCTGGGAGCAAAAGCTGGAGGTTCCTCCCAAGTTCAGCTGGAAGGTGTTTCCTCACATCTCACCCGCACTTGTGTCAGCAAGCTGCTCTGCATGATTGCTGTCTGCTTCCTTTAATATAATTGCAATTGTAATAGCAACTTAAAGGTCCAGTGTGGAGGACTCAGGTGCACCTATTGGCAGATATTGCATATACATCCAATAACTACATTTTCATTAGTTTCATTTTCAATTCCAATAAGTATTGTGTATCTGTTACCTTAAAATGAACCATTTATATACATGTTGTGTGCCATATTGTTTCTACAGTAGCCCAGAGTGGAAATCAGGCTCTGGCTTTTGACAGGGTCATTCGTGTTTCTTGCATTTTAGCATCGGCCACAGTACAGGAGAAGTTTCAGTCCTGCAAGCTAAGTGCTAGGTGCCACTCAATCCATCACACTGGATCTTTAAATCAGGGGCAGGCGATATAGAGGAGTAAGAAATCACAACATTATTCTTACAAAGTGGGTAAAGGCTAGAGTAGTACCGATACTGATACCAGTATCAGAAATGCCTCCGATACTGCCTAAAATGCGGTTTCCGGTATCGGTGAGTACAGCCTACAACCAATCCCATAGCACGTAATGCCTCACGTCATTATGTATATGCACGCTACAGGCAAACTAAACGGAAATGGAGCAGAGTTTAAAAAGCACTCTACTGTAGGCTGCACTTTAACCCGTGTCTTGATCTGTGTCAACACTGGATAATAATAATAATAATAATAATAATAATAATAGTTTTATGGCATTCATTCTACTATTATGTGTTTATTTCTTAATATTTTACATAGAGTTTTAGGGGTTGAGACATACAACAATTCATATCCCATCCATTTTTATTTTACGCGCTGGTATCGGTACTCGCTATCGGCAGATACCTAAGGTTCAGGGATAGGAATCAGTATCGGGAAGGAAAAAGTGTTATCGGTACATCTTTAGTAAAGGCAAATATGAACAGCTATAAAAGTCTGGTAAGCTGATAAAGTTACATCACTTTACTGTAATGCAGCCTTTACAACCAGAAAACAACAACATGTACAATACTGTATATCCAAAGTAGAAGATTATGTCTAGTCTCATATCACAGTATTGATTTAATATTGATTAAATGCCCAGTCCTACTTTAAAGAAGTGATAGTAATCAATTCCACATGTGCAGACTCAACATTTATCAGTTTTTAGGGCTGTATCTTAGATGTTGTATCACATGTTTACCATTTAATGTCAAATCAATCTGAGGCAGTCACAGTCTACACTGCTAAAACTTTGCGAGCCATCCAACCAAACTCCATGTTATCTGTCTCCGTTCCTTCAGTGTGTGAGGTCAGGAATAACTGCAGATATGTTGGTGCTCTGGGAGAACACACACTTGAGTGGGCCAGCTCTATTAGCTGTCAAGCAGAATTAGTTTGAGCTGAATTCACGCCTTTTTCACTATTAGACCGCCCTTCTTTTCTTAAACAAAGCCTCCCTCTGCTCCAGCCTCCTATCTAACACACTCTTTGTCAGTGTCTTGCGTGACGTTGCTTCGCGCGCTCCCCATTTTAACTAAGGAATGTTCCATATTGATATTTAGTGTGGTTGTGTGGAGCTGCTGTTCCCGACACTTAACATATGACCCAGGGGTCACTGGTTCAGACTCATGACTGGCGTGCCTTTACAGTGCGATGGTGTCATGTTATGCAGTAAAGACTGAAACAGTCTCATTTGGCCTCAGCAGTCTTCTTTAACAGTGAAATAGATGCATAATTTATCTAGCTAGAGTTGATAGCTGCAGTTGAGCTTGTTCTGAAAGCATTGTGTGATTGAGAGGTGAGATAAAACTAAAGTTAAGATCTAAAGAGGAGATGAAACCTAATTATTTCCAAATGTCGGGAGGTCCTCAGTCCCTCCATATGTTAGAGAAGGAATCTGTTTGGAATTTCTTTTGGTTTTTACTTCGTCCGATTCAGGCCGAACCTGGGAGAGAGCTGCGAATTGTTATACATCACCAGTGAAAGTTTCACCTGCAGGACAGTGGGTGCAAAGGGTACACCTGGACCGTTTAGTTTAGCAGCCTTAGTTCCAGGGCTTAGGTTTTAATCCAATAAAATATGGTTGATTCAGTATTCTCGGTGCGGAGATTTGTACCGTTGGTCTTAAGCAACACGAGTCCCATCTGTACGCCTATTTACAAGTGCTGCATTGAATTATCATTGTGTGTTTTTGGGGTTTATCCTGTTCTTCGTCTCTCTCTTCCTGACTGTAAACAAAAAACGTCACGTTGCATATCTGTTTCTTGCCAACAGAAACAGTGTGAGTGCCCCGGGGATATGCTGAAGCACACTTGCTCACAGAGTGCTGTTCTTATTTTCAGTCACATCACGTCGAGTATAACACATAATTATTTATGGCTAAATGCGTTTGTCTTTGCAGGGACGCAAGCGAGCACTCCTTAATTGAAACATTTGGTCATGTTCCAACCGGTGGAAGAAAATCATTCGGAGGACATACCCTCATAGATGCAATTCCAGTTTTCCATTTCTGAATCATTATACCTGCTCGGATAAGACTCCCCTCTGCGTCATTTGAGCACCAGCTACTTTATAGAAAGCGTCCCTCGGTAACTTTACATTCCACCTCCACCTTCCGGGCGAAGCTAATCCCAGAGATGCCTCGTGTACGTGGGCCCATCTGTTCAGCACTGTGGTATGGCTGCTCTGTCCAAGGCCTGCAAATGTGATTAGTTAGAGATTACATCTGTGTGTGTGAAATGAAACTCCCCTCTCAGAATCAGAGCCGTGTGTTTACAAGAGAAAGGGATAAAACACTGAAGGGCTTTTGCGTCATCAAGTTCAACCCCTGGTCTTTCTCAGGTTGTATTTCTCTGCTCTGCATTGCATCATGTTCACCACACAGTTTATGTGAAATGCTCCTCGATGCTTTATGGCCGTGTCTGTGTGTAGCAACATATAGAGGAGAGAGCTCACGTTTGACTTCCCTTTTGAGTGTATAAGCAGTCGTCTTGAGCTTCCTTCTGAGAGCTATACATATTCTAGAGGCGTTTTGGTCTGCATCAAGCTTTCTCTCTGTGTGACCTCCAACCAGTGCTGTTGCTCAGTTGCCAGGGTAACTTTATGCGTGTGTCTGGCACATCCATTCAGCACAGATGGAACTGCGAAGTCACATGTCGTCACACTCTTCCTCTGATGCCTTCCCAGCCTCGGCTCTGTCACTACAAGTGTGAATACAAAGCTAGTTATCTGTGTTCATTTTCTGATCTGGTTTTCACAAAGTCGTCTGACTTCTCTTTTGCTACTGGGAGAAATATTAAAGGTCTCTGCGCTTGACAAGTTGTTTTGGAACACTGATAATGATATTGTGTCCGATTGAGTGCTTGATAAAGACCTTTTACGTATGAGGTGTTTCTAATGTTGCTGGCATTTGGGTGAAGTGGGTGTTGTAGATGTGAGCTTGGCTTGCACCTGACTGGCTGACTGTGTTCGTATGTGTGAGAAGGCAGATAAAAGAAAGGATAATACACGTCCTGGCTTTCACTACAGAAATCTCAGAGGCAGGCACTACGTTTCACCGCGTAGATTGAGCAACGTGACTTTTTTTTTTTGTTGCACACAGCATTTGAGGAAGTAGTGCAAAACTGCCTCTTCATATTGTTATGAGTTTATTTGCCATGTGGTTCCTGCTGTGTTGTAATCACAGCTCTTGTTTAGGAGAAGTAGAGGCACAGAGAGCAGCTGGACACAGACAGTGTTGAAACAGAGACTGCACACAGAGGGTCACTCGTGACTGATGGCCGAATCTCTTACACACACCCTGTTAGATGCATGCCACAATAGGCCGAGTGGCGAAAGGAGGCCTAGAGCTTTGAGAACATTTTAGCCTGAATTTAACCACTGATGGGAGTGGCTCACACATGAAGGGCTACGCACAGCGAGTGGACTACCACTGCGTAACTTTGTCTCCCATACCCGTCTCTTCTCTCTAGTTCCTAGCTTCTCCTTTGTGTTACTTCACTCTCAGTTTCTCTTTCATGTTGCTGTCTTGTTTTGAGTGAGTCTGATGCTATTTTAGTCCTGTGTTGTCAGCCTGAAATTCATTCTGCGTAATTATTAGGCAGTATTTCTCACAATGCCGTGACGTACGCTACATTCACCAGCCCACAAACCTCGACTTTCTGCTTCCTCCCCCCTCCCTCCACTGGGGACTTTTGTAAATATGTCTCATTTGAGGTCACTGGTGCCGATACAGCACCTGACTTTCAGTACCAATTCCGAAACGATACTTCTTTTAATATCCCGTAATATATACATGCATCTTCACAGAATATTGTGCTTTATTCAGTGATAATCTGACCTAAATACGCAAATAGATTTAGGATTGATGACATGCTCTACTTCTTATCATGGTTGTAATGCACTGTGCTGAGCCGTAAGTGATCTTTTGAATCAAGAGGCAGATCTCATCTGACGTCATCATCTGTCATAATTGCTCTTAACCGGCAAATGCCAACCACAAAGCAGAATAAATGTAGATTTTAGAATTGGTGTCCGGCCTTGTCAGCCTGTTAATCAGGGTTTGATGAAACCCTGGGTACTTTCACTGCCTTGTGATTTAAATGTCATAAAATTCCAGGAATAGAGGGAGGTAGTGAAACCAGAATATTTACTCAACATTGTAATGAGATCACAGAGTTAGTTTGTGTAAGCCGCTTTGGTATTAGTAATAATTCAGCACCTTTTCTTCTCCCCTTATGTGCCTTTATGTAGAGTTACTTTTATCAGGTTGGACTTCAGCATCAGGCTGACAAGTCAGAAAATTTGAGGAAACCCCGGGGCTTCCCTGCCTGGTTTTTGGTCAAACTCGTGACTGTGTGTGTCATGTAATTGCAGCTAGTTTCGATATGTTGGTGTAAAGCTTTTCCTTATTGTCATGTTGTTGGGCTCTGTCAGTTATGATCTGTCAGGTAGGACCAGGTTAGTGCGTGACATAGAGCATTTCTGGGCGTCAAAATTATGGTAAACTCTGGGATAAATCAGAACTGACAACCACAGAGGGTCCTGCTGAAATGTTATGTACAAACTTGACTCCCTGCCTGTCGTAAAATGTTATTCCTGAATGTACTACACACTCCCTCGGACTGTAAACGGGATCCTATCACAGTGGAAGGATGGCAGTGTACAGAGCAGGTTGTTGTTTGGCTGTTTGTTATGCTGGTTCAAGACAAAGTGGTAATGTGTTAGCTAACTGGCTTTAATGAAATCTATGCTTGTGTTATGCATGTCTTTAAGTCTGTGTGCATGATGTGCATCCATGTATATGCATATATTTTTTTCTCAGCTTACCCAGCTGATTGGTGTAAACCAGGGTTGGTGTGTCAGGTTGTAGGTGTTTGGGGTCATGAGGTCAGGGGTCAAAGGTGGGTTTAGGGACACGGCTGTAGGAAAAGTGCCCAGCCTGTAAGGCATGCAGAATGTCAGCTATGAGGGTCTCATTCCACCAGACACTTTTCAGGCTGGTCGGCCGCGTCCTGTGTCATGTGACTCTGCATATCTAGAACATTCTTAACAGAGGAGGTGTCATTTGAAGCCAAATGTGGAGTACAACTCAAGGCAGCGGTCATCTGAAAGGAATGTGGCAAGATAAGAGATTATTATTTGGAAATTTGGATACATGTTATGAGCATTAAAATCTTTAACCTGGATTTAAGTGCTGGGGTGGACAAAGATGCTTAAGTGGGTTTAGATTGGGAAGAAAAGCCCATTGACATCATCATCCATCCATCCCACCATGACCTGTGAACGTAGTCCTCTAGCTGAGTGTGAATACTCACATTAAGCAGCATTTAAAATATGCCTGAAGCGTAAGTTGGACCGATGTGTGTGCACAGGTGTTTTGAGTAAAATGGATGTGGGGCTATTGTTATGTTTTGTTCTACTACAGATACAGAATGAGGACCAGGCCATGATCCCTCCCCTTCTGTCCCAATTGTACATAAACAGAAAGATGCCGCACCCTTCCACTTCCCCTGCGTATTGTCCTGATCCACCATATATCAGAGACAAGGCTTTGTGATCTCATAACACAGCCCCGTGTATCTGTCTAAACCCTGAGTGTTTTGGCTTGGGAGCCCAACTGAGAGCTGAGCCTCGGCTATGTCATGGAAACTTGTGAACTTGGTCCTGAACCCTGCCAAAGACAATAGATCAGATACAGACAAACATGATTCCACCTCTTGTTCCTTCTCTCTGCTCTTTGCCTCTTTCTTCCATTTGCTCTCCAACATTTTTCATTTGCACTGTTTCCCTGCCACCAGACGGGCCTGTCTCAGGTACACTGCAGGCGCTTTGGCCTTTTGGAAAGTGGTGTATAAATAAAAAACCTCATCCTCCGCACCTGTTCTGCTCTTCTCTCTCCTTTTTCCCACCCTGCTCTTCTTTGATGAATGAACAGTGATGATTCATGTCTTGAGAAGATGTGTTTTTCTGTGTCATCTCAGAGAATCCGTTTAGATTTGTGCGACTGAGACAACCTGTTTCCTGTCTCCTTTGTCAGGTTTCCCACAGGTCAGGTCTTGACATGCAGACAGAGACATGCGCTCACATGCCTGCAGTCACACACTTTACATCACCAACTGTCAAACTGGGTGTTGATTCGTTTCATTCACACCATTTTTTGTACTGAACACATGTCATCTGACCTAAGAGTCAAATGAAACACACTGATGCTCTTGTGCTTGTTCCAGACAAGGCAGTTAGAGGAGAAGCACAGATTGTACCGAACACAATTCAGATGTGACACTAACAGGAAGACAGTATGTTTACATCCAAGTGTTGTACAATTCCAGACCATTTGGCAAAGAAAGTAAAAACTGGTGTGCATTTCCTTCTACTGTTACTATGTGAAGAAGATGCAGCACTTCCCACATTATATGGCATTTATACAACTTTAATGAATTAATATGTTTCCTCCCACCACATGTAACAGGTAGAGTTTGTGTCTGCTCCTAGTTTGTTGTAGTGCTTAGTGTCGGGGTGAAGGGTATTTGCAGTATTCATGTTGGATTTGCAGCATTTCTGTTTAGATTTTGTACGTGTCCATTCTATAGACACAAGAAATAAATTCAAATACAGATGTGACTGTTATGGCTGCATTAAGCAAGCTCCGTGCGTGTTGGAGACTAGCAACTAAGGTTGGGCAATACGATGGTGTTGCGATAGAAGAAGAGTAGAGATTTTGCAATACCATGTTTACAGCGGAAGCAATTATGGGCCTGCTATGTAGCAAATTAGGGCTGGATTCTTGCATGATCTAAACAATCCAGCTGCCTTGCAAGTGTTAATATGGATCCACTGCTTTTCTTTGCAAGTTTTGCCCTAACCATGACCCCTTTGCTCTAATGCTGCATTCACATGCTCCTGGGTGCGTCCCATTTCCCCAAGTCGGGAAGTCTTTCCTCTGACTTTGTTTATTCATGAGCTGTTAGTCGAATTGTGGAAGCAACATGGATGCTACAAACGTGTTGTAATTTATTGCTCAGAGCGTATAATAACATGTTGACAACAGTTTGAAGCTTTGTATTACAAAGTGATTCGGTCCCTGATGTGTTGCTGCACTCGCACATTCCCTGAAGCTACTAAAATATTGCTTTACCTGACTTATGCTAATGAATAATTTTCTAATTAATCTAGCTGACTTTATGTGGAAGGCAACTAATGGTTACAGCCTAATACGATGTTACAAATTACATGTGAGCAAAAAATTGACATGCATTATGTGAATTGAAGAAAAGTGTATTTCCTTTGAACATTTAATTCAGTCTGCCATGTTTCTACATATATGACGTCAAAATGTTTCCTCTCCACGCTGTTGGTCCGACTTGAGGAGGCATTCATGTGAATTTTCCCAGCCAGGAGCGATTTTTTTTTCCTGATTATTCTGACACCACAGAATGCAGGGTAACCACAGTCGCAGCTGGTCAGTCCTTCGGCGATTCTCTCATAAGTCGGCCCGTCCTTTACTGTCCCCGTCATCTCGTTTGCGAGGACAAGAAGGGCGCGCAATTACTTGTCTACGCAGTTGCTCATCTTTACAGTGTCTGTCAGGTTTGTGTTTCCCTCTTGCTACTAGCTGCTCGCTAATTCCTGCTATCGGCTGTTTCCTGTTTATCCACCGCCAGTGGCTCGCACGTGCGGCGTCATCAACAGCTCCTCCGGTTGCGGAAGGCCGCCTTGGTCTGTTTAAACTAAAAAGGTTCTGCCAATATGTCTACACTAGGAGGCGGAAAATTGGGCACCTCAGATCAACTCGCCAATCCGGCTCTGTGTGTCTAAACGCTCGCAGCTTGCCAGCTAAACGGCCCAACATTCACGGTAGATCTGGCAGTGTGAAAGGGGCTAATCACTCTACAGTAGGGCGGGACTTGCCGAGAAAATCAGTGAGTACCATACTGACGCGCCTCGTAAGGTAACCTGATGTAGGCAGACATGGAGGAGAGTGAGGTTGTTAATTAACACTTGAAATTATCCTCAGACACATTAAGGATTCAATTTTGAGTTAGGTTACATGTCGTAACGCAGTTGCCGAGACTTGCGGTGGCAGAAACACACATCGCCAGGTATGAACACTCAAAAGTTTACGATAGTCTCCATGACGCAAAATCAGGATGAAAATCGTGTAATGTGAACTACTCTTAACTGTGATAGATTTTGGCCACATCACTCACCTCCTCTGGCAACTGACAAAGTGACAACCACCTATAAAGACTTGATGGACAGGCCTAACTTTGATTCTGCTTTGTACTTGAAAGGATAACCTGATTTTTTTTTAATTTGATTTCCTTTTGTCTCATCGTTAAAATGTGACAAAGCTGGGAGGGTTTGGAGAAAGGGAAGAGAAGAGGGAGGGCGACATTGCCGCTGGAAACAATGTCTTTCCTATTTTTAGTCAATAGATGAATGTTTAGCAGCACGTGCATCCTGTCTGTACTTGTCCTCTGAGAGGAGAACAGAGGCCTGAACCAGTAGTGTCTCTGTAACCCAGGCTCATATTGTAATTAGTGTGTCCGTGTGTGTGCGGGCACAGAAAGAGTGTAGCCCCTGGTCATGCTGCTCTGTGGGAGAGGAGGGTCAGAAAAGGGGTGTGAGGGGCTCATTCAGGGAGAGAAGGGGGATATGGGAGAGGGGGAGGGGAGCAGTGCAGGCGTTGAAGAGATACAGCTGTTTCTCCAGTCTCAGCTGTTGCTCCTCTTCCATTGGATGCAGGCTCACCCCCCCTCTCCTTCTCTCTCAAACACACACACACACACACACACACACACACACTGGAAGCAGCACACAGTGTAACATTGTTCTGCCTTGTGAGAAAGATGAAAGAATCAATCTTTCATAGCTGCTATCAGATGGGAATAGTAAGTACTCACCATATTAGTAAAAGAGACAGCCATGGCCAGATTAGGCAAAATCTGTCTCTCTGTTTTCATCACATTTTGTTGTCGTTTCTCCTTCTGGCTCCTCTTTTTGTTGCTTTTTCTGCCTCTCCGTTTCTTTCTCTGCCTTGAAGTTAGATAGATCCAGCTTTATTTTCTCAAAGGATTTAATAACCATGTCTGCTTTTTCTTCCAGTTTATCCCTCTTGTATTTTCCGTCGACCTCTGTGTGCGGTGTGTTTTATTCCCCCATTTGACCTCTGACCTAGTGAACTCTCATGGCAAACAACTGTGTGCATTTGTATGGGTGTAGTTCATGTCCCTCTGAGCAGCTTTGGGTGGCAGTTTGGGTGTAGTTGCTTCTCCTTTCTGAGCACAAATGTTGGAAGAGTTGTCACACTTATTCTGCCCCCTTTTCCCTCTTTTGCTCAATCCTCCCTCTGCTTTTCCCTCTTGGCTGCACTCCTATTGTGTTTTAAGTTGTAATTGGTCGTTTTATCAGGCCCTGGAGACAGGGCAATGCCGTGTTAGGGGAAGTCATGCGTGTAGCACTGTGTGTGTGTGTGTGAGAGAGCATGTGCTAAGCAGTATGGGAGGCCTGTTATCTCAGTCTTGCTCAGTTAAGCTGGTTCAAAGTGATTTGAGTTCTGAATTGAAACTAATCTTCCAGTTAAATACTCAAAAGTTTAACTCAACAGTATCAGCATCACAGGACAAGACTCTCGGCTGTTTGCCCCTGTCTGTTGTACTGAAACCTTGGCTGTGCAGACTGCATATTCATACACATATAAGACTAACAACAACAGCTTGCCTGCGGCGTGTTTACTTTTAAAGACACCGCAGAGTCTGCGCTTCGGTGTTGGCTGGTGCTCTGCTCTTTTGGGTCGAGTGTCTGAGCAGAGTCGGCCAGCCTAAAAGAGGATAGAATAACATATTGGAGGAGGATGAGCTCATTGTCATAGAGACAGTAGATTTTGCTGTTTTATCTCAGGGGTGGATGACTTGAGAGATTGTACTTAAAAATGGACAGATAGTACGATACAGCAGGATGAGAAGCACTCCCTCTGTTTTTGTCAGTAGAGCTGCTGCCTGATGTTCTCTAATCACATTCTACCTCATAAAACAAACTGAAATACTGTATCTCAGTCTGATTTTGGCTGCAAGGACGACCTTGGACGGACCAATGAGCAAGCAATCCTCCCACAGTATGGCTACAGCATGTATGCAGCTGGGATCAAAGAAGAGTTTTTGTTGGAGAAACAGTAAGACTGTATGACCTTTTGGCTGACAGGAACAGGCTTTAACAACCGGAGCTTTAGTCTCTACTATTGTCGGTTTCCTGTGCCTGGATGTATGTTTTTTCTGTTGAGAAAGGAGGTATTGTTGTTCCAGGACTGTAGGTGTTTGTGAGTGTGTGTTTGCGCTTGCATAATTGTATGGTTTGTCAGGTTGCAGCATGCCGTGTCTCTTAAGTCTGTGTCTCACTCAGAAGCCCCCAGGGCCCACCTGGAACTCAGTCCTGAGAAATGCTCCCTGTCTGTCTTTGTGGTGTCATCGTCAATGTGAAGGTGAAAGAGCTATACTTTGAGTGGCAGACAAAGATGGAGATAAGAATGTTGTGCTCAAACACCATCTGTTTACTCAAGGCCTATGGAGTGCTGCAAGGATATCATTTATTTTCTAGGCCAGCCCGGAAGGAAGTTGGCCTGGCGCCCTGGTTCCCTCAACAAAAAGCCAATAGGATTTTCGTCATTGAATTTTGAATTATTACAGAAAATAATCTCTGTGGCTAACAAAGGTTTACGATGCTTACACATTTTGTTTAGCAAGATAATCTTCACAAAATGAGCGCCACTTTTATGATTATTAAAGCGTAAATGCAGTCACCAGAGGGAAAAGGCTAATGTCTGAGGTATCTACTGACAGATTTTATGTTGTCAAAACAGAAACTGAATTTCCTTAGCTTGTGTTGACCACAGACCTTATTTCAGGCGTACAACAAAAACTCACAAAAATTAAAAAAACACTGACGCTGAGACGAGGGAGCCAGAAGTGCTAAAATCCGAACTCATTTTCGGGTTTTAGGGCTCATTCCTGCACCACTTTATTACCTTTACAGTAGCTCAAAGAGAGCGAAGATGAAGTGTTCATGATGCTGTCCTGATAGAGACGACGGACACATGTATACACACATTTTGTCTTGGACATAAACACAACGAGAAACTAATAGGGAAACATTTTAATTTCATATACATATCAAAGTGTGACTCAAACCCTCACAACTTCTTTAGCTTGTTTTGGGGGGCTAGTCGATGTGGAAATCTTAGGATATGTCATCGTCATAGTTTGATTCAAAACTGAGCTTCATTGAGTTCTTGCAATCCTAGCAGCAGCAGCAGCAGCAGCTGTGTGGGTCGTTTAATGTCCATTCAAACTGCTCCAAGTAGCTACAGCTCTTTAATCACAGACTGTATAATTCACCAACAGAGAAATGAACAAAAACATGTCAAATGTAAATTCATATGCCAGCATCCATCTTCTGTTAAAACCTACACCAACCCAGTTCCAGTCACTGTCACCCAACGTTTCATGTGGCTACCAGCATAACAGCCCCACAGCTTTCATCGTAGAAAGCAGCTACAGGAAGTGTTGCCCTTGCATTACCAGCATGCATCACTTACTCTGTGGTACCACGTCCTTGTTGCTTTTGTTGTTTTGTGTTGTTGATGTTTTTCACTCCAGGCTGCCACAGATTGAGAAACCTCTGTTACTAATCTGCTGTGAGCAAAACTTCAGATAATATATTTACAGTGCTGACTCAAAGCAGTGTGTCATGTGTTATCATCCTGCGCTGGACTGAGACATTTAGTGTGGTTACTTAAGGTAAAGAATGCAGGCCAGAGATAGCCGAGATGTTTCAATAAAAGGTGCAATAAATTCTTCCTCCAGTCATCCAGTCTGCTGATTTATAATGTTGGCAATAGGTGTGTAACCAATATACTTGCACTGCACTTGCCAGCTTGTGGCAACTTACGTGACCTTTGTTCGTTTGAATTGTTGTGTTGAGCAACAGTATCATGCTCTGGACGTGGCATTACAAGATATATTACACAGGAACTGACTGAATTATCATAACATAACAACACCATACTTGCTACCAGCTGTTGACAGAACCTCTGTGTTCTGACGGATGCATCTTTATGACTGTAAGTCAGGACAAAACAAACTTTAATGCAGCCGAGTACGGATTTTAACCTGAGAGATGAGGAAGCGCACAGTATTTGTCCTGCCTGTGGGAAAAATGGTTGTTAGTGAGCCAGTCAGGACTCACCTTAAGATAAACACTGAACGTGTGATTTAATGAAAGTAAAAGTAGCCCATTTAAGTTTAAAACTTGTCATATGTTTTGATATGGCAATAACAATATAAATCATGATGTAGTAAATTATCTGGAGATTGACTTGAAAAGCATTTTAAAGATTAATAACCAGATGGAAAGTATTTTTGGCCAAACCAATGACATAAATACAAGTCGACGGGCTTCAGCACACTGTAATGTGGAATATTAAAAGGAAAACTACCTCAGTACAAAGCATAGCAAAGTCTCTACTGTTTGACATCCTGTCAGCTGTTTGTAGACGGCGTGTTGTCAAATTGTCCGACCCTGCAGTGGCCTAAAAGCTGCACAGGGCTGCACAGTTGGGTGTCTCAGCGGGTCGTTGTGTACTTCCCTTTACAAAGAAGGTGGCAAGTTGCACCAAAGCGACGCCTTTCATCCTCAAGCGAACTGTGTTTTAGGTCATAGAAAGTGACCCTTTTTTAAAATGCAGTCCATGGTGAAGATTTTCAGAAACTGACATGTAGACGGGGAAAACAGTCTTTGTTTTGTGATGTCTGAGTGTGCGCCTTCATCTCCTTTTGTGAGGTGTCACAAATGTGGCAACATTTTGTGCAATGGCGGACTTTGTTAAGATAGTGCTGGCTCTAAAGCCTAGTTCACATTACATGATTTTCACTGCGATTTTGACGTCGCAGAGGATCTTGAGAGCCACCTTGGGTCGGAGGTGAGTCGGCAGATAGTCTGCCACGACGAGTCCTCTTGTGGGAACAAGCCTACGAGCAAGTCGCCTCCTCGTCTGTGACTGGGACTGGATATCTGGAATGCTAGAAAACTGGAGACGTCTGACACGACTGACAAAGAGCATCAGCCAATGAAAGGCGGGATACGTCCCACGTCAGCACGCAGGAGGACGGAAGAAATGTGAGGAGGACAAGCCGGTTGCCAGGTCTGCTTATTAGCCGTGACTTTGGGCTTGTTTCTAAAGTGGAGTTGGTTATTTGGGCTTGCTCTCTAAACGTCGCCTTATATATATATATATATATGCGTCGCTTCTTTTGGGCTTGTTTCCATAGCCCTGGTTGCTTGTTTCTCTCCCAAGATCTGGCAACACTGTCAAGGCCCTGGAGGCAGATCTGATTCAACACTGGGAAGAATATCCATGCCTTTGAGATTTGTCGTCTCCAAGTTAAAAAACGTAGTTTGGTGACGTCACTGCGTTATCTGGGGCTCTGTCTGCGAGGGCTCGGTGGAGAAATCTTGTGGTGGGCACACACAGGTCGTAACGCAGTTGGCGAGACTCCTGATGACAGAAACACGTCGCCAGGTATGAACGCTCAAAAGATTATGATTGTTTAACGTGAACAAGGCTTAACTGTGCTAACAGGAATTTTTAAGTTTACACATAAATGTACAGTTACTTTTCCACTGTTACCTGTTTGTTTGGCATGCTCTTATTATTGTCATGTCGTAATTAGGACAAACATTGTGTGTGTGTGTGTGTGTGTATTTTTTTTTTTTTTTCAGAAAAAAGGAGGGAAACCCCCCCTTTTCCAAAAACACCCGTGACCGTGTGGACTCGGCCTAAGGAAGAACTATCAGGGATTTTCCTAATGCCAATGACCGCATATGTAATTAAACAAAGTCTAATTGGATAATCACGGCATCGCTCATCTGTTGCATAGTTGGACCGGAAACACATTGATGAATCAGTATGCCATGCGGGTTTTACGCCTGCCCCACTGTGCAGGAGTTTGGGCTCTGTTCACATTTATCTCTTGATTACACACATTGACACAGTCTCTTGTCTCATCCATAACGTCATGACGGTTTTGTCCGTCTATCTGGTATACGGTGTCACTTCCAGCCTGAAATGGTGTTTGCTCAGTCTCCGCGAGGAGGTTTTACTGCTGTGGGTTTGACTTGTGCCAATCCTCAGAGACTCATAGAGGAAGACATAGAGATCGTATCAGTTTCCTCTAAACATTACTGCACTGACTGACTGCTCTGTTGCCCTGTATTGTTAGCCTGCCCTTTCCTTGTTAATAGTCCGTGCAGGGAATGACCACAGACATCAGTGCTGCTGCCAGCTCTGCACTTCCTCCGCTTCCTCTCTCTCCCTCCCTCCTTTCCCTTTTTTTTGCCACACTCATCTGTCACCACACTCAGGTTGACTAGTCCTCAGCAGCAGAGTTGAACTTGGGCTGGGCTGCCTGCCCGCTCCCATTTGGGCCACAAATCAGGCTGAAGCCAACACACACACACACACACACACACACACACACACACACACACACACACACACACACACACACAGACATAGGCATACTGACAAACTGTAGGCCAGTGCTGTGCCCACACGTGACAGCCTGCTGCTCTGGGGCACTGCCACATGCCACTACTCAAAAGCTTGGCACTGTAGACTCTCTTTGGTTATTTTGATAACCAGATACTATTATCAGGATCCTGTCCTTGTATCGGCTCCTGGTAGGAGTAGCGTTTACAGTATAGTTCAGTTAGATTGCTGCTACGAGCTTTAGGCAGGGCTATCGGAGGTAGGCGCTATCTAGGTCTGTGAGAGTTGTACATACCAAGTGTGTATGTGTCACAGGGGGATGTGCCAGGAGAGGAGACAGAAGCGGGGCCTGAACAGCCTGTCTGTACAGCCTGAGCTCTAATTATCAACCCGGAGAGCTGTAGGGATCGAGGGAGAAGGGAAGAAAGAGGGTGAGAGAGAGAGCGAAGTGTATCTAAAAAAAGCCTAATCACACCCCACAGTGCAAGCTGCTGCTACAACACCGATTTAGAACTAGTGGAATTTCACAAACAGGGTACACAGATCTAACTAAACTAGGTTTAGGTGTGCCTGCTTAACATGCTATGTCAGCTGACCAGAATAACAATCAGCTGACAGACCTGGTGACCGTATTTAATCGGCCATGCAAATTTTTATTGTTCGCGCTGAGAACAGAAAATAAAGCTCTCATTATATATTTATGTGGCAGCCTTCCACAGACTGCTCACAAACATTTAACATTTAATTATCCATTACACTTAGCAGCCTTTTGTGCACATCATTCACCCACGTGACCTAAACAAACATTTATAAAGGGAGTCACAGTCTTTTGAAGCGAATAAGCACTGCTTGAATTGGGCCTGCACTCACCATTACACAGTCACTGGCACAGCTTTGAGTTTTGCCCCCGATCCTTGTGGCATATTGCTGTTCAGTGGTAAATGCCAGTCTACAAAAAGTCATGACTAAAAACGTAACCAAGACAAAACGTAGATGAATTCAGATTGAAGACAGACAAACAGAAGACTCAGACTTAGAGGAAATTCATACACTAAATTGAATTCAACTGCTGCTGCAACTTCCCTTTTTCCTAACTTAAGTTGTTAACGCCCACACGCACAAAACTGACATCAAAGAAAAAGTGGCAATAAAAGCTAACTTTGTCTGGCCAGAATCTTGCACTCAATATGCCTCGAAAGCCCTTTTTAGATAGGAGTTGTGCAAATTTGTAGGAAAGCCCAGTCTGTCTTTTTTCAGCGTTGGCAGTATAAAAACAAAATCAGGGAGTGCAGCAAAATGCCGCCTGCCTACTTTTGTTTATACAGAATGTGCCTTTTTCGGGGCAATGGGGGGCGTGAGCAAGTAACAAAACGTGTAGCTCAGCGTGTGACGTAAACGGTGACGTGGGAGGGAAGCCGCGGCTGGTCAGTCCTTCGGCGATTCTCTCATAAGTCGGCCCGTCCTTCACCGTCCCCGTCATCTGACGGTTAATGGCCTCTTCGTTTGCGAGGACGAGGAGGGCGCGCAATTCCTTGTCTCCCCAGTTGCTCATCTTTACAGTGTCTGTCAGGTTTGTGTTTCCCTCTTGCTACTAGCTGCTCGCTAATTCCTGCTATCAGCTGTTTCCTGTTTATCCACCGCATGTGCAGCATCATCAATAGCACAGGTCATCAACAGCCCCTCCCATTGTGGAAGGTCGCCTCGGTCTGTTTAGACTAAAAGGATTCCGCCAATATGTCTACCCTACGAGGCGGAAAATTGGGCGCTTCGGATCAACTCGCCAATCCGGCTCTGTGTGTCTAAATGCTCACAGCTTGCTGACAAAGTGGCCCAACATTCGCAGAAAATCTGGCAGTGTAAAAGGGGCGAAAGACTCCAGCCAATGGCCAGCTAGCATGTAAGTCCTGCGCCTGCATGAGAGGAAATATTACAGCAGGCAGTGGTAGTTTGTGTTCGTCATTATAAAAGGAAAGCTGGATGATGTGATGGATTCAAGACACGAGTTAGCCAGTCAGTTAACACAACCTTATTTTTTCAAAAACAACTGATAATAACTGTGCGCTAGTGAACAATAACACAAGCCATTACGGACTGTTTATGCTAACAAGCTCAATGGCTAAATAAAGAACTTTTTGTTTCGATCTCATACCCTCTTGACGTCAACTGTTTGTTTGCTTTCCTCACTTCCGTTTGTCTTCTCGTGCAATCAGTTGAGCTGCCATGTAGAGTGATTTCATCCACTGATGGGCTCCACTGTCTGAGACACCTATTCAACGTGTTAATGCAGCTGAAAAACAGCCGACAAGTGTCAACTAGTGCCAGCTTTGGCGACACTCTGCAAAAACATGGGCAACAGACGCTCATCTACAGCCAGAGACTCGCCAGGGGCAGGGTCTTTAGCTGTAATGCAGATTACACAGAGGGTACATGTACTGTAGCATTGGTGGTAACAAAAACCCCATTTCCTTCATGGTCACACATTAAATTTAAAGACGATTTTTCATGTATTTGCTTTCAATGTTAAAAAAAAACCCTCCCGAGCATTTTGATTTTGTCTTTAATGTAAGACAAAATCATGTATCCTATAACCATAAACTGTCTGAAGCTGTGAAGGAAATTTACTGTATTTGAAAGTAATTACTTGCAGTTATGCTCCTCATGAACTTGCATGTCTTTTCAAACTGAAATAGACTTCGTGTGGGATGTACAGTAGACATACCAGAATATGTTATCTAAGATGAAAGACACATTCAGTGTCGCTGCTGGTTAAGATGATGACGATGATGAGAAAAGAAGAAAAGAGAGTCGGCCCAGTGTTAATTTTAGTTCTGATAAATGGATCGAATTGTCATCTCAGATACCAAGAGCATTTCTAGCGATGCATCGAAATGAATGAGTCACTATGTTCATCTTCTAAACAAGGATCATAATAGAAGTAAGATGGTGTGAACAAATGTGAGACAGTGTTGCTGCTGTGATTTTGAGAAACGCTGCACCATCAAGATTATAGCCTTCAGTTTAGGTAAGGTAATCGTCTCCACATTTTTCTGTGCTTCGTCTGGTTCTTTTAAGACCCACTGTATATCCTTGTGTGCTCTGTTGTCCCACAAGATCATCTTTATTTCACAGACAGGCCTAAATATTCATGAACTGATGGCTCAGGATGTTGGAGGATAGAGCACAGCTGCTTTAGTGTCAGAATGGTGAGAGTGTGTGTGGTGTCACTGGGTTCACTACATATTGATTTTCTAAAAAAGAAAATGCTTTTACCGTGAAATGATACGCCAACGATAGATAGATAGATAGATGGATAGATGGATAGATAATTTCCGACATGTAAAAAACATCATACACTAATGGACAGATATGAAGAAAAATAATAATAAAAATTAAAAAAAATAACAAGTTAAACATAAACTGAAAACTATAAATCCTGTTTCCATATCCGAAAATGAAACTGTTTTCGACTTCTTTTGCATCATGCTGCTACGATCAGTCCAATATACGCGGTCTTGTTGTCTCTAAGGATGAGTGTATATGTGGAACGGTATACATATCGTCTCACTTCCTGTTGTGTGTTGATAGAGCACCATTCACTAAGCAACGGGGACACCGGAGTGTGGTGTAAGCTGTGTTGGCAAACCATGTGATTCCTCCGAATTATAAACCTTTTCTGTGTTCTGAGTTGAAATGACGAAACACCCTGTTCTAGGCAGGACAGTTTGGAGAGCCTTGGGCAAAAACTGATATTCAGAACATGAGCAAATGGAGCACATGGTTTGAATGTACAGATTTAAGTGATTGCATATGTAGTTTCAGTCTTTTTGTCCTTCTGACCTTCATACAGTTATACTCCTGCAAACATTCTCCCTTCTCTACTCTTACTGGTCCAAACTGGCCCTCTCACTTATTAACCTCCAGAAGGATCTGAACATCAGCGGCATGTTAAAGGCTAAGTTCGGTTTTTTGACACCTGGGCCTTATTTTTAGGAATAAATACCCTCGTAGACTCACCCAGACGATTTTGGTGGAGCTCGGAGCCGTTTTCGAGCAATTTAGATCCATCCGACGGCGTCTTCTCTCATGCCATAGAAGCGGACGGGGCCAGACATCGAAGCCCCTAAATTAGACATTATCTGCTGCGAAACTCGCTCATTTCACCTACATTTTATAAATGAATGGCCAGTGTTATCACCATGTCAGCTCAACTTCCTTGTTATGGTCATCCGGGGCTTTACAACGATGGGTCACTTTTGGTGACGTCATAGACGTGCGCCGCAGGAGCGCAGCTGAGTTCCGCCGGCGCTAGGCTAGGCTAGCTACACAGCTATTCTTGTGCAACATGACAGAATATTTATCCGATGTAGACGTGTCTGATGACGACTCTGAGTATGATGGATGCCCGTATCGTTTTGAGCCTGAATACACCGACAAGGAGCTATTTGAAAGGAGGATGCAGAGGGAAAGAGCCGAACAGCTGGCCAGAGAACAAGCGACCACTGCACGTCCACGAATGGGTGCTAACTGGTGTTGTTGTGGACACTGCACGCCACAGACAACAGAAGAGAGCCTTTGCTGCTCAGAGTGGGACTTGAGACCAGAGGAAACACGTATTGATGCCCCCCAAAATACGTGTCTCACTACACTGGAAGATTTTTCTGCCATGACAAACCGGGCTGTGGTAGAGACTTTTTTTTTTATGTCCCGAGAGTCAACTGGCAGACGCAGCCGAAGCCAGCAGGACCGAACGGACAACTTTCGATAGAGTAAGTAGCCCATACAAATGCAAAAAGGGTATATTTTCTATGAGTGTTTGCTTATAAATAAATAACGGTCGAAACAACTGACAATTAGTTTTGGAGAAAGCATATGACTACTTGTAAGTGTGCGCTAACAATGCAGACCCGTGATGATTGCAGCTCGAGTCACAATTTATTGCCTGCAGAGAATAACCATATCATATGCATTGCGAGTTAGTTTTTCAAAAACTAGCATGGACTAGAGTAAATTATATTGCGTTACAGTGCAGTATTCTTTGCAGGAATATATTTTTAGAAGGCTACTCCTGCTCAGACATAGGTCGTGAAGATAGCTATTCATTTTATATAAGGAGCTTTATACGCTGGCCGACGTGCACTGGTTATCGACCAATATTATTACATCTTCAAAAGAAATGCATTACCTCCGCTGCGTCTGTTTTGCCCTCTGAAACAATCGGGATGGCATTCCTCCTGAGGTACTGACGCTGAGCTTCCTGGCCTTTTATCTTTGTCGTCTTCGTAATGAAGTCTTCTGGAGCGAAGTGAGCGCTGCAGACTGACCCTCCTCAGTTCTTCCATAGGAATATTCGGGTCCATTTTCAGGACAACAAGCAGAGCTTTAGTAACTCCGGGTTTTTCAAAGGAAGCCTGTGGAATGTGAACTTTGTCCACCTAGTCATTTTGTTTGGACAAAGTGGAAAAACGCAATGACAAACCATGTTTGTACCCGTGTAGCTGTATAGCCTAGCCTAGTGCCGGCGGAACTCAGCTGCGCTCCTGCGGCGCACGTCTATGACGTCACCAAAAGTGACCCATCGTTGTAAAGCCCCGGATGACCATAACAAGGAAGTTGAGCGGACATGGTGATAACACTGACCATTCATTTATAAAATATAGGTGAAATGAGCGAGTTTCGCAGCAGATAATGTCTAATTTAGGGGCTTCGATGTTTTGGCCCCGTCCGCTTCTATGGCATGAGAGAAGACGCCGTCGGATGGATCTAAATTGCTCGAAAACGGCTCCGAGCTCCACCAAAATCGTCTGGGTGAGTCTACGAGGGTATTTATTCCTAAAAATAAGGCCCAGGTGTCAAAAAACCGAACTTAGCCTTTAAGTGATGGTGTGAAGAGGCTGTTGGTCATGTTCCCTCGACAGCAACACACGCACACACACTATTGTCCCTCCGGCCACCAACCTCTGAGTGAACAGCTAACCTGCTGAGTGAAAGCAGTGTATATCGAACTGCTGTGATATGCAGCCACATGCAGTGTCACTGTGTGTATGGGAAGGTTATTAGAGAGTGTGTGTGATCAATCTGGCCTCTGTTAGCTCCAGATCAATCGTGCTCTCTCCAGGGGAAGGCTTGACTAGAGCCCGGGGAAATATAGAACCTCCATCCATTCCTCGATGAGCAGGGTTTTTTTTAACAGGCTCTGCAAAAACTGTAACCAAAGTTGGAAGTAAGGTTGTTCTTTTGGTTCCAGTAAAACAGAAGTGAGAGGGAAAGTAGACCCTCAATATATATTTTTTAAATCCTAATCCTGCTTTGAAATGTTGTAGGGCTGCCCCTTGAAAGTCAGAGATTTAAATTGTCAGTTGGAGACCTCCCGGTCAACTGAGATTGTTTTTGTTTTTGCTAGTTAGTGTCCTGTGCAGTGTACTTCTGCTGACGTTTTGGTCCCCAGATTTTGCTGCAGAGTAATGTTCCCATGGTTCCACATAGGTCTTACTTGTAAGACGGTAGGAAAGACATGAAGCTGCGCAAAATTACACAGCGACACATCATGACATGCCTCTTTGAGGCGGTTCTACCAGTAGCAGTCTCGTACGAACTTGGAGGACTATGAGTCTCGAAAGACTGACGAAAGCAAAGATGGCTGCGCCCTATAATTACCATAAGTGGCTCAAATTTGAGTCTTCATTTTAATTACTTGCACACATTATAATGCCTTATGGGAATGCTTTATGATGTGTTGTGTGTGGAATGTCTTGTATGTGTTGTTTATCTGTTGGTGTTGGTGAAAGTAGCTAGCAGTGTTGCTAATAATAAAGGCTCCGCTACCGCAATAGCGACAGCTGTTTTCTTGGAGCCAAATGGTACAAACGCAAACAGGGATGCATATCGCCAATTTAAACAGGAAGTTACGACATTTTACGGCATTATCTTGAGTCTCACTGCTCGTAGCAACTTAAATGGATCACAGCATAAGCGCTCTCGACTTTCACCCTACTCTTTGGTACAGAGCTGCGGCCGTGATGCAGCAGCACAGAGGAGGAGAAACTTTGCACCTAAAGGCTCCAAGATATCGACATCTTCTCTCTTGAAAGTCACTGAATGCAAATTGTTAATTTAAATTAGGGATGGGCATTTTAAGTAACTTCCATATTTGAGTACTCAAATATATTATTATAAGGCTGTAGAATAACATAACTACGAGGCATTCATTTCAACGCAAAGTTTTACGCTTTAGGACATAATTTTGTTTACTTTGCAAATTGTAGGAATGTGGATCCTTCAAAAGACATGTTTAAGTTGAAATAGATAAACCTGCAAGTAGTTGTTTCTCTTGTTATATCGGTTTGTCCTTATTGACATAATAGATATTCAAATGATTTGAACTTGTGTGTGTGTTTTTTAGAAGGAATTAGATGTTGTTTTTGGCTATTTTCGACAGCCCCATTAGGTTCTAACTTGTTTACAGGGTTAACCCAGTACAGTGTCTGTCCTTCATGTGACAGTGTGGCCTACTACAATGTAGTGCAGAGATAACTTGCCTGAAAGACACCTGCTTTGACTTTGAAGGCCTACGGCTCCTCACAGTGCGAATGGCCTTAGTGTGTGTGTGCTGTGTGTACTAAACAGAAGAAGAGGAATACACAGCTTAATGGGCTGTCAGACTCCTCACTGCTCAGCTCAACACACTGACCTACTTTAGTTCCCTGACTTTGGTGCATCTGCGGCATGCTTTTCAAATGCATCAAGCCCTGCTAGGCAAAACAGAAAGCACGTGTCTGTACAGTGCATGCATTATAGAGACAGTGACAGAACCAAGGTACTGTAAATTTAATCAGACAGCCCAGAGGAGCAAAAGAAGAAGTGGATTCTTTTCTGCCGTTGTCAGACGTTTGTGCAGTGAAAAGGCAGAGGCTGTTACCTGTACTTTGCTCATGATTATTAGGGTCCGTGAGCCTTGCTGCGAGAAGAGGAGAAGGACATTTGTGGTGCTCTCACACACACAGTGGGAGCAGATTGAGAAGCGAGGCTCGCAGGGCTGCTCAGTGTCAAAGGCAGGCTTGCAGAGCTGCAGGCAGGGACTGGCAGAGTTGTCAAAGCTGCCGAAGTCACACCGCACTCAGTTAATGCTGAGCGTTACACAAATCTCACATGTCTGATCCTTTATTCGCAGTCTCACATCTTGTGACCTTTCTCTGCACACACTTGAGGTACAGTTCTGTAAAGGCACACACACACACACACACAAGTGGTCCCTCCCTCACACACATTCAACACACAAAAGACATGCTAATCCCTTGTTAAAGTGTGCCTATGTGTGTTAGGGCTGAGATGGAGGGCTGAGTAAACATGTATACACATACAAAAGCAAATGAGATTAAGACTCGGAGCAGTCTGGTGCTTTGACTGCCAGGTTCTTACAGTGTTTCTGCTGTATAGAGCCATCTGTGATGCACTGCCACAGTTCTGTCAAGACTTCCACTGAATTATATCAACATTTCATTGCGTCTTGCGTAAAAAAAAAATTGGGTTCAAGGGAAGAAAGCAGCTGCTGTCACAGATGTTGGTCAAGAAAAGGTTAATGGGGAAGTTTCAGTGGTTACCACCCATAAGGTCATATTATAACCCATTTGGATGCTTAGTGTTTGTTATTGAGGACATTTTTGCCAGTGTAACACTAATCTATTCAGATCATTTTCTTGATTAATTATTTAAAGCACATCTTATTGATTTGAAGGCGTGATCTCCAAATGTCTTGTTTTGTCAGATCAGAAGTCCAAAACCTAAAGATATTTAATCGCAATTTAAGACAAGAAAAAAAGTGGTCATATGTACGAGGTCGAGGCTATTGAGTGTTTCGTATTTATGCTTGAAAAACCACTTAAACAACTTCACATGACATCAAAGAAAAGCAGCAAATCCTTAAAAATAAGAAGCTGGAATAAGAGAAGGTCTTGTATTTCTTCTTTCTGATTCACTTACTGATTCATTGATTCATACATCTGTAGTTCCTGATAGAGGTTAAATGTCTAATCCAGTAATCGACCACTTGTTCATAATTTAAGTATTATTGTTCCTTCCACTGCCACAAACACTAGCCATGTTTCCATCAGCCTGTTTAGATGCGCATCTAGAAGTAACGCATTGGAAAACTATGATGGAAACGCTAAAATTCGAATTAAAATCCCCTGATTCGCACAAACTAAAATACGCTCGCTTTAGCCGGGTTTTGGTTGAGTCGAAAAAATTGTGACTCACAAAACGGGGGATGGTAACAGTTATGTTCGAATTAAGTCTGACGTAGCGCACCTCTCTCCATGGTGATATCCACACTCTGGGTCGGGAAGGCGGTAATACATTTACAAGCTGGTTGTCAACTGCCAGAAAACGTAGAAGAAGAATGAGAGACTTGTTTTGTTTCCGGTTCTGCGGAAAACTTGCACGAGTTTGTAGTTTTCACCGAAGTCCGTACGTTTAATGGAAACACACAGGATTCGTATTTCTTTTAATGATTCAAATCACTTTTGGATGGAAAAATAGCTTCTGTCAAATATGCAGCAGATACTCTCTGATGTGTTGACCTCCTAGGAAATGTCCTTGTTGTTGTATTGGGGTTGTATCGAGTACTTATCCATAGCAAGAATATTACTTACAGTAGATGTCACTTGACACAATCCCAGTTTGGAGAAGCAGGCAGGAGTACTGACACAAAAGATGAGCAATGTGCTGCTGTGGAGGTGGATAGCAGCAAAACTTAATTTAGCCACCTCAAAAAATTTGAACCATTTTAAGTCCATGCTATATGGAGACTGTTTTCACAGCTTTAACTTGCCGCAGACAGACTGTTCAGACGAGGAAGCCGCTACCGGCTTCAGTTCCCCATCTACGCTCTCGTCAAAGCCACCAGACTCCACCGACAAAAGCAGTCATATTAGGACGCTGACCAGGAGAGCCGCTGCCTCGATCAGATACTAAGTTTGCGAACCTTCTGTCTTTTTGAGTTTTGTCTTCTTGTTTGTGTTTAGTTTTAAATTCACCAGTGAGTAGCCAAATGGAGTTTCATTGTACCTGTGCCTATATAGTAACAGTATTCTATTCTAATCTGAACTTAAACGGCAAAGTCACACAATAACACAAATAACTGGTGGAGGCAGCAGCAGACCAGCAGCTCCAGTGTCCAGAGATGTTAAATCACAGTTTTTCTCAGTGGATCCTGGCTTTAAAGAGAGCGATATAATGGTTCCGGTCCCCTCTCAGAAATTGCTGTCTGGCGGTGAAGGTGAGGTAAAGCAGCACACACTTTATGTGATATTAATTCTTTCAGGCTATTAAAATATGTTCAGCTGTCAGCACTCCTGCCTGCATCTCCAATCTGGGGGCGTGCTGACTGACATTTACAGTAATACACTGACAATGGGTAAGTACCTCACACAGCCCTACTTGGAGAGATGTGAACTATCCCTTTAAAGTTGGAGTATTCTGCTGTAAAATGAGGTCGAGGTGAAGAGGAGAAGGACAGGAGACAGGCAGCGTAAGGAGGACAGAGGACACGCCGAATAGAGTTGGTGAAGACCTGTTTTCAGGGCCACAGGAGACAGGAATGTAAAGGGTCAGTGCACGATGTGGAATGTGTTGTCACATGCACAAATACACTGGCATGTGCATGACGACACACAAAAACACTCGCTGATGCTCATTGTGCCCTTTAGTAACAAGGCTTGTTAGGCTGCCAGCGCCTTTTGTGTTTGAGCCGCAGTATGTATGTGAATGTCAAAAAGCTGTCTGACAACAGGAACAGAGGGAGGGAGAGGCAGCCGACTCACACAGGGCTGATTCAACAGCACCTGCTATGCAGTGTAATGAGTCACATTTAGCTTTACAGCGACACATCCATCGCTCCAACATGAATCATTCCACTTTCTGTCACTCTTCCTCTGTTATTCTCTGCTTCCTCCTCTAATCCCTGTCACGTCCCCCTTAAGTCTCATCCTGGTGATGCCCAAACATTGTCAGCCCACCCGAACACACACACCCACACCTTATCGCCACTCGCATGTTGTTGCTTTAGCCGGGCATATAAACATTCACCGGACTTGAACCTCAGTAAGCAAAGCATGAGGATTCAACCACGTGGAATTATGTCACCAAACACAACACATTTCAGCTCGGCTCACTGTCGGAAGCGCATGGATGTTGCCAAGAGCAGAGAGGGGGGGACTCTTACATCACAAGGCCTGGCTAGTGAGGACTGGATAGGCAGTGACTCACAAGGAGGGGGTGTAGTTTCTCTCTGTGTTTTTGAAGTAGCATAGCTGGAGGTGTGGGCGTCGGAAGGAGCTGTAAAGTTAAGAGATATAAGCTGGTCCAGGATGGATAATGACTGACAGGGGAGCTCAGACAGAGAGCAAACCGACAGCAGACGAGCAGAAACAGGCTGCTGCCAGGGGGTGTTGACACTGCTCGGGGTATAGGCAGATCAACACTTTATGTGACAGTGACACATGACACATTGAGACGTGAGCTCTTTATGAGCAAAGAGATGTTATTTCTATTCCCCTAGCACAAAAACATGCAGCTGGTCAGGGCTGTTATCAACCTCTGAGATGGTGTTTACTCGGTCAGATGTGATCTTTGAAAGAATGTATAGGCTTATGTCAGGAAAGGTTTAAAGTTTGCTTTGGTGAGTGGAAATCTTAATCCACTGTTTGCACTGCTTGTGAGCTTTGTACCCAGACCCAGCATGATAGCAACCTGAAGGGGATGACAAGATCTCAGCCCCTACCTGATGGCTAAAGGCCAACTGCTGTCTGCCAGCATGCAGCATTTGTTTTCAGCCAGCTGGAGTCACACACAGGCGGTTATCTCTTAGAGTAGTGAGACATCTACTGGCCAATGTGAGTCATGTCATGTAAGAGGTTGGAGGCAGAGAGCATGATGGGATTTACACTTGATGCATGATGAAGTCAAACAGTTTGGGGCATAGTGGACACTTACACTGCTAAATCTGTGATATTTAAGTCAGTGTCTCCTATAGAATAAAATATTTAAAAGTCATTTTCTGCAGTGCTTCATAGAGAATGTACCATAAATAAAGCTGCAACAAATAATCAGCTGATACAAAGACAATTAGGTGCCAGCTATTTTGATAATTGATTAATCTTTTCAGTTTATGCGTAAATGTCAAACATTTGCTGGTTTTAGCTTCTTAAATGTGAGAATTTCAGGGTTCCCAAGATCATGGAAAACCTGGACAAGTCACCGAATTTCGCAGTCACATTTTGGAGGCTGAGAATTATCAGTGACATGGGCAAAAATCATTGGAACTTTTGGAAGAGTCATGGAATTTTGTCATGTGTAATGAAATTGTAACCGTAATCGTCCCTGGATAAACTTTCATGTAATGTAATACGAGGGCAAATTCATTTTCTTGTAGCTGGTAATGTAATGTTGCCGTAAAATGCATTGATGTTTGACAACATATCGTTTACCATCATGCACATGTCTATATTATCTTCCCACGTTCTGTCCTTCTCCTCTTGTATGCGCGCAAACTAAAATGATGTATGAGAGAGTTTAAATCTAACATTTACAGAAATGCTGCAGGTCGGCAAGTGGGGCAAAAAATATGTGTCCTTGAAAAGTCATGGAAATGAAGAGTTTTTAGGTTTTGGACTGTTGGTTGGACTGAAAAAGATATTTGAAGAGGTGACTTTGGGCTCTGGAAAATTGTGATGAGGTTTGTTTATTTTATTTTTTTTTTTTCATTTTAATTTTCTGGCATGTATAGACTAAACTGTTTAATTGCTTCATTGTGACAATAATCTGCAGATTAATTGATAATTAAAATAATTGTTAGTTGCAGCCCTGATCATTAAAAAATCATCAGTTTGCATGATTGTTATAAAAGCCAGCACACCTCCCATTGGTTGGTCATGCTCTCCTGTTGATTGGCTTGTAGAGTTTCACTTGTCCTAGTTTCATTAATATTAAAATAAAGAACTGAAGCAGCTAATATATTAATGGATTAGTCACAGAAAATGATCTGACAACTATTTTAACAAACGATTAATGAAGTAATTTTTCAAGAAAACTTGCGAAAATTAACTTCTTCCATCTTCTCTCTTGTGAAGATTTGCTGACGTCGTTGTCTCATGTGACAGTAAATGTATTTTCTCCTGGGTGTCAGACTATTGTTTGGACAGAACAAGAAATTTGAAGACCACCAGTGATCAGACAAAATTATCAACTGATCAAAGGTGGAGTCAAATTCGTTAAACGTCTCCTCACGGACGGCTTTCTGTCCATTCTGTGTGTGTGCTGAAAATAAAATCAGCTGTTCACATATTGCTCTGGCTCTTTGAATGTGAAACAAAGAAAGTGGCCGAGCTATACAACACTATTACGGCTAATCCTCCTCCTCCACGTCCTCCCCCACGAGGACTGGAGCTACATCATGACAGTAATGTGATGTAAATAACTTTGGAGAGATTATAGCTTCTGTAGGAGCAATGAGAGGAGGGTGTGTTTGTTTTGGTGTTGACTTCAAATATAGATTATCTCTATAAACAGATATAGAGAAGGAAATTTCAGAACCCATCAGTTATTGTCTGACAATGGTTTAGCTTTAAGTAAGCTTTTTAAAATGTATTTGCATTCATCTGGAAAAATCGAAGTTGAGAGTTCAGTCGAAACACCGCACGGACGAGGAAGTCTTGACCCAAATATTGCCAGTATAATAATTGTTACCTGCAGTCCTACACACTTGTCTGGTCCTGTGTGCTGGAAATTCAATCCAATATAATCACAGAATAATAGTTTTATATTTCTTGTACCATCGTTTGGTTTTATAGTTGAGATGCAGAGGAGCTCTGACGGTCAAACTGTGAGGGAAAGTTTACTGAGAACAAGTTTACGTCCGTTAATCTGTCTCATAGCTGCTGAAACGGAGAGTTGAGAAGATGCAGCACCAAAGTTTCCACCAGAACAGACGCTACAGATCTCATCAGCGCGATGGCTGATGGTTTGTTGAGCACTCGCACCAAATCAGATCAGCTATTGGATTTTTTGGCAGCGTGCATTTGTAATGGCTGCGTGGGTTTTCCTCATGTTCAGAAGAATCATTCTGCCTT
Source organism: Epinephelus cyanopodus (assembly GCA_026686955.1). Lineage (NCBI taxonomy): Eukaryota > Metazoa > Chordata > Actinopteri > Perciformes > Serranidae > Epinephelus > Epinephelus cyanopodus. The sequence continues at coordinate 2,787,466 of CM048920.1, forward strand.
CCTCTCTGTCTCTCCCTTTTGTTCTCCTCACGTTCACACAGACAGCAGGAGCCAGCCTCACAGAAAGACAGGACTCGATAGACAAAGACAGCGACACAGAAACAACAGGCTAACCTCACGTCCAACACTATGCGCATCTGACACACAACTGGTGAGTATAGCCTCGTCTCTGTGAGAGCAGCTTGTTTCTGGGAGTGTGGTGGCAGCACAGGTGTGTCTGTGAGTCGTGTACAGTACTAACTGTTTTTTAATTCTCCTGGCATATGATTAGTCACACACACACCTCAGTTAGAGGAGCAGATATGACTGTGTGCTGCTTATCGTGTGGGATACACACAAGTAGGGTTGTCATGAATGATACCAGAATTTTAAACTTGGATACAATACTCAATGTGTCTTTTGATACCACAGCAAAAATGTCCTATGACGGGGACATTTAATCATTTCCTGAACAACCTGCACACGGTGCTGGTACAGGAACAGTTAGTGAACACAAGCCGCCTGTCACACTCTGATTGTATACATACTTTAGGCGTCGTCGAATAATTAACAGAGATGTATCGCTTTAAATGCATGGTATCAAAAAGTATTGATACCTTTGACAACCTGACACAAAAGTGTAGCTCAACAAACTTAAAGAACAAAAACTTTAATCTGTTTTGAGTGTTTATCTTTGACTGAAAACAAGGTTGCTAGTTAAATGGGACACGGGTCACAAAATGTATTTTGATTTTTTTTAAAAATCCCTGTGTGTGTGTGTGTGTGTGTGTGTGTGTGTGTGTGTGTGTGTGTGTGGTGTCTGTAGAAAAAACTCCCCTGTGATATTTGACATGGTAGGCCAGGGGCACCCCAGACAAACAAGACATACGTAGGTATTAGAGCAGGAAGTGGGGTAATTACAGATGTGTGACTTTATAAACAACAGACAGACTCAGACTTGTAAATACAGACGGGCTATTGCTTCCTGTGTAGTCATGCACCGCTGTCAAACAATGGGAGGGAAGTTGACATGATGTAGTGGTGTTTGCTCTCGGCCGAGCAGAATGCAACTGTGGAAAGCAGCTAATGGCTCTTAAAGCACGGGCCATCTCAGCTCCAGCCTGTAGCCAGCCAAAAAGACAGACTGAGACACACACACACACACCACACACACACACACACACACACACACACACACACACACACAGAGGCCTGCATTGTCAAGTACACAAGGGATGGCTTTGCTGGCCTTCAGTATTCTAAGCAGCTTCTTATTTTTCATTACGGTGTCTTTGTGCTTTTGGCACAGACGAGTCTCTGAGGTGTTTCAGTCACGGCAGAGAAGAATATTCAGGAATATTAAAATATCATCACAATAAGAAAATTGTTTACACTTTATCTGCAAAAGATATAGACACTGAGTCTCTGATCTCTCAAATCATCACATGCTTGAATAATTTCTCACTGTGTCTGTATCAATCAGATATTAACACTAGAGTGATTTTTTTTTTCATTTTGATTTTTCATTTTTGTTTTTTTTTCTATTGAGTAAGTCATTTAATTTGATATAATTTAATTTTTTATTTTAACTTTAATTAATTAATTTATTCATTTTTTGTGTTTAATGTGCCAGAGCCAAGATCTAAGAAGTTCAGAATAGGTATTAGAATACAAACACTGTGTGGAGGCAAATGAACCAGTGCCTCCTGATGCTTGTTGTGTTGACAGATTTGACCAAAAACACACAAACTAAAATCATTCCCTGTATATTTTCTATTTCATTTTACTTGATTTTGTAAATACACTATACCTTTTTTGTTAAGTTTTTGTTTTCTCTCTTAAATCTAGTTCTTATTTTCAGTACAGTTAAATAAAATGTCTTTTCACACCTACTATAATTATAGATTAGTTTTAATTATAATAACCTTGATTGACAGAGGAACGTGGATACTTGACTTGTCTTTTTTCAGATACCATGGGTGTTAATAAATGATATGTGTGCTAAAACTATTTAACAATTATCAGACTCACAGGGGAAAAGCTACACTTGATAAATTCCTTAAATCAGTGGTTCTCAAATGGTGTCATGATGCAGATGCAGATGTGCTGTGAAATTTTGTGATAATCACATTATTACTGTAATGCTCAGCTGGACCTGCACAAAAAGTTCTGAATGAATATTTTAATTGACTGCATCAGTATGTTGTGCACACTGCACACCCAGTATAAGTGTGTGACGCATCACTTTATCTTACTTTATTTTCTGTTTACATGGATGTGTTAGTCGTACTTTGATGTGATTTCAAAAAGTTTAAAATGAATTCTTGAATCATTTTGTCAAATATTGAATGAGCAATAGTTATGTTAGTACATAAAAATAAAGATTTATGTTGAGATAAGAGTGATAACACACATTATAGATGCTGCTGTGCACAGATATTAATACAGGTGTGTCTTGAGATTTTGGCTCGTCCTTTGGTGTTCTGTGGGCACAGGAAGTTCGCAAATCGCCGCCTTAAATGATTTAAGACATTGTCAGGAAAGTAAACAGATATTATCTAGTTACAGCTTTAAATACTTACTAAGCAGCAATTGTACACTCATCCATATGTTTGCTTTAATTCATTATATCATACTGACAGTGGCATGACTGACACACAGGGCCCAGGTACTCAGATAGTCAGTAGGTTTTTTGGTCAAAGACAAACTAACCAAACTAACCCAAAGACATATGATTAAACCTTTTTGTTTCCAGCAGCCAGTGTGTGTCCTCCTGAAACTCTGTTAAATGTTGAAATTCAGGATATTCCTCTCTGGTAGCCAGTTGACAAAAGTAAACAGGAATCTCTTCAGCGTCCGGCCTGTGGCGTTACTGAGTGGCAGTGGGTCATGCTCCAGTGTCGCGTGTAAGCTGTTTAGTGTTGTGGCTCGAACTGACAGCTGCTTTCTCCAAACCCCTTTCACAGAAGATCTCTTCCTAATGCTCAGCCTAAGCTCCTTCTGTCCTGTCCCTTCTTGTGTGTGGTGAGTGACAGGCTGTGAAAGTGAGCGTCCATATGGAATTCACCGGCGTGCTGGGACAGTCACTGGACCTGTCAACACCTTCACTGCCATCCCAAGTTCACTCATAACTAATTTTCTGAGGTTGAATTCAGTTCAGTTGTTGATTCGGTCGGTACTTTATATTCTGAGGTCAGCCTCACAGGCTACCGCTGACTTCAACCAGTAGGTGGTGCTGCTGCCACAGGCTGATTGATGTGTCTGCTTCAGTCTGAAGGTGATTATGGTTGAGATGTGCAAAATGTCCTCACAGTGGCATCCTGTTAATGTGTGTGTTTTCAGAGGGCCGGGCGGGCTTTGCTGCAGCTGAGGATGATGAATGGTCTCGTGCGCTAGAGCTAGATGGTGTGGGAATGATGGACCTCCCTAATGGCCAATCAAGCATCACCACCAACGCTGCAACAGTCTCTGAGGTGAGGCCACGCCCACTCGCTAGACCACACTTCATTGTGCGTGCTTCTTTTAGCGCTTCAGACACTTACCTGTGAGTTCCTGTGAGGTGACAAATATTAAGCCGACACATTTTTCAGTGATCCTCAGCCGTGCTGCGACACCATGTTGGTTATTTAGCCCTCTTGAACCTTGCATACTTCACCTCTCCTCCACTTGATAACCTTGATCTTAACAGCGCAGCCATCAGTCCTCTTAACCTTGTGATTTGACTGTGTCTTCTAGAAGAGCAGCAGCTCAGAGTCTCTCAGCGATAAGGGTTCTTCGGACCTGAAGAAGAGTTTTGACGCCGTTGTTTTCGATGTGCTGAAGGTCACTCCCGAAGAATATGCAGTAAGTGAAGTTAAAGTGTGTGTGCGCGTCTGTCCTTGTCTGGTTAATCTGTATGTATGAGTGTTTAAAGAACGAAATGTTCAGTAAGCACAAAAGTGATGTGCTGACTTCAGATGGGAGGAGATGGGATGATAGAGGAGGAAATGGGGTCAGAGTTTGGATCAGTAATAATTGATGATGTTTGGCAGTGCCAAGCAGCCACTCATAGATTTGCTGTGGCTGCCTCTGCACAAACTTTCCATGGTGACTGTGAACAAACACAAGTCACATTACTGTTAAAATAATCTTACCTTGTCATTAGGAGTAATGTTGCTCAGGGTCGTCCCATGATAAATCAAGTAAAAGCATGTTCCTCCTCATGTCTGGAGTCTTGTACTGAGCTTTGATGTTTGTCTATTAGTCTGCACCAACCAACCACGAGAGGGCACTCTTGATCTTCTTTTTCCTTCAGTGTCTTCATTTCACATCTCTCCATTCGATATCACGGTGCACTCAGTAAAAGACCACAGTCAATCACACCCACCTGCTTCAAATGACACAAGCTCTCCAGTAAAAGCTCTATTAGTCATCAAACTTTTATTTTAGTAACCTGAGATTGGACTGTGTATGATTGTTTTCAGTTCACAGTAATGTAGTTGGAAAACTGGACGATTTGTTGTCAGTTTGTCCCAATTTTAACGCAGCAAATCTAACAACTGCTGTGTTTTCTCTCCCACAGGGCCAGATTACGCTCATGGATGCTCCTGTGTTCAAAGCCATCCAGCCAGAGGTGAGCTGCTCCCAAATCTGCAGAGAGAGGAGAGGTGTTGACTGCATTATGTGGATGTCATTTTTTGATGAAAATCAGTTGCACACACAGCGCAAATGCTTATTAATCAAGAACAGATCAGTCCAGTGGAGAATTTACACACAGCGATCAGCCGCAACACTGAAACCACTGACAGGTGAAGTGAATTGATCATCTTGTCACAATTCAGTGTTGACCTGGGAAATCTTGAGTCCTGGTGTTATGTGGACGACACTTGACATGCACCACTCACACCGTGCCACAGACCAACTGCCCCCTGCTCAGGAATGGGCTGAAGGACATGACAAAGACCTCAAGGTGTCGGCCTGACCTCCAAATTCCTCAGATCGCAATCTAATCAAGCATTTGTAGGAGTTGTTGGTGCCCCGAGGTTCTGTGTCCATGCCTCGACAGATCAGAGCCATCGTGGGACCTCTGACCTGTCGAGGCATGGACACAGAACCTCTAGGGGTGTCCTGTGGTGTTAGGCACGAGGGTGTTGGCTGCAGATGCTTTGAGTCCTGTAGGTTGTAAGTGGGATACGGGCACCTCCTATGGATGCTCGATTGGATTGGAATCTGCGGAATTCGGAGGCCAGGTCGATGTCTCGGTCCATTCCTAAGCAGCTGTTGCAGTTTTGCAGGGCGCACTGTTGTGCTTGGGAGGCCACTGCCATTGCCGTTGCCACGAGGGGATCTGCTTTGTCCACGATAGTGTTTGAGTGGGTGGTGCATGTCAGGTTTCATCCACATAATGCCAGGACCCAAGCAGAACTTTGCATTGTAAAGAGATGATCATCGTTTTTTACTTAACCTGTCAGTGGTTTTGTTGTTTTGGCTGATAGGTGTATGTATATTTAAGCATTTACTCTGTCGGCCTCCTTCTGTCTTTCTCTTTTCTCCCTTGCAAAATTTCCATGCAGTTCACATCCCTGTAGCACGCTGTGATCAGAGCAACCATGCAGAGCCACATATCATAGTTATGCAAAAAAAAAAGGGCATCTGTGTCTCACCCAGTCGTACACACCTCGTCTGTTGCCTCAGTGAGCGCCGGTGTAATCTCTTTTGGACTGTCAGGCCCTTCCTGACAGCAGTCACGGATAACCTGTGTTTAAGGTTGGCCGCTGTGGGCTTATAAAAGCAGCACACAGACCGCATCCCAGTGCGGTGTGGTACACTCCGACTCCTGCGACTGCATATGTGCAACACTTGTCTCAGGCTCAGCTACCAGCACACACACTCGTCTGGCATGATATCATTCGCAGATCCGCATTTTGATTCAATTAGATATCAGTGCCATTGTGTGCAGTGACATTTGGATTCTTGTTAATAGTTTGTTGTGTCTGAGTAATGGAAAAGGCTAAAGATGAAAGGTTCTGAGGAGCTCTCGTCAGGGCTTTGGGGTTATTGCCGTTCCTTCGCTCAGAGGGAAGCCATTGACGTCGTCTGGACTCCAGCCCCATCACCTCAACTGCACGGGGCCAAGTTCACACAGAGGCAACTGCAGGGTTTATAAAAGCCAACATGCTCCTGACTGACCGGCTGAGTGGGTTTTATAAGCCTAATGAAATTGTGTCCGTGCCTTTAAGTCCAATGTAGCAATTTGGAAAGTAAGGTAAAGCTCTAAAGGCTCAGGTGCATGAGGAAATGGTTTCACTTACTGCCGTAAGATGCTGAGGTGTTTTAGAGAGACCTGCAGTGGGATGTGATGGGGAAGTGATTTGGGAAGGAGTCACTGGCCGGATTGAGGGGGAGGGCTGACAAGGAGTTGAAGGCTGCAGTCTGGAGGGAGTGAGGGAGCAGAGTGTACAGTATGCAGAGTGACCCAGCAGCATCCTGGCAGGGACAGAGTAGGCTAGAGAGGCTTTTCCTGCTCTCACGGTGCTTTTGTCTCGAGGCACCGGCCGAAAAAAGCTACACAGCTATGACCGAACTAAAACTCAACTAGAGTTTCCACTGCTGTCAGTCTCCTCACCCTCCTCACAGGCACATAATGGGAAAAGCAGGTGTGTATGTGTGTGTGTGTGTGTGTTGGTGCACGCCTGCTGTTTCACTCGGCTCACTGCCTGAATAGGAAAATATTAAATAACTTGGTTGAATCTGTGAGTTGTGCAATAATGTTTTTACTGACATGCAGCCCACTTTGCCTTTTTAAGCACCCTTTAAATGCCATGTTTCAACACTAAAACATACATGGACACATTTATGGTAGCTAAACGTAGCTAAAGTAGAGCTTTTTAATAAATTGGAAACATTAATGGACATAATAGGGGTTAAAAGGTGTATTCATGTAGAGCAGCATATTCTCATTTGTAAGAGCTGAAAAAAGACAGTGTGAGTTTCCATGATGTGATCTGTTGTAATTCTTATTTGTTAAAAATATTTCAGAGGGAGTGAACTTTCGGTTGGATACGATGCTTCACTTTCATGCTTTACTAAAGTTTGACAGCTCCAGATGTTTTTCAGAAGGTCTCAAGTTAACGTATTTTGACTTTTTGCTTAATAACAAACAAAAGACGATTCAAATTTTCCACCAGATAAGTTCCAAGTGTTTCTGGTCTGTGGGTCGCTCAGATTAAAAATGTTTTTACTGCACGCTCTGTGAGTGACCTTGCTGCACAGTTACTGTTGATAAACTCAGCCTGCTCTTCAGTCTTATTACTGCATGGTGCAAATGTTGTCATCTGCGCGGTTTACATGTTCTGTATTAGCAGTCTGTCACGCTCAAGCTACTCGAAAGTTACCGTTTTCACCATCCTTCCAAGACTGTGGTAATTTCCATAATAACTGTACTGACTACTGAAATAGTTTAAGTGACCATAAACAAGCTGTAACTGGGCCTGTTGATGTCTGTGTTCAAGATTTTATTTCTCCCTTTTCCATAAACACATCATAACTGTCTTAATATAATATATATTTGTGTGTGTTTGAGGAAGAGAGCGCGGAAGACAGGGACTTGGTGTCCAAATGTTATTTGGAGTTCGTGTTTATGACATTTTGTACATGTGTACATGACGCACAAACAGATATTCTGGCACGAGCTGGGAAATTTACCCCAGACGGGGCTGCAGCAGAACAGAGGATCTCATTAACTCAAGTGTTCCAACGCTGACATGGAGCAGATGTATGGAGAGCAGCCGGCAAGGTTTAGCCAGACCCTCTGGATAAGGAAGAAAAAAAGATATGTGTCCGTCACATCAGCAATAAAAGATTATACATGAGAGCGGTGGGTAGAGCACTGAAAACAGTGTGAGGAGATGGTATAAAGTCTGGCCAACACCTCAGGCAAGAAGCATAGTTCACAATCCTTTGTCTGATAAACTGTGGATAAATATAGTGGGAGAAATTATGGATAACAACTGGAGAGGGCAGCGTTTCTAAATAACTCTTTGATATCTGAAAAGCCTCAAGAGAGCCAGGTCCGAGAGCTCGAGCACATGCCTCTCTGACACAGCAGACAGCACAGAATCTAAACACATCTGCTTTCGATGATTCGTTAAGTGACAGCTCATAAGACCTTGCCATGCATGAGGGTTGCAGTAATTTACTTCCTACACGTAATGGACCCTCGTCAGCATAATGCTCGTCTCTGTGAACAAACGGCTAAAAGATGGCGGAGAAATTGACGCAGAGTTGGTGAGCAGAGCATCGGCAAACTCTTGTGCTCTGTTTAATTGATGAGAACACCAGAAGTTATTTTTTGATGGTAAAATAATCTATATGGCAGAGCAGGCTGATGTTTAATCTACAACCCTCCGCTGAATAGCTGATATGTTCTTTGGCTGTTTGGTTTGTAAAGCGAAATGCCATTGAAACGACAAGACGGATCAGAGAGAGGGGGAGAGGGAGGATGCAAAGGACTTGAAGCTAAATCTTTTTCTCTCATCTAAATTTACAAGGCAGTGATTACTAATGGGTTGTAGCATCGGCTGCTTTTATTAAGAGTGAGCTGGATTGGATGGCTCGTTCGTAGTATGAACGGATCACCTGACAGGTGAGATGTGGAGAGCAAAATGATGTGTAAGTGAAAAAGGAGCAAGTTTAGAGAATCATGATGAAATAAAAGAACCTTAAAGGACTTTCCCTCCCTTCATCTCTCTGTTTTTCTGTCCCTGTAGACCATTTCTAATTTCATAATCAGACGTGCGGCGATGATCTACAGCTGGATGTTTATGAAATAGAGGCTGAAAGGAAAAGAGAGATTGAGTGATGTACAGGGACTGGAAGGAGGGGGGGAGAGGGTTGCCTTTGTTTTTAACACACAGTCATGACAACAGCCAAGTTAGTAATTTAGTGGCTTTGCCTGGCAAGCTTCAGCTCAAAGGGAATAGCTATCAGATTGCATTTTACGTACCGCTGAGAAGTATGTCAGTTCCTCTCCTGTCTGAGCGCCCAGCGTAAAAATCCTCTGAACAGACTGAAGGTCTCATGTGAGATGGTGATGACTTGTAGTTGGAGGCAGGTAACGTTTCACATACTCGGGCCCGTCTCGCCTGCACGCTTAATGTGTTCCAGCACTGATTGTGAGATAAAAAACATTTACTCAAATTTTTTCTGTCATAAAGTCACAGCTGAATCTGAGATGCTGCATGCAGTTCTCTGCAGGGCCCTGTAGTCTGCACATGTTGTTTTCTGGTGGAGGGATTGGACAATAATTGCTTCACAACAAACACAGAAGGGAATCCCACCCACACTCCAGCCTGTCAGTATAACGGTCAATACACATTCATCATGCTGAAAGGTGGAGAAAATAATGTTTTGGCAGTAAAGACAGAAAAACAACAGGGACACGTTTTTCCCTGTCAAAGAGGATTTTGTCTGAACATTGAGATTTGGTTTGAAAAAAGGTGCCAATTGGAAAAACTTTTAAGAATCTGTCAGATGCATCAAAACACATTTAATTACTTACCTCTCCCCCACCATTACACTGAGTTTTTAATTGTGTTTACAGTTTTCTTTTAGAATATAACGGTGTATCATTGTTGGAGACATTCAGGATGAGATCAAGCAAATCACGAGGGTACATCTACCTCTAGAGCCAGCCTTCATTATGCTGGGAGAGACTCCAGAGGACACAGACACCAAAACCCAAACATATTTGCTTGGGGTGTTTCTGGTGATTGCAGAGAAGATGATTACAGTGCTATGGAGAAATGTAAATCTACCAACTGTCCAACAATGGAGGGAAAGACTGGAATTTTTGATGGAATGAATAACAGTAAAACTCCAACTAACGACCAATGTTTTCAACATTAAAGGTCCAGTGTGGAGGATTTAGTGGCATCTGGCAGAGAGGCCTCCGGATATGAGATTATCACCATGATTTATTCATGATACAATATTATTGTGGTTTTAAAGGTGTTGTAGAGGCAGGGTGAGGGTTTCTGGAGCAGCTTCACCAACTTACAAGGTGCATAGAGAAGGGGGAGAAATTAAAGGCATCTTTGCCACTTGTAGTATTTAGAATAACTTTATTGTGAGACTAATGCATCACAAACAGCTTTTAAATAAGGGAGGAATGGAAAACAACCAATCACGTACATTTAAACAGAGATCAACCAATGTTGTATCTAAAAAGGTGGGCTGAGTATGAGGTCACGTCCCAGACTAGTAAAAGAAGTTTTGGCCAGTCTGAGACAACAATTGGCTGTTTGTAATGTGTTTTATTGTGACCTGATGAAGGCACAAGCCGAAGCTTTCGTCTTCCAATAAAGTTACTCGATATATACAGTAAGTGTTGCTGGAGGTTGAACTGCTGTCATAAAGTGTCATTCGGTTTTTGTAATGACAAGTTGACATTGTTCGGGTTGTCTTGCTTATAACAACTTGACATTTATCAAAGTGACATTACCAGAAGTTGTCTTTGTCTTTGACATTAACAAGAAATGCACCTCTTTTTGTTCTTATGACAAGTTGACATAATGATTGATACAAAGACATCTTCTGGTAATGTCATCCTGGTTAATGTGAAGTTGTCATTATAAGAACATCCCAAACAAATTTAATGTCAAGTTGTCATGACAAAGACAACTTCTGGTAATGTCACTTTAATTAATGTCAAGTTGTCATAATCAAGACAACCCCAACAATGTCAACTTGTCATTACAAAAACCGAATGACACTTAATGACAGCAGTCATCAACTTTTATGACATGTACATAATGTTTATGACAGGTTCATGACAGTGTCATGTCACCCTTATGTCGATACCTTCAAGTAAAGTGTCACCAAGTATTGCATTACAATGCAGTGGCATTTTTCTACCTGCCCTTGTGAGGGTGTAGAACTCAAACTTCTCCCATGTGCTAAGCATGTATGAGGACTACAGTAGCCAGTGCAACAAAGCAAAAATGTGAATGACTCTATCCAGAGCCAGTGTTTGTGCCTTCTGGGCTACTGTAGAACAGTATGTCTGGCTCCATGGAAGAGGGCCCAGTAAGTGGCTTATTTTAAGGGAACAAAACACAACAATTCTTATTTTCAGGTGATTATAGATGAATGAAAACATAGTTGTGAATATTACACCACTTCTGCCAATAGATGCCCCTTAACCCTGCACACTGGACCTTTACATGCATACCAGTGATACTGTAGTTTCCCAGATGGATTGAGGAGTGAAGGGTGGGAGTTCGACTGCTACTGTCTACATGTAATTAGAGCCATGTATCATGTTGGTACAGTGACAAACTTATCGAGATTTCCCCTGACCTTCTTTTCTTCACCGTATACGTGTCTGGCTAAACATATGGGTACTGCATATTAGAGAAAATGTTCTCTCTTATAAGATTACATATGATTGAGTATGAAAATAAAACTTAAGTGCAAAGAATGGCAATTTTTACGATAATATCATCTTTAGCAAATGCACCATGAAATCTTCACCTAGGACCATGCATGCTCTGGTTTTACTAGCCATGAAAGATGGCCTGTACTGCCATAAGAATCATGTAAAGCACATGTACTTAAAGAGCTGCTGGAAAAGTCATTCTTTCCACGGTGTGCACAGCAAGGTAATGGAGGCTGCCGCTGGCTCGTAGGTCCCTGCCAGCTTCTATAGTTTAGAACTGCCTGACTGCGACAATAATGCATTTTATGGCCATTTCCTCTTTTTTTGTTCCTTGTGTTTCCTGTTCTGCTCCTCTGAACAGAGGAGAGGAGGTAAATCTGTAGACCAGTGGCACTGTAAATTTGGCACAACCTGGCAATCAGTTCAGGGTTCCTCTGTCTCACTACAAGATGAAATACAGATCCGCAACAGGCACTGCTGTGCAGATTTCCTGGTGTACTCCTTCCTGTCATCCTGAGTATATCTCCACAATCTCCTTTCTTCTTGTGGCAAACTGTCTTTCTTGATTTCACCTCCTCCCCTCTTCATCTTGCTTCTTTTTCCACCCTGTTCCTCATCTGTATCAGCCCTTCCCCACTTGGCCTGAAGCCTCTCCCTAACATTCCCTGGGATCCCAACACTTCAGTTTTCCATTTACAAAGAAGACAAAAACAAAAGGAATTGATGTGGTATCTTACATGAGGTCATCGCATTGTGTGGCTCAGCTGCAGCCTGCAGCTGGTTATCTTATTCAGCCTGTATAATTGTTTACATAGTGCTCCTCACAGTGTGGTTTGTAAAGCAGAGTAGCATCAACACAAAGCTGAGAGAGTGGATAGGGAGATCTAGAAATGGTATTTTTAGGGTTATAATTATAAACGTTTCGGGTTAAGTCAAGTTAGAAGATATGATAATTCACCCTCAGTAACAGACGTGCTGCCGGTTGATAAGCAGGGGCGCTCGTACACAGAGTGTCAAATACATGGCATTCCTGGTATTTAAGCCCATGCTGTGTAGTCAAGTGTTTCAGCATATTGCTGGTGTGTCCACCCTTACTTGAAATCATCATTTTAGAGAAATTACAAGCAGCACTGTTGTCATCTTTCTTTGTGAAATTAAGCTATGCTTTGGACCGTGTCCTCCTCTCTGCCAAGACGACTGCAGCACAGACGCATGAGTTTGACGTCACTGTTCTGAAACACGCAACCCTCCGAGAAACATGCTGGCATCAATAAAAGGAATTGATTAGCTCAGAGAAATATGATCGTGATGGATCAGACAATATGGAACCAGCTCTCAACTGGAAGCAGTTCACCATTCTCATCACTAGATTTGACATGTGGACAGGGAGAACAGCTTTTGGCTTGTAAAGGTGCGGACACGTTGTCCTGTGTCAGTTGCATTTGAACACACTACACGGACTACATCCGACGGCCAAGTGGCATGTACGTTCTGCGCCTGCGTGAGAGAGAGCGGAGTGAGAGAGTGGTACATCCTGTCAGCCGAGGGGTTTCCTATCTGTACAGCCGAGCACCGCAGCACCTCCACGGACTATTACATCCAGACGGTCCCGGTGTTTCCTCCGCAGGCTCCACTTCACTCAGCTGCCCGATAAACCCGCTGCTTCTTCCCACTTTAACCTGAATAACAAACCAGGGCTCGGTGCTCCGGTTGGATCCAAGTGGAGAGCCGGGGCTAGCTCAGAGACTAGCGGAGGCTAACTGGCTGTGCTTCCCTCCGGTCACGCTGCGGCTAACGCTCCGCTAGCCGCTCCCAGCTAGCTCCGGTTTGTTATTCAGGTTAAAGTGGGAAGAAGCAGCGGGTCTGTGGGGCAGCTGAGTGAAGTGGAGCCTGAGGAGGAAGCACCGGTTAGCCCCGGTTTCACTACAGGCAGATTCACTTGCTACAGGGGCGAGGAAATAAAACCTGAACAGCCAATCAGAGTGATCTCTCTCACCAACAAGCTCCGGCACTGATTCAACATGCTCAATCGGCTGAAAGCCTCAACGCCAAAGTGCCGACTGTGCTGCAAACACTAGGGCGACAGATGCTCACCGATGGGCCGACTTTGGTCGACATCCGACTGTGGGCTTGGTGTGTCAGGGCCTTAAGAGCAGAGAGTGCGTTGTTGTCTCATTTGTGAGACATCACATGAGGTGACATTTCGTGCAGAGATGGTGGTAGCTAAAACAGAGCTGTGTCTAACCTATCTAACAGGACTTTTTACATGTTCACACAAAAATGTACAGTTACTTTCCCAGTATATTCAGAAAGACAGGCATCAGAATGACCTCCGTTAATAGCTTTACTTCAGGCTTCTGATTGGCCAGCATCTTTTGTTGTCCTCTTAGTGTGGCTCTAGGATCATGGTTATATTGCTCGTGGCAGAGCTTCAACAGTGTTTTTGCATTTTCATGTAGATGGAGTTTTTTTGTATAACAGTGCTTGTGTGGATTGGATTTTCTTTTTGAGAACAAAAGAGAAAACCCGTTTCAAAAATACCCGTGTCCATGTGGACTAGGCCTAAACATCTTTGGTTAGATCCATAGGAAAGTTCTTTTATCCCATATGTTGATGCGATTTGACGATTGGCAACTTGTGATGATTCAAATGTCCAGCCACAGTTGACGTCATTTTCCTTGACAGTTCCCATGTTAGCTATACCTACGCAAACAGTGCAGATACAGCCGGCTCCTAGCAGCCCCCGTAGGACTGTCCTTTAATGAAAATGCTGCTATGCCAGACCAGCATGTGGAAATGACGGGCTGTCTGTGGCTTGGCGGAGCAGGCTTTTTTTACTGCACTCTTTTACTGCAGCATTTAAAACCCTCTCCTTACCAGAGCTGCCTCGTCAAAACCTTTCTCCAAAGACTTAACTGTTGTCAGAGTTTTAATATGTTGCCTGAGTGTGAAATGAGACTATGAAGGCAAAAGAAAAAGGAAATGAAATCTTAATTGTTTCTGGAGAGGCTGCAGATCACTTCCCTGCTGCTTTAACACACACGAGACACTGGCATTGGTTATTACACAACAGCCGAGGAACAATAAATGACTTAAAGCTTTCAGGCTTAGTGTGATGGACAGATGGATGGTGGTTAGATTAGGAGACGGGCCCCGGTGGTCCAGGATTGAAGGGTCAGTATAGGTTGTTGAAATGTTGTGGTCTCGGTGGGTGAGGGAGGTGTAGAACCGTCTGTGTGTCTCTTCTCGGGTGCACCGCCTACCTGGGTGGTCAGGTGGTGGTCTGAGCTGCGAGACACACACACACATCCACCTCCCACTAACTATGGAACGTCTCTGTTTAAGAGTCTTCACCAGCGTTATGTGGAAGCTGGAGAGGAGAATGATTGACACGATGGCAGGAAGAAGGGAAGCTCTTATTTAGAAAAGACAGATGTTAAATAAACGATGAGCTCTATTTGGTGAGACGTGCACGTGTCTTCTACCCTCTGATTTAGCTCCATCCTGTCTGTGACAGGGACAACATGCTCCACACAGGCTTGTAAACCCTGTGGGAGGATGCTGTTGGGTCTTCCACAGTGTTGTCTTTTATAGTCCTAACAGTATCCCTTCATCTCCTCTGCACTCTGCTCCTTTTTCCTACCCTCATATCCTCATCCTGACTCAGGCAACATAGGCCCTGAGGCATCACCTCACCCACGCATGAATGTCTGCTTTTAACATCTGTATTTGATATGTTGCTTCTTTAC
Organism: Epinephelus cyanopodus; assembly: GCA_026686955.1. NCBI lineage: Eukaryota > Metazoa > Chordata > Actinopteri > Perciformes > Serranidae > Epinephelus > Epinephelus cyanopodus. Next base: position 2,802,610 of record CM048920.1, read on the forward strand.
CCCCGCCGGCTGCCTCTAACGACTCCGAGACTCACCCTTGAATGAGCACGACTTCTCTTTGCAAGGCGTCGTCATGATGCGGTCCAGGTCAGGGAGTTGTGAGCAGTTCGGTCGAGGTTGCTGCTTTCAGACGGCCAGTCTCAGAGGGGGGTGTTGTGTGGGAGAGCTGCAGCCTGATTCAGCTGTTCATATTGTAGCCCAAGTCGACCGGGCTGGCAGGGATTAAGAGGAGAGCTTGCACAACATTTTTCCTACTGTTACGTCAGTGTCCCTGGCCTTCGGACAGCCCGCGGGGGCCAAAGGAGGGTCTGGGTTCCCCTCGCAGTGTCTGTGTGGTCTCCGTCTTTACCTCACCGCTGAGGACAGCGGCCGAGGCCAAACAGAGTCCAGCCTGGTACTCGAAAAGAAATCACTGTTTGTGTGTTGTTGGAATTTTCTGTGTTTGGGTTCCAAAATCGCTGCCCTGCCTGTTTTAAAAACAGAGTAATGAAATTACTATCAGCACTGCTGCTTCCACAGCTGCGGCTGCTTTGTATGACTAGTGTTAATATAAACACGGAAATGATTGATTAAATGATCAACAGAAAGTAAATACACCATAAGTCCAATTAGCAAATAAAGTAAAGAAAGCAAACTCTGATTAAGACTTCCTGCAGAAGTGTTTCACTGCTGGAGCGATGGTCTTTTCTTAAAACTGAGCTGTATATGCAGCAGAAAGACGCAAATACTTTTGACACTGGTACTATATGACCAGAGAAAACGAAAAAGAAAACCTACAACTACCAGCACCCATTTCCTGCTTATGAATTTTTGTAAATCAGCTAAACAGTGCAGTGTCTTAAGATATTTTAGGCAAGAGATAGGCAACACAGTAACAGAAACCTGGTTTATGTTTGATCAACACTGTCTAGTTTTACCATTTGATCACAGTTTGGTCTGTGTTTGGTCGATTTGCTCCTGGTGTCTGTGGTGGTGGGCGCATAATAATTTGGAAGTACAATCTGTAGTTCCAGCGAGCCCTAGAGCCAGCAAACATCAAGAGGGGAGGTAAGCAGGGAGATCTGGGCTCTGGTAGGATGGAGGGAAGCTTCCATCCATCCATTTTCATCTGCTTATCTGGGGCCGGGTTGCAGGGGCACCAGGCCAAGCAAAGCACCCCAGACGTCCCTCTCCCCGGCAACACTTCCCAGCTCCTCCTGGAGGACCCCGAGGTGTTCCCAGACCAGACGAGATATATAACCCCTTCACTGTGTTCTGGGTCTGCCTCCTACCAGTGGGATGTGCCTGGAACACCTCCAGCGGGAGGCGCCCAGGAGGATCCTGATCAGATGCCTGAACCACTTCAACTGACCCCTTTAAACGCGAAGGAGCAGCAGCTCTACTCCGAGCTTCCTCCGGATGTAGAGCTCACATCCTATGTCACCGTATCTCTAAGGCTGAACCCAGCCATCCCACGGAGGAAACTCATTTCCACCACTTCTATCCGCGATCTCATTCTGTCAGTCATTACCCAGAGCTCATGACCATAGGTGAGGGTTGGGACGTAGATGGACCAGTAAATCGAGAGCTTTGCTTTCTGGCTCAGCTCCCTCTTCACCACGATGGTCTGGCGCAGCGCCCGCATCACTGCAGAAGCCGCAGCAACCCGTCCCGATCCATCTCACGCTCCATTCTACCCTCGCTCGTGAACAAGACCCCAAGATACGTGAACTCCCTCGCTTGAGGCAGTAACTCTCCCCAAACCCAGAGAGGGCAAACCACCGTTCATTCACACATACTACCCTTATTGTTGGGATACAAAGCTGGTTGAAAATCGGCAAAGTTTAAATGTCGATTGGCAGCTCTTCTGTTTTTGTCATTGTAAATTGAATCATGTTAGCTTTCTGACAGTCTGCAAACAAAACTGCTCTTTGGCAGATGTGATGGACATTTTCTGTCATTGTTTACATTTTATAGATCTGAACTGTAAGAAGAACAACAAGTCGTTCACTATATGGTTTTCATTGTTTACATTCTAACCAGCATCCATTCTTCAGCAAAATGCACTGTGTTTGTCCACAGTTCTGCCCTCAAGGTCTAACAAACATTCATGAATACACACTATCTCTAAAACATTTGCAAAGCGTATTTTCTAATCTACATTGTTTACATTGGCTTGAAGTTTGTGTCTTCTTCTCTTTTAATGTCCCATTTTGTACTTTATACATTGCATTACCATCACCACCATTACCAGCCTCTGCAGCTGGCTGTAGTATGTATCATATAACCCCTGCGTTCGTGGCATGCATGAGCTGCCTCCTGCACAGAAAGCCTTCTCTTATGTTTAGGTGTGGGCGTTTCAGCGCATGACTAATTGGGACTGTGTTATTATTAACGTTGTAAGTTACAGCTGTGGTTTTCCTGCTATGGCAACTCAAAATGTCCACAGTGAGAAATATTTGTTTTGAGGTTGCATTATTGAATTCAGGAGTCATAGCTTGGTTGAACATTAGAGTGAATCAACATTGAGTACTGAGCATCGCACTGAGGCAGAACGTGTTCCTGCATAGCTTCAGCTCATTGTTTTTACAGTCTTCCATTAATCCGTTCGACCCTTTGACTGGATCTCCTCCTCAGCCTCTTTCTCTCTCTTCCCCCTCGTCTGCTTTCCTCTCCTATCACATCCTGCTCTCTGCCTCCTCTCCACTTCCCACTGAGTGACCTCTGGCTTGACTGTTTAGTACATTCAGTTAAATTGCTGGCGTATACAAAAAGATTCTTTGGCTCAGTGAGTAAAGTCAGTTTCCCGGATTGTTTTGTATGTTTTCAGGAGCTGTCAAGCTGCGGCTGGAACAAGAAGGAGAAGCACAGCTCTGCTCCAAATGTTGTGGCCTTCACCCGCAGGTTCAACCAGGTGAGATGCATTCAGTTATGTCACATTCAGTACTGACTCAGCCCCCCCCCCCCCAAAAAAAGGGAGAGAAAACAGTCCCTGATGCAATTTTAAAGATTTATGGAGAGATTACTGCTCCTCTTTCCATCCTGTCCTTTTCCTCTGTCCTCCAAGTGCTAAATCATCACCCTGGCTTTCCCAGAGGTGGTTGTTTTTGAAGCTCTGCTTGTCATGGCAGCGCCTAATAATCTCCACGTCTTCTCCCTGCTAGTCCGTTGCAACATAAATAGTCTCCAGGTGGAACAGGCCTGATGGAAGGTAGTTTGTTTTGTCCAGCTGGTCCTCGGTTCTGGCACTCGTGAAGTTTATTAATGCGTTCCTGAATGTTGGTGCAGCACGTGTAGGAACATTTCCAAGTACATGCAGGAGTGTGTACGACCTGGTCCCCCAGTGCCCCTGTGATATCATCAACAGGAAGTTGTGGGTTATGATGTAAGGGGCAGCCATGCCCTTTAATCCCCTTCCAGTGTTACTGCCAAGCTCCTTTAAGACCCACTTACTACCCTCCAGCATAAATATGAGATGATCTAACAAGAATGTGTTGCTGTGGAAACTTCTCCATGTATAGCAGATCCCAAACGTTGATTCAAGATGTTAGCTGCACACATTTCAGCCGCTGGGAGCCAAGGAAAATGAGCTTTTTGGATAATGGGGCTTGGACTGGGAGGGCAGAGAGTCCCAGAAAGCTCCTTAGCATGAGCCCAAGCTACATTCCTCTTCCTTCAGTCCGCGTTTTGTTGGCACTGCGCTCTGGGAGCCAGTGGAGCAGAAGAGAACGGGCCAGTCTATTTAGCAGGAGGCGAAGAGAAAATAATTCAGAACCCATTATGATCAATGCAAGCTAATCAACAACTTACATACAGTAGTGAAAAAGTAAATGTTTATTCAGAACTCATTATAAAGAATTAGTGGTGATTATAAACAAATGGGAAAAGAGTATAACCTCACCAGAGGGGAAGATCTGCACAAGACATCACATCGGTGTAAATTTAATAGAAACAGTCAGAAGAACTGCCCGCAAGCATTTGGGCAAAAATCAGCATAATATCTTGTCTGTATAGCAGCACTAGGTGCAAGGAATATTATTTATTCATGAGGTAAAATGTTATATTGCAAACTTGCAGTTCATTCAGGGCAGGGCTGACACACAGAGACAGACAACCATTCACACTCACATTCACACCTACGGACAATTTAGAGTCACCAGTTAACCTGCATGTCTTTGGACTGTGGGAGGAAGCTGGAGCACCTGGAGGAAACCCACGCTGACACAGGGAGAACATGCAGACTCCGCACAGAAGGGCTCCCCCACCTAGGCCTGTCGCGATATGCGATAAGTCGGTTAATTGCGTGGTAAATTTAAAGGGAGACGGTAACTTTTCTGACCATAATTAATTGCCATATCCATGCGTGTTTGTTTTCCTCGTCTCTCTCCACCAAAGAGACTGGAGGACAAGAGCGTTCAGCCAGGTGAGTTGGTTCATTAGCATAATGAACGGAGGGAAAGCTCTTGTCGTCGAGTGTCTTTGTCTCTGTGGGGGAGGCGGGGCTATCGGCTACACACACACACACACAGTGCGATCTTCGTGAGGAGGATACGAGGCGGGAAAAAAACAGAGAGTTGAGCACAGGAGAAAGACAGGGAACTTGTTCCTAAACCAAATACCACGGCCCCTGTGTGAGAGTGTTTTGGATTTAAACTAAATGACAGAGGGGAGCCCAGTAATGTGGACGAGTCGGTGTGCCGTATTTGTTCTTAAACCATCTCAACAAAAAGAGCAAATACGACCAACTTAACTGCACTTAACTGAGTGAAAGACTGACTGACTCAGTCACTCTTTTTTTTGCATTCCTAATTTCTCTTTAAAAGGGTGTGCTTGCATCATTATGCCTTTATTAGCATTATATAAGTTTAAAAAATGATCTAAAAACAGCAAAATTACAACAATAATAAAAATGGTCTTAAAAGCACAATATTACGCAATATAATTGCTTATCGCAATAATTTCTGACGCAATTAATCAGCCAGCAAAATTTGTTATCATGACAGGTCTGCCCCCACCCTGGCTTCAAACTAGGAACCCTCTTGCCATGAGGCGACAATACTAACCACTGCATCACAACTTTCATCAAAATCTGATATAATATTGATTCTTTGCACAATGATATGTTTGTGCTTGGCATCAACATTTGAACCAATACTGGTACCGGTGCTGGTTCCTGGAATTCGGTATCAGTAAACAAAGGTACGTTTTTACAGTACTTTACTCTTAATTTAGCCTAATAATAAAAAATATAATTCTTTAACTAGCTGCAGTCAACAAGTGATTATGCTCCTCTGTTCTTTTCTCATCACACTTATTTCCAAAATAAAATAGAAAAGAAAAAATGACCAGAGAGACCAAAACTATCAGCTCTGCAGCAACAGCTTCGGCTTGGTGGGAAACCGACGGAGCTCTGCGGTTGGCTTCCAGGCTTCGGGGCACTTACTGTGCTTCTGCCTCCTCTCTGAGCCCATCGTTGTCTCATCTGCAAAGGGCCTCAAAAATTAAAAAATAAATGGGTCTCTGAAAGATGACAATTTGACATATCAATCCAAATTGTTACGCCTCTGTTCTCAAATAGACATCAGCTGCACGTCTCCAACTTATTCCAGCTCATTGTTTGTTGCAGTGGCTTGTGGGTTATTCTCCACACAGGTCTGTAAACTCAATTTCTTCCACTGAACACATGTCAACACATTAGGGATCAGATCACCTCGAGGCTGTCAGTCAGCTGTAGTCGCCATCTTTGGCCAGATCTTCATCTCCATCTCATCCCTTCCTCCCTTCAGGCCATTAAATGGATTGATCCCCAGCTATGAGCGTCGTGGCTGGATCTGTCTGCTTCCGCTTATTTATGATTATTGAAGCACTGGGGCCTTGCAGCTCCATCTGGAGGCCTTGATACACTCATAAACACAACCCCAAAGACACAATCTTTGCTTCAGAATATAACAAGAGATCTGTGAAGACAAGAAAAAACCCCGTATCCCACAAAACTTCTGCTCAGTCGCACATACACACTGTTGTGAATGCACCGAATGTAGAGCGCTGCCATCCTGAGTGATCTCACCGCTGTGCAGCATTGGATGCCAAGTCTGTCGAGGACACAGGCTCCGTAATGAGCCCCAGTGGTACAGAGATTTGGACGGACATGCTTTGTCCAGATTGACCTCACATATTAAGTTAGACCACTGAGGGAACTAAATGTGAGGCTGCAGCATGTTTTGCTCCCAGATTGGAATCACATTTTACAGTCAGTGGAAACTCCTGTCTACTGTAAACTTATGGTGGACGGAAGATGTGACGATGTTTGAGCTGCTGCTTCACATGAGGTCACTGTCTCAAGGCAAGAGATGCAAATTAAAGTGGAAGTCAGAGGAAGTCAGGGTCAGTGTTAGCGTTGACAAGAATTAAACATTTGGTTTAGTCACTCACTGAAAGATGTAGCAGGATTAAAGTCACATTTTAGCTTTTTTTGTTGTGTTCTAGTCAGTTTTATTTTAGTCTAATTTTAGTCAGTGTTTTAGTCATACTTTTCTCAGACACTTTGATGATGGTGTAAGGGATTTTGTGAGGGATATTCCTCCTGGCTGTAAAAATTCCAATTCCAAGTAAGCGTACCTTGTTTAGTCATCTAGTCTGAGAATGTGTGACTAACTGTATTTCTTTCATATCACATAAAAATGATTCCCTGCAGTTTTTTATTTTACCACAGCTTTATATTACTGATATTACTGAAGTCTTCTGCCAAATCCAGCATCATGTTTTTCTCTCAGTAGAACTTGGATTCAATAAATCAGCCGTTATAAAAATGTGCTAACTTGAAAAAGTATTTCTCTGCTGGAAAGAAGATCTTTTCATAAAACTGGGCTGACCATGCAGGAGAGAGACGCAGATACTTTTGAAACTGGTGCTATATGACCAGAGAAAACAGGAGAAACAGACTGTGGCGTTTGCCTTTGCTTAAGAGGTAGAAAACTAAAACCACTAGAGTGCACTGTGCCGCACAAGACCAATAAACGGGCTGTACACATGATGCATTTTTAAACACCCGGAAAACGCGAGGTTGAGCTCTGGGTGCTACTCCTGCCCATTTTCTACACCAGCTTTCGAGAGCGCAGCAGCAGGTTGGTCTGAGGTTATCAGTGCAGAGCTGATTCTTTCAGGCGCCGTTTATGTGTAGCCCTTTTGTCCGTGGGACAGATGGAAAGCTCTGGCTCTTCTTTTCCATATTTATCACAGACTGATGTTTACAGAAGAAGAGAAAGATGTCTGTCACCTGTGATTGGTTGGTCCTCGTCACATGACGTGATGTGCACTGCTGCGTTCCAAAAGTTGCGCCCTGAGATAAGTGCTCGGGAACACGTGTGCACCACAATGGCATTGCTCTGGCATTTGAGCGTGCCTGCCAAGTAAGCTGAAATATGTCTGAAAACATTTTAGGTGAGAATTAGGCAATGCAGTAACAGAATCTTAGTTTTACCGTTTTATCTCAGTATTTTCAGCCTCCATTTTCACAATACAGGCAACAGTACGGCGCCCACTTCCTATTTACAGACTCTCGTATTACAGCTAAACAGTAAACCAAAATGTTCCAGAAAACATTTTAGGCAACAAATAGGCACTGCAGTAACGGAGTCCTGGTTTATATTTCATCAGCACTGCCTAGTTTTACAGTTTGATTTGTCTGCGTTTGACCGAGCGAGCGGCGTCTCTCTCTTCATCAGCTTCTTTACTCCTTGTGACCATGGTGGTGGTCATGGCAGGCATACAAAAGTGCAATCTGTAGTTTGAGCACCAGCCCCAGAGGCAGGGGAAATCCACCGTTTCATGTCATCCAGTGGACATTTGCTGGCAAATGAGACGGGAGATCTTGGCGCTGGGAGGACGGATAGAAGTTTACCACCATTGATTTACACACATTACCACATTTTAATGATACTAAGCTGATTGAATATCGGCAAAGTATCCCTTTAAGGCAGACGAGCATTATCTGGAAAACATCACGTTTATTTGCTTTACATGGTGCTAAAATGAAGACCAAATTGTTAAATCTTTGCTGAATGAGTTAAGGGTCTGTTTATGAGTTGTAAGGAATTATAAATATTCCTTTAGAGGCAGAGGGTGTTTACGGTAATGTTGCAAGGCAAACTAATTACCAAAACAACCAATGCTTGAGATGGTTTCTGTGATCTTACTAAGGTTGTCCTGCAGAGAAGATTATAGGTTGCAATCTACCCCCCATCTCAGATATCTATGAGGCCCGTATCCAACGCAGGGGCATGAAAATCCTCCTGGACGAAACCCACCCCGCCAACCAAATGTACTTCCATCAGGTAGAAGGCTGAGGCCATTACAACCAAGACCTCCCGCTTTTTGAACAGTAATGTCATTAAGTTCCTTAACGGCTCTACGACCCTGCAGCAGCACCTTATGAAATCAGATAACCCCTCCACAGGATTTGAATAGCTTGAAGAACTTTTATTTATCCAGGCTCTTCATATGAGTGGTGTGACCTGTTCTCAGGACATGTGACCTTGTCTGTTCCTGCTGTCTTTGTATGTTGTTTGTTTGCTGTGACTGGCTTGTGGTTTGTTCTTCCATGTAGAGCGCACTGTAGCAAATACCTAACGACTTGCGCAAGTTGTATGGCAATCAAGTATTGAATCTTGAATCTTGTCCGCCCAAAAGGAGCCATCTATTTCTTCTTGTCTTTACTCTTCAGGGCACAATTAAAAGAAAGTTCACCATCATTTTTGTTGTCAGTATTTTTTCCATTTATGCTTTCGTAACAATTTAGTTATTAATGGCGCCAATGAATTAAAAATTTTAATTGCTAAAATGAACACTGGTCAGAGTCCAACGTCTATGCATCATCTCTCCATTTACCTCACTCCTTCATCTTGTTTACAGGCTTCTCCTCATGAACTGGTGAAAATGAAACCCATATGGTTCTGTTTCCTGGAGATACAGTACCTGCACAGATTGAGTGTGTGTGTATCGTGTGTTTGTAAGAGAAGACAGGCAGGCGGAGAAAGTAGTTGGATGAATTTATCTCTTCACTCCTCAGCTCATCACCTCTTCCCAGAAACAAAAACAAGTTTTGGAGCTGTTTCTAGGAAAAAGTAGGCAAAGCCAGCTGTAAGTTTCAATTTGAGCACATCAAGAATGTAGAAAAGCGCCGCCAGGCAGACACAGACACACACCTAATTTGTAGACACACACAAGAGGCACGCCTAGACGTCTGTGGCAAATGCTGAAGTCTAAAAGGAGAGAAGAATGGGCGTGGAGGAGCAAAGCGGGAAAATAATCCAGAAAGAGATAAAAGAAGAAAAAGTAGAGATGGTCAGTCTGCCTGGATGGTCTTATCAGAACATAATGTGCAGACAGCTGTGGGCTTTGAAAGCCCACAGAGCCCCGCAGCGTTGAAGCTAACTTCCCCTCCCATTACCTCCTCTCTTCCCTCACTCTTCTCCTTTTCCTCTTTCCATTCCCTCCCTCCCCAGAGCTTTAACACTGATTGATTCACTGACTCGTCTGTGTGTGTGTGTGTGTGTGTGTGTGTGTGTGTGTGTGTGTGTGTGTGTGTGTGCGTGATATGTAATCAGAACTTTGGCTTACCAGCATTCTCCCCAAAGAGACAGATTTCCGACATCACTCTCGTTCTGGCCAAGCTCTCTGAACACACACACACACAAACACACACACACAATCCTCCTTCTTTCTCGGTTGACGTATCAGGAGTTATGGTGTGTATCTGTTGTGTAATCAGTTGGAATCAGATGGATTTTCCTCTTGAAGCTCTTGTTTTTCCTTAAGAGCTAATTTCTAATCGGCTCTAATGGAGCGTTCTGGTTAGCAGTCTGCCCCGTGCTCTCCTGCTCCGCTTTGTACTGGTTTGGGCCCAGAGTTGTCATGACTGTCTGCAGGTCTTGGCTCTGGACTCAAAGACTAGAGGTTTAACAAGGCAGAACACCCTGTCTGTTTCTGTGCGCACCTGAAATCCTCATTGTGCTTTGGAGAATGTAACACATGAGAGATAAAGTTTTCTGTGTCATCAGTTTTACAGCATCCTGGGTCTGTTTTTGGTGAGTTTGTCAGAGTTGCTCGGTGCCGTAATCCCTGCGTTTTTTTCTCTAGACGAGTTTCTGGGTGGTACGAGAGATCCTACATGCACAGACATTGAAGATCAGAGCTGAAGTGCTGAGTCTGTACATTCGCACTGCCAAGGTACACACGCCCGCGCACAGCACAACATTGATGTCCTATTCTTCTGTATGTTTGCATTGTAAACCCAACACAACGTATGTACTTCAACTCTTCATAGAAACTGTGCGACATGAACAACCTCCATGCGGTCATGGCTGTGGTGTCAGCGTTACAAAGTGCCCCCATCTTCAGGCTTACCAAAACATGGGCGGTGAGTATATTTACCTTTACCTTTGGGAGGCACGTCCCGTTTATTAGTAGAGTGCTGTCAGTAAACTGGGATGTCATGCAGATGTGTACCAAAACACTGGGCGTATATACAAAGGCTAATAAAAACCAGCACACAGGTGACATGACATGATGAATGAGAGAGTTCAGGGTAAAAAAATAAACAAAGACGCCTGTTGAGATCATTCAGAAAACTTTGAAGCAACACCTCAAAATCAGAAATACATGTTTTTCCTCTTACCTGTAGTGCTGTGTATTTGTCTAGATTGTCGTGGTGTGAGTTGCAAAGTGTCGGAGATATCAGCCGTAGAGATGAGCGCCTTCTCTAGAATAATATAGAACTAGATGGTACTCTGCTCAAGCTCCAAAAACCACATTTGGAAAACTCAACATCAATGCAGTTTCATGTAGGAACTATTTTCTTTCTACCAAACTACACTCACCAAAACTGTGCAGAGGAAAGCGTTCATCTACTGCTAGCTCACTTAGCACTGCTAGCTAATGCTACAGCTCAGCCGACGAGGATGCCATAAATGTTTGCATCTCAGGCTGTCACGAGCGTCTCATCTATGAGTAGATGCATGCTTCCTTCTGCGGTGGTGGTGGTATGATTGGCAGGTGTAGTTTGAAAGAAAGGAAATAGGAATAGAAAGTTCCTACATGAAACTGCTCACAACAAGGTCTGTGGATTATCTTGAGTAACCAGATCATGATTTCTGGAAAGAGACATTGCTGTTGAGTTTTTAAGCACCACAAGCTGAGTCCTATCTTGTGCCATTATATTGGAGAGAAGGCAGACATCTCTACTGCAACACTCTGCAAGTCACACTAAAACAGTCTAAATTGATAGAAAGCACTACAGGTGAGAGGAAAAAACAAGTGTATTTTGTTTTGGGGTGAACTGTCCTTTTTCCATCCACCCTCATGAGATAAAATGACAATTTAACAAACATTAAGGTTTCCAGAGAGATGTCAGTGTCCTGCTCCGTCATGTCTTGATGCCGTCTGTCCGTCCTTTCGTGACATGTGCAGCACCTTTCCACTGACTTCAGCAGATTTAGAGTGGAAACATTTTGAACACATTATTTATTTGTGGACCTTTTTATGTAGGAAATTATGTGTCAGTATCCATTTTAAAAACGTGCGAGGGATTACCGATCTGTTTCAGTGTGAAGATGTAGAGCTTACATAATGGCATGATGATGCTCTGATGTAATGGTGGAAATTTCTTGAACCCGGCTCCACAAAACCACAGGAGATTTTTTTTTAGCCAGTCAGCAAACGCTGTTGCTGGCTGGGACGTAGCTCACCTGCTTCTTAGAAGACAGAAGGGCACAGACACACACACACACACACACACACACACACACACACACACACACACACACTAGATTAGACTAGTACTTTACGCTATTGTCACAACCTATAAAGTTCCTATGTTAGCACATCAGTCTGATGCTTTGCCTTTGCTGCTGCTTTGGTCCACAACCTAACTACTCTGCAGTGCAGCCCTCTTGCAGGAGTACAATTCATATCTGTAGCTCTCACAAATGGGTAATAAGACACACACACACACACGTGCAGTCTGTCTCTTAAGCTTCTGGCACTGTGGCCTGTTCATTAAAACAAGCAGCCAGCAAGAGAGTAATGGTTTTATTTTGTATGACACAACTGCACTTCATTCTAAAATTGACAGCTGCAAATCACAGCCGAATTTTAATGTGTATTTTACTCATTTTACAAACAGGCAACAAATCAAAAAATGTTCATTATTTCAACAGTCTTGAATAGTTGAAGGACTGACTATAGCAACATGCCCTTTTTAAATTGGCAGTTTATGTTTCTAGTTTTGTCGAAGGGTGACTTTTGGATATATATATGTCTATAGCTAGACACACACTGTGCAGTTCGGGTTCGCCTTCACCAATTTCCGAGCCACACGACTTATTTTAGAGTTGGACTCAATCTCAGCTTTGTTGGTTGTTCTTTGCTGTGCAGTGTACAGGAGTTAGTGAGGACTGGTCATGTCTCCTCCGCTTCCCACCAGCCCGTCGGACGTTCGGTCAGAAATCTTGATACGCGTCGTCACGCTCTCAAATTGCCTTTTTTTTCTCCACACTGTGCCTCTGCAACATGGCAAACATAGTGTCTGAAAGTGCCGATGGACACGTCACGTCACGTCACGTCACGTCACGTCAGTGAATGGGAAATGTGGAGGCCAGGTTACTCCACCTGTTGCAACAGCATACGTGTCTTTTTAATGTTTCCTCCTCCTTACATCACGGCTGATATGAACATTGGCGTAATGCATTCACTCCTCCTGCACTCCTCTAACAACCAAACTCTTACCTGCCTTGGAGTTCTCAAACAAGTCTTTACTGACGGTTGTTAGTAGCCAATGGTCAGCAGGTGCTTGCGGGCTGTTTGCTTTTCTATTTCACATATAGCACTCAGGTCGTAGCTCGGCGATTGGACTGCACCGTGTGAGCATATACATCCTGAGCGTACAGTGAGGGTTGGAATTACTTGGCTCAATCGTACAGTGTATGTCCAGCTTTAGAGGAAGACTTCAGAAGTTATAGTTAGAAGTTGTCAGTCAACAGCCGATTCAGCAACAGACAGCTCTCACAGTTAGCACCACATCAGTCGAATCTCACCATATGTTTCTACGCTCCATCTCTCATTCTGTCTTCTTCCTGTTGCTGTTGTTATAGCTCTTTAGTGTATATCAGATTCCACTTATTTGCGAGTAGAGCTGAGTGAAGGCGACTTAGATTATGTCATTGTACTGGTATGTGTTGCTATCCCATTATAGCACTCTCGTTCTGATTCTCCCTTTTCCTTCCCCTCTGCACCTCACAGTTACTGAGTCGAAAGGACAAGGCAACGTTTGATCGGCTCGACTACCTGATGTCCAAAGAGGACAACTATAAACGTCTGAGAGACTTCATCAGCAGCCAGAGCATGGTCTCTTGTATACCATACCTAGGTAACAGACACAAACATACACGGCATGATCTTCGTAGAATGCACTGAGACGCCTTACTGCCAGCTTCCTCTCTTTATGGGCTGTTTATGGGCCAAAGGCTAATCTAAGGACAAATCGTCTGAGTATTATGAAATGAGCTGTCTCTGCACGTGTGTCTGCTGCCATTATCTCATGGATTATTCAGTGCAGCAGTTATCAGTCAGACACGCTGTATCGTCTGTTGTTCCCCTGTTTCTTCCTCCCTCAGTGCCTCTTTCAACAAGCTGCTTGTTGTTTCCACTGTAGCCTCTCAGTTTGTGCCCTTTTCGTTCGTTTTCCTGTGTTTTCTTTTTGCTCTGCTTCTTTGAATAGAGGAATGTCAAACATAAATTTGCTGCTCTGTTGTGAAACATCTTGAAGTAGCTGGAACAAACACATGAATCAGTGAGGGGAAAAAAAAAGATATATTCCTCCGTCCTTCCTTTAAATATTTATGCCCCCTCTCTCTTTGGCTCCACAGTATGACATCACACAGGAATCCCTGATGAGTTTTGCGAGGAAAACACTCGCTGTGTAAGCGTATTGTGCACATGGGTACATGTGTGTGCCGTTTTATTGCTGTACTGTTTGTTCTTGTTTTGACTCATGATGGCTTTGATGTTCTTTACTGCCACGGCTTTCTCTCTCAACATTAGTCTCATATCATAGCTACTACAGGGTGACAAACAAACACAGATGAGCACAAACAGAAAACTCAACAGTCTGTCTGTCATTAAAGAAACTTCTAAACACTCATTTTACCCATCACACTCCATCACAGAGGTCTGGAAGCAATGACAGACCGTGAGACAAAGCTAATGCTGTGAAATGACACGCATTTGCCAGCTTGACTGTATGTCCTCATTGTGTGTGTATGCGAATAACAGGGGAATACTTTCCGTTCAGTAAGCGCCTTGGTGATTTGTGACTAGTTGGTCGTTCTTAGGGTGGAGTCTCTTTGTGTTGTAAGCCGTCGTACGTGTGAGCAGGATGGTGTTTCCTTTCAGTCTGAGCCTGTCAATGATGCGTGTACCCGTGTGATGTGGGACCAGCTGGCTGTCCTCGGGGGCGAACAGAGCCAAGTTGGCACACGGGAGGGAAATCGCCACTCTCTTGTTCTCGGACGTTCTCCTCCATCATAAATCCACCAGAGCCCTCTGAGGGGAAAGTGGGAATGAATGAGTGGGAGACTGAAAGCCGCAGCGCTTGTTCCAGAGCATCACTCCCAAAATAAGTGCTGGGTGTGTTGTAATGGTTAAACTGGGGTTGGGGGTTTCTGCTGATGTATTTGTGCATGTGTTTACCTCTCTGGTCACTAAACAAAGTACCCATTGAAGCTGAAATAGTCCCAACCCACAGCAGAGGGGTAAAATAACCACGTGTCTTTCTAGGTGCCAAATACACTAAATACTTGTGCCGCTTCGTGACCTCCTATCATGTTTCTCTCTTTGCTCCATTTGCATCTTTGTAGTGTGATGCTTATCTCTGATGATAATGAGGCTGGAGAAAGAGGTCTGTGTCTTCTGTGTCGTCATTGAGCTTTGGTTTTTCCACAGTGCTACATTTGTGTCAAACTGTGTATGTGTGTGTGTGTGTGTGTGTGTGTGCAACTGTGTGAACTCTGACCTGCTATTAGGCTTGGCAGACACGGCCCCTCCTGTCTGCGCTTACCACAGGGCCAGCCTGTTAAATGCTCAGATGAGCTTGTTCCTGTTCTCTGGCCAATCGTACGAGGACAAAGAGCCCACAGAAATATATGGCTCCACTGTGACATAACGCACACACTTTAAAATGTTTCCCCAACTCGTTGCGCCTTCACTGTGTCTATACCGGCCATGTAGCGAAAGCAGCACAACAGCAGTAGCTGCAGTCTTCTGTCGGCGTGTACACTGAATTGGTTCAGTGACATACTGCTGTGCACTCTTGACAGTGCTCACAGCCCAATGTGTTATCATGTGTTACACTTAGAGGAGACAGCATTGATTTAAGGCCCCAAACAAGCTTTGAATTGCAGCTAGCTCAGTCGCAGTGGGTAAAAGAAAAGTGTATCTGTGTTGTTTGACTGATGAGTGAAAATTGCAGCTGAAACGTGTCCTGTGTAAACAGGGTTTGCCATCATACTTCTCTGACTAGTGTGAGTTGTCTCTCGCAGCCAAACCTATCCCGCACTGTGCCAGCACCGGAGAAAGGTCTGGCTGAACCCATCATAATTCCGCACTTAGGCAATAAAAACTCTCTGGGTTATTTGTATTTCTTAAAACCAATTAAAAGTAATTTCGGCGCCGGCGCTAAGCCCAGGATGCAGCGACAATGCTCTTGCAAAATATTGTCTGGAGGGAATTTGCTTTGGTGAAGGAGCAGGTGCTGATATTAAAATGGATAAATCCCTGCATAAGAAAACACCACACAAAACATTACAAGATGTTTTAGGTTGCTCACTCAGAGGTTTATGTTCACACACAGCCCTAAAACAAAGTGTGGAGATGGGTCTGACTATGTGAGACTAGTTAACCATAGCGACAGGGGTTTTGAAAACGATAACACAAAGAAAGTGTTACCAGCTAAGATAGGTGGCCAGTGACAGGCCTCAACCCCACAGTCTAAATCCTGTAAGCCAGACGAGTTCTTGAGCAACAGCTCATTATGATAGTCCCAGTATCATTTTTTACACTTATTGCTGGGATCCTGTTGTAGCCATTTGCTACATGGCCTCTGTCAGTGGAGACAGAATCTACAGAAGGCCTGAAAAGCTGCACAGAAGCCCTTTGACTCCCTTCTGCTCAGCATGCTGTTGCTGTAGTTGTTGTGCAGTGATTCAACACAAGCCAGGGCTCCAGACTGCCACCGAAATAGTCACATATGCAGCCATTTTCTTGTAAGTGTGCAAGTTAAAATTTAACATAGTTGCAATAATGCAAGTAGAAGATGATCGTTATCATTGGTGCCGCATTGGCTATATAATTGAAGATGACCTATTACGTGTCAAAGAAACTAAATATTCAGATAAAAACATTTTCAAATATCAGATCTTGAGTCACTCAGTACATTTACATGCACCGTAGCTCGACTGGGTCATGTAATTGCACTGCTGTCCTTGTCCCAGTATACAAGCACGGGAGGTGAATTGATTTATTGACCGAGGTATGTCCGACTCTGCTCCAATAGTTGCTGATGTGCCGTCTTTCAGTTTGTTAGTATTGGACACCACAGACCAAACAAGTGGCAAAGTTAGCTACGGTTAGCTAGCGGCAAACTGGTGCCATTGTGGACAAATTTACAGCTCTGCATGTTTTGTCCGTCCAAAAAGGCACGGCTCAGGATGTAGACTTTGCAGTGTTGTTGCCAGCTTCTTCTTTTGTTAAGTATTTAATGCTATTGGACTTCCAGGTCAAAGCCTGTGACAGAAACTATGGAGCACACGCAGAGCGCCTACACTGGTTTAGGTCGGATTAACTGTATTCATGCAGTTTACAGAATTCGTCTCCGAATCGCAGTATCTGGGTTTGTTTGTCCAGCTTTGAGAAATTCAATTAAATACGATTTCAGTAGGACCAGCATGTATTTTAAAAGTCTGGTTTTATTCGGGCTAACACTGTAAATTGATTTTCTCTAACATGAAGTAATTATACCGACTGTCAGTTTTTACATCTGTGCAAGTTACTGTGCTTGAGTACCGTACTCAAGCACAGTACACTTGCACTCACACCAGACAAATAATCAGGACTTTAGGGGGCAAATGTGCTTGTGCACGGAACGATTGCCCAGTGTGATTGCGCCCTAAGAGAAAGGTGCTGGTGTGACCAGCTGAGAAAGTGGAAATGTAAGTCTAGAGCCCTTCAAGTAAAACTGTGTGGAATCATGGATGCAGTGGAAAGCACCAGGGCTACTGGAAGGTGTCATATGTTCATTTCCCCACCAGTCCCTGACCTACAGTCCAGGAGGTAGTAGAGCCAGACAAAGCCTGCTCTGCTCTGTTGGACTGCATGGATATACAGTATTTTAGATGGCTGACAGCAAGTCTACCTGCCAGGTTTGCTGGCTCACAGGGTGTTTGAGTATCTGAGCTACAATGTGTTGACGATGTGTCTGTGAGCTTCTTCTCCTGCAGTGTTTACGTCAGACGGCTTCTATCTGTTCTGACTTACAGCTCCTCCGAGGGAAGGGTCCAGAGGGAGCCATAATTTCATGATATACCTTTGTATTGTAGGGAAAGAAAAGTTTTATGTGGAAAGAATGCTCCCCTCCTTCTCTTTGCCTCTTTCTCTTGCTCTTCATCACTTTTACTGTCTCTCCAGTTCTTTAATTTTAGTCTAAATTTTTCTGTAGCAACATCATTTAATATCCTCCATGTTATATACATCTGTCCTCAACATGACACAGTCCAGTCTGCCTCTGCAAAGCTCTCTTTCTCCTCTTACATATTTCTTCCAAACTTCTCCTTAACAAGAATAATGTGATCTTGAATCTCGTGTCTCTGGTGGCCACAGTTCATTTTTATTCTGCCTGCTTTCTTTTAATTATTGAATCCCTCTGACCTCCATCAGTGCGTTGACAGCATGCATTGCACTTAAATCAGATCAAAGAACTTTGAAGTGTTTCATTTCAGACGGCCGTGTCACTCTCCTCACAGATAAAAGCTGAGCTCGTATTTTACATACTGTAATATGTCAAGTTTTACATTCTCTCTGGAGATCATTTTGAAAGTTTCATTTAACTATTCATTGGTATGAAGCTGAGTGAAGAGTGAAAGACCATTCGGTGTTTACAAAAGAATTTAATTTGATGAAAACAGGAAGTGAATGTCTCATATTTCCAACTAGACATCCACTGTGGGTTTGTTTATGTCGGCTAAGTGTGTGTGTGTGTGTGTGTGTGTGTGTGTGTGTGTGTGTGTGTGTGTGTGTGTGTGTGTGTGTGCCTCTTTTCAAGTGTCATTAATGTATCTCTACATGGGATAAAAAAAAAGACTTGTTTTGTTACAGGGCTAGATATAAAATGGCCATGTGACTATACTTACTATAAATACACTGATAAATAACAAACAATGGCAGAGTGACAATATTGTGAACATTCGGCCTGAGTAGAATCACACCTCTTTAAATTACCTTTCACAAATAAAGCCAAAGATATTTACATACCAAAGCCAGCTCAGCCATATGCACATTGGACAAGCACACTGTTGCACCAGTTCATTTTCTGTTGGGGTTGAATGAATCCCCTGAAGTCCAGACAAAACACAGGAGCGAGTAGACAGTAGGTTTGGCAAGTCCTGTCCTCTAACTGTTGGATTCTCTAATCAGCAACATAACTTTAACATTTCATCACTTTTCATGCTTCAATGGTTAAACATCCCCGTACATCCAGCACCCTTTGGTATGGGCGACACTACGTTCATTAGCTGCTCTGAAGAAATCTCATGTCTTTAGTAAATGACCATTTCCCTTTTATTACATACTGAGTTTCAACAAGGGTGACTAAAATAGGGCACTTGAGAGTAATACGTCACAGTCCAAGGGAGCTTGACGGACCATTACTAAAGGTGGAGGAGAGCAGTTACTTAGGGAGAGCAGTGGCATTAGTCTTCATCTCAGAGTCAACCTGGGAGCCAGCCACTGCGCAGACTGCTGCAGTCGTTATTGTCTGGCCATAACACACGCCACCGTCTCTTCCTCCTTTGTATTTTACAAGGCAGTGTTGTAGGATGGCAGGGATTTCCGGCTCTGCCTTTACAGTCTTTGTCTATGGGTAAATAAAGATAAGGAAGGAAACTGAGGTGGATTTGAAGGGAGCTGCAGTCCGACGTGTCAGTCGATCGGCCGGATCATGAGGCGCACTGACTTGAGGGAGTAGAAACCTCCTCCGTAGTCTGCCCAGAAGATGCCATCCTGAAATTTGCTGCGATAAACTCCCCCGCTGTACCAGACACCGTTCAGGTTGGTCTGGCCACATGCATTGTACCACCAGCCGCCCTTATGGAAGTGGGCGCAGTTACCTAGCAGAGAGGGACACATCATAAAGCAAGATGAGTGTGATGGACAGAAAAAGAAAGAGCTTACCCTGTGTTGTGGCCTAGAGCTGTTCAGTACTGGAAATGCCTCCGATTCTGCTTAAAATGCTTGATCGCGTAACGGCTAGTAGACAAGTGCACACACCGATCCGAGATGTTGTGTATGAAATCAAGGTGCTCGATTTAATATTTCCAGAATGCCTCCAGCACACAGCTGTCAAGGAACTTGCTTTAAATGGACTCCGTTTCCAAGCACTCTGATGTGATCCTAACAGACTTACTATTAAATCTAACAGTGTGTGTTCTGTGATCATTTGTCCATTTAATCCTGTTGAAAGGAGCCACTGACGTCATTAGCCATTAACTGAAGCCTACTAAATGCAAGATTTATCCCATGACGCACTGGTTCGAGAGTGTCAACGAGTCACAGGCTGTGTTGCTGTGTGCGGAACAGCGCTGATTCCAGAGGCCACATGAAATGGAATAACGCAGCATTTTTAGGGCAGTGGCGTCGGATTGGTACTTGGTATGAGCCAGTAAGCAAGTTCAGGTATCTGAATAGGTATTGGGAAGGAAAAAATGGTATGTGAACGTCTCTCGTTGTGTCATTATATGACTACTAATATAAGAAATCAAAAAGCATTTGTGAGTCATCGAGCATCCCCCCCCCTTACCAGAAAATGCATCCTTGTCACGATCAAGAGTGGTGAAATGTTTTCCGTTGTGACTGCTGAAGGAGTCGCCGGCGTTGCCCTGGTAGGTGCCGAGCCTCAGCCGATAACCCTCGCTCTCTGGCTCCAGGTGGAAGCTGCTGTACTCGGCATACACCTTCTTCCCCGTCCAGTCCTCCAGCTCTATCATCAGCTTATAGTCGCCCTGTTTCCCCAGGTTGTAAATATTCTCCAGCCCAAGCCAGTGTTCACCGTCTATGTTTCCAAAGCCTCTCTGTGGGGGACACGCACCACAGCATGTTATGTTGTTATTCATTGTTAGTTGTGGTTCATGTTAAAACTGCATTGGTGTGTAGCACAGACCAACAAAGTGCAGTATTAATTTGTGTGGTGGGGTTGGCCAGCTGGTGAAAGAACAGATCTCTCTTTATTCTGCGGTCACTGAGCACAAATCATGTCCAAAAAACACAAACAGTAAAGCAGAGAGAGGTTAATATGATTTCTTTGCAGAGTGTTGAGTTTAAAGGAGTCTGGTGCCTGCAATCAAGTAAAATGAAATCAGATCTGCTTCTCATTGAGACACTAATGTGTTAAGGTTGTGATCTGTGGTTTCTCACTCGAGATGAATTCATTGAATGGCAGGGGCAATGGTGATTTGGCTGCAGTTAAATGAATAGTTGAATACAGTAAATGCAGAGCTGCAGAGACACATTTCTGTTCTAGATCCAAACAGCATGTAAGTATTGATTTCTAAATCAAATTTTATGACTGAGAGGAAAACGCTCGTCTTTGCCATGTTTTTTTT
Source organism: Epinephelus cyanopodus (assembly GCA_026686955.1). Taxonomy (NCBI): domain Eukaryota; kingdom Metazoa; phylum Chordata; class Actinopteri; order Perciformes; family Serranidae; genus Epinephelus; species Epinephelus cyanopodus. The sequence continues at coordinate 2,823,513 of CM048920.1, forward strand.
TTTTTACAGTTTAAACCGGGAGGCCAGTAAATTTTGTCAGGCTTAGTGTCTGTGTCACTTTTTAGTGTTCCTTCGTCTCTGTCCCCTGCTCGCTCTTTTAGCTCCTGGATCACATCTCAATCACAAAGGCTGACGCACGAAAAGAAAAGGATGAAGGGATTATTGCCAGTGGGGTTGAGCTGTATTTCCCTCTCAGCCCACCGTGGCTTTGTGATTGCGTAGATTTGTATGTAGGTCCCTGGCTCAGGTTCTTGGCTGTGATTTCAGTGTGAGGAAATCCACTGCTAAGCTGTTTACATTGATGGAGCAAGTGCTTGCTTAGTGGCCTCAAAATGAACTGCTGAGACTGGGTCGCCAAGGAAATAGCAAAAGGAAAGCTGTGAACACACAGTGCTCCCTCATGCTTAACAACTGTTTCCTCAGCTTACCTTGTAGTTCTCCCAGTTCCGAAAGAAGTTGACAGAGCCGTCTCTCCTCCTTTGCAACACGGTCCATCCTCCGTTGTCGAGGCCATGTTCACACCAGGCTTGGATCAACCGATCACTGCCATCGGTTTTAAGCAGGTACATCCCGCTGGTGCTGTGGCCTGCCTGTCGCACCTGGAAACAGTCTTTGAAGGGACCTGTGCTCAGAAAGATGGTTGTAGAAAAAGAGGAAGACAAAAAAAGGTTTTAAAGACATTGTGCTGTTCTGTTGTTTAATTCCAATTTGCATTTCAATAATATTCTTAATGAGCCTGTTTACTGGAATTAACATGTGTCTTGGGTGATCTGATCACAGTGGGCAGCACTAAATATAATAAATAAACCACCAAGATGCATTGTGATCTGAAGATTACAATGTCTGGGATGCATCTGACCACATATCCTTTGTAGTTTAAACATTAACGTGTCATAACGTGATGCTTCCCCAACAAGCATGTGACAGAAAAATTTGTCATCAGTGTAGGATATGGTGGTTTATCTGGTGACAGCACATTAATGTTCTGTAACCTGCCAATTTTACAGTGAGTTGGACAAAGTTGTTCTGGGACTGTGCATCGTTTTGCCCTGACACAACAGCTAATGTGACTAGCAAGCATGTTAGCAAGCAGCTAGTGAGTGTGGAGGTAATAACTGCAGCACAAGTAGCCCGGGTGTAAATGGTGATGTGTTTCAGCTGCAGCTTGTGTTGGAATCACATGATGCATGTTAATATCAGGTGTAAACAGGCTCCAAGGTCCTCCGTGTCCCAGGTGTTTTGGGTTTAGTAGTTGATAATGCTTTGCCCCTGGTGCAACAAAAATGTTAAAATGGTTTATTCAGCCAGTAAAAACCCAGAAATGACCGTAAAACGTAAAGGCTTCGTAGTTTGTACATTCATATATTTTGTTACTGACTCTTGATCTTGAAAGCCATCCATTGCATGAATCAGTCAGTTTTAGCTCCCCGAACAAATGCACCATATTGCGCATTCAATTGAACAAGACGTCTTCCTTTTTATTGCGTATGCAAAAGTCATCATCATCAGTCTAGGGGCTCCAGACAGCAGACAAGATAAAAGTTGGGAAGGAGTGCTAGACCCCATGATTTGACTGGATGTATCAATGTGGCTGCATTCTTTGGAAATCATCTGCTGTTGCTCAGGCCATCCAAACGCTATAGAATTACACAAACATTCATGTGTACACTTCATTTGTTAAATGAATATTGTCCTACATGTAGCCTTCACATGAAGCCATGTGGTAGCACTGCACCCAGAGCTGAAGAAGCTGAACCTAAACCCAGCATATTTCCTCTGTTTTCCCCACTGTGAATATGTATTAAACCAGTATGAACACCGGCATTGTGTAGGGCCCTCCAGGGCCTAAAGGCCCTTAGAAGATGGTTTTCTCAGCTGAGTGTAAGAGCACATAGGGACCAGTGTAGTACCCCAGCACAGACACCTAAAACTCCCCAGCACAAGCTATGTATTTTTCTAGTAATGATATGTCTTCATCAGAGCTGTCAGTGAGGGGCTCTCTGACATGTTCACCTTTTCTCCTCTTCTGTCACTTTCTTGTTAGTTTTTCTAAACAGAGCTTTAAGGAGTCGAACTTAAAAATAAATCGAGTCAACGAGCCATAGTGGTTTAAAAGGGCTCAACTAGACCAAACTGTGGTCAGGCAATGTGTATTTACAGTAGTAGTGAACGTACATGTAAGAGAGCCTATTAATGGTTTTTGGCGTGTGTTTGGGTTGAACTTTTACCTATTTTCCTTTCTGATTTAGATACATACCATCTGTTGGAAAGTGTATATACATTCATGTATACTCATAATATCAAATGAATTCATGCCACAGTACAAGTCCGCATCCTTATCTCCAGGAATTGGATAAATATGTTTTATGGAGACAAGAGGTAGAAATATTTCAGCAGATTTGTTTTTCTTTTCCGGAAAATTAAACGGTGATGGATGATGTGTCGGCAACCAAAGCAAATGTGATCCATCCCTGGCTTTCCGTTGTTTCTCTTGGTTGTAGATAAATCGTGGTGTCCAGATAGAGAGCTTTGTTTCTGTCATAGACAAAAAATAAATTCTGGAAGTTTGTGAAAGCAGCAGCTTAATGCTTAATGGCGTACTTCACCTACGAAATAATAATTTGTGTATCAGTAACTCACCTCATGTTGAATTCATAAGGAAAGTTTTTTGACGTCTCCACAGTGAATCAAAAAGCCAAAACCAGAGAAAGATCGTGATGAATTTGAGGGGGCTGCGTTTAACATCAGCAAAACTATATCAGAACATCCGTTCACAAACTCTGTGAAGTGTCATTAATTCAGTTCCTGAGCACATGCATTACAGTCCCTCCAGGATGTCACGGTGGTTCTTAGGACTTTTGCGGGCTTGAAATGCTTGATTTTACGACCGCTTTTCAAAAAATTGTGATAAATGATGCAGTGTTAATGGCACAATGACACAATGGCATTAACAGTTGATCTGTGGCTATCAACTATTAACACCCCCCCGCCTTTACAAATGTTCCTGCAATTTTCACTTGCCTCCACAATTTCATTACATAGAATACCTAAAGACGTTTTTTTAGAAAAGCAGCCATGAATCAGGCATTTCAGTTTCTCAAAAACAGCACTGAAGCACTGAGCATATGACTGGATAAATCAGACTTGGATTATACTGCACAAATGTTTCAATACAGTTTTGCTGTTGTTAAATGTGAACCCCTATGACTTTAATTCATCAAGAATTATTTCCATTTTTTGATTCTTGGTTCTATACGAATTTCTATACAAATTCAGCATAACACAAGTGGAGTAAATCAAATACAAATGAGGATTTTGATGGTGAAGTATTCCTCTACACTTAATCCAGCCGAGACTCAGTGGAGCTGCAGGATTATTGCATTGAAGCTCTCAGATCTAATGAGCTATATTTGACTAACACAATGCTAAAATTACAGTTCAACAAGGGCTTTGCTAGAAATAACTATGAGAACACTCAGTCCTTTTTCATCTACAAGCAGAGTCCTTGCCATTTGACCTCCTCAAACCACTTCACCGCCCTCATTTTCCATCTCTGTGTTTCCTTAGTTTTTTTTTTTTTTTTTTTCTCCATGGAGGCTTTTGAAATATGGCCCCTTTGCCGTTCAGCTGCAAAACATGTTACGTGTTCTAGTACGGCAGGAACAGAGAGCTGATGTTTCATTAAAATGCTGTGATTTAAGAGGTAACTCTTGCAGTTTAGCACCTTGCTTTGCTAAATGGTACCACCCTCTTTCTCTAACGCCACATATCAAGATAGTATTGATATCTTTAAATGGAGTCTTTAAGAGTGAGAATTATCCAGATCTTTAAATATTTGATTTAAGGTATTCTCACCTCAGCATTCCTCTGTAAACCATTATTATGTCACCCTACTAAGTGGCTCCTGTGTCAGTATTCAGACAGATCTTCTTTTCTTCCCCTTCTTGTCTGAGGGATGTTATGGATGATTTCATCCGTTTTACCATCTGGTTGTATAACCTCTGTCAGCGTTCCCCGCCGTCATCTAATCGCCAGTCAAAATACAACAGCCCTGACCAATCTTTAGGAGTCATTTCCAAGTAGCATTCTAACCTTGCAAATTGGTTTCACATTGGAGACAGTCTTTGCTCAGAGCAGCCTCATCCATCTCATTTGATAGCTTTGTCTAGCGGGCTGAGACATGACGGAGTGCTCCATCAAATGTGTGTGTTATGTTTGTAAATACCTTGCCGATTTATGCCGTGCACGGACTGAATGTAAATCTGACTAAAACCTCGCAGTAGATATCTATTCCCGTTCTCTGAAGTCTTTTAATGCTCTTCAAAGAGGCCTAATCCACATCCTACTAATTTAGTACATATGCTCAGTGCACTGCAGCCAATACAGGCAGCCAAGTGGGAATCATAGGAATGTATGATTTCACCGCCTCTGTACCAAGCCAAGGATTAGCCAACTGTGCCTCAGCAGTACCCATGTGTTGGAGAAACAGTCAGAGTAATTGTCCTAATTAATGGTACACACAGCTACTAAAGTGCAATTACCTAAGTGTTCAATCACTTATATTTCATCATGTCCTGCCACTTTAAAATTTGTACATACCATCAGATGTAAGTGTTCCCTGTGGCGGCGGAGGTTCAATTCCAAATGGGCTTGCAGTTGGGGCGTCCATGCGCGATCCTCTGGGAAAGGCCCGGTTGTTATTGTCCCTCTGTATCTCGTTGGTGAAACGATTGTTAACCGGTATATTCTGTGGCACCACCTGTACCAGCGGGGGAACTACAGGCAGCTCACCGCGTCCCAGTGTCCTCAGGCACTGCTCCTCCAATGCAGAGATGAGAATTGACTGGTTGTTGACCACCCCGGCCATCACGGCAAACCTGGCCTCCAGCTCCTTGTACCTTGAAGCCAGTCGCATCATCTCCGAGGTCACATTGAGGACGCGGTTCTCCAGCTGGGCCAGCTCCAGAGAGTTGTCTCTTTTCCTGATGATCTCATGCAGCAGCTGCATATAGAGCTGGGTCACCCTGGAGTTCATGTTCCTGCTCTCCTTCCGCAGCAGCTTCATCTCGTTCACTAAGTTACCATCCACATCCACCACCAGCTGCAGCGTCTCGATCTCACGCCGCTGTTTGTTGAGCACCTCCCGCACATCTGCAATGTCCATACGGGTCACTCTGTCCTTGTCTGGCTGGGGGCCTGTGGTGCTGGCACAGATTGGACCTGATGACAGATCAGAATTGATTAGGAAATTACTAAGAAGAAACCATATGATGAATAACTGAAAGTTCATTAAAAAAGAAATTATTCTTTGAACCTGTGATTCTCTGCTCGGGCACAAGGAAGGTGTAGGAGCACTTTTTGGCATCAGGGTTGATGGGGGCTCGTTTACTCCTGTTCAGTGAAACCTCTTTGGTCCTCCGGGCTTCCCTGGAGCTCGCGCAGTAACTTTGCTCCCACAGGGAGAGGCAGAGCAGGGCACACAGGCTCCACATCAGCCCCTGCATAGCTGCTGGCTGGTTAGATGGATAGATGGACAGCTACTGGCGCTCCCTCCAACTCCCCCCAGGCCTCCCTGTAAAAATACAAGATCTGAAGAGTTGGGACTCTGAAACAGACATTTCTTTGTTTACAGAGGGCTAACAAAGGGGATGTTAACGGCAGGGGTGTTGATTGTATGTTATTCCAGAGCAGAGGAACTTACTGCTGGAAGATTATAATGACTAGGTATTTGACACTTTTTCAAAATATTCACAGACAATCAGCAATTGTTTAAAAAAGTGTTTACTCTGTGTGCAGTAGCAGAGTTGTCAGGCCATTGTTCCACACAGCATTGCTTGTGTGGAAAGATTGAAAGAGAGAAGACATTGGCCGTCCAGCCCACGGGACGAAGTCTGCTTTCTGTCTCGGTTAGTTCCACCGCTGACAGACACCCCATTTTTCTGAGGTCCTGTTGGTTTCCCCTCTATTAAAGAGGTCTGCTATGTGGCTGCTGGCTGGGCTTTATCTTTGGTACTTGCCCTCACTCTTACGTCACCTTCTTTACTCTGGGAATTAGATTAATCGTTTCTTTTGCAAATTCCCATCCTCTTGTCTTGCATAGTTTTTACCTTAATGGTCTTTTTTACTCGCAGCGAGAGCTCCAGAAATCCAGGACGTTTTTGACCGCAAGAACTATCCTGTTTAAACCTAGTGTCTAGTATTTGTTTCTGGGGTATATTGTGGTTCCTGCCCCCCAACAGTCACTGCTCCTGAGTTAGTACAGCCTGTGTTTACAGTGTAAATGGCTGATTTGTCCAACACAAACTGTGACGACCACAGCTCATGTGAAGCATTCAAACTTTCAAACACCAGGGGTTGTCACTAGTATTAGTATTAGGAGGAGGATGGGAATATTCTTTTAATGTTATCTTTGAAATGAAGGTTAAGTAGCCCACTCTTTGTCTCATCTAAAATAAATGGCTTTAAAGAGAAGCTTGATTTCATTTGTGTATTGTTTCAATGCAATTAGACAATAAAACTAAATGAAATACACTCTCTCTGCTGCTTTTGATGTGGGCGTATTGCATCAAGGTTGTTTTTAATCTCCCTCTCTACATCTGCGTCTTCTTTCCAACATTGATTCAAGCATCACTGTCGGCATGCAAACTAAACATAATAAACAGTCATCGCTTTTTAATTCGTGATTTATCTTCACACGTGTTTGGATGCAACAGAGATTCAAACTCAAATCGCTTAGGGTACGCTTAGCTTTTGATTTATGTCCTTATGTTCAAAATATTTCCTCCAAAAAAAAAAAAAGGCCTCTGGGAGAGTTCAAGACCTCCTTCCTGCTCAGAGGTCTAACCTTATTGTCCTGTACAACAGTGCTGCGTGTGTGTGTGTGTGTGTGTGTGTGTGTGTGTGTGTGTGTGTGTGTGTGTGTGTGTGTGTGTGTGTGTGTGTGTGTGTGTGTGCATAGTGTCCCCCCTCCCAGTGAAACACATTGACCTCGATGCAGCTTCCTGTGAGCCAGGTTAAATATGCTCACTGCTGAGCGCCCACTGCTCCACGTGGCTCCATTCATCCAGCGGGAATGTGTAGTAGGAGGTAGTATTTGTGTTTCACTTGAACAATTTAAAGAAAACACGCAGACAGGCAGTCACTGCAGGAGTGTGAGACGGAGGCAAGAAAACAGTGTGTCAGCCTTGTCTAATTTGAGGGGCAACTGCTGGCACTCCCTCGACTCGTTCTTATCCCTGCTGATTCAAGTTCTGTTTCTCATCAATGCACCAACACAAAAACACTTACAAAGACGCACACACTGCTCCATTTGACACCCCGGCCTCGGCCTGTGCAAGGCCAAGACTAGTCTAGTCCTCCTAATCCACTTCATCACTCCTCAGCCACTCTTTACTCCGTGCCACATCATTAAGTCCTACCTCCACCCTGAAACTCAGACCCTGTGTGTCTCCCTTATGACGCCATCGTGGTTCTTTAGGAATTCTGGCAATTCTGTCACTTGGAACAATGTGGAGCGGGGACAGGATTACAGCAAGTACTGCAGATCTGCAGATCATACTGGTATGCGTAAGCTCGTGTGTCCATCTGTATGATTGAATGCTGTGTGTGCATGACTATCCAGAGACGTTATTCAGTTTCATGGTCGTGTGTTTTTCCAGCAGCCGATGTGTCTGACAGCGTAACCAGGTACTGTATCCTTGCTGACCTCAGTGAGAGCTGCTAATGACTTTAACAGCAGCGTCAGCAGTATCACTTCTCTCTTCCAAACTATGACTGGCTTTCTGCTGTGGCTGGAAGCTCCATGAAGCGTCCATATACAACATCATCTACATGTCTCCTTAGCATGAACAGGACGAGCAGCGTTACAGCTCATCCATCAGCCATCACCTTCCTCAATTCCCATCTCTTTCTTGTTATCCTTTTCTTTTCCTCCTTTCCCTTTCTTTCCTGTCTACTGGAGTCTGATTTCCTCCTGGGTGGTGGTTCAGAGTACAAGGGGCCTAGCTTCTTTCATGGAACCGCGATATATCAAAGACATTCCAGGGAACGTGAAGAGGTCACCAGTGTGTGTTGAATGTACAAAGTTTACAGCGTCTCCTCAGAGCACGCAGAGCGGCTTCTTTTTTCTACCCCAAACAAACCGAAACTAAATACTGCTGAAGTGCTTGGGGACGGGGAGCGCTTCTGAGCGGAAAACATAAAGTTGCTCACCTGTGGGCGTAAAACTTCATACACGCGAATACGCCTTCATATTCTGTGGTAACAGTCGGTATGCCAATACGTTGTGTTTTTATTTTGCAGATGGCAAATTTGGATTCTCTCTGTATGTGTAACTTCTGTGTTTGTACCGATGTGTGCAGCTGCCCTGCTTCACCAACTGTAATGGGTCAGCAGAGCTGGAATGGGCCATTATTCCAACAATAGCTCACATCTGCTGCTTTTCACATTCAACAACAAAAGAAGCAACAAATAATTTAAGTCCACGGATGGCTGACGAGACAGGCTGCACTTAAATCTGACAGACCAGCTTGTTTACTGAATGCAGTTTCAGTTTACAATGGAAGCACTGTGCAATTCCGGTGTGTACGCGTGTGACAAGTTAATACAAGTTTGATGCGTGTGCGCTGTTTGATTTCCATTCCCTGGACAAAGCTCACTTCTAGCTCACATGTACTGCATGTCTGGTGTTGTGTGCTTTGGCTCTGAATGAGCAATTTTCCCGCACATGTTTCTAACTATTATTCAGCTGTAAATGAATCATGAGGTGCTTTAGAGAAATGTTACTTACAATCAGAACCTAGGGGAGCACTGAGCTATGTGCACAGATTCTACGGAGAGCGAACAACGGGAGGAGATGAGGAGCGACAGTCTGAGAGGCTGAAACAAAGATTTAGAAGGATAGCACAGACTCTAGTAGATTAAAGATGGAAGAGACTGCTGTAACGGTGATAGAAAGTGGGTCATGGCCCTTTTTCCCTTCCTGGCCAGGCATCATGAACATAACTTGAGGCAAAGCCTCTCTTAAATGAAATACTTGTATTCCTTCTTTTGCAGTCTTTTCTGTGCCTGTGTAAACCCTCTCCTTCTTACCCTCCTTTCCTTCCGTTTTTGAATACTTTCCTTTCTCTTTGCATTCTCTGTCTTGCGTCCCTCTGCCTCTTTCGTCTCCAGGTCTTAAGGTTAAAGCTAAATCACTTAAGCAGCAGATTGCAGATACATATGGAGGCCATAGGCTGTGAGCAGCACAGCAAATAAAGGCAATTGAAACCAATGTTCTCTTTAATATGAGTAGGATTTATTAAATTTCTTGTTGGCTCAGTTCTACTGACAAACAGCTCTTGTATCCCGTAACATTCATGTGAAACCAGTGTGTGGAATAAAGGATTTGGAGCAGGCCTCTAACTCCGCCTGCCTTTTATTTTGGCAACAGTATGAGCTTCATAAGTCTTCCTAAGTGCACTGCTGGGTCCTCACCCACTAATAGTTATTAATAGTCAGGAGACATATGACAGTGGCTTTTTAATTGTCCTCACTCCCCACTTTCTGGCTCTCTCTTTCTGTGTGTGCTGTGGTGTAATTTATTTTCATGGCTTTTATTGGAACAGTCTAAGGACAGACAGCGTTTATCTGTAGCGTACTTCCTTTGCTCTTTTCACGCCTCTATAAAGCCCACAACTATTTCAGGTTGAGTTTAGCTTGCTTTAATTATGTGGAGGTGTATATATATATATATTTATATATAGAGAGAGAGTGAGGACACTGGCTTTCATCTCTTGGTTTTCTGTGTTGATGAGCTGATGTTGTGCATTAATGGTGATTAAGTTTGCGCCCGAGCAGGAGACAGAAATAAGTCTTTTCTGCATGTCGTCAGAGAGGAAATGACCAGAGAACTCATTAAGCCAGACGGCTGCTTACATTACTGCGAGACAGGACAAATTTGTTTTGCCTCGTTGGTTAAACAGCGTAATGACTGTTGGTTGTTACCTCAGACAGACAGCCATATGTCACACTGGTGGCTTCAGGTTACTCCGTATGTTTTGGCAAAAACTTCTCCAAGAACTCAGACATCATTGTGTGACCTGAGCCAAAGCAAACTCCTTAATAAACTGATTGATAAACTATTGGTATGCTTCCATGGAAAATTGGCCCTCTGCAGGTTTTTGTTGTATGTCACTATCATACAGGTTTTATTAGACTTGTAACATTCACTCAGTTGCCAGTTTTTTTTAGGATACCTAGGTAAAAGTAATGCATTCTGACACAACACTGGATAAATCAACATCTCTAAACAGTTTCAACAAAAACAGAACATCGTAACCCTCATGTTAGTAGGATTTATTGCAGCTCTCTTGTATTGGAGTGAATTAGATTTAGCTAGGTCACCTAAAGCCCCTTTTCCACCAGACAAAAAACACACTAATAGCCTTTCCCACTAAAAATGAGCATGTATATTACCAGAGCAGTGGACACAGCTCTGCAAAATGAGTATACCTTACTTTCTTCTTTTTCACTAGTGTTTCACATTCTGTGTCACAAACAGGTTAATAAACAGTAGAAAGCAGCGTAGAGGCCAGTGGAAAAAGTTATGGTGGTTACTTCTTGTTTATATTGTTTCTTATTCAGTTGCTCTTTCAAACTTGGTGCCATTTCAGTTTGCACACTGCTTGGACGGAGACAGATTGTATTTGTGGCGTTGTGTCATTGCATTGTGCCAGAGAAGGGGCAAAAATTAGCTCGTCCACCCAGGTGTCATGGTTCCATCACGCCGTCAGGAGCCGGAGCAGATAAATACCTGTAACTACTGAAAAGTCATTTGTCCCGGGAGTGAATGCTAGATGTTAGTGGATGTTAGCAGGTTTTCTGTCCAGTGGGAAAGGGACATATTCATTTGCTTTTTGTCTTAAGTGGGAAAGGTATCAATCAGCATTCATATTGGGACAAATGACTCTGCAGCGGTCACAGGTATTTATCTGCTCCAGCTCTGATTGGCAGTGATGGAAACAACACCCTGAACTCTTTTCTGGCACGATTGACAACTTTCGCGACTCTTTGTTGCAACCACAAATTCCGTCCCTCTCCGTCCAAGCAGCACCTAACATAGTTTGAAATTAGTCTGCGCAAAGTTTGAAAGAGGGAAACAGATAAAGAAAAGAAGTAACCACCGTAACAATTTCACTGCTGCTTGCTAAATGGATTTTCTGGCGCATTCATGACATTAAATGTGACACACTAGAAACAAAACAGAAAAGTATACTCGTTTACTGGCAATGGGAAACAAGGCCATCGCCAAGTTTTAGTGGGTATTCCTGCATTTAAAAAACGTGCATGTATGTGCTAATTTTGGTGGACAAAGGGTATATTAAACTGGCACAGCGTCTTAGAAGTTGGTAGCACAAAGAGTCAGATAATCAAACTTGATAGTTTGTCTTTCCTGATGCTTTGCGCTCAGAATCTGTTGTGTTAAAGTGCTGGTACATGTGGTGCACTGGGCTGTTGAAGCATGTACCAGGTGAGGAGCATGAACTCGAGCCCATGATGTCGATTCAGACTGTCATCCTGCCAGAAGTGAGGTTTGACTGCTGTACGAGTTTCAGACTTGGTCTCCTGCAGAGATTTACCAGTTCTGATGTGTCAGTCTGTAGCCTGATGGATTGCAGTTCAAAAAGCGAAAGGGAATTTGATTTATATTTTCATAGCCAATGTATTTCCAAGCCTCAAAATCCCCAGCTTCCACTCCCCCATCTGGTCCTCAGACTTTCCCACAACAAGTCCAAAATGCCCTAAAACACACAGCACATCATCGCTGGACACAAGAAAGAGAAAAGTAAAAACAAGACGAGGGATGTGTGAAGGAGAGAGAAGGGTTTGGATTTGGAGCAACAATAAACAGCAGTGCTGCTTTACATGACAACATGGAGCTCAGCCAGCTCTACTGTTGGTGCACAGCCAGAGACCGACTTCCTCCGCAGCCTTTCATCCATACATGATGTCACCAGCCACCGTTTTTGAGTTACATGACCACTCATATGCTCTGTCCTTCAAAGACACAAATGCTTTTGTGCTCGCTGAAACAATTGTTGTGGGAGAGTGAAGGAGAAGTGACAGCCGAGCGAGGGAACATCTGACTAGTTTGGAATAAAGGACAGAATAAAGATGAGCGCGAAGAAATATGGGAGGCTATCGAGGACGGGGGCTGGAGAGGTGAATGCAGTATGAGTGGGAGCAGTAAAAGAACTGACATTATGAAACAGTTAATGAAAACAAAAACAACTTTAAACTCTTAAAAACAGCATAAAACAAGGGGAAAACTCATAAAACAAATTAAAGAAATATTACAGAGATTAAATGCTGCTACCACAGTGGAATAGGAAATACATCGCGGCGCAGTATTAATGGAGTTGTTTTATATCTCCTCATTAAACTGTTCATGTTGGAAATATTAAAAGCTAGAATAGGATTTTCTACATTTATAACTTGAGCTTTTTATTGAGAATGGTGCCGCCTGCTAGAATAAAAAAATGAAGGATGGGGTGGAAAAGCGAAGACATTTTGTTAGATGAAGTGGCTCTGCTAAGGAAATCCGGTGGTTAGAGAAGAACCAATCAAATGAAATGCCACAAGTGTTTCCTGCTCTCTAGCTATTGAGTTGTCTACCTTCATGATGCTGTGTTACTGAGGAGGGAGCCCCCAAACTCCGCCCTGCGTCCCCCATCTGTTTTCCTTCTTCCTCTGTAGTGAAACTCTAAACATGTGGGCTGATGCTGGGGGGGTCAGAGGTCTATATGTGGGATTAGGGTGCAGCCCCACCCTTCCTCGCCTCCACCCGTCCGCTCCACAACCCCTTGCAATCAATCGGCCTTTGTGGAAAACAGGAGAGCGTGTTCCCCCTCTTCCTCTTCTTTTTTTAATGCACATAGATGCACAAACACACAGTTCTTGTGTTTGAGGTTTCCAGGGAACAGAGTTCATGTAAGGCCGTCCCTCTCTATCTGTCATACTTTGTCAAGATAAGGACTCTCAACTCTCCAACACCCTCCTCCGTCACTACACTCACCCCCCCAGAGCAAACACACAGCCACTGCCCCTCAACACAAACACAGCTCTCCTTTTACGCACTCGCAGTGATACATGCAGGCACACTAACCCCAGTAATTTATTACCCTGGCTGACAGATTAGCTGTTACCTTCTCCGTTCAGGTGGCTTTCCTCTGATTAAATTGAACTGGTTAAGTGACACTTTGGCTTTGAAGGAGCACATGCTGCCACGAAGGTTTCACGCGTTAGAAAAGAGCTGGAGGAGGGTCAGGGAGAGAGGAGAGCCAGGAGGAAGGAGTGTTAAAATTTTACAGCATTTATGTAAATGTTTGTTTGGCTGGATGATTTACATTTTCAGGTTGAGCAGACCAGTCGCAACTTTTCCCCCGTTTTATTTTCTCCCTTGAGTCACACCCTCACCTTAAGCTCCTACCACCAGCTGCATGTGCTTTCTATTAGTTGAATCAGCAAGGAAGGCACGTAAATTCACACACACTCATTGCCCACTGGCTCCACTTAGTAACATGCCTCTACTTCTCTTGTCAATTTGTCCTGACCTCCAGGCTGACCTCTTCCTCCCGATGGTGACCTGTCCGTTCAACTGTGTCCAAGCTCTCATTAGGGGGATTTCAAATGAGCTTCACAGAAGAGCTGCAGACTTGTCTTTGAATTTTCCTCTTTTTTTCCCCTCACAGTCATTTTTTGTTATTCTAAAGCCCAATCCAGTAGTTCTACAGGCAGCCCTGTAGCTCATAATGTAGATTTGAGTTAAGAGATCCAATGTGTCCGCTTGTTGTGCTGCGGTTGGATTTAACCACATGTGGTCAGCGCGGCGTAACAGCAGTGTTTTCAGACAGGCCCGTGTCTGTATCCAGTGTGTGTTATCTGCTTCTATATGCGTCTCACTGATAAGATCAGCCTAGCTGTGTCTCCAAAGGGTCCACACATAGCCTCAGGTCACATAGTGAGATACGATTGGCCGCATGCCCATTGCCCCCCGCCTCAAAAAACACAAGTTGGCTGGTGCTGAGTGAGCTATCAGTCTCCTGCTGCGTTACAACATAGTCTGTGACAGTATGGATGAAGTCAGTGTTTAACTGGCTCTGACAGCCCTACCTGACGCTATTTATTGGCTGTTCCAGGGTCTGTTAAAAACTTAAAATAGGAAAGACATCAAACAGAAAGTCTGCTGTGATTTAAAGTCCTGGGTGAGGGTTAAGAGAATATGTGTGTATTGCTTTGTAATGACCCATTTAAAGCTCTCTCCCAGGCCCTGTCCCCCATGAGGCCAAATTTCAGGTGAACCCGAGGGCCAAGCACCGCCGCTGCAGCACAGAATGTTCTGGATACTCGTCAGACAGCTGCTCCCTCCTTCTCTTTATCTTTTCAGCTCTCTTTTTTTTCTTCTTTTCCAGGCTGAGTTATTGAAGGTATTGATCTTCTGATTTATTACGGGAAAAACCAGCAAACTCAAGAAATGTTTTCGTAGCCTTTTGCCATTCCCTCATTTTGACTTTTTCTCCAAGCTTTTTGAAGCTCAAAGAGTGTGTGTTCTCTTATGTGTGTGTGTGTGTGTGTGTGTGCGCGTGTGCAGTCTGCACTGTCCTCCCTCTCATGGTCGTTTACAGCATTCACAGATGTGGCTTTGTAGCGAACAGAATATTTTCCACAGATCCCACCAACAGGCCCGGACCCTAAGTGAAAACATTTGAAGATAATTGTGACTCGGTGATATGGAAGTGCACCAGATTGATGCTGTTAGCGTTCAAAGCTTGTGCTATCATGGCAAGGTTGTGACTGAAGTGTCTTGTATCCACAGGGTGTATTTGATAGAGGATGTGGTTAGGGTTGGATAACATTGTATCATCACTTTTTTCCCTCCCTAACACGACAGTGGAACAGACGTCTCTCAGAGTCTGTTAACTTTTACAGATTTCACAAACTACAGTGTGTTTTCTGTGCGCCTCAGGACCCTCCTATGTAACAAGGAGAAGCATGTGCTGAGAGACATGTCATCGCCTCATTAGGCGTAATATTATTGATCTAACCCTGATTCCACGGGGTTAACTCGCCTCCATCCCTGCACCGCTGTTAGAGGCCAGGCTCAGATGGTGCTGTATTGGGAAACCAAAAGCCAAGAAAAAATAAACAAGCCTGGCTCCAGAGCTCAAATCTCTACATCTGATCAGATCAGCCTCCCCCAAGTGTTTCACTGGAATGCCCTACTTTTGTTTCTCTTCTTTTTTCCTGTCTCTCTTTGGCTGTGTGTTTGTCTTCAGGTTGGGCGTAGTGTAAAGCTGAAATAAATTTTAACAGCTGGGGTATTTCTCATTGTTACATCTAAAAAACACTTGAGTCTCCTGCAGCACATTTTCATTATTTTGGGCTTTTTTTCCTTTATATTCTTTTATTAAACTTTACCCTCGACACAATAGACATGCCAAAATCACCAAGCGCATTCCTTAACAAATTCGTTGCTGTATTTTGGCTTCACAGATGGCGTCCCACACACCCTTAACATCCCTGACCTGCTCACATGTCTTGAACGTATACACACGATGCGGTTCTCAGCATGCTGTACACAGTATATATCCCAGGCCTCAGACTCCAGAGGAAAGCCAAAGAAGCGTTGCTAAATGTTTCTGTCTGCAGCCGGAGCCTCCAGTCACGAAACGTCTTAACCTCTCCAACCTCTCAGCCAGAGCTCTCACAGCTGCCCAGACTCACGTACATACACTTACACACACACACACACACACACACACACACTTTGTCATGCTGACACACAGTCCAAAAGCAAACTAGGAAACAGAATGAACTCAGGCAGCATTTACCTTCTTTGTGTTACCAGCAGTGGGGGTGTGTTTCCTTCAGTTATAGTTTCACGTGTGTTTTGTGTTGTGTCTTCACCGAGCTGCAGTGCTCAGGACTCATCTCTCTGTCTCTTTGTCTCCAGTCTTCTGAGGTTGCTCCCCTCCACTCACTCCTTCTGTCCTGCAGCTGAAAATCACAGTGTATATATATGAAGCCCTTTTTTTGCCAAAGGCCTACTTCCCAAAGATGTGCTCCTCTCTGTGGACTCAGCTGTCCTGGGGCCCGGGCTGGGGCATGGTTCAATAGCCGGCCACTTCAACAGACTGAGCTCTGAGGACTGATGCCTTGAGTTTTTCACAAAGGATGGGGGAGACTGAAGGAGGGAGGGGAAGGAGGAAGAGAGGGGAGGAGAAGGGGGATGAGGGTGTGGGAGTTTGAGATTGCTTTTTTTTTTTTTTTCCTTCTTCCCCTCTATTTTTTTGGAGTGGCCCAGCCTACCTCTGATGTCACTCTGATGGAAAAAAGACAGAAAAAGAGAATAACAGAGCTGCCTCATTAAGTTTCCCATCCTCAACAATGACCGTCATGGTTCTTATATAGAAGAAATAAAAGGAAATGAGATCTGCTTGAATTCAGAAGTGTTTTTGCTGAGTCTGGGGCACAGGCACGAACTGCTTTTACCATTTTTTCTTTAATTGCAACCCACAATTTCCCTCATTTTTCTTGTTTGGCTCTCTCTTTCAACAGTAGGACGAGCTGATTGTAATGCCGCTTAGGTTTCAGAGCAGCTTCCTGTTGAGCTTCAGCTGGGTATGTGAGAGCAGGGGACAGAGGATGGCAGATAAAGCTGAGCTGTGAGGTTACTGGGGCAAAATCATTCCTCCAGGTGCAGTCTGAGCTTGTCTTATCAGCACTGTCATTTACTTGAATGTGTTCAGGTATGAGACATGGACAGATATGGGTTTATATTTGAAGAATCTTTTAGTTAACTGGCAAAGAAGAGCAGATATCTGATGATTAGTTCATTTATTGTGGCACATTTCTTCCCTCTTAGCCTCAGGTCCCTATTTTCATGTTTTCATACATGTTCTGCTACATGTAAACACATACAAAAGGCCTGTGTCCCCAAACCACAGGTCCTCTGAGCACGCATCTGTCTGTGTGTGTTCCAGGCAGTATGGATTTGTGCATGACTAACTGCTGTTATCCCTGACATGCTCGCAGAAGAGCAGCTACAGCGGTTAAGCCTTCAGGAGCCCTCTCTTCCTCCTCTTCCTCCCCATCTCTCACTTTCCCCCTTACAGCTGTGTCTCCTCTTGTAAACTGCCTCTCCTGCTCTCAGCCTCCCTCTGTCTGATTCTAATCAGATGGTGTTGTGTTTGTGTGCGAATGGCATCCCGAGGACGAGCTTTGGCCCTTTTTATCTGCTTGATCTGATCCTGCATTTCTGTTGTCGCTGCTTATTTGTACATCTGTGTTTAGACTCTGTGTGCGCGCTGCTGTAAATGCGAGCGCACACATCTGTTTGTATAAAAGCGATTTTCAAGGATCGGGGGGTGGTGTCATGTAGTCTACTGTGTGATAACTTTTCTTACATCTGCACTCAATCTCGACGCTGGTGTGTGAGAGGAACATTAAGCAAGAGGGAGAGAGGAGCGTGGAAGGAAAGGCACACCATCAGTTCACGTTGAAGCTTGTTAGTCTCTGTTTTCAGAATGGTGGGAAGCCGCTCCTGGGTTTGTCTCTTAATGTTAATATTTATGTAATGAGAGACTAAGAATCTCAGCTCTGCTCCAAGTCTGCCAAAAAGAGGCAAGGAGAGGGAACAGGGAGGGAAGAGATGGCCTCGAGTTGGAAAGGCTGAAGAGAAGATCAGTCATCCACTCAAGGCAATCATTTAGATCCAAGGAGAGCGGATCAGGGCAAAAAGACGTCTGCTAGAAACTTGAGCAAAGTATATACAATTAGCCGAGTTTCTTTTTACTGTCTGTCACGACCCCTGTGATATCAAACAAGCTCTTTGCAATTACCAGCTGGTCTTCACCCCTAGAAATCCACAGCTGCATGGCACTTGCATCATGCATCCAAGAAAACCTGGCCCCGTGACGACGTCCAGCCTCGTTTGCCTTTTTAATGAGCTGAGCTCTCTGTGCCCAGGCAAGAAAATCCCTGTGTTCCCCCGCTGGTGGTTAAAATTACACCTCCAACAGATGGACACTGTCCTTGTTTGGCTTGCAGTGGGCCCTTGACTCACCAAAGGATGAGAGGAAAAAGAAGGAGGGTTGTGTGATTCTCCTGGTTTCAAGTAACCTGTTGCATCTTCTCTGTCTGCTGCTCTGTTTCAGGGATGTACCTGTCTGACCTGACGTATATAGACTCAGCCTACCCCTCCACGGGCAGCATACTGGAGAACGAACAGAGATCAAACCTGATGAACAACATTCTCAGAATCATATCGGACCTGCAGAGATCATGTACCTACGGTGAGTTATTCACAGCCACTCGGTGATGTGAGAGCAGCCTGGTGCAGTGACGGGAAGAAACCAGAGGACTTGGGTCTAAGCTAAAAAAAAAACATTAAATATTTGACACAGGTATAGAGGGTCATTCTCCAACAGGAAAATAGTACCAGTCCAGGACCTTTGTTAACAAAGTGCAAAGTAACAACATATTAGCTAGAAGTAAATCCCCTCTATAACTTGCAGTAAAATTCATCTCATATGCAAATTGCATCTAGAAACGATTTAACCTGTCAGAGCCAGTTGGGAAGAACAACGAGGTTGATAAGGATGGAACAGGCCTTCCTGACTGTAAAGACAGTGATACATTAGAGATGAGGGAGACGCCACAGTAGTGTTAGCGTCAGATGAGAGAGAGACAGCTGTGCGCCTTGCAGTTTCACGTATGGTGAAGGACAGCAGTAGATGTTTCACTGTCGCACACAGTTACATATTTCTGCCCACGTAGATGTCGTATGTGGAATAAAAACGCAATTTACACTTGTGTATAATGTGGTCACAATGCCTCCCTGACCAACTGTAGATGTGCTTTGACAGATTGGGTCACAAGTCATGTTTCTATTACCGGTTTGCGAAAATAAATGCGATATTTCTAAAGTTTCGACAAAGTACAATTGCGACTCGCAGGTGTTTCCATTAAAAGATGTTTTGCGTATGCACCGTGATTCTCATAAAATCTCATCCCGCGAGACTCCACTTTGTTTGCGGAAGTACTCCAAATCTCTCGCTAGCTGGAACAATCGTCTCAGTTGCCACTGCTGCGAGTGCTATTCCAAAGGCAAAGTCCTTATTAGTTTGAAAAACTTTTTCTTGATATTTGAGAGTTTATTCGAAACGCAAGTGTTTCCATTACCAGGTTTTTATTGCGATATTTAGGTTTTGCGCATTTCTAGGGTTAATGGAAACGCACTTACAATAGGTGACACAATCCCATCACCTAAAATGCATTTTAACTCAAGGTGTGAAGGCGTCATCGATATAAGAAACAACAAAAGCAAGTAAGACAAAGTAACCTGTTTGACATGAGCTTCCAGGTCACTTGTTGTTGCCAAATGAAGTTGACAAAGTGGGCTTTTCACTTTAATAGGCTGTGCAGTGCAGCTTTAAAACCAAGTCCATTTGAACTTGTTCTTTCAAACCATCTGGCTGGTCAGAAGCCATCAGGAAGCACACCTATTAGCCACGGTGTGTGTGTGTGTGTGTGTGTGTGTGTGTGTGTGCGTGCGTGCGTGCGTGCGTGCGTGCGTGACATAGGGAACAGACGAGGAGATGCATTACGACAGCAAAATGTGTCTCAGTTAATTTTTCTCTGTGTAAATGCACTAAGAAAAAGTCTTACAATGGTCAGGAAAAGCCTGCTGTTTATTCTGGCGTCCCGTTGGCTAAAATGTCAGTGACATTCCTATATCAACAAACACACCTGTAAACACAAGGGCAATATCATACGACACACAGACATGACCTGGATCAATTTTGCCGACCTTTAGAAGTCGACAGTGTAATTATTGTGAAGTCAGCTGATGAATCTTTTGACACGTTCTCACTGTGATCTGATCAGATTTTATCTTTTGTGTGGAAGAACAAAAACAACACAAAGGAGATGGAAGTCTGTGTAAAGGACTGGAGGGAAACTGCATCATATCCTTGCCACCTCATTTTCTGTTGCCATGGAGACGCAATAAAAGAATACTTGCTATTCATCAGTACTTCTGTGTGCTTTTGTGACATCTGAACAAGTTGAATAAAATGTACTCAGATTAGCTCCGATGCATTTTTCTCCAAATAACAATGTTTTAAGCATCGGTAAGAACAAAACATTAAAACAAGGGCATGCACATTATTAGCAGATTGTTATCCTCACTCTAGATAAGCATCATAGCGTAGATATATGAGCAGTTTTAGGTCACATGAACACGTATGTGCGTTTATTTAATGTTTGTCCTCATCTTCCCTCCTTCAGACGTCCCAGTGTTGCCTCATGTGCAGAAGTATCTCAACTCAGTCAGATACATCGAGGAGCTGCAGAAGTTTGTGGAGGACGACAATTACAAGTAAGAAACCAAGCTCAGATGTGCGCTGTGGTTTTGCCTCGTAATTTATTGTTCCTGTTCCAGATTTTATTTTTTGCTGACTGCCACAGGGCTCATCTGTCTCTCCTAAAAATATTCCATCCCCAAAGTTATTGTAATGATGAGAAATTCACAGAGGACGAACTCAAGCTGATGGATTTGTCAATGTTCTTTATTTAGGCTGTCACAGAAGATTGAGCCAGGCACCAGCACACCGCGAGCAAACGCCTCCAAAGAGGATCTTGTCGGTATGTTGGATGTTAAATGTAGAATTAAACCTGTTTATCATTTCTTTTCTTTATGTTCTTCCTGGTCTATAAATCTGTCCTTCCCTCCCACTCTTACCTACAGGCCAGGAAGCGTCAGCATCTCCTCTCTGCGGCCGTAAATGTACGGTAGCAGCTGAAGGAACCAAAATCCCGGCCACACCGCCCTCCCCCAGGAACCTGCTGCCCTACGGCCACAGGAAGTGCCACAGCCTGGGCTACAAGTCAGTTGTTTCGAATTATATTACGTAGAAAAACTGTTTTTACCCAATTCAACCACTGCTTGAACATACACTCCTATGTTAAAAATATTTTGATTTAAATTTTATCAGTCCCTGATGATCTGCCTTGAACTCAAAGTACTAGTCAGTTTGGGTTTATGAGATGTTGTGAGCGAGGAAACATATATTAATATATACCCTACAGTTTACTGACATATGTCCTCCATCTTCCTCCCACAGTCCAAAGACATGCAGGTTAATTGGTGACTCTAAATTGTCCGTAGGTGTGGATGTGAGTGTGAATGGTTGTCTGTCTCTGTGCGTCAGTCCTGTGATAGTCTGGTGACCCTGCCTCTCAGCTGGGACAGTTGGGACACCCCTTACAGGATAAGCGGTCACAGTCATGAATGGAGTGACATCATGTTTTCAAAATTTTGGCATCAGCTTAGTAACGAAGTATCAGTTTTCGTGACTTCCCTATACGTCCCTCAATAATGCATCAATCCTTCGTTAAATCATGATGAAGATGACGGCCTGAAAAACTTGCAGAATTTATAAAAAAATGTCGTGAAGCAAGAATACTTATTTGTTTTCTTTGTTTCTGTGTTCTGTGCTGAAGTAGTTTTATCCATAAGATGAACACAGTAGAGTTTAAAAGTGCTACGTTCCCCAACGCTGGTTCTCGCCACCTGTTGGACGACAGTGTGATGGAGAGCCACAGTCCCACCAGGGGACAAGCCGAGAGCTCAACTCTGTCCAGCGGTATTTCACTTGGTAAGACATACGCATGTATGCATATGACCGCGATGCCCAGTTTGTATCGTCAATGACATTGTTCAGTTTTTGTGATGATTTGTATCCGCACACAGGGAGCAGCGAGGGCTCTGAGCTCAGTGAAGAGGTGTCTTGGCCAGCTTTTGAGAGGTAAGGTTGCTACGTCCGTGTCTGCCGTGCTTTTTTTTTTCATCACATCCATATGTAAGATCATAAATTCCCCCTGATGTGATTGTATAATTTTCAAAGCTCTGGCCTCAAGACACAGCTATGCGAAATGATCGGCCATTAAAACTCACGCAGCGTCCAGCCTTGCTTTTAGCCTTGCAGCCAGGGCCGTCATGCCTCATCCCTCCAACGCTGCTCTCAGATGCTTCTGCGGCAGCCTGAAATGTATTAAGAGCTTAGCATTTAAATCCCCTAACCAGTAGTCCCTCCGTGCCAACAAGTATCTGGAGCCACACTCTAGAATCAACTGCCTGAAAATCATCTGATTGCTCCTTCCAAAACACCTCTTCTTTAAACTGTTGAATAACCCTGTGAACGCACATTCATCAGTAACTCCTCTAACCAAATGACCGCTCCTCCATTCAGCCCTAACCCATGCAATCTGAAGGGAACAGAAACACCCTCACAGCCTTAACAGTGTCCCGTGCCCCCTATCCTATCCTGTCTTATCCCATTCTGAACAGGACTCGGTTCTATCACTCTCTGGGCCCAGTGACCCGCGTGGCCCGCATCCCCTACAGAGGAGTCCTGAGGCCCAGCAGGTACACACATCCCGACCGGAACCAACCTGACCTGAACCAAACCCTCTCTTATCCTCACTTCACGCCCCTCAGTCCCTGCCAGGGGCCGCTGTGTGCTGGTGCTTAGAGTGTGTGTAGTGCTGGGATAATCTGGTGGTGGGAACTAGTGTGTGCGTGTGTGTAGGTGTGTGTGTGTGTGTGTGTGTGTGTGTGTGTGTGTGTGTGTGTGTGTTGGTGAAATCATGAATCAGGTGAAGGGCAAAGGATCTGTTTGGGGTCTTCATCTTTTGCTGCGTACCATCAGTCTATAATCCACCTTTTGCTTTCTTAAATTTCTTGCATGTCTGCCTCTCTCTCACACACACACACACACACACACACACACACACACACACACACACACACACACAGAAAGCTTATGGTCAACCTGGACTTCTTCTTGTGATAAGTTTCCAAGATATTTCACTCAGCTTGGAGCAAAAAGTGAGTTTCCACAGTCACACTGAGCTCCATGTGTTACTGGAAACAAACTGTTACATCCTCATTCCTGAGGTAGAGAGGAACAGACTCCTCAGGATTATTAAAGCCAATTCTCATGGACGTTGCATATAAAAGCGTCCCTTGCGGTTAGAGATGGTTCTCTCTTTCTGTCTCTCTCTCTCTTTCCACCAGGCTTCACTGGGCTCCTGCACTGGGCTTCCTGCTCTGATCCTCCAGACAGACACAATCTGCACACCACCTTGTCCGCCTCTGCTCTTCTTTCTGCAGATCCCAGCGTTAAGATTTATATCTGTGAAATTCAATTCTGTGAAAACAAGACAGAAATAGATGTAGCTTTAAAGAAAAGTATTTCCATGAAGCAGAGTTTAAGGTGGCTTAGCAGATTGTGTCTGCCTTTACTACCAAGTTCATCTCTGATTTGTATCTGGTATGCGTGCATGCATGAGAACATGCATGTTGTCTCGTGTGTGTGTGTTTGTGTCGTATAGCTTGTAATGTTAGTGTCTGTCCTGTTTGCAGCTCAGCGGAGTCAGAGGAGCTCGCAGTTCACTTGTATCCTGGAGCAGTCACAGTGCAGGGGGTGCTGAGACGGAAGACTGTGCTCAAGGAGGGCAAGAAACCAACAGTGAGATTTTACACACACACACACACACACACACACACTCATACATACATGTGCATGTGTCCATATGCTACTCATACAGTTATATCTACCTACCTGCTGTACGGCAGCAGATGGACGATGAAAGATGTCTGCATATAGGGCCTCAGAGACTCCTTACCCTGCAGAACATCTCTTTTGCTGTCTGTTCCTTACACTCACCGTCACAGATGCGCCCATAGCAATTTTATTGGCTGACTCCATTTTTTTAAAAAGTTTCACCTGCCAATTTCTCAGCAGTGCGATGCGATAACGCAGTGCAGAAATATGGACGGTCTGCATGCATTTACCACATGACAACTACGTTCACCAGGTCCGGTGCAAATTATCCACATCACCAGTCCATCGCCAAAAAAAGAGATCTTACTCCTGACTAGTGCCTGTGTCCTCTACACAAATCAAATCAAAAACCTATCCTGATAATGATACTCCAAAAACAAACACCCACTGCTCTGAGGTCCCGCTTTTTAAAAGAATACATTTTCCCTGCAGTCACAAATATTCATGGCCTGCAACCACACGACTGAGTAAATCACCAACCACACCACTCAGTGACTCACCAACTACACCACTCAGTGACTCACCAACTACACCACTCAGTGACTCACCAACTACACCACTCAGTAACTCACCAACTACACCACTCAGTAAATCACCAACTACGTCATTCAGCTGCTCCAAACATTGGACTTCTGTGAAATTGTCAATGAAAAAAATGTGAGGAATTTGTTCTTCTCATGATGTTAAGCCCTCACCATCATATCATTGCTGCATGGGATGCTACATAATGCCGACCAGGAAAGAAGGATTGTTATATTAAGGTCCAACAGACACCTAGTGTTCTGATGTTCTTCTGAAACATCATTTTTCGAGAATATGACATACATACAACATTTTTTGTATCCAAGATGAAGCAGAAACCAGATGGATAAAACGTTCCCTTTTTGGCAATCACGGGCAGTCAAACTGATAATCAGCCGATTGTGGTCACCAGCTGATCGATGAGTGCATCTCTACTCACTGTAATTCTCCTCCTCTGACTGTGCTTGCATTTTACCCCACTGCATTGGTTTGCTCTGTGCCTCTTAAGCCATTTTTATATTTGCAGTGAGATTATCCTATTCTGTTTTGACTGGAAACAAATCTGCAGCTCTTTATGCATTTAAAATAGCTTTAAACTGTCATAGGTAGTGCGAGTGATTTACGAGCTCCTTTGATGATGTAACAAGGTCTTCAAAATATTTTCCCCGATGTGGCCATGTAGTCAGGCAAAATCTCTCTGCACCAGGAGTATTAATTAGCAGGGTCACTTTGTCCCCTTTGCCCTCACATACTTTTCCTTCATCTGAAAACTCTTTATTTTCCTTGTGTTAGTCTTTAAAGTCTTCAGTGTTTATGGAACAAGAAGCTAATTTTGCACTCTTATTCTGCTCATCCAACCGAGCATAGACAAGCAAAGACTTTCAGTTCCCCAAACTCTACGGTCTTTACCCCATGATTCATCTCTCTGCCTTTCCAATCTTGTCTCTTTATCTGTCCCATTCAAAGCTTTGTTAAGTGAGTTATAAAACACAGAACACTCGTATAATAAACTCCAACACAAAAAAACATCCCTCAGTTTACTCAACAAGCGTCTGATGGTGCATGTGTAGTATTTCATTGACGAAATCAGGCTGAAGCTGATGATTAGATTTCACTTTTGTGCCTCCAGGTGGCGTCATGGACCAAATACTGGGTCGCTCTCTGCGGAACCCAGCTTTACTACTACCCTGCCAAGTCCCTGAAGGCCACTGAGAGAAAACATGTAAGTCACACAAACATTCACACCAATTCATCACCATCTGTGTAACAGTCTGAGGACACATTCACGCAACGCACTTCTGTAGCGGGTGATAGACATTTTGGTGGTTTTACTATAGCGCCTTTTCAACCACAGGAACTTTCCCCAGGAACCGAACACTTTTTGAGGAACTTGGTGCATTTCAACCACAGGGACCAGCGTCTAAATTAAGTTCAGGGGACATTCCTTTAACCCCCCCCCCCCAAAAAAGTCCCTGATCACAGATGCAGTACTTAAATGAAAGTACAGGAACTTGTGGGGTTGGGGTTTGCAGGGATGACCATTTCTAATTGGTCACCTTGTGTACTGCTTCATTCATTAAACATGGACGTAACCTGGTATTGATTGAGGACCGTTTTAGGAAAAGAGAAGAACATTTCAAGTTTGGTTAAGCTTCGCTCTCGGCGTCCTAAATAATAGAGGCCAGTGAATGAGAGAACTTTAACGCCATTTTCTGATTGTTTCATGACTGTTACGTTACATTTTTAAGGACAAATAAATAACCATCAGGCACTCAACAAATGATTTACAGTGGAGACAGACACTCTTAGTTTAATTTTCCTTCTCTGCATTTCATCTTTTCAGGCTGCAGAGTGTGTCCAACACTTGTCCAGTTACATTGCTTTGTCATACATCAGCTGACTAATTTGCCTAATCTTTACAGGTCTTTAGACCACGGTGGAAACAAAGATGAGAATTGGCAGAAGGAGCTTTTTAGTCCAAGTAGATCCTGGGACTAAATGTCCCGCGAAATTTTGGTGGAAACACAGCTTATGTTTGTTTGTTTAGGCAGGTGAGCACAAAAACTGGAAGCGTATAACTGCATCTGAAAGTTTCAGACTTCTTCTATGTGAGCTGCAGTTGTTGATAGAAGCAGGAGTAAATGCACCAAATTACCCCCAAACACACTCAGTTTTACAAGGAGACGACACATGATAGCCATTACTTACTTGATTACAAAATGAACTCAGGGCAACACACTTAACGATTCTTCTTCATTTGTTTTTTGTTTGTTTGTTTTTTTTACTCTGTCTGCTCAGGAAAAAAAATCATCGTAAAAAATGCAGAAAATAAAAAAAAATCATGTAGTTTTGACATAATTCAAAAACAAGCAGGGCGTGATGAGTGTATCTGGCTGGGTGTGTGTTTGTGTGTTAGAGTGTTTGGATTTTATCAGTTTGACAGGAACATTTACTGAAACTGAACAGGAGCTCAGAGGAAAAGAAAGGAGGCAGGAGGGGCGATAAGAGCTGAAAGAAAGCTGTAAATGAGTGGACGTAAGATGCAGTGATAGTGTGTGTTTGTGTGTGTGTGTGTGTGTGTGTGTGTGTGTGTGTGTGTGTGTGTGTGGTGGGGCGACTGGACGGGGTCTGGCGCAGTGGGGGGACAGACAGATGGTAGCACTCATTGAATAATGAGCCCAATGACATCACTGCAGTCCTGTGTGTCACTCACAGGCTAATGAGAACCTTGTGGAGTGCACATGCAGGCACACAGGCAACAGGCATAGGTTATGCAGTCACACACACACACACACACCCTGTGTTAACATTTCTTCTTCTTAAGTAGCATTTAGACACAACACAGTCATCACGAGAAAAGAAGTTAACTCTGTTTCCACTTTTCCTCCACCCAGTTCAAGTCGACGTCCAGTAAGAGTGTGTGCGTGGTGGGTCTAATGGCCATGATGGCTGACGACCCCGAACATCCCGACGTCTTCTTGCTGACAGACTCCGAGCACGGTGAGACACACAACAGCACTCACACACAAGGAAAAGCTAAGCGGACGTGACTAACAGCACTCATACACAAGGACTAAGCTAAGCGGACATGACTAACGCAAGCAAACAGTCAGCTCTCTGAAAACGGATGCAGTAAAAATGTGAAGTGGGTCAGTGGAGTTTGGTTTGAATGGTGACATCACCTGCACACACACACACACACACACACACACACACACACACACTTCCTTGTACTTATGTCTATGTGAGGACGCCCGTTGACATGCATTCCTGAGCCTTAACCATCACAACTAAATGCCTAACCCCAACCTGTAACCCTAACTTTAACCTAATTCTAACCTGAACATAAAAACCATGTCTTAACACACAAACAGGCCGCTGAGGAAGTGAAGACCAACCAAAACGTCCTCACTTTCAAAAATGTCCTCACTCTGTTAGTAAAAATAAAAGTTACGGTCCTCACTATGTAGCAAATCCAAATTGACACACACACACTCACACAGTTAGATTCCACCTCACCGAACAGTAAGGCTGTCAGGTTAAGTGTGTGACTGCATGCTGGTCATATCTGGCATTTTTCGTGATCTTACACACCTCTTAACACACACACACACACACACACACACACACACTCCAGTCACCTCTGTCCTGAACTTTTCCACTGTGATGTTGTTTTTATTTTACCCGGCGAGCCAAAGTCAAGCGAGGCCTCAGCCATCTTTCCAGACTGTTGAGAAAACAGGTGGAAACGAGAGACTTGGCATCTCACGCTGTTTGTCTCCGTTGCCTAGGTAACACCTACAAGTACCAAGCAGGGAACAAAACGAACGCTTCGCTCTGGTTCAAACATCTGAGTGCTGCCTGTCAGAGCAATAGGCAACAGGTATGGAGCCGGATAAACACTTCAACACACACACACACACACACACACACACACACACACACACACATACACACATACACACACACACATGTGTGCACTCTGTTAAATATGGCCTGTATTTTTACACACCTTACTCCTTTTTTTCCGCCCAGGTGCCAGCCAATCTGATGTCATTCGAGTGACCGACGCTGAGGAGTGTGACTGAGCAAAAGGAGAGAGAGAGATGAGGAAACAGATGAGGAGGATGAGGAGGAGTATTGACTCAGTCGTGGGAGCTTTCACTGCCATGAGCCCTGACCGCCGATTCTCCGATTCTAGCCCTGGCCTCACTGCAGCCTCACCTGCCACCACTGCCTTAACCAGAGTACCCTGTGTGTGTGTGTGTGTGTGTGTGTGTGTGTGTGTGTGTGTGTGTGTGTGGAGATGTGAGAGAATGCGAGTCTGTGTGTGTGTGTGTGTGTGTGTGTGTGTGTGTGTGTGTGTGTGTGTGGATGGAAGTGACTGTTTTGGGTGTACTGACTACTGAACAAGGACCTGCACCACTGCTCTCGTCTCCCATTTGCCCTCAGTGTCTTTTGTTTTTAGTCTTCAGCACTTCAGTGGAGCCATTCGACTTCTCCTCTCCTCTCTCACAGACAGACTGTCCTCGGATGGACAGAAATAATCCTCTCCTCTGTTATGCTTTCCTTTTTAAGGGGTTAACTATTTTTAATTGTGTTCCCCTGCCATGCTCGAATGCAAGATTTCCGCCTTTTGAATGGGCTGGACACACAATCACAGCACACACACTCACATCGGACTAACCCGCTGGACTTTGGAGGGTTTGAAAACACTTCTTTTTTTTAACTTACTCAGTTCACACTTTCAATTGTTCTTCTTTATTCACTTGTGTTGGCTTGGAGTCACATGCTTATTTACATGAGCCACGCACTCACACACACACACACACACACACACACACACACGCACACACACACACACACACAGGCCTATCTGATTGCATCGTTGTAAAACGTAAGGGCTCTGATTCGCAATCGATTCCAGCAGAAACAATTCCCACACTTCCTGAATGTGTCTAGTTTTTATTACAGAACTTTCCCCCTTCTTTCTCATATACTCGCTAAGTGTTCTGTACGTATGTGTGTGTTTGTATAACTGCATTGGGTGGGAGGGCAAAATACTTGCTTACTTTACAGGAATCTCGTCTGTGTTTTCCACATTGGTACGATCGTCCCAGAATCTAAGCTAAGACGTGTTCACGGTTGGAGAGTTAATCCTTTTACAAACCTTCATTTTTGTTTTCTCCAGCGTTGTCTGCTCTCTGTCGGCTGCCGCTCGGTTCACCAGACTCACACGTACACTAAACACTAAAGACTTGAAGCTGTGAAAGAGTCCAGGAGACAGAGAGAGCATAGAGGACTTCTAATACATGATTTTATCTCCTCTTCTTCATGTTGCTTAATATGGTCAGAGCCTCTGGTCTGGAGCAGACATTCAAAGCTACCTGGAGCCATACAGAGTCTACTTTAAATCTTGTTTGTTTATATTGTTTTTGTGTTAGTTTTTTTTTTCCTTTTTTGGGAGGGATGGTGCAGTTCACAGTATTACCATGTAGTAGATGATCGCACGTCAACGTAGTTTTGTCTGTTACATTTGAATGTTACATTTTTGTGTTTTTCTCACCTTTCGGAGCAGTTATTTTGAACATTTTATGTACATGTGAATTTTATTTTTCTTTTTTTGCCCCTTATTCTGTTAACTAGCACCCAGCTCAGTTTAATGCCCAAACTGTGTTACACCTGATTTGGAAGAGCATCAGCACCTTGGTTGTCATTAGTGCCAAGTGATGTAACGTCACTGTTGCTCTGCATGAGGACGAGCAGAGCTGCAGTGGCATCAGATGTAGTGTAGGTGCTGGCATGTTTCAGTGTGGAAAACCTGGGATTTACAGTTTCCTCTGTGCTTCACACGCGTCTCACGGTGCCAGAAATAGACGATTGCTGTTGGTTATCGTCGGGAGCAAATCACTTCCACATGAAAAAACATGATCAGGATGACTGAGAGGACAATGATGGGGAGCTATTCGCCCAGTAATATTCATCAAATTCTAATCTCTCTTTTTAAAAACAACAGCAACAGATGTTTACATTGTATGTTTACACAATCTTTTGCCCAAAATCACAAACCCATCAGTGCTCCATGTGAGTTGTATAAACCTTAGTATTACAGGATGTAGAAACAAAGTGTCCCATCTGTCAGTGGGGTATATTAAAGGGTAACGTCTGTATTATTTTTTTTAAAGCTGGCCCCTATTTTCCCATGTGTGTGTGTGTGTGTGTGTGTGTGTCTCAGTAAGTAAAGGGAACAACTGTTGTTAATACTGGCTCACTATTGAGCAAGCAAAACAGCCTGCAGTTTTGTCACTTGGGTCAGTTTCCATTCACTTAAAGTGTTTGTTTTTGCCACTGACAGGCTCAGATTGTTTTAAGCGTCTGAGCACATTGTGGAAAGGATCCCTACAGAGATAGACCTTTATGTTGAGGAGTAAGATCCTCTTTGATTCACCAGAAACAGCCAAACCCACCAGACTCCATTTAAATAAACGTCGATTTAGGCATGTGTAGAGGCAGCATGTTTCACGTCCAAGTGGGTGAATTAAGAGTTTATTTAAACCAGTCTAGAGATGGTGATTGCCGGAGCAGTGGAAAGATGAACCAAGGCGGGTTTTGTAAGTTTTATTATGCTTCTGTTTAAATGACTTTAAATGAAGTGTCTTTCAGCAGTAAGAACCAGAGTGTAAGTGACATTTCACCGACAGGACACCCAAAACAAAAAAATCACCACAATCTGTCCTGACTATTTTTAGTAATTTAAATGTTGAATATTAAAACCTTGTAAATATGTCCAGGACAATACACTTAATTGCCAATATTTATTGATTTTTTTTTTTTTAAATAAGGAAGTGCCATTACACAATTTTTGCCCTAAATAGCTCGGTGTGCTCAGTGTTAAGTCTTTTAGTTTTTGATAATAATTCTGGGTTGATTTAGAATTCATTAGCACCATTTTAGCAGCAGAAAGGGCTCATCCAGAGCTTCCATTTGATATATATATGTGTGTGAACTGTGTAACTAATTTTCAACTCTGGTTCTCATTCTCGGTTTTACGATTGTAACATTAACGTTAATTTGTTAATCTGTTGAGTCTGGTGTCAGTTTCTGTTTAAAGAAAAAGGATCTTGCTCTTTAACAAACAGGTCTGTCTCTGTAGCAGTCCTTTCCAAAATGTTGTCAGACACAAGCTGCAGGTTCACACCATGGAGTCTGGTGGGTTTGGTGATAGTGATTTTAGGGCTGTTTTTGGTGAAACCAAAAGGATCCTACTCTGAAATAAAGAGGTCTATCTCTGTAGGGGCCATTTCCACAATGTTGTCACACACTTAGAATAGCAGTTTGAGCCTGTCAGTGGCAAAAACAAACACCTGAGAAGACGTAAATTGACGATGCAAACACACCCTGAGTGTTTACATTACAGCCTGTTTTACCAGCTGCAGCCAATTTCAAAAACTGATGCTCCCATCAGTCACTTAGACACAAAAACATGGGAAAGTAGGGCCCAGGTTGAAAATACTCACGTCACCCTTTAAGCTCAGAGTTAGTTGCAGGTTGTTGATAAGGTGTGATGGGATTGGGGGGTGAACATATCCACTGGATCCCCTCTAATGTGCTTCACTTAGTCTTCTCCAGGCGAATATCCAGTTGATAGAAGCACACTGATGTGTTAAAACTCTCCTCAACACAAGTCAACAATTCAAATTTTTAGGTCAGACAAACAAACAACAGACAGTTTTGTGCCCGTGAAGAGATACTCAGTCCTTAGTGTAGTGACTATAGAGGAGATGGGAGTGGATGAACCTGTGGAAGAATGAATGAGGAAGCCAAAGACAGGCATATGTAAAATGTGTATGCATCTGTGTGCCTGTGCATACTTCTCTATTTTTCTAAAATGTTGTAACTCAAGGCAGAAAGGCAATCCCTCGAGGCTGCCATCACTGCTGGGGAGTGAGTGTGACCACTTAATCTTACCGTCTGTGTGACTGACTGCCAGCTCGTGCCACAACTCCACGCAGGACGACTCATGAGCAGATAAGAAGTGTAAACTGGTCTGTGTCCACTGTGGCCTGTGAAAGAGGTTTCTTTTTTTTTTTTTTTGCTGCATAATGGAGCAAAGACTGTTTTGATTTTTGATGTGACAAAATCCCAGAGCTGGAGCACTATGGAGGCCGATTGTTGCTGATGTTTGAATCTGATTGGCTGGCTGGGGACAAAGAGAATGAAACATGTGAAATGGGTGAGGCAGAATCTAGAGTTCAGGGCGTTTAGAGACTGTTTACCTGATGGTGGAGCTCAACCTGCTGTCTGCTGCGAGGTACCGATAAATTGGTTAAGTAAGAACGGACGCTGTCTCAAATAACTCTGAGAAAAAGACTGTGAACAGAAGGAGCTGGGATGTAAACAAACTCTGTGTAGACAGCCAACATCCTCTTCACATTTCCCCTCTGATCTGCTATATTAATTGAGATGTAACCGATATGAATTCTTGAGTTACATGTTTTATACCTATTCAGAGCTTTGGGCCTGCCTGGGAAGGTTTATTTGAATCAATTTGGGTTGAACAATCTGTCCCCAGATCATGTTGAGCGCTTTTTGTGAGGTTTTCCTCACCGTAATCTGAGTTTACACAGTTTTCTTTCTTTTTTTTATGTTATCATTTCTGTAACAGCGTATGGTCAAAATAAGGGAAACACTGGTTTTAGCTGACCCATTGCTTTGATTTCAGGGCCAATCACTGCTCACATAATTGCCCCACGATTGTCTACTTTGGGATAAGAGTGGAAAATTCAAGGCGCTCCTCATTTAGAATAATTTTTGGGTTATTACGAGAAACTCGATGCTTGAAATTTTTCCCCCTTCTGTGGCGAGAGTTCGTGTTGTTTCCTTTAAATTGACCATACTGTCTACAAATGCACAATTTCCCCTGTATTAACTGTTGTGAGTGAATCTGTCTTCTGAATTCATTCTTTTTTAACAGTGATGAAAAATGTTTAACAGTTGAGATGAAGGTTTGGACCAGACGAGGTGTTTTCAGCGCGGTTATACAGTGCGTCCTCTGATTTGGTGGAAGAGTGGAATCAATGTGAATCTGGACAGGCATCATTCACTGTTTACCAAGCAACTTTGTTTAATTCGCTGAAGGGTGACGGGGGTGATGTGTAAATGACCTTCGACCTTCGCCCTTTACTTGGCTCTGCGTGTGTCTGTCTCTGTCTGCCTGTGACATGAGTGTGGCGAGCGCTGTGACCTCACTGCTGAGTGATGCGCTGCCTGGTGTGAAGACTGAGAACCAATAAACACTCTGCCCTTTTTTACTCCACACATCGGTCTCATGCTCATTGTTCTGTTGTAGATTGTGTGTGACTGTTAATCTGTGATGGGGGAGTGTGTATTGTATCATGGTTGTATGACATAGTTCACCACTATTTAAACACGGTTGTTCCAGCCTGTTTCAAGCTGTTGTGTGAGATGTTGCAGAGCAGCGGCGATGACTAAGAGCTCCTGCAGCTGTCAATGAAAGTTGCCTGAAGGGATTTTTCCTGCGAAGTCAGCTTCACATCTTTATTAGCGCTGTCCCTGGCCTTCATAAAAACATTCCTAGAATATTACACCAAATTTTTCATCCTTGAATCAGCTAACAAAATACCAAGGAACAATAACCTCAGTTACAGTAATTGTGATGGCTTATTTTTTCCATCGTTTTTCATCAGAAGGCTGCTGCAGTCACAATCACATCCATCACAGCACCACTGGCTTTTTGTCACAGATAAAATGATGGATGTGGGATCATTTGCAGCATTACTTACTATAATTTTAAAATGTGCTGGGTATATCCAGATCTTTGTTGTACATGTAACACCCAGCAGTGTTTTTAAAGTGTCTGCAGCTCCACAAAAGTCATTTGATAGTCTTTAATTTGAACTTCATTCATTCATTTTCCGTAACCGCTAATGATGTTGGGTGTCACACGGGTGCTGGAGCTTATCCCAGCTGACACTAGAGAGGCGGGGCACCTGGACAGGTCACCAGACTGTCACAGGGCTGACACATCTGAATCTGTCATGTCCTAATTCCCACAAACATTTTACCTAATTTCATTCATCCATCTTTTATTTATTTCTGTCAAAATGAATGAACCTCTTCTGCACATAAATCCACATTTCTGATGTTACAAACCTTTAAACCTTCTACTGACTGTCTTTTTACTTCATACTTACACTAAGCTGTTGGCAAAATGCAGATCAACCCTGCTCACTCTGATGCTCCTGCACAAATGTACCTCTGCACAGGAACACTGCTACATTTGAATAAGACAAAGATGATTTGTCCAAAAACATGTTTTAAATGTGGTTTTAAATTATCTTACAGGTGTTAACCAGCATTAGAACTCAATGTCATACACCGGTGGACACCCTGTTTTTCTATTGAGCACAATTTTAAGGGCTGGTGGTGGTTTTTGGTTTGTTTTTACAAAAACTCTTTTAATAGTGGTGTTATGAGATTTTAACAGGACAGAAAAGGATGCAGTTTTTTTAGACTACTTTCTAGTGTTGGCTTCTTGTGAATTACAAAATTACAAAAAAAGACACTCTTCGAGCTTCTGTTAAATCCAACAGTCCATGTCTGAACTAGTCATGACTTTGTTTTAAGCCTCAAAACAAAACCGTAAGATAAAATAACCCTGGCTTCTTGTTTGGTAACTTTCTAAGCAGGTTACAATTTCTCTTGTTTTATCTTTCATTTACACCAACATCCAGCTTCACCGTAACTCAACTGCTGCACGTTAACATGAGTTTGTTACACAAACACCTGTCCCCAGGTAGGAACTAAAGTTACTTGTACATCTCACTTGAGGCTAAGGGGACATTAATAGTAACTTGAAGGTACACATGATGCATGCATAGAAAATAGCTGAAGTGTCATAAATTATAAAGGAATGATAATGTGAATATTTTTGTAGAGTGTCAAAACTGAGGTATATGATGAGGAGTTAAAGAGTGTCTGATAAACAGAGAATGTTATTGATTAAGATTTATTTGCACATTATGTCCCTTATGCATACCTGTTCAGGTTCAGTTCTTGAAATTTAAGGTGTTGCAAGTTTAAAAAAAAAAAAAAAAAAAAACAGTTGGGAATCAGCAACAGTTGATGTGATTTTTTTTAAACCTTGTGAACACAGAGACAATAGTGTGAGAACATAACAGAAGATCAGAGGATAAGGAACAACGAAAAGATGCCAGGAGTTACAAACAAATTGTGACACAGAAAAATAAAAGATATGCACTGAAATTATATGAAAAATAAATGACCACTATAATAGAATCTAAAACTTGAAGCACAGATTTAGGGTTTTCACAGCTCTGCTATTGTCTGAGGTAAAGTCCTGATGTAAGATTTTTCTTCCTTTTATAAACGTGCAGAAAGTGGCTTTGATTTTCATTTGTGGTGAGAACACATAGGGGAAAAAAACATCTTGTAGTTCTTTCTTATGACTTGTGAATGACGCCCTTGAAGCAAAGCACAAAAGCATCACAGATATAGTCCAATATATAGCAACACACATCTTGCCACAGACTCCAGAACAAATGGGTGCATGTTACAAAAAGTGCACATGGTGTTAGTGTCCTTCAACCTGACTAAAGATGACTTGACAGGGTAACAGTGATGAATGAGCTGAAAGGATGATGATGATAATGGCTTTATTAAGAATACAGAGAAAGGTCCATAGCATCCAACACAAAAACCACAGACGATCATTTTTGTACAAAATTACAATATAATTAATATAATATATATATATAGATATAATGTAATTAACTGCAGCCACAAACAAGCTGTAGAGCAGTGGCCCCACAGTCCAGATCAGGGGTGTCAAATATACGGCCCGGGGGCCAGAACCGGCCCACCAAAGGGTCCAATCTGGCCCCCGGGATGACTTTGCACACCTGATGTTGATGCACATATGAAGGCTGAGAGGTTTCAGGAGCAATTTTAACAGCGAACACGTACTTGCAACATACTGTCAACCAGCAGCTTCAGTACAAAAGAATCTGTATCAGACTTCTGTCTTAAACAATATTAGGACGCATTCACACTGGTGCCATTTGGTCCGCTTTTTTTTTTTTTAAAGATTATTTTTTGGGCCATTTTGCCTTTAATTGATAGGACAGTAAGTGTGAAAGGGCCACAGGCTGGAGTCGAACCTGGGCTGCTGCAGCAACAGCCTTGTAAATGGGGCGTCTGCTCTACCACTAAGCCACCGATGCCCCAGCTATTTGGTCCGCTTTAAACGAACCCTGGAGCGCTTGCACTGAAGTTCGGTTCGTTTGGAGTGGTGTGAACGCTCATTCAAACTCTGGTGCAGACCAAACGAGTGAATCCTGGTCCGCTTGAAAACTGGGGGTCTCATTTTCACTTGCAAGTTTGTTTACAGTGGGAAGTGCAAACGGACCATCCAGCGAACCAAAGAGAGGAAGTGACGTAGAGCGCAGTGCATTTTGGGTAGAAAAAAAACAAAGTCAACAGCGTGAACCAGGAGACCCAGAGGTAAAAAAAGACAAAGTCGGAAAATGTGTCATAGGCAGACGAGGAGTAGTATATAGTCAGAGCACTATATTCAATTTTTTTTGTGGTGACTTATCCGGCTGAAGGGGATGGATTTCAGTTTTTGGTCCTGGCCAATCGATGAGCAGGGTTTTCTTCTTCCTCGTGCTTTTTTTCTTCCTGGATGTTTCTGGCAACACCGCCCCCAAATGAGCAGCTGTTTTAACAGCGTGACGTTGTCCAGGCGGTTTGGTCCGCTTTAAAAAGTGCAGTGTGAAAGTGAACCGAACCAAATGAAGGTGTGGAATTTTTCATCATTCCCCGCCCAATCGAACCAAGTCCCCCGGACTATCCTGGTGTGGATGCGCCGCTGCTGAGGCACTGACAAGACTCCAGACTGTAAGGCAGGGGACGACTTAACCTGCTTTTTCAACAGCTTCCATTTTGGGGAAAATTATGAAAAAAAATCATGCATTGAAAGTGAGTAATAGACTGACTGAATGTGGAAAAACAAAGACACACTGTTGAATTTGCAGATAATTTTTCTTTCTCCTTTAGTAAATGCATGTCTGTTTTCAGAATGAAAGAAGTGCAGAGTCTGCATGTTCTCCCTGTGTCAGCGTGGGTTTCCTCCAGGTGCTCCAGCTTCCTCCCACAGTCCAAAGACATGCAGGTTAACTGGTGACTCTAAATTGTCCGTAGGTGTGAATGTGAGTGTGAATGGTGTCTGTCTATGTGTCAGCCCTGTGATAGTCTGGTGACCTGTCCAGGGTGAACCCTGCCTCTCTGTCAGCTGGGATAGACTCCAGCCCCCGCGACCCTCAAGAGGATAAGCGGGTACAGAAATGAATGAATGATATTTATGGGTTATTATTCAATATTTCAGTGGTGCGACCCACTTGAGATCAAATTAGCTGTATGTGGCCCCTGAACTAAAATGAGCTGGACAGCCTGGTCTAGATGAAACACTGACTGAGATCCAGACGTATTTTAATACGTGTGGATGAATGTGTTGTTTTATACTGTTCACAATGAAAACACTGTAAAGTCCAAGACAAATTTCTCACTGGGACAAATAAAGTCTATCCTATCCAGCTCAGGGTCGGCCAAGACCTGAATGATACTATTTTCTATAGACAGAGAGCCTGCACATAATTCAGTAAATAACTTAAAGGGATAGTGCACCCAAAAATGGAAATTCAGCCATTATCTACTCAGCCATATGTCGAGGGAGGCTCAGGTGAAGTTTTAGAGTCCTCACATCACTTGCAGAGATCCAAGGGGAGAGGAGGTAGCAACACAACTCCACCTAATGGAGGCTGACGGCGCCCCAGATTCAAACGTCCAAAAACACATAATTGAAACCACAAAATATCTCCATACTGCTCGTCCGTAGTGATCCAAGTGTCCTGAAGCCCCGACATAAAAAGCTGTTTGGAGAAACCTCATTTAAAGGAGCTATATGGAAGAAATCTAAAGCAAATAGTTGTAAAATCATCCTCATACGTCACAGTGAATGAGGAATAATGTTCATATAACATACTGATCTCACTAACAACAATAGTACAGCCAGGATATAATATAAACTAGCCCAGCTCAGGAGACTCAAGAATACTGTAACCATCGCTAGTGATGCTTTTAGAGGAAAAGGTGCCAGGCTGCAGATGATGCAGATTTTAGTTGAGTTTAGTTCAGTATTTTTTAAAACAGGCTATGCATTTTTTATTTTATTTTATTTTACCAGGAAATAGTCCCATTGAGATTCAGAATCTCTTTTGCAAGGGAGTCCTGGCCAAGACAGCAGCATAATAGTTCCACTAAAAACACAACAGGTTAAAACAGACATGAAACAAACGGTTACAAAACAGTTGGCAATTCACTTCAAGACAGTATAATCACCAGCAGCGCTCAGTAACAGCACATGTGCATTCAGTACTCAAATAGCCCTTAATCCTACTTGTAAAATGTTCCATACTTGGCAGGTAATCCATTTTAAAATGTCTCTGTAACTCACACCAGGACGAGGGTGCGAATACTTTAAAGGCACTTTCACCAAAGACAGTTCGTGTTCGAGGAACGACATACATAATTTGTCCATCTGACCGAAGATTACAGCTCCTGTCGACTTTAGGAATCAAGAGAGAACATAAATAAGAAGGCAAATCACGCAATATGGCCTTATAAAGAAAGATGTACCAATGTTCCAATCTACGATTGTGCAAAGAAGGCCAACCAACACTCTCATACAAGCTGCAGTGATGAGTACGAAAACCAGAATCAGCTACAAACCTTAATGCTGCATGATACACTGAATCCAGCATTTTCAGAGAAGATAAATTTGCATGCATATATAAAATGTCACCGTAGTCAAGTATTGATAGAAATGTTGCTTGTATAAGTCTTTTTCTCGCACTAAAGGAGAAACATTTGTTTCTGAAACAGAAACCCAACTTAACCCTGAGTTTTTTCGTAAGACACTCAATGTGATGTTTAAAAGACAAATTTTCTTCTAAGAAAAATCCCAGATATTTGTAGACTGATACTCGTTCAATCACTTTGTCACATGGCGCAACAATCTGACAAACATCATCGTCTGTATTCTTTGACTTTGCATGTTTACAGTTGAAGAATGTAAGACTCACTTTAAGCCTACAACAATAAATGAAAATAAAATAAAAACTAAGTTGCTCACTTGCATTTAATTTAAAGCCACGGGGGGCCACCGGAGACGCGCTGAAGAGCCACATGCGGCCCTGGAGCCGCAGGTTGCCTCGCGCTGCTCTGGCTCACACGCACATGCACGTACACGGTGCAGCGCTGCCACCTGGTGGCCGCGCGCAGCTCGTGCAGGAGGAGGAAGTGTTTCGGAAGTGGACACGACAGGCCAGAGGAGGAATCGAAGGAAAAGGGCGGAGGAGAGGGAGCCACCGGGGGGATCGAGAAAATGATAAAGCACCGTGACTTTTAGCGGCGGGACAATTTATTATAGCGCACTTAAATATCGCAGGACTTCGCAGACACGTGGAAGCTACTCTGTCAGCGGCTAACGACGCACGTCCACAAGGTAAGAGCTTGGTCGGCAGCCAGTGAAAACAACAGACGACGTAGTGAAGCTAGCTGGCAGCGTTAGCTAACCTACACGGCAAGGTGTGCGGCGGCTTGCTCAGCAGCTAGCACTGCCGTGATAGATGCGAGCACATCGATGCAGATACTGTGACCTAGTGAGGCGAAGAAAGCCGGAGTAACGACGGTAGGAAGCGTGTGAGCGGAGCCAGCAGTCACCGGGCTGAGCTGCTGTGTGTCATGCAGTCGGTGCTGGCAGCCGTTTTCTCCCCGCTGTTACAGGAGGCATCATGAAAGAGCGATTGTGTGGCACAAGTGATGCCTGCGTGGCCAAACGTGTCGGCGGAGCTGTGTCAAACCAGCTCAGCCGTGTTTCCATCGTGCTAGCGGTTAGCTTGTTGTCCTGTCACCGTCTTGCTCACCGCGCTAACGTGACGTTATGTCAGCGAGCTGCCAGTTGGACGTGGCAGTTGTGTTAATGCAACTGGCGCGATTAATAGCTGACAGCGTGCAGGGGCCCGTTTCTCAGCTCGGGCTGTGCATGCGACCAGCTGTAGCAGGCAGGTGAAGTCAATATGAGGGTGTGTAGTCAGGGAAACATCACACACAGGGCTCACCTGCGCCACAGCGGGACCACCTGTCCATCACCTGCTCACTGCAAACACGCAGGGTCGATGAAGACACAGTCCTGCCTTCACCCAAACTCCAGTGTAGGAGAGGGAGGGATGATATTAGCTTTAATGCTGCAGATGTGGCCCCACAGCTGCAGGAGCCAAAGTACACAGCACAGGGCGGATTATGACACTGTGGGCTCCTGGGCACAGATATGCAAAGGGCCCCACCACCTCTCCTACACGGAGCGAGACACACAGACTTTGCGGTGGTCTTGCATCTTTTTGGAAATTCCTTTTCTCCAGAGTTTCGGGCAGCTGAAATGCATCTCACGCTCAGCACACAAAGGACGTGGTGCAGGGTCAGCCTTTACAAGTGGCCCTGGAGCAGTTTTGGGGGGTTGGTGTCTTCCTCAAGGCCGACTCCGCGCCTCTCCAGCTGCCATCCACACTCCATACTGACTGTGCGTCCACTTCCCACACTACCATCCTGTGCAGTGTGCCAGATAAAGATTTAGTATCTTCCAGTACATAGTATGGCAGAATGCATGCTTTTCTGACCCACAATCCTCTGCACAGTGTATGAGTCGTCACATTGACTGAGGCAAACAAATGACACAGTGATAGCTAGCTGACCGTGTTTGACAGCTGATGCAGTGACACATGACAGCGCATTCAAGTAACTGATGACCAGTCAAACAGTATTGATGGGAATATGACTTACATAAACAAAATAGTCATAAATGACAAACAACAAAAGGAATCGACTAAA
The DNA here is from genome assembly GCA_026686955.1 of Epinephelus cyanopodus. Lineage (NCBI taxonomy): Eukaryota > Metazoa > Chordata > Actinopteri > Perciformes > Serranidae > Epinephelus > Epinephelus cyanopodus. The sequence continues at coordinate 2,864,690 of CM048920.1, forward strand.
AATAACAATGACATGTAATTTCACTGTCGCAAATATCACGCGTTAGAATCTACAATCTGTGCAGCTATAACTTTAAAGTTAAACCACACACGTTGCAAAGTAACAACAGCAGAGCTCGTCGAGTTGATCACCGTCTCGTGTTTGTTTAATCTCCAAGGTAACAGATATAAAGCAAGAGGGTCAAAGTATGTCTCAGTTGTGTGCACACATGCAGCCGTTCATATTTTTTAAGGGCAGCTGCAGCACGTACTAAAGGTGAAAGGAAAAAGTTTGTGATTCAGAACACACCTTTGGCCATATTGGGAATTGTACTGGCGACGTCCGGTTTCCAGGCCAAGTCTCCTCCGCGCACTGAGCTTCTGCCGCCCCAAAGCATCCACAGTCACTGCCGAAATCTGGGATCGAACCAGGGAGCTTTTTCAACTTTAGTCTTGTAGTCATTTTGTGTCTCTTTGTGGTGATTTTGAGCCTCTTCCTGTTCAGTATGTGGTAATTTAAGTGACATTTTTCAGGTAAAGGCCCCGACGCTTTGGTGTTGGTATGCCTGTTCAGTAATGCATCCATAGTTTTATGGTATGGCGTACTTTTTAATGCACACACACATTTACACAGAGCAGATTGTGCCATCCTGATGTAGTTACACACCCTGGACAGGCTCCAGCTGTGCTGCAGTACTGGGTCATCGTCTGCCTCCGGGGGAACATGCAAGAGGGGCAGCAAATCGATCAGTTTTCTCTCCACATGTATTATTGACAGTGAATTTTTCATCTCTCCCTCTGTTCCCTTTTCTACTTCTCGCTCCTCCCATCCTCCTCTCATCTCTGTTTCTCTCCCTCCAGGTGACTGCCTGTTTGCTCTGACTGTAGCACAAGAGAGCCGCAGCTCCTGTCCTTCAGAAGAGTTTGTCTGACGGGGCAGGTGGGCGGGAGGGTGACGAGGAGTTGCAGGGGGCCATGCATCAGGGGTGAGGGGGATTCGCACAGACACAGCGTCGGGTGAGGAGGGAGTCTGGGCAGGTCGGTGTGGAGATGAAGCTCAAACAGCGCATGGTGGTGCTGTGTGCCGTGCTCCTCCTGCTGGGCCTGGCCAAGATCTTCCTGCTGGATGGAGGCGAGGGCTCTGCAGCCAGCCGACGGGATCTCAGAGCGTTTCGCAAGGTCAGACTGCCACTCGGCTATTTTCAGTTTCAGTCTTGCTTGACAAATGTATTGAAACATCAGTGCTTTTAATTTGGGAGATAGCAGATGCACAAGACTCTGACTGGCTATAGCTGGTATGCAGTCATACTTTACAGGGCTAGGGAGCATTTGGCAGACGTGTTCATGTTACTATCCCCCACCTCTAACAGATGGAGGCTGGCCTTTCTCTGTCCCGGGGAGCTCGACTTACTCACACCCTGCAGTCTCCGTGGGAGATAGCAAGTCAGTGGGTGGGCCCGAGAGAGGTGTACCCTGAGGAGACCCCAGAACTGGCCGCTGTGCTCACCTCCCTCAGCACTGCCAGGATAGAGCGGGCAGATGTGGGCTATAAGGGCACGCAGCTCAAAGCCCTGCTGGTGCTGGACGGAGGACAGAAAGTGGTCTTCAAACCCAAGAGGTCAGATTGATAATAATGGGTAATAATAATTACACACTTTATGCTTCAGAGCAATTTCTTACTTGTGTCCTTTCCACTGTTCCTCAGATATAACAGAGACTACGTGGTTGAAGGCGAGCCGTATGCAGGATATGACCGACACAATGCGGAGGTGGCTGCTCTCCACCTGGACAGGTGTGTAAACAAATAGTGTCTGACTTTTATCCTCTCTGATCTGTTGATGGAGCATGGCGTCGTGTCCTCTCTGCAGGATCCTGGGGTTTAGGAGAGCGCCTCTTGTGGTCGGGAGATACGTCAACTTGCGGACAGAGATTAAACCTGTGGCCACGGACCAACTGCTGAGCACCTTCCTCATGCAGGGTGAGTGTCCGCCCGCCCTCTCGTCTTCTGTCGCACCTCTGATATAACTTTGCAATAAGAAGTCAGATGCCACAGAGTGACAGTGCGGTCATATTGTTTGAGTCATTTCCTTCTTCTTTTGACTCATCTGTCCACTCTTCCTCTCACTCTGAAGTCACTCTCTCCATCTCTCACTTTTTATCTCATCTCTGCTGTCTTCTTTTTTTTTTTTTTTTTTCCCCCCCGGCCTTTGTCAGTCAGCAGATCCGTCCTGTTCGGTCAGGGTGTGGTAAATAGGGATGGGTTTGTTTAAACTTTAACAGCATTACTACCATTACTGTAACTACTTATCTATTTGGTAGTTTGTAGTACTCTTATTGGCTCTTTTAGTTGTTGTTTTTTACTGGATAAATGAATATTATTGCAACATCATTGCATTGAACAAATCACTAATTATTATATTTATATTTAAATATATATGATTAAAATTGCGAGCACACCCATAGTCGAGCTAACTCTACGTGTGGCTTTAGGCTGCTAGCATACAGAACATACCTGAGGTGGGTGGGGCAACAAGAGATGAACTATGAGCTTTCAAAAACTGTGTAATTCTCCGCCTACATGTGATGCAGAGGTTTTGAAAGGTCGCCCTTATGTGCAAAACACTTGTTGCACCTGTGGCAACAAGTATTATCAGCAATGATTCCAGTGAAGTGTAACCAGGCTTTTGAGAGTTTAGCTTTCTCTGGCATTGTTAATATCAAGAGCAGGATGTGTGTGTGTGTGTGTGTGTGTGTGTGTGTGTGTGTGTGTGTGTGTGTGTGTGTGGGCGTGTGGGCATGAAAGAGAGAGGCAAAGAGAGCGGCCCTCCCTCCTCCTCTCCTCACGTACTGCGTGCTCCCAGAAAGAGATCTCTCTTCTCCGTTGGGAATAGTGAAAAAGCGTCATAGACGTAGGTCTTAGTCTTGTTACAAACTAGAAATGGAGCTGGTGAGATAAAAGGTGCAAGATAATGTTTTAGTAGCCTAAATAAATAGGAAATTCATTTTATTAATGTCTCCAATACTGAAAGCAGAACTCTTAACAGCAGAGCTTAACAATACTAGTGTGAGATAATTCAGCCCCGAGGCCTGTGTGATACCGAGGCTTTGGTACCCATCCCCAGGCATCCTACAGTGATACAGTTCTTTTTATTACAAGAGATTTTAATTCTCTTCTTTGTATGTTTTTTCTATCATAGAGCAAAGATACAGGAATGGATTTGTAGGTTTTTGCAAACTAATGCAATATCCCGGCAATAAGTACCTTTTGTGAAGGGGGAACTCCAGCACTGTTACACCTAAAGGTCATTCAACCAGTCCAACCTGTCACTACGCTTGTGGAAACGGGTGTTTGCTGTCTAATGTGGGTTTGAAAGAATTTAACCAAGTGTGACAAAATGTCTCAGATTATTTAGTCTACAAACAGATATTTTCCGATGCTGTCTCTGGGTGTTTTTAGCTGTTATGGGTGATGCTGCAAGTTTCAGAACGGGTTCTCACGAAAATGTTCTATATCATGACACATATGGGTCATTGAAGGTCACCGAGGACCTCCCAGTTCATGTCACGGATTTTGTTTTAAAAAACAAAGAAAGAGAAAAATCATGTTAAAACTTTTACTGCACATACTTCTTAGTTTTAAGCCCTTTTTAAAATTGTGCAAATTTGCATGAAAGCCCAGTCAGTCTTCTTTCACCATTGGCAGTAGATTTGCACCAGTTACAACTTTTTGGGCCAATTCCGATTTCCGATTTGCAGAGTGTTTATATGGCTGATTCCGATTTAATTTCTTTCAAACCACTTTATAGCACACAAGATATTGCAATATTTTCTATCTTTAGCTGCACAGTGCAGCAGTGAGAGCTCCGCAGTTCAGTTTAACACGGAACGGAGCCGTCTAAACACTCGCAGCTTGCCGGCAAAACGGTCCAACATTCGCCGAAAACCTAGCAGTGTAAAATGGACTACAGACTTTTAAAGTCTGGAGGCTTTGTTTTTGTTATTGTGTTATATGTTAATTATTTTTATTTTTGTTAGTCTCTGTATTCTAAGTGTCGCCATTTGCCCCTTTTTTTACTGGATTAAGTTGAAATTTCTACTGAGCATCCAAGAAACTAAAAGGATAATCTGCAACATGCATTCAGTTAAATGGCTGTTACTGAATGGTTTACATTATTCAAATTGATCAATTATATATTAAGAATCTTTCATTTTAGTTTTCACTTTCTTGCTGGCGACCAAATTTTGATTCTGTAATAATAATAATAATAATACTAATAATAATACATAATGACAATAAAAGATAAATAATAATTAGTTATTTGGTCGTGCCACAGATTTCACTTTGGAGCTGAAAAACCTACTTTTTAAAGATATTTCGCTTGTATTTTTTCTGAAGAAGCATTATTTGAATTTACCTGAAAAAAATTTTTTTACGGCAAATTGTAAATATTCACTGCAGATTTATAAAAAATGTAAAGATATTTGTAGTATCACTTCATCATTTAACACTTTTTGGTACCTTTCAGTGGCTTTGATATTACATTCAGTGGTTTCATGGGCATGTTTACAATATTGACTTCAAGGGTTGTTTTGTTTTTTTATCTCTGTTTGATACCTGTTGAGCCTGTTTTTCTGGGCACAGGAAATCCTCAGCTTACATCTTGTATTGGCTCGAGGCAGTTTATCAGATTTCCCGAATTCCCCTTTGAAGCGCCAATCATGTCTTTTCACTTGTTTAGCAAACAGCAAAGATTGTGAAATATCCAGTGCAGTTATTTTGGAGCTGCAATGATTGGTCGATCGACAGAAAAGCAACTATTCTGTGTATTGATGAATTGTTAAGGTGATTTTGCGAGTAAAATACTGCAAAACATTTGAAGGGTTCAATTTGTGTGATGTGAGGATTTACTGCCTTTCCTTCTCCTACATGATAGAAGCCCAAACGTATATGATGTTTTTGGGTTTTGGGCAATTTTTCAATGACCATTATTTCCTGATGTTCAGTGGACTAAATTATTAATGGATAAATAAATGAAAATAATCATCAGTTGCAGCCATAGTTATTTCACATCATGGTTGTTAATATGCAGTGAAATAAACTGTCAAGGATTTGGAGTCCCTGGCTTCATCAGTTGTTGGACAGGTGTAACCAGACCTGAGGTGCGATCTCATTTTCATAATGCCTGTGTATTTATATCTCTTATCTTACAAGGCATTATTTTATACACCTTTTAATATGTTGTATGTAATTTACTTTGGGTTACCACTGTACTGACTTGTTGGCTTCATTATGTTTGAAGTGAGTTGCAGCTGTGCGTAGCACTATTGCCCAAGCTAAATTTCCCCTTGCACCTAATAAAGTTCTGTATCTGATCCTATCAAACTAGATCTTCATGTACTCAGGAGATGAGTGGGGAGATCGTCTCGAACCACAGTCTTCATACTGGTATATATGTAAATGAATGTTGCGATAACCAAAAATATTTCAGATGAGAAGGAAGTAGATGTTTTACTTGAGGGCTACGAGCTATTAACCACCAACAGAGAAAACCAAAAAGGATGTGGTGTTGTCGTATTTGCGAATAATGAACTTAAATGTGAAACTGTTAACGGCAAGAATGAAAAACCTGCAAAACTGCAAAACGTTGCAGATTTTATAAAGAAAAATACCCAGAAAATTTCCAACACTTTTAAGTTGATTCAATACAAGACACCTGAAACCATGGAGGCTTTTAAGGGTAGCAAAGATAGACAGAGGTTTATTCAAATAATGATTCAAGCAAAGCCGATGATAAATTCCTGTCTACTTTTACCGCCCTGTATGACAAACACTGACCTGTACAAACACAAAGGGTGAATGGAGACCGGATTACTAGGGAACTGGAAAATGCTTGTAAATAGACAAACATTCTGTACAAGCAGTCCCTAAAATCTAGAACAAAGGAAGCAGATGAAGTAGGATGGAAGTGCAATTGAGCACAAGGCTGAGCTCAAAAGCTTCTGTGGCACAGTTAAAGTGGGAAGAAGCAGCGGGTTTATCGGGCAGCTGAGTGAAGTGGAGCCTGCGGAGGGAACACCGGGACCGTCTGGATGTAATAGTCCGTGGAGGTGCTGCGGTGCTCGGCTGCACAGATAGGAAACCCCTCGGCTGACAGGATGTACCACTCTCTCACTCCGCTCTCTCTCACGCAGGCGCAGAACGTACGTGCCACTTGGCCGTCGGATGTAGTCCAAGTAGTGTGTTCAAATGCAACTGACACAGGGCGACGTGAGGCGACGTAGACGACGAAACAGTTGGCTTTCGTCGCCGCTATTTCTTTAATGTCGGTTTGGTGTGTCCGCACCTTGGCAAGGCAAGGCAAGGCAATTTTATTTATATAGCACCATTCATACACAAGGCAATTCAATGTGCTTTACAAGAGAAAACATTAAAGGAACAATAGATCATTAAAAACAAAAGCTAAAAGCAAGACAATAAATAGTTAAGAACAGTGCAGAAAATGCATTTAAAAAGCAAACACAAAGCAAAAGCAACAGCAGACAAATATAAAAACAATAGCTACAGGTTATCCTAACAATAAGTTATATATCTGGTTCACTGGTAAGCTGCAGTAAATAGTAATGCTTTAAGCCCTGATTTAAATGAGCTGACAGTTTCAGCCGACCTCAGATATTCTGGAAGTTTGTTCCACAGGTTGGGAGCATAGAAACTGAAGGCTGCTTCACCGTGTTTGGTTTTGATCCTGGGAACACTGAGTAAACCTGTTCCAGATGATCTGAGGGGTCTGGATGCTTCATAACGTACAAGTATATCAGAGATGTATTTAGGCCCGAGACCATTTAGTGCTTTATAGACAAGTAACAAGATTTTAAAGTCTGTCCTTTGACACACAGGAAGCCAGTGCAGTGACTTAAGCACTGGTGTAATGTGCTCCACTCTCTTGGTGTTGGTGAGGACTCTGGCAGCAGCGTTCTGGACGAGCTGCTGTTGTCTGATTGATTTTTTACTCAGGCCTGTGAAGACACCGTTACAATAGTCCAGCCGGCTGAAAATGAAAGCATGAACAAGTTTTTCTGTATCTGGTTTAGACAGAAATTATTTTATTCTTGCTATGTTTTTAAGGTGGTAGTAGGCTTATTTAGTAATTGTCTTAATGTGACTATTGAAATTTAGGTCTGAGTCCAGAACTACACCAAGAACAGGATAAAGGATTACAGAAAATGGATGACACTAACGTATGAACATGTGAAATGTGTTTGGGATATTTGGGCAGATAATAGGCTGATATAATGTGTATATATATACTTAGTTTCTGTCAGTTTCTTATCACTCTGTATCATTTAAAGGAAGCTGATATTTTAATGTTTAAAAGTTTATTGTTTATTTATTGTCTCCCTTTCGGTGCATTTGAGTTTTATAAGTTGGAAAATGACTGAAATTCACTAAACTAAATGTCAGGCTTAGGTATCTTTTAGTCACCGTTGAAGGCAAAGGTCAACAAGTGACACATTTTCGTCTGTTGGCGGCTCATGTTCTCATAATACTGTGGCTTTGTGGGTTTCTCTTTGTCACATTTCAGTTTTTATTTCATCTGCTGGCGAATGATTTACCAGCTGTTGATACCACTCACATGTTACATGTTCTGTAACTCGCCATTAATTTTCATCTGTCACTTACCGCCAGTAAGTGTTGAAGTTGGTATGACTCATCTGTTTAACGGCCCTGTGGTTCACAGCGGGGGGTACGGATTCCACCCACTCTTCCATTAGTACAGGCAGCCACAAAAATGTGTCACCGAGTCCTGAAAAAGAAGGGATTAACAAAGGCAAATTTCAAAAGGTTTCTTACTCAGTACAGACGACCTCTACTCCTAGATGAAATTTGGTTTGGCAGCAATCCACTTCACTTAACAGCTTATGTTAATATATTTTTGGAAAGAAGGAAATGTGTCATATAAATACATGGCACATGAAATAATAATAATAATGTAAAGTCTGGGTTTTATCTGTTCAGGGTTTTTAATCAACTGACTGAGATTCAGCTTCACCTCAGTTAAAATGAATTAATTGTATTGGCTTTTGCTGCTCACAACATTGAATCATGATGATGATGATGATGAAAATTCAACAGAAACCGTCCATCATTCTGGATCGTCACACAGACCCCGACAGCCCATTATGAGGATTGTCCACAGCACAGTAGTTGTGAGAAAATATTCTTTTTGTAATGTGTGTGATGGCTGCAACTAAAAATTATTTTCATTGTCAGTTCAACTGTTGATTATTTTGTTGATCAATCAATGAGCTGTTTGGTTTATAAAACGTTAGAAAATGATTAAAAATGTCGATCTTTTTCCTAAACCCAAAATTTATTCATTTTCCATAACCACAGATCCTGTTAGGGGCCGCAGGGGGGCTGGAGCCTGTCCCAGCTGACACTGGGCGAGAGACAGGTGGCTGACACATAGAGACAGACAACCATTCACACTCACATTCACACCTACGGACAGTTAGTCACCAATTAACCTGCACGTCTTTGGACTGTGGGAGGAAGCCACAGCACCCGCAGAAACCCCACGCTGACACAGGGAGAACATGCAGACCCAGCACTGTAGGGCTCCCCCACCTGCCGGCGAGGCGACATTGCTAACCACTGCACCACTGTGCCACCTAAACCCAAAGTGACCTCCTCAAATGTCATGTTTTGTCCACACAGCTTCCATAGAGGAGTGAAGACACAAAAATATTCACACGTAAGAAATTGGTAGCAGAGAATTTTGACTTTTTTCCCTCTTAAAAAATATTTAAACCAATTAAGTGATTATCAAACTAGTTTGCAATCAGATAATTAATTGATTAATTCTACTTTAAAGCTGCATTAGCAGACAGAATCAGTGTTAACACATAGATGCTCACTTGCACAGCCTAATGGAGTCTTTATGAGATATTTACAGCCTCATAAAAGATCTTAACTCAGCACCTGTGAGTCTCCCAACATCTGATCATTCAGAGTTCAACAAAGGTAATATTTATTGCAGGGCTATTAATATATATTTAAACGTGTCATTGTTATATTGAAACAGCTCACAAGGAACATGAGGGGTGTTCATAAAGCAACTCAGAGTCAGTGTGATCAGATTAAGTAAAGTGTGGTTTAAGAACTGACTTTGAAACTCAGACATAAGACATTTGGCAGCATTGTTTAGATTCAGTGAGCCTGACACAAGTAGAGATGAAGTCAGCACTCTGAACATCTGCTCATACCTCCTCTGTTAGATCAGCTTGCTTGTTATCAAGTGTAAGTGGGTTCAGGACTTTCTTTGACTCATACAGTCATGGAAAAAATATTAGACCACCCTTGTTGTCTTCAATTTCTTGTTCATTCTAATATCTGGTACCACTAAACGTATAATACAATGAACACAACAAAAAATGCAGCTGGTCACATAATACTTTATGTCCTATTTGACATTCTTAAGCTTAATTGATTCCCAGGGTATATAAGAGACCATTTCATGTCACAAGCAGCACTGCACATGCAAAGGCCTAGAGTGGTTTCCTGCTTACATTCAAGCCGTAGCACAACTCAGAAGTTGTCAGCTCTCACATAATGCCTAAAACAAAAGAATTATGTGAAGCCACAAAGGCAGCCATCTTGGCACTGCTGGAAATTGGCATGAGTGAGAGACAGGTAGCGAAAAAAACTGAAGATCTCCAAGACAGCCGTTCATTACAACAAAAAAAAAACAAGCTGAACATGGCACTACCAAATTGCTACCTGGCCGTGGCAGGAAACGTCTTTCTACCCCACGAGATGACCGTGCACTCATCCGTTCCTGTGTCAGGAATCGTCGTCAGACCTCCAGGGACCTTAAAAATGAGTGGGCACTGTCGAGAAATGTGACTTGTTCGGCAAGGACAGTTCGAAATGGACTTGTTGAAGCTGGTTTGAAGTCACACAGAGCACGCAAGAAGCCCTTCATAATGAAAGGCAGAGGAAGGCCCGGTTACTCTTTGCTCGAGACCACAAGGATTGGACTGTTGATGATTGGGCTAAGGTTCTCTTCAGTGATGAATCCAATTTTGAATTGATGCCCACTCCAGCCAACTTACTGGTTAGGAGGAAGCCTGGAGAAGCTTACAACCCAGACTGTCTTGCCCCTACAGTAAAACATGGGGGTGGATCAGTCATGATCTGGGGTTGTTTCAGTCTGAGTGGAACAGGGCAAATGCAATTGTGTGAAGGCCGAATGAACCAGGTCATGTACAGGACTACCCTTGAAAACAGTCTTCTTTCATCAGCTGGAAAACTCTTTCCTGCCTCGAATGACTGGATTTTCCAACAAGACAATGCCCCTTGCCACACGGCAAGGTCAGTTAAAGCCTGGATGGAGAACCACAACATTCGCACCATGCCTTGGCCTGCTCAATCACCAGATCTTAATCCAATTGAAAACCTGTGGAAAATCATCAAACTCAAAATGGAGAACCACAAGCCCAAAAACAAAGAAAATTTGTTTGAATTTGTCCAACAGGAATGGGCTGCTGTGACAGCAGAACAATGTCAGAAGCTGGTGGAGAGCATGCCAAGACGCATGGCTGCAGTCATCAAAAACAATGGTTATGCAATCAAGTATTAACTCTTGTGTGTATCATGTGTTTAAAGCAAACAGAAAAGAAAACATGGAATGCTTAAAAGTAGTGTTTTTGGCGGTACAATGCCATAGCTATTGATGTAAGAATTTAAGTAATTTTGGTTATTATCAAGAAAACCATGGAAAATGAATAGTTCTTAGTTCTTAAATTAAACTCTCATGAGCTATTTTTGTTGTTATCATTATAATTGTCCAAACAAATGTACCTTTAGTTGAGCCAGGCATTAAAATTAACAAGGAATTGAAGAAAACAAGGGTGGTCTAATAATTTTTTCCATGACTGTATGTGCTGATAGTAAAGGACTAGATTGTCTCTGTCACCTGGACGGTGTTACTTGGCTCATAAAGTGACATAAGAGCCTCCACCTGTTGGACTACAGTGTAGATCCCTTCAGAGTGGCTGCCTGTCTCGTATTTTTAGTCGGCAGATTTCTCTTTGTTTTTTTTATTTTATTATATAAGTGACATTTAAAGACTGAACAACTGGTGAGACTCTCTGAAGCTAGTGTCAGAGGTTAAAGTTGTTTATTCACTTCATTTCAATCAGAACTTTCTTCACCCTGTTACTGACTTTGTTTCTCAGCAGACAGCTTCATACTGTAGCTCCTCACCGCGCCATGTTTACACCTCCTTCATGTCTTATCGTTGAGGCATCATGGTCAAGTGGATTCATTTTCACGGGTAACTTTTCTCTCTTTTCAGGTAATAATACGTGTTTCTATGGAAAGTGTTATTACTGTCGGGAGAGTGAGCCAGCGTGTGCGGAGGGAGAGATCATGGAGGGATCATTAACCCTTTGGCTGCCAGACGTCTGGCCGCTGCAGAAACACAGACACCCCTGGGGACGCACATACAGAGAGGGGAAACTGGCCAGGTGGGTGTCCACAAACTAGTTTCAGTCAGGGAGCATCCTGTCACTTGAACTGCTACTGATGTTTATCAGGAGGAAGTGGAAATATGGTTGTGCTGATTGCAGTGTTTTCACCAGTGTATTGCAAGACAATTTAAGATTTAAGACTTCAGTATCCTGCAGAGTAAAGAATGATATAATAGTCTTTATTTATATAGCACCTTCAAAACCCAGTTACAAAGTACTGTATGATAAAACTAAACACATTTAAAACACAAATAACGTCATAAAATGTAATCAAAGAAAAAGATGAAATAAGGAAGGCCAAAACTAAAATCAAGATAATAAATGGGAAATAACATCAATGAAATAGACAGACAGCTTAGATAAAGACAGGATATGCTTTCCGATAGCAGGATGTTTTTAGGAGAGACTTGATCGAAGTCAGTGATGAACAGCGATGTAAATTAAACTGACTACACACACACACACACACACACACACACACACACACACACACACACACACAGCAGCTTGTGACCTCACCACAGCTGCAGCTGCAGCTGCATTGGGAAATTCAGCCCAAGTCAGTGAGGTTACTCTGTTAATGCTACCAGTTAGCTAATATTAGACTGTATGATGTTAACAGTAGGGGTGGGGACCACGATATGATATTATCTCGATACTTTAGTTACAATACATTATTATCGAAATTTTAAAGAGGCAACAGATAGGATTCGTTTTTACTTTTTTTTTTTTAGCTTGGCACCACCTAGCGTCAGTGGTGTTGCGTCGCACTGTCGCAACGACCAAATTGAGCATGCGGATCAGAGAGAATCAATAAATGTAGGCTGTAAAGCCACCAGTTTACCTCTATGTATATGTAGAATGAGAAGGTGTGTGGACACACTGCTAAATAAATGAGTAAAGAGACCGAGCAACAATTATCAGATTTATCTGAAGAAAAAACAAATAGTAATGCAAATAATTATAGCAGAATGCACAGTACCAGTACAAACAGCTCACAGTAAATGATACCAATATGTACAGTATCAGTACAAACAACAGTAGACACAGTGAATTATACCAATATGCATGTAAACAGTCCCCATTCTAGAATAAACGCTACTGTATGGAAACCATGCGGCCGCTTGGAGCTCAAATTGAATTCAGTGTTCACTTAGCTGGGCGTAACTTAGCTGGGCGATGTGCGTGGATAGCTGCCTCCGTGAGAAGAGAACAGAAGGAAGGGAGGCGGGTATCACTGTGCGAGGGCTGCCGTAGAATGGCAACCAGGATGTCAGCCGACCAACACTCGCTACCTGCTCCCTGGTTGTGGCGATTTGCGATGCTGGCCAGCTAGGAATGAACTAGCAGCCAGTACAGCACAGTCCTCTCTGGTCTAGCTAACATTATCCGTGTTACTTACTGATCCATTAGAAAGAAAGCTAGCTGGACATGGGTTTTGAAGCCTCTTTGGTCACGGAGCGCCCTCCATCTCTTGAACGCCTGACTGAGGTTTACTCTTGTTTTTCCTCTTCTTTTATCACTCTCCTTTTTGCTCTTCTTTGCCTCCTCACACAGAGGAGCTCCTTTTCTTTCGCTAGGCCGTTTTTCACTTGTCTCCAAACTTTGTCCGTCTGCCATTGTGCTCGTGACTCAACTGTCTCATGTCCAGCTCCTCATAAGGACCAGCTCCAGGCCCTGATTGGCTGACCGACCAGTTTCGCAATACATGACGCGTTTCCTGCCACTAAGTAACCTATGTAAACGCTGATAGTGTGATTTTACTGTGGACACTACCCTGTGCAACCCACATTATTTTCATAATGATATATTTAGGAACAGATACTGTCTGTTGCCTCTTTAAATGTGTTGCTGAGTATTGTAATAAAACATGTTGCGATTAACTGAAAGTAATGTTCCCAAAGGAAAACTATTTCACCATCTGTTTTCAGTCTCTTTATCTCACTTCAGTCATTTTCTTTTGCAGCAGCAAAATGTATCTAGTGGACAGAAAGCAATTGATTATATTATTCTAGTAGGTTACGTAAAGTTAAATTTGTATTTGTAATTTTAATTATTTATATCATAAAAATACAATACGATATTGCCACACAAAAATATCGAGATACTATGCTGTCTCGATTTCTTCCCCACCCATAGTTAATGGTAACGTTACATATAAAGCAGCTGATGTTTGCATTTGCAGTGAATGAGCTGAGAGTTGTGCTGCATTATGAAGAGTCAAAAGTCTGTTACTGATGTTAACCACATACTTATTTATATCTCTGCATTTTATTCTTGGCAACATGTTGCACAGCTCCCCTTGACAGGAGCTTCTTGTCCAGGAGACACACCAATCAGTGGGGACGTTGCTAGTTTTTGGGGGCCCAATGTAGAATTTTGTTCCATCTCCCTGTTTCAGTCGCTCATGACTAAACACCACATCTGTGTCATATTCCGTCTGCATATGAGACCAAATGCTACCTAGCTGCATTGATGATATCAGAATGGACAAAGTCTGTTGCTGTCACCGGCTGCCAGCCCCCACCTGGCCTGACAGCCTCTCTGGGAGAAACCCAGCTGATAGTCAACAGTATTTCCATAGTGATGATATTTTAGGTCCAGTTTCTGAAGAGACTGACCTTTACTTTCCTAACGATAAAGAGCAGTGACACCTCCACTTCCTCAGTCTCAGGAAAGTTTTCTGGGGTGGGAGGATGCGACGGAGAAGGGGTACATACATGATGATGGAGTGAGCTGTGGTCTTATCATGTGATGAGTAATTAATGACGTCCATCATAATTTCCCGTGGTGTCAGTGTGGTTCAGTGAATGTTCCTATGAATGCAAATAGATGCTGTAATGGTTCAGACCTAAAAACAACTGAATACTTAATTCTGAAATCTGAACACTGCTGAATTTGAAGCAGTGAAATATTTTACTAAGTGTTTGGGTGCCTCTCTTCCTGTAGGTAATTTCAAGTGGTGAATTTTCAAAGGTGTTTTTTTCCTCCCCTCTGGCTCATTATTCCAAAACTATTCAAGTTGCTAAAATTTATTTAACAACAACAAAACATTTAAGCATCATACACCTGTGCTGCCAAGGATGCTTCTTTATCTTGTGTTTTATAGAGTTGGGATGCTTGAGTGAGATGACTGAATCGTAAACTGATAGCCCAGAGTACTCACAGTTTCATTCAGACTCAATCGCTGTTCCTTGGTAGCAAGTAAACTGAGTTTATTAATGTAAACTGTCACTATGGTCTCTCCCCTCCTCCTGCCCCTGTTAGCTCTGGCTGGTTGTTGTAAAATGCATCACTTCCGGTGTGCATGCACGGGAAAGTCCCCACAGACACCAGACACCACAACTCTGGTATACGGTGAAATACAGAGCACTTTCCCCAGCGGTGATTGGCTTAATCAGCATTGTGTGAATTAGTTTGGCAGAGGCTTGAATGTACTAAACTTTCATTTATATTTAAAATTCCTGCAGTCCAGCTATAAAGGGCTGCACTGAGCCAAAAGAGTGGGTCCCCCCCCCCCCCCCCCGTGAAACTGTACTATGTCGTCACATCGTGATTACTCAGCAAGTGGTATTTCATTGCCTGTAAGTGTGTTGGTTGAACCGTGCTGACAAGTATGTTTGCTGACAAATGTTTATGTACCACCAGGTTGATCTAGCAAAGCAGGATTTCTACAGTGGAGTGCATTATGTCACCGTACACTTAGTGGATCAGCTGCTCAGTGAATCATGTGGTTAATCATGTGGCAGCTGTTATGTACACACTATAGGACTAGACAGAGCATATGTGACTGCATTTGTTTGTCTCTGATATATAATGTAATCGTGTCTTGCTACAGTGAGGTAGACACAGTCGTCTTATTTCAGCTCATGCACCTCTTGTTCTGCACATTCTTGTCAACACGGGTCTCATTTTTCTGCTGCCAATATCAGAAAAAGAGTGTGAAATCTTAGGTGAATATGATGCACAGAGTGATGTAATGTAGGTACAGCAGGACCATCAGCACTGTATCTTGACATGAGAGAGAACTTGTCTCGATCATAACAATTCAACCAGGTTTTTCCCTGCATATTTAAGACGAAAATGGGCCGCCCAGATGATTTTAGCCGCCACCTTGGTTAAAGTATGTGTGTAGTATCTAAAAGTACAGCTGTCAAGATGCCCCCCGCCACAGGCCTTTGCCACCTTGGTCTCGAAAAAACCCAGGGAAAACCCTGGACTATTAAGCAAAAGTTGACTTAAAAGAATAACTAAAGAGTGAATTTTGACAATATTTCACTTGTAATCTGGTTCAGCCTTTTGCCTCTGCAGGACAGTGCACCTGCTGAGTTGAGGCTGAATATGCACACAGAAAAGCTGTGTAACTAGAAAACCTTGCTGAGCTCAGCAGTAACGATGCACCCCACTGAGTGCTCCTAACGTCATCAGATTTTTATCTGTTGCAGAAGTTCAATTGCAGAAATTTTAAGGCTGTGTAAGATCACAAAAATATGCTTGACAGAATCCTCCCTTACACCCACACACACACATATACATATACATTATTGAGCTCAGGCAAGCATCGCTGCATATGTGTCGTATTGGCATCCTGTGTGAGACACCAGATTGTTGAAGACATTATAGATAGTGTGAAATTAAAAAGAAGAAGTAGATGTCTGGACTGTTCATGTGGGGTTGGCTTTAGATCATAGGGGTCAGCATCTGTGCAGGGAGGATGTGATATTTATGAAGCTAACAGCAAGGTCACAGAAGTACTGTACCATGAAGAGAGACACAAACATACAAAAAACACACTGAAACGCCACCTCGCATTCAGTCGCACATCATTTTAAAAGACTGTTCATTTCATCAGCATCAGAGTTTTAATTGGTTTTTACCTGCTCATAAAAACAGACACCTGCTTTTGAGTATTTATGTGAGTAGCAGCGGTTCACAGCTGTTTCTCTGTACACTTACAGACCACTTATTGTAAAATGGTAGATTTTCATGTGATGTCAGTGGATTTGTGTGTGTGTGTTGATCATCCAGGTGGGAGTACGATGAGAGCTACTGCGAGGCGGTGAAGAAAATGCCTCCATACGATGCAGGACCAAGGCTGCTGGACGTCATCGACACAGCCATATTTGATTATCTCATTGGGAACGCTGATCGGCATCACTACGAGAGCTTCCAGGATGATGGCGGTGCCAGCATGCTCATCCTACTCGACAACGCAAAGAGGCAAGTAATAATGTGAAGGATGTTCAATTCTATTGCCCTTTTTAGGCTTATGATAATGAACTATCCAAAGACATAAACGAATGAACAAAACTTAGTAAAAAGACAAAACCCTTGAAATGACCTTTCACTAAGCCCCGCCCCTTTGTGATGGTCTGATAAGCTTTCAAAGTCAGCATGGAGTCCGAACTGTGACCAGCTACACTCCCTGAAGAAACATTATCATATTTTTGTAAAAATGAAACCACAATTCCAGAGGCAGGGATCTCCGGAGGAAGTCAAACAAAGTTCATCTGTGCACAGTGCGATGCGACAGAGCTGGTTGAACATCAGCAAAGTTTCCCTGGCCAGTCTGCGTTTGGGGGTCAGTTGCCATTTTCAACTGTTTTGCAACCCACCATTTGAGGTTTTTGAGGAGAGGAGAATTGAATTCTTAAATATAAGCTTTTTGTTCTTGTTGTGTGAGAGCTTGTGAAAGGGGTATTCCACATCTTTTTGAAGTGGGACTGTGTGAGGTACTTACATAGTCAGCGTATGACCTACAGCAGATGTTGGTCGGCATTCCCCAGATGAAAGAAGCAGGCAGGAGCACTGCCACAGAAGCTAAGCAATGTACTGTTGTGGAAAGGGGCAGCAGGAAAACATATTTTAGCCGCCCAATAAAAGTGTATATGTAGTACATATTGACAATATTCTTTCTACTGGTTAACCTTGACAAAGACAGCTCTGTAACAGAATCAGTTTGCAAACAATGCTCTCTCTTCAAATCCACCAGACTCCTTTGACAAAAACAGTAATGTAAGCTTGCTGAACACACACACAGCTTGCAGAACAGCCTCAGTTCCCCGTTGGAAAGGGCCGTTTGGCGGCAAGGTGAAGCGGTGAAAATATTCTACATGTAGTGTGCACACACAGTATACAATGCAGGATTGTCAGTCTTTGTTCCTAAACATGCTCCTCAGCGAAAGTGACAGTAAAAGCCAGCCCCAGATTCACTCTAAATCCAAGCAGAGGGCAGAGTCTCTGCAGATAAATACACAGTCATACACTTCTAGTGGGCCATAGGTAATGACTGATAGTGATTACTTCTGTTTTGAGTGTACACGTTGTTTTTTAGGACAGCTCTGCATATATCTTGTTTTTTTTTAGATGGCTAAAATACATTTTGCTGCTGCCCCAGTCCATGGCAGTACATTGCTTAGCTTCCATGTCGGTGCTCCTCCCTGCCTAAATTGGGTGCACACCAACTGACACCTGCTGTGGGTAAAAGTAAAATGACCATGGATGAGTACATCATACAGCCCCACTTCAGAAGATCCAAACTATACCAATAAGTCACACTGGGCTTAGTTTCGCAGACCGGGCAAGGTGGGGGCGCCGTGCACCTGCGCTTCACCAGCTGGGTGTGGCCAGGCGGATTTTGCAAGTTTGACACACCGTGTGTGCTGGCGCAGCTACTCCTCTGTCCCACCTCTGTCCCTCCTACCTGCGCAAATCGGAAAGAGGGAGGAGAGAAGGCGTGGAGTGGGTTGTACACACATCACACCAATCAAATGAGCCCCTCTCCTCGCCCTTAAATGCACCGCGTGAAGGTGTAATGAGAGTTTACTCAATTCGCCATGGCAGAAGAGAGCAGCAGTGTCAGACAGCCAAACTTCTCCCAGGAGGAAACTGATGTTTTGGTCCGGGAGGTCCAAGCTCGCAGTTCCATATATACGGAACTGTGAGCAGATCTCCACGGGCTGATGATGCAAAGGCAGCCTGGGAGGAGGTCACCACAATTGTAAATCAATGTTGCGTTTCTCTCGTGCGCACACGCTCTCTCTTTCTCTCTCGCAGTCTCACTCTGTTTCTTTTCTTTTGACTTTTCTAAGATGACAGATGCTGAATATATGCTCCCTATCTGATGCTGTGGCTGCTTGTGGTTGGCTGAGAGGGATGTGAACTCATTATTTGTAGCTGTGTTTATCAAATCAGGTTGGGTTTCCATTACACGTGCCAAACATGCCAAACGGTGCCAATCCCCTTTTGATCTGACATCACATGTGACGGGACAGTCAATATAGAGATACATGTATGTGCTGATTGCAGATAGTTGCATTGAATAGAGGTGTTTGTGGGTATTCATTGCATCGTTAATATGCCTGACATTCTGGAAACCTGCCTGTGAGGTTTTGATGACGTGTGCGCACTGTCCGCCGCTCAGCCAAACTTCACTTACACCGGCTGCGCTCTGCCTGCACTGACAGTAGACCTGGTTTCAGCTGGCGAGCTTTTAGCACACCTTCAGCGAGGCGCCAAGCTGGATCTGTCGACATCTCCCCCTGCTGCGCCGCCACACCCATCTCAGCGCACCTCGGTCTGCCAAACTACCAAACTGAGCGCGCCTCGGGTTGCGCTGCTTGAAACTAGCTATGCGCGGGGTTCACCACCCTGCGCCACCCTGTGCCACGCCGGGAAACAAGAGCCCGTTGTTTCAGAAGCACTGTCTGAATCACTTTTTCCAACAAACAAATATCGTCTGTTGAAATTGAAATGAGTTTGAGTTGCATACAGTATTTTTATGAACAATAAATCAGTTGACTTACTGGGAAATTCTGCACTCTTTCAACCAACATGTCTGAGCAAGTCAGCACAACATCCAAACAGCTTTTTCATCTTGTATATGAAGTCTAATTTTCATTTTCAGCTACAGTTTGTTTTGACATTTCCCCGCATGCCTATCTTTTCAGGAATCTTTTTATCACCTCTGAAACCACTTCATAACTGAGTTATGACGAACAGCCAGTTCCATTAAATGAACCGTTTCTCCCTCTTTGAAGTTATTTTGTTTATGATGATCAAAACCAAAAGTGGAACATTTTTCAAGAATTAATCACAATTAGCAGAATGAAGTTAAAAGAACCTTTTACTTCACATAATGGCTGTTTTTTTAATTCAATTTAAAAGAAAGCCAGATGGCATTTAGCATTATTTTATTGGCTTCATTATAGTTTGTGTTTTCTTGCTATATTGGCAGAAATCAGGGTTTTTTTTCTCTGAGAGGAGACTGGCTTTTAAGTTCAGTCAGCAGCAGCAGGTTCCTGCCCACTGCTTCCGAAAGTAGAGTCACTTCCTAACTGAGCAGACAGCCCTGCCTGTCAGCGTCACATTAAACCAACATCAAATCTGGACAACAAACCACAAGCAGACCCAAAGCAGCATCAATAATCTCTCACCTAAGTCATGTCTGTGTGCTCAGACGATTAATTCCCTCCGTCAGAGTTGTCTTCAGCTTTAAAGCAGCTAAAAGTAAATCAACAAATTACATCAGACCCAAAGTAAAAGCAGAGTGTCCTTTGTGTAACAGAGGAAATCGGGTCAATGTGATTGAACCTCGCAGTTAAAGCAGAGTAACCCCTGAGTGTCTGCTCCAACTAGGATAGATAAAACCACTCTGGTTTTGAATTGCAGCAGGTGCAGATGAGGAGCAGCTGGTACACAAAGAAAGATAACAGTAATGTGATCTTTATTTATAAAGCACTTTTCAATGTCATCTCAAAGGCAGCAAAATAAAACAAACAAGTCATAAAAAAATCATCGAGTTAGGTCTATAAAAACAGTACAGTGTAGGATAAGGTAATATTCAGAAAAGGAAAACATTTAAAAGGAAATAAAGACAGTTAAAAATATATATATAATTCAAGTGAAGCTAAGAAAGGACTTCAGATAAAAGTTGTTTAAGAAGCAACCCAAAGGAGATTTTTTGACTCAGCTGACCTGATTCGACCGTATGCCAATGTCTGCTGTGTAGGCACACTCTGACATCATCAACCCAAACTGAACAAAGGTAAATGTCAAAAATGTGGGAATGAAAGTTGCGGGTTGAGAGAATAAAGCAACAATTTGTTCCATTACCTGCAACAAGCACACACAACATCACAAGAGCACGGCCGAGACAGATGAAATGACAAGACACACTGGACCTGAGTGCTGTTATACACTGTCCACAGTGTGTGTGTGTGTGTGTGTGTGTGTGTGTGTGTGTGTGTGTGTGTGTGTGTGTGTGTGTGACCAGATAGAGTTTCATTTATCATTACTTATTACCATTACCAGAGATTGTTTGCATCAGATTGCGTGCATTGAAGTGTGCCACTGTCATTTAAGGCTGCAGCTGTCATTCGACGTTGGTTTCAGAGGTTCATTTGGAGATTTGAACAGTTGAGAAGAACTCCCCGCACACCATCTCACTCAGGGCTCTTGAGCAGTAAGTGAAACAGTGTGCGGGAGTTCTTCTCATCGTTTTCAAGACTGCACCCTCCTCCGATGCACCTCTTGCACTTTCAGTGTTTTTGAGATATTTTGGTAAAGTACAGTTTTGCCCAAAATCAAAAATGCATTTTATTTTTCTTACCCGTAGAGCTATTCATTAGCCTTGATTGTTTTGGTGTGAGTTGCTTAAGGTTGGAGATAACAGCCATAGAGATGTCTGCCTGATCTCCATTATAAAGTCATAGATGGCACGTGGCTTGTGGTGATCAAAGCGACTGAGTGATACATTTTAAATACTCAACAGCATTGTCTCTTTCCAGAAATCATGACTTAGTTACTCAAGATAATCCACAGACCTTGTTGTGAGCAGTTTCATGCAGGAACTATTTTCCTTCTACAGAACTACACCCGCAAACCATATCACCAGGCAGAAGGAGACATGCATCTACTGCTAACTCAACAGCTGAGCTAGCGAATGTTACAGCTTAGCCAGGGAGGACGCCATTAATGTTTGAATCTCACGCTGCCATAAACACAAGCCTCTTGTCCAGGAGGAGATGCACACTTCCTTCTGTGCGGTGATACAGTTGGTGGTTGTTGTTTGGTAGAGAGAAAATATTTCCTACATGAAACTGCTCACAGTTACTAGGTCATGATTTCTGGAAAGCGACACAGATTGTACTGTCCAAAAAAACTCAACAGCAGAGTGCTGTCTAGCTGACATCTCCAACACTCAGCAACTCACCCCCAAACGATCTAGACTGATAAATAGCACTACATTTATTATTACTGAGTTCAACAATGGTTAAACAGAGCTCAGGACATTTTTTCCATTTTTTTTTTTTAGCTTGGCGCCACCTAGCGTCAGTGGTGTTGCGTCGCACTGTCGCAACGACCAAATTGAGCGTGCGGATCAGAGAGAATCAATAAATGTAGGCTGTAAAGCCACCAGTTTACCTCTATGTATATGTAGAATGAGAAGGTGTGTGGACACTCTGCTAAATAAATGAGTAAAGAGACCGAGCAACAATTATCAGATTTATCTGAAGAAAAAACAAATAGTAATGCAAATAATTATAGCAGAATGCACAGTACCAGTACAAACAGCTCACAGTAAATGATACCAATATGTACAGTATCAGTACAAACAACAGCAGACACAGTGAATTATACCAATATGCATGTAAACAGTCCCCATTCTAGAATAAACGCTACCGTATGGAAACCATGCGGCCGCTTTGAGCTCAAATTGAATTCAGTGTTCACTTAGCTGGGCGTAACTTAGCTGGGCGATGTGCGTGGATAGCTGCCTCCGTGAGAAGAGAACAGAAGGAAGGGAGGCGGGTATCACTGTCCGAGGGCTGCCGTAGAATGGCAACCAGGATGTCAGCCGACCAACACTCGCTACCTGCTCCCTGGTTGCGGCGATTTGCGATGCTGGCCAGCTAGGAATGAACCAGCAGCCAGTACAGCACAGTCCTCTCTGGTCTAGCTAACATTTAGCCGTGTTACTTACTGATCCATTAGAAAGAAAGCTAGCTGGACATGGTTTTGAAGCTTCTTTGGTCACGGAGCTCCCTCCATCTCTTGAACGCCTGACTGAGGTTTACTCTTGTTCTTCCTCTTCTTTTATCACTCTCCTTTTTGCTGTTCTTTGCCTCCTCACACAGAGGAGCTCCTTTTCTTTTGCTAGGCCGTTTTTCACTTGTCTCCAAACTTTGTCCGTCTGCCATTGTGCTCGTGACTCAACTGTCTCATGTCCAGCTCCTCATAAGGACCAGCTCCAGGCCCTGATTGGCTGACCGACCAGTTTCGCAATACATGACGCGTTTCCTGCCACTAAGTAACCTATGTAAACGCTGATAGTGTGATTTTACTGTCGACACTACCCTGTGCAACCCACATTATTTTTGCTGTCTGTTGCCTCTTGAAATCTTCATCCTGTGTCAGATGTCTTGGTTAGTTTTTATCACATTTATCTTTTTTTTTTTTTTCTTCTTAAAGATGACTAAAAGTCGAGGTATTTAAGTCATATCTTAGTAAAACAAAAGTGGAACTGTTTCAAGTGTTGCTGACATTTCAGTCTGTACTAGTCATTAAATTGTTTTGAATTTTATTCATTTTCATTTTATCTTGTTATGACATGGGTATGAAGCTATGATTCTAGTCTGATGGTACAACTTTAAATCATATATCCAGACAGAATTGTTGTTGTCATTTTTATGTCTCTGCGCCGGCCACAGCAGTGGTGGGAGGAAATCATGTTTTCAGGTTGTCCGTCTGTCCGTTCCATTCTTGTGAACGTGATATCAAGAAAGCTTTGAGGGATTTTTCTCAATTTTTCACAAATGTTCACTTCGATTAAACAATGAACTGTGTTTTCACAGACAGGGATAAAAACTGGAAGCAAAACTTGTTTTATTGTTCCACTTGTTTTATTGAAATGAAAGTGGAACCCAAGTGAAGCCAATGCGAAACTAAAGGCTGCGTCACCGTGTTTGGTTTTGATCCTGGGAACACTGAGTAAACCTGTTCCAGATGATCTGAGGGGTCTGGATGCTTCATAACGTACAAGTATATCAGAGATGCATTTAGGCCCGAGACCATTTAGTGCTTTATAGACAAGTAACAAGATTTTAAAGTCTATCCTTTGACACACAGGAAGCCAGTGCAGTGACTTAAGCACTGGTGTAATGTAGGGATGCACTGAATATTCGGTAACCGAATATATTCGGCCGAATATTGCAAAAAAACACACATTCGGTATTCGGTGGAATAAGTTAAAAGCAAGGCCGAATATAGCGGCATGTTTTAATAATGCAATCAAACAGCGTGCCGTGACGGGCGGAGTGAAATGTCGGCAGTGTGGCGATCCGTCTGTCACGGCACTTGCATTTGTGACTAAAAATAGTTTTGAGCGAGCAAAACAGGCTTAAATCGTTCAGCATGCTGTGGGAGTACAGATTTCAACCACCAGCAGAAACGATAGGCAAATCCCACCGGTTGAACGGGGGTCACAGACACAGACAGTAATGTATTCCTGTCAAATATGGCAGCCATCAGCTTACCGGCGATGGAGAAGTCGGCTCCAATAATATCCTCTTCTTGGCATCATGACTGCCCAGTAGTACCTGAACAGCCGAGCCAGCCGAACACAGGTATGTGACGTGTCAGAGGAGAAACGAGCTGTTCACATTTCTGTCTCGGTGGCAGGTAACGTCCACAAACCTCACCGCACTGTAGGGACTGTTCTTTACTTATGAAGGGACTGTCAGGGGAGGAGGGTGGCTGGTTGATTTTTATTCTTTTTTTTTATTTCAATCCCCCCTATGTTAATCACTTATTGATGCTGTTTTTGAAGTATAAGTAAGTCAGTAAGTAATTTATTCCATTGAAATATCATTGATGTATTATAGAAAAGTGTTTTATCTTTTTATAAATGACAAAAGGCACATCTGCCTCATTTTCACTGTGGTATCCTGATACTACTCAGAACCGTGATATTTTCATTTGGTATCATACAGTGGGTCCCAATTTTGGTACACTAATCTGGAAGGGGTTCATCTGCAAAAACTAATGAAAAACTAAACAACGATATTCGGTATTCGGTACTCGGTATTCGGCGAAGCATTTAATATTATTCGGCTTCGGCCCCAAAGTTTCATTTCGGTGCAGCCCTAGTGTAATGTGCTCCACTCTCTTGGTGTTCTTGGGGCCAAAAACAACTATCTCAGTTTTGTCTGTGTTTAATTGTAGAAAATTCTGGCACATCCACGTATTGATTTCGTCAATTCACTTATTTAGCAGTTGTAGGGGACTGTAGTCATCTGGTGACACTGTTATGTAAAGTTGTGTGTCATCTGCATAAGTATGGTAGGAGATGTTATGATATTCCATAATCTGAGCAAGAGGGAGCATATAGATGTTGAACAGAAGAGGCCCAAGAATGGAGCCTTGAGGAACTCCACATGTAATTTATGTTCGCACAGATTCATAATTGCCAAGTGACACAAAGAAATCCCTGTCTTGTAAATAAGACAGAGAGAGGGCAGAGAGATGTTAGCAGTTAGCAGAAAGTTAAACTGCTACTACCACAGCGCTCTTAAATGTGAGGATTTATTCACTGTGAGCTTAAAGCAAACTAACAGCTCTGCAGTTCATAAAATAATAATATTTACAAGTCGCACTGGTGCTCCATGGTTGCAAAATGAGAGTAAATAGTCATATTTTGGAGATACAGAAACACACACGTCATCTGCTCACACACTGTTGTCCTGGAAGGAGAGGTGTGGATGGGTAGGGAGTGTGTGTGACATATTGTGTTTGTGAGTCCTTTTTCTTTTTGTGTATGTGAGAGGGAGAGAGTGAAAAAAACAAAATGCTGAAGCGAATCGAGTATAATGGATATATATTGCCCATCTGCACAGTAGTTTCATCTTCTCTTTTTTTGTCAACAGAATAAAGGCAGATATAATTAGGTTTGTCTTTGTCATCAACAACATTGCGTATTTATATAATCACAGATAGTGTTTAATGATGTTGGTGCCATCTTGTCATCGTCTTGCTTCAGTCATGGAAAAAGGTTCAGTGACGAACGTATTTGTTCAAAGCCCGTCAGATAACAGGGAAACTGCTCGGTGACGGTAACAGAAAGAGGAACTCTCTTCTGATTCAGCTGGCTTTGCTGAGTGGAGTGTGTTGTCAACGCATTGCATTTGAAAGTGTGTATTTGAGTGTGTGTGGCTAATGCATTTTGATGGCTCCTCCTTACTGCAGTGCAGACAGGCCTCTGGCTTCAGTTGCCTTACTTTAGTTTTTATTTGTAATTTTATTTTATGTTGTTTTTTTTTTTCTGTATGCAGCTTTGGGAACGCAGCTCTGGACGAGCGAAGCATCCTCGCGCCACTCTATCAGTGCTGCATGTGAGTACGAGGGAGGTGGTCATGATCATACATCAGTTTTTATGATATTTTTTTACTAAAGTATCTCTTTTCCCGTCTCCGTCAGGATTCGTGTTTCCACATGGAACAGGTTAAACCTGCTGAGAGGTGGAGCTCTGAGTTCTGCTATGCGGCAGGCCCTGGCATTTGACCCCATCCACCCGGTCTTGGCTGAGCCACACCTCGCAGCCCTGGATAGGCGTCTGTCTGGAGTGGTAGCGACCGTCAAGCAGTGCATGGAGGCCCAGGGCCCCGACAACACTTTGATAGAGGACCGAATGAACCTCCCACACCCCTAGAAACAAGGGACAGGAAAAACGGAATAACAGGAACAGCCAGGACTTTGGTTGACAAGCCTGGAGAAGAGGAGCGGATCTCGGTGTTAAAGAGATGCAGAGTGAGTAAATGGATCAACAGGGTGGAACAAAGATTGTGTATTTCTCCCTCTCTGGTTCTTTCCTCGTTTGTCACTCTGATAAGACTGGAGTGGTGGATTTAAAATGCTGCCACCATCAACCTATATAAACTTTTTCTCAGGACTGTTGTACACTATAGGACGATATCTACAGTAAGAACCCCTCCCACTACTACTCCCAGTTGTGACAACACTCCTACCTTGTGCCAAATTCTCCCACCTGGACCAGCTTTTCCTCGAGACTCAACCAAGGAGAGGAGATGGAGCTTATGGAGGGATGTAGACACTCAAAGGAGCAGGAGGGAAGGTGAAAATGAGCCACCACCGTCTTGATGAAACACTGTACGGCCATATTGAAGGCTGTTTGGAACTTCTAGTCCAAGAAACTGAAAATATTCCTGTTGAATTAACAGGAATTAAATCCATTTTAGAACGGACTTATTTTTCCTCGACATGAAATTGAACTTTGATTGGAGGGAAAAGAGAATTAACTCTGCCCTTCCCCCATTCTCTGTGTACATATTTAACTAAGTAGTGACATAGAATTATGACATGAAAGAATATAAATTTGTGAATTATAATATTAAATAAACTTAAGGGTGCGTGCGTGCGTGCGTGCGTGCGCGCGTGTGTGTGTGTGTGTGTGTGTGTGTGTGTGTGTGTGTGTGTGTGTGTGTGTGTGGGGAAGAGCGCCATATTGTGCCGTAAATAAGAAAAGCTACTGACATGACAGACTTGAACTGAGGGGACACAGAGGGGGGTGTGTGGGTTCATCTTCACCATTAAACTATGATCTATTTAATTGTGGTTCTCACTCGGTCATCTTTTTGTTCCATGTGTTCACCATCAAAAAGCACAAAGTCTGTTTTATGTGTCAGTGCTACTATAAAAAAACAACAGCATTTGCTTTGATGCGGCGCAGCGTTCATGTTGGAAGGGACTTTCACTGCAGTCATTTTTAGTAGCTCAGATATTTCTTATTTTAGTCAGATTTGTCCTGAGATGCGTTCCAGGTCATATCTGGAACACACCGGTTATAGTTGACATTTAATTTATAATAACTCGTTTTCCTCTGTCACCGTCTCACTTTCTGTAAACTTTTGTTTTCCTTTTTACAAATTTGAATCACTTCTTGTAGGTTAAATTTAGTTCAAATTAAAGCGACAGTAACTCTTGTCACTCATATTAGTCAGAGATGTGATTCAAACGGTCATGTCTGCGTTATTTTACTTGCTGCCATGGCCTGAGATTGTTTCCATCAAATTGTATGCATTGCAGCATGTCTAATTTCTTGCTGAAACTTTGATTAGAGGTTGGTTTCAGAGGTTTGTTCGGAGATTAAAACAGATGAGAAGAACTCCCGCACAGTTTCATATACTGCTGAACAGCCACGAGTGAAACTGTGCGGGAGTTCTTCGAATTGTTTTCAAGATTGTACCCTCCTCCAACGCACCTGTCAGACTTTCAGTGTTTTTGAGGTATTATTCCTCATACCTCTAGTGCTGTTTATCAGCCTTGATAGTTTTAGTGTGAGTTGCCGAATGCTGATGATATCATCTGTAGAGATGATTTCCTTCACTTGCCTCTGATGAAACTAGATGGCACACTCACTCACTTGTGGTGCTCAAAACACAAAAAAAGAAAAAAACATTTGATAAACCCAACAACGTCTCTTTCTAGAAATCATGACAGACAATCATCCACAGACCCTGATGTGAGCAGTTTCGTGTAGGAACTATTTTCTTTCTACCAGGCCACACCTGCCAACCGTATCACTGCACAGAAGGACGCATGAATCTACTGCTGTCTCACTGAGCTAGCTAACGTTACTTCTCAGCCGTGGAGGACGCCTTTAATATTTACGCTTCATGCTTCCACGAGCGCAAGCCCTTAGTCCATGAGAAGATGCACGTTTCCTCCTGTGTAGTGATGTGGTTGCTGGGGGTAGTTCAAAAGAAAGAAAATAGTCCCTGCATGAAACTGTTCTCAACAAGGTCTGTGGATTATCTTGAGTAACCAGGTCATGATTTCTGGAAAGAGACACTGCTGTTGAGTTTTTCAAATATATTTTTTTGGTGCTTTGAGCACCATAAACTGAGTGTCACCCAGTTTCATTACACTGGACAGAAGGCAGACATATGTATAGCAGACATCTCCAAAACTTTGCAACTCACACCAAAACAATCTAGAGGTAAGAAAAATAATATGTGGTCTTGGTTTTGGAGTGAACTGTCCCTTTAAACAGATGTAAGTGCTGAAGAGTCGGTGCTAATGCAGTTTGCACATCTCGGTAAAATCATATAGATTTTTTTTTTAAACGTGTTTTCAGTTGTGGTTTTACACCTGTTAGAAAGGTCTGCGACATCCAGCAGTCTTGAGTTCTGATCCTCCAATGACGCACAGACTTTAAGAGCAGCTGACTGCAAGCAGGCAAACATGTCTTATTTTCAACTTTTCACCTGAAGCCAATTATAGAACCGACCAAACTTCTAACCTCAGTTGTGCATTTGCATTTTTGTGATTTACGTCATGTTCGCTCGCTGAATGTGTTGGGGCTTGTTAAAGGATGTGCGTGGGCTGCTGAGGATAAACCAGATTACACTTTTCTTCCACAAACTCAATTTTTCCTTGTCCTTTTCTGGTCTGACTGAATTGAAATACCCAGCCTGTCCACAAAAACAAAAAAACCCTCATCCCTCTGAATCTGATGACTCGGCCTTCCTTGAATCAATATTTGAGGCCTGTGAACAGGTCTAAGTGTTGTGACAGTACCTCTTACGATGGATTTCCCCATCTCAGCTTGTGCTTCTGTTACAGGTCATCCTCCACCACAGGAGTTTGTCCTTATCGCTTGACATTTATTTATCTCGTTGTTTGGCAGTGGTTGTATCTTGGCTGCAGTGTATATACTCTTACTCTCTGACTTGAGTGAGCTGCTTTGTTTTTGCTTCAGCCCACAGAAGGGAAACTTCATTGTGAAACCATGCGGCAGGTCCTCCATTTCCCACATGTAGCTGTTCACTCTCAGCTGCCTGCTCTTCTTGCAGTCACGCCCAGCCTTCTCTTTGTTTATGTGTGCAAACATGCCAGATGATATAGGACACCTGTTTCGTTTAAGCTAAGCAGGTGTTTCACTTGAGACACATAACAAAACATTGAAACGTTGATGAAAACCACAGTTTTTATCATGTCAGGCCATGTCAGGGCATGCCGGAGTCAATACTGAATGTGCCCGATATCCTCACAATGAGCTGACATTTACAACTAAATATTCTTTTTGTCTGTTTGTCCCTGTAGCTGCCATCACGCCATCCAACATTCAGCCTCTATTTGACTTTTAATATCACCTTTTCCTGTCTTTTTGATCTCTGAGTAATATTCTTTTATACTTATGTTTCATCAGTGTGTGCGGCCCTGGGTTTGGGAGGCAGTGAACAAAGTGTGAAAAAGTTGGCTAAAATTACCACAAGTGTTTTATTATCTCATTACTCATTACCACAGACGCTAGATGTCCCTCTTGGATAATTTCTGTACACCAGCAAAGATGGACAAAGTACCACTAAGCATCATAAAGTCATTGTAAAGTCATCACAGACACCGCAGAAATCCCAACACCTATTACAGGAATATCAAGAGCCGTGTGTGTAGGAGATAAAGATAAAGTCATGAAGTTGACTATTGACTCACTGCAAGTACCACAAACACACTGTACATGACAGCCTATTTAAAATGAGACAGCATCTCAAATAAGAAAACTACTACACAACTAATGATTCAAAAATCACCAGGTTGTGCTGTGAAATAAAACCCTCCTTTCACTCAGTTTGACTAACCTTAATGAGGAAGTGTTGCGGCGCTTTGATTTTAAAGGGGAACTACCTACACAGATGAAACCCAGTAGCAATACACTGATGCAAGGCTGGTTTAATGTATGGAAATTAGTTTTTGGTAATTTGTTCAGTTGTGCGCTATTGAGCCTGTGTCACATCTAGTTTTAATAATTTTCCTGTGGTTGAGAAGATTGATTTAACTCTCGGAGTGCTATAAATCGTCTCATGTGACTCTCAGCAGGAAAAGTTAATTTCCTAAAACATATTAACCTGTACAAAATGTATAAGTTGTGGAACAAAGGGGGGTGTGACACACCCTTTCCAAACTGACAAACAACATACTAAAACCCACCAACATCTGACTTTTGTATTTAAAGGAAAATGTTATAATTTGCACTGGAAATGATTGCAGTAGTCATGGGTAGGTGTCGGTACACTGCTAAGACCATCCTAAAAACGTAAGCTCAGCACTCTGTTTCGCTCTCTGTATCAGTCTTGACTCAGTGTTGCCCCAAACACTTTCTGTGAGTGGGAGTACCTTATCAGACAGAACTCCTCCAGCTAGTCAACATAACGAAACACCAGAGAACATCTTCATCTTTAACATTGCCAGTTCATAAAAATGGCAAAAACGTCTTTTCTTCTGAGAAACTCTGCAGTTTACTCTACTGCTGTTAGAAGACACTTCGGAAGCTGCCATTACTGCAGCCTGCATTTTACATCCTTAACTACAATTCAGTGTCTGGTTGGTTGCTTACGTTGTCAACGATGGTGCATATCCCAGATTTTGATTTCTGGGAAGAGTTTGGGATGGCAAGAGTCCAGACTGATACAGAGAACGAAACAGAATGTTGACCTCATGTCATCGGGATGGTTTTATCACACTAATTTGTCGGCTCCAGCTCTGATTGGCTGTAACTGAAATACAACACATTAATTATAGCCCCTTTGCCTTTACGATTGCAATGACGGGCCACCACAAAATACTGTCTGTCCCTGTTCAAGCAGTGCTCGAGCATTGTTCAAAATTTAGTCGGCACAGAGCTTGACAGAGAGACCAAATAAGAGATTTAAGTAACTGCTGTAACATTTTCACTTGGCTTCGTGCTGCTTTCTACCATTTTCTGGCCTGTCAGTGATGCAGAACGTGACACAAAAGAAAAAATAGACCCGTCGACTACAGAACCCTGTACATGGCTCTGGACTACGAGCAGTGGAAGAGGAGTGGATCCCCTTTCTTAGCATGATGTCGCCATAAACGCATTTTGGTAGAACGTATTAGAGGCGCTAGCTCATTTGCGCCCCAGGTCCGCCTTGCAGGATGCTCTGACCCTGCACTTGCGTATAATTTAGTGTTTCTTGAAGGTTTTTGATTTGCCATCGCATCACAACACAGGATGGTGCATGTTTCATGATTCCATTGTCCTTTCCTTATGTGTGTGTGCAGGTGTTCGGACAATCAGCTGGAAACAAAGAATGTCAAAATTCATCTAACCTTTGCACACTGAATATTCTGTAGCTTCAGCTTCAGTGTTTATACCTAGTTGTGATACAGATGTCCCATCTGACACGAATAACTGTGTGAATAATCCTTACAGCTCGGGCAGGCAGTGTCATTATGGTGTTATTGGGCAAAAATCCCGTTATAAACTTTGAGCATATTGTAACTTAAGACGTGTAGAACACTAGTCTCGTTATCATGTCAATCACCGCTCGTGAACTGCAGTCAGAATGTCAAATTAAGCAGCGCTCATCAAATATGAGTCAACTTTCTGTTGCTGCACTTTCTATTTCTCGTCTCAATTGTTTTCAGGCGAGATGTAGGTAATGCAAATGATTCCTGATTCATATATTTGATCAGCGCTGCCTAGTCTGACAGTTTGACCGCAGACGAGTGGTGATTAACACCATTGAAGGATGACTCCTTGGCTCTAAGTGGTTGTCTCAGTTTCTCCACGGATTATCTGCCTCATGCACTACTGTCTGGATGCAGCCATATTTGTCATATTTACTAAAAACGTTATCCATTGTAGCTTTTAATAGTACTTTGGAGAGCAGGGAGAGAGTATATTTTAAGTTTTAAATCGTTTATGGAAAAGAAAAAGCCACCATTACACAATGTCATGTCCAGTTTTGCCTAAAACATGAAAACATACCAGCCATGATGATTTAAATATATTTTATTTATACAAAAATGACCAGAACAGTCTTGAATTGTGGGGTTTCTTATATAAGCATTTATAATCATTACAACCATCAAACACTGTCCTCACTAGGTTCAGGTTAACCCACATTTTTGTCTGAATGCTGATCTTGGAAGACCCAGTTGATGATCTCTTGCACCCTATGTTTTGCTGTCACAACATCAGTCACTGAAGTGGCAGCTCAGGTACTTTCATAGACTATTTTGCAACATTGCAGGTGTTTGTGCTTGCAGGTGCAAATCTCGTGTCAAAGCACTCTGTGACTTCTCTTCCTTATTTGCACCATATAAGATCAGTTCTATGCTGTTTTTTACTTTTGGAGAATCCCCTGTGAAACTTCAAAGACCAACAGGTTTCTTTGTGGGTTGGAACACAGGCAGAGGAGATGGGAACAAACTGTTCTCTTCACAGTGCCAAGATCCCCCTTGAACTCTGTCACCACTGTTTCATAAATAAAATATACACAAGACAAGGCATGGAGAGTTTCAAGAGTCCCTAAAACCACAGTTTTCCTTGATTTGACTCACACAGGTGGATTAAGATCAGTTCAACCTAAAATAGCCTCAACTATGGATTACTGAACGGGCCTACCCTGCACAGGCCTGGGGGCCCAACGTGTCAAGGGCCATCTGGCCTTCACCTGCAAAATGTCACTCAAAGTAATATGAATCAACCAGGAAGAGACACAAAATGACTACAAAGAGATGCAAATACCTCAGAAAGACACAAATTGGCCCTAAGACACAAAACAACGAGGACAAGCAAAGGATCTACAAAGAGACACAAGATGGCTACAAAGAGATACAAAATGACCACAAAGAGATGCAAAGGAACTGCAGAGAGACAAAACAACCAACAAGGGCACAAATGCCACAAAGAGACAAAAACTGATGTTTAAGAGACATAAAACGACAAGAAAGACTTGCAAAACAGCTACAAAGAGACACAAAAAGAGATGTAAAGGAACTACTGAGAGACACAAATATCTCAACGAGACACAAATTGGCCCTTAAGAGACACAAAAGGAACTACAAAGAGACACAAGATAACAACAAAGAGGAGCAATGGAACTAGAGAGAGACAAAACAACCAAAAAAAGAAAAAACATCAAGAGACACAAAATGGCCTTACAGAGGTGCGAAGGAGCTACAAAAAAGACAAAAAATGACCACAAAGAGATGCAAAGGAACTACAGAGACACAAAACAACCAACGAAGACACAAATTTACCTCAAAGAGACACAAAATGACCATGAAGAGATGCAAAACAACTACAAAGAGACACAAAACAACCACAAAGAGACACAAAATGACCATGAAGATATGCAAAGGAATTACAAAGACACAAAACAACCAACAAAGACTCAAATTTACCTCAAAAAGACACAAAACAACTACAAAGAGACACAAAACAACCACAAAGAGACACAAAATGACCATGAAGAGATGCAAAGGAATTACAGAGACACAAAACAACCAATAAAGACACAAATTTACCTCAAAGAGACACAAAATTACCACGAAGAGACACAAAATGACCATGAAGAGATGCAAAACAACTACAAAGAGACACAAAACGACCAACAAAGATACAAATTGACCTCAGAGACACAAAACAACTACAAAGAGACACAAAATAACCACAAAGAGACACAAAACAACCAACAAAGTTACAAATTTACCTCAGAGACACAAAACAACTACAAAGAGACACAAAATGACCACGAAGAGATGCAAAGGAACTGCAAAGAGACAAAATAACTACAAATACACACAAAACTACCAACTAAGACTCAAATTTACCTCAAAGAGACACAAAATGACCACGAAGAGACACAAAATGACCATAAAGAGATGCAAAGGAATTACAAAGACACAAAACAACCAACAAAGACACAAATGTACCTCAAAGAGACACAAAATGACCACAAAGAGACACAAAACGACCACAAAGAGACACAAAACGACCTCAAAGACATGAAGCCACAACAACTAAAAGGGGCAAAACCAGCACGTGTCTTGGTGCTGTGTAGAGGAGGTGGTGGGGCCTTTTGCATGTTTGTTCCCAGGGCGCCTTTGTCCCATAATCTGCACATGGTCTCAGTGTACAATGATGTGCGGCACCTGTACTAACGTGAAGCTAAACATTTTCATTTGAATGCATTTTGTGTGGCTTGAGGAAAAGTCATCACTAACAGAACAGGCGTCTCGGTGCTGTGCTGCTGCGAAGTGTTTGCCCCAGGTCAGTCTGTGGCGGTTATTAAAAGTGAAATGTAAGATTGTAGAAGCAGCTCTCCATTTGCTGCTTTAAAGAAACACTCAACCCTGACAGTTACTGAAACAAGGAACCTCAAGCTGATTCATAATTTTCAATCATCTGTTACAGGGTGACTAGTTAGGAATAGTTTAAAAAGTTCACGCGACCACTTCTGTGTTTGGTTTCCTAGAAACCAGCTCAGCTTCCTTTACATCTCTCCCTACACCCCCTGATAAATATTATGGGAACAGCGATTGAAGCGTACATGATGTGGGAGGTTTCACTCCGCTGCTCTGAGTGCCAGCATCACTGTGAGCCGCCGTGCAGCACAGCACACTGTCAGCCAATCAGCTCCCGGTGCGCTGGTTTCACTCCTGCCGCTCTCTCACGCTGTGCGCGCGCGCGTGCGTAGCCGTCTTTCAATGTATGTGTGTGTTTTGCAACCCCCCCACCCACACACACACTCACCGACACAATAAAGAGTAGATCACGAGCGGTTTCTTTCCAGTCACTCCCCTCCTTTCAACTTGCCCACTCGCCTCATAAAAGCGTCGCAGACATCCTGCAGGGCGCACACAGCACTGATGGAGCGGAGGAGGATGGATGCTGACGGAGGCCGCGTGGTCCACCGGAGAAAGCGCACGAGGAGGCTGGCGATAGTTGTAGCCGTGCAGAACGTGCTGGTGACGGCGTGCCTGGCGGTCACGCTCTACGTTTACTGGGACCTTCAGGTGAGTGAAGAGCTGGACTGTTTTTTATCATCACAAAAACTCTTATTTCTGACATCACTTGAATGCAGCATGATACCATGAGCACTGTAAGCTGCACTAAGTGGCTCACTGTCGATTTATTTTATAAGTTTACATCAACATTTGAAGCACAACAAGCATCTTATCTGCTTGTGCACAAATGAATTAAAACATGCTATTAAACCTGATAAAACCCAGACAAACTTTTTATTTATTTTTTTACACAACATGGAAACTTTTCCCTCGGTGCTGCTGCGTTTCATTCATACCATGAGTGATGATGAAATGAAATGTCTGGGTTGTGAAATCAGGAGCCGACAAGCTGCATAAACAAATTTCACCTTGTAAAGAGACTCAGACCACAAAGATTGTCCTTATTGGCTGCTTTTTGAAATTGAAACATTTCCTTAACTTGGTAAAATTCCAACATTACCAATTGATAAAAAGGCTGGAAAGTTGTAAGCGCTGTTGTTTAGATTCTTCTCGTGCTTGTATTGGCAGCAGCTCTTCTGTTTTTACTGAGTCATGCTTTGAGTATTCAACAGTCTGGCTTTAGACCTAGATTTTTTTTATATCATCTGAGGAATGTCTCCAACTGTGGGTTTCCTCACAGAGGAAATAACACATGCTCTAACATCCTCCCGCCTTGAGTCACCTGCTTTAATAATCAAGTTGTGCATCAGCTTAAAATCTTTCAAAATTCAGCAGCTGGACTAAAACAGTCCTCACACATCACATCTATTTGGCTTCCACTTTCTTTTCGAATCCATTTTAAAGTGTTTTTAGTCACATACAAGGCTCTCAGTGATCTGGCACTGGAGGACTCTGCCCTTTGAATCTGCTAGTCTGGGTCCTCTGACTTCTCCAGAGTCCAGGTCAAAAGAAAAGGGTGATGGAGCCTGTTCAGTCCTCGCTCCTCGGCTTTGGGGCAGCCTCTCGCTGAGCATCACATCAGTTTACTCTGTCTAATCTCGTCTCAAAACTTACCCTTACAGATTGCCTTTCCTGCTATAGCTGATAGATTTACATGTGTATTGTATGCACACATACAGGTTTATGTGTGTTCAAGTGTATATGTTAGTGTAGGTGTCTGTATATGCTTATGTTTTATTAATATCACTTTTGTATTTTTTGCCACATTCAGCTCGAAAAGTGCTCTACAAATTAAATTATTCTAATTATTAATATTAGATGCTACATTTTCAGTTTTCAGCTGCTCTCCCCGTGAGAGAGATTTCTCATAGAGAAAAAAAATATTGAATAGGATAGTGACTAGCTGCTGTAGCGCAGTGTGCTCATATTCAAACAGGATGCTGCATTGGACCTTTCGCTATGATCATGTGGAACAAACAAACCGCCTTCATAAAATCTACTGTGGTTTTCAGTTTTAATCTTGAGCCTAGAGTCACATTTAAATCCATTAAAAGTTTGCTTTAGTCTGGTAGAAGTGTCACCTTTTAAAAGTCAGAGACGACAGGAATGGGTGTTCAGAGTTTCTCCAGATATCCTATGACCTGGATGACTGATAGTCGGCGTGGACATGTCAGAAGAGTTACTGTATAATGATCATTTTAATGACTAACATTTGTTCTACATTCAGGCAGTGGTGTTTATCGCTGCAGTGCTACTCTCACTTCAGTTATTAATCATCCCACTGTGAGACTTTCCCTTGTTTCTATCAGCCTGCCTGTTTTCACACCATGTCATTTAACCACCGTATCAAACAAACAAGTGCTTTGTGTTTCACAGAGTCGACCACCGAGAACAGAGAAGCCTTCTGGAAATAATATATACATAGAGTTTTCTGACATGTCAGGTAAGAAAAATACTTTTATTTCTGTCTTTTTTTCTTGTTTTTAAAGATTCATTGAAAAACAAGCTGTGTATTGACTTCGTTCCTCTCATCTGACACCTTTCACCCTCCAGACATCTCAGGAAATGTGATGCTGCCCTTCCCTGTGGATAATAGACAGAATCAGATGATTCTGGCCAACACGAAAGACAAGATCTACATCAACTGCACTGGACCCTATGTTTTGTATGTGCACCTGTGTTACCTGGATTTTCTGGAGAGAAATGCCTCAGGGACCCTGCAGCTGCAGGTAGCAGGAAAAGGGGAAAAGACTCTTTTCAGCTTTCCAACCCTGCATGCTACTAAACATCAGGTCTGCAGGGGGCTCCACACTGTAGTCTACTTCCACGAAAAGGATGAAGCCAGTCTGCATTTGATTTCCTCAGATGGGTTCAGGATTAAGCATGCGCTTGTGGGCCTGAGCTATCTGCTGGGGAGCCAGTGTGTATACCAGTGAGAGCAGGTGGACGCTCTCTGAAGGAGGAGACATGAAGATCAAAGCTGACTGGTACGAGGACGGAAGAAAGCTCAGCACTCGTGTTCATCTGCCGCTGTGAGAACAGGCACACTAAGCAGGACTCACGCTGATGGTATGATTTGTGTTGTGTTAATGCCTCGACCAAAGGAACTATGCACCTGGAAGAACAACTTGTGCACGATCCTGGGCAAGAGCAAATCATATGATTACGTTGGAGGTGATTCTTATTTTGTAGATATAAAATAGCTAAAATAACTAAAGCCAGAGGAATAACTTCCCTTTGATAAGCGGCCCCCTTTTTTGTGTGTAAGCTCAAATTTTGGCTACTGCACTTTTTTTAATTTATTGATTATTTTCTCAATCAATCAATTAAATGTTCCTCCTGCAATTCTGGAAAAAGTTATTTGATTAAGTCTCATTTTCAGGTCTCTAATCAACCCAAAGTGTTGGTATTTGACACAGTCTTTACGCATGACAGCTCCTCAAAAGTGAAGCCGGAACATTTCGATCTCCCCCTGGTGGCCTGCCGCAGTATAGCTCATAAACCCTGCTCCCTCCATGTTCGCAGATGTGACACGGACCAAACTAAAACTCAAAATACACTTCAAATACGTTTTTCCTGAAGATGGTTTCTGTCATTTGTGGTAGTTCTTAACATGCTGATGTTTGATCAAGTGTTAGTTTGACATCGTGATTGACAGTGCTGGGTGCCAGCTGGTGTGGTCACAAACGGTAGTGCAGTTCGCATTTGGCGGGAACTCCGTACAAAGGAGAATGCTACTGCGCAGTGTCTGGCTCCAACTGACATCAGCAGCACAAGGTGGCATCCGGGATATTTTGGCTTCATTTTGTACAACGGGAGAAAACAGAGATGCATCATCTATTGTACTTGAAGACCTGGAAATGAGACTCCGCAATCAACTATCTTCCTCCAGAACCGCATGCTGCAGTTTTCATAGTTTGGTTATTTTAAACATCAAATAACAGTGAAAAATGCAAATGACGTCAGACAGGGGAAAACAGCAATTCATCACATTTAAAAATCTGGAACCATCACGTTTGGCGTTATTGTTTGACAAATGACTTGAATGCTCATCAATTTTGAAAACAGTTGCTTATTTTTCTGATCACAGTCATGATCCTTGTCTATTTGAGGCTCACTATCCTGTGAAATGACCACGACCTCTGCACCTGAAAAAGATCATGTTTTCGGTTAAAATAACTACACTTGTTATAAGTATGTCCTAAAGTGACCTAACAATGTGAATCTGACTAAAAGTCTGGTGTTTGTTGAGCAATCCACCAAACAGACCTTTTTCCTTTGAGGGCTTTCTTTCTCTAGGACTGTGACTTTAACCACCACCCATTACGTGACTTTCTCGAACCAGGAAATTCATGTTTCGTGACAAAGGATCTAATTTGTCTTAACACTGGCACTGTGTCTGTTGTGCAGGCACGCAATTTCAACACAATACGTCGTGAGGTCGTGATCATTTCATGCATTTCTTATGAGACCAGGTTGTATCAGTCTGTCTGGGACTCAGCCACATTTGCAGAGACACCTTTATAAAACAAATGTACCGTCCTGTTTTTTAAATAATCCTGCTGCAAAATGAGCAGCTGTTGTTGAAGTAAAAATGTTTACACATGTAACAGGTTAAAAAGCAGTTTTGCACTCCTCAGGTGCCTTCTAGTTTATGAATATATAAATATATGTAATAGCTAATATACCAGCATTTTACTTTGATTGTGTACTACCAACTAAATGTATTTGTTATTGGTGCATTTTTTCTTGTGAAGCTCCAATCTGAGTCTTATAAACTTTCTGTGTGCTGTGCGATTGTACCAAACGTGCTCAGACACTGTTTAACTCACTTGAATTACCAGACTGGTGGCGTTTCCCACAACAGTGACAGCCTCACCGACATGTTTATCATCTGCCAATGTCACCGGAGGGTTAAACACATGTCAGACAGGTTTGATGCTGCAGTCACACTCACGCAGACAGCTCAGGGTAAAGATCAGAGAGGAGGTGGATGAAGAGGAAGTTGACTGTTTTGATTGTATTTGCACGCACAGTGCTGAAGCTTTGTCATTTTGATGTTTTTCTTTATTGTGCCTGTAGTTATGAAGCAGGAGCCAAGTGTTGAACGTTCCTTGTGTGTTAGTGAAGCTATGATATTTTCAATGAAAAGCCGTGTTGTAATAATTATGAGTAATAATGATTAAGTATGCTGTAAGGCACATTTGACTGTACTCTTGTCAAAGCATAACACGGTCAGGTTTACCATCTGGCCCAAGCTTTAAACAATGTCCTGTTCAGTGTCATTTTTGTTTTAAATTTATTGGTTTTGATCTCTATTATATCATAAATAAAGTATTTTATATGAGATCATGTGTCTAAAAGCAAGATCTTTTTTTAAAAAAATTTTTTATACACCCTAATGTATATCAGTGACGGTTTGAATGGCTACCACAGTTTCTTATTAATGTGAAATGATGGGGTGATATGAGAATGCCACTTTATGATTAATCCACTGTGTGGCTACCTCATGTAAGCTTTGATACTGAACACGTTTGAATGAAACTTTAATAAAAGTAGTTTCCATTTGGCAATAAGCCTCTCTTCTTTGTTTTCCCCGCCCGGCCGCTCTCTCTCTGTCTGTCTGTCTATCTGCTGTGAGAGTCAGCAGTTTCGTCACCATTACCTGTCACGTTAAACACTGTTTAACCAAAAGTGAAAGCTAATTGCAGAAGGATCCCTCTCACGTCACACAATAGCCTGACGTGTCTGACCACAGCTGGAGGTCTCAAGAGATTAAGGTTGCAGTTTCAGACTCACTTCCAGGTGTTTGTTCTTCTTTCTTTTATTTAGCTTTCTAATCAAAGGATGGTATTGTGTTTGTTTCAAGCTCTGAATCTGCAGCATTGCTTGGTTTTAGTTGGCTCTTGTCATTTCTAAAAATAGAGCAACAGACATATTTCCATAGAAAGCATGTTTAGACACAACAGGCTTTCCAGTGTGTGGGTGGAAAAAATTCCACTTAAAGTGTTGCAATTTGACAGTTTGTTTGCCACTTTGGTATCAGGAACAAGGATGAATTCATTTTTGGCAAGAGTGTTTGATTTGTAAGTCATGAGCCCTTGAACACCTCTGGGTATACAGGTGTATACATGTGTACGGACGTGTTCAGTGTTACTGTACAATAAAACAGAGTTCCCACGGATCCTTAAAAAGTCTTTAAAGGCACTGGGTTAATTAATCTAAAAATAAAGCCTCTATTGTAACTAAAACATCTTATATCAATCTTTCAGAAGTCTTAAAATGTTTGGGACACGAAAAGTAGGATTTCTGAATGTTGTTTTTTTTTCTGATGTTGCATTGTAAAATCTCAAAATAATCTGCAGCACTGATTCTTTTTAAATAATACCTCACATATGTCACAGACCAGGACAGTGGGGCCATCAACATTCATGATGTGTTTCTGCTCAGACCAGAGGATCCACTGTCTGCTCGCTAGCTGTCACTGCACCTTGACGACATGGAGAGGTGTTAATTTAACGCAATATCTCTTTAATGAAGAGTTTGCAGCATGGCTTAAACAAGGCGATGCACAGAGCTCGGTATGCTTTATGCACTTGTGTCTCTTTGTAGTTTCAAACTGGCATGGATGGATTACTGAATGGGCCTACACAGGCATGAGCCCTCCCGGCATTCACCTGCAAAATGTCACTCAAATTAACATGTACTCACCATAAAGAGACTCATAATGACCACAAAGAGATGCCGCAAGGAACTACAAAGAGACAAAAACCGAGCAACAAAGACAGAAATATACCTCAAAGAGACACAAATTGACCTTTAAAGAAACACAAAATAATAATAACAATAATAATAATAATAATAATAACTTTAATTTATATAGCGCCTTTCAAGAAACCCAAGGTCACTTTACAATACATAGTAATAAAACAATAACACCAACGGGACAGTACAATACAACACAAGCAGTACAGAAAAGCAGCAAAACTATAGCAAACAACAGAAGAAAGTAGAGAAACTGTGGGATGGTTCACTGGGCTTGAGATGGATTATTGAATTAAAAAGCCATTGTAAACAGAACAGAGTTTTGAGGGTGGATTTGAGAATGTCCAGTGAAGGGGGGTTGCGGATTTCAGGGGGGAGAGAGTTCCAGACAGTCGGGGTAGCGACGCTGAAGGCCCAGTCACCAAAAGTTCAGAGACGGGAGTGAGGTATGGAGACTAGGCCTGAGTCAGAGGAGCTGAATTTAGTACATATTGGAGCCTGTCCAGGGTTTTGTTTGGAACCCTGAACAGGACATCATTAAAGTAGTCCAGGCAGGAAGTGATGAAGGAGTGGATGGATGTTTCTGCAACTTAGTCAGTGAGTGATGGAGATGTTTTTCAGGTGGTGGAATGCAGATTTGGTGACAGATTTGATGTGGGTCTGAAATGAGAGGGTGAAGTGGAGGATCACTCCCAGGTTGTGGACCTCAGCAGATGGAAAGATGGTGGCACTATCAATGGTAAGGATTAGATCCCCAACCTTCCCGAGCAGTGCCTTGGGGGCCCAAACCATGAGTTCTGTCTTGTGGCTGTTGAGTTTGAGTACATTAGATATCAACCAGGATTTTATTTCAAGGAGGCAATTGATGAGAGACTGAGGGGGCAGATGGGCAGAGGGTTTTGTACTGATGTAGAGCTGGGTGTCGTCGGCATATGAATGAAAGTTGAGACCATGGCGGCGGATGATTTTGCCTAAGGGGAGCATGTAAATGTTGAACAGAAGGGG
Organism: Epinephelus cyanopodus; assembly: GCA_026686955.1. Taxonomy (NCBI): domain Eukaryota; kingdom Metazoa; phylum Chordata; class Actinopteri; order Perciformes; family Serranidae; genus Epinephelus; species Epinephelus cyanopodus. The sequence goes on from CM048920.1 coordinate 2,907,205, forward strand.
GCCAAGCACCAAGCCTTGGGGGACGCCGTGATTGACGGAGGCGGGGAGGAGGAGGAACCAGCATGGGTAACAAATTGTCAGAGAGGTCAGAGAGGTAGGAGTGGAAGAATGAGAGGGCGGAGTCAGTGAGGCCAAGGTATTCTGCCAGGCAGGTGAGGAGGTTGGGGTGGGAGACGGTGTCAAAGGCTGCAGAGAGGTCGAGGAGGATGAGTCGGTGGCAATGAGGTCATTGGTGATTTTGAAAATGACAACAAAAACACAAAACTAACAAAAATATTACCTACACACCTCAGAGAGAAACAACCAACCTCAAAGAGACAGAAAATGACCAAAAAAGGCAAATATTACCTTTGGGGACACACAAAACGGCAACAATGAGATGCAAAACAACCAAAACAGACACAAATATATCTCAAAGAGACACAAAATCACAACAAGTTGCTTCCAACCACAAAGAGATGCAAAACAACAACAACAGAAAGCACAATGTCTGTGTGTCTTGCTCGACAGGATGGGAATCGAGGCAGTGAAATCCTTCATGTAGGATTAGAAACACAAATCATCAAGAAAACCTGCCAGTTATTTCCCTTGTGTGTGTTTTTATTTTTATTTTTCTAACATTTAATGTAGGCTATCTAACTTTTTCACTGGACCAAAAAAATAAAATCATGTAATATGTTTTGTTTTCTTCAGTTTTGGTTGTTGTAAAATTGGTCCTAAATTTCATTGCATGTGGGGTTAAAAAAAGGTTTTAAAACATCTTAAATCTAACTTGTCTTAAGCTGTATGAGGGAGCCTGCAAAATCAGTTTAGACTGCTTAAAATGCTTGGTGTTATGAATATCAATTTTCAGAACATTTGCAAGTTTAACCCTCATTAACTGACTTTTATGTTGTAAGTACAATAAATCATTCAGTCAATCAGAGGTAAAATCTGACAGTTATTTGAAAGTATGTGGTATTTGGACTGTGTCACGCACTCATGGATGGATCACTGAATGGATCTGCCAGGCACAGGCCGGTGCCTAAAGTGTCCGGGGCCTCCCTGGCCTTCAGTTGCAAATTATCACTCAAATGAACATGTATCGGTCAGGAAGAGACTCAAAAAGGCCACTAGGAGACTCAAAACACTACAAAGCTAGTGAATGTCAACAAAGGACATAAAATTACCTAAAAAACCCAACATGACAAACAAAATGTTACAAAACAACCACAAGGAGACACCAAATGAATACAAAGAGAAGCAAAACCACCACAACGACCTGTGTGTCCTGGTGGTGGGATCATTTGCATATCTGTGCCCAGGGGCCCATTGTCTCATGTCTGCATGCACACACTGTTTACTTCATACTGTATGAACAGTGAGTTTTGTTTTCCTGATAAATTCAGAGAAATTATAGTTGCTGGTTTTGGACCACATCCCAGTCCACTATGGCCTCATGCCAGTCACAGATAAAACACTTGTAATTTTAATGATTACAAGTGACTAAATCTGATCTGTCATCTGATTATGTATTGATAAATTATCACCTTTGTTTGTAACCACGGTTTAAACCTAACAATACTTTCAGTCACGATGATCCAACATCATAAACTCTCACTCAGATGATTTATTACAACAAGCTGAAAGGTCAGCTCCATTGTGAGATAAACATGGGGACAAGCATGCCTGAGATATGCAAATATAATGGAGGGAAACTGATAACACAGCAAGTTAAGTCTTCACAGTGTGTGTCCTGAAATGAATCAATTTCAACATAGGCAGCATAATGATCATGTTTGCTTTAAACACTGAATTACACCGTGCTACAGCCACAAGACAAAGACAGCTGTTGCTGGCAAAGTGTGTCATCTGTAATGCAGCAAAGCAAATTAAAAAACAATGTTTAGTGAGCCAATGTAAGCTCAAGGAGGTGGCGAAAAACCCCGTGTTACTGAGGGTTTTTTATATTTTCAGCTGATAGGATTTAAAAGGGTCTGAAATGGCACTTGATGACTGCATATGTGATACCATGCTAAAAGACTGATGCTAAAGTTTGCAGCGTCTTGTTTCCAGTTGATGATACGTGCAGAAGTTCTGGAAATAATAATGTTCCCTAGCTCAAAACCTTCTTAATATGACTCATTAAGACCTTTCAAAGGGTTTTATGTCAACAGCAGTGTATTTTCCCTCGGTCAAATGTTTAATGTACGTGTGTTTTCCTGAGTCAACATGCCGAAATTACCCACCTACAGCTTATAGCCTACTTACGTCATACCCTCGAAGCCTGCGCCCTCAAATTTGCAGGCAACACAGTTTTCCTGACTTTTGATATCTCCACAGTGGCAAAACAGATTTTTACCATTCAAACTGCATTTGAAACGTCCATATTCCTTTGTGCTTTGGCAATTCAGATTACAAAGCTAGCCCTTACCATTATCTTACACTGCTGGTTTATATCAAGAGACATAAGAGCCTGGTAAGGTAGGGATGACCCCATGTAGGACTAGTTAGTGCTAGTGTTAGCATAATAAGGAAAAATGTAGAAACAACATAATCCTCTGTGACTTAATTTGTAATTTCTAAACTGTATCTTTTCATTTTTGACATTATAAGTGATGGATTATGACTACATGTGTTCTTCAAGTCTAACTCTAACGTGAGTGATATCTCGGGCTGGCTGGGGTTGCTGGAGTGTAGCCTTCTGTGAATAAAGAGCAGGAAACACTAACATCAGCCTAAACCGTATTAGGATCCAGACCAGGTCTTCCACACAGTGGCGGGTACTACACAGACAGCATGCGGCAAAAGGAAATGTGCATCTACACATGGATGAGAAGCTAGTGCTCGTCACAGGGCAAAACATAAATGGCGTCCCCCTCTTGGCTGAGCTGCAGTGCCAGCTAGCTCAGTGGTGTGCTAGATACACGCTTCCCTTTGCACCGTTACACAGCTGAAGGGTGAAGGTGTGGATTATCTTGAGTGACTGGGTCATAATTTCTGGCGAGGGACATTGCTTTTGAGTTTTCAATAGTTTTCCATGACTTTCCATGTCAAGATATGACGTGCAAGGTACCCTGGGTGAGATGGTTGTTAACGTTCTGGGGCGCCGTGTCAACTTTAGCCTGTTACATGCATCGTCTGTTTGTAACGTACACTTCTGTCTGTGCAGTTTGCATACAGTCTCTTTCAAAATAAACACAATACGTTGGTACAACATTGCGAATTGACATTTTTTTTCTTCTACAACAAATGCGCGTGGTTATGTTTCGGCTACAAAAGCATTTGTTGTTCCACTGTGTTTTCCCCCAGTGCCACTGGGCACTGTTAGATGATAATGGTGACCAGCCATGTATCATGCAGATGTGAAAGGACCATGTTTTTTTGACAGTCTCTGACGCTGGAAGTCACTGACCAAGTGCTGCTTTTCATCGACTTCCGAGTGAGACAGGGTTGACATGATTTTAGGGTGAACTGTCCCTTCAAAAGATAACTGCTACAGCAACAACAGAAAGGACGACCCCACTGGAGAGGTTGGATATTGACCCCAGACAGCAATAAGTGGTTGGAAATTAAAATATTTCAAAAATGAAAGCCATATTACGCATCAGGATTAGCATTTTTTGGCCACCACATACAGTAAAAAAAATAATTCAGACCAAAATTTTATCCAGTTACTTTTCTGTCCTTCTGATGGGGACGTTTGGCTGAATGCATTCTTTATATAGTGATCAACCACTTGTATGGATCAAAAAGCTTGGGACAGAAAATCATTCTTACATAAATGCTGTTTAAATAATTTGCTCATATAATCAAGCCGTCCTCTTACAGCGTTAATTTTGAGTCTCATCATACTTTACTCTCACGATCTTTTGCCTCGCTGACGACCTGAGGCTGGTGCTGCATGCACAGTAAATCATGACAGAAAAAAGAAAGTCAATTTCACTCAATGAAAACGTTGGTTTTCTCAGAGCTTATGGCTGCTTGTGATACCAGTGAAAACAAATGTGCATGGGGAAAGCACCTGTGATTGAAGCCACTCTTTTGAAGTAGATTGGTCATGTCCAGTCACATAATTGCCCCTAGAGTGGGCTCTCAGCGAGGGAAATGTCATAAGAATTGGTGGCGAGCCCGGAAGAGTACAATTTCAAAGTTTCCATAGGCTGGTTTGAACAATTTCAAAGAGAGAGAGAGAAAGTTGTCTTTAAGAAGCTGCACTTAGATGCTGCTGTGTAGCAATGCTTTCCATTATATTACTTTATATCCATGTGTGTCAGTTCAACAATAATCTACATTAGAAAGAAAGAATTAAAAAGCATATAATAATCATCTGATCATATGATGTTTATATTCTCTCACAGAGCATGTGCTCTATGCTTCCCTCTATCAACAGATGCCACTTTATATGAGACTTGATTTATAGGCCCTGCAGGTACTGAACTCTGTACCTTTATGGTGATACTGCTCTTGTAACCTGTCACCTACTATTCTAATAAAGTGTTTTAAACACAGTTTGCTCAGGAAGTGCAAAGGGCAGCACATAAAAGCTACAAAGTGCTCATGACTGACGGTTGGTTGTGGTTTTATCTACGCGAGCAGTGTTACAGCAGTAATCACAATCATGGAGACATTTAGAAAAAGGGAAATGAAATACTCGAGTTTCTCAGAAGAGTAAATGGAAGGAAATGGAATCTTTTATACTACTTTTATACAGTGACTGGAAGAGGTTGGAGAATGGGATTTTTGAGTTGATTCTACGCCCAATTTTTATCAGTTTATTCAAACAATATAGGCAGACAGGAGGAGGCCTGGTTACGGTACTATATCTGGTGCTTTTAGGGAGTGTAGGAATGGCAATGTTGGTTGTTTCCTTCGTCTACCAGTATAGTTCAAACTGAAATATCTCAACACAGTATGGATTTACATGAATTTTTGTGGATATTCATGTTCCCAAGAGTATGAATCCCTCTGACTTCTGTCAGAATTTCCTTGAAGGCCATGAGCTCATCAAGTTTTCACTTATCCGGTGACATTTTTCAACAATCCAATCTGTGGATTAGCAACAGTTTTAACAGACATTCACTCCACATCTCTTCATACAACAGTTTGTATGGTACCTTATAGACTCACAAGTCAGTCTTTAGACGCTTTGCTTACTAAAGACTGATGACTTTCTCCCTGATTTTGTGTTTAGATGGGCGGATACAATTTCAGAGTTTAAAAAAACTCCCTACGTTGCAGAACCAATAGTAAATCCGCAGGACGGTCCTTCAGTGGCTCGCTGAACTCTTGTGCTCAAAAACATAGTCCGACTAGAAACACGTGTAGCGGTACAAAATGGTTCAAGTCACTGTAAGTGCTTCATTTCCACAATCTTGTGGACTGAGCACACGTTTGATAAAACGGAGTTAAATCTCTCTGCATCCATTTTCAAGCTCTCTGTGTGTTTGTTTCCTTGCGGACGAGAAAAGGGGGAGCGCACATTTCCAGGAGGGCGTGTCCTTTTCAAAAATGCAAGAGGCGTTGCTTTGTTGCCGGCCGTTTTCGCCACTTTAGAAAGGAGTGTCCCCAGACTATCAGAAGGCGGAGATCTCTGATTGTCTGGTGGCGAGACTAGGTATCTTATAATATGATATATAACAAATTAGCGCCCCACAAATGCTGTTGTCACGTTACATGCTAAAGCTACACGTGTTAGGCTTAGGGGAAGAATCATGGTAACTATGTACCTAATATAACTCTAAAGGTCCCACACTGGTGTCCTGGTGGAAAGTCCTGTGTTTTGTGACCCATTCGCCACCCCATCCTGCCAATTTACAACATGGATGTATAAAGAGAACTGGGTACTGCGTTGGAGCCGGGACTCCATTCATTCCTACAAAGAATAAAGACTCCCGCCGGCTGAGCCAACTACTCCCAGTTTAGTGCTCCGCTAACTTGAAAGGGGATTATATCATACAGACTGTCTAATATTAAATGTTATCTGATCAAATGGATCAAATCCGGATACTGGAAAGAATAATTTGCAGGGATTGTGATGCTCAGAAATATATATCCACTGATTAACAGATGTCTCTTTCACAATTTAAATCTATGGGAAAAAGTCTTTTTGGGCCCGTGGCATCATGTGGCAGACTCAAAAGTTATAACTCCAATCTTTGGCCACTACAAAAATTAGCCTCAAAGCCTGGTGCACTGCATGTGATCACAGTCCTCCTGATTACTTATTATTCATTGTTATACATGCATTACTGGCTCATGGTTACATGCGTTGTATACAAAATGTACTGCATTACTTTTTGTAGGCAGATGTACAAACAGTGCATGAGAACAGCCTGATCATAATGACTTTGGTGATCTCTATAGCAGCAGATTATCATTTTTGGTTCCAAGTGAAGTGTCTTGACATCTATTGGATGAAATCTTGTGACATTTGTAAAATTATTCCTTGCAGTATTAACTGTGAACTCTAACAGTGATCCCTTAACATTTAATCAATTGCCAAATTACAGCTGCCAGATACTTTGGTTTATAACTAAATATTTGCAAAACTAAGGTATTGCCCTCAGCCAGCTGTCCTCCTGTATTTGGTGCTCATCAGCAAATAAATGTTAACATACAAACACACTAACGTAAAACTGTGAATTCGTAAAACACTACTGTCTGTGTGTTAGCATTGTCACTGTTAGCATGCTGACATTAGCATTTAGCTCAAAGCACAGCAGAGCCTGAGTACAGACTCACAGAGCTGTAAGCATGACTCTGTAGACTGTTAGAAACTGGTCTGCAGACACTATTACAGGCGGGATGAAGCACTTGCGGGTGCTACATGAGCACAGCTTGTTTGGACTCTGAGGATAGGGAATATCTAGACTTTCCAATACATTCACAGCGTAACTCATTATCGATTTAACTGTCTTTCAAATGTCATTAAAGGCTTGTAGGTGGAACCATGTACAGTAGATGTACAGAACCACAGCGATGAAGGTGCTGTTAGTGTGGTATCGGAGGGACCTTCAGTGAGGGTTCGGGGTAAATCCCTGTGGGTTTGAGTAATAACTGTGGTTTCAGGTTAACAGCAGTTTCGACTGTAACAGGTTTCCACACAGGTAGCAGAATGAAAGAATACTGGAGTTGCATGTAGAACCTGAAAGCCCACTATGACCATCGGTGGGACCGCACATCTCTCGTTATGATATCTGCATTTGCGGACGCTTGCTGTCGACTGTTGTTGACTGTCAATCGAGATTTATTTTTAAGAATAATAATCTATATTTGCATGCTCTCTGAATGACTCAGTGCTTTGTGAAATCTGAAAATTGTTTTCAGCGTGGATGTGCTGCTGTAATTTGGCTCTCCCCTTTAATTACCCAATATATGGGCTACGAATAATTAAAGCGACTGCCTGGTTGAAAACCTTGAGCAGTTATATTATGTTATGAAATAATTCTTGTGCAGAGCATGTAAAATCGTGTCTGCCTCATGGTTGAAATAATGAAATTGCTTCCGGAGAAAGTCAGGCTGAGAAGCTGCTATTTGATTGTTTTAATTGTGATTCATGTGAATTTATTTACAGAGAAATAAAGCTTAGGGCACTGGCGAGATCCACTGCCAGTGATGTCGACTGGCAAACTTACTTATATGGTGTAATGGAAATTATTAATATAATCTAAACGTTAATCAACTATATGATAGAAAGGATGTAATTATATAAAGTCTAGGCAACAGTTAACACTTACACAATGGAAACGTTAAGCCTCTGTGCTGTGTGCCAATAAGCAGAAAGAATGTGAAGTACAGGACATTTACTCTTTGTCAGTGTGTAACAAGCTGTGTGTGCTTTACTTGATGTCCAAGGACAGACTAGATGTGGTGGCCTAAACTGCTTTGTCACCCCTCTGAGGATGCTATTAAAGATGCCTAACTTCAGCATCTGTCTGTGAATATAAGTATCTGACATGTCCTGTGATCAGGGCTCACTCTTCGCACTCAGCTCACTCGTGACTGAATACATGTGTTTTGTCTGGTAGAATTTGCCCTCACAAACTTGGCATTGTTGGCGGGATCACTGTCACCTGGAACTCGGTGCGGACGGTAAAGACTGTGCACAGCCAGAGTCTGGGACTCTACGCCTGAGAAGTGGGGACCTGACACCAGAGGACTGTATTTTTATTGCTGTTAATAATTCTTTGATGTTACATCTTGTTTTTATGGACTTTTTTCATTACTTTATGATGATTTTTTCTAACCCACTGAATGTGAACTTGCTGTAAAAGAGCTTAATGCTCAGTTAATCTCCCCTGAATAAGCAATGGTTTAAATTTAATTTCTTGTGCACAGACAGACAAACGAAAGGCCTGCAGGGTAGTTGTGGATCAGCTTACAGTAAAAATTAGGCTCTAGCTTATGATGGTGTTCTCTCTTGGAAATACTGCAACTCACAATAGAGATCTGGTGTTGTTCTGTTTTTCAGATGTCATTTTTTTCTGACAGAACCAACTGTGGTGATCTTAATTCTTTGTCAGAAAATGTTCTGTGCAGTTTCTATGAGGTGCCGTTTGTAATGTGTCTCACACTGAAAATAACATCAACATTTTGCCACATTTAGCTTCAAACTGTGTTTAAAAAAGTGTTGTGAATTTTTTAACGTCATCTTTTTACCATATTTACAGCAATATTTGTTGACTGAGAAATATATTAAATAGTTAAATCTAAATATTAAATGTGGCACCTAAATATTAAATGTTAAATCTAAATATTAAATCTAAAACTAAATGCTAAATCTAAATATTAAATATAAATATAAATATAAATGTTAAATCTAAATATTAAATATAAATCTAAATATAAATGATTTCCCCTGATAAGTTGGTTCTAATTCGTTATTTGATTCTATAAAAACAGTCTGACCATCTCGAGCTTTTATTTTGGTACTTGCGGTGACCGGCAGTGTGCATTTGTGTATTAGCTAAATATTTAGTTTCACCCAGAACATTTAGATTTAACATTTAGATTTAGCATTTAGATTTAGATTTAGATTTAGCATTTAGATTTAACATTTATATTTATATTTATATTTATATTTATATTTATATTTATATTTATATTTATATTTAGCATTTAAATTTAACACTTAGATTTATATTTAGATTTAGCATTTAGATTTAATATTTAGATTTAGATTTAATATTTAGATTTAACATTTAACATTTAGATGCCACATTTAATATTTAGATTTAACTATTTAATATATTTCTAAGTTAACAAATATTGCTGTAAATGTGGTAAAAGATGACGTTAAAAAATTCACAACACTTTTTTAAACAGTTTGAAGCTAAATGTGGCAAAATGTTGATGTTATTTTCAGTACGAGCCACTTTACAAACGACACCCCATAAGTTTCACTCCAAAGAAAATTACAATGATGCTGTTTGCAGTAGCAAGTTGTTTTGATTCCCAAGCATTGTTCCAAATTTAAAATGTCCTCCTCTCAATATTCAGGTACACGTGGACATAAATCCAGCTTGCATGTGGTTAGACAGTTAGGTTTTTGGACTGTCTGTGCCTCCAGCTACGAAAGCAAGTTTGATGAAAAGCTTTCAGTATAGTGCCGCACCTCTGTGATTTATAAGACTGTAGGCATGAATAATACTGAGGCGGTATGTATCTGGCTCTGCCATTGGTTCAAAGAACAGTTTGGCAGCTGTAATTGTAGTCACACGCATGCCAAGCCCTGTATTATTTCCGAAGCCAAGCTGCAACAATAAAACTTTAATAGAGGGGGAATTTTCTGAAGAAATCTACTTTATGTTATTGAAACCTGGGGTTGTCAAACTTCTTTTAGGTTTCAGGGTTTCAAATAAGGAATCTGTTTTCTCTTGAGGTCGACATTCCTTCACCTCCGTGGACATATTTAGACTGTGAAACTAGCAACAGACCAAGTCCTGACTCTGAAGATGATGAAACTGAACTCGAGTGAGATAAGAAATGCACAAGACAGGACTGTGCAAAGAGACAGATAAGCAGTTTCCGTCTACTGTGTGTCCACTCAAGTCTAAACGTGTCATCAGACCTGAGTAATAGGACTGAAGCCAAGACGGATATAGAGCAACAATGATGATGCAAGGGCTGCCTGCTCAGTGAGTGTGGGAGGGACAATAACAGTGATGTAACAGCAGGCAGTTTCTCTTCGTGGAGGAATTTCCTGGTAAATGGGTCAAGGTAAACAGGTAGACTGAAACACAGAGACTGAGAGGGAAAGACTGGTTGTTTAAAATGTCACTTTCATGTTTCATTGTACATTCGTGTTTCAGTTGAGTCGTCACTGTTTTGCCACCCCTGCATTTGAGCCAAACAAGGTTGCAGGGACAGATAGAGAGGGCAGGTGAAAACACTGTGTGCCTCATGTGCTAGCCAAGTCTTATCATAAAGAGATTGTGCAGCCTCACCTGTGTCTCCATGTTGATAATACAGCTGTCGTAATGCACTTTACATACAATCTCTTCATGTAGGAAGAATGAAAAGGCTGCAAATCATAAGGCACACCAGAGATGACAGTGCAGGCTCAGGTGTTCATTCATGCTTGATAAGTGTTCTGCTTTTAGACAGAAACAAAAATAGCTCTTGGAGGGAAAACGAGGTCTGATTCCAAGAGCAGAAAAAGCTCCGCCTGTCTGTGCATGTACAGCAAACACAGCATGTCTTTTTAACAGTCATCATGAACGTAGGAGTTTGTGGAGTAATAGTGAATGATTGAGTAATGATCGGTGCAGCTCACGTGGTGCAGTGTGTATGAGTGGCGAGGAGCGAGAATGGATTCCTGTGAACAGGACGCTGCCTCAGCGACAGACTGTTTAGTGCAAGTTTAACAAATTCCTCATCAAATATGAAATCAACCTTAAGACACACTTACAGATATAAATCAGATGTTTTTCAAGGTCCTGTGTACTCTGGCAGAGACTACTCTGAACCAGAGATTACAGACAGCGGACAGTGTAATTATTAAACCAGTTTTGTTGCGTGGGTGTCGAGGGATTCCCTCGGCTCTCACTGCTGCTTTTTATTGTGCAGGGGGTGGAGTAAACTGAGCTTGGGATTCCCACTTTCATTTTAAGTGTGTGGGAAGACGTGCTATATTAAGGGACAAGGAGTCAGTCTTCACAACAAACATCTCAGTCTGTATCATGGAGAGACATCAAGCAGGACAGGAGGAGGCACTGGTGGAGGTCAAGGTGGACAGTTTGGAAGTCCTTCATGGACCCGGAGGTTCATCTGCGGACCGCTGTGGCTGCTTAAAGTGTGCAGTTGGTCTGGCAGCTGTGATGGGATTGGTCACTGTGGCTCTAGTGGCCGGCTTTTTCCTGCATTTTTTCATGTTCGTGCCAACATGCAACCAGGTGAGTAACATCTCATAGAACTGATAGAAAGTTCTCTCCGAATATGTCACTTATGTATCATGTCTATGTATGTATGCATCTCAAATCAGTGTCTTTCTACAGGACACCCCACCATCGAATGAAACAGCAAAAATCAACACAACCTTTAAACTAAAAAGTAAGCATCACTTGTGTTTCAGTTGCTTTTGACATTCCTGTTTTGATGCTTGTTTCTCAGTGTGCTGATGGAAAATATTTTTCCTCCACAGTGAGTGGTGACATCTTCACTGTCAATAAAACTGCAACTTACTTAATCTACGGATGGGTGAGATTCTCAGACGACACCAGCAAAGAGGTGACGCTCATGCAAACGCTGAACGGAGACAGCAGGACCATCGAAAAGAAAACCATCGAGGAGAAGTTCTGCTTTATAGGCCAGAAGGTCATACTATTGAATGGCAGCAGTTTAAGCATTTACTCCAAGTCTCACTACACAGACAGCTTGTTCCATGTCTATGAACTCTAACTGGGCTGAAATCAGGCTGCCTGCATGTGAGCAACACAAACTGCTGTCTGTGTATATGTGGCATGCTGCTGTATTAAGCTTTTGCTGTACGTAGTTGTTATGCAGTTTCTCTGGATCCACATGTGTGCACTTACAGTATCAGGGAGTAGTTTCATGAATGTCTGTGTTTGCTGTGGAGAGAGTGGGTGTGTCTCACAGAGAGGGATGTGATTTTCCTGCATTTTCCTACAAAGTGCACTCACAGGTGTTTTAGCACAAGTTTATTCAACGTATTGTGGGAGAGTGCTGACCGAGAAACTGTAGAAATGCCCATGTTTCTGATTGGGTCTCCTCAGGTGAAGCAGCTCACTTAATTTGAAATATACATATTGACAAGAAATTGCTACAAAGCCAAACGATGTCTCATAACAGTAATGATAACTCATAGTGTACTTTACTTTCCTCCCACCCATTCGAGTGTTATTTGCACTTTCACAAGAAAAAGTTTCTTCTTACTCATTTTCATCTCTCTGACTGACAACTTTACCTGTTAGAACGACCAACCAGGTGGGAAATGCAAGTTTCATTTTCAACTCACTCTTAAAGTCAAATTGAAGGTTGTTAAATTGACAGAGGTCTCGGGAGTCTTTAACGCTGAAAAACTCCTTAAGCCTGCAAATGAAAGCTTGCTTTGTATTTAATTTTGCTGTGTTGAGGATGGACACACACTGCTGGCTGTGATTCTCTCTCAAACATTGGGATGCCATATTGGTATTAGCCCAGAGTTGTATTTAATCCAAATGATGAACAGATTGAGCTCGCTGTTTTCAGAATGCTCTCTGATATAATTTAAGTTTGTAATTATTGTGACTTTGTAATATGGTTCTGTTTTTCTGTATTGTTTTATTGGTAACTTAAAGGATATGTTTACATATTTTAAGTAAACATTATTATTAATAAATGAATTAACATTAAAAATAATAATTGCATTTATTTATTTTTTGCGCTGTAAATACAGCTGACATGACTATTAAGTTCATAATTATTGTGACTTTGTTTTCTCTAAATGTTATATTGTTTTATTGGTAGCTTAAAGGAGTAAATCTTATTCTATAACCCACAACCCCATGTGTACATTGAAGGAGTTGGTATAATTGTGGATACACTGGCTGCAAAATGTCCCCACAAAAATGCAGTATGAAGTTCATCTGATTTAAGGCTCCGGCAGAGTTTCACAAATCATGTGGGTATCTTTTAGAGTCCTTTGTGCAAAAATCGCTCTTCCTCTTTTAGAGAGGAGCTGTTGTAACTGTGTAGCCACGCTGGAGTCTGTTGTGCAGTTGAATTGTATTGTGTCATACAGAGAGGTGTTTTTTCTCTCAAATGTTGGTCACAAATTTGTCATCCATGTTATTAAGCACTGCTCCTTTTCCAAGGTAATCCATCCACCTGGTGAGTGTAGCATCATCAAGATGATGATTAAACAGCAGCATGACACAACCAAAGAATTTCTGCACAGACGGCGTCAGGGAAGCTCATTTACGTGCGCTTCACCAGGGTTGTCAGCTGACTGCAGCTCATTTCTGTAACTGAGTTGGCACATGTTGACCTTTAATAACTTCTGGCACTTTGAGAAGTGTTTTCTTCATAAATGAATCCCATGTGACCAAAGAATGTGTATCTGTAGCTCTATGTGAAATCTGTAGCTCAGAGTGCCTGATTGATGTCTGTTCTGAGGTTTAAACTACACATTTTCGAGTTGCCTTTTATTGCAACCAGCCCACGGCACATCTCTCTAGTCTGCGGATGTGAGGCGATTAGATGTGCTGCCATATTCACGGAAACAGCACTGACTTATGGTAGTGAAAAGAAGAATGAGCTCACAGGCGACAGCTCTGTTGGACATTCCTGCAGTCAGCATGCAAATGGCACGCTCCCTCAATACTTGAGACGTCTGTGACATTGTGTTGTGTAATAAAACTGCACATTTTAGAGTGGCCTTTTATTGTGAACAAGCCAAGGCACACCTGCGCCGTAATCATACTGTTAATCAGTACCTTGATATGCCACACCTGTCAGGTTTATGGATTATTTTGGTTAAGGAAACATGGACTTTTAAAATGTGTGCACAAAATGTGAAAGAAATGAGTCTTTTGTATACATAGAAAAAAGCTTAATCAGTCAATCAGAATTTATGGGTTTTTCTTATCACTGAGTTTATGTACTGACATCCATCTGTTCTATTTGTTTGGCTGGTACCACCATGCAGCCCGCCAAGTGTTTGGGTGGAGGAGGAGATTGGAAACTGATAGTTGTAATACAATGGAAAAGTAATACTTTTATAGCCACTTTAAAATGACTCAGTATAGTCATACAAATAATGTGCTGTGATTGTGTTTTTCATTTCCTTTTAACTGTCTGTTATGGCATTCAAACTGATATATTATGATGTTATAATGTCCATAAAGGAGGACAGACAGCCATTTAACAAGCCTGATAATGTGTAAAAATTGCAATAACAATTCAGTGTAAAAGCTAACCTGCTCTCAGATATAAAACATTTACCTGTTTCAGCATGACACTTCATTGTTACACCCCCACATATTTGGTCAACAGACTGCTCCTGTGAGCTGTAAATCACTTTTGTTCAAAGAGGAAGTGAAAGTCATTGTGATGCAATATTTGCAGGAACACCCACAGTCTGACTGCCCCAGGCATCCACCCATTCACATATGAGTAGCATTGCTTCATCTCACCAAAACCAAACACACATCACAATGTTTATATTACTCCGAAGGGACTTTTAATCAGCTTGATAGTGTTACAGCGTTTTTACCAAGGTCAGACTGGGAAGGGAAAAATGGCCCTGAGGCAGGGAATTTACTGATAAGAGTGTGAAAGGCTGCATGAACCAGTAATTCACGTACGTGCTATGAGGTGGTTTGTCATACTGGAGAGAAGACATTAAATAAAACAAGCGCATACAAACCAGGAAATATAAAGACATCCTTTGTGTTTTAAACATTTACAGTGACAAATTATTTTACAAATGCGGCTCAAAGGTAAAATGATCTAGTCATCATCATATTTCTCCTGTTTTAGCCTCTCTGCACTGGCTCCCTGTGAAAACCAGAACTGAATTTAAAATCCTCCGTCATATCTTAGAGAGCTCATAGTGCCATATTATCCCACCAGAACTCTGCGCTTGGAGAACGCAGGGTTACTCGTGGTCCCTAAAGTCTCCAAAAGTAGATCAGGGGGCAGACACCGTCTCCACATTCAAGACTAGACCTAAGACTTTCCTCTTTGATAAAGCTTATAGTTAGGGCTGGCTCAGGCTTGACCTGTACCAGCCCCTAGTTAGGCTGACTTAGGCCTAGTCTGCTGGGGGACCTCCTATAATACACCGGGCACCTTCTCTCCTTATCTCATGTCTCAGATTCTGAAAAGTTGGTTCTAACATTCATGTTCTCTTACTGCATGTCACTAACTCGGCTTCTTCTCCAGAGCCTTTGTCTCGCAGGTTCCTCCAGTGACAACTACGCCTTGATCGTGGGTCATGGTTACACTGCTGTCATGGTCCTGCCTGATGCCTCCTACTACTGCTGTAATTATTAGTCATACTTCTGCTATAATAATTACACACATATGATTATTATTGTCACATACATATACTGTCATATATCAATATTTTCTTGTACCATATATGCTACTTTACTCTCTCGCTGTCTCTCTTTATGAATCATTTTGTCGTATGAATCACTGTAAATTTATTATGTTGATCTGTTCTGTACACACGACATCTATTGCACATCTGTCCGTCCTAGAAGAGGGATTCCTCCTCAGTTGCTCTGTCTGAGGTTGCTATTGATTTGAGATTTGATCAGCACCCTTTTTCATTAAGGTTTCCAGTCCTCTGGTTTCTGTTGGCTTTTACATCTTCCTGTGACTTACAAAATTCTGCTGTTGTTAGCAGGGAAATTACACACACTCTGCCAGTACTTGTGGTTTTCATACAACAGACACCTCCTGTTTTAGCTCTTTTTTTAAATTCTACATTGATGATGTCATCATTTTCAACTCACTTTCCCACTATTGCATAAACTGCTCTTTCAGCCTCTGTTCAACAGTCAGTTTCAACTATCCCAACCACAACCATTCAGTATCTGCATAACCCGCAGGACCGATATCCACCCGTATTATGCAGGCTGAGCAAGTAACTTTATACTTTACAGTGACTTACTGCACCAGTTGCACCAGTTGCACCAGTCACTGGGCTGGTACATTTACTACATCATACATTTTGTTTTTGTAGTTTGTGATTTGAAAATTTTGTTCCTTTGTTGTTAGCTATGATTATCCCGACATGATAGTAAGATCAAAGTATTTGGACTGGCCATGAATGAAATGTAACAGGCTCAATTATACTGAAGTATGTGTAACAAAGTCAAATGCACATTTGTAATATTAAGTGTAACAAAGATAGTTAGAAGCTAAAGCCGAACTATAGGCTACAGATCACAGTGTAAAAGTGAACCACCACATCACAAGACAATGAATATAAAAGGAATCTTTGCTGATATTGAACCAGCTGTGTGGCATCGCAGTGTGTGCAGATGAACCGTGTTGGGCTTTGCGCCCATGCTGCTGCCAGCAACCAGACCTCCACCGCCGGACGGGCAGTGATCTCCAGGGGAATCCAAACAACACACAACACAATGACACACAGCTGGTTGAACATCAGCAAAGTTTTCCTGCTTCCCTTCACTGGTTCCTGTACAGCAGGGTCGGTCTGTGTCTCACTGTTATAATCATTGGAAAGCAAAAGCAGCATGTGTATACATTCAGTAGGCTATATCTTCAGTAGCTAGCTAGCTAACCCTACACTTTTCAGGGTTTGATTTTGGTTTTGGAACAGGGAAGAAACGTATATCTTCTTCCAACCTCTCCAGGTGACGAGTATCATTAATACACGACGTGCCCCAAATCCACAAAACCAGCCTGGAAATGAAGGAAATCTGAAACAACTGTATTAGAGTCAATGGAGCACAGCTGTGTTGTTGTCGGACCCTGGTCTGAGCCGGCCCGATGCTACGTTATGATTGAGCAGTCTGTGTCCAGGGGCGGATGCAGACTGGAGGCACGGGGGGCGAAGCCACACATTTGAGTTTAAAAATAGCACGCAACACTGACCCACAAAAAAAAGACTCAAACCCCAATCTCCTGAGTGAAAGTCCTGTGCTTAACCAACACGCACCACAGCTTACTTCCTCTGTGGACTGTTGCAAGTTATACTATGTCACCTGACCTTCTGGCTTTGTAATTTGTTTCTCATAGATTACCACTTTAATCTCAGAGAATACCTCAGTTTGGCTAGTACAAGTGCTCTGACCTCTTTGCCCTAATCCTAACTGCTCCCGACCTCGACCTACTGGCCAATCACAGCAAGCAGTGGGATCTATAACAGTAACATGATGCAGAGATGGAGAAACGGCTAAATATCTGCAGTGTGACTATTCTCACCCAGATTCAAGTAGGAACTTGTATAATCTCTGTTAAACCCTCCTGTCCAGCTTCACTCAGTCTGTGGTTACAGCTGTGATGCTGCCAGCTGGATCAACTGTATTAAAGGGATAGTGCACCCAAAAAATGAAAATTCAGCCATTATCTACTCACCCATATGCCGACGGAGGCTCCGCGCTCATGTGTGCGCGCTTGCACGAGACCAGCGAAAGCATGAGCTTTGCTTATCCGTGTTTACATCATGTGACATGTGCACCGCAGGGGGAGACAACAGTAACCGCAGTAGCTAAAAGATCATTTGCACTACAGTCTTTTGGAAAAGAACAGCCCAACATGTCTGAAGACTTTGAAATTGAGGAGGAACAGTATTTCTTTGCTGAGCTGTATTTGTTTCAGCCCGAGTACACACACTATGAGCCTCAGCCAGCCGCAGAATACCAGAGTCGAACACTGGAAACCTGGTGGTGCAGTTGTTTCAAATGCAATGCCAATGGATGAGGAAAGTCTTTGCTGCTCAGACTGGGAATTGGCGATGCCTGCACTTGACAATCTGGACATCAGTACTGACGAGACTGCTGCTCTTCAGAGACCGTGCATCACCGATCACCCTGAGCACGGAGCACAGAGAAGCAGTCAGAGCTACAGGCTACAGTGAGGCTAAAAACAGAGTTCATGTGACGTTTTTCGAAACAATTTCTTATGTCGGGGCTTCAGGACACTTGGATCACTACGGATGAGCAGTATGATACTTCAATTCAATTTTGTGTTCTTGGACGTTAGTCTGGGGCGCCATCAGCCATTAGGTGTGCGCAGAGTCCTCACAAGGGATGTGAGGACTCTGAAACTTCTCCAGGGCCTCCCATCGGCATATGGGTGAGTAGTAGTATGCAGCCATTATTGAGCGACACTTGTCGCTGTGGAAAAGGTGGGCGGCACGGTGGTGCAGTGGTTAGCATTACTGTCTCACACCACGAGGGTGTGATAGTCTGGTGACCAGTGCAGGGTGAACCCTCACCCAGTGTCAGCTGGGATAGACTCCAGCCCCCCATTGTGGAAAATGAATGGATGAATGTGGAAAAGGTCTATAAATACAGAGTATATATGTTTAATTTTTCCATCATTCTTTCCTTTTTATATCTATTCACTCATTCAAGTGTTTACACAGCTGAGCTAGTGTAAAAAAAACAAACACCCTCTGTGACATGGCACAGTGAATAGGTTGAAACTACAAACAAACATTACCTCTTTGACTTTACCCCGTTGTGAATGCCCTGCCCTTTACAAACACACACACACACACACACATACAAAAACACATTGCAGAGATATGAGTGGAATGTTAGCTGACGGGATCTTTATGCTACTTTGAAATATTGTTTCCTTTATACTTTCTAAGCATCATAAATTCAAATTGTCTTTCTGTAAAAATAACAGTTCTTGGGTCCGTTTCACAAAGCAGGTTTAGTGAAAACTCAGAGTCTGTTAACCCTGAAATGAGGGAAACTCTGAGTTTTCCGTTTCAAAAAGGGAGGTAACTCAAACCAGAGAAAGAGGAGTAACTCCAGCCTGTTTCAGAGACAGAGGTAACTTAAGCTCTCGGTCAGTTACCGCAGTAACAGACTCTATGAACCTAACCTGGTCGGGAGCAGGTTTTTCTCAATGGACCTCGAGTTTCTCTCTGTCTCCGGCCTCTTTCAGAGCCACACACTCCATTTCATTTCCTCATTCATTCAGTCAGCAGGCGAGTTTTGGCGGAGCCTAGTTCTGTCATTTAAAAGAATCATTAATAAAATCAGAGTCAGTATATTAGAAGTCCATTAGGCACAGTAGGTGGAGACTTTTTCCACTAACATGGCATGTCCTTTTGATAACGATCCCGTGCATTACTGCGCAGAGAGTTAAATATTCGTCGGGAGATGGTTATCAGACCGCGCATAGTATTTCCACACAATTATCTTTTTGAGCTGAACCGTTTCACGTCACAGTCCATCGTCTACATACACAACCTAATCCGTGCTTACATTTGCACCAATCGTAGTCATGCTCTCACACCCCAGCAGATAGTGTGTGTGTGGCGCTGCATTTCTTTGCAAATGGAAGTTTTTTGTACAATGTCGGAGATGCTGAGCACTTGAGTAAGGCAACTGTATGCAGGGCGGTTAGAAAAGTGTGCTCGTTTTACAGGCATCTGCCTTCTTTCTGTTGGCTGAGTAGAAGTCTGTGTTAGTTTAAATAGGCTTAATTATTTAACAGAACATGATATAGATGAGAAGACATTTATGTGTGTGAAACAGCATTATGTTGGGGATAAAACAACTGCACAGTCAAACAGCCACTTAATATTTACTTCACAATGTAAAACGTGATCAAGATGAGGTACCCCCATGAGATTATGCCGAGGTCTTACCTGTCTGAACACTGCTTTTATATTTTATCCTAAACTGCTGCCAAGTGCGTTTCTCCCCCGCGGGATTACTGCACCCAAATGAAATAAATTAATAGGCTGCCATTCAAGCAGTTTTCCCCTGTAATATTATTGTGATTGCAAAGCCATTTAAACTTACGCACTTCTTTTTGAAAGTGTTTTTGCAAGTGTAACTCAGTGTTTTTTTTGTTAGAGCTCTTAAATTTTGATACGTGGTACCCGTATTTGTCTGCTATAAATAACACACACTTTGACCTCTACTACACCATCACAGATTATGGAAATTAATGTCAAATACAAAGAGGTATATTGTTACAATGTACCCCAGTGCCAGGGTGAGTTGTAACACTAGCTGGGGATGGATGTAACAATGAAATTATTGTGCTTTAAAAAGATTCACAATAGGCGAAATGTATTCAACACTTTAATGAATAATAAAGAAGGAACAATAAACTTGTAAGAATACAATAATTATAATATTAAAATAAATAGAAATGTATAACATAAATACAAAAATAAGTACAATAAAATAAATAAAAATATATAACATAAAATAGATAAAATCAAGAATAATAAAGTATTAACCTGTGTGTGTGTGTGTGTGTGTGTGTGTGTGTGTGTGTGTGTGTGTGTGTGTGCGTTGTAGCCTGAATGAGGTTGATGTTTGAACAGCATTTTAACAGTTAAACAATAAACGCTTTTGAAGAGTTACAACCCTCCCCATGTCTAGCAGCCATGAAAGAGCTAACCGTTTTTAGCACTAATGAAACACATCAAATTAAACTAGAGAAACTACTACTTGAACCTATGTAAGTGAAACAATTGTACATTCAACACAATTGACACTATGCAAAAAACATCTGTGATGAAAATTTGGTTTCTCACCTGAAAAACTGTTTTTTGGCTCTAGGACAGACAAATTTGGACTCAGAGACATGCGGCTTCACCAACTATCCCTTTGTTACAACCATCCCCGGTCTCCCCTATCACATATTACTTTCTATAACTTAAAGATACTCTCATTATAAATGCTTGCAGTCTTTACGTTTGTACATTAACTGAAGAGGGTGTCAACAGTCCTGCTGAGGCTAGTAAGGTTAACGACTGATAGGAAGCAGGGTAGACAAGTAATGAGGTCAGGACAGGAAACCCAACAGCCAAAAGTAGACTGGTAGAGGATTACCTTCAATAAAATGTCGGTTATGATGGAGTGAGATTAAACAGAGAAAGCAGACACAGAAAACGGACGTAGATCAGACAGCAGACAACAATAAAGAGCAGCTGTGAGTGAGCACTCATTAAGGTTTAGACAGATTTGGAGGTATTGGTGTGTGGACAGGCTATGACCTTGGTAGGTAACAAAATAAGCAGCACTACTCTCAGTTTCACAAACAGTCATAGAAAGTTACCCAGCAGTGTTGATCTGTCTCACCATCTCATGTAACTGAAGATGAAAGACTAGGTGAGCTCAAAAAGTGACTTCTGACAGTTATTTCAAGCAGCAGGTCACTCAAAAAGGAGAGGTATACCACTGAAATCAAGAAGGCACACAACATGCTAACACTGTGGAATAGTTTCATATTGGCATGAATTAACCAACCCAATGAATTATGGAAACTAAATATGGTCAAAAGTATTCTAGCTGTGTATCACCATATCTGAATGTGTTCAGCACTTTATGTGAATACATTTGAATTTGTGGATGTGTAAAAGCATTTTGATCAAATGAATTAAAATACAGGCGCAGGTCCAGATCCCAAATGTAAGCACTGTTTTAATGACACACTCTCAGTACAGTACCTTTGGATCCAACCGTAACCCTTCAGACATGGTACCTAGACCCAAGGTCTCCTCAGTGTTTCCACCACAAACAGTACCCTGAACATTAAAGGGATAGTGCACCCAAAAATGGAAATCCAGCCATTATCTACTCACCCATATGCCGATGGGAAGCTCAGGTGAAGTTTTAGAGTCCTCACATCACTTGCAGAGATCCAAGGGGAGAGGAGGTAGCAACACAACTCCACCTAATGGAGGCTGACGGCGCCCCAGATTCAAACGTCCAAAAACACATAATTGAAACCACAAAATATCTCCATACTGCTCGTCCGTAGTGATCCAAGTGTCCTGAAGCCCCGACATAAAAAGCTGTTTGGAAAAATGTCTTTTGAACTCTGTTTTTAGCCTCATTGTAGCCTGTAGCTCTGACTGCCTCTCTGCGTACACTGCGGTCACATGTGTGCACTTGTGTGAGACCGTGAGACATGGGCACCGCGTTCATGTGCGCTGATGTGGTTTCGCTGGTCTCACGCGCAAGTGCACATATGTGAACGTGGTGCACAGAGAGGCAGCCAAATGACGTTCTTCCAAACAGCTTTTTATGTCGGGGCTTCAGGACACTTGGATCACTACGGACGAGCAGTATGGAGATATTTTGTGGTTTCAGTTATGTGTTTTTGGACGTTTGAATCTGGGGCGCCGTCAGCCTCCATTAGGTGGAGTTGTGTTGCTACCTCCTCTCCCCTTGGATCTCTGCAAGTGATGTGAGGACTCTAAAACTTCACCTGAGCCTCCCTCGACATATGGGTGAGTAGATAATGGCTGAATTTTCATTTTTGGGTGCACTAACCCTTTAACATTGTCAGAACAAAGTAGAACAAGCTGCAATGAGAGTCTCTCTCAACAGGACATTTAAAAATAGCAGCTTTGTGACTTTAGTCCTTCTCAGGCAAGCCCAGGAGTTTAGTGTTGTTGTAGCCCACAGGAACGACCCTCAGTGAGTGAAGATTAGAATATATGCCATTATATGATGCTGAGAGCAGTTGATACAGACAAAGTCCACGTAGGTTTCTCCCAGGAGACAACTATCCATGTCCCGTGTGAAACCAAAGGTCAATGCTGTTTGAACGCAGTGTTATGTAAATCAATGCTGTTTTGATGTAATGGTACGTTACTTAGGTCACATTCTTCACCCACGTGACATATGCATGTTACAGTAAGTACTTATGGATCTGGGTCGATTATCCTTTTGGGATAAATAAAGTCGTCTGCATTGAGCTGAACTACACAGTCAAAGCCAACATCAACATTGGGTTGGTGGTTCAGTCCAAGCGTGCTGATATTTGATATCCTGGGACTTAGATTACATAACCAACTCTTTTTCTCCAGAATAACTGAAGCTTTAAGAAAGGGTAAACACCTATTCCTCAGAAGCCGGAAACTCAGTGAGTCATGCTCTCATGGTTCTATGACAGTGAGAGATCCTGACAATAAGATGAGGCATTGAGATCGTTGCTATGCCCCAACGCATGAAACAAACACACTATAATGGCTAAAGTCTTTGTTAGGTTGGGCATTCAATGTCTGAGAAAATGATAAATAGAAAGTAAACTCAATATGACTCAAACATTCCACAGTGGGTTTTTTTTTTTGATTGACATTTTGTTTGTATGGCAAGCTCTGGTCTGCAGGTTCATGGGAAACCGTTAAGTGTTAGTAATTTTCAACATGTTCTTATGTTTCACATTCTGCCACTTTGTCAGTGGACTTTCAAGTCTTCATATTATGCGCTAGGTATCCTCCTGCGTCTGCTGATGACGTTCTGAGGCATCGGCATCAACAAAAAGGCATGGTTAGGTTTTGAAGAAAACATCTCGGTTTGGTTCTACGTTCATGAGGTAAGCTAACACCAGAGTCCTGGGTGAAAGTGCAGTGTTTATTAGACCCCTCCACCACACCTCCCACCCACCCTATGGGGACTTTCCAGCACCTTATATTACATCATTATTGGCAGCATTTTAATATGACGCCATCCAGCAGTGTATCATATCACCCCAACATCACTGACAAAGCGGCAGTATTTGATGACTTCAGAATGAGAACAGGCTGGAATTTTATATTGCTTGTGGTGATCGAAATTACAGCAATTGTATCAGGGGCCCACCCTGGCCCACCATCGGGGGTGCCACTGGATTTATCCAGTTTTGAGAGAGAAACCTGCAAGAGTCATTCTCGCTGGCAGAAGATGATGAAGCCGTCAGTATGAATGAGTGTGAAGAGCATAAAAGCAGTCTCACTCCGAAGTCGTCAAAATCCGACGCTTGGGCAGTGACCCGCGGCATCAAGAAACCAATGAAAAAGGCATCCCTTAATGGCGGCATCATATGTGACCAGTTGCCGTTAGAGCAACATCTGCGATGTAACCACACATTTGTTGCTTGAACCTAACCATGTGTGTTTGTTGTTGAAGGAAAAGAAAGTCAATTCACGGTGTTGTACCGACGTAGTGCGTTGATTTTCAATCAATCAATCAATTTTATTTATAAAGCCCAATATCACAAATACAATTTGCCTCACAGGGCTGTGAACATTAAATTTCCTGTGAAAATGGAAGTGTTTTGAAAGAAGACAATGCATGTAACAGGCTGAACTTGAGGAACGTCAACAAACAAAGTCCATGGCCAAATGTCGATATGTGACGAGGTCAGTGAGAATGTGTTGCATAAAATAGACTGACCAAACATCCTCTTTTGCCCAAACATGTCCACTTTTCACATCCTGTCCAGGGCGCCGGGGGGTAAATTAATGATAAGGTCCTGTTTTCCTTGTGTGTGTGTGTATTAGAGTGCAGCACGGGCCGCATATTTCTGTCCAAACCCAACGGTCATTCTGTTTTGTTATGTCCAAAACCGAACCGAGCCCGACATTATTTAATGAATATAGCAATGAGTTTGTTTTCACACAGTTGTTATGGTTAGAGGCTATTTAACAGGCCGGGCGTGTGCCGTGGGAGCTCTGCGGAGAGGGAGACCTCCATGTTTGAGACGGGGGCGGGCGGCAGTAGGTCTGAGGCTTCCAGTGAGGGGAGAGGTGGAAACAAACAGCCAATGTGTGTGTGTGTGTTGTGTTCAGGTGTTGTCACGTAAATAACAGTGCCCAAGCAATAAACAGGACAGACAACAGGAGTTTATTTATTTTTACACTCCATGTTCATTCTAAGCTGACCGAACCCGGGCCGACCCGACTGTTGGGACCCGTTGGGCTCGGATCGGGTAGCCACACTCTAGTGTGTGTATGTGTCCCCTATCTATAGGGGCCTGTCTGAATTTCTGTCTTTGAGAGATATTATTTTGTATTATAACTGAATTTTCTATCCATACATATAAACTTTAAATATATTAAAATTACAAGGCATCTTTGAGTGAACTGCGAGTATCATTTAAGTAGGCTCTCTCGTGGCCGGGCTGAGTGTCCTCTTTTTTGGAAATCAAAATATGGTCACCCTAACATAAAACATAATGTAAGAATCCAAAACAATACATGTTTCTTATGTATTTGTTGTATTATGTGAAGGATCATGTTGTAGTATTTTGTTCGAAAAATCAAGTGTGTTATCTGCCCTGTGCAGTTACCAATACTGCATACAGGGGTCACTGAACCTCTGGTGCTTAATGTAAAGTGGTCTAATTTGATTCATTCACAGTCTGCTGCATTTGTTATCAAGATCAACACTCATAGACTGAGTTGTACACCTTAACTGAAAGTGAGACCTCAACTTTCTCCCAAATAAAATGCACAGAGCGACATCCTATTGCTGCAGGGACTGCACCTTTTTTCTGACAGTGTAACAATAACAACTCCAAGGGGGTCCACCAGTATTTATTATTTTAGTCAGCAGAATGGTTCCTGGAATTGTACAGTATATAATAAATTTCTATAAATTGCTCACAAATGCCTATAACATGTCTATGAAGGTTAATGTAGCTGGAGCAGTTCACAGATACCGGCAGAGAGCTGCAGGGGGGATTCCCTGTGCCATCTTGAAGCTTTGTGAGCCTGTTTATGGAAGGCAACGATAAACACAGCCAGCGGTAGACAAACAGCTCTTACAGAAGCCCACTCATGACGCGAGATAAAGCCTATCACCCTGTGTGGAGGTGGGACGAATAAGCCCCGCGGTGGCTGAGCGTGGGGGACTCCCCTGTCCTTATATTGGGAACTCTATCTCTCGTTTTCTCTGATTCTCTCTGTCTGTTTCTCTCACTGTCTGTGTTTCTTCCTCCCCTCTCCCTTTCTTTCTCTCTCAATTTCGATCTCTGCCCATGGCAGCGTCCTCACTGCGGTTTCCTCTCAGCCCTGCCACATGTGCGCACACAACACTTCTTGATTTTCCATAGAAAGGTGCGAGATGTTTAAGTAGGTCTCTCTCTCTCTCTCCCTCAGTGTCCCTCTGACACTGTCCTCTCTGATGCATAAACAGGTTCATAATGACTCAGCCAGTAGCAGAAGCCTGTTCCACACTGCTCTCCACTCCCCACAGCCATCACAACTGCTGTTTTGGGAGCACAGTACCAAAAAGTGTGGGTGTGTTGTCCAAGAAATGTGCCCATCTCCTCCTTGTATGAATGAAATGGAAAGTATGAGTTTACCAGAAATGTAGGTTGCAGATCAGTAGATTATATAAACAATAATTTCTGCAAATAACTAAGCAGTTTTTATTTTTTGGTCTAGCGCATTGCAAAGCAAGATCACCACAAAGTTCCAAAGTGATGTCATGTTATAAGTGTTTTATTATTGAAAGTGTTACTTGCAGCGTTTCAGCATCAAAGACATTAACCACACAATGTTGAGACTGTGCTAGAATTACCATAAACCATCAGACCACGCCGCACATGCTGTAGTTCTTATCACGGAGAGGTTCTGCAAAAAGTGTCACTTTGCAACAGGGTTTATGAAAGACCTGCTCTATATTTTATAGAAGCCCTATGTGATATTCAGAGCATATCTGTGATTCAGAGGGTGTCTGCACACAGCTCTCAACATGTGGGTGGCTGAGCTGGCAGCTAGTGGCTAATGGTGCTAAAAAGTGGTAACCGCTGTATGAGCGCAGTACAGAGCGGCTGTCATCAGCTAGCCATTTGGATAATCAGGTAACATGTGGCTGGACATGCACAGAAGAAGCCCCCAGGTCGTGGGGGCAGCAGGCTGAGCAAAGCACCCCAGACGTCCCTCTCCCCAGCAACACTCTCCAGCTCCTCCTGGAGGACCCTGAGGCGTTCTCAGGCCAGATGAGATATATAATCCCTCCAGTGTGTTCTGGGTCTGCCCCGGGCCTCCTACCAGAGGGACGTGCCCAAAACACCTCTAATGGGAGGCGCCGAGCAGGATCCTGATCAGATGCCCAAATAAAATCACAACCTGGTGAATTTAAGTCTAATATTATTTATCTTTTAGCTCTGTTTTTGGTCTCCACCAACTCCTGAGGGAAATGTCTGGATCTGTAGCTGCTAAATGCTCCACTGTGTTCACCAGCTAGTCACTAACTGTATCAGGGGGTTTTAGAGCTTTTCAGTTTTTCCTGGTGCAACCGAAAACAACGCTTCGAGAGCGGTGAGAGTGAACCAAAATGGGACGGAGCTGAAACTCACTACAAAGCTCCATAAAGCCGAGAGGAGCTGCAGATTCAGGTCACCACAAGTGGCTCCTTTCACACTGTCATGTTGTTTTCACATTGTTAATATGAATGGATTACTGTCATACTGTCATGGGACACTTGAATAGAACTGAGCAATTGTTAATATTATTTGTTACACCTGTGTTTTTCCTACTGTCAGAAGTCGAGAGTTCTGCCATTGTTCTGATCGTTGCTTTGCTTAAGTTAAAAGAGCTGAGTTATTTTATAGGTGGCAAGAGAAAACAATAATTTGATGCCTATTTGCTAATATATTGAAGCAACATTTAAATAAAAATGTGATGACAGTTGTAACATTGTCAGCTTGTCTTGTCATGAGTGCCATTCTGAACAAACCATACAGTCATAATAAAACAGAAGAACTGTTTTTGACCGTTAAACTCTTAAAATACTAACTGTGGAGTTTTTTTCACTTTGATTCTCTGATAATTTATTAAAGAAATACTGAAAACCATGTGATGTGTTAAATGTGTATCAAGGCTCATGGTTTAAGGTCTTGGAGCCTTTCTCTTACAGTACATACGCATATTTGTATTCTTGATGTCTTTAAGGAACATTTTGTCCCATCTACTGCAGATGTGCTTATACAAGGGGTATGTTACCTGCATTAAAGGTTCCCCCAGTAGTCACCAGCACAATTTGAAAAGTGTTGTGAAGGCAGTTTCTCTGACCCATATAATTAATCTGACAGGAAGCAACCCTTCTTTCCCAAATGTCACATGCTGTTGTTGTTTGTATCTTTTACAGGAAATTAATCAACTAAATGCTGATTCTAAATTAAAATGTCTGTGAGAGCTGTAAAACTTACAAGTCCAAACTCTATGGTATCACTAAGTGTGCTTGTAAAGTCCCTCCACTCACTTTAGTTTGACCACCAACATGACACAGGATATAAAACTGAACCAGTCTAGGGTACTTTTTTGAATGTCAACATCAAAAAGCTTTTGTAGATTGAATCTTCTATATTTTAATGAAACTGAAAAATAGCTTTTGTCTTTACGGAGAGATGGTGGGAGGTGATATAAAGAAGCCCCTGCAGATCGGAGCCCACGGGACTCCCCCACATCCATGTCACTCTCTTTTCTGTGAAACGTAAGTCTTTTTTTGTCTTTAAAAACAGTGAATGTCCCACAGTGAATGTAACAGTCAGAGCTGACCTGAATGATCAGACCTACAAGAGTTACCTCAGGTCAACTACATGAATACAGGACATAACACTGATTAACTTTCTTAAATGAGAACATGTGGGCAGCAAGAAAAGGTTTAGAGACTCATTACTACAGTGTTAGGCAATGCTATAGTCTAATGCTGTATGTCATCCAAGGGTTTTTTTTGGGAGTTTTTCCTTATCTGCTGCGAGGGTCCTAAGGACAGAGGAATGTCATTTGCTGTAAAGCCCTGTGAGGCAAATTGTGATTTGTGATATTGGGCTTTATAAATAAAATTGATTAATTGATAGTAATTCTAATAACTATTAGGGGGCTAATGCAGTTAAGTGGTATTGCCCTAACCAGTAGAAGCTGTTGCTTGACTGCTGTGGGGATGTGCAATCTGTGTCCCTGTACTGTACTGTCTCCATATTTCATTGTTTTTGAAATGTACTAAAAGGAACAGAACTAGAATATGAGGTTGTGATGATGTTTGTCATTAAAAAATGGAATAAAAGGTCATAAAAAATGTCATTGTATAGTATGTCATTAAAAGTTATTTTAAAAAATCATGGTATAGTCTGTCATGAAAACGTTTTTAAAAAGAAGTAGTAGTATAATAGTCAAAGCATATGGCATAAAAGGTCATAAAAAACGTCATAGTATAGCATGTCGTCAAAAAATCATCAAAAACGTTATAGTATACTATGTCATCAAAATATCATAAAAAACGTCATAGTATAGTATGTCATCAAAATATCATCAAAACGTCATAGTATAGTATGTTATCAAAATATCATCAAAAATGTCATAGTATAGCATGTCATCAAAATATCATAAAAAAGTCATAGTATAGTATGTCATCAAAATATCAAAAAAATGTCACAGTATAGTATGTCATCAAAATATCATAAAAAATGTCATAGTATAGTATGTCATCAAAATATCATGAAAAACGTCATAGTATAGTATGTCATCAAAATATCAAAAAAATGTCACAGTATAGTATGTCATCAAAATATCATAAAAAATGTCATAGTATAGTATGTCATCAAAATATCATGAAAAATGTCATAGTATAGTATGTCGTCAAAATATCATGAAAAATGTCATGGTATAGTATGTCATCAAAATATCATCAAAAATGTCATAGTATAGTATGTCATCAAAATATCATGAAAAACGTCATAGTATAGTATGTCATCAAAATATCATAAAAAATGTCATAGTATAGTATGTCATCAAAATATCATGAAAAATGTCATAGTAGTATGTCATCAAAATATCATGAAAAACGTCATAGTATAGTATGTCATCAAAATATCATGAAAAATGTCATAGTATAGTATGTCATCAAAATATCATGAAAAACGTCATAGTATAGTATGTCATCAAAATATCATAAAAAATGTCATAGTATAGTATGTCATCAAAATATCATAAAAAATGTCATAGTATAGTATGTCATCAAAATATCATAAAAAATGTCATAGTATAGTATGTCATCAAAATATCATGAAAAATGTCATAGTATAGTATGTCATCAAAATATCATGAAAAACGTCATAGTATAGTATGTCATCAAAATATCATAAAAAATGTCATAGTATAGTATGTCATCAAAATATCATGAAAAATGTCATAGTATAGTATGTCATCAAAATATCATGAAAAACGTCATAGTATAGTATGTCATCAAAATATCATGAAAAATGTCATAGTATAGTATGTCATCAAAATATCATAAAAAATGTCATAGTATAGTATGTCATCAAAATATCATAAAAAATGTCATAGTATAGTATGTCATCAAAATATCATGAAAAACGTCATAGTATAGTATGTCATCAAAATATCATAAAAAATGTCATAGTATAGTATGTCATCAAAATATCATGAAAAATGTCATAGTATAGTATGTCATCAAAATATCATGAAAAACGTCATAGTATAGTATGTCATCAAAATATCATAAAAAATGTCATAGTATAGTATGTCATCAAAATATCATAAAAAATGTCATAGTATAGTATGTCATCAAAATATCATGAAAAATGTCATAGTATAGTATGTCATCAAAATATCATGAAAAACGTCATAGTATAGTATGTCATCAAAATATCAAAAAAATGTCACAGTATAGTATGTCATCAAAATATCATAAAAAATGTCATAGTATAGTATGTCATCAAAATATCATGAAAAATGTCATAGTATAGTATGTCGTCAAAATATCATCAAAAATGTCATAGTATAGTATGTCATCAAAATATCATGAAAAACGTCATAGTATAGTATGTCGTCAAAATATCATCAAAAAGTCATAGTATAGTATGTCGTCAAAATATCATAAAAAAGTCATAGTATAGTATGTCATCAAAATATCATCAAAAATGTCATAGTATAGTATGTCATCAAAATATCATCAAAAATGTCATAGTATAGTATGTCGTCAAAATATCATCAAAAAGTCATAGTATAGTATGTCATCAAAATATCATGAAAAAAGTCATAGTATAGTATGTCGTCAAAATATCATCAAAAACGTCATAGTATAGTATGTCATCAAAATATCATAAAAAATGTCATAGTATAGTATGTCATCAAAATATCATAAAAAACGTCATAGTATAGTATGTCATCAAAATATCATGAAAAAAGTCATAGTATAGTATGTCATTAAAATATCATCAAAAACGTCATAGTATAGTATGTCATCAAAATATGAAAAAAGTCATAGTATAGTATGTCGTCAAAATATCATCAAAAACGTCATAGTTTAGTATGTCATCAAAATATCATCAAAAATGTCATAGTATAGTATGTCATCAAAATATCATCAAAAACGTCATAGTATAGGATGTCATCAAAATATGAAAAAAGTCATAGTATAGTATGTCGTCAAAATATCATCAAAAACGTCATAGTTTAGTATGTCATCAAAATATCATCAAAAACGTCATAGTATAGTATGTCATCAAAATATCATGAAAAATGTC
Organism: Epinephelus cyanopodus; assembly: GCA_026686955.1. Classification (NCBI taxonomy): domain Eukaryota; kingdom Metazoa; phylum Chordata; class Actinopteri; order Perciformes; family Serranidae; genus Epinephelus; species Epinephelus cyanopodus. The sequence goes on from CM048920.1 coordinate 2,938,630, forward strand.
ACAGTATAGTATGTCGTCAAAATATCATCAAAAACGTCATAGTATAGGATGTCATCAAAATATGAAAAAAGTCATAGTATAGTATGTCGTCAAAATATCATCAAAAACGTCATAGTATAGTATGTCATCAAAATATCATCAAAAAAGTCATAGTATAGTATGTCATCAAAATATCATCAAAAACGTCATAGTATAGTATGTCGTCAAAATATCAGAAAAAAAGTCATAGTATAGTATGTCATCAAAATATCATCAAAATGTCATAGTATAGTATGTCATCAAAATATCATCAAAAATGTCATAGTATAGTATGTCATCAAAATATCATCAAAAATGTCATAGTATAGTATGTCATCAAAATATCATGAAAAAAGTCAGAGTATAGTATGTCATCAAAATATCATAAAAAAGTCATAGTTTAGTATGTCATCAAAATATCATCAAAAAGTCATAGTATAGTATGTCATCAAAATATCATGAAAAAAGTCATAGTATAGTATGTCGTCAAAATATCATCAAAAACGTCATAGTATAGTATGTCGTCAAAATATCATCAAAAATGTCATAGTATAGTATGTCATCAAAATATCATCAAAAATGTCATAGTATAGTATGTCATCAAAATATCATGAAAAAAGTCATAGTATAGTATGTCGTCAAAATATCATCAAAAACGTCATAGTATAGTATGTCGTCAAAATATCATAAAAAATGTCATAGTATAGTATGTCATCAAATATCATAAAAAATGTCATAGTATAGTATGTCGTCAAAATATCATCAAAAACGTCATAGTATAGTATGTCATCAAAATATCATAAAAATGTCATAGTATAGTATGTCGTCAAAATATCATAAAAAATGTCATAGTATAGTATGTCATCAAAATATCATAAAAAAGTCATAGTATAGTATGTCATCAAAATATCATAAAAACGTCATAGTATAGTATGTCATCAAAATATCAAAAAATGTCATAGTATAGTATGTCATCAAAATATCATAAAAAATGTCATAGTATAGTATGTCATCAAAATATCATGAAAAAAGTCATAGTATAGTATGTCATCAAAATATCATCAAAAACGTCATAGTGTAGTATGTCGTCAAAATATCCGCAAAAACGTCATAGTATAGTATGTCGTTAAAATATCATCAAAAAGGTCATAGTATAGTATGTCATCAAAATATCATGAAAAAAGTCATAGTATAGTATGTCATCAAAATATCATCAAAAAAGTCACATATAGTATGTCATCAAATATCATAAAAACGTCATAGTATTATGTCATCAAAATATCATAAAAAAGTCATAGTATAGGTCATCAAAATATCATCAAAAACGTCATAGTATAGTATGTCATCAAAATATCATCAAAAACGTCATAGTATAGCATGTCGTCAAAATATCATGAAAAACGTCATAGTATAGTATGTCGTCAAAATATCATCAAAAAGTCATAGTATAGTATGTCGTCAAAATATCATAAAAAAGTCATAGTATAGTATGTCGTCAAATATCATGAAAAATCATAGTATAGTATGTCGTCAAAATATCATAAAAAAGTCATAGTATAGTATGTCATCAAAATATCATCAAAAACGTCATAGTATAGTATGTCATCAAAATATCATCAAAAACGTCATAGTATAGCATGTCGTCAAAATATCATGAAAAACGTCATAGTATAGTATGTCGTCAAAATATCATCAAAAAGTCATAGTATAGTATGTCGTCAAATATCAAAAAAAGTCATAGTATAGTCGTCAAATATCATCAAAAGTCATAGTATAGTATGTCATCAAAATACCATGAAAAAAGTCATAGTATAGTATCTCGTCAAAATATCATCAAAAATATCATAGTTAAGTATGTCATCAAAATATCATAAAAAAAGTCATAGTATAGTATGTCATCAAAATATCATCAAAAACGTCATAGTATAGTATGTCGTCAAAATATCAGAAAAAATATCATAGTTAAGTATGTCATCAAAATATCATAAAAAAAAGTCATAGTATAGTATGTCATCAAAATATCATCAAAATGTCATAGTATAGCATGTCGTCAAAATATCATCAAAAATGTCATAGTATAGTATGTCATCAAAATATCATCAAAAAGTCATAGTATAGTATGTCGTCAAAATATCATCAAAAAGTCATAGTATAGCATGTCGTCAAAATATCATCAAAAAGTCATAGTATAGTATGTCGTCAAAATATCATCAAAAAGTCATAGTATAGTATGTCGTCAAAATATCATGAAAAATGTCATAGTATAGTATGTCGTTAAAATATCATTAAAAAGTCACAGTATAGTATGTCATCAAAATATCATCAAAAACGTCATAGTATAGTATGTCATCAAAATATCATAAAAAAGTCATAGTATAGTATGTCATCAAAATATCATCAAAAAGTCACAGTATAGCATGTCATCAAAATATCATCAAAAACGTCATAGTATAGTATGTCATCAAAATATCATGAAAAATGTCATAGTATAGTATGTCATAAAATATCATCAAAAAGTCATAGTATAGTATATCATCAAAATATCATCAAAAACGTCATAGTATAGTATGTCGTCAAAATATCATAAAAAAGTCACAGTATAGTATATCATCAAAATATCATCAAAAACGTCATAGTATAGTATGTCATCAAAATATCATGAAAAATGTCATGGTATAGCATGTCATCCAAATATCATCAAAAGTGTCATAGTATAGTATGTCATCAAAATATCATAAAAAAAAGTCATAGTATAGCATGTCGTCCAAATATCATGAAAAAAGTCATAGTATAGTATGTCATCAAAATATCAGAAAAACGTCATAGTATAGTATGTCATCAAAATATCATCAAAATGTCATAGTATAGCATGTCGTCAAAATATCATCAAAAATGTCATAGTATAGTATGTCATCAAAATATCATCAAAAATGTCATAGTATAGTATGTCATCAAAATATCATGAAAAAAGTCATAGTATAGTATGTCGTCAAAATATCATCAAAAACGTCATAGTATAGCATGTCATCAAAATATCATAAAAAATGTCATAGTATAGTATGTCATCAAAATATCATCAAAAATGTCATAGTATAGCATGTCATCAAAATATCATCAAAAATGTCATAGTATAGTATGTCATCAAAATATCATGAAAAAAGTCATATAGTAGTCGTCAAAATATCATCAAAAAGTCATAGTATAGTATGTCGTCAAAATATCATAAAAAAGTAATAGTATAGTATGTCATCAAAATATCATAAAAAATGTCATAGTATAGTATGTCATCAAAATATCATCAAAAAGTCATAGTATAGTATGTCATCAAAATATCATGAAAAAAGTCATAGTATAGTATGTCGTCAAAATATCATCAAAAAGTCATAGTATAGCATGTCGTCAAAATATCATAAAAAATGTCATAGTATAGTATGTCATCAAAATATCATCAAAAAGTCATAGTATAGCATGTCATCAAAATATCATCAAAAATGTCATAGTATAGTATGTCATCAAAATATCAAAAAGTCATAGTATAGTATGTCATTAAAATATCATCAAAAACGTCATAGTATAGTATGTCGTCAAAATATCATCAAAAATGTCATAGTATAGTATGTCGTCAAAATATCAAAAAGTCATAGTATAGTATGTCATTAAAATATCATCAAAAACGTCATAGTATAGTATGTCGTCAAAATATCATCAAAAATGTCACAGTATAGTATGTCGTCAAAATATCATCAAAAACGTCATAGTATAGTATGTCGTCAAAATATCATCAAAAATGTCATAGTATAGTATGTCATCAAAATATCAAAAAGTCATAGTATAGTATGTCATTAAAATATCATCAAAAACGTCATAGTATAGTATGTCGTCAAAATATCATCAAAAATGTCATAGTATAGTATGTCGTCAAAATATCAAAAAGTCATAGTATAGTATGTCATTAAAATATCATCAAAAACGTCATAGTATAGTATGTCATCAAAATATCAGCAAAAATGTCACAGTATAGTATGTCGTCAAAATATCATCAAAAACGTCATAGTATAGTATGTCGTCAAAATATCATCAAAAATGTCATAGTATAGTATGTCATCAAAATATCACAAAAAAAGTCATGGTATAGTATGTCATCAAAATATCATAAAAAATGTCATAGTATAGTATGTCATCAAAATATCATCAAAAATGTCATAGTATAGTATGTCATCAAAATATCACAAAAAAAGTCATGGTATAGTATGTCATCAAAATATCATAAAAAAGTCATGGTATAGTATGTCATCAAAATATAAAAAAGTCATAGTATAGCATGTCATCAAAATATCATCAAAAATGTCATAGTATAGCATGTCATCAAAATATCATCAAAAACGTCATAGTATAGCATGTTATCAAAATATCATCAAAAATGTCATAGTATAGCATGTCATCAAAATATCATCAAAAACGTCATAGTATAGTATGTCGTCAAAATATCATAAAAAAGTCACAGTATAGTATGTCGTCAAAATATCATAAAAAAGTCATAGTATAGTATGTCATCAAAATATCATCAAAAAAGTCACAATATAGTATGTCGTCAAAATATCATAAAAAAGTCATAGTATAGCATGTTATCAAAATATCATCAAAAAAGTCACAGTATAGTATGTCGTCAAAATATCATCAAAAAGTCATAGTATAGTATGTCATCAAAATATCATCAAAAATGTCATAGTATAGTATGTCGTCAAAATATCATCAAAAAGTCATAGTATAGTATGTCATCAAAATATCATCAAAAAGTCATAGTATAGTATGTCATCAAAATATCATCAAAAATGTCATAGTATAGTATGTCATCAAAATATCATCAAAAAGTCACAGTATAGTATGTCGTCAAAATATCATCAAAAAGTCATAGTATAGTATGTCGTCAAAATATCATCAAAAAAGTCATAGTATATATAGTATGTCATCAAAATATCATCAAAAATGTCGTAGTATAGTATGTCATCAAAATATCACAAAAAAAGTCATAGTATAGTATGTCATCAAAATATTATGAAAAAAGTCATAGTATAGTATGTCGTCAAAATATCATGAAAAAAGTCATAGTATAGTATGTCATCAAAATATCATCAAAAATGTCACAGTATAGTATGTCATCAAAATATCATCAAAAATGTCGTAGTATAGTATGTCATCAAAATATCACAAAAAAAGTCAGAGTATAGTATGTCGTCAAAATATCATAAAAAAGTCATAGTATATATAGTATGTCATCAAAATATCATCAAAAATGTCGTAGTATAGTATGTCATCAAAATATCACAAAAAAAGTCATAGTATAGTATGTCATCAAAATATCAGAAAAAAAGTCATAGTATAGTATGTCATCAAAATATTATGAAAAAAGTCATAGTATAGTATGTCATCAAAATATCATGAAAAATGTCATAGTATAGTATGTCATCAAAATATCATCAAAAACGTCATAGTATAGTTTGTCGTCAAAATATCATCAAAAATGTCATAGTATAGTATGTCGTCAAAATATCATCAAAAAAGTCATAGTATAGTATGTCATCAAAATATCATCAAAAATGTCATAGTATAGTATGTCATCAAAATATCACAAAAAAAGTCAGAGTATAGTATGTCGTCAAAATATCATAAAAAAGTCATAGTATAGTATGTCATCAAAATATCATCAAAAATGTCGTAGTATAGTATGTCATCAAAATATCACAAAAAAAGTCATAGTATAGTATGTCATCAAAATATCATAAAAAAAGTCATAGTATAGTATGTCATCAAAATATTATGAAAAAAGTCATAGTATAGTATGTCATCAAAATATCAGAAAAAAAGTCATAGTATAGTATGTCATCAAAATATCACAAAAAAAGTCATAGTATAGTATGTCATCAAAATATTATGAAAAAAGTCATAGTATAGTATGTCGTCAAAATATCATGAAAAATGTCATAGTATAGTATGTCATCAAAATATCAAAAAGTCATAGTATAGTATGTCGTCAAAATATCATCAAAAACGTCATAGTATAGTTTGTCGTCAAAATATCATCAAAAATGTCATAGTATAGTATGTCGTCAAAATATCATCAAAAAAGTCATAGTATAGTATGTCATCAAAATATCATCAAAAATGTCATAGTATAGTATGTCATCAAAATATCACAAAAAAAGTCATAGTATAATATGTCATCAAAATATCATGAAAAATGTCATAGTATAGTATGTCATCAAAATATCAGAAAAAAAGTCATAGTATAGTATGTCATCAAAATATCAGAAAAAAAGTCATAGTATAGTATGTCATCAAAATATCACAAAAAAAGTCATAGTATATGTCATCAAAATATCATGAAAAACGTCATAGTATAGTATGTCATCAAAATATCATAAAAAATGTCATAGTATAGCATGTCATCAAAATATCATGAAAAATGTCATAGTATAGTATGTCATCAAAATATCAAAAAGTCACAGTATAGTATGTCGTCCAAATATCATCAAAAACGTCATAGTATAGTTTGTCGTCAAAATATCATCAAAAATGTCATAGTATAGTATGTCGTCAAAATGTCATCAAAAATGTCATAGTATAGTATGTTGTCAAAATATCATCAAAAAAGTCATAGTATAGTATGTCGTCAAAATATCATCAAAAACGTCATAGTATAGTATGTCGTCAAAATATCATCAAAAACGTCATAGTATAGTTTGTCGTCAAAATATCATCAAAAACGTCATAGTATAGTATGTCGTCAAAATATCATCAAAAAAGTCGTAGTATAGTATGTCGTCAAAATATCATCAAAAACGTCATAGTATAGTATGTCGTCAAAATATCATCAAAAACGTCATAGTATAGTATGTCGTCAAAATATCATCAAAAACGTCATAGTATAGTATGTCGTCAAAATATCATGAAAAACGTCATAGTATAGTATGTCGTCAAAATATCATCAAAAATCATAGTATAGTATGTCGTCAAAATATCATCAAAAACGTCATAGTATAGTATGTCAAAATATCATGAAAAACGTCATAGTATAGTATGTCGTCAAAATATCATCAAAAAAGTCGTAGTATAGTATGTCGTCAAAATATCATCAAAAAAGTCGTAGTATAGTATGTCGTCAAAATATCATCAAACGTCATAGTATAGTATGTCGTCAAAATATCATGAAAAACGTCATAGTATAGTATGTCGTCAAAATATCATCAAAAAAGTCGTAGTATAGTATGTCGTCAAAATATCATGAAAAACGTCATAGTATAGTATGTCGTCAAAATATCATCAAAAAAGTCATAGTATAGTATGTCGTCAAAATATCATCAAAAAGTCATAGTATAGTATGTCGTCAAAATATCATGAAAAACGTCATAGTATAGTATGTCGTCAAAATATCATGAAAAACGTCATAGTATAGTATGTCGTCAAAATATCATCAAAAAAGTCATAGTATAGTATGTCGTCAAAATATCATCAAAAACGTCATAGTATAGTTTGTCGTCAAAATATCATCAAAAAAGTCATAGTATAGTATGTCGTCAAAATATCATCAAAAACGTCATAGTATAGTTTGTCGTCAAAATATCATGAAAAACGTCATAGTATAGTATGTCGTCAAAATATCATCAAAAAAGTCATAGTATAGTATGTCATCAAAATATCATCAAAAAGTCATAGTATAGTATGTCGTCAAAATATCATCAAAAATGTCATAGTATAGTATGTCGTCAAAATATCATTTTAATCAGGAGACACGTTTTTACAGTAAAATAATATTTATTAACATGTGCATACAAGAATGCAAAATGTGAAAAGTTTTTGGTGATTAGAGCTTGTAGAGATGGTGTGATTTAAGGAGCATGGTGAATCCCCTCCGGGACCTTGACGCTGGTGGTGGAAGAGATGGTGAAGACACGATGACAGGAGGATGGAGAAATGATGATCATCTGGATGAGTTGAAGAGTGAGCCTTTTTTGAGCTTGACCTGGGCTCTTGATAAGATGGCTGGAGGTGACTGGGGTGGAGGTGGGTGCGACGATTCTGCCTGACATGATGGCTGACAGCAGCAGAAGTTCCAAATTTTGCAGTGGCATCCTGATTGGCTGAGAGAGATTGTGACAAAGCTTGATTGGATAACTAGAAAGGTGAACGCCGATAGTCAGCGGATGAGAGGAAGCAGTGGGAGAGGGATGGAGAGAGTTATGAATGAATGAGCACATGAAAGGTCTTGCTGACTGACCTTACGCTGAGCTTCATTAAAAAACATCATTGTATAGTATGTCATTATATGTATTATAGAATATGTCATAGTATAGTCTGTCCTTAAAAAGTTTTATAAAGTTCATGTCAGAGGTTGCTGACCTCATTCCAGATGTTTTCTAACAGCAGAATACAACAGCAAATCTACTTTTCCACCAGCGGAATGAGGCACTTTCAGATGTTGTCCCAAATGCAGTGAAAACTTACTGCAGCAGAGTGCACCTTGGCTGCCCGTGCAGTTGGTTTATAGTTGTGATTAAATAGAACTTCAAACCACATAATTCTTGCAGATAAAGGCTTTCTAAAAGAAGGCACTCTGCCTCAGGGCGTGTCAGTGACTAAGGCACCGTGAGGCTGAACCTCTGGCTCATGTGAGCATTGCCAGGAAACTCATTGAGGTTGCCCTTTAAACGACCTGTGAAAAACAGCTCAAATGTAACTGGCTGTTTCGTGTTTCTATGTGTGAAGAGGTCCAAAGAGGAAATCCTGCAGAATGGTGGCATTTTGTGCACCAAGTGTGAAAGTGAGGCCACCTGAGATAACTCGAGCTGATAATGACATAGCCTATAAAACAGGAAGCCCTCTTGAGTTGCTGCTTTAAAAAACATGTTAAACACTCAGCATGTGTCACGGGGATGTCACACTGTCGTAAGGTGAACATATGTTCACCAGCACAGCACACTGTTTGGTTCAGTATAGGTGTGAATCCAACCAGCGGATTGTTTCTGAGGATTTTTGCTCTGCTTAGTGTCATTAGTTTCTGCGTTATACACACATGCTGATGCTGATTTACATGAGACACCTGTAGTGAAACAAGAGCCCTACAGTGCAGAACTCCATCAGCTGTGTCTAGGAGCATGTTGGTGTGAAACAGGAAGTGCAGAGGCCTCCCTCCACACTCTCCCTTCCCAAAGATAGAAGGGTTGAATCTCATTCAGTTTTCCCCAGCGGCTCCCTCACAGTCAAGATGGTGGCACTGACAGCAGAAACTGGGGCAGGGACACTATAAAGAATATGTGTTGCATTCTACTGTCTTCAGCCGGGGGGCCATGACCCACTGTGGGGGAGCAGGACGTCCTCAGAGTTAGTGCATTAGGGCAGCCAAATTATTGTTTTATTTTTTCTATTTCTATTTTCTATTATTTCTATTTATATCTATAAATTAAAATATGTATAATCGTCTTCTTCTTCACCTCTCTGACAAAGTAAATTCAGGTCAAGGCTGCAGCCTGAAGGTGATATGGGCCTCTGCTTGACAGCCTCCATCAACCCAGTTTAATATGCACCTCATGAGGAGCCGTACACATGCCACGTTTTTTTTGCACCCTAAAATTCATTCTTTTCAGTGGCCTCTGCGCCTTTTTTCAGGGCGCAACAACTGCACCCTGAGACCAACCAATCACAGCTGACAGAGATGTTTCCCTTCTTCCCTAAATATCAGTCTGTGATGAATATGAAGAAGAAGTTGAGCTGCCAGAGCTTCACATCTGTCCTACCTCACATTTTCCAGGCAGTTAAAGACGCGCATGTGTACGGCCCCTTATATTCAGCAGGGGGCCCTGTTCAGTGTCTCATCCAGTTAAGGGTCCTTGGCCTGAAAAATGTTGCAGATCTCTAAGATTACAAAATAGATGTGAGCAAAAACTCAACATGCAATATGTGAATTAATAAAAAGTTTCAAATCACCAAGCAAATATTTTCTTTCATCCACCATGTTTGTGCACATATGACATCACCTCAGCAACTCATGTACCAAAGTTGTCACTGACTTCAGGGGGTGTTCATGTGAGTTTTTCCAGTTGGGAAGTCATTTCTCCAAACATTCCAAGACCACACGAAAGGAGGGTTAATCTGCAGATACTCCAGGTAGAAATGTTGTCAGTTTTTGAGACACCTTGTGAAAGAGGGCTTGTACTGAGCCGATCCCTAGCCAGATCGTTTGAGCAAGTGTAACTCAGTGGGATTTTTTGTTAGAGCTCTTAAATTTTGATACATGGTACCCGTATTTGTCTGCTATAAATAACACACACTTTGACCTTTACTACACCATCACAGATTATGGAAATGAATGTCAAATACAAAAAGGTAAATTGTTACAATGTACCCCAGTGCCAGGGTGAGTTGTAACACTAGCTGGGGGATGGATGTAACAATGAAATTATTGTGCTTAAAAAAAATTCTCAATAGGCGAAATGTATTCAAACACTTTAATGAATAATAAAGAAGGAACAATAAACTTGTAAGAATACAATATTTATAATATTAAAATAAATAGAAATGTATAACATAAATACAAAAATAAGTACAATAAAATAAATAAAAATATATAACATAAAATAAATAAAATCAAGAATAATAAAGTATTAACCTGTGTGAGTGTGTGTGTGTGTGTGTGTGTGTGTGTTGTAGACTGAATGAGGTTGACATTTGAACAGCATTTTAACAGTTGAACAATAAAGGTTTTTGAAGAGTTACAACCCTCCCCCATGTCTAGCAGCCATAACCGTTTTTAGCATTTAGCTTCAAAGCTAGCACTAATGAAACACATCAAATTAAACTAGAGAAACTACTACTTGAACCTATGTAAGTGAGACAATGGTACATACAACACAGTGGACACTATGCAAAAAACAACTGTGATGAAAATTTGGTTTCTCACCTGAAAAACTGTTTTTTGGCTCTAGAACGGACAAATTTGGACTCAGAGACATGCGGCTTCACCAGTGAGCTCCAATTGTAAATGGGCATGGACTATGTTGATGATGTCACCACAGCTTGTTTCTAATTGGCCAAACTGAGAGTGTTACAACCATCCCCGGTCTCAGAAATATCTGGCTGGTGAAGTGAAAGAAAAGTGTGGATTGCTGCAAAGAGGGGGTGAGTGAAGCAAAGAGCAATGAGAGTAAAAAACCAAGGAAAACTTTTATGTTGTTGTGTGAATCAGCACGTGACACTGACTCAAATATATGAAGTCCGTTTGATTCCAAGTAACAGTGACTGATATGATGAATGTCTCAGGGTTATGAGGCAACACAGACGTGCCTTTAGACGACCTGTTCTGAGATCTGACTGAGCCGTGTGGGTGAACTGACAGTGTATGGACAATTTGTTCACCTGCAATACCAGACAGTTACACAGGAAGTCAGCTGACCTGCGTGGTGTAATGAAGAGGATGTTTATGTGTCACAGTGGAAAAGACAGACCATGTGGTATTGGTAGATATACTATGTTCCAATGTCACCTCCCACGGTATATCAAAAGTAAAAGGAAATGGATGATGGTGGAGCGACTGTAGGCGAGCTCTACGTACACACATACACAGAAACACACTCAGTCACACACATGGTGGTGGTGGGTTGATCAGATGGGCAGCCTGATGGACTGTGGTACAGGTGGAAAAATAAATGGTTTTGTGACATAGAGCAGAACACCACAGACTTTCCCAAATACACAAGAAAGGAAAAATCAACTCCTTACTCCTACTTACATGTTCTTGTCTCGGACTGTGCTTTGATTACTCTTTTTCACAAGAAGTGGTTGTTGCTGCAAATGCAGCAAATGTCATCTGAGGTCAGCTCTAGATCTCACTGAGGGTCTATCAGGAAGTCATTCATAATCTTAATCATGGAGTAAAGCAGTGAAGCCAGTCAAGCCAAGTCAATTAAGGTTTAAGTGCTATAAAGATAAGAGTTTATTTCTATTACAGATGCTGAAGCTTCCACTCAACTTTTCACAGTTACTGTCATGAGTCCTCATGACTCTTCATTATATCTGCTTATGAAATCGATGCAAAGGTGATGATGCCAGGCTTAACAGGAATCGGAGGAGAAATCAAAACTAACCAACACCTTCCTTTGAATTTGTCTTACTCTTGTTTAGTGCACTTACAGTCAGCTGACCTCAGGCCTCACCCGTATCATTTTTAGACATTTACTAAAAGCTAATAAGTGTGGTTCTAAATTTAAAACAGAATCTGAACTTAAGTCACTTGCAGATTTTCTAACTTTACATACACAACTGTGTGTGAGAGCTGGAAGCTGTTAGCTGCGGCTGCTACAACAGCGATTTCGCAAATCTTTAAGCTCCACCCACAGGTGGATGATGGTGGTGGATGAGGTTTGGATGATGTTGCATGATACCCAAAACAAACTTGAATTTTGTTTGGGGTCATCTGAATGTGGTATGTACCAAGTTAAATCAAGATTAGATGGAATATGTGCTAAGAGAAGCAAAAAAATGTGCATATAAATTCATTCATTCATTTACTGAAACCCCTTATCCTGTGCGGGGTCGGAGCCTATCCCAGCTGACACTGGGTGAGAGACAGGGTTCACCCTGGACAGGTCACCAGACGATCACATAGAGACAGACAACCATTCACACTCACATTCACACCTACGGACAATTTAGAGTCACCAATTAACCTGCATGTCTTTGGACTGTGGGAGGAAGCTGGAGCACCTGGAGGAAACCCACGCTGACACAGGGAGAACATGCAGACTCCACACAGAAGGGCTCCCAGACCCTGAGTTCAGGCCTCCCACCCTGGGTTCGAACCAGGAACCCCCTTGCTGTAAGGCAACAATGCTAACTGCTGCACTACCGTGCTGCCATGTGCAAATAAAATACAGTGGTGGAAAAAAGTTTTCGGACACCCCATGCATTTGTGAAATATTGCATTAAGAATCACTCTTAGGTCTTCAAGTGCAATTTCTTTTAGTACAGTCACAGCCAAAATACTAAATAAATCCTAAAAAAGCCATCAAAAGCTTAAATTGATTGGTTCCATAAAAATACATAAGAAATTTTGAGTATTGGGTCACTTTGGTACCAGTGATGAAGGTCGTTCTTTTTATTAAAAGACACATTTTTTGTTGCCAAGCTTCATGTCTACATAAAGCCAGCACATTTGAAAGTTCTTCAGACACAAAAATGGCTAAAACAAGGAACCTAACGCAGGAAACATGCCTGAAGATAAAGATTCTCAGCCAGGAAGGGTACAGCTGCCGCCAGATAGCCATGTGCAGATGCAGTCCTTCAGCAGTTGGATACACTCTGCAGAAATACAGACGAACCAACAGCTTGGAAGACAAACAAAGATATGGGCATCCAAGGGTTTCTTCAGCAAGAAATGGCCGCATCCTGATCCGCATGTGCAGGCAAAACCGCCAAATGACATCACAGGAGCTTCAGCAGCAGTGGTCAAACCAAACTGGTGTCCAGTGTTCCACCCGCACTGTACGTGGCCGACTTTTAGATCATGGCTTAAGGTCCTACAAGGCTATCAAGAAGCCCCTGATCAATGAGAGACAGAGGTTAGCCCGGCGTCGTTGGGCCCAGGCACACAAGAACTGGACAGCCAGGAATTGGAAGATGATTTTGTGGTCAGATGAGTCCAGTTTCCAGCTTTATCTTTCTCCTACTAATGTGAGGGTACGCAGAAGGCCAGGCGAAGCATTATCTCCAGCATGTACAGTACCTACTGTCAAGCATGGTGGAGGCAGTATCATGGTTTGGGGATGCATGAGTGCTGCTGGTGTTGGTCATCTCACTGTCTGTGATGGCACATTGAACTCTACCAAGTATTGTACCATTCTCGAAACCCACATGCTCCCTTCTGCGCGTGCACTGTTCCATCGAGGTAAAAACTGGATGTTTCAACAAGATAATGCCCCGTGCCACACATCCAAGGCCAGTAGAACCTGGCTGCAGGAGCACAGTATCCAGGTCTTAGAGTGGCCAGCTCAATCCCCGGACATGAGCCCCATTGAAAATCTGTGGTGGATTATCAAAAGGTCTGTTTCAAAGCATAAACCAAAGAATTTAGAAGAATTAAAAGCAGTAATTCAAGAAAAATGGGACAAGATTACCCCTCAACAATGTGAAAGGCTCGTGGGGAACATGCCAATCAGGATTAGAGCTCTACTACGTGCCAATGGCAGGACTACTAAATATTAATTTGATGATGTGATGGTTTAATTATTTTTTGTTCAGTTTTGAACACATTCTCTGTTATTTGTTGACTTTGATACCGACAATGTTGAGAACTGACATACTGAAACTGTCAAGAATTTAGTTTTGTTAGTTTTTCTTGTAAACATTAAACAAAAAAATATAATTTGTATTTGTTTGTATCTGTCTAATGCAGCCACACCTTTTGAAACACAAAAAAGATTTTTCCACAAATATTTCATGATAATATTTGAGATTGTGTAAAATTTTAAGGGTGTCCGAAAACTTTTTTCCACCACTGTAGGTATGAATGCCTAAAATCATAGATCTCCTGAAGAAGATGAAGTTGAAATTTGTTTGACAAATGATACAGAAGTAAATAAATGCCAAAAAATCCCAAGCAGATTACAATAAAACTGAAAAGTATAAATTCAATAGAAAAGTTCTGAAGCAAAAGTGTGTCAAAGTTTAAATGTGTGTCTTTGCATATCTAATGGAAAAAATAAAAATACAGTAGGCAATTAAAAGCACACTCCTGAGTTCACATACTGATTAAATCGGAGATCGAGTCTGATGTCATGTTCTCACCCACCACACATTAACACGCATTTTACTTTACCACAAATGTCAGCTAACAGAGGAAGGGGGGTGATGTGGTGAGACTGTTTGATATTCCACTTGATTATTTTCTAACACCTCTGACGTTGTAATTAAACAAACCCCTGGATGTTCGGATCTGGAAATAAAAAAGCCCACACCACTGACCAAAAAATATTATATATAGATACAGACTTATGATGCAAAAGAAATGACGCAGAAGCTGAAAAGTCCCTTCACCAGTGAAGGACAAGAAGAGGAATCCCTCACACGGTGGAGAAAAGATCTACTATAGATTAAACTCAAGATACTGGTTACGAGTCTGAGCTCATAAACTCAGTCAGGTCTTCACCTCTGCATGCTCCCAGCAGGCACAGTACCTTGTGTGCCAGGCACAAGGTTTGCAACTAACTTTCCAGCAACAAGGAGAACAAAGTCAAATTAGCACCAGACTTCTACCTCTGCAAGGACACCGAGCAACCTGACTCCTCAGATCTGCATTTTTGGAACAAGGACGCAGCAAAGACTGCATCTGCAACCCATGTTCCTTCCAGCCTTCAGCTGCCGGCTAACAAAAGCAGCATGTCCCTCCATCCCTGTGACTACTGGGCATAGCAAGCTATTACAGCAGTACAGCCTGAGCAGGACTCTTAGCCTTTATCAGTGTTACAGGTGTTGATCGCTTTTAAATGAGCTATTGTTCTTGATTGACCTTCTCATAGTCAGTGTGTAACTAAAACTACACACAAATTATATCACCACAACTCAACAGGTGAACTCTGCATCAGCCGCCCCTGTGACTGGAAGCCAACATTTACTGCAGCGCTAAAAGATAAAACCATATGTAAATAATTTACTAAAATACAGATAAAACAATGTACAATGAATAACACAAAATATAATATGACATAAACTGCAATCAGCACTTTGCCTGTAAATTAAGCACAACACATGTTAATCTTCATCCACCCAGAGGCAAACATTGTTTAATATTAAATGACAAAATGACAGAAAGTGAAGGCAGTCGTAGGTATGGGTATAAATATTACAGAGAACAGCAAATAATCAGCGTGGGAACTAACTGCACAACACTAACAGCACAGTTTATTAACTGATTACATGTGTAATCATGATTTAATGGGTGCAGCAGTAGAGCTCCACACACTGTAGGTAGCAGCTGTATCAGCTGGGTACTGTGTGAAACTGGGTGTTAAGTAGCCGGATGGCTTAGAAATAGAAACTCACTATGATCATGCTGATCTTGACACCATCTGTCAGATGGCAGCTGGTTAAACAGTGCGCGTGTGTGTGGTAAGACATACTGACTATCACACAGGCCATCCGCAGACAAAGTGTGTAGGAAGTGTCTGAATGGCTGGGAGCTCCCTGCCAATCATCTGCCTTACAGTTCTCACAGCACCACCCTCTACAGAGATTTGCAGTTGTGTGCACAGCTGCCAAACCATAAAGTGATGCAATCAGTTAGTGGTGCATCAGTTAAAGTTTCATCAGGCCCATGTGCCAAATTTCACACAACTCTCAAAGAGAAAGAGGCATTGAAACACACTTAAGATGTTATCACCTTACTGCACCTAAACTTCACTACTCCTTTGTTTTTGTTGCACAAATAAGTAATTTGTTTATAACTAGTCCATACTCATTGGTAGCTTTGTCACCTTCTACCTATGCCAGTCCTCAATGCCTATGTGCAGTTTCACATAGATTGACCACGTCAGTGAGTAGAAAAAGTTTCCGTGATTATGTACAGCAGACCATACCATGACCAAAAATTAGTGGTGATGGGTGAAACCCTTGAGATGTGAAGTGTTTTTCAAAAAAATCAAAATGGTGGAAAATCTATATAAGCGTAAGTTATGGGTTCTTGAGGCAAATGTGTTCCTCATGAGGAGAGACATCTCTGTGCAAAGTTTCATGTCTCTACGACATACGGGGCATGAGATATGCCCATTCAAAGTTTGACATTTCAATGGGTTGCTATAGCGCCCCCCTTTGGCCAATTGATGCAATATTGCTTCATTGGCATCCTCCCATGAGCCTCTACCACTGTGCCAAATTTCACATGGATTGACCAAGTCAGTGAGGAGAAAAACGTGGAACATACACACACACACAGACAGAGTTTTCGTCATTATATAGTAAGATAATGCAAAAATATATACTTACAAAACTTAAAGGTGGTTGGTTTGTTTCGGCTGCCACTGGGTTATTTTTTCAAATCATTCTCACTCCGACCACGTCACATATAGACGTTTGGTCATGGACTTTCCACATCCAGATGTGTAGTGCAAGGTACCACGTTATGTCTGTTACATGCATTGTGTTCTTTGTAAATATACTTACATTTTAAGCCCATCCTTCACCCCTCCCCTCCGCCCCGCTCGGACTTACGCCGCCTTATTTCGTACTTGTCCCACTACCTTTCCCCCTGAAGCTGCCATGTGTCGTTGAACTATGGCGGCAACCAGCCGTGTATCATGCCGACGTTAAAGGATGGCTTTTTCTTCAGTGTCTGATGCCACACGTCACTGCCCAAACGCTGGATTTCGACAACTTCAGAGTGAGTCCAGGTTGATTTTTCCCCCTCTCACGCCCCTCTGTGTGTGATACTGATGCAGGAGGCACCCTTTAGCATTTGTATGTGACGCACAGCTGTCATGTGGCTGCAGTTTGGTTTAAGCAACAAAACTACTTGGTTAGGCTTAGAGAAAAACATGATGCTTTGTGTTCCAGATCTATACATGGGCCAAAGATGATGCACGCATACTGACTCACATGAGGACCAGGCAGAGAATAATAATTCACATACTTCAACAAATAAATTAGTAAACGTATATAAAGATTCTAGTGCATTGCTTATTACTTAACTACACTCACTGAATGTATGGGCTCACAGCCATGTGAAGAAATGCAGACACAGAGTAAACCAAGTATGTGGTTACAAAATAAGGCATTCATCTGAAGAGACCACTGTCAACATTTAGCAGCCCGATACCAGCGGGAATAAAGGACTTACAGTAACGATTGTTGTGTGTTCTTTGTTGTCCACGTTTGACGATTGACCATGTTCACGCGAACTTCAGTTGGGAGTCGAGCAGGCTCCCCAGATACTTCAAGTGTCAACAATCTGAACCTACTTGTCTTGTTTAGTGCTATCTTTGGGTTAATCATCATTTTTCCTAAAATCAGTGATAAGTTCTGTAGTTTTTGACATGTTGAGGTCGAGGAAGTCAGCATCACACCAGTTAACAAAAGCAGGTAGGGCACAATCATGGTCTGACTGAGCTCTGAAGAAGATGGTCAATGGACTGCACTTGTCGTCCGACCACTCAAAGCACTTTAGCACGACATGTCACGTTCACTCATTCACACACTCACTCACACACAAGGTACCTCCTGCTTCTCAGTAACCATTCACTTGCACTCACACAGCAATTTGGGGTTCAGTATCTTGCCCAAGGTAGTGGACAACCGCACTCTACCTCTGAGCCACAGCCAGTCTAAGACGAGACAGAAGTGAAGTGTTGTCAGAGGACATTATCAGGTAGCAACCCTTTTTAGACACCTGTAGCTGTCCATGAACAAAATAAAAAGCAAAGGGGAAAGAACACAACCTAGGAGTGACTATGTGTTTGAAGCCAGGGTGTTGGACATAACTCCGTTGACTAAAACCTGTTGGGTTCTGTCCGGTAAGAAGCTGAAAGGCAACAACAGAAGCTGATCAGGAAAGTTAAAAAGAATTGGGTTTCTTCACGTCCTTATACACCGATCAGCCAAAACATTAAAACCACTGGCAGGTGAAGTGAATAACATCGATCATTTCATTACAATGCAATGTTCTGCAAGGAAACCTTTGACCCTGGCATTCACATGGATGCCTCTTTACGCACTCCACCCACCTAAACATTGTTACAGCCCAAGTAACCCCACTGATTGCAACAGTACCTCTGATGACAGTAGCCCCATACCATACTGTAAAAGGTCCTTTGCCTAGGCCTCGACAGGTCAGAGCCTCTGGCCTGTCGAGGCATGAAGACAGGACCTCTGGGGGTTTCCTGTGTTGTCTGGCACCAAGGTGTTGTCAACAGATCCTGTGAGTCTTGTGGGTTGCAAGGTAAGGTACCAGTATGCCCAGTGTATGTTTGATCTGATTGGGAGCTGGGGGATTGGACGGCCAGGTTGACGCCTTGAGCTCTTTGTCACAGCCATTGCCGAGCAGTTTTTGTGGTGGCACATGTCCGACAACAACACAGCTGTGCTCCATTGACTCTGATGCAGTTGTTTCAGATCTCCTTCATTTCCAGGCTGGTTTTGTGGATTTGGGGCACGTCGTGTATTAATGATACTCGTTACCTGGAGAGGTTGGAAGAAGATATACGTTTCTTCCCTGTTCCAAAACCAAAATCAAACCCTGAAAAGTGTAGGGTTAGCTAGCTAGCTACTGAAGATACAGCCTACTGAATGTATACACATGCTGCTTTTGCTTTTTAATGACTCTACAAAACGACCGACCCTGCTGTACAGGAACCAGTGAAGGGAAGCAGGGAAACTTTGCTGATATTCAACCAGTTGTGTGTGGTCACATTGTGCGCAAGTGATGTTTTACTTCCCCCAGAGATTCCTGTCCATCCGGCGGTGGAGATCCGGGTGCCGGCAGCGAAAGCAAAGCCAAACACAGTTCATCTGCCCACACAGTGATGCCACACAGCTGGTTGAATATCAGCAAAGTTCCCCTTTATATTCATTGTCTTGTGATGTGGTGGTTCACTTTTACACTGTGATCTGTAGCCTATAATTCGGCTTTAGCTTCTAACTATCTTTGTCTTTTTAACCTGTTGTTGCTGCTGAGTCAGTTTGACATCATGGATATATCCTTCAAACACACACTGTAGACGCCTCTGTCTGCTTCTCTCTGGAATCACTCTTTCATTTCTCCAAAAATATGATTTCTTCAGGGAGTGCAGTTAGTGACAGTGTGAGCTCCATGTTTACTGCGACAGCTTGTTGGACCATCACAAAGGGGTGATGGGGCTTAGCAAAGGGTCAATTAATGTTAGCTTATTCCAGAGGTTAGCAAACTAATTACAAAACCATTGCTGGGATACAACTCTAAAAACCAGCGTTTCCTGAAGTATGAAACACAGCTCTGTTGTATTTTTTTAGTTTCTGTTTATTGTTGACTATTAAGTCTGTTGCTTTATTTCCCTTGTTCTTGAAATATATGAATAATAAGAAAAACAACATTTTATATTGTGTCGATTATTTTGTGTATATTTGCATGTTGCATCTTCTCCGTCTTTTCATAACACAACATAGTGTGTCAAAAAGCACTCTGAGGTAATGCACAATGCTTGAGGGCACTTGGTTGGTGACCATTCCTTGTTCACTTTTTGTGAACAAGGAAGCACATGTGATTCCATGCACCAAAGTAGTGGGTGTTGCATGACTGCAAACGTTTCCAAACACCACTGTGGCGTGGTGATCAAAAATGCAATTATTGTTACATCAGCAGGGTTGTGAAATTAAAGACACTTTGGGTTGTGAAAGAGGAACAATGGAAAAACAATTCAGCCTTTTCTAAATAGAGTAACTGGATATGCTTCCCAAACTTGTGTAACTAAATGTAAAGAGTGCTTCCTAAGTATTCTATACACCCCCATGTCCTTAAAAATGCGTAATATCTACGCATTTCTCAATTTCGGCAGCATTGCCATATGGTAAAAACGTAACCAGTTGTTTGGGGAAATTTCTTAAAGAAGTCAGGATGCAAAAACCAGTAAGATTAGTCAAAGTAACATCATGCAGGTTGCCTAATACGTGTAGCTTCAACAATCTCAGATAAAAAGCTCATAAAAGAGAAAAAATAATTTTACATTGAATATTTTGACAAAAGGCATTTGTGTCATTAATCTACTAAAATATATCCTCATGTGCAAACATTAAACTACATGTGTTAAGCATGTTTTATTATTTCCTCTACTAAAAACACTGCAGATGTTTTTTATTTTATAATGTATACACTCACCGGCCACTTTATTAGGGACACCTTGCTGGTACCAGGTTGGACCCTTTTTAATTCTTGGTGTCACAGATTCAACAAGGTGCTGAAACATTCCTCAGAGATGTTGGTCCATATTGACATGATGACATCACACAGTTGATCCATGATGAGAATCTGCCGTTCCAGCACATCCCAAAGCTGCTCTATTGGACTGAGATCTGGTGACTGTGGAGGCCATTGGAGTACAGTGAACTCACTGTCATGTTTGAGATGATGTGAGCTTTGTGACATGGTGCGTTATCCTGCTGGAAGTAGCCATCAGAAGATGGTACACTGTGGTCATAAAGGGATGGACACGCTCAGCAACAATACTCAGGTAGGCTGTGGTGTTTAAACCAGGCTCAGCTGGTACTAAGAAAATCTCCCCCACACCATTACACCAGCAGCAGCAGCCTGAAGCCTTGACACAAGGCAGGATGGATCCATGCTTCCATCTGAATGTGGTGTTTCCAATCTTCTATTGTCCAGTTTTGAACTGTAGCCTCAGTTTGCTGTTGTTAGCTGACAGCAGTGGCACCTGGTGTGGTCTTCTGCTGCTGTAGCCCATCTGCTTCAAGGTTGGACAAGGTGTTGTTGCTTCAGAGATGCTCTCTTCTGCAGACCTTGGTTGGAACCAGTGCTTATTTGACTTGCTGTTGCCTTTCTATCATCTTGAACCAGTCTGGCCATTCTCCTCTGACCTCTGGCATCAACAAGGCATTTTGGCTCACTGGATATTTGCTCTTTTTGGGACCATCCTCTGTAAACCCTAGAGATGGTTGTGCTGAAAATCCCAGTAAATACTCAGAGCAGCCCGTCTGGCACCAACAACCATGTTAACCACGTTCAAAATCACTTCAATCACCTTTCTTCATCATTCTGATGCTCCGTTTGAACTTCAGCAGCTCGTCTTCACCATGTCGACATGACTCAGTGTTAATGAGCTGCTACCATGTGATTATTTGCATTAACAAGCAGTTGAACAGGTGAACCCAATAAAGTGGCTGAAGAGTATATATACGACATGCTGTTTTAATACTGACTGTGGGCATGTACACACTACTTGACGTCTCCCTCACTGTCCTCTTCACTTCAGAGTTAGGTTAGTTATTGATAGTTTTGTAACTCTAACAGTTAAAACACCATTATAACCCCTTCAGACGCCGGGCTGACGCTGTTCACTACACACAGGCTTTGGTCAAAGTCATAACAGAACCTTTACAATTTCAACATTAATGTTAATCTTACCTTGATGAGGTTTTCAGAATGTTATTATGTTTAATATTTGTTGAAATTCAGTAGTTTAATTTGTCTAAATATATAACCTAAGGGGGCTTGAGGTAGCTAAAGTAGAAACCATGAAACCGTCTTTTAAAAATAAAATAAAATGTGATTCTTGTGCAGCTGTTGTTCATTAACTCCAACACAGTAGTGAGTCTTTCATGATCGCACTTGTCACCTTGAGATGATGTAGCCGCACCAGCTAACAACACATTTCCCAACAGCGTGTGCTACAGGATAGTAACCAGTAAGTGGGGCAACAAAACGTACTGTATTCATATGTGAGGCTCTTCATCTTAATAAGAACTCCGAATTGGACCTGAGTTTGAAACCAGCTTCAGCTAAAGAGCCTGAGTTCAAATTTAGGTCCCTTACAAACTCAGGCAGGTGACAGGAGCCTGACATAACATTAACATAGATGACACGTTGGCGCCCTCTGGTGGCGTAAAGATCAACTGCATGGCAAAAGTTTGATAGAATCAATAAAAGGAAGTTTGTAAAACCATAGAAAATATGACTGAGTTTTATTTTATTTTATTTTATCATCTATTGAGCTCATGTAGTTTCCAGCATAGTCTGCTCATCTCAGGCTGCTCAAGGTCAAGTAAGCAGGATTTAGGGGGATGTATTGGAAGAAATGGAATATAATATTTTTACCATTTTTCCCTGGTAAAGCTTATTCACTGTGAGGGTCCAAGGACAGAGGGATGTCATATGTTGTAAAGCCTCTGGGGCAAATTGTGATTTGTGATATTGGGCTTTATAAATAAAATTGAGATTGAAATCATAACAGGTATCTTTTCTCTACAGTTTAATCACCTGAAAGGAAGAATTGTTGTGTTTTCTTTACCTTAGAATGAGCTGTTAATATCGACATATGGAGCGAGTCCTCGTCCATGTTGTACTGCCACGTTTCTACAGTAGCCCAAAACAGACAAACCAAACACTGGCTGGAGACAGGACGATTTGTGCTTTCCTTTCGGCCACTGTGGTTGACAGCCCCTTTGTGACGAGTCGAACAGCTTTGGAAAAACAGCGCTGTGTCTTATCAGACAACAGCAAACACACAGCACACAGTAACAACATGGACAACGTGATATATACTGTACAACAGCACACAGCAGGAGACACAGACAGCAGTGTAAACTCTGGCCTGTTCAGCGAGGCCTATTATGGCTGGCTCTTCCCAAAGTGAGGCCTTCTACACCTCAGTGCTGTGTACCTGCGCCCAGAGGGCAGTGGGACGAGGCAGCGGTGATTAAGTGGGCGCATGATGTCTTGTTCTATTGAGGTAGCAATGCGTGCAATAGGCCTGATGTTTAACTCAGTGAGGTTGGGTGTGCGGAGACCAATTATCCTGGCAGTGGCATTAGTGATGCGTGTGACTTTGGCCCAATTAGTACCAGATAACATGGTTGTTTTAGAGAGGAGGAGACCTCTGTGGATAATTCAGGTCCAAGTAAAACAAACTCCTGAACAAAGACTACTGGAGAAATCCACCGAGAGCTCACACTCGGCACATCAGAGAACTCGCAGCTGGTTGCAGTCTGCAACCCTCACCACCAGATGTCACCAAATCCCACACACTGCTCCTTTAAGTTGCATGACAGTCTGTCACAGTGTTTTGATTGCAATAGTGACAGGAGCCATAGTCAATTAAATGTCTGAATTTAAATTTGAATTTTTATCTTTTAAATTTTAGTTGAAGACATTTTTTTTAGCTGTGCATTTAATAAGAAGGGTTAAAATTTTTAATTTTGTTTCATTTTCCTCAGGTGTGCTTTTATTTTTACTGGTTTATTGGTTTATCTATTATTTTATCTTATTATCACCTTTTATTGGTCTATTAATCTTATTTTAGTTCTTTTATTTCATTTAATTCATATGTATTATTCTCTTTTAATGGTCAGTTCTGTGTCACGTCTTTGTACTTTTTATCAGTTTATATTTCATCTTAATTATTTCATGAGGTTTCATTTTATAGTTTCAATGGATTGTTACTGGCTTTGTTTTGTGCCTGCAACTTCTACCTTGCACTTTGTGCAGCACATTGTGCTTCTACCTGGAATGAAATGTGTTATATAAATTAAGTTTTGCTTGCTTTCTTTAAGAAAAAAGAAAAAACACCTGCAAATGTAAAAATAAAAATAAATAATGTAAATAATAATAATAATAATAATAATAATAAGTGAATGATGACATGTAAAAAAAGATTTTTTACATTTATTTGGGGGATTTAATTAAAGTTTTGCATTAAAGTTTGTCTTAAACTGATGGGTCCTGACATCTCACAACATACATGACAAGGACTTATTGAGCTTTGTCAACACTCATATTTTACGGCATGTGGTGCCATCGAGTTTAACGTTTGTTTAATTCATGTACAAGCAATGAAATATAGGTTTAAACACCAGACGTATCTTTTAGTGTTTGAAGACTAAATAAAGGAAGGGTAGAGTGAGAGATCTGGAAGTTTTAAGTAAACCTGTCCACATTCATGATAGAGAACAAAAAAAGTTTCTTGTAATAATGAAGCAAGACATTGGTCGTTATAGCAGAACATCAGTGCAGTGCGCAGGAACAATTCATATTTCAGATAAGAAGTTTTATTTCTCGTTGTCTGTCTTTATGTCTTGCTGCTTCAGTCACATCAAATGCAGTTCATAAAATATTTGACAGATGGAGCTAAAGAC
Source organism: Epinephelus cyanopodus (assembly GCA_026686955.1). Classification (NCBI taxonomy): domain Eukaryota; kingdom Metazoa; phylum Chordata; class Actinopteri; order Perciformes; family Serranidae; genus Epinephelus; species Epinephelus cyanopodus. Next base: position 2,963,524 of record CM048920.1, read on the forward strand.
AAGGTGCAGTTGGTACCCGGCTTTTCCTCGTCACTGTGGCTGAACATGGGTCATACTGCATCATCTGCAGCTTGTCAGTGTGCGGGGACTCTTGCATACTTAAATATGTGCACATCTGTAGATTAAATCCATATGAATGTTTATAGGTCATCCTAAGACTATGTGCATCGATCTGCTTCCACTCCTTTTAGTTTGTTCATCAGGTGTTTGAACCTGTGTGCAGAGGTTTGCTCCTGTTCAGCCACATGAGCATTAGTCAGGTCAACCACTGATGTTTAGAGGTTTATAAGTTCTGCCTCTACGACACTGTTTACACCTGGTATTAAGATGCATCATGGGTAATCAGATCACAAGTGGACAGCTTAAAGTACAGGAGGCAGTGCACCAAATGTATTCTCAATGCATCTCGGCATCCTGGCTTCTAGCTCAGTGGTTTCCAACTGGTCCGGCCATGGGTGCAGATTTCTCCTCAGTCATTAGCTCAACGTCCTCACTGTTTAATACATTCAGCATCATACTTGCGTTTGGCCATGTCGTCAGGCTAGTTTACCGTCTCTGTCAAGTAGCTGTCTGTTAGTCTGTCACTTCAGATAAAAACTGCAGTTGGAAACCACTGGCTTAGGCCGCATCTGAGGTGGTCTGGGCCACAAATGGCCACAATCTTTCAGCAGTGTGTGCTCATACGTCCTGGGCCACATGGAGGGGTCGCCCACTCAGCTGACATTCTTGCCTATCAACTCCCACCGGTAGACGCTGCACTGAAGCTGCTCGTTTCCCGGGGAAAAATCAGTTAGCACGAGCTTACACAGCGGCAGGTGTTAAACAACCCCAGCAAACACCGACGCCTCCAAGGCTCGACTCTGTTGTTAAACCTGTTAATAACCTGTAGGTAACAGCCATCACTATACGTGTGTGTGGGCGAACTCTCACCAGTGAGCGTTTAGCACCACAAATCTGCTCCTGGTAAAAAACACACATTTGGTCTATGCAAATGACAATTATATACACGTTTATCTGCATGTAGGATGGAGAATTGAGTTTCGATCACAAGCTGTGACTGGAGGTGCATGTGGAGATGCATTCTAAGGCCAGGTGTGAACAGACAGACTTTGAGCTGTGCACTTGTGATCCGATCACAGGGTTCATGTTAATAACCCCCGTGTGAACAGGCTCTAAGTCTGCGTTGAGGTCAGGGTGCTGCACATGCCAGTCGCACACCAAACTTCTTTATTCTTTATGGACCGAGCGCTGTGTGCAGGGCCATTGTTATATTGAAACAGAAAAAGCGTTTTCGTGTTGGAAGTGTTATATCGTAGGCAGCTGGACTTGCTTGCGTTTCTTGAAGACGTTTCGCCTCTCATCCACAACCTCACCTTAACGACTCTGAAAGTTAAGAGCTCAGATGAGACCTCTTTGACTCTTCAAGGGTTCACACCCACACAGGGTTTAAAGGCTGCAACTCTGCACCAGTCATTGAGAACTGAAGAAGCCTCTTGGATGAGAAGCGAAAAGTCTTCAAGAAATGCAAGCAAGTCCAGTTGCCTGTGATATAGCACTGATGATTACCATGACAGTACACCATTGTCCAAAATATCACTGTATATGATGTAGCATTGACATTCCTTTAAAAGCCCTGCGTATTTTCTGAATCACCTTCTTATTAGTATTAGTATTGGATCCCACAAGAACTGTTAACATGTTATTTTCTACCACAGTTAGAGCTCTTTCTTTTTTGCTAATTCCAGATTATTCAGTATTTCTGTTTTTTTTTTGTCTTTGATGTGTTCTTGTTGGTTTCAAGTGGGTTGAGTTCAGTTGGAAAAGGATGATGGATTTGAGTCAGAGTTTGATGACAGTTGGCAGGTTGTCTGGCCATTGTTATATCTGATGAATCCATGCCCACACAGTCCTGATGAAGTGCAACAGCTGGCTTCTTCAATGTTAGTCTTTACACAAATAATATCTAAAAAATATAGCGAGAGATATACAGGAAATACTTCAGTTTTGAAGCCAAATTTTAAGTTTAAATGATGGGTTCAAAATTTCCAAGTCCAATTTAAGAGCAAAATTCCAACGTTCCACATTCTAGTTCAGCTGCTGTTAGTACGAGGCTGTCGTCTGCAAGCGCATATCTTAACAAGTTTGTTTTTAGAAATACAAATCCCTCTTTATTACATCATATTAGATTTGTTTGAATTTTATTTGTCACAGAAAAATGACCTCAAACTCTTCCACTGGATTTGTATTAGAAAGGGATCACTTCACAGCCAGTAGGGACATGAGAAACAACTACAGTAACCATTTGAATGTACGTATGTCAGTACTGCTTTAAGATAGATCTGATAAAATGCACACTCACACCCTCTAAATCAGCCTGTAACAAAAATGAGCTTCTCTATTATGAATCGTGGCTTTAACTTTTGTGCAAATGTCACATAAGCTTTGGAGCTGCAGTGAGCGAAACATTTATGTCATGTTTAGATGCTGAAGTGATTGCTTAACAGGATATTTCACCTTCTATTTAGTGGTTTATGAAGCCTCAGTGCATATCTTATGAAGTAACCAAACAGTTCCCTCTAATCATGCTATCTCAACTTTATCACACTGTGTGGTTTTTAACTTCTGCAGTAAACAACCTGCTTTGCAACATTTGGTCTGGCCTTCAAACGGTCTACACAAGTTAAGTGCTTATTTACGTCTTTATCCACTGGCTTTATGTGTAGCCTCAAGGGGCTGCCCTTTATCATCACTTCAGTTTCAAATGGACAGATGCTATAGAAACTTACAGCGTGCACAGGTGGGATCATAGAAAAACCATCAAAATGCTAAATTGAAATGTCCATGAATAATGAGTGTTACTCACATGGAACATTGCACATTTCATCCTGGCACAGCATACAAAAATGACCATTATTATCAAAATCGATATAAGAAGACTGCCATGCTGCCTTGTCTGATTCCAACAAGCTTGACAGGGTGCTGTTTCAGGATGACTGAAATGGAAACAGATTCAAAACCAGCTTTTACAGCCCCCTTTTTAAGTGAGGTGATAAATTTTGAGTCAAAAGAAAGATCTGTGGCAGGGTCTCACTTTAAACAGCCAGTATCGTGATGAGTAAAAAGTGATCGGAACAAGATGCAACCACAAGTCCATCGATTGCAGACTAAGTGTTTAGACTGAGTTATCTTATTAGAGTTGCTGAGTAAAATCCTGAACACTCTCAAATCTGTGGTGCTACTGAAAAAGGGTGTCGCAATAACTGAGTAACGCTTCACATAACAAATTAACTGTTGATATGTTTTGTGAAATGCTGCTTTTTTTCCCCTGAAAGATGAATTTCACACGATATCACTCATGAATCAACTTGCTGTAGTAACATGCTGATGGGAAAGAGAACACAAGGGGTCCTTTTTTGTTTCTGTTGATCAGTAACCACTGAAATTCAGCGGGGAACTTGTGGTTTAGGGTGAAATGACTGAAACACGTAACTTTGTTCGTGTTAAAAAGGATTATTCAGCTCTTGTTACCAGGCACTCTGGGTCTGCAGACAGAAACGAACTTACAGTTTAGACTGAAGCCAAGTGGATTAAAGGAAACATGATCTCTTTCACAAAAATCAATGTGCAGACAAGCAGGACCCTCACGATGTTCACACAGGAAGGAAACACACGTCAAACCTGCCCCTGTCTTGTCTCCACATCTGTGCCCAGCCTGCACATTTTTTCACACACACACCGCATGAACATGAATGTTTGTGGTGTTCTGTACACAGCGCAATGAGGGTGTTACAGCTGCGAGAGAAAACTGCAACGATGCAAGTGCACTGCACTGTCACCTGGAAGCTTCATTTTCAGCTTTTAAATACCCAGATTTTTTTTTTTGTACCTACATTACATAGCTACTGCTTTGGAGAGTTTAACTGTAGCTTTCAAAACACCAAGCTAGACTTCTGCTGCACCTCAGTGGAATATATGAAAATCAAGTTCATCATCAGGAGCAAAACCACATTTGAGTTGGTGTCTTTATCTAAATACTTTCCAGTGGTCATGAACAAAACTCGTGTGGGTGTGTTACATGACAGATGAGCAATACTCTGTTTCACCAAATAAAACTGCTTAAATTATCTTTATTTACTTCCAACAACCATTACAAAACTCGTTCTTACACATTTAGACATCATACATGTCAGATCAACACTAAAATAAATATTTCAAAACTGCTACACCTAAACTAGTGTTAGTGTTAACTGACTCTCTCAACATTTATAAAAGGCACAATATTTGTTCATGCACGTGTGGAGATTGCCTGTAAGAATTTCACTACTAATTTTAAAGCTGGCGACAAAGAGAATGTGCAAAATTTTCCCTGAGTTTTAACACTGCAGACTGTTTCATATTATGCTGTTCGGTGCAGCAATCATAGCAATCACATTCAACTCAGCCATCAAAGTGATGAGTCAGAGTAAGAGACACTCTGACCAGTTTACATTCTTTCATTGGGTAAAATTTCTACACTAAGACACAAAGCCTTTAGATCTTGTAGAGACCAAAGAAGTTGGCGTAATGAGTGTGACTAAGAAGGGTGGGGTGAGACACATTCACAAAAACTCTGTCGGATTTCTGCAGCTGCAGGGCAGAGCCGAGGTAACTCTCCGTGGTCCAGGCGTGTAACGGCCGCTGAGAGCAGAAACCTGCTCTGTGGGCCACCATCAGGGTCAGGGGCAAGGTGTACCCCACTCTCCTCACAAACACAGTGTGATCGAAAGAGGATGTGGGGGAGCAGCCCTTAAAGAGCAACTCCACTCGAGAGTAAATGTGGTAGAGTCCAGTCTGGTTTACTTGCAGGGCACCGTCTTCAGGCCTGTAAGCCACTGCTCCAGATATGAACGCCTGACCTGTCTTCCAATTCCATCGCAAAGTCTTTGGGAATGTTTCACTTTCAATGCGCCCTGCAAGAAGAGAGGAATGATGTTACCGCTTTCAGTTGGATGTAAGATAGAGATTCAGAGTATAGGTTGCATTTTTTAATATTACATTACCTATCACATGTGCTGCAGTCTTGTCTTCTTCCTCTTCTCTTGTCATCTCATGTTTATGACCTGCAACAACCATCAGATTAGAGTCACATCACCTATTCTTTGACTTCACTGGGAACATTTTGCTGGGAGTAATTTACGTGTTAATATTTACCAATTTGCTTCTGAGGTGCACTGAACTCATTATGCACCTGAGGTGGTTTCATCATAGCTATGGATTTTTCCTACAGTGAGACGAAAGAGAAACAGAGAAATCTCAATACCACATCACACAGACACTTGTTCTTTCTTCTCGAAGCACTCTCAGAGCACAAGTTAAAGAGAGGATATCCTGTCTCTTCGGACCGGTGACCACAGATGGTGCGATTAAGTCCTTGGTTTGCATTTTTAAATGTCAGAGCAGAGGTGAAGTATAATAACCCTTCAAGTGGTGGCCAAAAGAGGTGAATCAATTATTAAACTTTGCAGTGTTAACTTTCCAGCCCTGTGTTCCACTCTCCCACCTCACGCCTTTCTGTCACCTCCTTTCCATGCAAAGGTGGGAGAAGTGACATCTTTTTTTTTTAAATGTGTAGCCTTGCCCCATTAAAACTGCACAAGCAGCAATATTGTACTCAAAACAATACTATTACTATTGGCATTATATCTTTGTAACCACTGCACATTTATTGCTTCATTACTTTGCACAGAGTTATCACTTCACTATTTCTTGACCTTTTACACTGCGGTCACACTTTCACAGCCTCAAAGTCATATATCTCCACACTCTCACTTACTAAATTTCAAACCACTCTTCTATTCTTTCTTTTTGTCACTCCATTTTCACAGTGCTCCCTTACCGGTTTCATGTCCTTCAGCTTGTCCTTCAGCTTTTCAATCTGGTAGGCTTGGAACCCCAGGGCTGCAAACACCAGCAGGAACAGCAGCAGCACCACCATAGCCAGACTGGGGCTGACTCCCATGCAGCCCCGACTTTTCTCACGGCTCCTCACCCTCTCCTGGGCCGGCGGGAAGGACCAGCAGGGTATGAGACCCGGTGGCTGGGCAGAGTGCTGCTGACCTCCACCTCCATCCACGAGGAACACCTGGGGGAACGGATAGCTCTGATCACAGCTCATGGTGCAGGTCCTGCTGTAAGACAAAGTGTGTGTGTCTGTCGCCTCTGCATGAAAGAGGTGTGTACTTTTGTCTGAGCACCTCTGTCTTAAAAAAAAACACAAGCTTCAGCTGTCACTCACCACCCACAAACCCCTCCCACACCAACTATGGACTGAAGACAAGTGCACATCACTTCTCAAATGTCAAGAAAGCACTAATCTGTTCCTCTCCTCTGGTCTGCATTGCAGCACAGCATTAATAAGTGCTTCCTGCGTGGTTTGTACTTTAAACTACAGAACTTTATTGAACTTACTGATAGTTTGGGTGTGGTCTTAGAATCACATCACCATCCCTTCACACTAACAGAAGACTTAGTGTGGAGGGGAAGGAAGCTCAAGGCTTAAGCTGACCCCCAACCTCAATAACCACCATCAAGTCATCACCAGAAATAGAGCTTTATACAAATTCCACGAAAGGAAAGACTTAGCGACCACCAGCAGTCACCTGCCAAGCATTTCTCACGTAACGCAACAAGTTTTTGTAACCTAGGTAACATACATTTTAACACTGATGGGGATTTCTCTGTGATGTCACTGCACTTCACATCTGAACCATTCTCTGAGTCTGAATGTCATCTTTAATATTCAACCCATTTAAAAGAGCATTACTATTAAAGTGTATTATTATTATTCTGCGAGTCTTTATGAGACACAGTGTGTTAGTAAACAGTGAGGCAGCAGTTTCAGTAGTACACAGCGTATTCTTGGTGGGAAGAAACTGCTGCCACATGAAAAGGACATATGTTTCTGCACTGGCTTTCCTGCTTGAGAAAAGCTGGTAGTGAGAGACAGCGATACTTTACAGGGGTGAGAATTAACCCCAAGTGATACCTCATAGATGCGCTTACAGGAAAGCTGAACACGCACACACTGCTTTCCTCCCCACTAAATGACTTAATACCATTGTGGTCTCTCTGCTACATCTGGGTTCGTTCTGTAGGGTATAGGCAACTGGTGCTGCTTCTTTATTGTGGTTACATCAGTTTCCAAAAACATCAGTTCTTATCAGTAGATTAATAAAGAAAAACTGCTGACGAATATTAATAAGCGCTGTTAGTGGGCTTTGGTGGGCACCTTTCCGACCACATGGATGGGAACTTATGCAGCCTTGCAGGGGAGGCTGCTGCAGCAGTGAAACTTCGATTGTGACGGCAAACTAATTTTTAATATTGCATAAAAGATTTTTTTTTTTTTAACGTGTGATGTGGCGGCAGCAAAGTAAGCTCTCAGGCCTCTGCTTTGTCCACTGTTGCAAAAGTTTCATTTCCCATCCCGTGCAGAGACAAAGGGAAACTCACCTTGCAGTTTGCATACAGACTAACTAAAAGGGTAAGTACGTCAAGCTTAACCATAACATGCATAGGGTGTCTGCACTCTACAGGCTGATGTGTCTGTTTCCCAGAAGTGTCATGCTGAAAGCGGTCCTCGCAGCAGCAGCAGTAGCAGCAGCGGCAGAAAAGAGTGGGTTAAGTGGGAGGGTGGGGTTTTGGGGTCTAACCAGGTCGTTTTCTGTACCGTTGCTGCTCCAGTTAATAAAACCAGACAAGGAGACTAAAATGTTTCACTGAGTCAGCGAGTATCTCTATCGATTACCGTCTGTTTCTCAGAGTCTCTCTTCTTTCTGTTGCATAATGGAGGTAGTTGTGGTCACGATGACTGATTACAAAATAGAGAAAATTACAATGAATATCTGCCTGAAATGTCTTGCAAGCATAACTTTTCCCTTATGCGGCAGCTCTTATGAGCAAAGCATCAATATTCAGCCTCTGTATACCATTTTCATATTGAGAAATTGTGATTCACATGTCTGAAAGAATAAATTAAATATCCTATCTAAAATGACAGGTTTAGCTCATACTGAAATTCGAAAACAATATAAAAATAAATTTTGTCTCTACAAGCCACCACTTACAAAGCTTTTGAATGAACACAGCACATCAACAGGTTTCATAAAACACTTCACTGTAATTAAGATGTAGAGAAATAGGGACCATTACATTTCATGATCAAACAGCATCACGCGTCACACTCCTCATCAGAAGAAGAGTAACAATCTAGCCCCAGGACATGACCTGTCCTCTCTTCTGTTGTCCCAGTGCTGGATGATTTCCCATGTATCCTTTCTGCTGCTTCACAGTCTGACTTACGATCTTGAACGACACTTTTCTGTTCAGATCCCACTGTTGCATTGTCATCGCTCTGTGTATCTGTGCTGTGGGTTGAAAAGGTTTGCTTTAATGAAGTGTTAACAAGGTTTGGCAGGCTGGACTGCAGCACCCTGGCTAGACTCTGTGTTTGAGAGGAGCCTCGCTGGACTGACGGCCCTCTGAACGCAGCAGCCGCCACCGCAAGCTTTGTTTGGTCAAAGGAGAGGGGCCGGTCCTGCTGTGCACACACTGCCTCTGAAGATTCTGAGATTGAGACAGGAGTGTGAAACTTGGTCTCTGAATGGCTGAGAGCTCCCTGTCTCTCAGGGGCTGAGGTTTTGTTGCTGGTCAAATCACCTCCGCTCGACTGACTGCTGCCGTCATGTGGCTCACAGGGCCGCGGGTTTTTAACTGTAAATGAAAGTGAAGATAAACAGAGGGATGAATGGTCCGATGTTTGTGCCTTGAAGGAACAGCTCACTCAAAAAGAAATTTGAGATAGAATCTTGAAGGTATGCAGTATGACTGAGATGTGTAATAATGTAAAAAAATTATACAGTTTGTAAGGGTCCATGTGTGGGATGTAGCGGCATCTAGCATTGCGGTTGCAGCACTCAAACTCCTCCTGTGTGCCAAGTGTGTAGAGAACTATGGAGGCCTACGCAAAAATGCAGAAGGTCCTATCTAAAGCAACAACGTGGCAGGCTCCATGGAGGAGGACTTGCTCTGCAGGCCTCGGTATAAACATCTTATTCTAACGTAACGAAAACAAACAATTCTTAGTTCTTAATTCTTAGAAACGGTTATGAAAGTCGCAGTTTGTTGTAGGTGTGTCACAGCACCATTTAGTTCCGTGTAAAACCGCTCAGTGAACTACACTTCTCGTCTCGCACAATATACGTCACCCACATCAGCTAGCTAACCAGGTAACTTAGCTATGTTCCATACATATATGTAATGTTATCTTACCTGCTGTGCTTTATCCAGCGACTCCTGATCTTTTTATGTGCCAGGCAGCAAAAAACAAGCAAGACCTGTTGCCCGTGTGAGTATATCCTGATACAAAACACACAGGCGTCATAGCTTCAGCAAGAAAGAAAGGTGTGACGTCAGCTACGCAACACGTGTAGTCTTTGTAATTCATGGATGTATGAAGAGAAATGGATACAGCGTTGGAGGAGGGAGCTCGTTCCTATAAAAGTTGCTCGGGGGCACATGAAGCTAAAAAAAGCAGAGCAGGTGCGCTGCAGACCTCCGCTGAGTGAGCCAACAGCTTCTGGTGTAGCACTTAATTAGCTTAAATGGGGATAAAATTATTAAATGCTGCGGTTCGTCGAGCCTTTCCAAATGTTATCGGACCAACAGGATCAAATTCTGATTGTAAAATGAATCATTTGGGGCGGTGGTGGTGCTCAATTTGCAGATATTTTTAAAAAGTCTATTAGAAAAAGTGTTTTGGGGCACATGACATCTTGTGACAGACATAATTCCACTGTCTGGCCACTGAGATAACTGTCTTCATAGCCTGGCTGCCACACTTCCTAGGACCCTGCCTTAATTACGTATTCAGAATTTTTACAACAAACTGCAACTTTCTTGTCTTGCAAAAATATGTTTTAAATTGACAACCATCATGTGTGTAATTCATGGCACAATTCAAACAGGATCTATCTAACAATCATTTGTCTCTCACCATTAGCTACCATATAGGGCTGCAACGATTAGACCAGTCGACTATTAAAATAATCGGTTTGAGTCATTTTTCATAGAAAAGTACTATAAAGTACCCAAAATACTCCTATTGCAGCTTCTTATGTTCAGATATTGGTAGCTTTACACACTCTCCCATGACAGTGAACTAAAACCCTTTGGCGTGAGTACGAAACAACATTTTAACACATTTTTCGATCATTTGTCGATTAACTGAAGAAATAATCGACACATTAGTTGACGTTGACGGTCCATCAGAAGGGGAGGGACTTTGCCTAACTATTCCCATTTCTATCTACGTCCTTGAAGGGATATTTGACCATGCTACATCTGGTTAAACCTGGACATGGATCTGTCCCAGCCACCTTGCAGTGTGCTGTCCTGATATACAATCCTCACATGCTTTATAGATTTTTTTTTGAGAGTCAAACCAGGATGGTGATTGAAATATATCTCAAGAGGCTGTTGGCTATATGAACACATGCTTTTACTGCGTGTGAGCGATGAGTCATCACCTTTGACACACTGACCGATTCTTGGAGCGTCTTGCGTGTCTGCTCTCCTCTTGCAGTACGCTCGAGGAGTCCAGGGCTTGTGTTTGCAGGCGGGGTCGAGGACTCGTAGTTTGGCGATAAAGCTTTTGTACTCTCTTTCTAAAGCCTCGATGTGCAGCTGGAACTCAGCTATCTTCCTCTCTGGGTAATGGGGCAACTGGGATTGCTGGGAAGGAGAAAAAAATAGTTCAACTTCAGACAAGGAAGTCAGTGTGATCTCTGTAGAATCAAAACAGAAGGAAACATTTTACATACCTGCAGATAATACTCTATATCATTCTTGATGCTGGGGATCCATTTTTTCACTGAGGAGGCGGAATTAAGAGTTGACTGCAAAGAAAAAGGGGTTAGCTGACACTAGTGAGGTGACGTGTTAAACTGATAACAATATATTACTCATTCTTTACCAGCTTGGGTCTCCGCTGGTGTCCATCTTTGAGGCGTCCCTCTGTTAATGATATCATGAAGGTAACATTAGTGCAGGTGCCTGAAGGAGCTCAGCATGTACTGTGAGTGACATGGTGCATGATTGCTAAAGGAGACAAAAGCAGGACTGTAAGGAAAGAATGACAAGCTTTGAATATTACTTACAACAACTACCTTATCTACCTACCTTATCTACCACCTTATATTATCCTCTTGCTTTCACTGCAGCCAGAAAGAGTTAACGACTTAGTTAGCATCACTCTAGCTAACAGTTTAAGCTAGCTGTCCGTGCAGCAGGGGCTTTGATCGGCTAAATATTAATTAAACATTGATTAAACTACACAGTGTGTCTTGGCTGCTGGCTGCCTACCTTCTCTCTCTTTCTGGAGCCAAAGTCTGTTCAGCTTCCCTTGTTGTTTCTCCTCGTTTCGAGCCATTTTGGATTTTTCTCAACAGATTCTGCGAGACACCGGCTGAGACTGAACAATGTCACGTGATACACAGAAACTGTCATGTGACACTGACACCACGTGAGAGCAACTCCCAGCGTCATGATAATAATAATAATAATAATAATAATAATAATGATAAATCTTTATTTTATATCACAACAAAACAAACGTACAAAGTGCTTTCTTTTACAAAAGAAAAAAACAATTTAAAAGTTAAACAGCAACACTGAGCAAAATGAGCTACATATGAGGAAAAGTAAAAGAAGTAAAATAAAATGAAATAAATAAAAGATCAAGAGGATGCCTTTGTGTATATATAAAGGTTTAAATAATTGACTTTACAGATAAAAGTGAATTCAGGTCACAAACCCTGAGAAGTGCACTTATTAAAGTGAGAAGTGTATTTTGCACTTTGAGCTCCACTTCTGGGTTGTTTATGATGCAATAGAGTGGTTAAGACCAAAATAGTGGCTGATTTTGCCACGATTGTTATGTCAGAACATCAACGACACACCACTCGGTGACTTTCATGGCTTTGAACATGAACGTTCAGGGTGGTTTTAGGACAGGTTCACACATGGTCACAGGCAGCAGTGTTAGGCCAGGCAGGGGAAAGACAAATTCTCCGAAAATTAGCAATGGCCACTCTGTTTCATCATAAACAGCCCAGAAATGGAGCTCAAAGTGCAAAGTACCAGAGAGGAAAATGAGCATGCTGGTCTGCACGACATTTTTGCCTCACATCAAGAGGGTTTCTGGTTTAAACTTAGAGTGGGGGGCCGCTCTGTGCAGAGTGTGCATGTTCTTTCTGTGTCAGCGTGGGTTTTTTCTGGGTGCTCTGGCTTCCTCCACATATGCAGGTCAGATTAATTGGTGACTCTAAATTGTCCGTGTGAGTGTGAAGGTTGTCTCTCTGTGTGTCAGCCCTGTGATCATCTGAATCAGGAGGCGAGCATGAGCTAGCTCACTTTACAGCTCAGCCGAGGAGAACGCCATTAATGTTTACTTCTTTTAGATCTCTGTCACGAGCATGTCATGGTTTCTGGAAAGTAACATTAGCCCCTTTTACACTGCCAGAATTTCCGCGAATGTTGGGCCGTTTTGCCGGCAAGCTGCGAGCGTTTAGACACACAGAGCCGGATTGGCGAGTTGATCCGAGGTGCCCAATTTTCCGCCTCGTAGGGTAGACATATTGGTGGAACACCTTTAGTTTAAACAGACCGAGGCGGCCTTCTGCAACAGGAGGGGCTGTTGATGACGCCACACGTGCGAGCCACTGGCAGTGGATAAACAGTAAACAGCTGATAGCAGGAATTAGCGAGCAGCTAGTAGCAAGAGGGAAACACAAACCTGACAGACACTGTAAAGATGAGCAACTGGGGAGACAAGGAATTGTGCGCCCTCCTTGTCCTCGCAAACAAAGAGGCCATTAAGCGTCAGATGACGGGGACAGTGAAGGACGGGCCGACTTATGAGAGAATCTTGCGGCTTCCCTCCCACGTCACTGTTTACGTCACACGCTGAGCTACACGTTTTGTTACTTGCTCACGACCCCCATTGCCCCGAAAAAGGCGCATTCTGTAAACAAAAGTAGGCAGGCAGCATTTTGCTTTCTCTTGTTTTGTTTTTTTGCCGCTTTGAGCACCACAAGCGGAGTGCCATTCGGTCCCATTATATTAGAGAGAATGCAGACATCTCCATGCCTGATATCGTCAGCACTCAGCAACACCAAATCAGTTTAGGGTGATCAATAGAGCTACAAGCTAGAGGAAGAATATGTGATTTTGGGGTGAACTGTCCCTTTAAACCTCGAGGTGTCAAACTCATTTTAGTTCATGGGCCACATTCAGCCCAGTGTAATCTCTGATGGGCCGGAGCAGTTAAACCATTGCAGAATAACCATCAGCTCCAATATTTTCCCTTTTTTGTGTAAAGAATTACAAGGACATTTTGTAGATGTTTATCTTTTTACTAAACAGACAAACAGCCAGAAAAACAAGCGTAACATCAACAGTTTGTCTCAGTTTTTCCACACTCAGTCAGTCTCCTTCTCACTGTCACTGCATGTGCATTCATCCACACATGTCCTGATACAAATACAAGCTGCTGATTTACAACATTCTCCACAAGGTTCAATATCTTAAAACATGATCACAGTAAGCATTCATTGTTATATCAGAGAGCTGTATTCTGGTCAGGGTGGAAAAGCATTTGCATCAGAAATTTTACATGAAGTAGGAAACACATTGTTTAACTTGCTCCTGAAACCTGGCACCTCTTAGTCATCCAGTGGGTTGGACTGGGCCCTTTGGCAGGCTGATTCTGGCCCAGGGGGCGTGTGTTTGACGCCCCTGCATTAGGCTATGTAGTGATTTGTAACGGACTACTGAAAAGGTATTGCAGTGGTACTTTCCTGCATCCACACAATGGAATCCAACAGCAATATGAATATCAACATTAAGATCAGGGTTTTGCTTTACATGGAAGTTGCCTTTAGGGAGACTTCCTGTGTGTGGTATCTGTGTCAGCTCAACATTTTTGTGGCATCCTCTTATAACATGTTTAACATAGTAGTATTATACTTATAATCCATTTTTCTGACAAAGCATTTTCTTATGTAGAAATATAGAATGATGAGTAGCACAGTGGAAAAGTGATGCGGGGAATGCAATGAATTTCAAAGAACTGCAAGTGTTGCCTAACTGAGGAAACAGCAAACTAAAGAAAAAAAATCCCACCATGACCTTTTTGGGTCTCCAGTGGTTTTGGTTTCGCTGTTAGCCACTTGCCACGTTGGTCTTTTCTTTTACAATCACACAGGAAGAAGCACATCACGAAGCTTATGTGAATCACCTGCAGTTACCTTAACCAGACAATCATCTAGCACAACTGCATCTTTGCAAATCTTTGGTTGATAAAGGGTGAAATATGGGATGATATTTGCGGTAGAACAAAACAGGAAGGTCTCTTAAGACTTTGTTAACTACAGGCAGCCATCTAACCTAAAAGCCATTAAAAAAAACATTGATTATGAGGTGAGGAAACTGGGTGTGCAAAAATTTTGATGATGATACTGACCCGACCTAAAGACCCGACCTTTCATGCACAGAAAAAATACCAGGCCCAGGTCAAAGGTGACACCGAATACTACCAACCTGGCAATGCCCCAGTGCTGACAAAAGTTTACTCAGCAGTACCCATTAGTACAAAAACCACCATTACACCTGAAACAGTCGGTTATTTTGAGCCAGATTTAGTGATATTTGTATAAAATTACTCAGCCCATTAACATGCGGTTATTTTGACCCAGTAACAATGTCATGTTAATATTTCAATTGGGTCATGCATTAAACTAGAAAAGAGAGGGTACTTTTAGCGTCAAATTATTCTTATTCTTTAAACTGGGTCATCATTTAAACCAAAAAGAGGTTTGTTCCAGAGCTGGGGTTGTATTTGGTTCAGATGTCAAGAAAAACTTTATTGACACAGAGAGTTCTGGACATGGGAAAAGAGGGTTTATTACCATATATTTGCTTTACAACTTTATAACATTTGAGTTTGGGGCAGCTGTGGTTTACAAGTACCACGAACATCAGCTCCTCCAGTCCGCGTGTCAAAGTATTTTTGGGCAAAATACTGAACCCCGAAATGCTCCTGATGGCTGTTCCACTGGTGTGTGAGAGTGTGAGTAGCAGGTGGCACCGTGTGGTAGCTTCAACCACCAGTATGTGAATGTGTGAATGTGATATAAAGTGTAAAAGCACGTTCACGGGTCAGAAGACTAGAAAGGTGTCTTTCATGCTTTTATTTCTTTTTCTGTTTGTTAATGTTTTTATCATAGATTATGCAAAAATAGTCCTTAATACCTTTGACAGGATATGATGCAAGGTTTGAGATGTGATTTTATTGAGTGATGGAGTGGAGTCCCTGAACTTGTGATAAGATAAAAGATCATTAAGCTGACTTTATATGTCCATTTCCTGTTGTTTGCTCTCTAAACTCCTCTCCCTTCATTTGATAAGAAACATCTTCCTCTTGAGTAAAGTAGCAATGCTCTCATGTTCTGGGGTGTCTCCACACTCTGCCACCTGCAGAGGTGTTTTCCCCACATTATTTGTAGCCTGCAGACTCGCTGTCTTCTGCCGTCCCATGAGCCCAGCCTGGCCCCAGTTTACCAGCCTCTTCACTGCCTCCTGGTGTCCACCTCGTGCAGCACAGTGCAGAGGAGTGTCTTTACTTTGATCTGTGCTGTTGATCTTTGCCCCGGCCTCCAGTAGCAGCAGCACCACACTGTCGTGGCCCCTCTCAGCTGCAGCATGAAGCGGCGTTTTCCTCCATGCATTCCTCTCCTCTATGCCTTTGTTATTAAGTAACTGTAGAAGGGCTGATACCGCGCTGGCATGTCCGCCAGCTGCTGCGTAATGAAGAGGCGTGGAGCCATCCATGTCTTTAGCTCCTCCCTTTGCCTTGTGGGACAACAGTGAGTTCACAGCATCCACTTTTCCCTCCATAGCAGCGAAGTGGAGGGCAGTTTTCTTCTCGTTATCAGTGGTGTTTGGGTCGGCTTTGGCTGACAGCAGCAAGTCCACCACACAGTTTTCTCCCTGGGAAGAGGCTGCCCAGTGCAAGGCTGTCCTCCCCAGCCTGTCTTTCACTCCTGGGTCGGCCTTTCCTTGAAGAAGCGGGATGACTGTGTCTGCATGGCCCTGCTGGCTGGCAACATGCAGAGGGGTCAGCCCGTCCTGGGCTACTGCATTCACCTAAAGAAATGACACACAACTCTCAGTCTCCAGAAACATTAAGAAAAATCTACTAAATGGACACTAATGACCAACTGCTTTTACCTGTGCTCCAGCTCTTAACAACACATCTACTAATTCTGGCCGATTGCACTGAGCTGCCAGGTGTAAAGGGGTTTGGGCTTTAGGTCCAGCGATGTTGGGCTCTAATCCTGTTTCCAGTAATGTCTGCACTATGGGCACAGAGCCACTGTGGACAGCCAGGTGCAACGCTGAGGACAGGTCGCATAAAGTAGCATCAAGTTTGGCCTGTTTGGCTACCAGCACTCTGAAATAAAAAAAGAAAGAAAAAAATCACTACTATAAATTCCTATATTATTTCTATGATTAACATGAACAACTCTCCCAAATCCAAAACTTACAGTGCTTCAACTCAAATTTGTGATGTCACAGGTACAAAGTCTGGAGCTGCTCCACAGATAATGAATTGGGGACAAAGTGATAGATGACACCAGGAGCAACCAGAACTGACAACACTACTATAGAAAAAGCTCATTTGGGTATATAAAAGGGATCTTCTATGATAAACTGAGCCCTTCTCTCCTCTGTCTCGCATCTTAGATTCTAGGTTTTGGTTCTTTTACTGCATGTCACTAACTCAGCCTCATATCTTACTATAGTTTAATGACGAAAACTCTGTGTGTCTGTTCCACTTCAAATGGATCTCTTCCTAGGAAGTTTGAGCGATCTGCATGAAACTGGGTGAACATAATCTAGGGACCAATATCTAAAGTTCCCTCTTGGCAAAAGTTGGAAAACTTCCTAAAACTGAGCTTCTATAAGGCAATGAATATTGCGGAGGGCGTGGCTCATCACATAAAGGTGTATAACATCTCAAGGGTTTCACCCATCACCACGCAACTTTGTAGGCATATGACCACACATAATCTGAGGGGACCCCTCCATTATTGACCCCATCAAACAAAATGGGGGCGCTAGAGAGCTCATTTCTTATCTAGGCGGTGAGGTGACAAAGCTACCAATGGCTCTGGACTAGTTAATATATACTTATAACATGTATGCTACCAAAATACCATTATTATTATTATTAGAAAATAAAATCAGCGTAATTGTAGATATTGTCATGACTGCCTTGCATCTCTCTCTCTCTCTCTCTCTCTCTCTCTCTCTCTCTTTATGTATCATGTTGTCATATGGATTACTGTAGATTTATTATGTTGATTTGTTCTGTACACACGGCATCAGTTGCACATCTGTCTGCCCTGAATGAGGGATCCCTCCTCAGTTGCTCTTCCATTTCCACTTCCACTGTGAGGGTCCAAGGACAGAGAGATGTTGTATAGTGCAAGTCTCTCTGGCACATTGTGATTTGTGATATTGGGCTTTATGAATAAATCTGAATTGAATTGAAAATCAGACTCCCATTCATTGTCTGTGCAGCAACTCCAGACTTTATGGCATCTCAGTTTGGTTTCTGGCTTTAAGAGAGAGAAGCTCATGTGAATATTGGTTGAACTTTCCTAGACCATGGAAACAACATATTGAAATTCTGCAGTGTTTCCCTTTAAGATATGCAAATAGTTAATGAACTGAAAAACTGACTCAGAGTAAATTAGCAATTAAGCTGGCAGCTTATGCTCACCAACAAAGTCATATTGGATGCATGTAAAGACATTGTGTGATATAGGAAGAATATATAGATTATTCCCCCATATTTGTGTCATTTAGCATGTTCTGTGTGTGATGGATATTGCTTAGATATGTTTCTATGTTCTGTTATTGTTCGTGTCATGGTTTGTCACTTGCTGTGTGCAAAAATCAAAAGAAATTATATAACAAAAGCACAATTTAAAGCCACTTTGTGTAAAAATAAACGATCACTCATACTGGCACCCCCTGCTGGTAAGTGTCTTAACAACACTGAGTCCTAGTTGAACAGGTACCTTAAGACTTGAGTGTGCCCCAGCTCAGCTGCCAGCAGGAGAGGAGTGTAGCCCTGTTTGTCCAACATATTCACATTTGCTCCGCTGTCTATGAGAGTGGTCACCACTCCATCACGGTTCTGTTTAACAGCTGAGAAGAGAGCAGAGCCCAGCGTGTCTTCACTCGGAGCTCCTCTGGGGTTATCTATGATCCAAACAGGACACAGTGTGACACAGTGTGAGCGTATGTTTGCAGCTTTGTGCTTTATTTATGTGCTATTCATGTCTAAACAAAGCAGTCTGCTGCATGGTGACGTAGCATACTTCAAGTTGTGAAATAATATCAGAAGTATCATAGTCTTTCGTGAAGAGACTCACCAAGCAACAGACGGAGAACTGATTCTTGGTTGAGCTTAA
This sequence comes from Epinephelus cyanopodus, assembly GCA_026686955.1. Classification (NCBI taxonomy): domain Eukaryota; kingdom Metazoa; phylum Chordata; class Actinopteri; order Perciformes; family Serranidae; genus Epinephelus; species Epinephelus cyanopodus. The sequence continues at coordinate 2,982,105 of CM048920.1, forward strand.
TGGCTTCATTTATAACATCAAAGTCAGCTTCAGCCCCTGCGTCTAGAAGGACAGTCACTGTTTTCTCATTGTTCCTGGAAACTGCATAAAACAGAGCTGCTTTTTTATGGCTGTTTCTGGCATTGACAGCGGCCCTGCTCTGCAGCAGCAGCTCAGCCAGCCTCCAGTTGTCCTCCACGGCTGCTGTGTGAAGAAACGTGTCCTGTGTGTGGCTCACAGACTGCTTGGCCTCCTCCTTCACCAGCACTTCCACACAGTTCAGTTGTTCATTTTCTGCTGCCAGGTGAACGGGGGTTTTGCCGCCTACATCCTGAGTGTAGATAGGGGCCCCGGCCTGTGTGAGGGCAGCGACTATCTCAGTGTGACCCCTTCTGGCTGCTCTGTGAAGAGCTGTGTGACCTTCATTATCCTGCAGGTCCAGTCTGGCTCCTTTACGGATCAAGAGCTCAATGATGGGCAGGTGACCATTTTCAGCAGCTACGTGTAATAGAGTCTCACTGGCTGAATTGACAGTGTTAATATCAGTGTCATCTAACAGCTCCTGTAGCAGCACTAGCTCCCCGTCTGTTGCAATCATGTGGATGAGATTTTCTGGTCGACTTTGTTCTGGTTTGTGCTTCTCTGGTTTTAAGAGTGCCACAGTGTTTCTGTCTTCCCGTTCACGGCTAGATTTCTTAGTTCCTTTGGTGACAAGTAAAGTGCTAGTCTTGTGAGTGACAACCATCCCCTGTTGGTCCCTCTCCAGCAAATATCCAATCAGCTGTCTCCTTGTGTCTCGAACACGCTCATTCACACCACCCACATAAGTCTTGATTTGCTGATAGAGGTCGGGTTCTGCCAGCATAAGACACGGATGAAAGAATATGCGACAGGCCCTTTCACCTCTGGCCTCCAGGATGTCCAGGACCCTGGAGTTTTGATCTTTGCGAGTCCTGATGGACAAGACGACGGATCTCTTTGCTGCTGTCATGACCCCCTCTGTGACGAGGAGATCCAGTAGATCCTCAGTATGTGAGATCCCACACACTAGATCCCTTCTCTTTGCCCGGATTACATCCACAGCGTAGGGGTTGATACAAGCTGATGCTGCGGCCTGAGCGTCAAAACCTTTGAGTATATTGAGCATTTTAAATACGCTGGGAAACTACAGATTTTCTTAAGCTTTTGAAGTCGTTGTTGAACTTGAACTTCTGGTTGTATTTTCTCGGCCTGCCTTATTGCCAAGTGAGACACCTCACCCTAGCAACAAAATACAGACAGAAACCATTCAACATACAGATCCATCCAGCTCAACCTGCCCTTTGTGGGATTATGTGACATGCTGACATTGTTAGTTTCCATTAGCATTTCTGCAGCATGGAAAAAGTTTGTAATTGAAATAATAATATGCAGTTTGTTCGGGGTTCCAGGATAACCTCTTGTGCGTGTGTGTGTGACTAGACTAACCATGTGTGGGTGCAGAGATGGTGCACTCCCTGGGTTAACCCCACTCTGCTTAATCTCTGAATCACACCTACACGCCTATGTGTGAAAGCTTGTTTTTTATGCGCATGGAGCCATTTTGCTCCAAAACATGAGCCAAATATTTTATTTAAAGCTATTCAAAAGCACATGCCAGGTGCACAGTGCTGTCAGTCTTTACAACTTGGTGCAGGCGATGGCAGGGAACAACAGACTGAGGGTAAATGTGCAGATAAGAGGGCTGAATTGCGTCTTTTAATTCAGTCTTCATTTGAAATACACTAACAATGTGTTTGGCTTCATCATTTTCTTTAAAGTTATTTATGTGTGTCAAATGTGCCACATTAAGTCAGCGGTGAAAGAAATATTTAGATGATTGTCTTGAGTACATGCAGCAACACTTTGGCACTGTAAAAACACAAGTTCTAGATTTAAGTCTAAAAATCAAACCGATGCACAGGCTGACAGTGTAGGCAGTATCTAAATATATTATTTAATTATTATAACTGATGCAATAACATGTGAGCAGCATTATAATACTTGTTGTGGACACTTCTACTTCATGATTAAATATTCTGTCTGTAAAATCTTAACCTGCAAAGCAACTCTAATAGTAACTGTCAGACAAACTGAAGGGAATAAACAGTTGGCTATAATATTAAATGCAGTGAAATAGAATTATAAAACAGTAGCCTACTCATATGTAGTCTTAACAGCACCATGTTTGTAGTTATTAACTGCATATGTACAGTTAGACTGAGATATTGAGTTTTCATTGCGATTTTTAATGTTAAAATCTGCATTTATTTTATTATTTTACAGCCAACAGGCCACCGATTTGCTGCCTTTGCAATCTCTTCATTGATTTGCCCTTGGGCTGTCCAGTGTCCCCCCTTGGATAACTTCTCAGGGCTCACCGTATTATGCAGAGATTACTGAGTCGATTCACTTCCCGTAATACACGCCTCCTCCGACGTGACGTAGATCTTCCGAGCGCTCCCTCTCCATATATGGAAGGAAAGGACTCCGCTTTCCGGAATGATGTCATGCTGCCCCAAATTTGTGAAATCCGAACAGGTTAAAGCAGATTTATAGAGAAATAATTTATTATAGTATAACATATATGATAAATAATAACACAGTCTATCTGGATCTAATGAAGGAATCAGAATAAACCTGCATCCACATGATCAACTTTTATGGTTGGTTCATAATTTAATTGTACATATAATAATGGATTTTGAATTAGCCTAATGTAGTTTCATTTGTTCATAAATATATTATGATAAAACTGATGAATTAAACGCATTTGCATCAATATATGTTCATCAGTATATGAAAATCCTCCTTATATGTGTGTATAAGAAAAAAATATATATAAATGCAAGAAAAGCAAACAAAAAAAGAGGAAAAAAGGGAAAGAAACAAAAGGCAAAATAGTATTTACACAGTGACAGAGCAGCACATTTGCTTCACATTTAAGCTTTACTGTGTATTAGGTGTTATCATTCAAGCCTCTATATTTTATAACCTGTTTTGTTTCTTTGAAACTTGAAATCATAACTGTGTTTATTTAAAGCAAGGAGCCAACACAAGCTGCAGTGGAGACGTGAAGACTTCAATACAGCAGCGTTTCATTTCATCTCTCAGGTAAACCAGTCTGTGTCGCCCTCTAGTGTTTCATTATGAGCAGGACACACTGCTGGGTTATGAGTGTTCAACATTAAACCCACAACCTGAGCAAGTGCCACAGGCTGTGTGACAGATCCCGCCTCATCCACCTGCTGGAAAGAGGTTGCTGAGTTTATTGGGGGGAAATAAAGCAAAATGTCTTTACATTCATTTGAATACAGCCCCTGGATTTTTTTTGTTTTTACCTCACACATGTTTGACAAGAGAAATCCTTCTCATCTCGTCAAGGCTGAACATATTGGGATGGATTCACCATCTTTACTGATGGATGGAGGCATATTATGAGCCTGTTAGTGAGACTCCTATCTTGTGTTTTGTTCTTTGGTGCTGCAGCTAATATACTGATCACATTATGATTAATATTTGTTGCTTTAAGATGCCTTATCAGAGAGGATAGTATCATTTAAAGAACATATTCTCCTACAGAACCACCTGGACTTTCACATTTTAGTGTGAAAGTACTGTTATTTTCTAGTTGATATTCAGCAGTGTGTTCACTATGATGAGGCTAATATTCACTTGCAGTATATGACCAAAGACTTTATCTTAGTTTGTTTCAACATGTTTGGGCTTTTTTGTTTTACACCAGGACAGGAAATAATGTTGAATAACTGCATGGTGCAATAGCACAGAGGACGGCCTGTGATTTTCCTGTTGTTATGTGTCACATCAGTGATGTCTTCAGTTGAGATTTATTGCTTATTTCAACATGTTTTGACTCAGTACCAGAGTGTTGACACCGGAGAACAATGGGAGGTGTTGTATGTTTATACTCTTCAGGTAGGCCTCTGTGTGTGTGTGTGTGTGTGTGTGTGTGTGTGTGTGTGTGCGGAGACATAAAGTGAACATCTCAAGCCCTGTTTGCAAGACTGGCCTCCATCAGAAGTGCACGGCCTGTCAGCTAAAACACAATCACTTAGCCTGGATCAATACCAGCACTAATGGAATTTACCTTGAGGTACTGGGAACTAGCAGCTCTTCGAACATGTTGCAACATGTTTTATTGTTTGAGCTCCTGACATGGCACACCCACTTTTTTTTTTCTGTCACACACTTTTTACAAGAACACAGAGGCAACGTTGCTTCATTTCATCTGGTTTATTTTCTTAAATATTGATTAGTTTCTGAAGTGCTCAGAAAACAAAACATAAAAAATTATACAGTATTCTTATTACAAATGGTAAACATAAGTACTCCAAGTTGATCTTATATACATATAACAATGAGTGAAACCCCATTAAACAACTTTAGAAAAAAACAAGTACATCTTGAAGCTTTTCTAACTGAATTTCTTACAATTAAGAAAACAAGTACATTGTACTGTAACTCAGAAGTCAGGCAGCTTTTGTTACAACTTTTCAGCCGTTTAGAGTTGGCCAACACGCCCAAGTTTGAAGCCAGTATGGCTACAGCAAGAAAAGTCTCTATTGCAGGTTCTTAAATCCTCTAATACTGAATTTCTCCTTTGATGGTCATGATAAGGTCCATGCAGAGCTGGGTGTAAATCAAGAAAACTTCAGTCCTGTCCAGTTCTGTGAAAACAGCACGAAACAGAAACAGAAAGGTATCCTGCTTGTTGCCATGCCCCCTCTGGTTCATGGCTACTGTCACTGTCCCGAGCCACTCTCTGGGACGCGCCACCGGGGGAGCGCGTGGCACTCAGGAACTTTAGTGCGGCCCCAATCCTGCCAGTGTCGCGCCACATCATCCCAAATCCCGTCACGGTTTCGGGAGATACAGCCACTCACTATCACAGGACGCGTCCGTTTCGTTCAACTACAGTCTCTTTCTCTCTCCGCCGCCGCTGACGCCACCTCAGAAGGTCTGGAGCTGCTGCGTTAACATGAGCTGGCAGCCGCTGTTGACGTGGTTCATCACCTTCTGCTTCAGCTGGGCCACCTGCTCGCGCAACATGTTGGCGGTGGACGCGAGCTCCGAGTTTTGGGACTTGAGGTTCTTCACTTTGTCCTCCAGCCTCGAGATCCGCTCCAGCTTCCTCTTCCGGCACTTGGAGGCAGCGATGCGGTTCCTCATCCGCTTTCTCTCGGCCTTGATGCGCTCCTGGTTCTCCATGTCGATTGGGGAGAGAGGAGGCGTCTCCCCCGGCATCTCAGGCACGGTTTGGGGCTCCTCCTTGAGCGCCGTGAGCCGGGGGAGCTGGGCGGCGGACGGCTGCCCGTAGATGGGAAGCTGCGGCGGGGCTGCGGGGAAGGACATGGTCGGGGCTGAGGTGGTGTAGTTTGGTGCCGACACGGTGCTGATGGCTGGGTTGAAAGTGTTCAAGTCCTCATACACCGGCGAGTCGGAGCGCATGGCTGCGTTGTTGTTGTAAACGGTGGCACCGGCAACAGATGAAACAGGCGGCAGGGCAGTGTTGACACTGGTCTGAGCAGCTGAGGTGACACTCACATTAGTTGTGCCCGGCATGTGCTGGTGGTGGAGTTCAGCCAGAGCTCGGACAAACCCCTCAGCGAAGCCCTCCTGCTCGTCGGTGACATTCTTGGGACACATGAACTGTGTCGGGGTCGGCGTGGTGGTGATGAGCCCGTTGCTGGACTGGATGATGAGCCGCTCCAGCTCCGGGGAGGCCAGCTTCAGCAAGCCCACATCAGGAGAGGTGAGGATGTCGCTGGCTTTGGCGCGGAGGTGAGGTTTCAGAGTGCCCGTCGGATCGCTGAGGTTCAGTGTCATGTTGTGTTTCAGCACTTTGGGGTTGCTGTATCCGTAGCCGGCGTTGTCTTGCTGGGAGAAAGCGTTGAGTGAGTCGTCATAGAAAGTAGTTTCCATCTTGGTATACATGGAAGAGAAACCAAAATACTACAAAGTCTTTTACAAAACTACTTTTCGTCCCCCCCTCTCTTCTTCCTGGTTTATCAGATGAGGGAAAAACACTGGTTTCCAAACGTCCTCTCTGTGCGTAAAAACTTCCAAACTCTGAGTGCGCACTGTCTTGACACAGGAATCAGAACTTACTTCTTTGAGCCAGCGATGGTTGATTGTTGTTGTAACAGTTCACAAAGTCTTTGCCAAAGTATCCACAGTTCTTTTGAGTCCGTGAATGAAACGCTCTCTAACTTCTCTGCTCTGTGCGCGCTTCCTTCTCTGCCGGCTGTGTATATACTCTGAGCGCTGCAGCGTGGAGGCAAACCTTATCTGCTGCCGCTGCCTGTCTAAAAATAGCCATGATGTCATGACGGGGCTCTCCCATTGGCTGGTGGGCGTGTCGCGAGGCGGGGCCCGGCCCTCCGATAAGGTGCGTTGCCTTGACGACCACCCAGAAGATTCTGAATCTCGCGGTGGATTGTGGGATGAGGTAATGCTGTAAGGAGAGCGTAAGCGCGGTGCATTGTGGGATGACGTATTGTTTTTGAATATCTGGTTACCCGCTTTACTGTCAGTGGCGGGACAGTCAGTGTTGCTGCTGCATGTGGCTCCTCGCACCAATTATTTTGTTGTGAAACAGCTCCGCTATAAAACAAACAAACAAAAAAAAATTCTCTGTCTTTTATTTATCACACTTTTTCTATTTATGTTAACTTTCTGAAAACATACAAGTCTTTAATTTAACCACCTAAAAGCCCTTAAAAGTACAAATAAATGCATCTAATGATTTTAATAGAATAAAATATATTCTGTTAAATTCATGAATATGTTTACAGTTATTGAAAATGACACTTTCTCATATATATGCTATTAGAAAATTTACCTTGCTAACACAAACAGTAAATGATCATTACAGTCTATTCAGCTCTTGCATTCAAGTTCATGACTGTTTATATGGCTTCAAAAATATATATATATATATATTCTCAGAAAATATATGAATGAATAAAATATATAATATTATATGAAGCTATTCAAGGTGTTCCATGTTTGTCTGACTTCAAAATACCATTTTGCAAAACCAGTGGTGTAATGTAGTTACAACAGGCCCTAGTGCTTGCTAATTAGGGACTGTTTGTTACTTATGAGGTGAAGGGGGTTTTGCAGACAGGGGAGACGTGAAATATTCTTTAAGCACTAGGGAGCGACCCATGTTTTTTAATTTGGCTCAGGGGAGGGGCATAACATTGAAATGGTTGTATTTTGTATTCATTTTACTGCTAGTGTTTTTTTCTGTTTGTTTGAAACATGCCTTTCAAACCCATGTATTTGGAACATAGACTGTATAAAAATATGGACGTAGTCACCGTGAAGTCACCCACTGGTTTCTGAGGAGCGGGTTTGAAGCTCAAAGTAGGCGGCTCTGGCCGTCACCATCTTGGCAGTGCCTGACTCCGCCCAACTCCCGGCCAATCAAACATGGGCAAAGAGGCGGGCCAGATGAAGCCTGGTTGCTTAAACATACTCACCTCAAGCTGCTAAGTCAGCTAAGGCTAACAAGCTAGACCACCCGTGATGGCGCCAACTGTCACTCAAATTGACCACGCCCTTAATTATGTGCAACTTTAAGGCTTAATAAAATCTAAGCTGATGAGTTATAAAAAAAATTCATCCCCCCGTACAGTTGTGATAAAAGGGGAAATTAGCTATAGAGACCAAAACTGTTTTTTGTACCAGGCTGTTTATTTTTGCTGTAAAGTTGAGCATTTTATTGACTCGCTTTTGGAGCCTGCCTCAAGTGGCCATTCAACGAACTGCAGTTTTTGGCACTTCCGCATTGGCTTCACTCGTCATCCCTGGAGGTTGCCGCTTGGTTTGGAAGGTATGTTTTCTTTGAAGTCACCAAAATCATAGCCAGAAACTGTAAAAACAAATAATTGTCGGATTTTCAAATATCCAATGATCCTTGGACGCGTCATGTGCAATGAACCCTTCCATCAGAAAAAAAAGATCAATGATCAATGATCAATTAAAAAATGTATCTAAAAATATCAAAGATAATCAGAAAATTATTTAATTTAAATGTATTTAATTGAATGAAATAAAATAAAATAACAGAATAGTTTAGTCATAATTTTTAGGGTTATGCAGAGTAAGCATATCATGTTAGACATTGTTACTATTACTGACCAAAAAAGAAAAAAGAAGGCTCATGAAGTTATCTTGTGTTCTGCAAATCAAGTTTAATCACTTTCATGAATAAATTACAAATGCCTCCACATATTTCTATAATATACTTCTGTGTTCTCTAGTTTGTCCTTTGCCAAATATCTACTTTGCAGCTGAATCAGAGCTCTAGTTTCTGTGGTTACAACTGGAGGAAAGACGTGAGCTCAAAAAACTTGGAAAAAGTGAATGAAAACTGTTGCGTGAAAACAAAGTATATATTTTTCTGTGTGTGGTGGAAAGTCTTCTTGTTCTGACTGTCATTTTGCTTCTCAGTCTGGAATAACACGGTGGTCTCTGGTTGGTGGTCCCCTATAAATTGTCCTATATAACACACACACAAAGAACATTAGTTAAAATTTGACACCTGGGCAGGTTAATATAAACATAGACATATTTACTTATTTAAGAAATGCATTAAAGCTCTGTTATTTACCTGAAGTGTCCGCCGTAGTGAGTCATGTACTCTGGTACCTACCAGTCTTTCCTCCCTGCAGTCATTAGGAGACAGATTTAATAGGACCTTTTTGCTTCTACCGCTGCACAGACCACACGTCTGAAAAGCCGCCTTTAAGACCTTTTATTTCTGCTACAACTACAAATTGTTAAAGATAGATTTACAGACATCTGTTCATCCTCATAAAGAGCAAGTACATTTCCTATTATCCATGTCAGGGTGTGTAATTAGTGTAGTGCAGTCCATTGTCCCCTGGCCCTTGGTCAGAAATCACAGCTGGTTTAATGGCAGGAGGTTAACCGGTGTGTCTTACGTGTTCCCCTCTAGTCCTCCGCACTCCCACTGTCTGGGTCATTTTCTGCCCTGCCAGCTTTACCGCCTACTATCTCCAGCACACCACGTCTAAATATGTCCCCCTTGTGTGACAAGTAAATCAGTCCCCTGGCACTGGCTGGCTCAGAGAGGCACCTAAGGAGGATGAACCAGATCATAAAACACCACCACAGTCTGACTTTTTATGGCTGCTAATGTTGTCTTTATGTACTGTTGTATATGTCAAACCATGGCAATCAATAACGTCAGATATAATCTGATCTAACTGGTTGACTTAACTGATCTTGTGAAGTTTATTTTTTGATTTAAATGCTTGAGAGAAGGTTGCTTTGCTTTACAGTCATGCACGCACACGGGAAGGTGAAGCTGGGTCACACCTACATGGAACTGGCGTATAACAAACGTTTTTATTTCTCTATTTTCTTTAGATGAAAGTTAACAAGTAACTCCAAATTTGGACAAACTTATACACATTCTTTCATTCACTTTGTCGTACATTTATCGCTTTAGGATGAAGTAAGACGAAGCAGAATAAGGACTAGTTTAGTTGCTTGTATACGGCGCATTCTGAAATATTTATCCACTCTGGCTCATTCATCTATTCATGATTGCTTTCCTTCTGAATCAAAGCGCATGAAAGAATCATAAGTAGGTGGTCTAGTGCCCCCCACCTGACAGCAGGGATCCTCATGTATGACTTCACCCATTGTCCCAAATAGACGAATTAAGTTAGGGCAAAACACATGATGTCATTTAAAGTTATTATCTCGTTTAAATTAAAGCTCTTTTCAGAGTCAAATCCCATGGCAAAAGTCAGACCTTGGTAAATTCTGTTTTATATACTTTCAAATAGTGTTTAATACAGAACCCTTAAATGTTTCAATATGTGCGGAGCGCTGGATGAATTGGGTCTGCTTTTCTTCCCTGGTCGCCATGCGTAAAGTTATAAAGGGGTAACCACAGCAGGGTCGTTTGCCAAAGTAATTTTCTGTGGAGGAATGTATGGGAGAATTAACATGGAGGAGCCCCACTGTTCAAGTCACTATTCAACACGAGGGTGGGATATCCTGCTGCTGTCTTGGTTCAGGGCCTGGTCATTTGGTCACTTGTGGTCACATGCGGTACTTATTCAGTATTGTCATCACATGTAAGATGGAAGCAGAGGCCAATGGGAGGAGCGAGGCCAATTTTTAACAGTGTGGAGACACGCTGCCAAAAAGTAGCCACATCCAATTTGTAATAATTCAAATAATAAATTCTGATATGGATTTTTTTAAATAGTCTGCCTCATATAAATGATATACAGATCATAAATCAGCAGACCATATTTCACAAATTTTAGCTGATTTCCTGCCACGAGTAAAACGGGGACTCTTTTTTAAGACTTGGTGTTCTTATTGAATTATTTCTGGTTGGTGAGGTTCACTGCAGCCTCTCAGGACTTTGGGATGTGAGGTTTCGGTACTGTGGAAAAAACAAACTACAGCACGATAGATGGATAGGAGGCAGGATAACTTAGTTAGTACTTTGCCACTTTCCATCTGTGGAACATCCAGAATCAGTAATGATAATATGGTTTCTGCTGCACTTCAGAAACGCACAGAAGCTGCATCTGTTTCTTATGTTCATTGTTTGGTCAATGCCATCTCCAACTAAAATAGAACAGGGTTTTGTAGATTTTCACAGAAAATTATAGTCGTGCAATGTCGATAAATCCCCAAATAAGTACAGCCGGTCCAAACCATTAAGCAACATCAGCAGTTGGTAAGGACCTCCTGACCCTTAGAAAAGAATTTTAATGAGCACGAGACAATAACAGAATACAAATCGCACTTCCTAAACAAAAACTTAGCCAAAATTAATGACAAGACAAGCACTGAAGTCGACACACACCGGGATACGAATGTTCCCAAGCTATTTTTTGACAGTTTGCCAGCACTGCATCCCATCATTTAAGTTAAATAAATTGCAGTTGGAGGGCTTTTTAAGAAAGTGGTATAATTCTTTCTATGCAGCCAAATGTTACTATGTCCTTATGAATTTTGTTTTATTTTATTTAACCTTATTAACCTTTGTTTAAGCTGAAAAAGAATCTTGAGATTAAACATCTGTTTTTCAACACTGTACTGGCCAAGACAGCCAGCAACATCAGTTACAGACAGTTAACATATAACAAAAATACAAAATCAAAGTATTTATCTATTAAGTTTTTCATAGCCGCTTATCCTGTTCTGGATTATTGGGGGCTGGAGCCAGAGGCAGGGTTCACCCTGGACAGGTCGCCAGACTATCACAGGGCTGACACATAGAGACAGACAACCATTCACACTCACATTCACACCTGCGGACAATTTAAAGTCACCAGTTAACCTGCATGTCTTTGGACTGTGGGAGGAAGCTGGAGCACCTGGAGGAAACCCACACTGACACAGGGAGAACATGCAAACTCCACACAGAGGGGCCCGTCCACCCTGGGTTGGAACCATATAAGAAATCTGGGGGAGTAGCACAAATGTACTTTAAATTCTAGTATATGAAAGGTCACCGTAATGATATTAATACGAAGGAAAAAAATGCAAACCAAGTCCTGTCTGGGCCCCCTAAGTCCCGGGCATGCCCTGCAATAAAGCACATATTATCTACAGTGTAATGTGTTTAGTTTTGCAGGTATTGTGGTCATAAACCAAAGTATTGGACTAGCTTAAAACTCAGAGGATCAGCAACGTTATCACCGATGTTCATGGCAATCCATACAAAAGTTGTTGAGACATGCCACTTAAAACATTCAGTTGTCAACGTCAAAGGAAAAGTCGGGAACCCACCAAAGTCATTAGGGTACATCACCTGGGAACCCTGATATTCTTTATAAAATATTGTACTAATCCATCACGCAGATTTCACAGGGGAAGTAAAAAAATTAGCAACATATCCTCAACTATTCATATGATATCGAACAAATCAGTGCCCCTGGAATCATCGTGTAAAGTTTCATACTTAACGTAAAGTTATGTAGGTTGGGTTTAGAAAAAGAAGCAAGGTTGGGCATCGTCATAATATGTATTAAATGTAATTTATCGTAATAGATTAACCTTACAATAACTTGAAGTTCCTTTGGTTTCACACAGGACACAAACACTGGTCTCCTGAGGGAAAGTCGTGTGTTTGTTTGACCTATCCACCACCCTTATGCAGACTTTCGCTCTTCATACTTCTTCCTCCTTTACTCCTGTCAGTGCAACAGTCACATTATCGCAGCCTTCCCTAATATGTAGGTTATATGTACTCTGGTGTGTTACTTTTTGTTGGTATACCTGGGAACAGTGCACGAGAAGAGCCTGAAATTTGACCTCCTGTTGGCAGTGGAGGGGAAGGAAATTAAAAGTCATTAGGATTCATCCTCTGGGGACGACGACCATCTGTAACATGTTTCATGGAAGTCTATCCAACAGTTGTAAAGATATCTTAACTTATTGTGTAAGATATTTAAAATATGTATACTTTACAAGTCATGGTGATCCTAACTCTTCTACTGTATTTTATTTTCAAGATTAATAATGAACAAAGACAAACTCACACAAACTATTTGATTTTTTTTGCCAAGTGCTGTGTTCCTGCTCAGCTGCATCCTGACCTGAAGAGGTACAACTTGCCCTTCTGAGCTGTTGAGTCTTGAGTCTTTCCTCCAACCAATCTCTGCCTCTCACTGAAGTTTTCTATCGTTACCTCCCCCTCTCTCCTGAATCTCACCTCCTTCACTCCCTCTATCCTGACATTACCTCTGCACTGTTTTTCCCTCTGGACCTGATCCCACATGTCCTCAGCTTATACCCTCTACACACTTAGCTTTTCTCTTATCATTCTCCTCCTCCTCCTCTCTCCCTCTCATCTTACTCCTATCAGTGGCCGTCCAGGCAGCAGGATTTCCCCTGTGATGGAAACAGGCTGTGGCCCAGTTGTATTGTTTCAGCAGTTCTTTTCAGTAAAAATCTCAGAGTGCCTTCTGTGTTTGTGTTGGTGTCATTAAAAGTTAAAGCACTGGCCAAAGCACTGCGCAGTACAAAGGGCGGGAACAAATGTAAAGTCAGTGAAACATAAAAAATAAACTTTTGGTCTTTGTGTCAAACTGAACATCCCCTGAGGTCTGCAGGGCCAGAGAGAGACAGGGAGACAGACTGTTGAGGCCTTTGAGACAGTGCACACTCACAATGGTCTTACCCTGTCAGAGCAATTGTTGTTTCAGCTGTTATGTGAAGGAAAAGAATACACGATGGTGTAGATTGTGTGTCGGACTGGCCCGTAAGCTTGTAAGCTCAGATGTGCGCCCTATGTGTGTACATGTCCGGGTGTGCCTTAAAGGAGCTGTATGTAAGAAATGTAAAGCAAATAGTTGTAAAATCATCCTCATACGTCACAGTGACTGAGGAATAATGTTAATATAACATACTGATCTCACCGACAACAATAGCACAATCAGAATATTCCCATTGAAATTTTTTTTTTGTGGTCTGCAAATCATGTTTATGTTTTGAATTTGTGTTTTGGCCTGTTGCACTACCCACCACCATCTACCAGTCACACAGTCAGTAGAGTCTCAGCATCAGTTACAGTTACGACTGAGCTACAATGGCTGACGGTGCGACTAAACCCAAACGACCTCGTTATGATTCCCAAAAACACCAAGACAAAACCGGAGGCAAAGCGAGGGTCTATATAGGAGATGCTTTTGAACGCTGGAGACGGGTGAAAGCAGAGAAGAATTTGAAATTGGATGTGGAAGTGGCTACTCTTCTCCTCGACAGGTAAGCTTTAGCCAAAGTTGGCTAACTAGCATCATAGCTAGACGGGGATGGACATTTGGAATACTTTCAACTGTTATTCATTTTCGATCATACATTGTAGCCCATGTGCAGGTGGGTCATCGACCCGACTGATTTTTTTGAGAAACAAACGTTAGCAGCACGGCAAGCAGCCGGCTCCTCCTCTGCTGTATCCCAGCAGCGGCGTTAGCAGCAGAGAAGCTGGACTTGCTCGAACGGTCTGCTGGAAAACCGAAGATCAAGGACACGGTGACGCAGCCCTGCCATGGCAGCCACCCGTAGGCAAACAAATCACCCCAATTTCCACCAGATGTGTGTTGGTTGCATCTGCGCTGCGGCACGGCAGCGGAGCCAATAGGATTCAATTCTAGTCAATGTGTGTGTTTCCACCGGCTGCGGCTGTGCTGCGTTCTGGCTCCGTGTCAACTGCTGCAATCCGGAGCCCTCCGCAACAGATACGCAAGACCTCGAATCTGTAGGGGAGGCGGGGCAGACACAACTCACGGCAGTGTTTTGAATTTGAGTGCAGTAACCATTGTGGCCACATTCTTACATACAGCGCCTTTAACTGTAAGTGCATCAATGTATTTCTGCTTCTAACCCAGGAGGAATGTGGAATTAAAAACTGGAGTAGCAGATATTTTATAGAGCATCATAGATGAATGGTTAAAATGATGGAAAAAGCTTAAACTAATATAAATGGTTGAGATAGTTAGCTTAGTAAAAAAAAAGGTAGTTATTAAGGTAAAAGGCTTTTGCTACTCCAAATTGTAGTAATATGAATGCAAACCTAATCGTGCCATATTAAACAGTTCAGCTGTATGGAAAATAGGAATAAAATTTTGCTTTTATATTTACATTTATATCTTTTAAAGTTACACGATATCCCATTCTCGAAACCCATTGGCTGTATTCGGCATCTGACTTCCGACAGACGGTGATACAGCCTCTGGGGACAGACCCCCGATTTTTTGGCATTCCAGTTTGATTTGGGCAGAGGAGTCAAATTTCCATTTCCAACTTCTGTTTATATATAAGTAAATATGCTGAACCATTGCGATGGATTCATAGTTTGCAGTGACGCCTATTATGTTCCGCCTCATCAGTTCACCGCACGGAGTGTTTAACCTGGCAACAACTGCAGCCGGCTCAAACGTGATTGGTCAATATCACGCGGACTACAAACAGCCTACAACCGGAAACCAGGGCTCTTCTGCTCTTCTTTTCCGGTGGCAAGATCTCCGGGGTTTGCCTACAGAGACTAATGATATCCACTTTAAAATCACTGCTTTTGGAAGATGACGGGTGGTATCGATGGAGCCTCAACCCAAACTTCAGAAGAATGTGTACATTTCTGCAAACCAAGAGACGTTACATGTCTACATTATCACACTGTGGTAAACGTGGGGTTATGTTTAGGCACAAGAAAAGATCATGTTTCAGCGTAACATATCTGGCTTCGGGGCCCCAGTCCCCGCTTTAAAAGCAGCGATATCTCACTTTTCATTCCACTATCTCAGCAGGAAACTCAGTGATGTCTCTGTGAAAAACAAGAATCTTTCGTGCCACTATCCTGACTGGAAACAGCGACACATTGCTACAAAACATCCATGTTTGATAGCTGAAGCTGCTGAAAACACAGCAGTGACTCGCTAAATCACAGCTGGTTTTCTTGCTTGTTGGTCTTGAACAGGTCTGCAGCGGTTTGCAGCTTGGCAGGTGTCTGACTACGTGTCACACCATCCCGTCCATCAACCAGCTCATTTATTTAATCACTTTATAAATGTTGATATGATTCATATGCAGCATGCAAAAGAAACTTAGTCATGGTTTGCAGGAAAATACAATGCTGGAGACTGGGCTGGTTGCCTACATGACAAATCTGACAAAACTGTGGGGGTGTGTCTGACAAAAAAAGGTTGAGAGACTCTGGTCTACGTGATAGAGAGGGAATGGGAATGTAGACTGAGTGATCTCACTCCACAGTGAGATTTAATACATATCCTAGTTGGATATAACCTTCAGGACAAAGCAATGATATCAATGCATCTTTAAATAACAATTTCAGGTTGTTTTTTTTTGTCAAAACAGGATGTTCTTCTCCTCTTTCCCACTTCACTTTTGTTCTTTTCCTCTCGGCCCTTATCCTGCACCACATCTTTCTTTCTCCCTGATTGCTTCCTTTTTATCATCCTTACCTGAATTATGTGCAGTGCGCACACACACGCTCATCCTCACGCATTAACAAGACACTGTGGCAGCCATTTTTTTAATGAAAAAGCAAAGACACAGCTAAATGACAAACGTCCCTCTTTCTCTTCTGGATTTACGATGTGGTGTAAAAGCAGGAATCATTGTGTTTGATTACAACACACACACACACATTGAATCTCCCTGAGTGATGTCTCATTGTTACGCCCTTCACCGAGTGCAGAATGAGTGTTTGATGCCCGTCTTCCACGGCGTTTTTCAGGCTCTGTTTTAATTAATTTGCTCATAAAATGAACCATGCTTCCCAGCAGCCTCTCTGGCACCCTCAGCTACAAAAGACTTTATTAGCTTTGACAATTAATCGCCGCTAACTACCCAGACTAATCACATCTGAGATTTATTGTTCAGAATCATATGGAATATCGATTGGCTCTCCCTCATTTTGACCCTTTCAGCGCACCGTAACTCACCCGGCGGGAGTACAATGACATCATTGGGTAGGGTGGGCACACTGCAGGTTCTTTGACTTTACTCTGGCTTTTTAGGCCACAGATGCTGTTTTATCACGGCTAAGAGGGAAGCAAGAAAACACGTTCAGTTAAAGACGGGATCTGTATGTTTTTGGGGGGCGCTTGTCTGCATCCACTTTTATTTGTTGTCTCAGAGTAATTTAATCTATGAGAGTGAGTCTGGGCCTCATTATGTAAATTAAATAACCTCATCTACAAAGAAAGGCAGAGTGAGCCACAGCAGGACTCACACACACACACGACACACACTCAGAAGCACGCAGAAGCACACACACATGCACACAGACAGGCAAAGTAAATGGTCTTTTTGACACCACATAGTAGGTTGTGTGCACGTGTGCAGCCTGTGTGTGTGTGTGTGTACACACTCAGGGACCTGTATGAGTCGTCAGCTGGCTCTGTTCAGCCTGTAACAGGGAGGCGAGTGTGTGAGTGTGTCACCAGGGAAAATGATCGATAGCTATTAAAACCCACTAGTGCCTCGATCCAGATGGAGGACTATTTGTGTGTGTCCGTGTGTGTGTGTGTGTCGTGTGTGTGTGTGTGTGTGTGTGTGTGTGTGTAGCCATGATCAAGCACTGTGTTTGTACAGGTGGGACACTGTATGGCGGCAGCGCTAACCTGTTCCACTCCATTTACCTCTGCAAGCTGGGGGGACCTCACCAACCGCACAAGGTGTGTGTGTGTGTGTGTGTGTGTGTGTGTGTGTGTGTGTGTGTGTGTGTGTGTGTGTGTGTGCATTTTAGTTCTTGGGCTGCATTTGTGTGTTTGTGTTGTTTGTGTGTGTGCAAGTGTGACTGGGAGGTTGTTCACGTGTGTTTGGACTTGCTGGTTATTCTAGCCTGGCTTTTCAGAGGCAATAAAAAAGTAGAGGGAGAAGAAGGAGGAGGAGGAGGAGGAGGAGGAGGAGGAGGAGAGTGACAGGACTGAGCGATTGTTTTAAGTGTAGCAGCAGTTTCAGTCTGCAGCCCGAGAGAGACTGAAAGAAGGAAGAATGGAAGTTTGTTCGTTTTCATTTGCGGAAGACGAGAGAACATAAAGACAGGTCAGAGAGGCAGAGAGGCTTTTACAAATAAAACATGATCCACAGCCTGGTGAACATTTTCTTAAATTATATTTTATTGGATATTTGATCAGTATAAGTGAACTTGATCGTGCAGACTGCAGTCCTATGAAACAAGAGACACGCAACTGTAAAAAAAAACAAAAAAACCCAGCCTCATCTCTTTTTTCTCGTCTTTCTTGCTGCCTCTATCTCTCTGTGTCTCTCATGCACACATGTATGTGTGCACACACACACACACACACACACACACACACAGATCATCCTCACCACCCTCCTCTGAGACGGCTATGAAACCTGATCACAGATCAATACGGAGTGGGTGTTATCGTTGAGGGGGAGGGGATCAGTTTTTCATGGTTGTCTGGCTGTTGGATGGCAGATTTTATACCACTTTATGCAGCACTAAGACTGATTAAAGTTACACACCATGACAACTCAAACTTTGTTCACATCAAGTGTTTGATCTCTGTTTCAAGGATTGTTTTGCTGGACAGCAGCCAATGTGGCCACAAGTGACAATTATGTGACAATACAAGATAAAGTAAAAGGGCGTCCACACCAAGAACTACAAACATGGGTCAGTTCTGAGACAGTGGGGCTCTGGGCAAAGACGTGCAAAAGGTCCCACCACCTTTCCCACATAGAAGCAAGATACACAGACTCGTTAGTTGTGGTTTTGTCTCTTTGCGGCTGTTTTATGTCTCTTTGTAGTTACTTTGTGTCTGTTTCTGGTCTTTTTATGTTTCTTTTTGGTCTTTGTGGTCGTTTTGAGTCTCCTCCGGGTCGATACGTGTCTTTTCAAGTTTCATTTTACCATTGATGGCCAGGGGTCCCCGACATTTTGAGTTGAGCCTGAGCCTGAGCCTAGTCTGCCCTTTCATTAATCCATCTGTGACTGCAATTCATTCATTCATTTTCCATAACCATTTCCATAATTTTTTGTTTGATGGGGTCAATAATGGAGGGGTCTCCTCAGATTATGTGTGGTCATATGCCTACAAAGTTGCGTGGTGATGGGTGAAACCCTTGAGATGTTATACACCTTTATGTGATGAGCCACGCCCTCCGCAATATTCATTGCCTTATAGAAGCTCAGTTTTAGGAAGTTTTCCAACTTTTGCCAAGAGGGAACTTTAGATATTGGTCCCTAGATTATGTTCACCCAGTTTCATGCAGATCGCTCAAACTTCCTAGGAAGAGATCCATTTGAAGTGTTTTTCAAAACATTCAAAATGGCGGAAAATCTATATAAGCGGAAGTTATGGGTTCTTGAGGCAAATGTGTTCCTCATGAGGAGAGACATCTCTGTGCAAAGCTTCATGTCTCTACGACATACGGGGCATGAGATATGCCCATTCAAAGTTTGACATTTCAATGGGTTGCTATAGCGCCCCCCTTTGGCCAATTGATGTAATATTGCTTCACTGGCATCCTGCCATGACCCTCTACCACTGTGCCAAATTTCACATGGATTGACCAAGTCAGTGAGGAGAAAACATGGAACACACACACATTATAAAGTGTACCTGGAGAAAACCCACGCTGATACGGAGAGAACATGCCACCTCCACACAGAAGGCCTTCCCCACCCCAGGATTCAAACCCCCCACCCTGGGTTCAAACCAGGAACCCTCTTGCTGTGAGGTGACAATGCCATACACTGCACCACCGTGCCGCCTATGACTGTAATGATAATTATAATGACAGCAATGTGCAAATTCAGGTGGATTTTAATTTGCTGTCAGTGTTTTAATCCTTCATTAAATGATCATTCTCGGTGAGGACAGCCAACAGTAGCACGAGCAGACATTAGCAATAAAGGCATATCTACTTGACTAATGTGATCTGCACAGCTGCATCAGCGTTGGCACACATTAGTCACCATAGACTCATTTTGGTGATAAGTTTTCATGGGAGCCTGTGACCTGCAGAATGCCACTAACCATAGAAACTCAGCACAGGTTAACTTCTGGTTAAATAAACGGTACTTGCGTCCTGTTTCATTTTCGCTGTGATAGGTTGCCATGGTGTCCTGTACACTTTAGTGCCAGAGACCAATGGGAGACATTCTGTGCATGTGTGTGCATGTGTGTGTGTGTGTGTGTGTGTGTGTTTGACACTAGTTTGGGCGAGGCTGAAGGGAGGAAGCAGCAGTACATCGCTGAGTGACAGTAGCTGACTCCGATACCCCACTCCCTGCTGTGTCTACCTGTAGCTGTCAGAGTGTGTGTGTGTGTGTGTGTGTGTCTGTGTGTGTTGGCACGTGTCTCTCCTTCACAACGCAGAGTCAACAATGAAACAATGAATCTCATTCTCTGATTTTTTTCCCCCTTTTATTGTTCAACACACTTCTTTTCCAAATGATAAACTTTTTTTCCCGTCTCACAGTCTTCGGTGTTTCCTCTCAGCGACTCTCTGGTATCATTGTCGGGATTAGCTAATAAACGTGTTGGCTGTCCTGTTGCCGTGCCAACCGAGCAACAAATATTTGGAGCTATGTGGCACCTTCCACCAACATTCCAGGATCTGCTGTTTTGGAAAGTTCTTCTGTCGGCCGTCTCTCTCTCTCCTCCTCCTCCTCCTTCCTTCACTCTCCATCCAGCGTTCCTCTCTATATCTCTGTCTCTCTGTCTCCCACCCTTCACTGTCTCTCCCCTCTTTCCTGTCTCCCTCTAGATAAATGGACTCTTTGTCTCCTGGTAAAATGAACTTGAAAACAGTAGTTGGGACAAGTGGTTCTGTCTAACAGCAGGAACACACACTGTAACTGGCCACCAATGCAGATCAGGAATAGCAACTGCTTTGTCATTATATCAGGCTAAATGGGGATTTGACGTGCCCACTGCTCCGAGGGAATATTACCGCTACTCCACTCGTGTTCTATAAATGCTCTGACACTAAGTAAAGATAAAGAGCATAGATAGGTCATAATCCAATGTAATCAAGGCCGTGTCAGTGCGATATGCAGTGTATATAGTATAAACAGGCAGTAGATGCAGATGCAACACATGCAGTTTCAAATCAAACACCAAAGCTGGGCGGACTTTTCTCAGACCAGTGGTGGAGACTTACTGCTCAAATAAGGTACTTGCTTGAGCAGCGTTTCCTCACACAGCTGTTTGTATGATATCAAACGAATTAGCGCCCCGTGGATGATGTCACATACTTAACATAAAGTCACTTGATGTGGAGTTCTCCAGAATAGGGTTAAGTAAAGTTACTTCGGTTAGGGTTAGTAAAAGAAGCATAGTTAAAACATAATTAAAATAACTTCACTTGATTTCACACGGCTTCAAACACCAGTCTCCCGGGGGAAAGTACTGAAGTGGAAAGTCCTGTGCTCTGTGAGCCATCCACCACCCTTACCTACTTCCTTCTTTACTCCCGTCAATGCATTTCATCAGCTTAAGCCTTCCCAGTTTCATGGGTCATATATGAATTTCTCGCTAATGATTTCGTGGGTTACATACAAATTGTAGTGCATAACTTTCCGTATGTGTAAGCACACACAGTGCATGAGAACAGCATTTCTGTTTTATGCTGCTTTATACATATTGTGCAAACAAGTCCTCCAAATAATGTTGTGTTGCTGAGAAGATTGATGCCGTCACTCTTTTTAAGATGACGGTCTCTGTGCAGACATTGAGAAATGTATTTGAAAGCTGTTGTTACAATATGTGTGCAGATTTTTCATACAAAATATAAGCATAATAAAATATGATATTCATACAAAACTTGCTAGAGGTAAAAAAAAACCCCAACAACTACCAAACAGTATATAAGTAGTTAAAATTAGTTCCATCTTGACCAATTGAAAAAGGCAGCTAACAGCGCTAACCCTATAAACAGCGCTAACAATGGCAACAGTGCTTACAGAGCGAACCTTGTTGCTTCACGTCTGCAGCAATGCCATCCCAATATCAGCAGTCATATGAGTGCAGTGCAGAGCGGCATTAGCTAGCCAGTGCGACACTCTCACAAGGACTCACATGCACTAACACGCGACCATCTCCCACAACAGTTAACGGAGAAGCTCAGATTACAACACACATTCTGAATTTGCACACAGCTCCTTTAAGCAGAAAAATAATCCAGTCCATTTGACACAATGAGAACTTCAAGTTTTGTGATACAAATGCAGTTGACAGATAACATTTTACTCACTGTAATAAAATATCGTTTGCAAGACTTTTATTTGTATTTTTACATTTTGGTATCGCCACTTTTACTCAAGTAAGGGATATAAATACCTCCCCCTCCCTCCACTGTCTCTGACAGTCTTAAAAACTTAACTTAATAATGTCCTACATAAAGTACTGCAATAAATGCACGCCAGTGGAATGCAGAGAGTTTCAGAGCCATGAGACTGAGGTGACAGATAAGAACTTCCCCTAATTGATATGCCGCTTCGATTTCACTTTTCGTTTTCCTTCCTGTTTGTGCTTTGCAAACCCGAATCAGTGATCAGTGAATCCTCAGTTAATCATTGGACTAAGTTATGACTTGGCCGAGTTATCGCTGGGCTGCTGAAAGGCGATCAATTCTTTTAGCGTGAAATCTGAAACTTCTGACAAGTGATATACAAGCAGTGCCTGGGAATGTGCCTGCCCGAGGATTTACGTGCAGGCTTGCACACACTTACTGTGCACACACACACACAAAGTCGGTAGCTGTTGCAATGTTCAGTCTGCATGCTGATGAAAACCAGGAGCAGTGGAGCTCTGCGAGGCATCCAGCTCATCTGGTCTGTCTCGTACAATTCATCTTAAAAGGGGTTTACACCATGATGTGACATGTGTGTAGACAGATCCGCAAAATGAGGCACACCCTATTTTCTTATCTCAACTGATTGTTAGTTATTAGATGACTTTGCTTCTGCTGTTGCCATTGATCAGTTAAAGATAAAGCCTGAACTTACCAAGACAGACAGCGGGACCGTTGTTGTAAACTGAGCTTTTAAGTGTCCTGTAGCTGCTCAGGGTGCAGAATTTATGAGATCAGTGCAGGTATACAGTGTCTGATTTGCTACTGTGTTTTTGTCTGATGTTACAGAGTCTCATAATGTTATGATCTTTATTGTGTTTTACTGCAGATGACATTTATATACACCTAAATCAGTGGAAGTCAATAGCCCGTGTGTCTCTGAGTAATCAGTGAGTGCAGCGGGAGTGATTAATTTCTGACTTGTAATTTTCTAGCGATCTTGCAGCATGTACTATGTGTGTGTGTGTATGCACATTATTTGAGGTGGCTGCGATCAGTGGCTAACTCTGTGGAATGCACTTCCGCCCTCTCAACCAATCATTAATCCGTATTTACTCAGTGTAGCTCGGGGCACTCTGGCCGTGAGAAATTTTTCCCAAATCACCTCTCTGCTTTAGCACACTTGGCCGTGTGTGTGTGTTTGTGTGTGTGTGTGTAGTCAGACTGGTTTATCAGAGAGGAATAGAAAAAAGTCTCAGCCGAAACTGACACTGGTGCATGCACATATATGCACATGCTGTCCATGTTTCACATGCAAACACACACGAGTGATAGAGTGAGCGCTTGGAATCCTGTCTGCACTTAAAGCCCTGCCTCTGTCTCAGAAGGTTAAGGGCTACGGCTCTTATCACATACTGAGACTGTGTGTGTGCATGTGCATTAGTGTGCTTATATGTGTGTGTTTGTTTAACCCCGTACACATGTGTGTGAATTTGTGTGTGTGTGCCTGTTTGACAAAACACAGACAGGCCCATGGGACTGCTCAGGCTGTGTGTTTTGGCTCTGTCAGGCAGACCATTACTATGGCGTCGAAGGTCAGGTGGTCCGACCAGAAGGCCCAGATATATTTGTATGCTTGAATTAGGTATGCAGGCCTGATGAATAACCTCTCTGGGAAGTTGATGTGCACTGCCTTGGTTCCCAGTGGGTTTTGTGGGATTCTGAAGACGGTTCCCAAGAGCGTCCTGCATGTCTTTGTGCGGCTGAAGGGTGAGACACAGATGAGACAGGCCACCCGGGAAGGCCTGCAGCTTTTATACCTGGTACTCCCTAAAATAAAGTATCCTTGAGAAACACTTTGATTGCTCACCTGTGTCAGAGAGATTACAAGCAGCTGTAGAAACTCTGGTGATGTGCATTAAAATATGAACACATGTTCTTAAGTCAATCCTTCTTTTCTCCATCACCAGGGAGCTGTTATTGACTTTGGCAACCGAGTTGTCTTTCATACATGGACAAATGTTTTACATAAAATCCCAATATCTAAAGGTGCACTTTGTAGAATCATGAAACGCAATTCACTCATCACTTAAGTGTGTGCTGGGGTATTCATCTGCAAAAGCCTTTGCCCTCTGCCTGCATTTTCTACATTTTATGCTGGGCACACTTGCAGGTGAGGTCGGGACTTTATAAAAAGGGAGCAACAAGGTGCCAGATTGTAAGAAGCATGCAACAAAGAGGAAGCTACGAAAGTTGCGGACACAGTACTGAAAAACACAAATATAGCAGGCGAAACACGAAGCAGTTGGCTTTCACTTTCTTTGGCAATACAGTTTACAAACAGTAGCCAACAATTCCTGCATGGTATACCTTTAAAATACAAATGTTCAGAATTCAGAGTCAACAAAGAGAATGACGTATGTTTTGTTAATACACCACCAGGAAGTGTTAGATCGATACTGTTTGATGACTAATGACATTGTTCCTCATGCCATGATGAATAAAGAAACCTCAATGATACTAATTAAGGCATGCCGCACAATAATAGTGCTACTATAACTAATACTGACGCTAATACTAACACTAACAATTATACTAATACTAAGAACTCTTCAGTCACATGGAGATGCAGACAATGAAAGTTCTGTTTTCACTCAAGATACGTGTGTTGGCAGACAGTAGAAAGTCGTCCTGCAGCCCACACATACCCAGGTTACCTGAGGTCAGCGTTCGGCCAGGCTGACCCACTATCTTGCTTCTTCCTCTCCTCTCTTTGTCTCTCTGTTCTTCAGTACTGCCTCTTCTGTCTCCTCAGTCTTTTTATCAGGTGTCGTCATGCATCTTAGCAGGCTGTTTTTAATAATGAATGTCCCGAGGTCTCTGTTTCTCTCTTTTTGTTTCCTTCTCTTTGAATCCAGGTCAACAACCATGTTAATCTTGGGTAACGGATTCCTCAGTGGTTCTGCACAACCCTGGTCGTTTCCCTGGTTTCTGCACGCAAAGGTGATTGTGAAGACATATCAAATGTCTTTAACTTTACTTCTGGATCTATTTGGTCTGCAAATCATTCAAAAAAACTGTTGGTCCCCTGTCTCTTTGTGTAAACCATTGAAAGCAATAGTTTCACATTTTGGGAAATACCTTTACTCACTTTCTTGCTGAGACTTAGATGAGAAGATCGATACCGCTCTCACAGCAGTACAGTAAAAATGAAGCTGAAGGCAGTCAACTCCAGGAAGTAAAGCAAACGCTGAAGAAGAGAACACTTGCAAGATAAATGTGACACTTTCTAATGTCACAATGGAGGGACAACTACGCAGGTTGATGTTAGCGCTGCTCATCATGGATTATATTGCTGTCATTGTTCATTTTAGTCAAACCATACAGTTTGAAATCGAGGCGCGGCTCCAACTGGAAAACAATGTTTTGATGCACTGGATGTGCCATCTCTTCAAGAAGGTCTTGGTCCAGTTGTTTTGGTGCGGAACCAAATGTGTGTTCACACCTGCCCAAATGAACTTGAGGGGGAAATGAACTTGAGTTTGATTGAACCGAACCAAACAGAGCAGGTGTGAAAGCACCCTAACAAAATCTGCACCTCTACAGCACCTCTGAAAGGCACCATGTGGAGTTTTTAGGAGCCCATCAGTCCCGGGGGAGGTTGTTGTGATCACAACAAAGGCAAATTCAGCGAATCCCCATGAATTCTGCACAAACTTGTAATTTTGTCCAATAACTGTAACTTTACCATAAACAGTCTTTTTAAAAATTCTCTCAGCCCCTCCTTGTCTCACTTTGTCTCTCTCACTCCGCACACACACAGCGACAGGGCTAACATTACCCAGTGGTTATCAATGTGCTCAGCCATTTTGGTGTTGGTGTGAGATTGTTGGGATTGTTTAACTGACAGAAAGACCACGAGGACAGTGGCTCATGGAGACAGTCCTTCAGCATTGCGCGAAACACCTGGAAAAAAAGACCATCCCAAAAAGTGGCTGTGAAATCTTGGAGGGACTGACCAGTGGCACTACAGAGCAGTTTTTTTATAGGTTGGATCCTGTTTTGTTTGTCTTGTTCACCAGGACTCACATGCATCTACTGTATATGTGGGCGACACCTCATGACATTCCAGTGATCTACATGTGTTGATAAAGTGCCAAGATACACTGGAACACATCAACAGAGGCAGGGGACAGGACGAATGCTAGCAAGTGCACGTGTTCTTCAAATGGATTTATGATGAAGAAAATGTATGTTACATGCTGGTTATACCTCAAGGGTACACAACAAATAGTGAAACAGCAACGATAAGCTTGTCTTTAACCTTTAATGTTCACTAAATACACTTTAAAATCAAATCTCGAAAGCATCGCTATAAATGCCACATCCTTTCTGTCCAACCAGAGCAGATTAAATGAGCTGTCAGAGTTGCAGGTGTATGAAATAAATGCTGCATTTGAGTTTGTCAGGACTTTTCAGCTCTTATTTGTGAACAAATTAAAGCCAGTAGCCTTAAGTGAAATGCACCTGATTGATAAATGTACTTTAATTACTTAATTGTGTCGGGCCTGTCAAGCCCACATATTTAAATGACATTTCCAGACTGATGTGCATTCAAACGGGCAGCAGAGGAAGTCGTTTTGGCGTAATAGCGATAAATGAGTGGGCCAACTGGCACTAATTACCCATTGTGCATGTATGTGTGTCAGACTGTGAGTCTGTGACAGGCTGGATAGAGACACCTATGATAACACAGCTGTGTCTTATTCCCCTGGGTCTGGCAGTGATTATATTGGAACTGAATGACTCCCTTTTCATTATTGCGTTTTAAACATATTTGTCTTATATTTCAGCTTTGCTTCTGCCCATTGTGCTCTCTCTGTCTAACGTGTGGGACGGAGAAATGGAGAGAGAGATGGAGGTGGAGAGAATGGACAGACGTCACTGTCAGTCGATGTAGGAGCTCTCAGACACTCACACACTTTCATTCAGCTCATCACAAACGCCCCCACTGTCTTTGTCTGTCTGGGTGCCATGCCGGGTAAAAGTGGGCGCGTGACGTTATAGCGGAGTAGGATTCCACTCTGTGCTTTTGACGTGCGTCCGCCCTCGGCCGTGTATCCGTGTGAGTGTGTGTGTGTGTGTTTGTGTGTGTGTGCATCGACGTGGTTTTGTGAAGGGGGACATATTTGTATGTGTGGTTTTGCACAGCGCAGAAGTGAAACCGGTGTAGCCTCGGAGATGGCGCCGTCCTCTCTCTTTCAACCATAATGTGAAATTCGCAGATCGAAAGAGCTGCATGACACGCATCCAGTGGCCTCGCAGGCCTGCTGTTTCTGTTGAGTGTGCTTTATTTTGTAGCAACAGTTACACTCTCGCACCAATAGCAGAAATTGCAACCAAGTCAAGTCAAGTTTATGTGTTATATGTTGACAGTGACATTTAGATATTGCACATGAAGAACATAAAACACGTGAGGAATGCACTGCTACCCAGGAGGCTAACCTGTTTGGACAATAGTCCATCACAGAGGCATTTCACAGCCATTCGCCACTTTTGAGTGCCACTCTGCCAACCTGCTTTTCAGCTGTGCCATGTTGGATATACGCTGTAAGTGACTGATGTAAACAAATCCCTGACACGAGGACAGGCCTCAGTGGAGCACGGGTTCTGCCTTTCAAGAGCAGCAGGAAGGACTCACAATGAAACTACTCAGGCTGCTTCCTTTCTGTGCAGAGGCTCTGAAAAGGAGGCACAGTTCCAGTTTCTCCTCCTCTAGCCCGAGGTGTTTTTTTTTTATTATAGAGAGAGCTGCTCATGAGTTTGGGAACATAGAGAGCAAATAGTTTGATGGGCTGCTGACAGATTGATTGATGACTTTGTTTGTGAAGGTGCTGCAAAAGCTGTTCAGGTGTTACATTAGCACGTATTAAATACACACCACGTTATTACGCGGTTTTGTCATGCTCCCAATGCACAAACTTTCACATGCACCGTGCCATGTTGTGACAAATAAGCAAAAAGGCGCTGATGCATACACTTGAGTCATTGTGCTTGTGCACCTGAAAGCTGTGTTTATTTTCCCTGCTGCTGTAAATGCAAGCTCCGCTTTGTGCGTCGGTCCTGAGAGCAACTTCCTGAGGCTCTCTCCAAGCTTCCTGTCTGAGAAGTCAGAGGTTATCTGACAACCCCGCCCCTTCCAACCCACACAGGTCCATGCAGCTGTTTCCTCTGATGATTATGGATCAGACTGAAACACACATGCACACATGTTCTGGGACTTCAGGAAGGCCATAAAAAGTGCAAAAGCTACTGGAGGAATAGTTCAGTTTCTGCAAAGTCTTGCTGGGAGGATGCTTTTCTGTGTTTGGTGTGTTCCCCAACTTCTCTTTTTGACGTGTGTGAGTGTGTGTGCGTAGAAGGGGTGTGGTCGTGGTCTCAATTCTAGGACAGGAACTGTTCTCCAAATGACTGTTTGCGCCAGTGTGTATCTATGTGTGTGTGTGTGTGTGTGTGTGTGTGTGTGTGTGTGTGTTTTTGAACATCTGCTCCTCGTTGGCTTTGCTTTTCCTCCTCTACATGACCCACCCTTGTAGTTGGCGCTGGACATCCCAAGCTTTTCTGCTGTTGTCTATGAGAAAGAGAGGAAGACAGAAAAGGAGTGAGGAAGAGATGGAGAGGGGGAAAATCTGCAGCCCTTTCAGCAGAGTGTTAAAAGATTCCATTGTCAAGGGATTAGCATCAGTTGATTTTTGCAGGCTCCAGCTCTCTGTTCCCACTTTTCTTATCCCCATCTCTTTTCTTCTCCTCCCACTTTGTTTTCCTTCGCTCTTCCCTTCCTTCCCCTCAGTGTTTCTCCTGTGGCCTTGCTCGCCCCATCCACCTCCCTCAAGGCAGCAGATGTTGGTTCTGTGTCCAGATGTTTTCTGTTTATCGCTCTCCGGTCACATCTTTAACAAACTCTCGTACGGTAAACATTTACAGAGGCGTCTCCTCTCCTCTCCTCTGCTGCCACACTGCAAAGCAACAGGCACAAGAAGTGAGAGTCTGACAGAGAGTGAAAGAGAGCGAAGGAGATAAATCCAGTGACACCTACACATCCACATGCTTGTTGCCGAGAGCGACAGCTGTCCTATTAAAACAAACACGATGCAAAGACGCACACACTGACACAAATACACATATACAAATAGATTCAGATATGCATGCACTTCATAGTTTCTGTACTGCTTTGAGTACATCTTCTCTGCTGGCGGTGCTGACTTGACAACAAAGATCTCTCTCTGTCACGTCGCATGCAACCAGATTCATAAAGGAAGTCCTCAGATCTGCCTTCACATCTTAGTCTTGAAAAGCATTGCTTACATAGCTGCATTTTTCTTTTTCTAACCATCCAATCTGCAGCTTCTCTCTCCCCTCTGACTCGTGGCCATCTGACCTCTCTGTTGCTTCATAGCTGTGTCATGCACGAAACCGAATCCTCGGAGGGATTTTTATTGATTTGTATTTTACATTTAACTGAGACATCATAATTCTGTCCCCGCTGCTCTCTCACACGCAGCCACGAAGGGAAGCATCGGCTATTAATATTGAGCAACTTGGCGGTGAGATACCAATAACAAGACCATAAATAATTCTCCCTGCATCTCACCTGGCTTGTTCTGGCATGGTGGTTTGATACAGCAGGCAGAGAGACAAGCTTACATACCAGCACAGAGACAGATAATGCCCATGCATGCTTACACACCTTCGTGCAAACATTTATACTACATGTGTGTGTGCGGGTGTGTGCATTTATACTTTATAGCCATTAACATCTGTTTTATCTCTAAACATCGTGTATTTCATAACCCAATCTGTAAACTGTGTTTTATATTTCTACTGTTTATTGATACATTTTTAGAGCGTACATCTTGGCTTTCCTGCTAAATCCCCCAAATTATTGACAAGGTTTCATTTTAAGGTTACATTAATAATATACGGATATGTGCACTATTTTTTTGTCATGCTAGCAGTGTTGCTTTATGGGTGTTGGTCTGTTAGTCGGTCAGCAACTGTGTTCAACACTGAAATATCTCAACAACTGTTATTCAGACATTCAAGGTCCCCAGAAGATGGATCTAATAACATTTGGTGACTTCCTAACTTTTTTTCTAGCATCATCATCATCAGGTACAAGTTTTCATTTGTCTGTTCCTTTAGTTTATGACCACGTACATGCAAAGCTAATGACATTCCCGTCATCCTCAGCTTTGCATTGTGTTTGCTGCAAGTTACCAAATGCTGGAGCAAAACAAAAACGTGAACATGATAAATACAATCTGCTAAACATCAGCATGTTAACATTGTCACTGTTAGCATGATAATGTGAGCACTTATCTCACAGCACCCTGCGCCAAAGCACAGCAGTTTTTTATACTTTCAACATGTAAGCCCCTTTTACACAGTCTCGTGGAGGTGGATGTGGTCGGTGGTCAGATGCAGGGGAGAGGTGTGGGGGGGGGGGGGGGGGGGGCTCACGAGAGTAGTACCAGGTGAGATGACTGACACAGCTGCTGCTGGTTTGCTCTGATTACATCTACGTTTCTGGTGTAAGACTGAATCAGCTGGGAGACATGCGCTGGAGGAGCCGGCCACTTGACAGATTTTGTTGTTGTTGTGTGCTGGGCAGCAGCAAATAAAGGTACTGCATTCAGACCGAGTGCTGAATCTAGGGAACTCACAGGGGTAGCAAGACTACGAGCCTGTCCAAGGCAAGAATGTTGCGCCATTATTTTGCCTTGACATCTGTGTCAAAAACGTGAGCCAGCAAGACAGCATGGGCGTTGTGTTTTGACAACTTGTTATAGGTGCCACCTGCCACAATGAGATTTGAAAAGCAGATAGCAGAAGTTGGCAGCTAATTCAAAGAAGAAGAACAGCAACCAAAAATAACCACAAAATGAGGTCTGAGAGCTTCTTACTCTCAGAGTGGAGGACAAGATGGTGAAGTAAAGGGTTGTCGTTGCAGCACTATTGTGAGATTTCTGTGTAAAAAGGGCAATAGATGCTGTTGAATACACAGGTAAAAGACAGGCAGACAGACAGACAGGCAGGTCATTGGAGAAGAGGCTTTAGGAAAGACAGACTGTCAGACAGACAGATACTGTAGATGGACAGGGCCACAGCAGCTGATAGTCCAGTGAGTGACAATGCTGAACCTCAGGTTGCTGAACTTGACCGCAGGCCCAGACTCTGACAGGCAGGTGTGACCCTCAGTTTGATGACATGGCACCCTGCTGCCAATGAGGGGGAGAGGAGGCTCCTCTCCTCTCAAGTTTTTTGTACGTCGACACAACTGACCCAACACTATCTTCCTCCTCCTCATTCCTACCCCCTCTTGCTTCAGACGTTAATCCCACTACTGTACCTCTTTCCCTCCTTGGGGTTTCTGCTCCTCTTGTTGCGCTCCTCCTCCCCCTCACTCTATCACCCCGCATCACTTATCCAGGTGATGACATCCATCTCATGTCGCGGCAAACAGACTGCTCTGTGTGATGTCCAGGTGCTTAATCCTTCTCTTATATCCAGTTAGCCACCGTTAGTCCTCTGACACGCTGGACTGGGGACATGGAGCCAGGGAGTGAGGACATCAGACAGACAGCTGCTGCTGTGGGGTGACTCTCCAACCTCCCCCTACCCTCCCTCCTCTCCCCTAAAGCTGGCTATACACTGCACCGTTTGAGCCTGCTTTAAAAACATTGTTGTTTAATTCCAACTCATTGTGCGGGTAAATTGTTTGCAATGTAAAGCTTAAGCTCACGATTTATGTGCTCACATTGTACGGTCCGATCATCAGGTTGCGACCTGAGTGCTCAAACTGTACGTGTGAAACTGCTTGTTGCCTGTGGACTGTTCAGTCTTTTGACAACTGTCAACAAAGATTTGTTTGAAGCTCAGAAGCAGGTTGACATTTCTTTGCGAGTGGAGTTCTGTAACGTCACAAATACAGTTCACAATGAAGCATTACTGCCAACATTCATATTAGTCGTGACAGAGAGGCAAAGTGCCTTCCAATCCGGTGTCCCCGTGGGACCTCATTTCGGAAAACAAATATACACAGTATTGTGCCATGAATCACAGGTATGATGTTTGTCAATTAAAAAGGTAATTTTGTAAGTCACTAGAGTGTCACAGTACCATTTAACTGTGTGTGAAACTGCTCAGTGAACTACGTGTCTCAGCTCACATGATATACGTAACTAACACCAGCTAGCTAGCAAGTACGGTAACTTAGCTATGTTCCACACACAAGTGTAACAATGACTATCCAAGGACTGTTTAACCAAAATGTGTTTTATCTAACAACTCCTGGTTCTTTAATCAGGCAGGAAAATATTGAACTATCAAGACTTGAATGTGAATATAGTGGTACGAAACACGCAGGCATTGCAGCCTCAGCGAGAGAGAAAGCTATATGAAAGCATGAAGTCGTCTGCATATTCTCACAGTCTTAATCTGTTTTTTTTTTTATAACAAACTGTGACTAATGGATATACACATTTTTCTTGAAATGAGGTCCCATGATGGTTCATCAGAAGGGGAAGGATTTCACCTGAGAAAACACCAAAGAGATACATATGCTGTTGTCCATCTCCTCCATGTTTTTCATGCCATGGCACTTTCAGACATTCTGTTTGCAATTTTCTGCAGGCACACTGAGAGAAAAGGGCACTAAACTAAGGGAATTGACTTGTAGCTCTGCCTGATGATGTCAAAACAAGATATCTGACACGCCAGAAATTCATCCGATGGCTGGTCGAGAGCAGCTAATTGGGCCACGGTTGGTCCTGAAGCTGAAATTCATTCCGACAAGTTGGATAATTGCAAATGAGAGAATCAGCACCTAAAGGCAGCATGCCATCAGTTTTAGTCTTTCAACTGATTTTTATCCATTCCATTAATTTTCATCCCAGGGACCCACCCAGGACAGTAGCAGCACATTTAGTCTGCAGACAGACCAACAGCTAAAACAACTCACAGACAATGGGAATGTTTTCCTCTCCGTGCCAGCAGTCGTACTTGGCTCATTTGTCCAAAATTTATAGTGGAGGTCTGGTTGAGCCTTTTTCTGCTGAGTGACTGGAAATAGTAAGTGAAGACTTTCCCCCTTACACTTTTACAATGTTGCTGGCAACATCTGTACATCTGCCTGTATATGAGCGGAAATAGCAAAGGCTTTAAGCCTAAATGCCTTTTGGAGGAAATGTGCCCAACATGGTGAAACGTGTATTTATGGCTGATAAAGCATCAGTGCTAGTAAACACTGTGGATCCGCACGCATGCATAAAGAAGACACACACACACACACACACACACACACACACTTATTCATTCCACTTAGTGGTTCTGAGAAGGAGCAATGCTCCCCGTAAAGTACTGAGTCATGAGTATGGCCCAGAATTCAATCATTGTTTTCCCTCTGGTCCCTGAGCTTGATTCCCATCAGAAACACACACACTCACACTCACACACACATATACACACGTGCTCGATACATCTTCCCATCAACACATTACTATTATCCATTGCTGTTTAGTAGCTAATGAATTTACATGCCTGCCAACTGATGCGCGTCTTTACCACTCGAACAAAACGCAAGGCCTGAGTGCGTTTTGGGCAAATGCGTGAGTGTGTGTATGTGTGTGTGCCCTTGGGTATATCAGTAATGAAATAAAAAGGCTGATTTCGTGGTAACTGCTTACAGCACAAGTCCCATCCCATAAATTGGCCATCTTCCATAGCTTATTGTTTTAAATGGCTGGAGTGGAGAGAGATAGAAGGATAAAATCTAGGGATTGGAGAGAAAGCATATAGAAAGGTTTATGGGAGGAGGACGAGGAGGACGAGGAGGAGGAGGAGGACTGGTTGATGGATAGATAAGAGGAAGATGGACAAATTATGAAAGAGCAAGCTGGGTCAAATTTATTTGTTGTAAGACACTGGGGAGTTTCAGAAAGTTTAGTCAGTCGCATAACTGTCAACTTACCATCTTACCTGGATTAGTGGAGCCCTATTTTATCCACAAGCAGGACAAAAATGTCAAGAATGACTCTAAGAAATGATTTAGTCCAACCGTGGCTTGAAGCAAGTACGTCTGAAAGTGAGAGGAGAGGCAGAAATGCGAGAAGAGAGAGAAGATGGATTGTAGAAAACGTGGGGTGTGTTTCAGATCAGGGGTGGAGGAGGGGTGAGATGGGATGATGAGGAGCGGGGCGAGATGCAGAGATGGCGGAGTGAAGGGAGGGGAAATCCCTCAGGGAGGTTCATCTGTCCACATATGTAATGAAAAGATAGTCATCCGTGTACCCGCCTAATGCAGTGTATCGATGAACAGCTAACAGCCTCTTTCTCTCCCTCTCTATAATCGCTTGTGTGCAGCAGCGAGGTTACGGGCTTTGTTGAGGTCTCCCCGCCTGGAGGCAAACCAAAGCCTTTCAACTTGGTGGCTTGCGGACCACCCTATCCCACGCTGGTATGCACTCTATCCCCCTCTATCCCTGGCTCTGCAGCAGAAGTCAGAGGTCAGGAGCTGGCAGGTGATTGGATGTTGTTGTGGTAAGGGAATACTGGGCCGCTAAGTGCTGCAAAAACACCAACTGTCTCTGATATTGCTGGCCACAGGCCTTTATCCTACCAGCGTGTGTGTGTGTGTGTGTGTTTGCATCTCTGTGGTGGTATGTGTGTGTGTGTATGTGTGTGTGTGTGTGTGGTGTGTGTGTGTGTGTGTGTGTATGTGTGTGTGTGTGTGTGTGTGTGTGTGTGTGTGTGTGTGTGTGTGTGTGTGTGTGTTTGCATCTCTGTGGTGGTATGTGTGTGTGTGTATGTTGGGGGGGGGATCAAAAAGGGACAAGGACCAGATTTTGTCTTGAACTAGACCTTCTGAACCTCCCTCACCTGGAAATTAACAAGATCCATGTGTCTGTGTGTGTGTGTGTGTGTGTGTGTGTGTGTGTGTGTGTGTGTATGAGACTTTAAAAGGGCCACATTGCCAGTTCCAATATGTAAAAATATCCTCAGATTATATCTGCCATTAAATTAAGTTACAGTTAGAGCCTTAAGCTGACCGACAGTAACAGTTGGACATGCACACGCATGAAGCCAGTTTAGGTGCTGGAGAAGTTAAGTCAGGGGAATGCAGACAGACTCTCCAGTAATGTTTTTGATGACCCCGGCTGTGGCTACCTCATAAACCTGCATGGCTGGAAGAGCAGAGTGTAGGAGGAGAGTGAGAAGACAGGCGGGAAGCGGTAGAGGTGAAGAAGATTTCCACAAGATTTTTGTCTGAGTAAAGTTTGCTTGATCATTCTTGAAAGAGGCAACATTTTGCTACACGGATGTTAAAGGAGCAATGTGTGCAACCTGCTGAAACTTCTCCCGTGTGCCAAGCATGAACTCCCGGTTTTCACCATCAGCCGAATTATGCACAGAGGTCTCCTCCTTTCCAAAATGAACGGACCCGGAAAATTAAAACTGGTAAAAACGCAGAATGAAGTAGATTTTTCCAACGCTTTTGTAGCAGAGCAGCTGCCAACTACAGTGGCTGGAAAACACAAATGGCCTTATCTGGAGCCAATGTTTGGTTTGTCCCCTCTGGGCTATTGTAAAAACATGACGGTTAAACATGGTGGTACAACATGGTGAACTCCATGGACGACCCGCTCCCTGTGCAGATATAGAGGACTCATTCTAAGGTAACGAAAGCACAACGATTCTTATTTTCAGGTGATTATACACTAAGGAAAACGTACCGATTATCATATATTCCATCACTGCCAGTATATCTCCCTAAATCCTGCACACTGGACCTTTAAAACATTGCTATGTGATTACTGAGATGTCACTAGCTGGTTGGTGGGCCATCAGGAGATGGATCCTACGTAAAAAAAAAGATGAATTTACACCACTGGTTCGGGGTGACTGATGACGTGAATGCTGGTGTTTCTTTATTGGCTGGTGCTCTTTCAAAAAAAATAGTCGCTGACAGAGCCGTGGGCGCCAACAGTTGGTCCTGTATTCCGTCCTCAGGGGGGGCATTTATTTACAGCCATACTCTTTGACTGCCGTTATAGTTCTCTAAAACGTCCTCATGGGGCGCATACAGCTGTTGTGTTTATGGCTGCTGTTCATTCGTTCCAAATCTATCGCACGCTATCATAGTGGCCAAAAGCTGCGCAGCCTCCACCAGTCACGCAGGGACTTAAATCACCAGCCGGAGCTGAAGAAGGGAGGGTGTTAGATGATCAGTGGCTTCTGCTCCGGAGAAAGACAGTCCTTCCTGGTGTGTGAGTGTATCCAGGTGACTTATTCTTCATTTTAAGATGCATTAACATGGAGTTTTTGGCTGCGCTGCAACAGCAGGCCAGGACCAGCACTGTAAGCAAAAACTGATTTGATCTATTGAGTCGATGCTGCCACTTCCCATTTCAAATTTAAAGCCATTGTTTGAAATAAAAAGCCCTGTAGCATCTCATAGATGGTCCAGCCATATGTTACATTTTTGACGTGGTCTTGTTACCAGGTGGAGCAGTTGCACAGTATACGATTGGGTGTTTGAAGAGGTGGTTTTACAGGTGGATGCTAAGGTTGTATATTGTAAAGCTGGTGTTGCCTAATGAAGTCTGAAAAATACATAAACCTAGTGATGAAACTGTGATCTCTCACTGACATTGCTAAGACATGGTGTTGGTAATTGCTCGGAATATGTTTAAATATTTGAAGTAGGGTTTCCAGCTGATATCTGGGTGTCTGAGTGGTTTCAGACCACATCGTGTCCTAACTGAGTGAGACGCAAGCAAGTGCAAGTAACAATATCTGTTCTATTGCAATGATCTCTATTGGATTGTAACCAGGGGCGGTGTGGTGGTGCAGTGGTTAGCACCGTTGCCTCACAACAAGAGGGCTTCCTGTTCGATTCCGGGTGCAGGAGCCCTTCTGTGCAGAGTTTGCATGTTCTCCCTGTGTCCAGGTGCTCCAGCTTCCTCCCACAGTCCAAAGACATGCAGGTTAATTGGTGACTCTAAATTGTCCGTAGGTGTGAATGTGAGTGTGAATGGTAGTCTGTCTCTATGTGTCAGCTCTGTGATAGTCTGGTGACCTGTCTAGGATAAGCGGTTAGAAAATGGATGGATGGATGGATCGTAACCGGCCAGCAGCAATGCAAAGCTACCTCCTCATTCAACAGCCCCTTCTAATTCCTTCATCTGTTTTATCAGTGTTGGAGTCAGACACCACCCCAAAAAGGCACCTTTTGCATAGACATGATGCACAACTTGGCTGCTGGTAACAACGTAATATCAGGAGCTGGAAAGTCCCTGTAGGGCGGGCAGGAGTGGACTTTCGCTCATGAGCCCCCTGTTCGCTTCCCATGTGAAATGTTGAACCAGAGGATGATCTTTTTTCTAAACCTAACCATGTGCTGTTGTTGCAAAAGTAAATAAATATGAGTTGTTTTACCAATGTTGCAAGTTTATTTATCTAACAAGCAGAAACTGCACATCCTGTGAAAAAGGAAGTGTATTTTGAAAGGATACAATGCATGTAACAAGCGTAATTAACACAGCGTCCCAGAACATCAACAACAAACGCAGGAGGTTACCTAGCGTGTCCACCAGCAACAATATTTGACAAATCTGGATGAGAACACATTACATTAAACTATAAAAACCTTAATAAGGTGGCAGCTGACTGACGGGAGTTTCTGGTGTGTGACCATCACTGTTGCCTAGATTTTATGTCACTTTCAGTAAGCAACAATATAAAATGTGTTTTCTGTTTAAAAAGTGGAAAGTTCGCAAGTAGCTATGTTACATGCTGTGCAAAATCTTCGGAGTGTGTGTCAAGAACCCACATTCAAAGTTACTTAAATCACCTTTCTCCCCGATTCAGAAGCTCAGTTTGAACTTCATCATGTCATCTTCACCATGTCTACAGGACTAAATGCACTGAGTTGCTGCCCCGTGATTGGCTGATTAGCAATTTGCATTAACAACAAGTTGAACACATGTACCTAATAAAGTGGCCAGCGAGTGTATACCTACCTATTTTACACTCTTTGACCAACAGGTTGAACCCTTTTGTGAACTGCTTGAAAGCTTCAATGCTACATGAAACTTTATCTCTCAATCATTTACAGCAGGAAGGCTGCGCAGCCATCTTTTACGTAGTCACATCTACAGTCTGATCTGGAACGCACAGCTGATAGGTACATAGTTTGTTTACAGAGAGTTGGTGTCGAAACTATTCAGAAAAACTGATAAAAACTTATTGAGGTTTGAAGTTGAATAAAAGGCTGCCAAAGCATGTAGAAGTTTTTCAATGTCAGATTGCTACAAAAAGTCAAAGCACACTTTTCCTCCACAATCTGATGTGTCATATGTGTAGGTGGGAGGGGTAGGACGCAGAGAAATGAAAAGCTTTAAATTATAATACAAGTGTGCATTGCAAGAACACATAATGAATAGAGGGAGTCTGAAGGAAAGGTACGCCCTTGCCTTTCTTGTCTTCAAATCAGCTTTTGAGGCACTGAGGTTTGTGCGAGTGTGTGTCGGAGTACGTGAAGGCGGCTGCTAATGGATGACACGTGACATGACATTTGTAGAGCATGTTCGTAGGTTTTTAGATGTGACTCAGAGTTTGGTAGACAGATGAATGAGACACACACACACACACGCACGCACACACACAATCGGTGTTTTCGGCTGAAGGTTGCGGACTGAGAGGATTCACTAGTAATTATGGGTCTATTCTCATCACTCTTCATCTGAAGGCTAAAGTGCTCTCTTGGCACTCCCTCCTCCACTTTAGTTTGATTGAAAAGACTCTCAAGTAGACACAGTTTCAAACATGGTTTAGCTGAAACACAAACACACACATACATACGAGCATGCAAGTGCACAAAGCACACATGCAAACACACACCACAGCTGTTGTATAATATTTTTTATGAGCACACAATGCTCTCTTGGCAGTGCCTCGGCTCCCCAAAGTTCAAACACCCTATAGTTGATATCCTGGGTTAATGCCAGACTGACTCACTGCTCTCATACACACACAAGCTTACACACCCGTGCACAGCCCCAAAGCTTTGACTGCTCAGTGCCCTTGCCAAATGTTTCACTGCAACGGGGAACTGACATGCAGCCATTTCGCATGTACGCTAACTCTTTCTCTCACATATACTCCACTTCTCAGCTTCGACTCTCCCCCCGCAGCCTGCAATAAATAATCACAAAGTAATGCCCAATAATTAGCTGGCATAGGTGTGAGAGAGGGCTATCGAGCCCTCAGGAATGAGATGATATAGAGGCAAGGAGTGCAGAATGAAAGAGTAGACTGAGGGGAGTAAAAGATTAAAAGGTGATGGAGTCGTGCAGACACGGCAGACATCGGAGCAGCCAAACAAACCCGGTGACCCCTCTCCTCGGCCCAGTGCGTTCCCTCTGATGTTCTCCTCTTTTGGCAGCAGCGAGACATCTCCATCCCAACCCGGCCCTGCCCATCCTCTCGCAGCCTCACCTAGCATACCAAATCATGGCCCAGTCCAGCAGAGCAGCCCCGCCCGACTGCTCACCCAACCCTGCAGGAGGCAAAGCATGGAACCTCTGCTGCTCATATGAAACACTGGAAAACTTTTATAGCTCCATAATATTCAAAAACTCCCCCCAGCTCTCCTGTTTTTCCAGTCACATTCTTACTGCATGTGCCACAGATGTACTGCCTTTATTGTAGCACTGTCACCGCTATCTTAGTCTTACTTTCCCACTCTATCTCATACCTATTCTTTGCTTTCTCTTTCTCCATCTTCACCCCTCGCGCCCACTCCACCACAGCCTCCACTGCACGCTGCCTCATCGTCTCGCTGGCTTGCTGTAACAAAATCAGGGGCTTAGAGAGCAGTCAGCGTCGAGATCCTCCACAATGCAAAGCAGATGTGTGACACACACACACACACACACACACACACACACACACACACACACACACACACACACACATATACACACACACACACACACACAAACACACACACACACACACACACACACACACGTGAGCAGCCTGGAGCATTTCGGGCCAGAGGGTGGAGAGAGAAGTAAGCAGAAACAGCTCTGTTGCTAGGACACAACCAAAATAAAACAGACGCAGAGAGCTGCAGACTCTCGCTGAAACAGGCGGTTTGTTTCACACACACACTACTAACTGTCAAGACTGGAAAACAATGTTTTGAGAGAGTCCTGGGAAAATAGACGGGCTGAACTCGTAGGCTCTCACAAACTCTGTTGTGTCAGGTTTCTTGCACTCGTGTCTCGTGTTCAGCTCGAGTTTGTTCACAATCAAGTAAAAAGATGCAAATTGCTGGCTTTGGCAATCTGTTGCTCATTATGTTTCAGTGTGGGGTGAATGTGTGTGAGTGTATTCATGTGTGTGGAGAGTTGAGGAGTTCAGGCTTGCTGGTACATGCAAGTGTGTGTGTGTGTGTGTGTGTGGTGTGTTGTGTTCAACAGAGGAAATCTCTCACTGATTGAACTGTTTTCCAGGGTGCTTATCGCAGCCAAAGGTCTGCTGTCTTCCTGATGAGGAGCGCAGGAGTGTGTGTGTGTGTGTGTGAGAGAGAGAGAGACAGAAAGAGAAAGAGAAAGAGAAAGAGAGAGAGAGAGAAAGGAAGGAGAGAAAAGGTTGGCGGCTGTCTGTCAGTGTCAGACAGCTTGTCCATCCAACTTACTCTGTCTTTTGTCTCTCTCTTTGTCTGTCTCTTTCTGCTGTCTGTGGTATTTTGGCCTTTCCGTCTTTAGCAGTGTTAGTTTCATGGTTGTTAAATACATGCACATGAACGATTCCTCAGACCTCAGACAGAAGGTCTGCAGGAATGTTTATTTCCCCGTTCACCAGAACAGGTGCTATCTTCTTAGAAATCTCCTGATGGCTGTAAGCACTCACCAACCCACCCACCTACACACACACACACACACACACACACACACACACACACACACACACACACACACACACACATGAAGCCAAGGGGGATTCCTGGGACTAATGTTTAACAGGGAGAAATTGGACTGCACCATCAATTTAGTTCTTTGTGTGCAGACACTGTGGTTTACTCTAGATAGCCGGGCCAAGCCTCAGAGATAAGACGACTCTCGGTCTGCCTGTGGGAAACATGAAAGCATTCTCTTAAAAACTGAGTTCTCCCTCTGTGTCTTTTCCACCCTCTCTCTGTAAGCATGTGAATATGAGAGCGCAAGATTTTGTGCAAGGATTTCAAACTTTAAGA
The DNA here is from genome assembly GCA_026686955.1 of Epinephelus cyanopodus. Lineage (NCBI taxonomy): Eukaryota > Metazoa > Chordata > Actinopteri > Perciformes > Serranidae > Epinephelus > Epinephelus cyanopodus. The sequence goes on from CM048920.1 coordinate 3,023,245, forward strand.
TTTTTTTTACAAGTCCTACAATTGCGCCCTTAAAGCATTGGTATCCCATCTCATTAAATACCGCCACTTTGTTAATGGCGTTACATGTCAAAATACGACATGCGAGGTACCCTTCTTTGTTTTCGTCATTCAGGGATGGCGTGTCAATTTGTGCGTGTTACATTAGTTGTGTCTTTTCAAAACACACTTCTATGTTCAGATGTCTTTTTCAAAATAAAGTTACAGCATAAGTAAAATACCTCCTTACATTTACGCAACAAAAACACATGGTTTAGAAAAAACATCATGGTTTGGTTTAAAATACGTACAATTATCTCATGACATACACCATGGGACATGCATCACTAGTGTAGCATGCTGCACTAGCACACTGCATTGTTATTGAAACAACTCCACTGACTGGTTTCACTGGGGAAACCAACAGCGGGCTTGTTTGACCCGTCCACCACTCTTCCCACCTGCCCAACAGGAACTTTCTCACTCTTTATACTGTAGTAGCTGCTGGCGGCATCAAAACTGCCACTGCTGGTGCGTCTCACAAGCAACTGCAACGGGGAACTGACATGCAGCCATTTCTCATGTACGCTAACTCGTCTCGTGAGCAAGTGACAAAATGTGTAGCTCAGCGTGTGACGTAAACAGTGACGTGGGAGGGAAGCCGCGGCTGGTCAGTCCTTCGGCGATTCTCTCATAAGTCGGCCCGTCCTTCACCGTCCCCGTCATCTGACGGTTAATGGCCTCTTCGTTTGCGAGGACAAGGAGGGCGCGCAATTCCTTGTCTCCCCAGTTGCTCATCTTTACAGTGACGGTCAGGTTTGTGTTTCCCTCTTGCTACTAGCTGCTCGCTAATTCCTGCTATCAGCTGTTTCCTGTTTATCCACCGCCAGTGGCTCGCACGTGCGGCGTCATCAACAGCTCCTCCTGTTGCAGAAGGCCGCTTGTCTTTTTAAACTAAAAGGGTTCCACCAATATGTCTACCCTACGAGGCGGAAAATTGGGCACCTCGGATCAACTCGCCAGTCCGGCTGTGTGTGTCTAAACGCTCGCAGCTTGCCGGCAAAACGGCCCAACATTCACTGAAAATCTGGTAGTGTAAAAGGGGCTGTGGTGATGCAAACGGCGCCTTGGTGCATGTGTTTTGGTCCACAGATAAAGCGGGGGTATCTGATGAGTTGGAGAGTCTCCTGCTATGTCAGAAACAGCCACCGCCTAGTTTGTACCATACTGCCTTGAAGGGCGCCTCTGTGCGTCACTGTCTGACGCTGAGATCCACGGACAAAGTTGAACTTTGACAAGTTGGGAGTGGGCTGGGTAACCAAAGGATCAGCATTACACTTACCATGTATGTCAAGTGCACCACATATGTGCAGTTCTGTGGTTTAAACACTTAAACCATCATACATGATGAAAACCTGTGTACTCTAAATGAAACATTTTCAGCCTGACGTGGTGACAGCTTTAGGTTGTGCAGCTGGATATCGTCATGTTTTCCATATTTGCTCACACGCTGGGCATTCGCAGTGACTTGCAGAGGTCATGAAGAAGAAGAATGGATGTTTCTAAATCCCACAGTCTTCATCATATCATAGCTGAATACAAGTCACTCACCTCGCAGTCAGATGTTAATGAGCAGAGAAAAGTTGAAGGTATACGTTTCAGAAGAAGTGTGGTAGTTAATCTGCAACTTGCCATGCAACACACACACACACACACACACACACACACACACACACACAAACACACACATGCACAAGTGCACATGAACACACACACTCATCTACGCCCATACACAAACAGACCTACCATGGTGAGTGCGGTGAGTAACTGTAGATTACAGGAGCTGTCAAACTGGCTGCTGGAAGGAGGCAATTAGATCAGGGGTTGTCTTGCTAATGGGCTGCCTGACCCCAGACACATATACGCACGCGCGCGCGCGCACACACACACACACACACACACACACACACACACACACACACACACACATTTACACGTACACACAAGTAGAAACAGAATTTCTTCGTTACACTCCTGAACTTTACCCTAAACAAAAGCAGTGTACAGTTAAATGTGAGGCTGCCTGTAGGCTCAGAGGACTATGGCTCACACACCCACGCGCACACACAACACACACACACACACACTCAGACCAGGAGTGCAGGATATGCAGAGGCATGCACCACCACTAAGCCCTGACACACAGGTATGAAAAAGATTCCACTGGAAAACCACCGGAATACTGTACCGTTTCCCAGGATCTCCAAACTGTTAGTAAACACTGTATGTGTTGTGTGTGCCCGCATGTGAATATGTGGGTTTGTAAGGATATATATATCAGTGTGTATCTGTGTGTGTGTGTGTGTGTGTGTGTGTGTGTGTGTGTGTGTGTGTGTGTGTGTGTGTGTGTGTGTGTGTGTGCGTACAAGAGGGCGTGGGCCCGTGAACACGTTTTAGGCAGACAGAGGATTCATTGTGATATGGTTGTGTCCCTCAAGGCGCTGGAATCTGGCACATCGTCTTTGTCGGAAACTCAAACCATTTACAACTCTCAACTTGTTTTGATCCTTTCAGAAAATTCCATTTCCTGCGGTCGTTTGGGGAGTGACTGTAGAGAAGCCTCTGGAAGGAAAAGCCTCATTATGGCTTCAGTGTGAGTTGGAAGGCTTGACTTGAAGGTCAGTGCCAGCCTCACATGCTGTAGTTTCCCTGTGGGAGGGTGAATTGTGGATGAAAAGGTGACCCGTAGATAAGAAGAGAACGCAGCGTGTGTGCTTTGGTACTCGACTGGCAAACACAACCTGTTGAGAGGAATGCTTCTGCAAGCTTCACTTGTCAGCACAACCTGTTTGACCATGGGGATGATTTGGTTAATGACTGATATAGTCATTGTTTCAGTTACTCTTTGGTTCACTCAATCAAAACATCAGGTAACTGTGCATTAAAGGAGTAAAACCCAAACCACCTGTTTTTGAGCTTGTCCTGATTTTTCCATGTGTGCTTCTTTTCCAGCTCTTTACCAATTCTGGCCTCGCCCTGCTGGTCAGTTCAGCAGCAGCTTCCCACAGCCATGCATGCAAAGGCAAAATCTTCAGTCAGACACTGGGGGCGGGATCAACCCTGTTGGAACTACTGAAAATAAAATGTATTAGGTAAAGGTAACAAACAATCGGCACCTCATTAAAATAAAGTATGAATTGTCAGAGTTGCTGATCTGGGAGATGAAGCTGTGTCTGTACCTGCTCTTATGTGTATCAGAATGCACACACACCGGACACACAGTCTGTATATGAGCAGATTTTGTATTTCTCTTTTTTTCATTATTAACTTTTTAACCAGCAGCTGCATGCGCCACAGACAGCGCACATTTCATGTGTCCGTTTGACCAACAACATAATGATAACTGTTACGCTGCTATGCTAAACCTGGTTCATGAAACCACATCAGCTAAGGCTAGCGAGCCAGTAGCTAAGTGCCTCTCCCTGTGTGTTGCATTAGACGTGAGAAATGTGCCTGGACTTCCCTGGTGATTGTGACCTTTCCTATCTGGGAGTTGTGTGTGGTTGACTCACCGCCAGGCACCATCTCGCTTGAACTGAAAGACTCCACTGGACGCCCTTCAGGTGCCGTTCCGTCGGACCAGTCAGCCAGCTCTTCGTCATGGTTGTTCAGAGTGAAAGTGTATTCACATGGATACTTCGTGGTGGCGTGATGCCTTCCTACATGTTGCATGTAGCAGATACTTTTAAACTTAACATTTCAACAACACTTTGCTTAATGTGTTGTTAGGTTTAGGCACAAAAAACAATCAGTTTTGATTCGGAAAAGATCATATTCTGGCTTAAAATACCCGCTTTGGGCAGCACGACCCTGGTAGGAAAACTAGTGATGTCTTGGGTTAACAACCACTTTTTGTTCTCATATCCCAGCTGGAAAAGCAGCAACATCTCTGCAAAAAACACCCTCATTTGGTGCCTAAGAAGCTGCTGAAAACACAACAGTGAATCGCTAAATCACAACTCGTTTTGTTGTTTGTTTGGTTTGGAAACGTGGTCTGCAGCTTGGCAGCACGCCACCAACTATCCCCTGCACCTGTGGATGAAAAAGTCAGCACATATACGACGTCACTTTAAAAGCGTTGACGTAATTTATATAAAACGTGCAAATATAATGTATTCTTGGTTTGCAGAAATGGACAACGCCATCATTTTCCTGTGGTGGGAAACTGGGCTGACTACAAACCCAGTTAACTAAAGACAAGTGACAGAGTGAATCTGAGATCATCCTCCAGCCTGTTACACCCAACCAGATGTGTTCACCAACAGCTGCTGTAACTTGTTCGTATTTAACATACGCAACAGAGGTGCTGCGTTTGTATTTCACCTGTGTGTTAGACGCGTGAGTGATCCGCAGCTGATGTGTTCACTGTCACTGGTTGACATTTGAACTAACATGAAGCAGTTCAGTGAATCCAGTGTGTTTTGGAGTGAATGCTGAGGAGAGAAAATTGACTTTCTTTCAGCTTTTGGAGGCTTTGGAGGATGACTGGTTATTACAAATATTGGGGGGAACAAATTTTCTTATTTCATATATTGGTGATGACATAAGCCATTCGCAGTGATTATGTGGTTGCGTGCATGCAGAGTCGAGGGATTTTATTTTTCCAGTGAGTGTCCACACACATGTGCATGTGTCTGTTTGTAGGTTTGCATGTGTAAATGTGTGTTTCTGTGTGTGATGTAATGTCTGAAGGAGCCGCTCTGCTCACTGCTCCAGAAATACAACCAGGATGACCTCAGCTGATGCAAACTTCATGGACAGTGTGAATCAAGGAACTGGAGCACAGTGAGGAAAAGAGACAGTGTGAGGGAGGAAGGAGAAAAGCTTCAAGGTACTCTATGTGGCCAAAAGTATGTGGACAATGGCTTCTCTTGAATTAAGGGAAGTCTCAATGCCACAACACACAACAATATTTTACACACTAGTGTGCCTCCATCCAGGGGCAGAGTCAGAAGTTTCAAACACGCAGGGTTCAGCCCAAACGTAAGGGCGTCTGAAGGCATGATTCTTATTCCCATTTATGTCAGCTATATGCACTATTTTTCAAGCCATTTGAGATAAAACACTGCACGAATATCTTTACATCACTTGGGAAAAACATCATAGTTGCAAATGAAAAAAAAAAACATCTGTAGAATCTTCATCCTATTTTGTATCTGATTGTTCTCCAGCTGTCTTCATCAATCTAAAACCATAACACAACACATTTTGAGAATGACTAATGGGCATTGAATATTAGGCCAACGGTACTGTATCTACTCAGTTTTCTTTAGGAGCTCTATTATCTTACTATATAATGATGAAAACTCTGTGTGTGTGTCTGTTCCATGTTTTTCTCCTCACTGACTTGCTCAATCCATTGCTATAGCAACCCATTGAAATGTCAAACTTTGAATGGGCATATCTCATGCCCCGTATGTCGTAGAGACATGAAGCTTTGCACAGAGATGTCTCTCCTCATGAGGAACACATTTGCCTCAAGAACCCATAACTTCCGCTTATATAGATTTTCCGCCATTTTGAATTGTTTGAAAAACCCTTCAAATGGATCTCTTCCTAGGAAGTTTGAGCGATCTGCATGAAACTGGGTGAACATAATCTAGGGACCAATATCTAAAGTTCCCTCTTGGCAAAAGTTGAAAAACTTCCTAAAACTGAGCTTCTATAAGGCAATGAATATTGCGGAGGGCGTGGCTCATCACATAAAGGTGTATAACATCTCAAGGGTTTCACCCATCACCACGCAACTTTGTAGGCATATGACCACACATAATCTGAGGGGACCCCTCCATTATTGACCCCATCAAACAAAATGGGGGCGCTAGAGAGCTCATTTCTTATCTAGGCCTAACCGTCATATGGATTTTTACTAAACTTGGTAGATATGTAGAACAGGACGCCTCAAGGTGTCATCCTGTCAGTCAGTCATCCTGTCAGTCAGTCATCCTGTCAGTCAGTCATTCTGTCTGTCCCACATTTTTCTACTCACTGACGTGGTCAATCTATGTGACACTGCACATAGGCATTGAAGACTGGCATAGGTAGACGGTGACAAAGCTACTAATGGCTATGGACTAGTTAATATTACTGAGAAAACATCCAGGGCTGGAGCCTCTGCTACCAACTTTGTGAGAACAGTCTTAGAATGGTCATTTCCTGTCTCAGTATGACTCCTGTGTACAAAGTGAGGTCCATGAAGACATTTTCCCAGTTTGGTGTGTGAAAATTCAACTGGTCTGCACACAGCTCTAATCTTAGCCCCACCCAACACCTTTGGCATAAACTGACTGATGGTCTGACCTAATTAACCCTTGTATTTTTTTGACATTTGCTTTACTTCCACATTCTTTGCGACCCCACTGGTGTAAAAATTATAACAATAATATCTTAAATTATCATTTTGTTTCTGTAAATGTTTTATTTTTCCTCTCTCCTGACCTTAAATATTGAAGTGGCAACTTTTTTTTCTTTGCCACAAAGTAAGCTTAGACATTTGATGAAGGTGTGAAATGTTAAGTGTATTTTTGGAGCAGATCACTGCTGCAAGTTTTTCTTCCAAAGCCTTCCGAGAAAGTGGGAGCTGATGCAGCAGTAATGGCTGGGAATGAGATGTTCAACAGTCACATAAGGGTGTAATGTTTGGGTGTCCACATCCACAAATACACACATGTGTAAACCCTTGTGCATGCACACACAGACACACACGCTGTGGGGGTGAGCAGGGAAGCAAGAAGGGGATTCTCCAAGCGTGCCGGGCCGCCTGTCAGAATGCGGGATTGGTCGCCTGCTTTGTTTAGCTCAGACATGGTTTCCAGCTAATTTCTGTGCAATGTGTATGAATGGGTGTCGTGCATACATGCCTACATGCAGATGTGAACGCTGGGTTTGTGGCAGAAAGAAATAGAGAGGGGCACAAGAGAGAGTGAGGGAGGTTATTTGTGTGTGACAGAGGGTAGCCTGTATCTGTAGCGTGTGACACACAGTGCTCTCTCTGCAGCAGCCAGGCCACAGTTTAGGACTTGTGCCAAGGGACAGAATAGCCTGTCTGTTTCCTGCCTCTTACTGAGCACTGATTGACAGCAGGGCTTCTTTGTGTGTGTGTGTGTGTGTGTGTGTGTGTGTGTGTATGCGTGATTTCTCTGCCTCTCCGTGCATGTGCATATCAAACTGACACATTGACAGAATCACACAACACATCGCATGAACGGGGGATGTAAAGAAATTGCCATCTCCACAGAAACAAAAAAGACACCCAGCCTCCTGTCAGATTGTCTTATTTAACAGTGTGTTTATCAGGACCTTTTTTGTTCGCTATATCACACTCATTTCGCACAAAAACACACAACTCTGGGGAACACATGTCCGCAATTCACACACATTCTCACGGATCCGTCAGCCTCCATTTAAATAAACAATTTCTCCACAGAACATACTGTGGTTTATTTATGCAGGGTGTTGCATTGCACACATGAACACACACATACGTACGTGCACAAACACACACTCCGGTCTCAGCTGTCATGTTTCTAGAGTGTCAGGTTGTGAAGAGCAGAGGTAGCCGCCTCACCTCTGACCTCACTGGTCCCTCGAGTTCATGAGGACTGTAGACGCATAACATGTGTATCCGAGATTTCAGCATACAGACGGAGGAAGGCAGAGATCAATGTAGGGAGGGTTAGAGTGAGTTTGTGGAGGTCAAAGCGTCTGCAGAGGAGATAAAGAACAGATAAAGATTAAAGAAAAGAACAGATGTTTGCAAAGAGGAACAAAGTACAGGGTAAAGGATGTGGCTAGAGAATAGCAGAAGATGGGTGTGATAGGAGTCTCTTTACCACATCATTTAGACTGCAGAAGAGAGTCTGAGCACATTTTATTCAGAGTGGCACAAATAGTGAGCACGTAAGAAGAAATGACTGAAATATGATCTATTACTGAAGTACAGTTAAGCATGAAAGTTGGAAATGGCAATGTCAGACCATCTTGCACGATGCTGCCTGAAATCTTCACATTGCATAAGCAATATCTTAAAATACAGCAGTGGCAACATAAACCTCCACACTAATTTAAGACGGTGACATGCGCACTGATACTAAACTTAAAGAGAGAAGCAGTCAACACAAATACTGCAAGCGTTAGCATTTTATGCTACTCCAAAAACACGCTGGCCTAATCTCGCTGTTCTGAATAAAACTGTAACTGAGGCCAGGTGCTTTTTCATGTACAGGGACATGCTCTCATACAGTGTCTATGCTTCAGTATTTGTCATAGAAAATATTTATTTATATCACATTTTTATTATTAATATAGGTTAAATAAGAATATCTAATACTTGCTACAAGCTGAATCTAATTGCAGCATTTTGTCATTTTTGTACTGGATCATGGACTGTATCAAATCATTTAAGAGGGAGGGATACACACACTCCCTCACCAGTTTTTATTTATTTATCCAACCTTCATTTAACCAGAAAAACCTCTTGAGATTAAACGACAGACAGACAACATAGAACAAAAATACACAATAAAAATGCAAAGCTCTAAAACACAAAATAAGATTATTACAAAGAAAAGCCAAAAAGTATGTTAATATATAAACGGCCAAGAGGAACCAGTGAGGGCAACTTTCAGTCCTTCTGCAGAAGATTCCACACATAAGGAGCCGCAGACATAAATGCTTGCTTGCCAAACTCTGTACATACCCTAGCTACAGGCAATAAAAACATGTTTTGTGAACGCAGAGCCATTTCAATATTTTCTTACTGTTCACACATAAGTATGCTGGAAGTAGGCCAAGTATAGCATGGCCCCTGGGGTTCACCCACAGATTAGGTGGTTCATATTGTATAAAAATGACTCACAGATGAATTAGTAAAATCAAACATGTGTTTAATTACACTGAAACTTTATTTTTGTTTGGCATACTTTATTAAAAACCTGCTACCATGACACAATAAGTGTTGCCATTTAAAGCAACACTTACCTTTCTGGAAATTTTACGCTCTTCTTTGTTTAGGTTAAAATGCTATTAATAAGCTGATGGCACACTAAAATGTAGGTGAATTCCACCAGAGATAAAAACTCATAGTTGTACCACTCTCATATGGTTCTGAGAAAAATCAAAGCGTCCTGTCTGTCTTCCCCATGTGGAGGCGTCCGACTGACGTAACCGCTCGGGTCAACATCAGCTCTGCTTTCCAGCGATGGCGAAGACTGATGCAGCTTCATCCTGAGCTAAAAAGGGACGATGGTATGGTTGCAGAGTTTCTGCTGGACAGGTATTTTAAGTTTGCCTCTAATGTAACATAGGCTATAACGTTATATATGACAACACAGCATCCAGTTGCGAATGGCTAACGTTATCCTACTGTAGCACAGCCTCTGACACACTAACGTTATCTTCCTTGTGCGTTAACACTTACTAGTTAACGCTACTATCTAACGTTAGCACTGTGACCTTATTCTAAAACTCATCAGTCCTCACTGACTCCGGTTGAGTTTTAAAACTCACCTTTTTCTAAGTGCTGTGTGAAATGCAAGAAAAGTAAGAGTAGCTTTAATATAAAGATAATGGATTAATAGAAGCCTTTGTGTGATAGGCTGCCAACTGATCATTAGTTGTTTTCCGTTGGGGGGTTGGAGGGAAGAGGTTCAATACTGGACAGAACCGTTGGGCAGCGTGGTTTGATCTGATGAATTTGTCAGAATGTGAGCAGTAAGAGCACAGACATGCTTACGTTGTACTTGTGTTTTTGTATTGGTGCAGACAAGGTTTGAAATGTAGACGGACAGTGCTGCAAAGGAAAGAAACAAGGCAGGAGAAGGACACACTGTGAACAACAGCAGGCAGCAACAGCGCACACTCACATGGTTTTGTTTCACTTTTTGTTTTACAAAGCAAGATATGACAGACGTAAAGGACAGTGGTAAAACAATATCAAAACAGAGTGTAGAGAGGGCGCACATGTGGCAGAGCCCAAGGTGTAGTTTATGTGTTTTGTTTGCTGAGGGAGAGAAGTGGAGCGAGGAGACATTAGGAACTATAAACAACAGAAATTGGACACATCATCAAGGGCAGCTGATAGTCCCCTTCCACCCACCCACTCCCTGCAATGAGCCCCCCAGACATTCACTAAAGGACTAAACAGGAATCCCCCATAGCCCCCTGACAGACTGACTGACTCTGCATGGTCTACATCACACACCCACCCACACACACACACTCAGTCTCAAAGGCACACATGCATTTACACACCGGCTTACAGACAGCACAGAAATAACCTCAGTCTGGGGTATTACCATACACACTATCTGCCCAAGAACATCACCTCATCTACTTATATCACACTGCAGCACTTTATGGCTTTACCACATGTAGTCATTTAAAAAAAACTGCACGTCTTGCTTCTCTAAGGCTTTTCCCTCCGATATATTTGCCACAGTCAACTCTCCAACCTTTCTGTCATTGGTCTCATCATCTCATCTGTTTTTCATTGTTTTCATTTTGCTGTTCTGTTCTAATTTCTCTTTCACTCTCTTTCTCACACACACCTAAATCCATACGCTTACTCACTCTGTTTCCTGAAAGCGCTTCCCTCAGTGTTTATTTCATCAGTATACATTCTGTCAGCCCCCCACTGGGTGATGCACAGGTGGTGTCTGAGTGACAGTGAGAAAGTGCAGAGGAAAGGAAAGGTCAGGAGTTCCTCAGCCTCTAGTTCCTGACACTGCATCACCTCCCACAGCAGCGCTAGTGTGCTTTGCTTCCCCTCAGTGCTCGATGAAGCGCCTCAACAACAAGGAGGGGCTTTCTTGCGCCCTTTCCCCTCAACATTTGCATGGCACTTGCCATTAGGGTTTCCCCTCAAACACAGAATACCACATAAAGTGACACATGAGGGAACTGTATGATCTCAAGAAGCCAAAGATTGGGGCGATACATTTCAACTGTCAAAAATGACAAAGTCCTGAGTGTCTTCACGGACACTCTGAGAGGTTACTTGGGAAAACACCTGCAGGAAGTGAGTGTGTCTTCTGGTTTTGGATTCAGCACTTCAACAGAATCAAGATTATAAGAAGGAACCAGAGTTTCATAATAATCCCTGTCATAAATGATGAATAAAACCTCTGCTGTATCCAGCTGTGTTTGCCTGAGAATGTGGCTGTTCTCAGTTCATCATAATCTGTTGAATCCCATCCATTACTCCTTTACACACCATTCAGTGAGAGCTGAAACTTAATGATTTATAATTTTTCCTACAGTATCTAGATTTTAGCTTTAATGTCCCTCAGTAATGTGACGACCTCTGGAGATCTTGTTGGACCCAAATATCCACTGAATCTAATCTGAATATCCTCTGCCGCTTTTGCTCCCTCCGCTTCATCGTAATAAGTCATCTCAGACCCCTGCAGCAGGCTGAGGTGTCCACATCTGATGATGATTCAGTGGTTTCGATCAGTAAACACTTACTCGAGCATGAAAGAGCTTTTTATAAAGCAGCATTATGTCAGCAGCAATTCAAATACTGTGTTCACAAGATATTGCATGGTGCTGTTAAAAAAAGACTGGGTGACATCATCAGAGACATTCAGAGGAAAACTTTAAAATTCAAAGCAATAGTTTGACATTTTGCTGTAAGGGCTTAATCACCCTCTTGCAGAGGTTGCATCAGAAGATCAATACCACCAGTATATCTGTAGCCAACAGCCGCTTAGCTTATCTTAGCATAGTGTAATAACTGGAAAAAGGTATTGCAGCTCTGTCCAAAGGTCACAAACAGTGTTGGGGGTAACTCATTACTCAGATTACTTTTTTGTGGTAACTAGTAACATAAGGCATTAGTTCTGCAAGTCAGGATTACTGTGTAATCCAATACTAGGAGAAAGAAAATCCCAGACACATCTGCAACATCTCTGTTCATCTCTTGCTTCTTGTCAGGCAGTAAGCAGCCACCTGCAGAAGTGTCATTGGCAAGCAACATGGCAGAGAGGGCAGCTTTTACATTGTGGAAATATTCGCATTATTTTGATTTTGCAGGTGAAAAACATCACAGTGAAATGCAACACTCAATAACACATGGTGATGCTACAGCTCCCAAACAGCAACGACTAGCTTTTAGCTCAGCCAGTATTGTCACCCTGAGAAAAATGAACAAGCTGGTTATGTTGTGGATGAGATGCTACCGATCTCAACTGCTGCAGAGGTAGGTTTTGTAATCAAACAAAGCAGTAATGAAGCATTCTGAGGGCTGTCATTCCTGTTATTAGCCTTTATTTATTATACAGATTATGGGTTGTAGAATAGTTCCTTTAATGTTGGGAGAGTAATTTTAAAGAAGACGTGCATCCTGTGGATATTAGCAGCAACATACACAAGTAAAAGTCGAGGGGTTTTCTTCTTTGGTAACACGAGAACTCTAAAGGCCCTGACACACCAAGCTGACGGTCGGCCATCGACCAAAGTCGGGCCGTCAGTGTCCGTCTGTCGCCCTAGTTTTTGCGGTGTGTCCTGCTTGCGGCGGCTTTTCTGCGGATTGAACATGTTGAATCGGTGGCGGAGCTTGTCGGTGAGAGAGATCACTCTGATTGGCTGTTCAGGTTTTATTTCCTCGCCCCTGTAGTGAGTGAATCTGCCTGTAGTGAAACCGGGGCTAAACGGTGCTTCCTCCTCAGGCTCCACTTCACTCAGCTGCCCCACAGACCCGCTGCTTCTTCCCACTTTAACCTGAATAACAAACCGGAGCTAGCTGGGAGCGGCTAGCGGAGCGTTAGCCGCAGCATGACCGGAGGGCAGCACAGCCAGTTAGCCTCCGCTAGTCTCTGAGCTAGCCCCGGCTCTCCGTTTGGATCCAACCGGAGCACCGAGCCCTGGTTTGTTATTCAGGTTAAAGTGGGAAGAAGCAGCGGGTTTATCGGGCAGCTGAGTGAAGTGGAGCCTGCGGAGGAAACACCGGGACCGTCTGGATGTAATAGTCCGTGGAGGTGCTGCGGTGCTCGGCTGCACAGATAGGAAACCCCTCGGCTGACAGGATGTACCACTCTCTCACTCCGCTCTCTCTCACGCAGGCGCAGAACGTACGTGCTACTTGGCTGTTAAACTGAAGTTTAAAAAAGACAGTTTTCTGCGATGCCAGTTCACGCTAGGTTTTGTTGTCTGTTGTCTCAAACCGTCTCGTCTGTAGGTGTCACACCATCCACCTCCTGGTGACAAAGTCAACTTATATACAGTCATGGAAAAAATTATTAGACCACCCTTGTTTTCTTCAATTTCTTGTTAATTTTAATGCCTGGCTCAACTAAAGGTACTTTTGTTTGGACAATTATAATGATAACAACAAAAATAGCTCATGAGAGTTTAATTTAAGAACTAAGAACTATTCATTTTCCATGGTTTTCTTGATAATAACCAAAATTACTTAAATTCTTACATCAATAGCTATGGCATTGTACCGCCAAAAACACTACTTTTAAGCATTCCATGTTTTCTTTTCTGTTTGCTTTAAACACATGATACACACAAGAGTTAATACTTGATTGCATAACCATTGTTTTTGATGACTGCAGCCATGCGTCTTGGCATGCTCTCCACCAGCTTCTGACATTGTTCTGCTGTCACAGCAGCCCATTCCTGTTGGACAAATTCAAACAAATTTTCTTTGTTTTTGGGCTTGTGGTTCTCCATTTTGAGTTTGATGATTTTCCACAGGTTTTCAATTGGATTAAGATCTGGTGATTGAGCAGGCCAAGGCATGGTGCGAATGTTGTGGTTCTCCATCCAGGCTTTAACTGACCTTGCCGTGTGGCAAGGGGCATTGTCTTGTTGGAAAATCCAGTCATTCGAGGCAGGAAAGAGTTTTCCAGCTGATGAAAGAAGACTGTTTTCAAGGGTAGTCCTGTACATGACCTGGTTCATTCGGCCTTCACACATTTGCATTTGCCCTGTTCCACTCAGACTGAAACAACCCCAGATCATGACTGATCCACCCCCATGTTTTACTGTAGGGGCAAGACAGTCTGGGTTGTAAGCTTCTCCAGGCTTCCTCCTAACCAGTAAGTTGGCTGGAGTGGGCATCAATTCAAAATTGGATTCATCACTGAAGAGAACCTTAGCCCAATCATCAACAGTCCAATCCTTGTGGTCTCGAGCAAAGAGTAACCGGGCCTTCCTCTGCCTTTCATTGATGAAGGGCTTCTTGCGTGCTCTGTGTGACTTCAAACCAGCTTCAACAAGTCGGTTTCGAACTGTCCTTGCCGAACAAGTCACATTTCTCGACAGTGCCCACTCATTTTTAAGGTCCCTGGAGGTCTGACGACGATTCCTGACACAGGAACGGATGAGTGCACGGTCATCTCGTGGGGTAGAAAGACGTTTCCTGCCACGGCCAGGTAGCAATTTGGTAGTGCCATGTTCAGCTTGTTTTTTTTTTGTTGTAATGAACGGCTGTCTTGGAGATCTTCAGTTTTTTCGCTACCTGTCTCTCACTCATGCCAATTTCCAGCAGTGCCAAGATGGCTGCCTTTGTGGCTTCACATAATTCTTTTGTTTTAGGCATTATGTGAGAGCTGACAACTTCTGAGTTGTGCTACGGCTTGAATGTAAGCAGGAAACCACTCTAGGCCTTTGCATGTGCAGTGCTGCTTGTGACATGAAATGGCCTCTTATATACCCTGGGAATCAATTAAGCTTAAGAATGTCAAATAGGACATAAAGTATTATGTGACCAGCTGCATTTTTTGTTGTGTTCATTGTATTATACGTTTAGTGGTACCAGATATTAGAATGAACAAGAAATTGAAGACAACAAGGGTGGTCTAATAATTTTTTCCATGACTGTACATGGAATTACAACTACGTCGCTTTAGAATGTTAATGTGAGACTTATCAGATGTAATGTGTTCATGGTTTGCAGGAATGTACAACAGCAACGTTTTCTTCAGGCCACTGGGCTGTTTATGCAGGGATATGTGCGAGACTATTTCCTGGCTGAGAGCGATCGCCAGGCAACGAGCAGAGACGTGTTAATTGGTGAGCTTTAGAGGTGATGGTAGGCAGATTTTGTTACCTTCGTACAGAGCCAGGCTGGCTTTTTCCCCTGTTTCCAGTCTTCATACAAAGTGAAGCTAACCCTCCCCTGACTGTACTTTCATATTTACCATACAGGCATGAGAGTCATATCGATCATCTCATCAGAGTCTTGACAAGAAAGCAAATACCTATGCGATCCAAAATGCTAAACCTCTCCTTTGTCTTTCACAGACCACAGTAACAGCTTAGGTGAAATGAGTGGTGTTTCCCTGTTATTGCCACTTCAGGCAGACGTTCAGTTCAGCACGAGGCTGTGGGCAGATTTGCTATGTCATGATGGCTGCTCAGGACACATGATCCTCTCCACTGCATGCACCCTGCTGGTTTCTGTATCAGGTCAAGCTCAGCGTCAAGAATGTCTTCTATTTCCAGTTGACCTGCCGTGACGGCTAGTTATATACCCGGGCTATGCGATTAGGGCTGCCACAGTGGAGGAAGAGGAGGGTGAGGAAGATGAGTGTGGGGTTTCCTGGGAAGCTCCCAGTCAGACATCTGCTGCCATCACTCTGTCACCCTCCCACTCCCTCCCTCCCACTCTCCCATCACTCTGTCTATCTGCTATTTGCCCTCTTTCTCTCTCAGTGTCTCAGAGATGGCTCTTTGTGGCGAGCAGCAGCGCTCCACTGAATAATTCAAAGAGCCAGCAGGGATAGACAGTGGATTAAGTCCCCGTAGATGAGGAGGAGGAGGAGGTAGAGGGATGAAGAGGGAGAAAAGAGGGGATTTTACCCCATTAAACTTGAAGAGCTGTGGGGAAATTCACTGACAAGGCAGCAGGGTGGGCACAAGTGTTAAATCAGTGGGACAGAAAGAAGGGGCACTGTGAGAAGTGAAAGGGAAAGGGAGGAGAGAGGCGAGAGTAAGCGAGCCAGCAGCACGTCACATGACCATCGGGAGATCCCTGAGCAGAGCGGTCACCTGACTGACTGGAAAAGCACCCTGCTGCCTGAGATGGATTCCCAGAAGTTACGTCTGTGTGCGTGAAGCCATGGCTCCTGTCCTTGTCCCTAATACAGATTACAGTATAGCAGCTGGCTGAATTATGTGACATTGATCATTGATCATCACAGCATGGGATATGAGCATCTTTTATAGCTTCAAAAATCATACAATTAAATCCTGCAGTTTAAAGCACATTAGAAAATGAATTTTCTAGATGTCCTTCACATGTCTGTCTGTGTTTAAGTGCTGGCAGCCGGGATGAAAAGAGGATTTTGCTGAAACAAAGCTGTGTGTTTAAACGTCAGGGGTGCAGGGAGTGTTGAGTTAGTGTGACTGATCAGAGTCTGAACCGGGGTAATTCTCTCTTTTCTTCTTCTTCTGCTGCTGCTGCTGCTGAACTTTTGGGCCAGCTGCCTCACGCCCACTCAGTCACACACGAATACACAATCTCACACACCAAAACAACCAGAACGTCATTTACAGTTCAGTGTGCCTCTAGTTCAGAAAGTCAGGGGGATTTGATCAGTTGGCTTTTAATAATTTGAAGAATTGTTTCTAATTCCTTGTTGATTTAAATTTTAATTCAATGAGCTCTGAGTTTAGGGTTATTACTCTGCTCGGGTATGATTCGTAGTTTCTGTTGAATGGTATATGATGGTCTGAGGCCACTGTGGTGAGTCACTATCCATTTAGTGGCTGCGTGTGGGGGTGGAATCAAGAGGGTTTGATCAGTCCGGTTTCAAATGTTTGTGTGTAGTGTTTTGCGGTCTAAGACTTTTTACAGCAAATCTCGTTATTCTCACTCTCACATTATAAATCAAAAGAAAATTCAAAGATGCCAGATTCATATTGAGGTTAGAATATTTTCATTGAACAAAACATGACACTTGGTGTTTTAAAACCCATAATATGGTGATATGTGTCGTGCAGTTTTGACAATAACAGTGTTTATATCTTGAAAAGAAAGAAAATATTGAAAACACTATATGGATATATATGATATATTATACCTCTTTATTTGGAGTGTTGCCATATCTGTTGCCTATAAGGCGATATATTATTATTTTCATATAATATAAGTGGTTAAAACCCATAATTTAAAACCCACTTACTAGCTTTTTCAGTAGCTTTCAACCACACTTCCGGGGCTTCTTCATTGGATGGAGTTTGGTAATTTGTCATAAAGTGACACAGATGTGGAAATTTTGTTATCAACCAAGTGTTAGTGGACACCAGTGCCAGTGACTGTGACAGACTCTGCCACCACCAACAAAAAATGACTACAGAGAGATAACTGCTGAATTTCAACACAACACAGTTTTTTTTATCTGAGACCAGACACTTTCATGTGAAGCCGGATGGTGAGTAAGATGTTAGTAACAGAGGTTTAAAGGTTAAACAGATGTGAACTTTATTCATACTTCACGGGAAGTTACATGCTCTGCCCTGAGTCTTGTTCATACCCAGCCGAAACAGTTCATGCTAAGGCTGGTTGAGTAGCATCCAAAGCCCTGTGCATTCTGGGAGTGTGACTAAATAAACACATTGCAACCACAACTGCACAGTTCGTTGATGGACTTTATGACCCTTCTCTGTGCGCAGCGCCTTCAGGCTTTGTAGCAGTGGATGAAAAATGCACTCGGCATGAAAAGACGTTACATACTTTCCATGCGTGCACGTTGGTTTGTGTTCCCTGGAGGACGTCCGCACGTTAGTTTATGTGTCCCCAGTGGGAATCTGGTGTTTGCTTTAGTTCCGGGTGGGTTGCACTCTGGGTTTGTGGGTCGGTGTTTTCAGGCCAGTAGCTCCAGAAACAGGACCGGGCAGGACTCCTGTGTTTGTAGAAGGAAGTCACGCAGCTGTTGTTGCTCTCATCCCCCAAAACGTTTGAGTGAAAGAATGACAATTATGACAAAGTATCCCCTGGTTCTGGGCAAATGTAGGTGAGGTTAATATGTGGAATTCTTAGAGGCTTACTGAAATACACGTAACCAGAGTTGCTTTCAGGGTGCCCACTCTTGTTTCAGACTATCAATAATACCACAGATGCAGACCTCTAAACACTGGCTCTGCTGTGAGCAGATGTCGGCCAACATAACTGCAATACGCATAATAAAAAAACAGAATAGCTCTGTTGTAGTCACCATTAATCAGACAGACATCTGGACATCGATTCAATTTATTAAACTGCAGTGTATCTCAATTTTATACATGCTCCTCTGCCTCAGATTCCATCTTCCTTGCTCTCTATCCCTCTTTCTCCCCCTCTAATATAATTGAAGTGAGCTTCTCCTCTCCTATGTAACCCAATGCTTGTCCCACAGCACTAAAGTGTCGTTTGGGCCGCAGCTTAAGTACTCGGTGTGCTCTGCGCTGCGCTCTAACTCGTACAGATCAGCAGAAGCCCAGATTAGACAGATGAATAATTCATCTTATTGCCTTAAATGCAGTTTGTGGTAAAAGATAGTTATAAATCCTATTAGATTTCTGACCCTGTTCATTTCACTGCTATGACCTGAGGATCATGCTGTGACCAACATTATGGAGCGGTTTCTTCTTCTTTCCTGATCTTTGTCTCTGAGTCGCTCGGTCTATCTTTTATGCGAGATGACGACTCTTCATTATTCCTGCCGGGGCTCAAGGACAAGTGGGCACATCTGGAGCCGCACTGCAACCGAGTGATTTACACATGTATGGGAGTGTGTGTTTTATGTCCATGATACTGACTGTCTTGTATAAAAATGGTGGGAAGTAGTATTCAGTTTGGAGGAGCAGCTTTTTCGAGGCCAAGACAAACATAACGATTTTCTGCTCCTCCTTCAGATCCATTTATATAATAATGGATGTCAACATATTAGAGTGAATTAAGGTGGGGTTGGTGTTAGCCATCATCATCTCTTTAATAATTAATGCAGGTAATGTTTAGCGTGGCTGATATTATGATAATGGGTTTGATGCCGCCCAAGTGGATCAGCATGTTAAAACCATAATGTTTTTCCTGAGTGAGTGAGTGAGTGTGTGTGTCAGTTGTTTTCACTATGTCTGTCTGTCTGTCTGTCTGTCTGCCTGAGCTGCCGTGTCTGTCGGGGGTGAGATTAACCTGATGATCTCATACTGTGGGTGATGCAGTCTTACGGCAGGTGAGTCATCAGGCGATGCTGTGGGCCTCTTACTGGAATAAAGACACGCTCAGATCATCTCCCCTGCAGCTTTTATCTACTGCTGTACTTACTGCTGCATCATCTTCCTGTCCTCCCTCCCTCATCACGTCGCCTGATCTCACTTTCCTCCTTCACCACACGCTCTCACGATCCTCTCCCATCTGTTTTTATATTCCCCTTCCTGCCGAAGTTGGTGCTTTTTTCCTCCTCCCTGTCCACATCGTGGCCCCTCTCTTCTTCTTGAATATCAATTTGCAGTGAGTAATAAAACAACAAAAAACAAAACATTAAAAGAATAGTTTGGCATATTCTCACTCTTACTCACTTTCTTGCTGAGTATAAGATGAGAAGATCAAAACCACTTTGGTGTCTGTGTGCTAAATATGAAGCTAAAGCCAGCCGGCAGTTAGCTTAGCATAAAGGCTAGAAACAAGGGTGAACAAACAAAGATTAACCATTTTGAAGGGGGTAAAGTAGCCTACTGGACAATGATGGACTACTCTGGCTTGGACCAGGGAGAAATAGTCTAGCGAGAAATAGTTGTTCTCCCTCCCAACTCGTCAAATACCACTGATTTGTCGACCTTGGTGTCAAACACTGACGCGAAGAGGTGGCATGATATGCACTAGGTGGCGGCAGTTTGTGATGCTGCCGGCAACTACCATGGTGAAAAGAGTGGGAGAGTCCATACAGGGCGGGTGGGAGAAGAGGTGGATGGGTCAAACAAGCACCGGACTTTCACCCAGGAGCCTGCTGTTCATTTCCTGTATGATACCAAAATTCAGTTATTTTAATAAGAACGTAATGTGTTTTTTCTAAACCTAACCATGTGCCTTTGTTGCCTTAACAATGAACCTAAAAAAGAGTGTTTTACCTACGTTTAAATTTATTTTGAAAAGACAGCGTATGCTTTTAAGGAGCGATCATAAAGACAACTGGATTACTTTCCAGTTTCCTCAGGGTCTAGCAAAAAGGTTCTTTTTCTTTTGCCTGGTAGAGTTTCCACAATTATTTCAATTGTTCTACCTTCAGCTATTTTTGCCACTGAGGACTGACTAAGAACTAAGTAACAGTCGTTGACGCACTTCCTTTGTGCTGTAAATGAAACTCTAAACTCTGATGGTACCATTATTCATAGCATAAAGTTATAGCAACATGCTTATCTATTTCCACTTTAAACAGACAAGATATAACGTGAGCTCTAGGTGCTGGTAGGCTGATTTTGTTGCCTCTGTTCACCCTGTTTCCAGTGTTTATGCTAAGCTAAGCTAACTCACTACAGGATATTCTCATCTAACTCCCGACAAGAATGCAAAGATAAGTGTGTTTCCAAAAATATAGAACTATTCCTTTAACACCAAATAGATAAGTTAATAAATGAATCTAGAGTAGTTACGTCTGAGGCCTTCGTCAATTGCCGACTCCTCCGTCCTCAGTTCGTTTCTCCTTTATTCGTCCTCTAAACGCTTTTCCTCCAGCTTTTCTATGTCACCCTGCCGCCTATTTGCATTTCTACTGCTGCTTGTTTTATGCCCTCCATCACACAGCAGTAAACACAAGAGCCACAGAGGCCGCTGGTTTGTTTTTTTAATTAGGTAAATGGACTCGTGTCTGCTGGACCAGACTGAGAAATCACTCTCTGGACTCCAGCGCTGTCATAACGATTTCTTAAATTAATGAGTTCAACTAAATGTTATTAAAATCTTGCCGTGCAGTGGGTTATGCGTTATTTTACCCACTGCTGTTTTTGTTTTGGGTTTCCTAGGTTTGCTCCCGGGCTCTGACAAGGTGAACACTCCACAGTTTCCAAAGAGCCGAGTCGACAGATGCTCGTGCCAAAAGGGGAATTCACCCACGCGGCGGCCGACCTCAAACCTCAGCCTTACCTGCTCCTGACAGGCTGCAATCTGACTCTCCCACACCCACACAAGGTGAGGCCTGGCTGGGTTCGGCGGGCGGAGACGTGGCACTGCCCATCTTTCCAGGGTGGATCCCTTTAGACACAACAACAAACATGCGCTCAGACAGAGGGGTATTATCTGTTGTTATTATTGGAGATAATTATGTCAGATAATTATATCTATTAGCTATGTTGTGTCTTTTCAGCAACTCCAATGTCAATATTATTTCAATTTCAGTCCTGAGAGCGCTGGACCCCATGGGAAAATACTGCGGGTCGGAAAGAGGAGGTGTGACGGGACTACGACGTAAGTGAGGTGCATTGATTTATTTATTCATGTAATAAACTTTAGTAATAAAGTTCTATGAATAATAATTAAAAACACAATTATTGTATTTGCACAACAGTTTTAAGGTATTCAAGAGCACTTCTATCCAAAAAGAAAAGAGCTGAATTTCAACTTGAGACAGAGAGAGGACAAGGGGAGGAAAATATCTAAAAACAATAATTAATATGCTTAATCATAATCATATGCTTATGTTACATGCCCGTCTACTGGCTGTATCCTATTGTAGCGTAAAAAAAAAAAAAGAAAATCCCATCTCTGTGTTTTTTCTTATTACCAAAGACACACTGTTACCCAACATCCCCTGTTTCCTTGTCGTACATGAGCGTTTCTGACTTTTGAGGGACTGTTTTGCTCACAGAGGGCTTTTGTGTGCTGCAGGTGTTGAGGTATGAGGCTGTGCTAAGGAGTGTTTTATTCCTACGGGCCCCCTGAGGCCCCGAGGCCTGGTCCAAGAGAAAGACCAGAAGCTGTTTCAACTTCCTCTACTGTTGTTTTGTATGGAACACAACTTCAAACACTGTACGTCAGAGCGCACAGCCAGCCACAGCTACACACACACAACACACACATACTTTATGTTTCTGTCTTTTTTATTACCCAAACTTACCCACGAAATTAAAGCCTCTTTCTGCTGCTGTCCTTTCAAAAATAAAGACATAACTGTGCATTATTTTGCAGACTGTGGAAAAATAAGACTTGGAACAACAGCTTGCTTACATGGCTGTTAATTATATCATATATATGTTCAATGAACAGCCCGGACTATTATTTGCTTGAATCACTGAAATCTACGGACCTATATTTGGGACAGGCCCTTAATTCCCTTCACACAAAACTGTTGCTCAGCAAAGATGGGAAATAGAATCAAACTGTTGATTGAAACCAGTATGAATATTATTTGTATAAAAATTAGACCACAGTTATGAATCATTCATTTTAACTCCGACAGACAACGCATCAGAGAGAGTGAGCGTTGCAACACTGGAGGATTACTCGAGGCACCTGGCATACTGACGCAACACCACTTTATCCTGTTAAACCAATACTCATATCTTGGATTAATTTCTATGAGAAACACTTTTCTCAATTCTTTTGATCTGAGGACACATGGACTTAAATTTTACGCTTTTCTTTGTTTAGGTTAAAATGCTATTAATAAGCTGATGGCACACTAAAATGTAAGTGAATTGTACTGTTCTCATATGGTTCTAAGAAAACTCCGACCAGTCATTGCCTTGATTGGTCGAGCGTCCTGTCTGTCTTCTCCATGTGGAGGCCTCTGACTGACGTAACCACTCGGGTCAACATCGGCTCTGCTTTCGAGCGATGGCGAAGACTGATGCAGCTTCATCCTGAGCTAAAAAGGGACGAGATGGTTGCAGAGTTTCTGCTGGACAGGTATTTTTAGTTTGCCTCTAATGTAATGATACATTACATAGACGTAATGATGTCATAATGGAGGAGGGGGGAGTAGGCCTTTGGAGGGAGGCGGGAGGTGTGGATGTTCAAATTTTTTCTAAGTGCTGTGTGAGATGCAAGAAAGGTAAGAGTAGCTTTTGTACATCCAAAGAACTTCTAAAAAAAAAATAAATAAATAAAAAGGAACAGCTTGGCAACCAGATGAGGCATCTAACTGAGACACGCCTTTATTTGTCAAAATGTGGCCACACCAGGCAAATAAATGTAAATGTAATCAGTTACAGTCACTGAGTAAAAATATGTAAATATGTAATTAAATTACAGTTACTGATCTTTAAGGGGTCACATCTGAATATATTCTTTACCATTAAAAGTTCATTCGAGTAACAGTTATTCTGTCGCTGTGCAGGAACGCTGCAGGATATGTTTCACTAATAAAAATATCAAAGTACCAATAGCAATAATTATAAATATCTAAAAATTCATTTTAAAAAAGGTGGTATTACAAGTAAAAGTCATATTAAACTTCTACCTTTCACTGTGCCACACGTTTACAGACCTGAGTAAAATCTCACACTTGTGTAAATACTTTTGCGAGGAAGATTTCGCTTCATCCCTCACAGCAGAAGACACAAAATTTCAATTTCAGCAGCTTTGTTAGAACCAAAGTTTCTGTTTGCATTTGGAGGATGGTTACTAGCATTAATGTTTAGTATGAACTTGGTTATTGGGTTGTCTTACAAGTTGTCTCTTACTTCTTCTGATACAGCAGCAATTCTTGGGGACAAAATCCCTACAGAATATTTTGTGCTATATTTAATATAACACAAATTAGTCAGGCTTAGACTGATGATATACAATACAGTGCGTAATATATAGCACCAAATGGAGTCCAGCCAACAGGTAGAGCAGCAGAGACTGAGCGCTCCCAGTATGGATTGTGTTAGCGTCTCTAAAGCCCCTGGAGCCACAACACTGACCTTTCCTGTTATGGAAATGTACTGCTGGCTTTTCTAGGCCCACAGCCACACGCTGCTCGTTTGAATGGTCACACAGGCCCCCTTCTGCTGCCTGCCTCTTTCCTGAAGACTGCTTTTACTGTTTGAGCTGCTGTGCGAGCGCACGTTTGTGGAGCATTGTTCGACAGAACGGGCACGATGTGTTCCCTTTTTATGTTATTCTCCGTCTTTATTTTGGCAACCTTTTACTCTACTGTGCGGTACAATTGTGCGGAAATTTACTCTGAACTCCTCATAATAACCGATACATTATGTCTGCTTCTATCTGTGTGTGTGTTGGATGTAAACCAGCTGATTTGTGATTCCAAACTCAAAAAAAGTCCAAGTGAGTGGAGTCTACTTGTCGACTCGCAGTAAAGTTCATGCTGCTCGCCGTCACAGAGCCTCCCCTCTCTCCTGTCCGTCACTGTGATTAGGGGCTAAACTGGGGCAAATGAAGTGACATGTTTTGCTTTGCAAAGAAAACAGAGCTGTGTTGATCCTCACGTGTGGAGTTGTGTGAGCGTCGGAGCGGGGGCTCGTGCTGCACACTGGGTCAGCAGTGATGCAGCGCTGCGCTCTGTCCGCCATCATCTGGACTTTCCATATGTGATGTGATTAGAAAGCAATTTGCTCCTTGACAATGTGATCCAAGAAAAACACCTGCTTTATTAAAACAAAACAAATTACCCCATTTAGCCCCAAAGACAGAACGGCACGGTTTAGCGGCCTGAATACATCACATGGATGGATTATTATAAACAAATAGAGGTTTTAGGAGTAAATCAGAGTACGGCGAACATGATCCTTATCGTGACGTATGGCGGCACTCCACCTAAACCTCCAGTATTTTTGTTTGACCCACAATCTGGGCTGAGAGGCTTAACAGAACACAGCTGAACATGGCTGTTTGGATTATCAGAAGTAGCGTAATTGCAGAGAAAGATCCACTTTAGATATGCTTTGTGCATCTCAGATCAAGTACAGTGTTTACATGCTGTGCTGCGCAGCCTCTTAATCTACACTTTCATTTATTGAATTTTTAAAATAAGTATTATAGTGTAGCACAACTTAAAGGGATAGTTTTGATTTTTTCGAAGAAGGATTTTACGCAGTACTTATCGATTGTCAGTGTATTGAATACAGCACTGTAGATGTCACGCCCCCAGTTTGGAGAAGCAGGCTGGAGCCTGACACAGAAGCTACGCAGTGTGCTGCTATGGAAGGGTCAGCAACAGCACACTCTCACTCCGACCTCGTCACACATCGTTTGGTCATGGACTTTCCTCGTCCACATTCAACGTGCAAGGTACCCTGGGTGCGTTGTCTTCTTTCAAAATCTGTTTTTACAGAAAATTTAACGTCTACATGCAGTCTCTTTCGAAATAAAAGCACTACGTCAGCAAAACACTGAGAATTTACTTTTTTTTCCGCTTCAGCAACAAATGCACGTGGTTGGGATTAGGCAACAAAACTCGTGGTTAGGTTAGAACAAGGTTTGGTTTTATAATCTCACGGGACGCACACACCTCTCTTTGTTTTTACTGGACCCAACCACCACTGCTCCCACCCGCCACCTAAATTTTCACTCTTGTCCTGCCGCGTTTTCCGTTGACGTCGGCAGGTGCCATCAAACTATAATGGCAACCGGCCGCGTGTCATGCTAACATCACAGAACAGCTTGTGTCATCAGTATCTGACGCTGCAAGTCACTACCCAAGTGCCGGATTTTGACAACTTCGGAAGTGAGACCACGTTGTCAGCAACAGAACATATTTTATGTACCAAAAAAAGTCTCACCCAAAAAATATTTATATCAGTTTAGGTGTATGCTGAGTGTGTTTTCACCACTTTACCTTTCTGTCAGACAGCACGTTCTGATGGGGAGGACGTTCTTTAATTCTCTGTCTGTGTTCTCAGACTGTAATGAGAAAAACTGTGATTTAACATTGTTGAACACGGGAGCCTCTCATCTACTGTTGCCTCTGTCAGTTAGTTAGTTTGTGTTGTTGTGTGACTTTGGTGAATCCAAACTAACCTTTTTAAATGCCAAAGTCACACACTAATCAAAATTACCAATCAAGGTAGTGGACGAACAGCAGCTCCTGTGCTCCTGTCAATTGAGTCTGGCTTGGAAGAGAGCGACGCAACGTCTTTATTTTCCTGTCATTAATTGCTGTCTGACGGTAAGATAAAGCAGTGAAAATATTCTAAATATATTCCACACTTAAACTGATATTGACTTTTTTAGGTGGCTTGAATACGTGTTGTTGCTGACCCTGTCCTCAGCAGCCCATTTCTTAGCTTCCGTGTTCCAGCCTGTGTCTCCAAACTGGGGGCATGTTGACTGACATCTACTGTATGTAATACACCGTCTATGGATAAATACCTCCTACAACCCCACTTCAAAAGATCTGAACTATCCCTTTAAATATTGAGTTTCTCCAAAGCCTCTAGTAGCAACAGGCTCATCTTTCTGGATAGTATAATAATGTGGCTGTAAATTTCACATTGTTTAGAAATGAAACAGATTGCGGCCGCGGGAATTACACTGCACTGGGTTACATAAAAAACAAGCTACCTTGTAAAATAAATATTTCTGGATTGATGTGGCTGAAGTGTCACAGAAATTGGAAGATCTACAGCAGTTTTTCCAACACGTTCTGCATAAAGGGGAGATTTTAAAGACAACAATTTTGGCGAGAGAGGTTTGGCCACAAGAAAGTCCCCTGAGGCGAGGGGGATTATACAGTGTGACGTAAACAAAGATCAGTCCCTCAGTGCTGGTAAAAATAGATTTAACAAACATCTTGCCAACAGGAATTTGGATTATATTTGACTTGAAATATCCTAGAAATGCCATGCGGCTTAGCTCTGCTTAGGCTTGTGAAGCGTCCCATTGTGAGGGCGTTTGTCCCCCTGCAAGCCTTCAGAGAACAGTAATCGCCTTGCCTGTGTTTGTGGGATGTTAGCGTAGCATAGCGTGCCTCAGCATTAGACTAGTCAGCTGTAAGCCCGGATTGTTTATGATTTTTCAGAGAAACTAAGCACAGTGTGATAATCGCTAAGCTGCTGGGATGCCCTTTCAGTTTTGGCATTTTGTACAATTTTGGATGCTTCTGATGTACAATGAGGCCTTTTCATACAATTGTTACACCAGTAAATCTCAGCTGAATGTGTGTTCTACTCAGAAATCCCTGTGCTACTTCCCTTGTTGGTCTCTAAAGAAATCTGTGTTAGAATCTGTTATTTTTTTAGTGCTGCAACTGCCGATCTTTCAGGCATGACTAGTCTTCTGGAGAAACCAAAGAGCCAACAGTGTTATCTCCTCTCTGCATTGTTTCTCTTCGTCAGCCAGGGTTACCCCCTTCTGCTTATCTTCATCTTCTGATGAGATCAGTAAGCTCTGTGAAAGGAAAGACCAACATATTAAGACTTTTCATGTTTCTCAGTATTTTAGACGATGTTTTCACATCCATATGCAAAACCACAAACATTCTCGTCTGTTTTTATGCTTCACTGGACATTTGCTTTCTGTCTGCCTGCTCTCTCTGTTACTAGTTTCCCCGTCATTCACTTTCTCTTCTGAAAAGCTGCTGTTACTTTATTCAGCTCCAGACGTCCCCTCTGCCCCCGAGTGTCTCTGTCTGAATATGCTGTGCCTGCGTAGGATGCAACGGGAGAACAGCCAAAAGCAGCATCCCTCACACATGAAAAAACAACCAAAAACATTAGATTCCCAGGCAATAATCTTCCATCACCACCACACTTTCATATGAGTAATGCTCGTTGTTTTGTCATCATGTTGTTTTTCTGTCCATAGTCACTGTTGCCATATCTGTATTGTATTTTGTTGTTTGTTTTTTCAACCCAGTCGCCCGAATAAATGTTGCCTCTGTATGTGTTTGCAGCAGAAACATTTGTACGTTATGTGTTTAAACATTATGCTTCTTTACGTTTCAGTGTTGCTCTGGTTAACATGTGGTTATGTTTAGGCACAAAAAGTCTTGGTTATGGTTTGAAAAAAAGATCCTGTCTTAGATTAAAATACCCAATTTTGGTGTCATAGTCGACACTGAAAACGTGGCCGATGTCTTGCTAAAAAATATCTCATCTAGCCTAGTCTCACACCATCCACCATGCCCTCCACCTCACATTGACAAAGTCATATGTAACCATAACCATAACTTCATCACAAATGTAACGTACCCATGGCTTGCAGAAATGTACAATGCCAACATGTTCTTCTGGTGACTGGGCTGTTTTATTCTGGCAAACCGTCGGCATTCTAGCGTGTCATGTTTCTGAGCCAGATGCACATTGCAGCATCGGTTACTTCCTTTTTCTATCATCAGCCGATGAAAGCCTGCTTTCTGATTCCTGTTTGTTGTTAGACTGCACTGTCAGACCACCACTGTCTTTGTAAGACAAGCAAATTATATCATTTTATTTTGTAATTTTAGCATTAGTATTATTTATTTCTGGAGTTTACAGTCATGTCAGCGCTCTGTGAGGTTTAGGCCCTGCAGTGCTTTGAACTAAATGCAGTCATCAGCATGTTAACATGGTGCCATCTTAGTTTAGCATGTTAGCTAAAATTTGCAACAGTCGCAAAGTACAACTTAATCAAATAAGAATGTAATTAGCTTAGCAGGTATTTGCTCATAGACCTCATAGAAAAAATGATTGGGTAACACCAAAGTCATCAGGGTTCATCCTCTGTTGAAAAAGAGCTGTTGACCAACAGAGCGACGGACAGACTAGCACGGCTATAAAAAGACCAAATTTCCTTTACTGACGATCAGCGGTGTGTTTGTAAAAGTAAGACAAACTTCTGCGTCCCTGCTTTCAAATTACAGAGTCGACCAAATATAGTTCACATCTGCTGCCAACGGTCACATCTTAATGTCTGTTAAGAATATCAGCAGGATATCAGTTTGGTACAGTTTGTTTATGAGTTGAATTTAGCAACTGCTCAGGATTATCTGAAAAACGACCCGTGGTGTTCTGTGGAGACAAACTGTCCAAGTGAACCAGTGACACAGGGGTTTCCAGATAGTCAGAACACCTCCTTTTCCAGTGTTTATTAGCTCCACAGTGACAACTCCAGGCCAACGGTAAGCAGGGATTTGTCTTTCGAAGAGTTGGCCTACTTATGCCAAGAAGACAAAGTCTAAATCTGTTCTTTCAGCGCTTCTCTGTGCGCTCTCACCATCACAGACAGACAGACAGACACACAGACAGACAGACAGACAGACAGACAGACAAGATTCCAGCACTGGTGCCAAGCACAATAGCATGTGTGTGCGTGCACGTGCATGCGTTTGAGTGTCTGTGTCAGCATGTGTGCATTTTTGGACAAGAGATGGAGGGTGTTAGTGAGTTCAGAGGAGAGCGGTTGGGTGAAAGAAAAGAGAGATGAAGCAGATGCTATTTCTCAGTTGGGGCAACGTTAACCCTGGGCGGTGCCAAGAGGCAGCAGCCGTTGGCACGGGACTAACAAGTGTGTGTGTAATGTGTGTGTGTGTGTGTGTGTGTGTGTGTGTGTGTGTGTGTGTGTGTGTGTGTGTGTGTGTGTGTGTAATTGCAAAGACGGGAGGGGGGGCTTGTCTCAGTATTGCATTAGCTGTGCCCTTATAAAGACGGGAGCAGGATATACTGTTCTCATACTGAAATGCCATATTAAACAAACACTAAGCAGTGGGTGGTGAGACAGTGTGTGTGTATGTGTGTGTGCGTGTGGAGGGAGATGGTGTCTTTCTCTGTGTGAGGCCTTTACGAGCTTTAGGAGCTGGAAGACCGCAGTCCCCTTGATGTTTAAATAGACTGTATGTACTTACAGGCTCTATATGCTCTGTGCAGAGGCAAAAGATTCAGCCCTATTATGTTCTGTGTGCAGAAAGGAGGGTGAATAATTATGAGTGGACTGTTAGTGCTCACATGGAAGAACGAGAGCAGCTGATGAAGAATAATAAAGGCATCAGTATCACTCTGTCATTTTCGGTATTAGCATTATAAACATATTAAATATTAATTTGGCGACACCTATAGTTATTAAACTACCAGCAAGTGTGGTTTAAACAAACTTGACGCTGACTGAAGTCAATTCTTGGCCTTTTGCCATCATGCCAGAGTGCAACCTGATTTCATGCTACACACGTCACAATGTCAGAACACAGTAACTCTGTAACTTATCTTGTTCCATGACTCGTCAAAAAAATCACCAAAATGATATGAAACCACATTTTGTGGCCATTTATGATGAATGATTGATTCACGCTAATCTCAGTGACAAATACTTTCCTGTAACTGCTTCACGATTAAAGGTTCTGGATGTGACTTGCTGACCATTAATGTAGCAACCACCATTTGCTATGTAAATATATAGAGGAATAACAGCGTCCTGAGCACAAAACGAAGACACACTACCTTCTTCAAGGTCGTAATGCGAGCTCGTCTGTTGTCCTTTGTGGCAAGCCGGTCTGGTTGCACGTAAATGTAGTGCATTTGTGCATCCCACTAGCTAGCTCATCGCTGCCGCTTAGCAATGCGCTCATACGGCGTTTCAATCAGAAACATTTAATACAGAATATGAGTATATGATTTGTCTTTGGTGCAAAGACACCAGAGGGAGATATTTTGTGATTGAGGGACATCTGAGCGGCAGCAGGATAAACCCCCCTCTGGAGTCCAGACAGTGTTGATGGTGGCTGATGACTCCGTGGCTGATGATGGAGGCGGATGAGGCTGATGAATCCGTAAAGACTAGGTGGTGACGCGGAGGTGGAGGGCGTACGACTGCAGCAAGAAAGAACTACGACAGAGAAAGAACCATGTTTAAAATGAGGAGCAGTAAGATTGTTGAGGCCTGAGCACAAAAAGTATTGTCCTCCTCGCTGAACTTTCACTGTAGCTTAATTTACCGCTAAAATCGGGATGTCATCATCACAGAAGCATAGCGCCCACCCTCTGGTTCCTCCCTGGTTAACGCCATTAGCTCTGTCAACACTGCTGACGTTGCTGCTGACTCATCTCCATGTTGAAAACCATGTCCAGACAACTAAAGCGCTCTGAATTTTGCACAGAGCCCCTTTGAAGCCGTCTCATGTTTCATCAGAATGTTTCTAATGTTAACAAGTAGTAAGAAATGTTTGGTTTGCATTATCAATAACTTAATACAGCTCCGATACAGCTGTGGTGGATTAAACAGCTAAAAGTAAAGCTGTTAACAATGAGATAAAATTACAAACAGAGAAACTGGATTATTTGCCTATTTTGTGTCCGGTAAATCCATCGTGTGTGTGAAGGCAATAATAAGAGAGCAATAATAACTGAATGTAAGTGCACAGCTGAGAAAGTGGAAATCCTAAACTGCACCAAATATGGCATCTGATTTCATAAATATTTTGAGGATTCTAACTTAAAAGTTTGCTCAAGTAATGATAAGAATCAGATAATCAGAAAAACAAGTGATAATCAATAATGGAATTATATTTCGAAAATACAAGAAACCTATTTTTTTGGTTTTACATATTGGCTCATAAGCAGAAGCCAGTTTGTGTTTCTGTTCACTTGTCTTATTACCATGTGTTGCCAGTGACTTTCTCTGAGCTGAAAACAAACTTTTAGGTGCATTAAATTCAGGCTACAAAGTGATCTGCTGCTTTTAAAGCAAATTATATTTGGTGAATAGAAAAAAAAGAACGTGAAAACAGTGATCCATAGAAGCTCAGTCATAAACATTCAGTGTAGTCTGATGTGTATCAGCTTCTACAGCAGCTTAAGATCAAATTGACCTTTACAAAAGGAAAGCTAGTGTGCTGCTCCTTTTCCTCTTTCCTCTTCCTTCTTCCTTTCCTCACTCCCTCCTCTCCTCTGTCTTAAGGTCACAGATCAGCATGTGTGTGGCTCACTCCATCAGCTCTTAGCAGCTGGCACAGGTTGACCCCACTGGTATGATCCGCTCACACTAGTATTAACACACTCATGCACACACGCACGGGCACACTCACATACAATTACACAATCGCACGCTCAGCAGCGACAGTTTTAGGCTGACTACTGTAGGAAACACGCACAGACGTGTGCACGAGACACACACCGACTGTTTGTTATGTCTGTCTGTGTGGTATTGTGCGAATCGGGCCCCATGCAGAGCGTCTCATACACTTCCACAGTGTGTGTGTGAACCTTGTATCTGCGTGGTTCACTGCCCTTTTTTTGTGGATGAAGAACAAACGGACAGTAAATTATTGGGTGGGAAGACTTCTTAAAAGAGGCAGGAGACATATGATTGAAGATCAACAGGAGAGGATTACAAACCCTGTTAACGTTGGACTCTTATTTCCACCCCACAGTGCTCTTGTTTTTAACCAACTCTCACGTCCTGCCTGCTTTTAACCTAACATTGGTTTTGCTGCATGACTGCAGCATTACTGATCGCCCTCATAAGTACCTTTGGCCTTTAAGGCAGCAGTTGGCAGAGGCTGGCAGAGGCTGTTCACGTTTGAACCACTGGGACTGGCTTGGCAGCAACGAGTGTTTGAGAGTCTTTAAGTATTTTGGCATCACAGGTCAAATCTAACCGTCTGGTGGAGAGTGCATAGATCTGTCTCTGGTTATAACAGTACATACTGACACCCACTTACACAAAAAAACACATCACGTCCATTCCTTTGCAGCAAACGAATAGAAGTGATCAACAAATGAAAAATGGGAATCTACTTCAATGCAAAGACAGAGTCCAAATCAAGGCTGTGGTGGGCAACTTTAAACGCTTAATGGATTTATAGTTAGAGAGTAAGATGAGAGGACTGATACCAGTCCATCTGTGTGGTCGTAGCTTCTGTATGAAGCTAAAACCAGATGTGGGTTAGTTTAGCTTGGCATGAAGACCATAATCAGATGGAAACAGCGAATGTTGCTCTTTACAAATGTAACAAAATCCACCTTTAAAGTTCACTAATTAACATGTAATATCATTTTTGATTAATCATTGTGGTTGCACGGGAAGTTATGTGTCGGACTATTTCTTGGTCAAACAGTGACTCATGGTGACAATCAGACCCTTGTACAACCACAACTTGTCATTCTTATGTTTTTTTTTATGTTGGATTACACAAACAACATATAACATGTCAATCAGTGAGCTTTAGAGGTGCTGGTAGGTAGTGTTTTTTTCTTTGGACAGATCCAGGCTAGCTGTTCCCCCCTGTTTTCAGTCTTTATGCTAAGCTAAGCTAAGCCACACAGACATTAAGAAGTTATCAGTCTTCTCATCAAAGTTGTCAAGAAGGCAAATAAACATGTCTCCATAAATGTTATAAACTATTCCTGTTATTATGCAGTTCAGTTTACACTCTTTAACCTTTGCATTAACATGGTTTCACACTTTTATTTTGTTGACAAAAATGTCATCTCCTGCGCACCACAGTCTGCACTGCACTTGGAGACAAGTCAAGACAAAGTCATGCTTGGAAGCAAATGAGAAAAGAAAAAATATTGCTCTTCCATTTTAGGTTGCAGTGTAGTCTGCTTGCTGCTTTTAATGAGGCTGCGGCTGAGTCTGCGTGAGGGTGCTGAGTGAGATTACAACTTTATTTGGCCTGAAAGTTTTGGTAAAACAAAAAAACATTTAAAGAAGAGAATTGTCAAAAAATTCATGACAACTCTAAAGTAACCCCGAGTTAAATTAATATTTCACTGCTGGGAAGATACCCTTTTAATGAAACAAGGTCTAGGAGGTAAAAAGAAATTAGCGCCACAAAACAAGAAAAAACAGAGAAAAGGGATGATTTTGCTCAAGAGGGAGAAAACCTTTAACTTCCAGAATGCACTGCACCGCACCAGACCAATAAATACTGCCACTGGTGGGTGACATAATGCGAACACGTCCGATTGAAACAATGGCGGCCAGCTGGCAAGAAACAATCTCATATCACAGTTGAACAGTAAACTAAAACATGTCTCTGAAAACATTTGAGGCTAAAAACAGACAAGTCAGAAACAGAATCTTGGTTTTAAATTTGATCATTTGATCTCAGTGTTTTAAGCCTCTGTCTCCACTCTGCAGGAAACAGTACAGCACCCACTTCCTGTTCACAAACTCTAGTGTAAGATGAGAATTATTTTCATGAGGACACATCCAGTGTATTGTCTTGTTCTCTCTGTTCATGATTTTGCATCTACATAATTCAGTGTTAACATTTACATATTTTATTTTGCTCTTTACATTAAAATTGGAATTTTTTGATATTGTGCACCTTATTTGCAGGTAATGAGTTATGATTAAGTCTGGCAGAGTGATATATACATATATACATGTTGCAAGATGCCACTGTGCAGGTGGGTGTGGTCTGTAGTCAGCTGCAGGTAAGAGGTGTGGGGGAAAGGCTCAAGAGAGTAATACCAGGTGAGCCGATCGACACAGCTGCTGCTGGTTTGCTCTGATTACATCTCTCCCTTTCTCATGCAGTAGCATGCTGGCTCTTTGGGGTAAACTGAATGGACTGTGCTGGACGAGCCAGGCAGCCACAGGCACATGTTGAAGATTGGTTTCGTTGTTGTCAGCTGGGCAGTAGTTAATAAAGTATTGCATGTAAAGAGAGTGCTGAATCTGTGCGTCTGTGCTGGGGGAACTCAGAGGGAGCAAGACTGTCTTGCAACCGCTGTGAGGTTGCACCTCTACCTCCACAGCCACCATTGTTGTCGATGTTCAGTTGTCCTACGTTCTTTTTCGGACATTAAAGTGGATCAAGAAGCTGCCCCTGTGCTCTTACTTCACCCACATCCCTTTAAGAGTTAATTCAGTAACTAGTAAGTTTACAGGTAGGTTAGGAGAGAGAAACCTGCATTATAATAAGATTTCGGTCTGAGTTTGAGAGAGAGGGGCGGGTCTGTCTCTTGATCTGCTTCACTAGCCTACTTTTTGTGTCTGCCTGTAGTTTCAGCAAAACTACTCCACCGGATGACGTAAATTATGTCACCTGGCAAAGTCACGCCGGGGGGCGAGGAGGAATATCTAAGCACTGGTTAGATGGAGGGAAGTTTACCATAGTTAATTTACACATACTACACACATCACTTTGACACAAAGCTGGTTGAGAATTGGCGACGTTCCCCTTTTGACTGCAATGTTTCACTGTGTCGTTTTCTGTGACAGCAACCATCTTCACTTTATTCTCACAAAGAAAATGCAAGAGAGAGAGAGACTGGCTGGGTCTTAACATTGTGGTGTGTGTGTGTGTGTGTGTGTGTGTGTGTGTGTGTGTGTGTGTGTGTGTGTGTGTGTGTGTGTGTGTGTGTGTGTGTGTAGGGCTCGATGCAGATGTAGGGCTGGCTGTGTGCCAGCAGCAGGGATCTCTGGGAGCAGACCCAGGCATGATGTCATTACCAGCCAGACCAAGGAGCCGCAGTAATCTGTGACATTGTGTCTTTCGAAGGAGAGAGCCAAGCACCCAGTGTGTGTGTGTGTGTGTGTGTGTGTGTGTTAACATTATTTTTGAACCGTGTGTGTGTGAGAGAGTGTGTATGTGTGTGGTAAGGGACATGGTTATTGTCAGTTTTCTGTGTCTGGTGTCTATCAGTCACACTCCTCTTTCATACTCTCCTCCCTCTGGTCATCAAAAGATGACCCTGAGAGGTTCAAGTGTGTGTGAGCGTTTATGTGTCTGTGTCAGTCATGGAGGTGAAATATGAGACTGTCTTGCTGTTTTCTCTTTTCTATTTCAGGTTTATGATTTTAGAGGGACAGACAGACGGCTGACAGGATGACATTTCTCAGTGGCCACTTGAGTTTACAGCTGATGTGATTTGGATGTTGGAGGAGAGGCAGTGACAGTCTGGCCGTCTAATCCAATTGGTCTTTTTATAGGATGGAAACGACAAAACTCACCATGACAATTTTTCCCTTTTCTCATTCACTTCAGCCTGCCGTTTCTGTGAGATGTATGGGGCCTGCCTGATGCTTTCCATGTTATATTTGTTTATGCTTGGCCAGTGAGGGGGGAGGCGAGGGGGAGGCATAGAGCCAGAGAGAGGAATCATTGAAGTGCTAGCCAGTGTTTATGTTTGTGTCTGGGTTTCCCTCTCTCTCTTTTCCCTCATACCCACAACAGCAAGCAGCTTCAGTTTCTTCACCCCTCTCTCTCTCTCTCTCTACCTGTCTCACCCCCTCCCACACTCAAATACAATTCAAGTCAGCCCCAACCGAACCTGTCCTACCTTCATTTTCCCTCCACCCCGCTGTCTCTCTATACACCTGCCAAGCTTTACTCTCCTGCCTGTGTTTGTGCTCCAGTCTGGCTCTTGGCGTGGTCCGTCTGGACGCTGAGGAGAAGGAAAACCCGTCAGGTGGAGCGCAGCTGGGAGGAGCTCTTAGGCCGGGAAGAAAGAGAGCCTGTGGTGCAGCACGGGCTTCATGGTTTTCCATCGAAACGCTCAAACCCAGACGTCTGAGCAAGCTTTATCAGGAAGGAGTTTGCTCCAAATGAACATACTGTGCAATAACACACAGAATACGAACTGGAGGAGGAGTGTGTACATTTGTAACCTCTGTAGTGGAAACTTTAACAGTCTGCTTGACTCATGCTAACTCTCTCTTTCTTTTTCACTCTGCGCAAGTGTTCATGTGATCGTGACTAAATTGAATCGGCACTTCAGGTTTCACTTGTCAGCACGCAGCTCTGTTTTCAGAAGGTAGGTTTCAGATGACGGTCCAGTCCCCCGTCGACGTCTCTTTCTACCCCAAACACATTAGCACGCTCACTGCTGCTCCAATGAGCCCTCTCACCTTGGAACATGAGGTTCACCTCGCACTGCCTTTAACTCATTTCATCACAGTTTAGGGGTTCAGAGGTTCCCCAGGCTGTATGACTGAGACATACAACAGCACTAAGCTGCCTGTCATCGCTCACACTGGGAGACGTGCAAAATGTCAACCACCCAACTCTGCAACAAATTTATATACGCTGAAACATATTATGCAATATATTAAATGAGATCCGCTGGATCACTGGCACTTCCCACCGACATTCCCGACTTTTCTATGGTGTTCCTCAAGGTCTCAGTGTTGTTGTGGTATTTTAGAGGGATTGTGGACTATTTTTAATAATTTTCAAGTGGTAATAAATGCTTAAATTTAGCACCAAAACTGTGTCACAAATGGTATTAACCCATAAAATGCTGTAACAATTTATGAGACATAAATGAACAAAACGGTCATGACATGCTTCCATTTTAATGTTCCAAGCCCCTAACAGTTTTCATAGGTGTGTAACCAGAACAAAATATTTATTACATATGCATGATGAGAAAAACTTGTCACACAGTGCTGAGCTGCGCCTGCTTTCAGATAATGCATACGACTTCATGTGACCTGCTTTCTCCCCCAAAAAAAAAATCAAAAATCCGATGAGTTAAAACATAAATGTAAACATATGGTAGGATTCATGCATAACGTGCAATGTAAAGATCATCAAGATATTTTAATGGCGCATCCACTTGAAGCTTTTTGCATATATATATATATATATATATACGTTTTCATTCTGAGTTACCACTAAAACAATTGCAGTGTCATTTCCAAATCTTTGCAGTTAGTGCCCACGCATTCAGTACGAGAACAGTGTTGTTTTCCCAGAAGACAAACAAACAGTCAAAAGGGCTGGTCATTTACCACAGGGCCACCAAGCTTGTCAGTTGAGCGTTACTGGAAGTTAAAAGGGGCATAATTCTATTTTCAGTACGACTCCTCCCATTGTAACTGTCAACCCAACCATCAGTGGTTTTGTTTACACTGTGTTTGTTTTTAATCTTCTTCAAGGCGAATCATCGATCATTGAGAAATATCTTCATTTAGTTGCTCACATAATTTCCCCATTGCATCTTTAAATAACAGGCCTGCACACTTTCAACACACTCATGCAAACACTCATTATATCAAAGCTTCTCAGGGTGGTTATGGTTACTGGTTTACCTGCGATTACTGGAATTGTTTTTCCTAATTAGAATAATTACAACAAAAAAAAATTCCACTAACCTGGCTCTGTCTCACTGGGATTTTTGCTGTAGTTTACTCTTGAGAAAGTGTAAACATGTAAGGAAACCTTTAACCTTTGGGTTTGCACTTTCTGTCCACCTCTGCACCGGTTGCAGAGCTCTGAATCTCTGCCGCGTAGCCACATCTGCTGAGCTCACCTTGTTCACTCATCTGCATCCCCTCTAACTCACCACACCTCTTCAGAGGGATTCCCAGCTTGTTCACGGTTAGTTAGCCCCCCTTCCTGCGTCGCTGTCACCTCCCACCTCTCCTGTGGTCTCTCCTGCCTACACTGTGGTGAGCCTGTCAATGCTCATGAGTCAGTTAAGGGCTACGGTAGAGACATGCTGTGGTTTACTGATCTTTGTGACGACCCTGATGAGAATCCATGAGAAGGAGACCCCCATGATGCCTCACCCGTAACCACATAGGGATGCACTAGCACATGCAAAGTGTGTGCACAGTCTCTCATTTTTGCAGAATTGAAACTAAGTGAAATGACAGTTTAGTTTGATTTTTACCTAGATTATTTTGTCATTTTGCACACGGTGTAACAATGTGATATTATTGCAATACACTGGTTTTTAAACTAAGACAAAGCAGACTGATGGTTCAGGGAAAGAATATTTGTTACACAGGTTGTAAATAAGCCAACAGTTTTGCTAAAAGATCCAAACTAATTTAGTTGCAGGTAAAAATTACACTGGAAAATGTAACTGTGGTAAGCAAGGGCATAGGTTTCGTTTCAAGATTTGGGGGGACGCATGAAACAGGGTTGTGGGTCATCCACCAAAAAACTTTTGAGCATTGAACACTCTCAGTTTACTGCATTGTGGTCAATTTTAATGCACCAGATTGTGCCTTTTTGGCATAACTTTATGGTGTTTATGTTATGTTATGTTACACCCACGATGGTAAGTATGGTAGGTGAGTGTTGTTTTGTTTTTCAGATCAGTTTGTCAAACCTGTTTGTTTGACAATAAATAATCTATAGCCATGCTCGCTAATTTGCTGGCTGTACGTTGTACATACAGTGGTGCTTTAAAGCTAAATGCTAACATCAGCATGCTAACATGCTCACAATGACAATGATAAGCGGATATAATGTTTGCTAAGGTTACCCTCTTAGTTTACGGGTTTAGCTTGCTAGCTTTTCCGTAATTAGCACTACAAACAGCTGAGGCTGATGGGAATGAGTAGTTTTGCAGGTATGTTCATCAACCAAAGTATTGGACCAATTTAAAATCTGACCTTGTAGTGGCTCTGTATGTAAAATAAAGGGATCTCCAAAGTTGTTATCTCAGTTCATCCTGAGTGGAAAACATTTCACTAAAAACCATAAACGTCGACAACATGTTGGCATTAAAAGCAAAGTCGGGAGATCACCAAAGTTTGTTGGCTTCATTTCTTTGGGTCCAGGAATATCTGCAACACATGTCCAATAGTTCTCGTTTAGACCAAAGTGACTAACATCATTAGAAAATATGTTGGCATTGTATGTTTCTGCAAACCATGAGCACATTACATTTGCACATTTCATACGTATCATGCCATTGTTTCTAAACTGGTGTAGTATAGCCAATGAGCTCATGTTGTCTTTCGGATGGGATGGAGAGGATGGTGGATTGCATGACACCTGGGCAGACGCCCGCCAAGCTGCAGACTATTGCAGACCCTATTTGAGACCAACAAACAACAATAAATGGTTGTGATTTGGCAGGACATTGCAGTTGTCCAGTGGCTTTTTAGGCAGCAAAGAAAGGTGTTCCTTAGCAGCCCATCACTGTGTGTCCTGCACAGGTGGTGGCATGAAAAGTGATTTTTTTCACAGAGACATCATTGCTTCTCTTGCTGCAATCACAACCTCACCTAACTGCATGTAACCACAGCGCTGTTGAAATGAAGAGTTTAATATTTCCACTACATAACATGCATATGTAATGTATCCATGGGTTGCAGACGCGCAAACAATGCCAACATTCTTTTTTTTTTGGCAACTGGGTGTCATGATCCAGGGTTTTTCATGTGTAGTCTGGTCTCTAGGATATTTTTTCTTGGGTTTTCTGGTAGATTCAATCCTTGTGTCATGTCTGCTTTTATCTCTGGTCTGTGTGTGTTTTCCAGGCTTGGTCTTTGTCAACCGCACACTGATTAGTTTCACTCACCTGTTCTTACTCCCCCAATTAGTGCCTTTCCCTCGGTTACCCAGCAACACACCTGCCCTGCGTTAGCCTCATTAGTCCTTCCCTGCTCCTGAGTTTTTCCCAGACAATCAGCTCCCTGCCTGTTCCTCTCCCTCATCACTTTATTCCCCTCACCTGAGCTTCTCTTCCCTTTTCCTGCACCTGCACTTCATCCCCTCGTCACACTAGTTTGCATTCAAGTCCTGGTTTTCACTTCAGTCTTTGCTGGATCCTTGATTTGGTCGTGTGATGTTCAGTTGCTGTTTGCTGGAATAAAGAGGGATCATTTTGGGTCGACCTTCTCCACACCACATAACATTGAGTTGGTCAACTTGTTTGTTGCATTGTCTGTATCAGTGTTTCAGTGTTCTCACATCTCAGCAATTGAAGTTGTTAAAGAATCAGTTATTTGGTTTAAATATTTCCTCTTTTACA
Organism: Epinephelus cyanopodus; assembly: GCA_026686955.1. Classification (NCBI taxonomy): domain Eukaryota; kingdom Metazoa; phylum Chordata; class Actinopteri; order Perciformes; family Serranidae; genus Epinephelus; species Epinephelus cyanopodus. The sequence goes on from CM048920.1 coordinate 3,063,808, forward strand.
GGCGATAGAAACACTGAATCCGAGGCCTCGTTTAATGCTTGCACAGAGGTTCAATATTCTTCGATAGCTGATTTGTTGAAACCTCTCTAACCTTTCAGTAGACCACACGTTTTATTTAAATGTCATTATGTGGGGTGTTAACTTCTAGCTCAAAGCTATGAGCAGTACAGGAGAGGGGATCCCGTCATTGAGACACCACCCCAGCAGAGCGTCACAGATGCACAGCAGAGCGCTCACATGGACCCCACGCAGTGTGTAGGCGGACCGCTGCTTGTCACTAATAACAGCTGTGGGGGGGATTCTGAAACTGCAGGGGGGGAAGGAAAACCTTCCTTTTAAAACGTGTATGTGTGAGTGAGCAATGGCACTTGACAAGCAAGTTGAGGTCACAGGTACATGGCCTTTATCACACCCACTCTTCTTTAATATCTGTAACTGTAACTGCCTCTTACACACTCTTTTCTAACTGTATTTACAATCAGATGACCTTTTCAGAGATTCAGTGATTTAGAGATTCATCCATCAAACGTGATCTTTCAAGTGACAGACAGTATTGATCATGTAGAGCAAAATGAATGAGGATGTTAAAATAAGGTTTCAGGGGGCAATTTTTCTCATTTTCTTCCCAAAACAGAGGTTGCCAGTTCCCATCCAGCAAAATCTACTGGTGCAGCGATATGAATAGGACCCCGCAACAGCCTCCCACCAATAAACAAACACATCCGTGCCATCCAGATGCACTGCTGAACCCAGCTCTCTCTGCAAGATATTCCAGTTAATTAAAACACAAAGGGCGATTTCACTCTTGTGTGAGGAGATAACCTTACTGGAAGTCACAGCTTCCTATGAATGACCATGAGTTCAGTCAGACATCTAGGCTAGCACAATAGGACACCAAACCACTTAGCGAGATGGTGACACGGTACCGTACTTTAGCCAGTGAAGGGTATGGAGCATTCGCATGAAGCTGTGAAGGTGCTGTTGTTCTCGGCGAGCGGGTGTCCTGGTTGATAATTAGGTCAGCACAGCCCTCCTGGGAGGAGAGGGCAGAGGGGACACTGTAGAAACCCCTGAGCCCCATCACAGCCAGATGAAAAGAAAACACTCCCAGTACAGGTTCCACATGTCAGGGCGAAGGGTGAAAATGTGTTTTAGATTTTCTTCCTTCCCTCTCCTCTCTGGTCCCGTTTGATTCTGAGCTGGAGGGGAGTAACCTCCTAAGAGCTTTTATAACACCTCTCCGTCCCAGCGTTTGTTTCTACACTATGTGAGGTTGTGTGTGCGTACTGTGATGTGGTCTAGCATATCTGATTCTTCCTTCCTTTGGGTTTTAGCTAATCCACTTCTCTAGGCTTCCTTCCCAGAACAGCGAGACCTTTCTAAAGAAAACAGGGCAGAGCAGCACCTTGGAAATCCCTCCACCTCTCTCATTAAAGATGAGGATGAAGACAAAGTTGATTTTCCTGATTTAATTTAAGCCGGTGAAACTGGACCTCAGCCACGTCGCTCTGAGAGAGGGGTGAAAGACAGACAGCTGGAGACAGAGGGGGACACTTAAGTGAGCAAAGCGGAATCTGTTATATCACTTTCCTGCAGTTCTGGCTGCAGGATCTGAGATCCATCTGTTTAAAGTTCTGCGTATATTTCAAGTCAAACTAAAATTAAAATTCCTTTGTGCTAAGCCTTTCTGTGTGCTTTGACTTCCGCACTTAAAATTGTAATTACCAAAGAGAAAAAATGCTGTTGAGCAACTTCCAGGAGCAGCCAAACAGAGCCACACAACCTCCTCATCAAAGAGACCTGGAGAGAGAAGACAGACTATACAAAATACTCACAATACAGACACACAATAGCTAAACTCACACACCAGTCACCAAAAAATTGAGTTTCAAAGACTTTGTTTCCTGCATCCTGGTGACTTTAGAAAAAAATGAAAATAACAAACAACACATCAGCAAATATGTTAAATAAATTAAATATGGTTTTGTTTTTGGTTCATGACCCTGATACTCCAGCAGAGTGCCTGGTGGAGTGCAGGAGGCCAGGCTGTAGGCTCGGCCTGCCTTCGGGACTCACAGCCGGCTGTCGTCCCTGACCAGCACAGGCCCTCGGCCCTGGATGCCTAAGCAAGGCAGAATGGGAGCACGCAGTCTCTGGACGACAGCTAACCCCCAAGACATCCCTTAGACTCCCACTAGGGCATCTTGTCGGATGATGCACATATAATGCGGTCAGCACGGTCATGTGGTGCCCACCAACAGCCGCCTGACATGTGGGCCTGACGGGTACCTCTCTGTGGCCCTGGAGGGTCGGAGAAGAAGGGAGAAAGGTAGAGGTGCCAATGAGTAGGAAACAGCTGTAGGGCGTATACAGTGCCAGCAACAGGTTATGATAACATAAAGAAGAAAAGGTTGGAAAATTTGTCATAAATAAGGAGAAATACTGAAGAATTGTGACCCTGAAAGGAAATCGGGAGAGAGCGATGAGCAACAGGAGTCTCCCTGGCAAGTTTGACACAGAGAGACAAAGACAAGTACACAAGGAAAAGATGGTGGGACACACCACTGACAACATCTCTACACAGAAAACATTTAAGCCGCGATTTACTGACCCTACACAAGCGGGACCTGAAGTGCAGTTTTACACTTCATGTCTATCTCTGTTAACTTGCTGCTCACGCTACGCCTGCTGTGTAGACACAGTGTGAGTGTGCAACCAGTGACTCAGCAGGGCCTCAAATAACATGAACAAAAACTGAAAATGTTGTTGGGATCAGTGCTGACATTAACGAGCCGAGCAGTTAGCCTAGCTTGCTAGCTTTTTTCCCCCTGAGCAATACAAATTTAACAGCGTGACAGTTGCTGTTTAATGTTGTTAAATGACAACTCGCTCACATTACATAACCACCATGATGTGGACTTGATGAAAAAGGGTATCACGTGCTCCACTCCACCACAGAAGCTGACAATGCCTTTCCTAGTGAAGTTTCAGATGCACAAGTCATCCACTCTCGTGGGAAAGGCCCACTCAGAGGCTTGAAGCTTAGACAGTGTTTCACTTGGTCTAAAACAGATTTTATACTACTTTGAAAAATGGAAGCAAAAAAAAACATGTGAGATAACTGCAGTGTCATCATATTTTATAATTCCTTACAAAATTCAGATTCAGTTCAACATTAAGTTGTCAAGTCAGGAGGAAATGTCATGACATCCACTTGTATTTAGGGAGAGACGGATGCTGTGTGAATGTTTGTGGTTGCATCCTGCACGTGCATGCGTCCACGTCTGCGCATGTGCAAACATGTGCATGTGGTTGTGTACATCATAATGACCCACCAGCAGAATTGCACGTCAGGCAAATGACAGACCTGCAGAGATAAAGACTGTTCTTATGTTCATGTAATTCAAACAATAATCTGCTGTGGACTCGTTGATCCTGCCAAGCTGGGAATCTTCTCTGTAATCACACTCCTCGCGTTTGCACTGAAGAGAGGAGCAACGATTCCTGTCTTCTATCAGGCCCTTCCTCTTTTTATAGCCTTCATTAATAATACAAAAATCCCTTTATCACAGGAGTTCTAAATCACATGTATAAATGTACAACATGTCCTGACACCCAGGCTTATTTTAACATCCTAGTATTGTTGCCTGTGGGGTCAAACAGGCTCTAACCGAGGCCAGGCTGTATTTTCCATTTTCATTCTGTAGGCCAACACAGTCATCTCAACAAGTACAGCGTGTGTACGATTTTAACGTCTTCCTCTGACACATGAGTGTGAATGTCAGCTTTGTGGACAGCAGTGTATTTGTCTCTGTCAGCAGCCCTTCAGCGCCAGCAAGGATCAAAAACGGTGGAATAACAATCCAGGAAACCAAACATGCTTAAACTGACCGAAGTCTACAGTTTCAGCTGGCAGAGGACGAAAACGAAAAAAGGTTTTTTAGCGAGATATTTCTGTCCTGCATTGGAAAGAGAAAAGGAGAAACCGAGACATGGAGAGGTGGAGTGAAAAACGACGATTTCTCCTGAAAATATTAGTAATAGCAGTGACCGTAAAATACCCGTGAAGCAGTTACCTTGTTGTAAACCAGGTGCTATTGTGAACTTCTGGTGAATCACTGAGAGAGGTCTGCTTACTGGAAGAGTGTGTGGGCCACACAGATTCACACAAAAACCAGTGTATCCACCCATTAGGTTATTCAGTATGTTAGCTGCAACATGCTGAGTAAAGTCAATACAAACTAACTGAACTGGACAGACTTTAAAAGTGCAGCTTTATCTTTACTGTTCCATCACCTTAAAGCAGAGTGGGAGTAAAAGCAGTTGTGTAAATGCACTTGAACGGCAAGTCGTAGTTCCCCTCACAAAGGGGGAACTGGTGTATTCAAAGTAGAGCGAGAGTGTGTTTTCACAACTCAAACCTGAGACTTTTTCCTCTCATCTCACACCGCCAGCTGTGTTTTTGTTGTCTTTCCCTCATCTTCTGTCTGCCTTTTTGATTCAGAATAAGTGCTGACAGCGTCTTTCAAACACTGTGGAACTTTTCTTTCTTCGGGCTCTTTGGCTATTGTTCACTTGAAGTTGAACTGTCACAACCTTTATGTCCAGACAATACCTGCGTGAACCATATTTAAGACCTTGTGCACCGTAAAGTGACTCGCAACATTCTGCTCTTCGCTCGGATTTGCGCTGTGCGTCTACGTCGTGTAAAAAAAGCTTTTTGTGGCTAATTGAGTAAAATGTATTGTGCAGATGTGTCCATGCTGGATCAAAACCTGCACTCAACTGCTGCATATCTGCTTGACAAATCATCCCCTTAAAACTCCCCCACCCTAAACTCTAGACCTCTCCATACCCCCTCCTTCTGCCTCTCTAGGGAGCCACTACAGGCAGCCTGGCTCCAGTGTTCTGCACTGAGAGCCAGGGGGTCTCCATGGAGGGCATACCCAAACCGTGAGTCCCTCCTCGGGGGCACAAGCACTCTCATCACCCTGGAATCACAGTGGAGTAGGGGGGTCACGTGTGGTCATAAACACAGTGCGAGCACAGTTAATGAGTCACAGTAAATCCCTGATCTTGGCTGACATAATGTGTTGTTTGGTGGAAATTTAAGCAGGAAAGTTATTGTGGAGACGAGGAGGAAAAGGTCTCTCTTCTCACTTCTTGACTCACTCGTTCTCACTCGTTATCTGTGTGCACGCTCTCTTAATCTCTGCATAAACATGACCTTCAGTAATGAGCACCACACCTGAATTAATAAGGAAATGAGAGTTATGGAAAAAAGTTCTGCCAGTGTGACTGACAGCCATTAACATCACCAATACAACAAAAGGCTGCCAGAACCTAATTTCATGCTATATACGTGTTACTCAGAATCAATCTCCATGAAACCCTGTACCACTTGAGCACCAATATTCCCAACACACAATCTTTTCCCTTAAGTAGCTTCAAAATTAGATCAAATATTTTCTTCCTTGCTATCTCTGCCATCTTTCTCTTCCAGTAGGCTCCTTAATTGAAGCCACAGAATGCTACTGTGCATCAGAGTTATGATGAGTGAAATATTCACTTTGATGTTGTAGAGATGTTGTGTGCAACATTTTAAACACACTTCCTGTAACTTCAGCTCTGGCAAAGCACACTTTTACACTCTCTTTTACACTTCTGATTTCAACGCTGACAGTTCCTGCATGGCACTTAGGCCTGGCAGTGCTGGACGATCAGTCAGTTGATCCCTACAGGAAAAATCTCCACAACTATTTGATGGATTGGCACAAAATATGGTCCAGATATCTACGATCCAAAGACAACAGTCCTCTTGTGTTTTTTCTTCTTGCACCACCATGAGTTTTCAATTAAAATGTCTTAACATCTAGTGCATCCATGCCATTCCTATGAAAGCTGCTCAGTAGCATGTAAGGAGAGAGATATAAAGTTATAAAATTACCCACATTTGCCGCATCATGGGACCCATAGAGCAAAACGCACCAGAGACTTGTACCCCCTCTTCCTCTTGCATTGTATTTTTATTTTTGTTTGTCAAGACTGACTATCTCATTTGATGTGTAGAACTGTGATGTACCAACCTAAGCAAAATCAATATTTTTTTTTTGGTGGAACTTGTGATGCTCAAAAAAAAGTACTGACTGATTTCCAAACATCTTTTTCATAATGTAAATCTACGGGGCTCATGACTTTGAAATTGCACATTTGGCCATGAAGTAAAATCGGCTTGAGAGCCCAGTGCTGCTCCTAGGGGTTTCCCAAACACCTGCAAAATTGCTGACATCCCCATCAGCCTCAGCTGAAATTTGTATTTAATGCTAATTAGCAACTGTTATTATGCCAACAAGCTTAACTAAGGTGGTGAACGTGGTAAACATTATACCTGCCTAACGTCAACATGTTAGCCTTTTCATTGTGAACATGCTAGCAATTGTATGCTAGCATTTAGCTCATAGCGGAGGGGCTAGCGTATCTGTAGGCATTTATCTTGTTTACTCTTCACTTAACCCTTTCAGTGCATTAACTTCAGCTGCTAATATTTCAATTCATACTGCAGTTCCTAATATTTCATATTCAAACAATTAATATTTGACAGTGCAAGTTATATCCCAAATGTTGCCTTTTCAGGTTTGACATGACAACTTTAGTTAATTTTGGTCCCGTCTGGTTGAAAAGGTTTACCTAAGCGTATAAAACTCTCTGATGACAGTCGTGCAGTTCATTATTGCATTTCAGGATAGATGCACGATCATAAATCACCTCTTCAGTCGAGGGTTTTTTTTAAATCTTCCCTGCTGGTAAAAGTTTTGGGGGAATTTACCTCCTTCCTCTCAACAAATTTGTCCACCTGACTGCACAACATGCAGTAAACAGGTATATTATATTCAACCTGATGAAGAGCATTGTTTCATAAAAAAGCATCCGCTGGCACTTTCACTCGCTCACTATAAATGCAAACAACATGAGCTATGTTCACACTCCTCTGTGGGCTTCTGATTCTTTCTCACTGTCACAGATTCATTTGCGAATTGCCCTGTTAGAGACCCACAGGCCACTTAGAGCCTGTTGCCCTCTGACCTCTGGGAGGGGTTAAGTATGGGAATGAGAGGGTCACAGAAAAGCTAAGGGTTAATTGTAGTCCCTCTTAGAAGTAATCGCCAACATCACCCACGCCTAGTGCCCCCCCTCCACTGCCTCCCAGCATACACACACACATTTGACAGCTACAACAGCGGCTCAGCTCTCTATCGTCTACAGTGCCCCTTCATATCCTGGCCTGCAGGCAAACAGTCCCTCTTTTTATGTAGACAGATAGATGTTCAGCTTGTTTCCTGCTTCATAGTTAGCATACCACAGAGCGCTAGAAGGTCAGGCCTTGCCCAAGCCTCTCCCCCAGGACTTGGGCTGGACTGTACCCCTGGGTCACCCAAACACACAACCAGACTATAGTCTCAGACATTCAGACATCACTGTGGGACCAAACACAGCAGGGAGTCAGTGCTGTCTACCACTGCAAGGGATGAAGCCGGGGAGGATCTGTAGGAAGAGGAATTTTAATTGGAGTGGAATTTTCTGCTTTTTTTTTTTATAGAGTTTGACTTAATTTATTGAACAATTGCAGTTTGTCATCGTATTTGAGCGTTTCATTTGAAGGACATTGTGGGACTGTGTGTGCATGTGTGTGAGAAGCGACATGTATGTGTGTGAGCATTCATGTGAGGCAGAATGGATGTGATTAGAGGACTGGGTTGAGCACGGCGGGGAAAGAGGGCCAGATGGAAAGATAGAGGATTGGAATGGGAGGGTAATTGGTTGCGATGAAAAATGAGAGTCCTTGACCTTTTGTTACCTCCAGGGATGGCTGATAGCATGAGAGCCCATCCAATCACCCCATCCCTGTGCCACTCCCTCACCCATAAAGATCTTTAACTACAGGGACGGAGGACAGGAGGGATGAAGGTAAAGACAGGCGGCGGAGCTCAGGGGGGAGTCGCCTGGTTGTTCTTGGGCGTGGTGGACTGTTAGTGTGTGTGTGTGTGTGTGTGTGTGTGTGTGTGTGTGTGTGTGTGTGTGTGTGTGTGTGTGTGTGTGTGTGTGTGTGTCAGGGTCTCAGCTGTCTCAGCCTCCATTAGTCTCTAATAGGGCTGTCACTCTGGGCTTTTAACTGTGCTTGTTAGCATGGCAGACAACCAACAAACCCACTGCCCCATCTCTTTCTGCACACCCAGTCCCAGTCCCACAGATGTCCCCATTAGCATCACCCCCCGCTACCCCCCCCACCCCCACTCACCCAGGTCCCTGCACTTCATGTACAAACATACACAAGCACGCTGGGTGAGACAAGTCCTACCTCAACTGCAACACCTGGGGTGGCGGTGGGGTGAGATACTCGACAACGCTGCTTTCTTTGGAGCAGATCAACAACTACATGCCGCCTCCGTAATCTGATGAGCGTACAGTTTTAGCGGGAATTCCCCAGCGTCCCCAGTGTGACCTGCTGTGTCTGTGTGCAGCGTGGTGACAGGTGTGTCCGTTAATTAAAGCTCAGAGCTAATGACAGGGCGGCAGACCTGAAGCCTAGCTGAAAAGAAAAAGGGGCCCAGGGGATGGAGAACTGCCGGCACGAGTGTACTTGTAGGTCGAAATCCTCACTGTTGACAAATGACTAATAACTTGAAGAAAAGGGGGAATCTTAAATTCAATTATATGTTTTCAAGTGACTAAAACAAAACGATGTTATTGACTTAAAAGCATAGTTGTTAAAGGACTTGTTGGTGGACTCTTGTTTTTTTTGTGGAGGAGCGAGGGGTGGAATTGATTGAGAACCCTAGGACAGTATCAGAAGACAGCCTGTCACTCAAAACAGCTACGCCCTTAATCATACATAACTTTTTGTACCGTCTTGTAAACATGTTTATTTCTGCTGCCAGCCTCAAGTGGCCGTTCAAGGAACTGCAGTTTATGACACTTCCACTGAGGCTTCATTTTTCAGCCCGGAGGTTGTCACTTGGTTCCAACACGTTCTCCTCCCAACTCATTAAATAAACAGCTTGCCCAGTGGCCCTACACTTCAAACTATGATGCTCTACATACCCCTCTCCTGTCAGTTTTGCACAAATGACTTTTTGTGTCTGTTACGTGCTACAGTGTCCTTCAAAATGAACTTCTGTCTTAACAGAAAATGTTAAACTTTAGTTTTAGGGAACAAAAATACTTGGTTAGGTTTCGAAAAAATGAACATGGTTTGGGTTAAAATAGCTATGTTTGTTGCAGTAACTTAACGAGTATGTCACTAGACAACAATGTCACGTAACGAAAACGTACGCCAGTAACTACAGCCTCTTCAAACCTGAAATTATCTAGACAATATCTAGAAGATCTGTATGTGAGATTGATAATGTCCAAATCAGGAAACAGACTTTATCCCGCCAGCTCCCTAGAATTGTCTGTGTAATGTCTTATTGAGCCCATGCGTGAATAGAGCAGGTAATTGTCCTTCTATCAGGAGGCTTGCACGGAACTGCAAGGAAACAAACATTGAACGGTGAAGAGGGTTATTTTCAAAAAACGGGACAGAAGTTTCTCACTGGAGAGATGCTGAGATCTGGGAACTTTTGCTGGTAAGGGCCGAAGCTGAAATCGTCAGACAAATTAAAGGAACAGCAAGAGACTCTTGTTTTTGACCAAATTACGAAGCAGCTATGACGGCAGTGTAATGCGCATCATGTCCTGCCTCCTGCATGCTCTACCCAGGCGCCACCCCTCACCTAAACCAAATGGAGTGTTTCCAGTAGGTGAGAACACTTCTAACACAGACAATCTCCTGCTGCGCACTATATGTGTGAAAGAGAAACTCAGGTCGATGTCCAGGCGTGATACTCCAGACACTGTGTGGAGTTCAAATGAGAAAACTGCTTATGTTGCACGGTTGAAAAAACTCAAGTTGACTTTTGGTTTCACATGGGACACAAACACAGCTCTCTTTCTAATGCATTATTGCCATGGATGGTATTAGATTGGAGTTAGTTGAAAGCCTGGTGCGTCTCATACAGACACTGTAAGGTGTCTTGTGCATCTGTAACAGAATCTACAGGCCACTGACCAGGCTGCCGTATTTGACACCCGGTGAAAGAGAACAGCTTGTTGGTTCAATACGGCGCCAACAACTTCCAACACTTTTTGTTTGAGAATATATCATGTTCACAGTTTAAGTGAAGAGCTTTTGTTGAGCACATGGTAAAGTTGAACTCCCGGTGCTATTGCATAGATGTCAGTTCTTCACTTGGAGCTCTGCATTACACCTGGAGATCATGGCAACAAACTGACCAATGGATACAGAAAAACTGAATAAGCAGATACTATGGAGTAACCAGGAAATGGGACAAAGAGCTCGGATGCATGGGGAGGGAATTAAGAACGAAAAAAAGCAGAAACAGGGAAGGATTGAACCCGAGAGAGCAGGCAGCTGTGAGGAGGTGCAGTTTGTCCTTGTTAAACTCGCAGCCATATGGCCGGCATCTGAGCATGGTTCTGGAGGTGATTTTTATAGCTGCTTTTATAGCTTGGCAAGCTCGCAGTGCTCCAATGAGAGAGTGACTGCCTACCTGCCAGTGCACGGCCATTCAGCTGATGGAGAGGAATAAACATGAATAATGTCCTGAACTTTATTCTACATTCGGAATATTAAAAAGCGCCGAGATCCTACGCCTTGAAAAGAGATTAGTTGGGATATACGGCTGGGGCTGCTCCCCTGTCCTTCCCCTTTTGTCTTTTCGTTGCTACATTTCTTTGTCCTCTGCTCGATCCATCATCCAACCCTCCAGGCCTTTTTGGACTATTAAGAGTTCATGGTGAAATATGTTCATCTGAAAGAAAACAAACACTGTTGATTTCAGTCATGTCTTTCCACACTCTGATGGATAACAGCATTTAACTTAAATTCCTCTGCACTAAAGACGTGCCGTGGTCACAAATCAGAGCTCGCACCAACAAACAAGGTAAACGTTTCAGTATACAGTGGTCCTCAATCACATGGCCCCCACTTGGCCATTATAATCAATGATAAGCGCTTAACAAATCATGCTTGATAGTAACAGCAATGATTACTGCATTTTTCAGATAAGCACATGCTCAACTGTGCACAAATTCAGCACTTGGGGATCATTTTGCACACTTTTTTTTCTTCCTTAAATAGTCAAAGAAGCACAGTTCCCTCTCAGTCAAACCACACTATGGGAACCTGTCTTCATTCATACTCACACACATACATTATATCTGCCATGCAGCTAATTTCTTTTCATCTTTTCCCACAAAGTTCATTAGGTTTTGCTGCCGTTGTTGTTTGACTTGCCAAGCCTCTCCACCAAATTGCATTTCTCAGGCATTTCTCTCAGCGTTTGAACTGGAAATATGAAGAGGATCAGGTTTCCACTGAGGGGAATTGGTGAGTGTGTGTGTGCGTGTGTGTCTAAATGGAGGTTTCTCGTCCTTTGTGAGACTCTTTTGTAGACAGACAGATGCTCCACACACATATGGCGGTGCACTGGCTGAGACTTTGCACTCAGAGTTTAAAGAGAGTTTTTGCTGTTGTCAGTTCGGTAGAGCTGATCAGCTAGAAAGTCCAGGTTTAAGAAAGTTCACAGTGGAAAAAAACAAATAACATATGATGTGAAAATTATAACAATAAAAGTAAAAGAAAAAACCCTGGATAAGTGTTTAGGAAAGAAAACCTCTCACTGAACGACAAAAAATTATGCACAGGAAACAATGATTTTAAGGTCACAAATCTGATTGGCTCACTCGCAGCACATCTTACTAAGATGTGTTCAGACAGAGAGTGAAGCAGATTTTTGCTTTCACACAAATTTCACTGGATATTTTGTGCAGTCTGTGTTTATTTGTGTGTACCAACTGTACATACGTGAGAAGTAAGCTAGCTAGCAACTGTGTGTGAGGCAGTGTTTCTGTCTTTGTGCTCAGCTCAGCCTCTGACTGAATGCAGAACTCATCAGAAAAAGATTAGAAAGCCCCGGGATAGGCAATAATCACTTCACTCTGGAGCGTGTTTCTGTCTTTCCGTTAAGTGTGTTTCCATCCACCTGTTTTGATGTTTGCAGACAAAAAAAGCTGGGTGGAAATAATGGAATTTTAAAAAAAAAAAAAAAAGGTTGAAATATCACGAAAAAGTTTTTACTCTTTGCTGAGGTGGAAAAGTTGGTGCATCGGTAAAAAACGAAATGCAATAATGTGCAATGGAAAGAGACAGTGATTTAATCATGACATTTATAACTTGTCACAGAAGAGACAAAAAGCAGGACCAGATGAAACATCAGGTCTGTCTGAGGCGATGAGGACACACGTGCTGTGTCTCAAATCGCGTACTTCTGTACTTACACTTAGTATTTTGAGTGTGTTCACACTGAGAAGTATGGAAAAATGCAGTGCACTATGAGTATCTGGATGGTGCACTCACAACAGTCAAGAAGTTGAGTGTGGAACTATGGACACTTCTCGCCCTCAATGGTCGCCATCTTGGCTGCGTAGCAGAAGGGGAGGGACCACTTTTCAAACTGGAAGTGGCGGCCGAGGACTGTGCGACCGTGAACGTCGCTGCATTGTACAAATACATGTGTTTTTTGCACTAAGCACCACTATACTGTTGTCGGCTATAAACCAGCAGTATGTCTGTTGGGTTAATTGAGCAGTCTGTAATGATTTGGTACCGTGAATGATAACGCAAATGCTAATGCTAATTTGCTAACTAGCTAATTTGCGATCGTCATTTCTGGTGAGTGCACAACAGCTGTGTTTGGTTTGAGACAACACTGCCCTGTCAAAATTTGCACACTACGCCAATGAGTACATAGTGCACATAGTATACTACACAGAAGTGTGCTAACGGATGTGATTTGAGACACAGCATAGGTACTTTTACATCCACCTTTATTTATGCGCATTTTCAATTTGCACATAAACTAGAATTACCACTTTGAGTTTGTACGTCTCCATGAACCAGTCAAGTCTCTCACAGTTTACATCCAGTGTCTGTGAAACAGTCAGCAAAGTTTCAAGGTGGACACTCAAGATTAGTGTCACCAAATCTATATCTGACCAAATGTCTTGGGTTATGATGTTGAATAATGGCCAGAAAAATGTTTTTGCAGAACATTATGATGTCACAGTGAAGTTGACCTTTGACCTTCAGGATATAAAATTTTTATCACTTAATTCTATTAGACATTTGTTTAAAATTTTGTCAGAATTAGCAAATGAAATCTTGAGTTATGGCCAAAAATATGTTTTGTGAGGTCACAGTGACCTTGACCTTTGACCTTCCACCACTAAATTCTACATTTGGACCAAATTTGAGAAAAACTCTCTGAAGGCCTTCTTCACAAGAATGACACAGATGCAAGTTCACAGTGACCTTTGACCTTTGACCACCAAATTCTGATCAGTGATACTGCGGCTCCCAAATAAGTTCAAAAATAGGCGCCAGACAGAAATAGACGTCATAACAGGGGATATGATCAAGCCACTGTCTTTGGTTTAATTGTTCTCACTGTTTGATGATCCAGGTGCTTCAGTTGGTTTAAGACTTGATTGACTTGCAGGATGATGCTATAAACTGATGGTCTTGACTGTCGCGTAAACAAACTTTTCCCAAATGAACAGGCCTTTACAAAAAAAACAAGAGGACAACCTGAAAACATAGTTCCTCCAGCCACGGCTAGCGCTGGTGTGAAGGCATGAAAATACCTGCGCGTAAATGCCAAAAGTTTCTTAAAACTCTGGAAATATCGTAAGAAGATTTTTATGTTTGGGTGCAGTGGAAAATTATCCATCAAAGGTAAATGTGACGAAGTGCAGATTCAGTGGACAAATGATGTCCTACAGTCATGACGCGCTGTCATCGCACAGACCACTGCAAGTTCACTTTGTTGTCTCTGAAGGCTTTAAACAGCTTCTGGTTGCACACACGGCACATAGCTGTAAAGTTATTTGTTCAAAACTCTGTATTTCAGTTGTCGAGCCTGCTCTCTGTTATTAAACATTCATTGTTCTCCTTTGTTCAAGGTGTGACTGGCATTCTTTTACTTATGTCATCTCGTCTGCTGTGGCACCCAACTGGAGGATTAGCCCCACCTTAATCAAATGCGACTGTACAAGTACTGAAACTCTGCTGATGCGTCAGAGTGAGTACAATCTTAGATAAACTGAAATTGAGTCTTTGATCTGTTCGCAGAGTGTGTGTCATATATGAGCATCAAAGTTACATCCATCTATCGGCAGGCTTGACACACGTGCGTGAGTACAAAGTGAAACACACACTGACGCACATGTTGGCTGCGGAGGTGATTGAGAAAAGTGATCGTTTATCTCTGTGTCAGGTAACCACATCTGTGGGGCCTGTGCTCATGTTTACATCATGATAATAGTGTCTCAACTCACCACACGGCCTCGCTCCAACTCTCTCTGTCTCTCTTTTATCATGACGCTGTGTTGTGGAGGACTTGTGGATCGCGGCCAGCTTAAACAGTTCCCCCTCTCTTCCCACTCTCCCCCCTCCCACGTGCTGTCACATCAAACCTGACCTTCAGAAACTGACTGCAGGCCCGCTTGAAGTGTGTATTGTGGTTTTGGCAAATGGCAAAACGGGGATATGTAGGAGGGAGATGGAGGGAGACAGGCACGAATTCAAGTGGAGGAGAAAAGATGGTTAAAAATACTTGATTCGACAGCGTTCATGCAGATAAAGGCAGGCAGAGAAAAGCACAACCGAGAGGAGCTGAATAGAAGGGTGGTACAAAGCTGAAATGTGAACTCCTGCCAAACTATTGTAAGAGTAGCTGCTCCGCCTGCAGCTGCCCTGGTAATATTTCCCACTGCTCGTTCCTCCTTCACATCTGTCCTCATTCCCCTTCTGATGACAATCTGATCACCAAAACAAAGAAGCTCTCTTGGTCCTAAAAAATCTGGCCACACACTAACATGAGGGTACCTCCATGCCCAAACACACTCCTGTGTGATGGATTGGTGTGTCGTAAAATCTTAAAGTGTGCATTCCAAAGAAAGAGAGGAGCAAGGTGGAAATAACTCCAGGTTGATGCACGCAGGGTGAAATGGAGGAGAAAGGAGGGGATGTTAAATGGAAAATGGCCGTGTGCCAAGTGGCAAAGTGCCCTTTCGGCTGCCTGCTTGTTTTATACACACTCCTCCATCACAAACATTTCATCGCCGAGGACAAGCCCCTGCGTTCGTGTACCTGCAATAACTTGTTCCTTTGACCATAAAATGTGAAAGGCTTTGTTTTGCAGGAGGACGGTTAAGACTGTGTTGTTCAGCAGACGGGGTTGCGGACACAGAGACATGTAATTTTAGAGTGCAGCCCTGCTTCCTGTCAGAGACTCATAAAGAGAGATGATAACACACTCATGGAGATGTGCCTGTCACAAGCCTCTCGAAGTGCCTGATAGTGTGTGTATGTGTGCGTGCATGTGTGTGTGCGTGTGAGCAGCGTGCTCGTCAGTCAAGCTCCTCTCCTCCTCGTCTGCATTCAAAGAAGTGTATTGTTTGCTCTTATCTGTTCATCTGTGCAGAAAGAGTGGAAGGACAGGAGGAGGGGCTGAAGGTTGTTGCTAAACCTCCTGTTGCCTCCCTGTTTTTGAGCTGTGATTTATTTTCACCTCTTAACTCTGACAAAACAGACAGAATGCCTATTACTGAGTGATGAATGATGCTTTTGACGGGGTCATCTCAGACTTTAGGACAGCTCTGCTTTCTCCAGTCAACCATGAGCTGCAGAGAGGTGACAAATGGAAGGAAAACCTGAACGACTGAGCAAAGAAAAACGAGAGCAGATGCTTCCGTACAGGTCTCGAGTCGTCTCTGACTGGTTTGATGAGTGTGAAAATGATGGGAATCATTTGCTTCAGCCTTCACAGTCACCAGATCTTTCAGAGCCAGCACCTAACAAGTAATTCTTCCTTAAGTCAGTGATGTTCTCCAAAGCTTTCACCAGGTGGTTACAGTTTGGCTCATCATCATTTCAGTCTGCATGAACCAAAACAGTAAAGTAAAGCCAAACAGGCTGCAATGAAACCACTTGGGGCATTTGGCACCATCAATTTACCGCTGCTAAAAGTGCTTGTTTTTGCCACTGACAGGCTCAGGTTGGAAAGGATCACTGCAGACATAGCATAGACCTTTCATCAAAGAGTAAAATTATATTTGTTTGATCAGAAACAGCCCCAAAATCACTATCGCCAAACCCATGGATGGATTACTGAATGGGAACATTTAGTGGCCCATTTTTGCCATTGGTCAACAGCATGGGTTTCGACTTGTCTGCGTTGAGAACAAGTTTCAACTCAAGTAAGGTATGTTGAACCACATTAAATACATTTTGCAAAGATTCAATGGTCTGTACAAGAGTTGACGCACAACAATACTGTGTCATCAGCATAAAAATGAAAATTTGCACCTGGTTCTGACACACTTTGACCCAGATTATTTATATAAATAGTAAATAAAAGTGGACCTAATACAGAGCCCTGTGGCACACCCTTGGAAACAGTTACTGTATCTGAGCATAGATCTTCACTCTTAATGCACTGGGATCTGTCACTAAGATAATTGGAGAACCAAGCAACTTGTTCAGAGAGTCCCGAGTTGAGAAATTAACACATATCAACCAGGAAGAGACTCACAATGACTGCAGAGGAACTGCAAAGAGGCACAAAATTACTACACAGAAACCACAAAAAAATGCATAAAGACTACAAAGACATGCAAAATGATTAAGAAAAAGAAACACCACAAAGTCTGCATGTTTTGCACCTATGTAGGAGAAGTGGTGGGGCCTTTTTTATATCTGTGCCCATTTATTCACATATGAATAAACGGTAGTTTTATCATCACAAAGCACACGTTATTCATATTCAAAAGAAACAAAATCAAACTCACAAAACCCTTCTTGCTTTGTCCGTCCACTATTCCAACGATCACAACTCTGGTTTGATTCACCCAGTTAGATGTGAAGATATGCTGCCTCTATACACGCTTAAATTATTGTTTATTTAAATAGTGTCTGGTTGGTTTAGCTGTAACGATTTCAGGACTGTTTCTGGTTAAAAAGGATCTTACACTTTGACAGAAAGGTTATCTCTGTAGGGATCCTTTCCAAAAGGCTGTCAGATACTTAATAATAGTCTGAACCTCTCAGTGGCAAAAACAAGCACTTTTTTTGGACGGCACTAACGGTGGAAACCTGTGGTTACATTACAGCCTGTTTTACTAGTGCAGGCACGCTCAATACTGGACCAGCTTCAAAAGTTGGTGCTCCCATCAGTTACTGAGACACAAAAACATGGGAAATAGGCTCCAGGTTTAAAAATACTGAAGTTACCCTTTAAGTGGAGGCAGAATAATAGCTTTCAGAAAATCAAGTGCAAGCTTTTCAATCACAGTAATGAGGGGACTTGTGATTAGCTTGTTACTTTCCATCTATGTTACAATGTGAAGCACTTGGAGCTGCCAAACATAAGCCTTTGGTAGTATTGGTATATAACACCATTCAATGTGGTACAGTATAGGTATTGTTTCTGCTGTATTTAGAGCTCCCAGCAGAGTAGTAACCGCAGTGAATGCAATAAAACAAAGACCTCTATTTAAAAAGGGCTCTGTTTGCTGTTAAAATGCTGGATCCGTGATGTGCAGCTTTTGCCCAGTGTGTTCTGTGAGTGGTATCAAGTAGAATTTAGTTGCTATTTTGGAAAGTAAAAAAAAAAAATCCCCATATCCACTATACCCCACCGTGCCTGATTGTCAGTGCCCTGACATGAGAAAACCTGGCTGGGTACAGGCCAGCTGGAGCGGCCCTGAGCTCCTCTGAGAACCAGAGTTACAAAGGCTCACTGTGCTGGAGTGGCACTGAGAGCTGCGCCCTGGCAGCAGCTCTGAGACTTAACCAACGCTGGGCAACACTTGAAAAGACGTGGGATTTTTCTGTCTGCCTTTCACCTCCATCCACCTCGTTCTATTTCCTACTGGCGTCGCTCTGTCTCACCTTTGCCGTCTGTCTCTGCCTACATTTTCATAGGTGGATGTCAACCTGTCTTTCTCTTTCTGTTTCTCTTTCCACTTCTGTTTATTTCTCTTCTCTTTTCCCGCTCCCTCTCTCAGTATCACTGAGATCAGATTGTCACTTCCAAAATAGCTTGCCCTTTCGCACGGTAATCCACTGGCAGCATTGTTTTTCAAAATACAGACTGAAGGGAAGAGACTCTCCTGCAATGTTTGCATAAGTTTTTGCGTCAAATCCCTTGACAGCATGGCTGTGACGTCATCATCTCGAGACGGCTGGGCTGAGATCAGGTGCCTTGAGTTGGAAGCAAGGCACTAATCCTGCTATAAGAGGCCTAAATGGCACCCACTAGTTCGCAGCAGGGAGGTAGGGATAAAGTCTTGGGTGCAAGTGATAACAGGACAGACAGAGAGTCGGGGAAGTCCCTGTCGAGGCCACGCTCCTGATCCGAGGTCTGAGCCCTCCCCTGCTCTACCTCAAACTGGGCCTAAATTAGGCTGCTAAAAAATTTCCCACCAAAAAAGCTGTCAGACGGCCAATAACCTACCTGATGCAACCCACTTCACACGTACAGCTACAGTCTCTGTCTCTTCAGTGGCTAAATTCCAGCACAGAAACAGGAAACACAGGAATTATAGATGCAATTATTTTTTATCAGTTTTAAGAAAACATGTGAAACCCTGCGGGATATCTGTGACATTTAGCAGGATTTGTGATACTCTTTTTAAACCAGTAGTAACACAGAGAGCCAAAGAATGTCCTGGACTGAGCTTCGGGCCTAATCACTTTATCCCTTCTTGTGACCGCATCACTACTGTCCCAAACACCCTTACACAGATACTGTACTGCTACAAGAATTAATACGACCGAGGCCTTTGAGAGAGACATAAATATGCAGGGTTACTCAAACAAGTCACATTTTTGCACCATTCTTGCTCTCGCTGCCCCTGGATCAGGTTAGTTTGTCCATAATCTGAGAGCAAACAGCAAATGTTTGACTTTCAGTTTGTTATTCTGTGTCACACATAAGCTGATATGCGAGGCGGCTCTCACCCAGTTGCGACCCTGGAGCAATGGTGTTAAAAATGTTTCTCTCCCTGTGCCGCCTCTTTGGAGAGAAAGTGTTGTTTATAAGCTTTTCTTTTGTGAGATTATAAATTAAAGCAATATTTCAGTGTTTTCGGAAATAATCTGTTTCCTTGCCAAGAGTTAGACGAGAAGATTGATGCCACTCTCCTGACCGCAGTATAAGGATATATGAAATTATTGTCCAAAAACAAGCCAAACTGAGGGACACATAAGTATAAATATCTATGTACTGGGGATGCATATGTTGCAATAACCATAAGTGGCCATAAAGTGACAACAATTTAAAGGCAGTGAGAACTGTTTCACACAACAGCATGCTGAGATCAATAAATCAGATCAATCAAATGGTGAGATTATCTTTAATTATAAACAGATTTAACTGCCCTTGTACAGATCACATCTATATTTTGTAGCCTTTCAACAGCCCCAAGTGATTGAGGGTTGGTGGAGTTTTGGTCTGGCTGCTCTCTGCGAATGGAGTCAGTGACAGACTTGCGTCGTCTGTTGGATGCTGAGTTTGAAGATGGGAGTGGAGATGTGTGGTTTTTCCATCTTTAGTCTCCACTTGTTTATCACACAGCTTATATCTCACTATATAATGACGAAAACTGTCTGTGTGTGTGTTCCACATTTTTCTCCTCACTGACTTGGTCAATCCATGTGAAATTTGGCACAGTGGTAGAGGGTCATGGGAGGATGCCAATGAAGCAATATTACATCAATTGGCCAAAGGGGGGCGCTATAGCAACCCATTGAGATGTCAAACTTTGAATGGGCATATCTCATGCCCCGTATGTGGTAGAGACATGAAGCTTTGCACAGAGATGTCTCTCCTCATGAGGAACACATTTGCCTCAAGAACCCATAACTTCTGCTTATATAGATTTTAAGCCATTTTGAATTTTTTGAAAAACACTTCAAATGGATCTCTTCCTAGGAAGTTTGAGCGATCTGCATGAAACTGGGTGAACATAATCTAGGGACCAATATCTAAAGTTCCCTCTTGGCAAAAGTTGGAAAACTCACTAAAACTGAGCTTCTATAAGGCAATGAATATTGCGGAGGGCGTGGCTCATCACATAAAGGTGTATAACATCTCAAGGGTTTCACCCATCACCACGCAACTTTGTAGGCATATGACCACACATAATCTGAGGGGACCCCTCCATTATTGACCCCATCAAACAAAATGGGGGCGCTAGAGAGCTCATTTCTTATCTAGGCCTAACCGCCATATGGATTTTTACTAAACTTGGTAGATATGTAGAACAGGACGCCTCAAGGTGACTGGAGAAATTTAACTCTAATTGGCAACTGGGTGGCTCTATAACAACAGAAAAATGCTTCAAAATGGCTAAAATGCGACCGACCGCTGTGGCTCCCCCTGTGGACCAATGTTTGTTTCTATTTTTTCCTTTCTGCTGGAGTTAGGATTGCTTGGGTAATTATAAATAGAGTGAGACGTATATTTGCTTTATGCAACATTTTTGATGTGCTACAATAATGTGGTGACGCATAAATAAAGCTAGAAAAAAGACAAGGAGATTGAATGTACAGAATTTTTATGGTGCAAAATCTACAACAGGTGTTATAGTATTGAATAGCATTCTATTATTGTGGCCATAAAGGATAATCTCATCATATCGCACAAAGCATAGCCTGTATTTAAAAATATGCAGCTATAGCCAGCAGCTGTTTGCAGAGCGAAAAAGAAAGCGAACACGTTTATTTCCCAAAATGATGAACTATTCCTTTAAAACATGAAAAGTAATTAGTGGGTCAAAAACTTTATCAGATCTAATCAATAAAATCAGTGGCGGTAGTTTTTCTTGGGTGGTTGTGGCTCAGGAGGTAGAGTGGGTCGTCCACTAATCCGAAAATCGTCTTCTCAGTCCTTGGCTCCTCCAGTCCGCATGTCAAGGCATGAACCCCAAATTGCTCCTGACGGCTATTTCATTGGTGCGTGAGTGCGTGTAAATGGTCACTGAGTCGCAGGTGGCACCATGCATGGTAGCCTCGGCCACTCGTAGTGTAAAAGTGCTTTGAGTGGTCAGAAGACTATAAAAGTGCAGGTAGTTTTGCTATTCACAAGTCAGATTCATGTCAGGAGTTTTATTTTTTCATCATTTTAAATGTGATATGTGATATAATCCAGCAGTGAGAATGATGAACTTCCTCTGAGCATACACATGTGTATGTTAGTTTGCAAAGTGTGTATGCTGACAGAAGTTTGGTCACGTGACAAAGTTTGTTTTCAGCTGCACCCTCAGGTGGGATACACCCACACAGACACCAGTAAAGGGCAGCTCCTGACCCTTGATCCTCTAAGGTTTCAGGTCAGACTGGAGGTGACGAGCCGCCACACTCAGCGGCTTCATGTTCAGCATGTTAGCGATAGAGTTGACCTCTGCATCATGGCCACTGGGTCACTCCAAGGTGTGAAGCCACTGACCCGACATCTAAGCTGTTGTCTCTTTCTCTCTTCGTTCCCAGCAGACAAATGTGGACGTATGTCGGATCCCAAACACGAAAAACAAAGTCGCACCAGCCCGTTCTCACCCCCCATGTCCTCCTCCTCAATTCCTGCGCCCTACCTATGTATAAATAAACATGTGTACAGGCGGTCGACTCACCTTTCCTCTCCACCATCCCCTACTTAAATAAACATACAGGGGGAAGCGAGGGGTTAATAGGGCCAAGTTTAGGGAAAAGCAGGCGAAGGGAGGGAGGGTGGAAGGTGAGGGAGGCCCAGGGGAGCTCATTATACTGAGACAGAGGAGACATTAACTCACACACACACACACTTTGACACAAACCTCCAAACTTCTTTAACGCACACATAGAGACTTATTACTCCCCATGTGTAGCATATGCTGGCTTAAAGCCCCATTAACACAGAAAGTTTTATAAGCGCACTTATTGAAAGCAGTAACCCAGAAAACTCACTAGTTCCTGGTGGGGTGAAGCCTGCAAGCTACATTATAACATGAGAGCGGAATATGCTTTCCAGGATATTAAACCATGTGTAGCAAAGAATTGAGGTCTTATATCTGTGATGTTAAGTGGGGATTTTGTCTCGAGTTAAAGAGAACTTTAATATCTTTAGGGAGATTTAGGAGGGTATATTGGCTGAAACTGAAAATAATATATTAAGTGTGTTTTCTTTAGTGGATAATCACCTGAAAATAAGAATGGTTGTGTTTTTGGTACAAATACAATGAAAAGACCTCTGTGGATAATTTGGCTCCTGGTTAAAACCACCTGAAGTTCTGGATCTTAAATTATCAGAGAAAAATGGGAGCACACATTAGCAGGTTAGCAGCTCGGCAAGCGGCCATCTAAGAAACTGCCTTTCTCTATGTTTATACCAGTTTGAATCACCGTATCTGTTTGTTTTGGAGAGGAAGAGGCCTCGGTGGATAATTCTGCTCCTGCTGAAAACTTCCAAAATGCCTGGATCAGACAAAAAGTGAGCACACGTTAGCAGGTACTGAGATAGCAGCCTGTCTCTGATGAGCTAAACAGCGTAAAGCCTAGTTCACATTACAAGATTTTCACCCTGATTTTGCGTCGTGGAGACTATCGTAATCTTTTGAGTGTTCATACTGTACACCGACGTGTGTTTCTGTCATCGGGAATCTCGCCAATTGCGTTACGACCTGTGTGTGCACGCCACGAGATTTGTCCACCGAGCCCTCGCCGACAGAGCCCCAGATAACGCAGTGACGTCACCAAACTCGGAGACGACACATCAGACGAGGGGGCGACTTGCTCGTAGGCTTGTTCACACACGAGGACTCGTCGTGGGAGACTATTTGCCGACTAACGTGAAGCTGCTTTATTCAGTGTTGTTACTGGTTTTAATCACCTGGTCTGTTTGTTTTGAGAGGAAACGACCTCTGCAGAACAACACACACTGAAGGAATTCTAACTAGGAGAAGTTTCAACTGGTTGCAATCTGCAATCCTCACTGCTAGATGCCACTAAATCCCCCTAAATGTTACACACAGCTTTGTTAAAGCACTCGAATGTTCTTCTTTATTTATTTTCGGGAACAGGTATATCTGTGATATTATAATAACATTCCATTGTTCTTTTTCTCTTTCCTGCCTCTCTGTACGTTAGCTTGGCAGTGTTTATTTACAAGTGCTTGTTTTATGATCGTCGCTTTAATTGATAGTTAACCATGGCTCTGCTCTCCCACTGTTGGATGAACATAAACAAGTACTAAAGCAAAACATGTGTCACTCTCTCAGCTCTGTGTGTGTGTGTGTGTGTGTGTGTGTGTGTGTGTGTGTGTGTGTGTGTGTGTGTGTGTGTGTGTGTGTGTGTGTGCTCACATGACCCGGGGTGTGAGAGCCAGGAAAGCCAGACTGGTTTCATTATGCTCCAAACTAGCCCCATTATGGTTAGGGAAAATCATCCAAACCCTAAACAGTTGCTATGGCAACGGCATGTCACCTCTCTCTTTTTTTTTCAGCCTCCCTCCCTCCCTTCCTCTCTTCCAATTTCTTTTCGTTCCTCACCTCTGCGGCCTCCACCCCTTCTTTGCCCCCTCCTCCTCCTCCTGTGCTCTCCCCACCACATCACACTCAACACGCACACAGGCGCAAACTGCCACGCACGCACACACATGAACGTGGCACTCGCTCTCTCTTCCCCCAGCCTCTGCCCTTCTCACACCGACTGCCCTCCGCTTTAAGAAAAATAAACCAGTGGAAAAGAACACAGAGGGGAAAGAAACAGCAACAGGGGTTGGGAATTGTAGGATCTCTATCTTTTTTCCTCTCTGCTTTATTTTGTTCAAAGGTTTGTGTTCCACACAAGGTTTTGGCCTGTCCACTTCCTTTCCTGTTAAGTCCAAGTCAGGTTTCAGTGTGTGGGGGATAAACGCATGAGGAGTGTCTGAATAAGATTCTTTTGATGGTCCAGGAGACTCACTCCTTCAGTCGTGAAAAAGTCTCCCTGCCAACGAAAATGCTGCGTTCACAGTGTCCATGGTGTTGAAAGGTGCA
The DNA here is from genome assembly GCA_026686955.1 of Epinephelus cyanopodus. Taxonomy (NCBI): domain Eukaryota; kingdom Metazoa; phylum Chordata; class Actinopteri; order Perciformes; family Serranidae; genus Epinephelus; species Epinephelus cyanopodus. The sequence goes on from CM048920.1 coordinate 3,088,003, forward strand.
CTAGGTAGGTATATTAAGTGTTAAAATAAATGTACCCCGTGCTGAGGAAAATGTCCATGGTCAGGGCCGCTGCTAGCCATTTGAGTGCCTAAGCGTATTGATTGGTTAAGACCCCACCCCCAAGAAACTTAATGACAAGATTATGATTGATGCCGATCATACTGGACTGTTTTTGTTTGTGTGTCACCCTAGATCGATACCCCTCTCATATCTAAATGGTAAATATAAGGCCACAGCCAGCAGCTGGTTAGCTTAGCTTAGCATAAAGACTGAAAACAGAGGGGAACCATAGACTGTATATAAAGATGGACAAGGCGTCTCCTCTTCCTCCCACTGTACAAACATGAAGCCAAAATATCCCAGATAGCATCAAATGACTAATTAAAATCAAACTTTTTGGAAAAATAAACACAACAAACATCAGCGTGATAACAAACTACCTAAAATGACAGAAACCATCTCTATTGATATACACTTTTGATTTTTAGTGCATGTCCCTTCCACTAATAAGGAGGGGACCAGACTATAGGGGGACCTATACTGCAGCCAGCCACCAGGGGGCGATCGAGATGTTTTGGCTTCACTTTTAGGGTGCTGCCATGTCGCCATCTTTATTACACAGTCTATAGGGGAAACAATGGATGTATATCTGGATAGAGCAGTGATTGCAGGGCGCCGTTCATTCCTTTAAAATTTGTTCAGTAGCACAGTAAGCCAAAATCAATTGCCACGCATAAAATGACCCAAATTATCAAGGGATTGTCCGCACTACTTCTGCACTGTGCACCAGAGACTTAAAGCAGCGGAAGTTGGCCAAGTGCGACTGAACGTCTAACTGCCGCTGGCTTAACTGTTTACTTCAGGTTTAGCGCTCCACTAAATTAACTGAGGATAATATGATTTAATCTTGCAGCTCTTGTAGACTTTCCAAATGTTATCTGATCAAATGGATCGAGTCATTTAGCTGGGATTGTGGCACAAAAAAAATTCCACTGATTTATAGACATCTCTTTCCCAACGTGTGTGACGGACTCCAGAAACTGCAGTACCCCTGTTTGGCCAAGCACTTCTTAAGCTCACTAATTAGCACATTGTATTGCATTTGTTTAATATGTACAAGAAGTGTGAAAACAACAACTTTTGGTTTCACACGCTGAAGAATTTCTAGGCCGGCTGCAATGACCTCCTGGAGTCAAAAACAAACAAGATTTATCACATCAATCAGTGAGCTTTAGCAGCGCTAGTAGGTGGATTTTATTAGCTTTGGACAGAGCCAGGTTAGGTTTCTCCTCATCCAATCTTCATGCCAAGCTAAGCTAATGTCTGTTATGTGTGTATATATGACACACAGTCACAAGAGTGGTATCGATCTTCTTTTCTAACTCATAGCAAGAAAGTAAGTAAGTTAAAGGGTTAAAGTGCAAATATCCCCTGAGAATACTGAGAGTGTGGTTTGAGGAACCTGAAACACACACGCACATGCTGAAAAGATTATTAATGACTTAAAGTGGTCTAGTAGTGCTGCGCTTTGTGGCAGGTCTGGTGGTCTGGGATCCTTATTGGGTTGTGTTTGATGTCTCCTCTTAATGGCAAAGTCCGTGCAGTATGATCTCTCTCACACACACACACACACACACACACACACACAGAGGCACACTTTATTATGTGAACAGCCATTTGCCTTGTCGCCATGATAAAGCTCTTGGCGCTCTACTGGGGTGGTTTTAAAGCCCAGACACCCTTAGCCATTACTCAGGTGATATGCCAGCGGCTGGTGATCAATGTGTCTCTAATAGAGAGAACGGGGGGAGCAAAAAGCAAGAGAAAGACAGCGATATTGATAGAGAGAGATAAAGATAAGCACGGAGAGTGATTGCACTTTTACCTTCTCATCCATCACCCTGTTGGTAGAGCACTAACTGGCCCTAACCTGCTCTGTAGTAATAGCCTGTCTGGATGTTGTATTTACGAGGTGCCATCAAAACAATGGCATTTATCTAGGCACTCAGATCATACACTTTCATCACTTTTATCATTATGTCTTCGCCTCTGCGTGCAGGTGTGTGTGTGTGTGAGTCTGCTGAAAGGCTCGTTGACCCGTGCTATAGTGAGAGTGAGAAAAGTTCAAGGGTGAGTGTCGAATGCGAGGCGGTTAATGCTCCTTAAAGTTCAGCCAAATCCTGAGGTCAGCACGCATGTTTCTGTTTGTCTGTCTGACCTTCAATCTGTTGGTAAGTTGGTACAGAGAAATGCCCTGCCCAGTTGCCAGAATACAGTGTTGGCATTGTACATTTCTGCAAAGCCACGGATATGTTACAATTGCAGGTTTCAAAAGTATGACGTGGTTCAGATATGAGCTGAGCTTCTCATCAGGAAGAGGAGGGGCCAGTGGACGTTGTGACACCTAGGCAAGCTGGCTGTCAAGCCGCAGACAGCAACAAACTCCTGTTCAAGACCAACAAAAGCGAGTCTTTTTTAACATGTTTGGGACATTCCAAGCCGTATTTGTACTGACAAAACTGGGTACTTTTAGTTTGGGAATTTTTCAGCAGTTTTAGTGGCGACAACAGGATGTATTTTTCAGTTCAGGACATTTCTGGTGGTGTTTGTTGTGTCAAAAGCAGGCGTTTGTTTAACAAGACTTCAAGACATTTACAAAAGCAGGTATTTTTTAACAAGTGTTTGGGACATTCAGAGTCCTATTTTTATCGACAAAAGTGGGTATTTTTAGCAAGAGCTTGGGAAATTTTCAGCCGTGTAAGAAGCAACAACAGGAAGATTTTTAACAAGAGTTCAGGACATTTCTGGCGTGTTTGTTGTATCAAAAGCAGGTATTTTCTACATGAGTTGAGGATATTTCCAGCCAGGTTTGTGGTTACAAAAGGAGGTGTTTTTTAACAAGAGTTTGGGACATTCCAAGCCCTATTTGAAGTGACAAAAGTGGGTATTTTTGGTAAGAGTTTGGGAAGTTTTCAGCCAGGTTAGAAGCAACAACAGGAGGTATTTTTTTTTTTACAAGAGTTTAGGACATTTCTAGCGGTGTTGGAGGTATTTAACTGTAGGGACAAGCAGGTATTTATTCACAAGAAGTTGGGACATGTCCGGCCATGTTTGTAGTGACAAAGGTGGGGATTTTTTAACCAGAGTTCAGGACAGTCCCAGACCTTTTTGAAGCGACCGGTGTATTTTATGCCGAAACATGGTGGGTTTTGCGCCTAAACCCACCCACATTATAATCACAGTGTTGCCAGATCACAAAACTGAGGTAAGAAATGTAAAGTTTCAACATGTCCGCTAAATATGAAATGTACAGATGTTACATGGTTTGCAGAAACGTACAGTGCCGATATTTATTCTGTAGATTTGGTTGAAATACCCACACATTTTGCAGGAGTTTCAGATTATAACCACTGTAAACCATACGGAAGATTAAACTGCACCATGAGGGAGGAAGAAACAAAGAGAAGAGCTGTGCAGTGTTTTGTCTGTGCATGGGAAAGGGAAGCTGAAGAAGCAAAAACTTTGATAAGCGGGGTTGAGTGAGACGGGGGAGGTGCAAGTGTGTGTGTGTGTGTGTGTGTGTGTGATGTGGAGAGTGGGGAGGGCGAGAGAGTGCCAGGCAATGTAGGAGGGAGAGAAAGAGAGGGCACGTCTGGAAAGCATCAAGCCATAGCTCGGCATATGTGCGAGTGTACATGTGGATGTGTGTGTTTTGTAGCTCCTCTGGTCTCTGGCTTGTTAACCCACAGGTCACGGGCAGCTTCAATGCCTGGCACACAGCATAGGAATAATGACCTCTTCCATAGCAAGCACATGCTCGTGAATTAACACGCATACACAGAAACATACACACTGAGAGTGTGTGCATGCCATATTTTTTATGCATCTTTACGTCAAAGGTCTGCAACACCTTTAAAGAAATAGTTTGACATTTTGGGGAAACATGCTTATTGGCTTTATCTTTGGACGAGTCAGGCCAGTTGTTTCCGCCAGTTTCCAGTATATTAAGCTAAGCTACCTGGCTGTAGCATAGTCATAGTTAGCGTACAGACATATCGATCTTCTTCTTTAACTCTCGGCAAGAAAGCCAATTAATATTACTGTAGAAATTACAATCAAGCTCATTTTGCTGATACGGATCCTCTCCTGGTCATCGTCTCTCAGGAAAACTGGAGCCTGGTGAGTCTGAGGAAAACATCTTCCTCTCTGAGATAAGCCAAGTTTGGTGGGAGGCCACTCCTTTCAGAGTGCTGCTTATGTCTTTGATCAGCAGTATGATTGCGTGTGTGTGTGTGTGTGTGTGTGTGTGTGTGTGTGTGTGTGTGTGTATTATAGAGAAGGGCAGAAAGAGAAAAAGAGCGAGAGAGAGCGCAGCAGCTGGTGTGTTGTGTTTTGCCCTGTGAGACCTGGCCTGGGCTAGTGTTGTATTACATGTACTAGTGTTGCCAAGGCGAGGTGGGGTGAGTTGGCTCGATAGCCAAGAAGTGAGGGGTGGCAGATGAACAGGAGGGGGAGGGGAGGGGGGTTTGGTACTGAGCAATAAAGCCAGCGTCTGACACCCAAAGCGCTTCTCATGCTCTGGCACAAGCTATTGTAGTCCGGAATTTGAGAAATGCATTTGATCAGTACGGTGTGTCTGTGTGGGTGTTATTTTGGACGACTCCTGGGGACAAAACAGCCACCAGAGAAGGGAACGAGAGGAGGAGGAGAGGAGGTGGAGGGCAAGGGTTACCTGATGAATACTTGTACTTTCATCGCACATTTGAGAAGCCAGCATCCAGCGTTTTTGTGAAGAAGAATGTGGGCCCTTTCTGTTTCTACACAGAAGGTCTGCTATCTGAAGAAGAGGAAGAGAATAAAAGAAACTGTAAATGAAAACACAACATGGCACTGTTTCTTTAACCTTTGAGGGGTGATTCTGTTAAGTGAGTAACTGATTAAAAAGAAAAAAGAATAACATTCCAGTTCACATTGTGTGGATGACAGGAGTGAAAAAGGAGGAGGGCTCGGAGATATTTTATCTGGCTCTGCACACCCTCTGCCTCCCTCCTCACTCAAAGGGAATCCCATCTTTTCTCTTTGACCTCAGCATTCCTCAGACTCCTCAGAGTGAATGCAAGGCCAGGGTGTGTGTGTGTGTGCGTGTGTGTGAGAGATCAGTGCTCACCTTCAAACTACTTCAAGTAATTAATATGATCCTCAGCCATGCAGTTTTGAGGGTTGAATAACTCACAGAGGAAACCAACACCTCAGTCCTGGTTTCAGTGTCTCATCTACAGTTGAGGCCGACCAGCTCAGATGTGTTTACTGTGGCTGAGAAATGAGCGTTGCTTCAGCCCTTCATCTGTGTTTGCAATACAGAGATGTGATGGATACAACACCAGCACATGAACGTTTTATTTACACGATGCTGCGGAATTAAATGAAGTAAAAATACATTTATTGTTCTCAAAAATGCATCAATAAAAATTTTTTTTGTAGCCTGCTTTTTGTGTGATTAGTCCTACTGTGTTATTCAAGCAAGCTAATAATGGTACTTAATTAATAAATATATCCTCAGCATTGTAACAAGTACTCAACTATATAAAAATACTCAATTACAAGTGAAAGTTCTGCACTCAAATTTATATTTAAAGAGGTTCTATGGGACATTCAGAATATACGAGTTGCCTACACACAGTACTCATCATGGAGGTGGCTAAACCGGTGGTTAGCAGCTAACGGTGCTAACAATGGCAGCAGTGCTGACAGAGTTAACAGGGTTGAGGCCCAGACACACTAAACCTAACAACAATGAAAGCTACATCACCACACGTCACCTGTGTCTTGGCCAAAAAGTTGCACATGAGCACGTTGCAAAGACCCAACTAACGGTGAATCAGCACTTACGTTCTGCGCTTGTGTGAGAAAATATCTCTCTCCTCACCAGCACATGGATGGTGTCCCGTAATCGTCATTCTAGGGACTAGCACCAACAAGGGCCAACGGTACAGGACACGCCACAGCGACAAGGGACACAGAGGCTCACCGACGGCCCAACATTGATTGACTGCAGACCGTCGTCCTAGAGTGTCAGGGCCTTCAACCAGGGAGGAACCAGAGGGTGGGTACTGTGCTTCCTCATATCGGCGGTAAAGGCTGTATTAGCACAGCGCAGAGTGGCAAGGCAAGACAATTTTATTTATACAGCACTATTCATACACAAGGTAATTTAATGTGCTTTGCAAGAGAAATACATTAAAATAAAACATTAAAAGGAACAATAAAATTGTGTTTGAGATCATTAAAAACAAAAGCTAAAAGCAAGACAATAAATAGTTAAAAACAGTGCAGAAAATGCATTTAAAAAGCAAACACAAAGCAGAAGCAACAGCAGACAAATATCAAAACAATAACTACAGATTATCCTAACAGTAAGTTATATATCTGGTTCACTGGTAAGCTGCAGTAAACAGTAACGTTTTAAGCCCTGATTTAAATGAGCTGACAGTTTCAGCCGACCTCAGATATTCTGGAAGTTTGTTCCGCAGGTTGGGAGCATAGAAACTGAAGGCTGCTTCACCGTGTTTGGTTTTGATCCTGGGAACACTGAGTAAACCTGTTCCAGATGATCTGAGGGGTCTGGATGCTTCATAACGTACAAGTATATCAGAGATGTATTTAGGCCCGAGACCATTTAGTGCTTTATAGACAAGTAACAAGATTTTAAAGTCTGTCCTTTGACACACAGGAAGCCAGTGCAGTGACTTAAGCACTGGTTCTGTGTTTGGTTGTAGAAAATTCAGCAGCAATGAACTAGCCAGTAGGATACACACACATTAACGTGCGGCCACACACACAGAGGGAACGTGACTTCATTCTCTGCTTTGGATGCAGAAAAATATCCTCCATGACTGACATTATAAGATTATCAATCAATGTGCCTCATTGCTGTTCTGTTGTATCAGGTCAAATTGGAGCTTTTTACCTTTGTACAGTTAGATAGTGCAGTTCACTGATTCTCAGCTTGGGGTCGGGCCCCTCCACAGACTCCCACGTGAATCGGAGGGCCGTGAGATTAACTGGGGAAGAAATGCGGAAGAACCCAAATTTGGGTTCATATTTTAGACTTTTCTCGAGTCTGTGTTTTTCGTAAGATATATAAATTATGGACAAAAGTTTCCTAATTGGCCCCCTCATGTACACACACTCCAGTACCACCAGTGGCACATAGATTTTTGCATGAGTCTGGGTCATCTGCACCTTCTGACCCCCCCGATGGCGGGCCCAATCTTGACTCACTAAGTAACCAATAACTACAACTATGGTGAAGTAGAAATGACTAAATTTAGTGGAGTCAAATAAAGCACCCTAAAATTGATATACTTAAGGTGCAAATACCTCGAAATTGCACTTTGATTCTATACTTTAGTGAGTGTACATGTGCAGTTACTCTAACTGCACCCCCTCCTCAGCCGGTAACTTTCATCTGGAGAATGGCATTTGAAAGCCTGGACATGAAGCACAAACAAACAGAACGATCAATTTAAAAGACTGATCCGTGGTACATTAAGACATTCAGACAGCCAGGACATTAGCCTGTAATGCTGAGTTGGCAAAATGATTTAAAATGCAGATTAAAAGGGGAGAACGTTTTGCAAACCTCACTGTGTACTTTGAGAAGCACTGCCGAAAGTAGATAAACTTAATGTGACCAATTCTCTCTTTAATTAATGGAAATGTAAATAGACTTGTCATTTCTGTACATGTGGTACCACTCCCTGTCTCTGCAACTGTTCAAAGCAGATTGGTGCTTTCACCCTAATTGCTGTCAGGGGAACCATCAGTGGGTCAATCACTGTGCATACACTGCCATCTACTGACCAAGAGTGGCACAGCAGCAAAACACCAAGGGTGACATTTCAAGATGAGGTTGTAGGAGGACATCTAGTGGTACAGTACGTCACAGCAGAGGAAACTGTTGAACCATAAAGAGTATGAAAAGATTCAAATATTCAGAGGACTCTTGTGAAAAGTGTTTATTGAAGGAAACAAGGCACTGAACATTGACACTGTAAATACTCCTGGCTCATTGCTGGGCATATTGCATGACACTAGTCATCAAACCAGGTAAGTGCATCTATGTTTTGGTCAGTTCTACATGTGAATTACCATCCAAGGATTTCAGTTTCTCAAAGAGCAGTAAAATAGAGAAGGATGTAACTTTAAATGTATCTTCAGGGCTGGGTGTAACGCAAGTACGATTTCCCAGAAGGCACCTCTTTAGTGATCACACCGTTGGGGAAGAGAGAGGAAGCTTCAGCCTCGGAGAGCGTGGGAATGACCATGACTTTGTCACCAGGCTGAAAGAGACAAGGAGGTGTGTTTTAGGATAATAATCATGCGTCTGTGTCATGTGGCTTTGGGTCCCGCTAAAAATGAGGCCACATAATTGTTTGTTGGAAGGAATGCACATAGAATTTATCATATTTATCAAGCTAGATTGTTTTAGTGTGAGTGTTTGAGATATCGACCGTAGAGATGTCTGCCTTCAGTCCAATTAAAGGCACTAGATGGCACACTGTGTATCGACTTTTGGACGAGAGGCTCGTGACAGCGCAAGATCTAAACATTAATGGCGTCCTCCTTCGCTGGGCTGTAACATAAGCTAGCTCAGTGGTGCTAGGTGAGCTAGGTGGTGGGTGTTGTTCAGTAAAGAGAAAATAGTTTGTCCATGAAACTGCTCGCAACAAGGTCTGTGGATTATATTGAGTAACCAGGTTTTGATTTCTGGAAAGAGACATTGCTGCTGAGTTTTTTAAAAGTGTCATCTAGTTCCAATATCTCCAACATTTGGCAACTCACACCAAAACAATCTAGGTTAATAAACGGCACGTGTGTATTTTTGATTTGGGGTGAACTGTCCCTTCAAGTGTCTTTAACACCGTTTTGAAACTGTTTATTTGAGCGCTGCTCAGTTATGTAATGAGAAGCAGGAGGCTGAAACGGTTAAAGTTTGGACTGACTGTGAGGTCTGTACTGTATCTGAACACAGATGTATCATTGGAGGTGCCAAGTGCTATGGAGAGGAGAAGTGGAAGTAACTGCAGAAACAAGGAATAAAACACACATTGGGAAATATGCTTAACTGCATTCTTGTAAAGCGTAAGATGAGGATTGATACCAGGCTCATATCTGTTACAGTTACTGTAGGTTAGCTGGGCACCGTTCACCACTCCAGGTCAAGAAACACACAGTTTAACCCCTTACCTTCCAGTCAACAGGTGTGGCAACTTTCTTCTGCGCAGTCAGCTGCAGAGAGTCGATGACTCTGAGCAGCTCATCGAAGTTCCTCCCTGTGGTGGCGGGGTAGAGGATGGACAGCTTCAGCTTCTTGTCTGGCCCAATCACAAAGACCTGCAGTGGGATAAGAGATCACAGGGTCACCAAAACACCCAGAACATGCCTCTTTTTTAAAACAGTGACAAATACGTCCATAAAAATATTAACTCAAAGGTTTCACTTGCCATATTTCTTTGCTTCATTTGGCAGCTGTTAATTTTAGATCACAATGCGGCCTTTGTCTTTCTACTGATGTTACAATACATATGTCCAGCACTGAGTGTAAAACAGGCGGCAGGTATCTTACACAGCGAGCAGTGAGGGGCATCCCGGCCTTGTCTCTCTCATCAGGGTCCAGCATGCCCAGCTTCACAGACAGCTCTCTCTTGTCATCAGCGATGATGGGGTATGGCAGAGGAGTTTCAGCTGCACCGCTAACTGCCATCACATCCTACACAGAGAAAGAGACACGTGTATCCTTTACACCTTTGATAATGTGTGCATATCTTCACTCTGTAGTTCTCACCATCCTGACAGACCGTCTCCATCATCCCACAGGTTTGATGAGTGACCAGACGTCTTTAATCTTTAACTCTATGATTGTACAACCAACACTGCTGTCTCACAGGTGTTAATATAGTCTGTGAGGGCAAACAGAGAAAATACTGAGAGGAGCAGGTGGTGATGAAATCAAAACCACACAGTTGATCTAACTTGACACTCGTCGAGTGAGCGTTCCCTCTTGGACCAATCGGTGGCCTTTCTGAGGAGGCGATGTTGTGATGTCACAGTTCACTAAACCAAGATTAACACTGTAGATGAATACAATGCTGTGTGAGAGGCAAGCAAGCGCAAATGAAATCAAGTTAGAAATTAAATTAAGTGCAATTAATTTAAAGAAATTATGTAAAAATATGTTTGATTGAAATTTTTAAAAATGCAAATGTTTCAGCTCAATTTAAATACAAAACTAAATACATAACGATACTAACAGATGGAGAATAAGAAAAAGAAAAAATAAATTAAATCATTTCAAATGTAACTTAATTTAATTTGTCTTTTTCTTTTATAATTATTACTATTATTATCATTATTATTATTATTATTATTATTAATTATCTAGTTTAGTATTTAAATTGAAATGAACTAACGATAGTTTCTAAATTTCAATCTAATTTATTTTTTTGTTTATTTTATTTACGTATGTAGTGACCCCTGCCTCTTGCATAATGACGGTGACCTTGTCCCAGAATAAGCTGTTACAGATAATGATTGAATGAACCACTGTCTTAAATGTGGTTAAAATACATAATATAATAAAATAAATAAATAAATATAAGTATTCAAATTAAAACACAAATTAACTTCAATAATAAATAAATAAATAATAGAAATTAAATTAGATTAGAATAAAATAAAGATTGCATTTTTTTAAAATTACATTAATCTTATGTCATTTAAAAACATTAAATAAAAACGTGATTCTATTTTTTTAAAATATTTAAAATGTAAAAAAAAAAATTTGTTATGTTAAAAGTAATTTAATTTACAACTTAAATAAAAAGATTAATTAAACTGAAACCGACAGATAGTTTGGTAATTATTTAATATAATTAATGTAATTATTTAACTGTTAAACAAATATGGATCTGTAGAGAATTGTTTCGATATAATTATTTTTAGAACTACGATGTATGTGTTTCCTTTTTTCCAACAGTATAAAACATTTGTACTCAAAATATTTAGAAAATGATCTAAACATAAACAGAAATAGAAAACAGCATGGACACACACTCCGACGTGTTAACCCATTGGTCGGAAAAAGCTGCATTTAAATAGAAAAAAATAAAAAAACAAGGAATGAAAAACAGTAGTAGTAATTGTCGGCTCCACATTATAATCACATGTATGTGATATGTGCCTGGGGAGAATATAAAAGTACAAGTTTGGCAGAGTTTGGATTTTTGTATGTCATTGGCTTCATCTGACAGAGGTCCCAGACTTTTTGGATCCATGTATTGTACGTGGGAGCGTCTGCTTTCAGCCATCTAATGCTTATACACTTTAAGGCTGCTGTACGTATTATATGTAGGAGGTATTTCTTATCGCTCACATTCAGACTTTCAGGGATGTTTTGATTTAACTCTTTTAATTTAAAAGTTCATTATCTGCAGCACACGGCCTTCAGACTGCCTCTAACTTCTCTCAGACCTGTGACCTACTTTTAGCTCTAAAATGCTCTTTGAATTACTCTTAGACCAAAAATGTATGAGTCCTAAACTAAGAGCTGACACACCCTTTATTTGTAGGAGTTTCTCCTGACTCAACAAGTTAGGAGAAACTGTCAGCCCTGGGATGTTGAGTGGATACAGTCTGTGGGGATTTCAAAAAAAGACACTAAATGAGTTTGGTTTTGGTCAAACTGGGAGGACTTTGGATTCAGGAAACTGGACAACAAGTGGTGACTTATGACACTACTGGGAGTGTTTCTCAATCATAAGCAACATGCAAGCTTTAAAATGCTGCTGTTACACAATAAACATTTACCCACTCCGCCCACGGTTATCTGGCCTGCTAGCAAACTTATCCTTTCACCTCCTACACACCACAGGTCACAGCAGAGGAATACAGTATGTGTGAGTAAATGTGCATCCCCCACCTTGCTCCAGTTGCGGTGATCCTCGACACTGTCAATGGACAAGGCAATCATCTTCACATCTCGCTTCTTGAACTCTTCGCTGAGCTTAGCGGCACGGGCGAGCTCAGTGGTGCAGACGGGGGTGAAGTCCTTTGGGTGGGAGAACAGGATACCCCATCTACAGAGGAAAACAGGCAGAACACAATAAGGTCTTTGCTCTGTTGCACAACACTTTCAGAATAAAAAAATTACTAGGAGAAGCAAATGAGGCCATAATCATCAAACATTTACGTATTCATATCTAAGACCTTGCAAAAGTTTGGAGTTTATGGAGCAGTTAGCAATTAAGTAAACTAAAGTTCAAACCTGCACGTAGTTGAAATAAGTTCTGTCTCTGATTATTTACTGCACATTACATATCATGTAGTTTCTGTATTGTGTCTGTTGTGGCTGTGCCTTTACGTCTGGATCCACCCATGTTTCCCACGCAGTGTACAATTTAAGGCTAAAGAGCACAAGCAGAGAACATTTAGTCTCAGTGGAGGAAATTCCAGCCGCAGATTGAAGCAACAGGTGTCTGTGAATCTGGCGGACTCCAGCTCGAAACATCAAATCCAGCTGTGCATTAAAAACGTTGCTATGATGAGGAGGACGAAGAGTGAGATGGACTAGACGAGCACGAAACTCTTGAAATCTTTGGTCTTTTAAAGGATAATTCACCCTTGAATCACATGAGTTTTGTGCCTCACATGATTTATGTGGATTTCCTCTTCAGTGTGTTCGATGTGTTATCACATGATGTGGAGGCAACAGAGAAGTGTTGCTCCTCACAGGCATTGTGATCACCTGATTGTGGGGTGACCAGAAGTCCTGATTAGATGGAACAGTCCTATTGTGTTGAAAAATGTTGGTCTGTCTCTCCCAAACTCCAAAATTATGTCATCTAATGTCTTGTTTCGTACTCACGCCAAAGGGTTTTAATTCACCATCATGGGAGAGTGTGTAAAGCTGCCAATATCTGAACGGAAGAAGCTGCAATGAGAGTATTTTGGGTACCTTTATATGAAAAAAACGATTACTACTAAAACTTGATTATTTTAATAGTCGATTAGTCGACTAATTGTTGCAGCCCTACCGTGGACACAGTTTGTAAGAGGGATGTGAGCAAATGCTGATGTTGATCAAGAACTAAAAAGCTTTTTTGCAGCAAAGACTCGGCCTATAAATCCACATTAAACAACACAGTCCAAATATGGGCTACTCTCACATAAGTGATGCATCAATAACAGAGTATTTTGGATATGAACACCACTCACAGGCTTCAAATGTGTCTGTAAAAAGTTGTTTTTTGCCCTGCTGGGATTGCCAGGTTGCAACTTCCGCTTGGACAGCTCCAGCAGAAAACAAGCTCAACCAAGCATTGCTGACAAACACAATGGGCCCTAAAACTGGGGCACATTGTCAACAGATAACAGCGTTTCACAGTCCAAAATCTACTCCCATTAAGTTAGGAAAGAAGTGAACGCCCATCTACTGGTAGGTGATCTCCTCATAATCATAGCAGGTTATGCCAGTTTGGAGATAAGGGCCTGCTGCTCCACTGTGCTCAACCGTCATAAGGAAATAAATCCTGAAATACTGTATTCAAATCATGAGATACAATATGCACTGTCAAAAAGGCAGAATCTAATTTGTAGGAATGTTTTTGGAATATGTCGCTAGATCAGAACAGGTAAATCTATCCATGTGAAAATCATTCAAATAGCACTTAGTTGGAGCATTGTAAAGTCTGCCTCTGTCCCACTGCAGGCTGCATGTGTGTGTTTGGCTGTACTGCATGTAAAACTATTCCTTTCTCTCTGCTGGCATAAAAAAACCAGCTGGGCCCACCAGGGTTAGATACCAGAGGGGGTGCAAGCACTGAGGCACGACTCCAAGTTCACACACACCAACACAATACAGGCCTTGTCCTGCCTGTGCTCACACCTGACTAATGAATGTGCCAGAGCAGATAACTGAAAATAAAGAAGCCCTGCTGCCACTGGTCTCCTTTCAGTCTGCAGTTAGGTCAGCTCTATGTTCATCCTCATAATCTTTCATAACAAAGACACATTGTGTGTTATATATCGCATTTCTTATCAGTTTCCAATTGAACACGGTCATGCTTGTGTAACTCTATCTGTGTCAGCCAGCAGGTGTCGCATGACAGTCACAGATGGATCACACACTGGTGTCGGATCTCTATGAAATCATGCGACTGAGCTTTTGAGCTTTTGAGAATTAATCCGCACTCTGATCAGCGTCAAGCCTCTCAGCGCGACAACAAGCCCGCGCACCACCAGCTCCAAATGCTGCACTGCTACAACATGATTCACAGCTCCGATTAAAACTCATTAGTCAACAATGTGATGCCTGTCCGGTGTGCTCGCGCACTTACGAGCTGCCCAGGAAATCGTGGAACTTGATCCTGCCGATGGTGGTGTCGGCCTCGAAGTTGGGGAACTCGTCTCCCAGCAGAATTCCAGGCATGGTGGGCTCTTCTCTGTAGCTCAGACTCAAGAAGAAGGAAGAGGGGCGACCTGCAGGCTGGTCTGGAGTGATCAGGACCTCATGAATGGACCCGGATAGAGGCGGGATTAACTTCTGTGATGTAATCCATGCGACCAACCAGGGAAGAGGGTTTTTTTGTACAACTTTATTAAAACAGCAGCATCAGTGCACAAGCAGAAACGCAAAGAAGTGTAAAAAAGTCAGAGGCAGGGCCAAGTCATTGTTTTGCAAGTCACAATCAAGTCCCAAATTTTGCACCAACACTCATTTGGTGTCCAGTGACACGCTGTCAGCTCTGGACACTTTACGCACACACAGTCATCTTCACAGAGAGCCATTATCTGCGCCACAAGCTGGTTTACACTCTTAACATGTTTCTACGAGTCTCTGGGGCTGCCGCAGTGTGTAAGAAGCGTCCCTGCATCATGCTCCTCCACATAAATTCACTGTGTGTAATGTGTGCCCATGCGCCCTCCGTGCGCTCTTACGCGTGCCAGTGGAATCTACTCTACTCACACCATCGCGACCTTTTTCCGCTCTTCATCACCTTGGGCCAGATAACAAGGCACGCACAATAACCATGTGTTCTCCTTTTCCTTCACATGAACAGATGTTATAGAGGACGAATGCGCGATGAGAATGTGCGCACCTCACGCAGACTTCAGGTCAGGTGCAGGTAATGTGATTAGGAGGCGATTAACAGACCGAGTGTACGTTTAAATAGACTTTATAAATCCGAGGAGCAGAGTGATTGTGCTTGTTTCTGTCTTTGTACGTTCACACTGTTTTAGTCATGATTCTGCAGAGTTTTACGCATCTGGCCCCTGCTCTGCTCGGGCACTTTTTACAATGCGTGATTATCGTCCCGGCTCCACACAGCTGCAGGTACATCATGTGGATGGAGTGTAATGCTTTCACTGTATTGCATTCAAGCAGGGCCGAGAACAGAGGAGAGCCATGGCGCAGCACCCGGACTGCGTCTGGGTCCAACCGGAGGATGGAGAGAGATGGTGAACAAGGGGGAGACACTTTGTTCATCATCTCCCCCCCCCCCCCCCCCCACACACACACACACACACACACCCACCACACACACACACACACACACACACAGGCGATTTGGCCGCTGGATGTAACTGTCATCAGTCAGAGAGAATATCGACTAAGGCACAAAGTGATTATTTGGGTGCTTAGGTCAGAAAAAACTTGGATGAGAAAACGTCTCCAACTATGTTACTGCATTTTATTGTATTCAATCTCTATTTTAGGGAAATTCAAAGTGCGCGTATAGAGACAGAAGAGTCCGAACACGCCGTTCACGTGCGCATTTCCAGAAAAACACAATTTCCCAGCAACCTTTGCGCGGAGAACAACAAAGATGGCGATTCAGCTCAATGTGTCAGGACGTGATAAGAATTTTGAAACGTACAACAGATGAATTAAAGGAGCGACAGCCGGCACAGCACTGCAGAGAATTTACCACTGCGGGTCAACTACATCACACCCGACTACGTTAGCAGATTAACAGGTGACATGCCTTCTCCTAAAGCTAAAAACCCCGGTCGCAGCGGAGGAAGCCCGGTGCTCGGCAGCTCCAACGGCCGTTACGAGTTCATGTCGCTGACGAAGCCGCTGAACCGGTCCTCGCCGCCGCTTCTCCTCCAGCGGCAGGGATCCGACCCGACCACCGCCCGCCTGCGAGCCTCGGAGAGCCCCACTCGGCGCCGCGGATCCAGCTCCTCCACGGGCTCTGGGAGCGGCCAGGGGCTGGCAGAGGAGGACGGTATACGGCTCAACCCCTCCTTTATCCGCGTAGCGCTCAGCTCGCTCCTCGCCATCGACCTGTGGATGTCTAAGCGGTTGGGGGTGTGTGCCTGCGAGGACTCGTCCTGGGGGAGTGTGCGCCCGCTAATGAAACTGATAGAGATATCGGGACATGGCATCCCCTGGCTGGCTGGGTCCGCCTACTGTTTGTACAAGAGTGACAGCGCCGCGGGACAAGAAGTCATGCTCAACCTCCTCATGGGTAAACTATTTCTGTTCCTCCATGTGTTGTCACGCTGTGTCTCCCTGTAGGAGCACATTAACTCAGAGACAGCGTTACTCATGCCCGTGCAGACAGGTCTCTTGGTACCACTGGCTGCGCTTGGCTGAGATGCAGTATTTGTGTCACTCAGCTCCTCCCTCCTCCTTCCTCCCTCCCATGTGCGCCTCTTCTGTCAGATCTCACAGGTGATCCCACCCCCCATGACTATTTATGTTCATTTTCTGACCCATTTTGTCTTTCCTTCACCAGTACTGGCATATTCTCACGTACAGATGACACCTGTTGTTCATTCTGGCCTTAATCCACCTGTGTTTGCAGCTACTGCGGCAGCCTGCTCCGAATAAGCTGCCTGACTGACACACTGAAGTATGTAAAACGAGGAAGAGATTGGTTTCAAGATTTTGAGAAAAGCAAGGTGTAGATCAGTGTGA
This sequence comes from Epinephelus cyanopodus, assembly GCA_026686955.1. Taxonomy (NCBI): domain Eukaryota; kingdom Metazoa; phylum Chordata; class Actinopteri; order Perciformes; family Serranidae; genus Epinephelus; species Epinephelus cyanopodus. Next base: position 3,104,990 of record CM048920.1, read on the forward strand.
GCTGCAATGCAGGTCCATCTGAATCAAAACACGTCACTCAGCTCCTCTGCCAGCACATCATGCTTCATTCACCAAATGCTCTCTGCTGTCTTGTTTATATTCGGGTGGTCTCACCCTGAGTGAAGCTCAGTGGCCTGAAGGAGCTGCGAGTCAGGTTTAACTTTGATGGACTCAACATGAAGCTCACACTGGTCTGCAGTTCATCAGAGACACAGCAAAGGCATCCCAAAATTGATTTATAAAGAGAAATTCAGTTTCACATGGATTGTGTCAGTTAAAGGAAGACTTCACCCTCAACATGATCATTTGTGTGTCAGTTACTCACCTCCTGTTCACAAAGAAAATTTTGTTTTCTCACACGAAGAACGAAGAATCCAACAGCAGAAAGTTCTCTATAAACTGAAGTAAACAGGGGCCCCGTTTAACAACAGCAAAACTGTAACTCAGCGTAACACAGGGTGAGTAATTGATATACAAATGATAATTCTGTGGGTGAAGTCTTCCTTTAGCAGCCAGTACAAATCTGTAACAAGTTAAAGCACATGCTGGATGCCAACAGGCTCCCCTCATTTGAACTTTCTTCTCCGAAACCCCTAAGTTCACATGGTCACGCACTTTGTATGTCAAGATTAGCCTATTGTTCCAGAAAGAGGATTTGTGCGTCTCCCTTCTCGATTTCAGAGATCAGGTTGTTTTGCCCTGTAACACAAGTGCATAATGACAGCTTTGCAGTTTTGTACAATGTGAGCATTAGACCTGTTTTCTTTTCTGTTTTTGTAATGAATGGTTTTCTTTTGGTGTGAGTTGAATAAAGTGCTAAGTGCCTCAGTAATTAGGAGGCAGGCCGAGGCAAGTCTGTGTTGTGCATGTTGTCCAGAGTAGAGAAGCTGTAATGAACACTTTCTCAGGGTTCCAGTGTGTCCTGGAAAACTTGTTTTTAGCTAGTGCGAGTTTTGCGGTCCTGGAAACACCTGGAATATGATTCAAATGAGTAACTTTCCTGGAAACTATCTTCGTTGTCCTGGAAAGTTTTAATTGAACTTAGTCATTCAGATCCCCTATAGGTGCATATTGTGTTTGAAACTGTTTTGATGACTCACTGCTAATTTAGGGAGCCAGCATATGATCGAGTTGCGAGATGTCCTCCAAAATCGCCAACTTAAGCAAACAGCACGAGCATTGATGACAGAATGTAATTCCTGCGACACTCTTGAGGTGTCGCTTCCTGCAAGTTGTCATCCCTAACCTGAAAGATGCTTGTCAAGGCTCAGACGTATACTTTTCACATTGAATTTCCTTGGTAAACATGGAAACACACATGCAGGGTTTTATTCATAGTACAGCTGATGGTCCGTGTCAGGCCCTGGCAGTAAACAGGGAGAGCTGGGAGGTGACCTTACCGTCCTCCTCCTGCCAACGTCAGGTGAAACTGAAACTAAGATGCTGCTGCCGGGTCTGGAGGGAATGGCCGTTAAATATCCAAGCAGCTGGCTTGACTTTAGTGTAGTAAATTGACCTTAAACTGAATTAAAAACCCACTGACGTCTAACAAAAAGAGCAGGCCAGATGACCTTATTGTACTGTTAGCAGTTAAAGCAATTGCTTGTAATGAATCTGAGACACTAAAAAAGGGAGACTGAGGTTAAATGTGTCGATGAGACAAGGCCTACCAGTAAATACTACGACTGTTTGTGAGCAAGTGCCGTCCTGTTTTGTCAAGAAAAATGTCCTGGAAAGGTCCTGGAAAATGTTTTCTTAAGAAGAACAGAACCTGATCAGCACCTGTCTGTGATTTGTCAGAGATTTGGTGGAATGCGTTTCAGTATTAGCTAGTACTGAAAGTTGATTCCTCAATAAGTCATTGACAACAGTTCCAATAGAGGATTAATCTTTCAAGACATTTGCTTAACAGAAAAAGCAGATCAGTCTCTGGTGTCAGTATCTCAGATGTGAGGATTTGCTGCTTCTTTCTGTGTTAAATCAATTTGAAGATGCAACGTTGGGCTCTTGCAAATTGTTCTGAATATTTCTCTTTGTTTTCTGCTTTTAGATTGTGTAGTGGTTAGTAGTTTGTCAGAAATGTTATGTCAGGAACCGAAATATTGACAAACCACTTTGTTGCTTAGGTTCTCAAATCCTGATTCTATTGAAAGATTAACCGAACGTTCCACCTCAGTTACTTTTGTATGGCTGCTGCCGAGTGGGCTTCAACAAAAGCTGCATTTTAAGAGGCATTGAATGATTGCGCATGTGGAGTAGGAGCTCTCTCGCTGTTCTCAGTAGATAAAGCTGCAGCAGGGAGGAGAGGTCCAAGGGTGCACGGAAGGTTAAAAGTATTGGATAAAGATTTATTTTGCCAACACACATCTTTCAGTGGTCATTTAATATTTAACAGTCAACCTTCCTGAATGCCTGATGTTAGTCAGACTCAGCCTCTGGTCCTCTGCATGGACAGTTTGTATCTACAGACCCGTAGACCAGCTTTTAACAAGTATTTAATGGTATTATTGTGCATTTAAAACAGGTAAATATTACGTTTTGAGAGTCAATGTGTCGTCAGGATTCTGTCAGGGACTAAATACTGACCTCAGATCAAACTTGGCTTTGGTGAAATGTCTGAGCAGCTCTCTAGTTATGAAGTTTTCAACAGCAGCAGTTATCGCACCATTGAGCAGTTATCAATAATGAATAAAATGAACCGTTGCATATTAATTTTTGTTGAAATCCCTTCATTGGACTGCCAGCAGCGATTGGCTCAATGCCACCTGACTGTTGCATTAATATTTCAGCACTGCAGCACTGGAGTATATAAAGCAGCTGCTATGCTTGATGCAACGGCGCAACAAAGAAAAGTCCTCTCTGCTCAAGTTAAAGGCAGCCTTTTAAATATAAACTGCAGATTAGAGCTTTGATCAAGCCCGACCCTACATGGACCCGCACAGTTTCTGTCCTAGCCTGACGTTAGCCAGAACCACAGCAAGCTTAAGTCAACTAAAGTACTTTCAATGTGGTGACAGACATTTGTGATACATACATGTGAACCCATCCCAGCTAAAGTGCCCAATCTGACCCAAACCCAGCGGGTAAGGGCCAAATGTGATCCAGGCAGAGTCAAAGCTCTACAGCAGGTATTGCAGCCGTTTGCTTCACCACAAATTGCTTTTATAGACTGGTTCTGATTTGTTTATATCATCCCAATGAAAGAAACTATTTTTAATTTTGCTCACAATCTGTTTCTGTCCTTGTGGTGCGAATCCATAGCAAGGATGTTATGGCTTTTCTGTTAATGTGATTACAGCATAACTCATCTTGCTGTCTTCCCCTCCAGGCCTGCTGTTGGACCTGGTCCTGGTCGGCATTGTTAAGGCAGTGGTGCGTCGGCGTCGGCCCGCGCATAACCGCATGGACATGTTTGCCACCTTTTCCGTGGACCGCTACTCCTTCCCTTCAGGCCACGCCACCCGTGCCGCCATGTGTGGGCGCTTCCTGCTGGCTCACCTTGTGCTGGCCGCCCCGCTGAGGGTCCTCGTCCTGCTGTGGGCCGGCCTGGTGGGGCTGAGCCGAGTGCTGCTGGGCCGGCACAATGTGACTGACGTGATGTTTGGGTTCTGGATGGGCTATTGCCAGTATAACCTTATAGAGATGTTGTGGCTTTCGCCTCAAACCCTGCAGGGGCTGCTGGGACAGTTAGCTTAACACTGAGGGGATACAGGGAGGAGGGATGGCGGTTTAAATCTTGATTGTCAGAGCACCTGCACACCTTTTGTCTTTTAGACTGATATATAAGAGGAATTGTCTTTTGACTAGAGAAGAGCGCTCTATCAAACACAGCTGTGTTCTGCTATTATCCAACAATTAAGGGGCGAGTGTGTAGGGTTTAGGGGAATCTGTTGGCTTACATGGAATTTCACATTTCTAATTATGTTTTCATTAGTGTGTAATCACCTGAAAATAAGAATCACTGTGTTTTTGTTAGCTTTTAATGAGCCCTTCATGTCAACACAGGGAGCAGATTCCCTTCCATTGAGCCCAGCATGTTCCACTACCATGTTTCTACAGTAGCCTAGAAAGGACAAATCAAACACTGGCTTTAGAGAGGGCAATTTTTTTTTGCATTTTTTTCGTTACCTGAAGGCCACTGTAGGTTCATATACACATTTGAAAAGAGAGGTGTGAGCAGAGTGGTATCAAGTTGGTTGCAATTCGCAAACTTACCACTAGATGCCACTAAAGTTTACACACTGCTCCTTTAAAGTCAGAATCCAGTCGAATTCAGCCCTCATTTTGAGGTTTCGATAACTAGCCTGCCGTTAGTAAAACATACAAGATTTTTAATCAGTGTAGACCACAAGAAACAGATTTGTCCACATTACTTCCTTCAACTCTAAGGAAGCTTTTGTTGCTGAGGAAGTGTTAATCGTCTGAGGATTTGACTTAGATATACCCTATATACACTACAGAAGAAAGGTTAAATAATCAGTCAAGCTTAATTCAGTGAATACACACGCAAACAGCAGTAAACAGTACAAATTTATTACATTTTACTAAATACTGTTATGTAAAAGTAAATGATGCTGTTCCCTGTTCAGAGGGTCAAAGTGTCCATTAACAACTGCTGTTTAACAGCTGCTCACAAACCTGATTGTTTCATAGCGTGCTCACAGATATAAGTCCCCTCCCGTTCTTAAACTTTTATTTCTACTTTACATCTGATAGGGTTAAACATTAAATCATCTCAAGTAGACACACCAACCCCTCATAAACTCTAAGTGGACCAATATACTTTCCTTATTGACTTTGGCATCCCTGTTTCTTTGAAAGTATCACTGTTGCATTACCAGTCGACCAAAGCATATCACAGATTACTGATTACTAATCAACTCTGAAACATCACATATGCACAGCCTCATTATTATCAGGGGATATACGTCAGAAGTCAGAAGTGTGTGGGAATCCTCTTCTCTGGGCACTGACAGTTTCAAATAGTGTAACGAGGCTGAAGACTGACATAATGTACAATACATCTGTCCATAAGAGAATGGAAAGCTACATACTGAAGGTGATAATTGTGTATCTTTACATCGATAGTAATAAACCATCCGTTCACTAAATATAACCCTCTAAACTGATATCACAGTTTGGCTCGTTGGTAAATGAATCACATATTTGTTTTAATGAAAACCAAACTTTGGTAGACTTGACATAACATGAGCAATTTGAAGTCGTCAATCCAGATCTTCCTCTGATTTCATCATCTCAAGATGTGGCTGCGTGTTACCAACAGAGCAGGGAAATGAAACGTGCCTGAAATGTGTTCAAGTTGATAAATGCACTCTGACTGATGTGAATTGAGGTCATGAGCCCACCCATAAAATCTCAGTCCAAACTTTTTAAATGTATTATTTATTTATATTTGCAATGGAATCACAGGTCAACCTGATTTAATTTTTGTTATTGGTTCCTACAGTCATGTGGGAGATTTAAAGGGATAGTGCACCCAAAACTGAAAATTCAGCCATTATCTACTCACCCATATGTCGAGGGAGGCTCAGGTGAAGTTTTAGAGTCCTCACATCACTTGCAGAGATCCAAGGGGAGAGGAGGTAGCAACACAACTCCACCTAATGGAGGCTGACGGCGCCCCAGATTCAAACGTCCAAAAACACATAATTGAAACCACAAAATATCTCCATACTGCTCGTCCGTAGTGATCCAAGTGTCCTGAAGCCCCGACATAAAAAGCTGTTTGGAAGAACGTCATTTGAACTCTGTTTTTAGCCTTATTGTAGCCTGTAGCTCTAACAGGACACTTAGATCACTACCGACGAGCTGTATGGAGATATTTTGTGGTTTCAAAACTTCACCTGAGCCTCCCTCGGCATATGGGTGAGTAGATAATAGCTGAATTTTCATTTTTGGTTGCACTATCCCTTTAAAACATTTGTTAGAATGTATATAAGGGGCACTTTAAATCAACACCTTCAGGTGATGGTTTTCTATCACTTGAAATGAGAGCTTGCTAGATTTCTGCACTGTGAAAATGCTGCTAAAACACTGGCATTGTACTTTGTTTGCCCCAGCCACTTTAGCAAGCACTAGAATAATTACATTTGCACAGATATGATCAACTGGTTTTTCATAAAGTTAGACAAAAATGTACCAGAATGTGTAACTATCCACATCATTTCCCCCCAGTGCTGTGGCAGCACCTAGTTTAATATTGGCATCGAGTTTGGATGAGGACACCTGGAGGGCTGCCAGTGTTCCTGGGTCAGTGATCGCAGTTTGAAGGTCAAGTTTTGTTACCTTCAACACGATTCTAATGAATGGAGCTACAGTGTGTACATACAGGAGGTCTCGACACGGCACATTTCAGCGTGAGCTCTGCGCAGCTCATATCTCAGTTTTATGAAAGTGTATGTGAACATAAAGAAAATCTTCCTAGGCAATATCACATGGCACTATGGGTAGATTTCTCGTGACTTTAATCTAAAGTCAATGTTTTTAGATTACCCATTAATTCTTTGTTAAAGATTCACAAAGGCAATAATCAGTAAAGAGATAAACAGCCAGATTAAGTTATATCCACGTACTGGCTGCTGATTGAATGATACTAATTTAAAAGTTTAAGTGACGCCAGCAGACGAGATGTTGTAACACAGAGGGGTGTTTGACATTAGCAGTGATGTTGGCTGATGTGTAAGCCATTTGGGGGCACAGCATGAAGAGAGCTGTGTGTCTGCTGTTGCAACATCTGTGCCAAATCTGAAGAGCGAATATCACTGTTCACGGGCAGGTGGTGTGTCATTTCAGCAGTGGTGACCCTGGTAAAAATTGATTTTCCTTTTCGTGACGACTGTACTGGGGTTGATTTTTAAATATATATATGTGTAACTCATCTGTTTATGTTTAGGCTTAAAGTTATGCATGTTTTAAAACAGGCCACTTTGAGTGACAGGTCGTTTGTCGATGGTGTACTCGGCTTCTTGGTCACATCCAGTGCCAGCTTCTTGCTCAATAAGGTCACTTCTCGCTCCAAAAAAAACAAGATGGTGACAGCCAAAATGCCATAGTTGATGCTTCAAAACCAATGGGTGACGTCGCGGTAGTTAGGTCCTTAATTTTTACTGTCCATGGTCCCCACAAGTCTCCCCTAAACTTGCAAGGGCTTGTTCCCAGTAAATGTTTGGTTCCTTACAATCTATGCACTCCTTCAAATTAAAGCTGTCTACTTGCCTTTTAAGGGAAAATATCATATATATAAATAAACAAAACACATTAAAGCTGGATAAGTGAATCCTGAAATTTATGGTCTTTGGTTTTCTGCAAAAAAAATTCTGCAGGCACCACTACATGTAAATAGGTGTTTCTACTTATTTGCAAGGAAGCAAGAAATCAAAAGATAAGCCCACAAACACGTCATAAATCCAGTCTTTACTGGCTAAGCTGTTGGAGCATCCCAGTAGCCCACCAGGTAGAGCATGTACCACTGAGGCCAAGTCTTTACGGAGACTGGCCTGGGCCCTTTGCTGCATGTCATCTCCTCCGTCTCTCTTTTCTCTCTCTGTCACTATCTAAATTATATAAATGAAAAAAATGCAACTGTTGAGCATAATTGCTCATATTTTTCCAACAAGGCTTGGACTAAAGAGATTTGAAGAAAAGTAAAGGAGCTGTGCTGCGTACTATTGCACCACATCCATTCATTTACTTCATGTGCACAGATCTAGTAACTGGCTGACTTTTGCTGGTAAGGACACGACCGCTCTTCCAGGGTGAAGCAGGTTATTGAACAAGTTGCGCAACAGCTGGCTCCGTCTCACTCACTGTACACAGATTTCTTGGTACTGCTAAAAACCAGAACAAGTTCACCCTAATTTCTATGTGTGTTGGACAGTAATAACTTTATTGATTTCTACCATGATGAGTAATGTAGATCAATGACATCTGCGTAAATGTATGACCTACATTTGAATCCATTGTAGACTTTCAGTGACCTCTCACATGCTGTGCCCTCTCTCTGCAATAACTGACCACTGAGTGAGCGATAAGATGACCAGCGAGTGATGCGGTAGCTTCCATTCTTTTAGTTTTCTCAGCCTTCTGTCGCAAATCTAAATATGCTGGATGGTGATATTGTGACCAAATGATTTTTATGATTATTTATGTTGTTTTATATGTTGATACCGACACTTAAGGAAAAGATGTTCATCACAACGATCACGAAATAGATGCACATTCTACATGTCACCTGTTTACGTCACGACCATGAAGATGTTTATTCAGCTTTCAGATACATCTGTTCTGGCACATTATCAAACATGAAGACAACAATATATTTCACTGCACTCAGTTTTGCCTGCTATATACTATAAATGATATTGTGTGATTCCTGTATAGACTCTATTCCTAATGTATATACATATACCTGTATGGTCATGTGATTACACTGTGTTATGTTCACTGGATTTTAAAGTGCTGCTCAATATTCACTGAGGGCTTGTTCTTGGATGATTTGATTGTAAGGATTTTTAAATAAATGGGGAACAAATGTGAAATTGTCTCATGTCATGATAGACAGATGCACATGACAATGGAGTGATGCACTGTTGTTTCCTAGTTATTCATCAGTATTCTTCCATCCATGTAATCTAATTCAGACGACACAAATTGAACTTTAGTCAAAATCAGTCCCACTGGATTTCAGTAAACACAATCCAGCCTGGTGCTGCCTTTTTTGGGCAGGAAAAAGAGAGAGAGTTTTTTTTTCTCGATCATCATCTTACTATAAAAGCATGTGCACAGGTGACGCCCGTCCCCATTGGCCCTGCACAAGAAAGGACAGACAAGGATATAGGTAAGACGGAGAGCTGCTACACTTGTATTTCTGCTCTATTTAATTGCAGACTTCAGTTTCTTAAAATTGTTGTGGTTGTTAATATTTCAAAGAGATGTTTTCTGTCACCCATTCATGTGCAAATGATTAAACTGCAACGTGACTGTGAATCAAACAAAAAAGTTTTTTTAAGTGCAGAATAGTTTGGTCTTTGCACATTTCGCAGTGATAAAATCACAACAGAATCTTTGCGCATATGTAGTGTAATAAGTGTACGATCTGCTCTTATTCTGCCTCTTGGAACTAAGAAAGCTACACAGCAGAACCTGTATTTAGTGCAAGCCATGCAACCAGACATATTATCAAAGTAATTTTATAATTCAGTGCAGTTTCTGTTTATGTACATCAACAACAACAACATTAAATAAAATCATGAGACAGAATGAAATGCAGATGAGTAACTCTGGCTCTTAGTGTTACTCATCTGCATTTCATTTGTGAAGCTTGATAATAGGGATTCGGAGCTATTGCCTACATTTAACAAAAACAATATGCTTGTATGCACGCATGCATATAGTATACAGTAACATTTACAACCTACAAACCTCTAAGACTAACCAAGACTAAGTCTAACCCTAACTACTACATGGTCCCAAGACATTTATCCTTCACTGCAAACATTGATGAAGGATGTAATTTAATGTAACTTGCCCATCAACTTTTTGTTTTTATTAAAAACAGTTTTTATTTCAGTTCCAGCAACTTATGCATTCATTTTCAGAATTTCCATTCTTCTTTGTGTTTCTACAGCTTTGCCTATGTGGCTTACAGGCAACAACAAGAAATTAAACCAAGCACATCCCATCTTAAAGTGTTAATTTCTAAATAAAACAAAAGGTATAAATTAGGAAAAGGGAATGGTGGGAATGCCATGAGTGTATGTAAGCATCAAGGGGTGAGTCAGGTCGGGGAGATAGAGATACATATATACTGGAAAATATATATATATATATTTGAAGGCAGATTTCAATCACTTCACTATGTTAGCATGGCCACAGCAGGGCGTTATCTTTGAATAATTACTTCTCTCTGGAGTCTTGAGGAGCAAGTTCCATCTGTTCCATCTTGTAAATTTCCCATACCTTCTCAATACGCCGGAGGCCTCCAAACTGACACAAGGTTTTAAGCACACATGCCTTCAGTTAGACTGCTGGCAAAGCAAGACCATACATGCACTAGATACTGCTCTAATGCACAGCGGCATTCATCAAACTGTTCACAGATAACAGTGGGCTGGAATGACTTCACACATTTGGCGTGACGTACTTGGGAATGATGCACTTATATGTGATGACAGCGATGAGTTTAAAAAATATATGTTTCTCTTTCCGTCCCGCAGCTCCACCATGGTGCACAAAGTAGCAGTGATCGGGGCAGGCCCCTCTGGTCTGACCAGCATTAAGGCTTGTCTGGATGAGGGCATGGTGCCAGTGTGTTTTGAAAGCAGCGATGATATGGGCGGACTGTGGAAGTTCAAGGCAGGTCACCGCTCCAGAAATCAAAAACAGCCTTTTTGTGTTTACGCTTCAGGCTATCCAAGTTGAGAGCCGAGGGATCATGTTGCTGCCAAATCTCACTGTTTCCTTTTTCCCACATTTCCTGTAATTTAAAACCTCATATCTGCAGGAGGTTTCTGAGCCAAACAGGGCGAGCATCTACCGCTCCCTTACCATCAACATTTCCAAGGAGATGATGTGCTACAGTGACTTCCCCATCCCTGCTGATTACCCCAACTACATGCACCACTCTAAAATCCTGAAATACTTCAGGATGTATGCAGAACACTTCAAACTGCTGCAACACATTCGCTTTCAGGTAACAAGAGTGAAAGGAGTGTGTGGCTCAGTAAATGTTTTCACCGCAGTTCCAACAAACAATCCACAAACTAATCTACTGCGTGTGTTTTTTTATATTTAGACATCAGTGAAGAGTGTTAGACAGAGATCAGACTTTTCCCGCACTGGTCAGTGGGAAGTGGTGACAGAGAACAGAGATGGACAGGAGGAGAGGCATGTCTTTGATGCCGTCATCTGCTGCTCTGGTCACTACACCTACCCTAACCTGCCGCTCAAAGACTTCCCAGGTAAAAACATAGAGCTTGCCCAGGAAAGACATCTTGTTCTGACATCTGTAAATGAGGCCATAACAAGAACCATTTCAGGATCCTGTTGTTTTTCACTTCTTGCTGTTGGAACAAGATTCCAGTATTTTTTGTAACACACAACAAAAAAGGAGTAACAAAACATATAAAGCCAACGTTCTGCTGTGTTTCAGGAATTGAGACGTTTGAAGGCAAATACTTCCACAGCTGGGACTACAAGGGGCCTGAACACATGATCGGGAAGAGAGTGGTGGTCATCGGCATTGGTAACTCAGGAGGAGACATCGCTGTGGAGAGCAGCAGAGTGGCAGAGCAGGTTGGCGGAGTCTTTTCTGATTGCTCTTGTCTTCCTTCTTTTTCAAGTTAATTCATGCATGTTTGTGTCTGACTATTGCTCTTGCCGTAGGTGTATATGAGCACTCGTCGTGGCGCCTGGGTCATCCGTCAGGTCTCCGACAACGGCTTGCCAGTGGACATGAAGTACAACACGCGCTTTGTCCACATCCTCTTCCAGCTGTTGCCCATCAACGCCCTTAACTGGATTGGCGAGAACAAACTCAACGCCATGTATGACCACACCATGTATGCCCTCAAACCCAAACACAGGTAGGTGCTGTCAGGACTGCACAAACTATGACTCTGCGACAGTCTGACTTCCTCACATTATTGCAGATGCTGAAGCACATTCAAGCACTGAATCTGAGTCCAGTATTCACTTTACAGTATCTTGCTTCTTCTGCTGCCTCCTCAGACTCTTCAGTCAGATCCCAGTGATCAACGATGACCTGCCGCTGAAGATTCTGTCTGGGTCGGTCATCATCAAACCAAACGTGAAGGAGATCCGTGGCTCCACTGTGGTGTTTGACGATGGCAGCACTGTGGAAAACGTTAGAGAACTTTGTATCCAAGGATACGTTCTTTATTTCGAGCATGATTTAATCTCTTCTCTAACTAATACCATCCTTGTCACAGGTGGATGTAATCGTGTTCGCCACAGGCTACAGCTATGACTTCCCTTACCTGCCGAGCAATGCTATGTACAAGTCCGGGCACCGTGTGGGTCTGTACAAGCACGTCTTCCCTCCCAACCTGGAGCACCCCACTCTGGCTGTTGTGGGCTTCATCCATGCCCTTGGAGCCATCATGCCCCAGGCTGAGATGCAAGCCCGCTGGGTCGCACGTGTCTTCAAAGGTGAGGCTGCGTGTTCATTCTATCATCTGCCACTAGTCCACTTCCAAGCAGCCTATTTATCCATGTCTGACTTCTGCCTTTTGCACTTCAGGGAAGAAAAAGCTGCCCTCAAACCAGGCCATGATAAAGGCTGTGGAGCAGGACACCAAGGACATTTCCAAAAAGTAAAACTCCCAATATTTCTTTGCCTGATTATTTGTTGCAACTAACATTGTCCTAAAGTGTGTTATGTCCCTCTGGAGTGAATAGATGAGAGCACTTGCATTTTTAAACCACTTACAAAAAATTTGGCAGCAACACAATTCTTAAAATTAAATTACTTTATACACGTGGAAACACTCCAGTCTGAGTGCACACAAAGAATGCTGTGTTTTATATAGATGACTACAGGGATTATCTTTTTTTGGTAGGCCAACGCAGAAGTTGCGTTGGCCTACACCTTAATGCTTCAAAATTCATGAAACTGTGATGTTTCTCTCCGCAGCTACATTGTGTCAAAGCTGACACCCCTGCAGGTGGACTTTGTTTCCTACATGGATGACATAGCCGGGGAAATTGGGGTGCGGCCCAGTCTCCTCTGGCTCTTCTTGACAGACTACACAATGTTTAACAAAGTTTTGTGGGGACCCGTCACTGCCTACCAGTACCGCCTGATGGGACCAGGGAAATGGGAGGGAGCCCGCAAAGCAATCCTCACCCAGTTTGACCGCCTGTACCAGCCTCTAAAAACCAGACAGGTCTGAGTCCCTACTTATCTGAACATCAAGTACTGGCAGTATAAAGTAGGACTGACTGTCTGACCATTTGGCTATAACCTTCTCTCTTCCATCTCTTGCAGCTGGAGGCACAAGAGACCTCCATCGTTGGCCGCCTGTTTAAGCTGAGCCTGACTGCCATCGCTGGAGGAGCTGCTGTCTACTACGTCCATGTGCGCAGCCCAGACACCATCCCTACCCTGCTGTCCAAAATCCGCCCACAAGCAGTCTAAACATGCTGCATCAATCAAGCAATTCGAAACATGCTAACCAAACACTATATGTACTGCTTAATCTATTTCACTTCACTCCTGATAAGCTGGTGATTATGGCAATGATTAGAGGGGTCGCTGTCTCAGCTGCTGATTAATGCTCCATCTATTGCATCCATATGTTTAGTTTATCTAAATGCCTAAACTTTTTCCTAAAAAGAAAAGTGATGCTGACATGCAGCTATTTACATTAAATAAAAAAATGTACAGGAGATGTCACAAATCCTGGTTTACATTGTGTATCTACACAGTTATTAACGATTAACACAAACACTCATTGCCAGTGAGGGCTGCTGCATCCATTCTGTGCAGGATCCCAGTCGTAGTTAAATATAGACGAATAAATGCCTACTAATAGTATAAAGGCAGATTTATACTTGTGCGTCAGCTCTATACAAAGCCTACGCCGTAGCCTATGCATGTGACCCACGTTGTGCGGGCATTTAGACTTGTGGTCTGTCTGTGTCACTCTGCAATTACATCTCCACACCACTAGTCGACATTCGGGTTTCTGTGAAGTGCTGTAGAGTTTATTTGATTAAAACTCACCCAAGCAAACAAGAGGATCCAAACTAGGCTGTGCGTTCTAATCCCCATAGTACCATCCTATATAGCAGTTTGCAAGCCAGCATGCTTTTCTGGCTGTTCTGACCCACAATCCTCTGCACAGCAGACGATACATCACATCAACTGAGCTGCCAACAGATGACAGCTTGACTGCTGATCGACAGCTGTCAGAAGTCGCAATAACAGATGACAGTGGATTCAAGTAACTGATGACGAGAAGAATAGTAATGATAGGAATGTTGATTGTCTAAGTTAACAAAATAATCGTAAATATTACAAACAACGACAGGACATACCTATAAAAATAACAATGATAGAACTGCAGATGTATTTTCACTGTTGCAAATATCATGTTAGAATCTACAGTCTGTGCAGTTATAACTTAAAAGTTAAACTACACACTTTGCAAAGTAACAACAGCAGCACTCTCCAGTTTAAACCGCCTCTCTGGTGAACTCGATAAGTGGCGTTTGTTTATCTCCAAGGTAACGGATATAAAAGCAAGTTCAGGGCGTAATGTTATGAGACAGTAGTGTGTCCCAATCTTGCGCATACTGCATGCGACAGTACATACTTTTTAAGGGCAGCTGCAGTGCATACTACAAGTAAAAAGAAAAAGCATGTGATTCAGAGCTCACCCTGAGTCTCCAGTGTCAGTCACACACTTTGTGCATCCATTAATCCATCTGACCTTCAACACCTGACCTTTACGTGCACTACATGAAAGTCACACCACTTCCTACACTGAAACACAAAACTGGAAGTAAATGTAAACAGATTTTACAAATGTGGAGTGGCAGAAGATAGATAAGCTAAACTTGTTTTTTTATTCCTTTGTAATTTCTTTACTGTCTGTTGGAATTTGCTGAGCTAACCAGACGTGTTTACGTCATATTTAACTTGAAGTCACCATGAATGTGAAAGAGTGTTTTTTCTGTGTGAATAAAGCAATATATTATACATCTCAGGTGACTTTCATCTTTTGTCCTGCCCTGTTGAAATATAATTATATAATGGTAAGCAAGTGAAAAAAATATGACAGAAATAAGATGAACCATTCTGAAATACTTTACCTGCAAAGCGAGGTTTAAAGCCCTGAACACAGACGGTCCACCATCACTGGTCTCTTCATGTAATTTGGCTGATTAGATATGTCTAATAGCATATATAAAACATATATATTAATATATATTTCGTTTATTTAAATGCCTGAATTTCTGTGTGGAGTCTGCATGTTCTCCCCGTGTCAGCGTGGGTTTCCTCCAGGTGCTCCAGCTTCCTCCCACAGTCCAAAGACATGCAGGTTAATTGGTGACTCTAAATTGTCCGTAGGTGTGAATGTGAGTCTGTCTCTATGTGTCAGTCCTGTGATAGTCTGACTTTTAGCAAGGAGTCCTAGACTGGTGGTGATGTAGGAAAGTTCTCAGAGCGACTCTGAGCAAGGAAGGGACAGAAACTTTTAGCTTAGTGAAGAGGTGTGTTTGACCCCATAGCTAGATGTGATGCTTGCTTTTAACAGATGTGATTGGTCATCACAGACACACCCCTTTGTGAGCCTGCAAGGTGAGGACACCCAGCGGAAATGAAACGAACTGCTGACTCTGAAAGTGTTGTCCGGGGTCGTGTGATCACTGAGGGTCAAGACAGATACAAGTCATCACTGCTGCACTGTTGCATTTTCCAGTTTTCCAAATATCACTTTAAATCTGGTGTTGTAGCATTAGGTGGGAAATGTGTGTGTATATCCCAAATGAGATCCGCCACATATTGTCCCTGCACGATCTAATCTGTAGCATTTTATTTACTCTCCAAAATGCAACAGATTTTTCTCCTGCCTCTTTGTGTTTCCATTTTCTCCTCTCCCTAAGAAACTCTTAAAGCGATAGTGCACCAAAAAATGAAAATTCAGCCATTATCTACTCACCCATATGCCGAGGGAGGCTCAGGTGAAGTTTTAGAGTCCTCACATCACTTGCAGAGATCCAAGGGGAGAGGAGGTAGCAACACAACTCCACCTAATGGAGGCTGACGGCGCCCCAGATTCAAACATCCAAAAACACATAATTGAAACCACAAAATATCTCCATACTGCTCGTCTGTAGTGATCCAAGTGCTTGCGCACGAGACCAGCAAAAGCACGTGAACACACATGAACGCGGTGCCCATGTCTTATGGTCTCGTGCAAGCGCACACATGTGAGCGCGGTGCCCAGAGAGGCAGTTAGAGCTACAGGCTACAATGAGGCTAAAAACAGAGTTCAAATGACGTTTTTCCAAACAACTTTTTATGTCGGGGCTTCAGGACACTTGGATCACTACGGACGAGCAGTATGGAGATATTTTGTGGTTTCAATTATGTGTTTTTGGACGTTTGAATCTGGGGCGCGTCAGCCTCCATTAGGTGGAGTTGTGTTGCTACCTCCTCTCCCCTTGGATCTCTGCAAGTGATGTGAGGACTCTAAAACTTCACCTGAGCCTCCCTCGACATATGGGCTGAGTAGATAATGGCTGAATTTCCATTTTTGGGTGCACTATCCCTTTAAGCCTCTTAAAAGTCCTCCACCCAGTCTTAACTTAAAGGGGAAATTAAAAAGAAAATGTCACAACTGTGAATATGGCCCCTCAGTGACTCTTGACAAGACAAGCTGTTACAGACGATGAATACACGAAATGAATGATGCATCTAATGTCTGTATTAATCTTGTGCAGTGTAAATAGTGTCAGTTTCCTTTGCCAGTGATGACAATGATCACATTTGTTGCTGCTTTCTACTAAGTGGAACAAGCTAAACATGTCACCTGATGGGTTTTTCATATTTCAGAAAATGTATTGTGGTAGAAAAATAATTTAATAGTATGGTTTAATAATAAATGTAGTAATGCATTAACATCTAAAATGGTAATAAAAAATATGACTTGGTCAGCTGTGGAGATGTGTCATGTGCCTGTTTTACCCAGCATCCATCGTTTACCTGCACAGGTGTGTAGACTTCACTGCACGCTGAATGCTTCTCATGTGACTGACCTTTTCATGCTAATATGATGGTTGAAAGGAAGAATAAATGCTCAGCACTGCCCAGAACTGGAGTGTATTTCCACTGCAACCACCAGTAGCCTCCAGCAGTGAAAACGTTTAAAGGCATAATATGCTCAGTACTTCCCAAACACATTCATTATCGCTAAAACTTTACTATTAAAACTCTTTTGGCGTGCTCGATACATGCGCGTGCCCAGGCACATCTCAATGCACAGGCCGCTCGTCTGTGGCTGAGATTGATTTTGCGGAAGTGTTTTATTAGTGCGCTTTCGGCGTAACTGCATGTGTTTGGGTTGCAGGGTGAAGCATGACGGCATAGATCAGACTCGGGTTGTGCTGTATGAGCTGTGTGACACTTTGAGAACATGTTTTGATAGTTTGCTGCTGTTAAACTCCGCCCCTTTAGGTCATCAGGAATGTTTGTTGCTTAGACTGCTCAGCATGGAGGCCTGCAGGGAAAACTAAGTGTTCCTCACAAACTCAGGATAACATCGTGTGAGTGTACAAGTGGCTCATTTAGATAAGCAGGTTTTGTGAAGGTAATGTGTAATACTATCCTAAGCTTTTTATTCCTCGGTGTGGTTTGATGTCAAAGGTTAGCTTTCCCTGTCTTTATCTTCCCTTCTGAGTCACCATTTCCTCTCCAACTGACAGGGTTAAAGTCCCTCCCCTGCAGCACTGTGTCTCTGACTGGTTGATCAGCAACAGCTCAGTTCGTTACAGGGTGTACTGCATTTGACCACAGCTGTCCAGGAGTTGAAATCAGCCTGCAGGAGAAGGTGAGAGCACCTAACATGTCCTACGAGTTTTTAATCCACTGAAGGAGGAGCTACTTGGCATTGCTGATTTTAAATCCTTAAAATCTAGACTTGCTGAAAGGAGCCCTGTTTGACTGTGCCAGTGTAGAAGTATAGACAGAGATCACGTCTGTCTAATCTGTTAAAGGAGTGTAATGCTTGGATGCTGCTGCATGCTGTTTGTGCATGTTTTCTCAACACATATTAAAGTCTGAGCAAAAAGCTGTGATTCATGAAGAGGGTGGATTCTCGTGACTCTTGAGTATCTCCTTTGCAAGCTTATGAAATTGGCACATGCAGCTCTTTCATGTGGGTTGATAAAATGCCACTTGACTGCATGAATATCTCTTGATTTGAAGTTGTTATAAGATTCCATATGAAAACCATCAGTGAGCACAGCAAAAACTCTATTTCAGGCCTCCGTGGTCAGTACGTGGAATGTTTGATACCCAGTTTCGATAAGGGAGTGTCTCCCATCTTGCCTCTCCCGTTGTTAGATTATGAGGGATTCAGTCAGAGCTGGTTTATTTACTTTGTGCTATGTAAAGTATGTCAACTGTTTCAGCAATGGTTCGACGCGTGGCGGTGGTTGGAGCCGGCAGTTCTGGTCTGGTCTGCATCAAGACCTGTGTCGATGAGGGCCTGGAGCCTGTCTGCTTTGAAAGCAGTGATGACATCGGCGGCCTGTGGAATTATAAGGTGAGTGGGGACACCATTTGTTTATTCATCTTGTCACCAGTTCAGGATTTACCTCTGGGTACTGTATAACTATTGAGTTTTCCATCTCATCGAAAGCAAGTTGCACATTTACGATGTATGACAAAGTTTAGCTTGTGCATAACAATGATTATCAACACTGTTGGAACAGTAGAAAGTCCATATCAGCTCTACAGTGTGTCTTGTTTCCCTCTGTGTCCACAGGAGGCACTGGAGCCAGAGCGAGCCAGCATCTATCGCTCCTTGGTGGTCAACACCTCCAAGGAGATGATGTGTTTCAGTGATTTCCCCATGCCTGCTGACTACCCAAACTACATGCACAACTCGCAGCTGCTGCGGTACTTCAGACTCTATGCTGACCACTTTGACCTGCTCAGACATATTCATTTCCAGGTGATTCCTATTTCATCATGCCTGGAGCATCACTGTCTTTTTAAAAGTTTCTACAACAAAGTCAAAGTAATTAACGCATGTGTGTATGTGTGTGTGGATGTGCATGTCTTAGACAAAGGTAAAGAGTGTCACACAAAGGCCGGATTTCTCTCAGTCCGGTCAGTGGGACATCGTGACCATTAACAGAGATGGAGAGGAGGAGAGGCACGTCTTTGATGCAGTTCTGGTGTGTGCAGGCCACTACACCCATCCAAACCTACCCATGTCAGAATTTACAGGTCGGTAAACAAATAGAAAACACTTTTAAACATTTCACTCCTCTGTCAAACTCTGAAATGTTTTGGATTTGATGGAGGACTAAAGTGAGTTGATTCTCCTCACATCTGCACATTCTTGCAAGAAATATATTTAATATTTTCCTTTGATCTGTGCGCCATCTGTATCTCCAGGACATGAGACGTTTTCTGGCAGGTGCTGTCACAGCTGGGAATATAAAGATGCAGACGCCTGCAGAGGAAAGAGGGTGGTAGTGGTTGGCATTGGCAATTCCGGAGGAGATATTGCAGTGGAGATTAGCAGATCTGCAGAGAAGGTGGGACAGAGGAGATTAGAAAAGCCTCGTCGTTGTTTGGCAGAGAAGCAGCAATGTGTTCTGCCCTGCTCTTGCTTTGCATCTCATTGTTCCACCAAAACACTAAATGTATTCACAACCAGGCTTTTTACTCTCTTTGGCAGACATTCCTCAGCACACGTCAGGGGGCCTGGGTGATCGGCAGAATGTCCAATAATGGTCTTCCCCTCGACATGATACATATCACCAGGCTCAACAACCTCCTCACATGGCTTCTTCCAACGTCTCTGCTCAACTGGTCAACAGAGAGAGAACTGAACCACAGATATGACCATAAACTGTACGGCCTGAGGCCGAGACACAGGTGACACGTTTTGACCTAGTTGGCATCCATTCCTCTCTGCCTCGTGATCCCAGTGTGAGCAATATGACATACTGCTTGTAGCATGATATGTTTGCTTGACTCCCGACATTTCCTGTCTTTCTCAGAGTTTTGGAGAAAAAGATTTTGATCAATGATGACCTTCCTGGTCGGATCCTTCAGGGGGCGCTAATAATGAAACCCAATCTGAAAGGATTCAAGGACTCTGGAGTTGTATTTGAAGATGGCACCGTGGAGGAGAACATTGACGCTGTGGTCTTCTGTACAGGATATAATGGAGGCTTCCCCTTCCTGCCAGCCGCTTTAATTAAGGGGCCTCAGGGAGAGTTCAGATTGTACAAGTAGGTATATGGTGGATGGCGCGAAAATGTGAATGTACTTATTTAATTATATTCCATTTCGTCCTAAAAATACTGCCCTAAATCCTACACACTGGACCTTCAACTCATGAGTCAGAAATGGAGATAGAGTAGATATAGTTGAGCATATAACTCAGGTTTAGAGGTGCTGGTAGGATGAGAGCCAGGATAGGACAGGATTTCCCGATTCCAAACTTTATGGTAAGCTAAGATAACCGGCTGCTGGCTCCAGCTTCCTATCATCCCATCTAACTCTTGTCAGAAAAGTAAACTGGTGTATATTCCCACATGTCAGGCTGTTCCTTTAAAGGTCCAGTGTGTAGGATTTAGTGGCAAATATCACTGAGGTAGCAGATTGCATGTGCGAGAACTATGCTGGATGTATGTATGCATTTTTAGAAATACTTTTACAAATATATGTATTTACTCAGTGTTTGACATTTACTTATATTATAACTAATAAGAATTACTTACTGAACAAGCATATAGTGATAAGTCTGACACAAAAAGTCTGATTCTCCAAAGGCAACAGGCAACCTATAGGAAAAATAAATCAAGCTTGTATGCATTTTTCCACATCATGTATTTTTAGATAATTACTAGTCCATAGCCATCGGTAGCTTTGTCACCTTCTACCTATGCCAATCCTCAATGCCTTGCTATAGCGCCCCCCTTTGGCCAATTGATGTAATATTGCTTCATTGGTATCCTCCCATGACCCTCTACCACTGTGCCAAACTTCACATGGATTGACCAAGTCAGTGAGGAGAAAAACGTGGAACAGACACACACACACACACACAGAGTTTTCATCATTATATAGTCAGATTGTAGGACTGTCATGTATTATTGTAATGTATTACAATCTTACAGGACGACATTACAGTTGTTGTTTTTATTTTGTTTTATTTTAGGACACTATTTCCTCCTTCTCTTTCCCAACCCACACTGGCTGTCGTGGGTCTTATTCAGACAAAAGGACCAATCATGCCCAGTGTGGAACTGCAGGCGCGGTGGGCTGTTAAAGTCTTTACTGGTAAACAGTTGTGAGCTTTAAATGTACACACACAAACACTCAGGCCTGAGAGGCAAAACGTTTCAGCTGGTGTGTTTTATCTTGAAGGTTTGAGCCGTCTTCCACCTAAAGAGAAAATGCTGGACGTCATTGACTCTGAGAGGATGAGATACATGAAAATGTAAGTGTCTTCACACTGGTGTCTTTCAGTGGTGCAGTCGTATCATTTATGTTCTGTCTGTGGAAAGAAAATATCAGTTAAAATATATTGTGTTGAATCTACTCTTTCTTTCTCAGCTACCACTGCCCACGACAGGCGGCTATCCAGGTAGATTACATCCCTTACCTGGATTTCATGGCAGGGGAGGTCAGTTCAGTTCAGCTCCATTAAGTTGTGGTACCATTTGTATTGTATGTGTCAGACACAACCATCATGATAACCTTCCAATCACAGATCGGGGTTCGACCAAACTTCCCGAGACTACTACTGACTGATCCTGTGCTCTGGACGAAGGTCTTCTGTGGCCCCTGCACTCCGTATCAGTATCGTCTCACTGGGCCTGGACAGTGGGCCGGAGCCCGTCAGGCTATCCTCAACCAGTGGGAGCGGGTGGCCCAGCCGTTCAGGACCAGAGTGGTGCCAGAACCAGAGAGCAGGCGGTCTGTCCTCTTTTCTCCCTGGCTGCTCACATTTGGAGGAGCTCTGACATTGGCTGTCCTTCTGTCTAAAAGTGAGATGTTTCCAGTGCTGCAGGGTGCAGCTCAGAATCTGGACAGCTGCAAGACTTTCTTGAGGGACTCCTGGTTCACTGGTTACACACAATAACATGATAAAATCCAGGTTCAGTCTGTGACACAGGATCGAAATCCTTTATGATGCAGTATGATGTAAAATGTAAGAAGAGACACTTTTAATATCCACAATGATCTAAGAGAGTACACAGACAAAATGTAATCTAGTGTTTTTACTTTGTGTGGGACGTGCAGAGAGAGCCTGCCTCACACTTTTAATTTGGTGAACAAATATTGTACATATAATAATATGGGGTTATAAAATTGTGAAAGTAGTTTGCACTCTTCTGACAGATGGGTCAGTTTTAAAGTAACCTGCACACGACCATCCTGACACAAGAAGAATATCTAAAAAGAGAAAAGAATGAGGCCTTATGATGCAGGAAAAACATTTAACTGCAGTGTGTGTCCAAGAACAAGTTATGAACACTCACATGGATCAGACGAAACACGGGAGTTCTCATGAAAGCTGATTAAAAGAATAAAACCTGTGTTTTATTGTCATTATTCTTATCTTTAGTGTTTATTAATATAAACATACATAGCTTTCTTTTACAAGTATGCTATGTTCGTTTATACATCGGCGCTCTGTAGAAGGAAGCGTAAGCATCACACTATCAACTACTGGCCTGGCATGTATACTGCAGCGTTTTGGACTTTTTTGCGGATCCATGTGCAGGCGATTGTTATCAAAACGTTGTTGGAACTATTTTCAAAATGAAAATGAGAAACGATTCTGTTTTCAGTGGATTGTTTTTGTGTAAACATGGATTTAAAATGCCAATTCAATTATCACGTACTGACTAGGAAGAGATTCAAAATAAATAGAGACACACAATAACTACACAAATGAGCAAAACAATAACAAAGAGACACAAAACCACAAACAGAAGCATGATGAGGGCAAAGAGATGCAAATCTACGTCTGTGTGTCTCGCTCCCGTGCAGAAGAGGTGGTGGGGCCATTTGCATATCTGTGCCCAGGGGCCACTGTCTCATAATCCACCCATGCTGATTGCAGTTCGTACAAAACAATACAAGCACAAAAGCTACAGTGTATATATATCAATAAATGTTACTGAGTAGTTTTGGCACTGTGGGCAGGTGCCAAGTCCTGTTGGAAAACAAAGTCAGCATCTTCTTACAGCTTGTCAGCAGACAGAAGCATGTCTCAAGTCCTCTGGTTTCAGTCTTAGAGTTTCCATTGTGTTTATGTGGAAACTGACATTTTCTTTATTGGTCCCACATGATTCGTGGACCGATTTCACTACAGATGATTTCACTTATCACAGAAAAAGCACAGGTGGAATTAACAACACTCCTGTGCAGGATTGCTGGAATTCATAGCACCTTTGTAAAATGTCTCATGCAAGAAAGATCTATTCAACTTTATTTTCACTTCAAAAGGGAATGACCATTGTTCTTTAAAGAGGAAGACGAAACAAACAACCTCATGTAGTAGAGCAGGCCATACGCGGCCCAGAAGCAAGCTCTGAGTGGCCCGGACAGGGATTTGCACAGAGATTAAACGGCCCGTGGCAAAATGTATCAAGACCATACTACTCATACCATATTACTTATTATGCTTCTGTGCATTTATAGTTTTTTTTTATTGTTTCTTCATTATGTATTGCCCCTCGGTCAGATGGTCAGATGTTTGATATCTGACTGAGGAGGGTCATATGTATAAATATGAAAAATAAAAACAGAAAAAATCACCCTCTCAGGGTGGTGTCTGTATCATCCTCATCTTGGGTCCTCTACCAGAGGCCTGGGAGTGTCAGGGTTCTGCGCAGTATCTTAGCTGTTCCTAGGCCTGCACACTTCTGGACTGAGGCGTCAGATGTTCCTGAAATCTGCTGGAGTCACTCTCCCAGTTTGGGGGTCACTGCCCCGAGTGCTCCTGCTACCACGGGGACCACGTCAGCTTTGACCTTCCACATCTGCTCCAGCTGTTCTTTCAACGCTTGATACTTCTCCACCTTTCCGTGTTCCTTCTTTCTGATGTTGATGTCGGCTGGTATCGCCACATCTACCACCACTGCCCTCTTCTGGTGTTTGTCAGCCACCACAATGTCCAGTTGGTTGGCCAACAGTTTGTCAGTCTGGAGGCTGCAGTCCCACAGGATCTCAGCCCTGTTGATGTGCAGTGTGTCCCACTGGGATTTGGGTACTTCAATGGCAGCAATAGAATATGAGTATGTTTTCTTTAGTGTATAATCACATGAAAATATGAATCAATGTGTCTTTATATTTATACAGGGAGCGGAAGTAAATCCAGGAGTGCAGATTACCTGGGAAACAGCGCCATCCTGTGGCTGCTTTGTGTTACTTTAACACAGAAACCCGTCACACACACAAACTTGTGTTTAGCTTCATGTAAGCGACTTTATAATCCAGTATTCAGATGGTGATGTTTGTACCGCTGAGGCCAGCTGTGTTAGGGTAGCAGAACTTTACTGGTAGCTCTGAATTTCTCCATGTTACTATAAACGTGTTTTACTTTAATATTTCTGTATGTGTGTGTGTGTGTGTGTGTGTGTGTGTGTGTGTGTGTGTGTGTGTGTGTGTGTGAAATTTTAGTAATTGGCATGAGCAGAAATAGTAATAGGCATACCTTCTTACAATTCTGCCTACGATCTCAGTGGAAACTAAGAAAGAAAAAAGAGACGCAAAAGGCCACAGCACCTCTCCTACATAGCAGCAAGACACACAGAGTTTATTTTAATTTTGCATCTTTTTATAAGTATTATGTCTCTTCATGGTAAGTTTGTACGTCATTAATTTGTGTCCTTTTGTGGTTGTTTTGCCCATTTTTGTAGTTGTTTTGTGTTTCTTTGCACTTTATTTGCATTTCTTTGTGGGGATTTTAATTTTCTTCCTGGTTGCTACGTGTTACTGTTGGTGACATTTTGCAGGTGAAGGTCAGGCATTGGACATTTTGGGTCCCTGCGCCCAGAGATGGGCAAAAATACATCAAAATGTATTTTGATACAAAATACCCTTTAAATAAATGTATCAAAATAAAATATATGTATTTTGTGTTTTCAAATACAGAAAATACTTTTCTTTCTTTTTCTTTTAGCAGCAACCCGCACAAAGCTTTTTGTGAATAACTCAAAAAGTCCTTGACCAACAATGCTCAAAATTATGAGTAACTATGCCAGAAAGAACAACCATGATTCATCCATTAATGGCATGACAGTAGCAAATTTGGTCGCAGCTATTGTTGTTGTGTTGTTTTTCTTATAATTTAGTATGACAGTCTGTTGAGCTTGAAAGACGTGAGCAGCAAGGCAGTCTACTGGTAGTGTAGAAAAGAAGCACCTGAGACTGCTGACTGATCCTGTGCTTGGGCTGAAGGTCTTGAGAGTGTCTGTTCCTAATTGTATTTCCTCATCTTATACACCATAGTAGAAACGCCTTTTTGAGGTGGTGTGTACATGATTAATTACATGAACTCAAAGATTGTTTCACATGAATCCTGGCCTCAGCTTTTACAAATTAAATGCTGTGTATTGGCACATAATTTCAGCACCTAAAGCGTTTTACCGAGGTTGTGCTGAGTCGAGGTTGCACTTTGCCTTCTGTTTAGCCAGTATGGCTTTTGGTACTTATTAAACAGGGACCACCCAGCGCCTAATCACCCTGTGTTAGACCCTTTGTTCTTACATCTAGATCTATATGAACAAGAAATGACATTGTAATGCTTTCTGGTAAAGCTGTTGTCCTTTGATAACTCCAAAAAATCTTGGTCAAACTGAAAACCCACTTCCCAGGAAAGTGTGCGCTACATTTGTTTCCTTTGTTTAGGGGACCCACAACCTGTCAATCATCAACCTGACCTGTTTGTATGTTAAAACCTGACTGATAAACAAATTTTAAGAGTGGAGCTTTGGTCCATTGTTACTCTGTCCCTGTGAAGAAGAGGTAAGGCTGATGCAAGTTGCTCATGTTTTGTGTTGGTTAGCAGCTGGTTTGGCGTTTTACTGGTAAAGTAGATTTGAGGGTGGTCTTCTGAGAAGTTGCTGTTCAGTTGCAAATGTTGTAGCAATAATCGTTGCTCACAGCAGATTATTTTGACTTGTCATAGCAGGAAAAACATTTCTAAAGACACTGACGATGGCTTTGTTGTGTTCACTTCCAGCAAGCCATCATGCAAAGCAGCTAAATGGAATTCAGCCATCATTAATTTGATTATTTACATTTGTGCTTTTCCTACTGCAACAAGTCAAACTGTCTGTGTCCTAAAGGGTGTGTTAGTGCATGTGTTTCTGTGTTGACGTGACAGAGGTACACTGCAACTATAATGTAAAGCATCATATTTACTCCTCTGATATGATCATTCGCATCAGAGAAATTATTTGACCATTTAAAATGAAATCTAACAACTTTGAAGTAGCGCCCTACTTAATGTGTGGTCAACCATATACTTAACGTGTTATTTGACTTCCTAAATAAGTCTTTCTAACCTGAATCTTGAAATCTCTTCCAACATGAGAGCACTTTTGTTTCTTTATTGTTCCTGCATGAACCAGATTCATCTAAGACATACTGTCTCACAGCTTAACATAGCAGGAATCTATCATGTTCTATAATGAGTGTGACAGTGGCAGAGGACTTTTATTTTGATTAAATTAACAGATTGTGTATTTGCATGGGGAGAGAATCGTCACTCTGCAGCGATATGGCTATTGATACCCATCCATACAATGCTTTTCTTATGGATCCCAATGCATGCTGTGATAGGCAGTTGAGATTAGGTCAAAAAGGTCTTTACTACCTAGAGGAGTTGCAATCCAAAATATGATCTCTTCTATGTCCTGCCTATTTCTCAGTATAACATCAGTTTGAGTTTATGACCTTGTTAGGGTCCAGGCACTAAGCTGCCAGGACACTATTGTAATCCTAGGTATACTTCTTCTTCTTCTTCTTCTTCTTCTTCTTTCTTCTTCTTCTTCTTTCTTCTTCCGAGGAAATCCTACTTCCCATGGGTGAAAACTCACCAAACTTTGCACATAGGTCCAGTCTCATGCCAGATATCCTCAGCTGTAAACTCAAGCCAATAGTCCTGATGGAGGTGCTACAGCAAGCGTCTAAAGTTCAAAACTTTGAAAATTCATAACAAATTAACCATACGTGCTACAACTTCACAACTTTCATCAAACTGTAGCCCCAATACTGAAGAACTTTTGTACATTTAAATCTATTCAAAATTATGAAGTTCATCACTCTGTTTTTTTTTTTTTTTTTTCAAAAACTGTAAAACTTCTTAAACCTAAAATCTCCTCCCACAATTTTTGCTCAGTTAACACCAAACTTGCTACAGAGCATCTTCAGACTGTCCTACAAAAACTACGTTTCTCAGATTTTTGATTTATCAAAAATTGAGCCTACAGTGCATCAAAATGTTTGACTGTAAACGGTACTGTAAACATATACATGCAAATTCTTGCTAAATAAATCTTCAATGTTCATGAAAAAAATGACAAAATTCTAGAGTCATGGTAGATGATGTGTGACGAATTTCAGAATTTTATCTCAAAAACTGAATTTTTGACAGCATTTTGAATTTTGCTCTAATGTGAACAATTCGAGTCAATGTAAAAATGGTCATTTTAAACATCAGTTTTTCACTTATGGAGCAAATCAATCATTGTTACAAACAAATGACCAACATCTCCATGCTGTCTAGACGCAATATGTGTATTTTCAGATTTTTGTTTCGATAACTGAATTTTTTACAGTGGTTTGAAATCTGCTTGTCCATGCATGGACGGCTGCTAAACCTGCACGTGTGGCTTAGTCAATTTGTGAAGCTACACATGAATTGTCACTGACTAATCAGCTCAGTGAGATAGAAATTGATTCTTAGTATCAGAGGTTGTGAGTTCAAGCCTCAGCTGATGCAAAAGGCAGATTGTGTTGCTAAATGTCTTCTGCTTGTTGCTCAGAATTGCCTAAATATGCCCAGACCTGACCCATCACTGCACAGCAGCTATAATTTTTGTTTGTATTTCTTAGATGTAGCCCCTGAGAAGTTCCTCTTTTCTCAACACGATCCTGATAAAATGCTCTTTTTCCTCTCTCAGTGCAGGGATCTTTATTTGTCTGGAATAATCAGCTCTAGAGTCAACAGTAAGATCCAAAAGAAAACTTGGTTGGCTTATAAATGAGGCTGCACAATTTCAGAAATTTGTCTAAGTGATCAAATTCAAGTCTCAACTCTGTACTTTATATTTAAAGTGAGCTGACCGAGCATAAAGAGTGACACAGCTTTAAGCTTATTGACTAATGCTGACTTTCACACAGGAGTCAGAGGTGTGAGGCAGGGCTGGCTTATCATTTTCAGACTCAGCTTACTCATTGTTTTGTGCTTTTAGGATGCACTAAGCTAATGAGAGCACCCTTTGTTCAGGACTTCAGCAGAATAGCTGAATAGACTCTTTGTGTTAGTGTCAGGACACCCAGGAATATAACCCCAAGCAGCAGGATTATTGGCTGCAGACACCTGGGTGCTTGCCATGATGTTATACACCTGTGTGTTATTAACCACACTGACCAATCACCTCACACTGATGCACATGCTCTTTCATACATGTCCCCATCAATGTTGAAATGAAACCTACACCCCTGCTGGTATTTGTTACACCTGTGTACAAGTTCTTTTATGAAAAAAAAGCCGGTTTTACTTTCACTTTCTATGCACATTTTTCTGGAAAACAAAGGTTATGGATGGAGCCGCTGTTCTTTAGAATAAGATGAGACTTTAATCTTGTTTAGTACTCATCTGTCTCATACCCAAATTAACACAATTATCCTTGATTGATTCAAGCAGCCTAAAACAAACCATCACTTATATGCTAATTAATCATTCAGAAATGATCAACTGTAAATGACAATCAACATAAAACTGCTTCACAACAACACACCTTTCTTGTCACTCCAGTTCCAGCCTCTGCGTCAGGTCAGAGCTCTTGTTCCTCCCCAGCATGGTTCAGAAGGTGGCAGTGATCGGTGCAGGGATTTCTGGTCTGACCAGCATCAAGGCCTGTGTGGATGAAGGTCTGGAGCCCACCTGCTTTGAGAGCAGCCATGATATTGGGGGTCTTTGGAGATTTAAGGTGAGGCAGAATGCGTTTTAAATACATTATAAGCTTGCACTGGCGCTGCAGTCATGCTCATTTGTTTGAAACCTGTGTAGGGATGTGCCTGTAAATCTGACAGTAAATGAAAGAGGATATGACCTCTATAGATCTCATGTGGTCCAAAGATTATTTATGCTAAAAAAAAAACAACAGAGCTGTCATTCACAAGTTTAACTGGTAAGCGAGCACTACACTAAGTTTTGGGGAGTTTGACCCTTTGATGCCAAACATTGTATCATACAGTAAGATAAATGACAATATGTGAACTTGTAGGAGCACTGAGGCAGGGTGCAAATATAGATTTTTTTAATGTTTTGTTTTGTTTACTTGTAGACAAAATATAAATCAATAATAACACACAATAATAACGAGAGACTTCCCTACGAGACCTGAGGCATATGTTGCTTACACAGAGCAGAGTCTCAACATTTTTTGGTACTGTTGTTTCTTCTCTGTAGATCACTGGTTCTCAACCTGTGGCTCTCAACCCCCACTGGGGGTCGCCAAAGCCTCAGGGAGGCCGAGGGCCAGATGAGCTGCCAGATTTACTGTGAATGTTGGGCCGTTTTGCCAGCAAGCTACGAGCATTTAGACACACAGAGCCGGATCGGCGAGTTGATCCGAGGTGCCCAATTTTCCGCCTCGTAGGGTGGATATATTGGCGGAACCCTTTGACTGAGGCGGCCTTCCACAACAGGAGGAGCTGTTGATGATGCCGCACGTGCGAGCCACTGGCAGGAATTAGCGAGCAGCTAGTAGCAAGAGGGAAACACAAATCTGACAGACACTGTAAAGATGAGCAACTGGGGAGACAAGGAATTGCGCGCCCTCCTTGTCCTCGCAAACGAAGAGGCCATTAACCGTCAGATGACGGGGACGGTGAAGGACGGGCCGACTTACGAGAGAATCGCTGAAGGACTGACCAGCCGCGGCTTCCCTCCCACGTCACTGTTTACATCACAAGCGTTTTGTTACTTGCTCACGCCCCCCATTGCCCCGAAAAAGGCACATTCTGTATAAACAAAAGTAGGCAGGCGGCATTTTGCTACACTCCCTGATTTTGTTTTTATACTTTTTTACTACACCACTCTGTCTGTGCAGCAGCTCCAGACTTTACATTTGATGGCACCACAAATTTGAGTTTTGGCACTCTAGTTTTTGGATTTTGTTCATTTTTACTTGTATTTCTAGACTGTCTTAGACCATAGGAATAAAATGTATGAATTTTGAAAATAGGGGGAGCTCCATTTTAAGGAAAAAGGCTGGAAACCACTAAACAGAATCCAGTTGCCATGCAGCGTTATATTTAAGCTATAATTGTCCACCAGAGACAATAAAAGCCGTTTCACCTTGAATTTTAAAAGTCTTTTAAGGTTTGGGACGTATCACAGGGGAAATATGTAATACTATTTATACTGTAGGGACAGATTTATTCATTTATTCATCATTAAATTGCAGACAAAGTATGTGAAATGATAAAGAAAATGTTTGTCACTATCTATCTCCACATCGTCCCTCTGCAGGAGAAGCCAGAGCCTGGGCGTGCCAACATCTATCAGTCGGTGATTGTCAACAGCTCCAAAGAGATGATGTCTCTCAGCGACTTCCCTCCTCCAGCTGAGCTGCCCAACAACATGCACCACTCTCAGGTGCTGCTGTATTTTCGCCTCTACGCTCAGGCTTTCAAACTGCTGGAGCACATTCGCTTTGAGGTCAGTGACTTTACGGACTGGTGGTATTGTTTCTGTATGAAGTTAAAGAGACAGTTCACTCCAAAATCATAAACACATATTTTCCCTCTTCCCTGTAGTGCTATTTATCAGTCTAGATTGTTTTGATGCGAGTTGATCTGTGTTGGGAAATATCAGCCACGGCAATGTCTGCTTTCTTTTGCATATAATGGAACTGGATGGCACTCGGCTTGTGGTGCTCAAAGTTGCAAAAATATACATTTAAAACTCAGCAGTGATGTCTCTTTCCAGAAAACATGACCTGGTTACTCAAGATAGTGAGTGCGTGTGTGTGTGTGTGTGTCACAGACTAGCGTGGTCAGCGTGAGGCAGACCCTGGATTTTAACGTGACAGGCCAGTGGGAGGTGGAGACGCAGAGGAGAGACGGTCAGAGGGAGACTCATGTTTTTGATGCAGTGATGGTTTGTACCGGACACTTCACCCGGCCTCACCTGCCTCTCAGAGACTTCCCAGGTACCAGGAGTCATTATATACACTATTTTCTTGTGTCATATTATGTCACTCAAGATCCCCCACTGCATTTGACAGAGACACAGTGCAGCTGCTAATCCAGCTCCAGAGAGCTATGAAAATAATTAACTTTTTTTTTTTCATCTCAGGTATTGAGAGCTTTGAAGGCAGATATTTCCACAGCTGGGATTATCGCAACGCTGAGGGTCTGCAGGGGAAACGAGTGGTGGTGATAGGGATTGGAAACAGTGGAGGTGATATTGCTGTGGATGTCAGTAGAGTTGCTGAACAGGTACAATATTCAACTACATTTATATCTTTGGCTTTATTCTTTTAAAAAAACAACGTGACGCTTAAACATTTTCAAACCTGAGCACATGGATCTTAACCCTCTATGTGCTGTCCTGACCTGCAGATGTACCTCAGCACCAGGAGCGGAGCATGGGTTGTCGGTCGTTTGGGACCAGGAGGGATCCCAAATGACCTTATTGGGACTTCAAGAATGGATATGATGATGTACAAGCTCTTCCCCTCGTGGGTCAACAGGATGGTGGAGAAGGGGCTGGAAAAGGCTTTGGATCACAGACTATATGGGCTGAAACCAAAACATGGGTAACGGACAAGATACTTGAGATGAACATCTTTATCTTACTGTGCAGTCAGAGAGTGATATTTTTAAGCATACATATCAAAGTCCACATCCCCTCTATGTTCATACACCCATAATACACTGGCAGAGCTGACAACATACAGATGATTTTGCAGGTTACAAATGTTCATTTTTCTTCATATTTCATCCTTAGAAATGGCAACGAAAAAGACTTAAACACAATGTGATTCATGTTAAAAAAATTTCCAGTTGTCTTATGCAACCACTTCATAATTCTGGCACCACACTAGGCATCACACTTAAAAAACTCCCATCACATATATGTTATGCATCAGTGAAACATTTGGCCTCATGGTGGTGCTACAGGATCCAAAGTGTTTATAAGCAGGTTTAAATGCCTAAATTAAAATGTATTTGTAATAAGAAGGTGTGAGCCTGAGATGGACAAGATGTAAACTGCAACATTTCTCCTGGTCTGGGATGAACTAAAATGAACAAATGTACAACAGTGGCTTCTACGCTGCACCAGGCAAGTCTACCTAACTACTGTAACCGGGCGGCAGTGGCTCCGTCCATCGAGATTTGGGACTTGACTTAAGTACCAGATGGCAGTTGGTTCAAGTCCCATATGGACCAAGTGTGGAGTGTGGATTGGTGGCCAGAGACGTTCCAGATTGCCTCCTGGGCACTACGGAGGTGCCCTTAAGTCTCTCCATTTAATGCATGTAGAGGTCCTGTGTGTGCATGTGTGTGTGTGTAATTCAGGCCTGTGAGAATGAAAAATGAATGAAAAATTAAATTTCCCCTCGAGCATTACTAAAGTATATCTTCTTCTTACTGTACGCTGAGTGTGTTTTGTGTCCTCATACACTGCCCTATCACAGCCCTGTCGTCCTTTATCCAGGTTTTTTGAACGGATCCCTGTTGTGAATGACGACCTGCCCGGTCGGATCATCTCAGGTCGTGTTCAGGTGAAACCAAATGTGAAGGAGTTCCGTGGGTCCAGCGTGGTCTTTGTCGATGGGAGCATCATAGACAAGGTGTGTATTAGTACAGTTCTTAGACTGTGTACCTGATCTTAATCATAATATGAATATAATATTGTTGCATTTAATACTGTGTAGGGTTGCAGCGATATACTGGTTTTAAGGTACAGTATACCATGATGTAAAAATTTGTGGTTTTACCATGAAGAAATGCTAATAATAACTCTTCCATTTTCATTCCTTTAAGGATCATTCTCACTGTTAATAATGTAAATTCTGTATTACAGTGAATCCATGAGACAGTTGTCATAACATGAAAATCTCAAACTGTTGCAACCCTAGTAATTCTCTCTGTGTGTGTATGTGTCACAGGTGGATGTAGTGGTGTTTGCCACAGGCTACAACTACAGCTTCCCCTTCC
This sequence comes from Epinephelus cyanopodus, assembly GCA_026686955.1. Taxonomy (NCBI): domain Eukaryota; kingdom Metazoa; phylum Chordata; class Actinopteri; order Perciformes; family Serranidae; genus Epinephelus; species Epinephelus cyanopodus. Next base: position 3,138,201 of record CM048920.1, read on the forward strand.
TGCCTCCAGCTCTGCAGGCTAAATCTGGTTACAGGGTGCATCTCTACAAGCACGTGTTCCCTCCTGCACTGACCCAGCCTACGCTGGCTGTGGTGGGCTTCATCCACGCTCTCGGGGCGATAAACCCTTTGGCTGAGTTACAAGCTCGCTGGGCTACAAGAGTGTTTAAAGGTAAAGTACAGCACTTTAACTTAAAGTTTCATGCTTAGTTTATCATAAAGCAACAGAGTGATAAAACAATTTTAAGTATGTTTTATTGACCTGTTAAAGAGGGGCCTCGGTCTCCTGGACCCAAACAGACCCTTAGAGTAAGACAAAATTAAATAATTTTAATTGCATGTATTTTAAGTTAACTGATGTTTTTCTTTGTCATGCAGGCTTATCGACCCTCCCCTCAGAGGAGACCATGGTGAAGGAAATTGAAAAGGAGTCAGTGACGATGCATCAGAAGTAGGAATAAGTGTGAAACTGAGTTGTAGATCCATGTAGAGATGTTGAGATTATAACACACAATCCATTCTAATGTTGCGCGTACAGTCCACTCAGGCTGCAATTAATAAATTAATTTAATTATTGATAACATCAGACCAAGAAAAGCAGCAAGACGTCTACTTTGAGAACCTGGAATCATTTTTGCCTGAAAATGACAATTAATTAATAATCAAAACAGTTGGCGAGTAATTATCTTTTGATCAACCAATCAAATTGTTGTTGCAGCTCAACAGTCCAAACACACTTTTATACAACACTCTGTTTGGTCCGATTCCCCTACATCTGGTTATTCTGTCACACAGTTAATCTGTTTCTACTAACGCCTGAGTCGCCTCATCACATCCTGAAATTGCTACGTTTCTGATTTATTTTTCTATTTTGAAATTGCTGTGGTCTGCTGGTGACAAAATCAATTGCCAGGTTTCAACCTGTCGATGACAGTCAGTACGCATAGTCATAGCACAATATGTAGAGTTCAAATATTTTGCACTCAAATGTCAAGATTCGGACCGACAACCTTATTATTACATATTGATATTCAACTGAAGTGTTTGGGGTTTAGTTGCTCTTTTAATCCTTTATTAAAACAACATGTTTTGCTTGTGTGTTTGTTTTTATAATGGTCTTTGTCTTCCTCTCTGTCAGATACATGTGCTCAGAGCTGAACCCTCTCCAGGTGGACTACACCCCCTACCAGGACTTTCTGGCAGAGCAGATCGGGGTCCGACCAAACCTACTGTGGCTCTTCCTGAAGGACCCCAGACTGGCGCTGCAGGTTTTGCTGGGTCCCTGTACTGCTTATCAGTACCGTCTGACTGGACCGGGTCAGTGGGCCGGAGCCCGCCAGGCCATTCTCACTCAGTGGGAGCGGGTGTTTCAGCCATTCAGGACCAGAGTGGTACCAAACCCAGAGACCAGACGCTCCTCCAGACCAAGTGTGATGTTTTTCTTCTCAGGTGCTGCTCTGCTGTGCTGCCTCTGCTACAACAAACACTCCATTTCCTCTTTCTTCCCTCTTCCTGCATTCTTCAGATCTCCTCAGTGAGCTTAATGATAACATGATGACGGAGGCAGCAGGGAAGCAGCACACTACTGTACACCACCCTCGATCTCTAAGTGCTGAAGGCACACTGCACTAATTTGACAGTTAGAAATAAAGTCTTTATTATTTTTATAATTAGCTTTCTGGCCACCCACTGAGGGTCTGTACAAACCCAGCCCAGTCGCCAGAATAAAATGCTGGCATTGTGCATTTCTGCAAATCCCAGATATGTCGCATTTGTGCGTTTCATATCATATAAACAATTCTCAAGTGACGTAGATTGCATGTATATGAGCTTTCTCATTAGGTAGAGGAGGGGATGGTGGATGGCTTGATGCTTAGGTAAGATGGCTGCCAACAGCTGACAGCAGCAGACCAGTATTGGAGACCAACAAAAAAGGGTATTTTGTTTTAAATAGAGCTCGGTAAATATCCAGCCACATTTGTAGCGTCCAAATCGAGTATTTTTAGCGAGAGTTCTGGACATGTCACACTGTGTTTGTAGCAATCAAACCGAGTATTTTTTAACAAGAGTTCACTGTGTTTGTAGAGAGGGAACCAGGTATTTTTTGACTTAAGTTAAGGTCATGTCCAGCTGTATTTGGAGTGACAAACGTTTGCCATGTTTGTAGCAACAAAATCAGGTATTTTCTCACAAGCGTTAGAGGTATTTGTAGTGACCGGTCTGGATATTTGGGGCATGTCCAGCCATGTTTGGCAAGACACTTTGCCATGTTTGTGGCAACCAAACCAGGTATTTTAAGTCAAAACATGTTTTCCTAATCCTAGCCGGGTGTTTCTGTGCCTGAACCTAACTACACATTAACCACAGTGTTGTCACAACATCAAATTAAAGATGTAACAGGTTTGCAGAACCACAGACCTACAATGCCAGCATTTATTCTGCCAGTGGAGCTGAAGAAGCACGATGTAACTTTGACAGCTGTACATTTGAAACCATTCTGCAGAATTAATCTGTCTACCGGTGACCTGACGGTATATGTTCAGACATTTTAGTCTTTCCTGCTAATGTTATTGTTATCAGACCTGTTGACTCAATGTTGGGTTTTATGCTAGTTGATTTTGGCCTACAGGAAAGCCTTCCTGAGAGGCTTCATGTGATTGCAGGAAAGTTTTAATATGATAAGGAAATGACCTGGATGCACAGAAACAAACTAATAAACTGGATAAAATGGATGTCATGCTAAAAGAAGTCTTCCACAAACTTTCAGTTTCAGTTTCAAGCCATTCATGTTGAATGAAATGAAACAAAAATGGTATGTGTTGCAGTGATTTATCATTTTGCCTTGGAAAAACTGATTCTACACAATAAAATGCAAAACAAATGCAAAGAATATTTACACAGCATCATTGTAATGACATCAAATATATTGTGAATTGTTGCTATTTGTTTAATCTAGCCTAAATATGAGGAAATGGCCATGTCATATTATAAATGAGAATTAGCCATGACTGGGTGTCCAAGAAATCCCATTTTTTTTCAACACCGCTGCTGGAATACACTGCACTTTTAGACTTTTACCTATTATGTCAGATTAAAATTAGTTGGCCTTTCACCAGGTCTGCAGAACTGAATAAACCTGACTGGGCGATAAGCTATCGTCAATCTTTCCAAATAAGATGGGCACAAGGACAAAGCAGGTATTTGCTCCCTTTAACCCTTTTCCATCAAAATTAGCACATGTACGCAAGATGCTGTGTTGTCATATATAACGTTATAGCCTATGTTACATTAGAGGCAAACTAAAAATACCTGTCCAGCAGAAACTCTGCGACCATCTCGTCCCTTTTTAGCTCAGGATGAAGCTGCATCAGTCTTCGCCATCGCTCGAAAGCAGAGCCGATGTTGATCTGAGTTTTGGCTCTTGCAGCATCGAGTTTTCTCTTGGTGTTAGCTTTTTCTGCAATATTCTTTCTTTTGCCAACTGATTTCCCTGTTGGAGCGGCTGGAGGAGGATGCGATGGTCCACATTTGTCTGCCATTGTTACGGAGAAAAGTTTATATGCACAAGCGTCCTGTTACTAGCCTATTTGTTGTCTCACAGACTTTACGTTGGAGGCCTCCAGTGGGAAAGACAGACAGGATGCTCGACCAATCATTGCATGCGGTCCAAATGCAATGATTGGTGGGAGTTTTCTGAGAATGGTACAATTATGAGTTTTTATCTCTGGTGGAATTCACCTACATTTTAGGGTGCCGTCAGCTTATTAACTGCATTTTAACCTAAACAAAGAAAAGCGTAAAATTTCCAGAAAGGTAAGTGTTGCTCTAAAAGGGAAATAAACAGGTTTAATGCCACGAAGCATTGCAGGAACAGCCTCCTAGTTTACTGGGTGATGGATTCAGGGGCCAAAGTCTTATGCTGATGCGTGTTCCTGTGCATCAATACACACATGGTCCAAGGTGTTGGGCTGTAAGTGTGGCTATAGGTGCACTATCACATTCCTGTTTGTATAGATGTCAAGGTGCTCTGATAGTGCCTGCTCACCTTTATCTACTATGACCTCACTGCAAATGGTTCAAGACATATATGTATTGATTGACAGTGGCTGGCGGACAGAGGATTTTTAGCTCACATTGTGTGTTTTAAAATCAAACCTAGGCCTACTCAGATTCATCATGATGTGGACCCCAAAGTTGTTTGTCTCAAGTAAGCTGTTTTTATGAATCGTGGGGCCACTCAGATCCATTATGATATAGAGCCCTGACACTGTGGCCCTGCCATATGGTAGGCTGTGAGGCGAAAGGGCGCAGTGTGTTTGCTTTTGCTCCAGTTCAATAACCCTGACTCCGCACTGCCTGTCAGGGGTCGTTTGGGGATACAGATTGTGCATAGTGTCTTTATTCTCACTCCGCCCACTGCTCAGATACACCCAGCACGGAGAAATCGTTTCCTCATCCGAACCGAAGAAGGTAAGAAATTGTGGGCTATGTGCCGAAACATACTATTGTAAGTTTTTAGTGCATTTTTGTCAAGATTTTTTGTGAAAAAAAAAAAAAATGCGGTTAAACTTTTAACTTCTGTATTTTGAGATTGTTGTCACCGCCTTTGCAGAGTCACAGTAAACAAGACGTTGAAGTCGAGTTGCGAAAGCAGGGCTGGTGTCTGAGTCATTGCATTGCTTATAGTTTAACATATGTAAAACTTTTAGCTACACATTAACGCGTGATGAGCTTTGATCGTGGTTGCGCAATATTTAGAGATACCAGTTAAAACCGAACCCGGACTGATTATCACAGTGTCCTGAGAGATAAATGTTGCAGATCTCGTTTTACTGCATGCATTGCGGTTTCTGTGATTTCAGCCAGACTGTTGTAAGTATCCGACTCAGCAGAGTGAAGGAGGGGACAGAGCTCTGTGTTCTGGTGCTGTTTGCAGATCTTGGTGTTTTTTACAGTGAAAACATTTGCTTCCGCTGAAATATGAGTCGTCGTGTGGCGGTGGTCGGAGGAGGAAGTTCAGGATTGGCCTGCATCAAGTGCTGCCTGGATGAGGGGCTGGAGCCAGTCTGCTTTGAGAGCAGCGATGACATTGGTGGTCTGTGGAGGTTTAAGGTGGGTCACACTGCACACTGCTTGGTTTCATTTTTGTACACAGTGTATTGAAATTATATCTAGGCAGTAATTATAATATATGTTATATGCCACTCCCCTTGGCCCTGTTTCTTCAGCCACATTTGTTTTTAAGAGAGTTTGCCATCTTTGCACAGAGCAAACTGAGGATATGTCACGCTGTTTATAGCAACCAGCAGGCCAGCCATTAGGATATATGGGCAGAGGGACATTTTCCAAAGTTTGCCCCTATTTTGTGTGTGCAACATTGTGTACATATCACTATGCACAATATTTTACCTCCTGCAATTATAATCCATTTAATCATATTTATATAAATGCAAAATCAAACATTGACTGATGAAATTACTAACAGGGCAAACTCTGATAAAAAAACAAACAAACAAACAAATAAAAAACAACTTGTTGCTACAATCAAGACTGGACATGTCCCAGACTGCATCAAAAGGCCCAGCTTTGTTGCAGCAAATTCATGTTAAAAAATAACCCCAAACACAGCTGGACATGTCCCGAACTGTTGTTGATGATACCCAGTTTGCCTGCTACAAACATGGCAAGCTCTCATTAAAAATACTTGCTTTTGTCACTACTAAAACAGCTGGACATGTCCTCAACTTTAGTCAAAAAAAACACTGTGAACTCTCGTTAAAAAATACCTGGTCTGGTTGCCCAGCCAGTCGTCAGGGAAGTCAAAGGGTACCGATGACCCTGTGCTAAGGTCAAACGTCTATGGTTGACCCTTCAAACGTATCAAGTGCAACAAGTTACTTATATCACTGACAGTACAAGTTATATGTATTTACATGATAGCCAAAAGTATTTTAATCATAAAAACTTGCTGTGCGGCCTCAGTCATACGCTGGCACTCAGCCATCAAAACTTTGAGAAGCCATGATCTAAGATTTTTCTCTCAAAATGCTTGAAAAACTCAGGTTCACTGTTGAGTTTATAAAAATTCACATAGGTCACATAAGGTGTAGGTTGAAAATGGTCCACCCCAATGTTAAACAGGTGATCACGGTCTTGTGTTATATTGCAGGAGAATCCAGAGCCAGACAGAGCGAGCATTTACCACTCTGTCATCATCAACACCTCCAAGGAGATGATGTGTTTCAGTGACTTTCCCATCCCTGGTCACTTCCCCAACTACATGCATAACTCCCTCATCATGGACTACTTTCGGATGTATGCTGAGCACTTCCAGCTCACCAAGCACATACGCTTCAATGTAAGGATGCTTCACTGACTTCCTGAAAGGATGCAACATTCTCAGCTGAGTCGTAAATGTAAAATAGTGTTTAGTGCAGCACAACAAATGGTTACTGCTCACCTCAGAGTCTGTTAGTTTTTCCTGTTATAAGTTAATTGTTAATTGTTTTTGCCTCTCTGTTCAGACCAAAGTCTTGCAGATGAAGCAGAGATCAGATTTTTCTCATTCAGGCCAGTGGGACGTTGAAACCGAGAACAAGGACGGCAAAAAGGAGAGACACATTTTCGATGCGGTGATGATCTGTATTGGACATCACTGCCAGCCCAACCTGCCACTGCATGACTTCCCAGGTACCATTTACAGCCTATAAATATCCTTCAGTTTGCTCAAACACAAGTAGTGCTGCTCGTAATCTAGCAACACAAAGAGGAAATTATGTCAACGTTAACCTTTGACACAGTCTGATCTAGCCTGTAACGGCAACTCTGTACAGTGTGGTTATGTAACATGATATCAACAGAAAGCAGCTCCACCCAGAGAGAATAATGTTGTCGGTGAAATGTCATCAACACTGACCTGAATTATATTTTTGTAACAGTGTCAGATACAGATCACGAGGCTCTTTGTCCAGCAGTCACAAGTGTTTGTCTTTGTTTCTCCCAGGCATTGACACCTTCAAGGGAAAGTACTTCCACAGCAGAGACTACAAGACTCCTGAGGAGTGGAGGGATAAAAAGGTTGTAGTGATTGGGATAGGAAACTCTGGAGGAGACATAGCAGTGGAGCTGAGCAGAGTCACCAAGCAGGTCAGGATGACATAGTTACATATGGTGAAACTGGTGAACAGTCACTTCATTGTTTTCTTGTATTCTGTCATTCATGTCAGTCAAGAAAACATTTTAATTCACCATATTCAACGCTCAGATCAAGGGACAATGGCATCCTTAATTCATTCAACCTTTATTTATTCTCGAAGAATCATTTAGGGCTTGCAGCAGAGAAACCAAAGGCAGTTTTACCAAATGAAGTGTCCGTGGTAGGGATGTCCCGATCCAGCTTTTTCACTTCTGATCTGATACCGATATTACAGCCTTGAGTTTTGGCCGATACCGATCTGATCTGATCCAAGTGCGTATTATACATATTCACTTATTTTGTTGTCAGTCATGTTAGAAAAGGTTTGATCAAGCGATATTACTCTAACAAGAACAACTACTTAATCTGGTTAGTTAGAATGATCCACTGGATTGGAGTTCTTGGATTGGCATTTTTCCATGCAGTCCGATCTGATGCAGATGCACGTTTTTTGCTAATATCGGTAGCCAATACCATGGATGGACATCCCTAGTTCATCCATGGTACTCGGAGAATGAGCCAGTTGCTAGAGCATGTTGAGTAGTGATTGTGAGACGTATTTAGTAAGGAGGTAATACATAATGGCATCTTTCCAATTAAAGCTCTATAAATGAATATGAGCCAGTGTCCTTCACGTTTCAGTTAGAGGAGCCCAGCCCACCTTTTCATATAAAATACAGTGATGAGTGGAGTAACTGTCACCAGTAATGAATCTGAGGGCAGAGTGATAAACGGAATTTAGAGGAGCAAACGTGGAGGCAGAGGCATTCCTATAGACAACATCACCATAATCTGAAAACAGATGGAAAAAAATTGCGTTAATGATCCATTTTCTGCAAAACATCAGAAAATTTGTTTTGTTCCTGTACAGGAAACCAAGTTTTTGTCTTAGTTTGTTTGTCACAGAATCAATGTGGGATTTGAATTTGAGTTTGTGATCTAACCAGATACCAAGATATTTGTATTCAGAGACTCTTTACATACTGTGTTCTGTCAGAGTGGTGATATTTATGCCATGGTCTTCAATATCTGCAACTCTAGAAAACAACATGTATTTGGTCTTATTTGGATTGAAAACCAGTTCCAAGTGAAACAGAGTATGTTGTAATTGACCAAAAGCTTGCTGAAGGGTTTGAATAGTTGAAACTGCCGTGTTAGCCGAGCAGTACAGAACTGTATCATCAGCATAAAGATGGACCTTACAGTTTTTGATGGTGGATGCAATATTATTGATATATATTGTAAATAAAACAGGACCCAGTATTGAACCTTGAAGGACTCCTTTTGACAATGTCAGGTAATTAGAACGATTATTACTTAAGACAACACATTGCTGCCTCTGTGACAGGAAGTCCTGGAACTATTTGCAAGACTCAGAATTAAAACCAACTTCACTTAACCTCTGAAGGAGCAAAGAATGGTCAACGGTTAATACAGTTTTACAGTAGAATCCAGAAGCTCAAATAACATGAGCAGTCAGACAATAACAAGGAGGAGGACGTTGAACTGAATGCTGTGGTCATTTGACAAATGCAGAAGAAAAAGGGAGTTGGTGTTATGAAACACATGTCTGTGGGGCTGTGCTGTGTGTCACAATCGCTAGTTTGAGAACTCCACTTTGACCTATTCTTACACCTGTTTTCCTTACTACACAGATAAAGCACAACCGTACGCTTGGGCTGCTGATTTGGTTTCAATCCGTTACCAAGTAATACAGGGCCAGAATCGTCTATACCAATACACTACTTTATGTTATTAAAAGTGTGTCATGATTTATGAGGCGAATGATCAATCTCCTTAAGTCACAGCTAATGTTGACCAGTTACAGTTTGAAAATGTAACATTAACCAGTGTTGAAGATCTGGGTTGACATAAATATTATTTTCACTATAGACTAGAATATACCTGAATATTCCTTTTATGAACCTCTTTGAACAGACTCAGCCAGTAAACTCTGTCTCTGTGTCAGAGGTCTGGACGCTGAGACATCTCCCTCCCTCTCCCTTCGTTTGGGTTGCAGCTCCAAGTTCTCCGTCTTGTGTTTTTTCCTCTTTCATTAAAAGGAAAAAGCAGCTATTATGTGGCGGATTAAACTAGTCAGGCTCGGACATTCTTTAGCACTAAACGTCCGCGGACAGCTACGGTCACACAGATGTGCACACAGTGCCGTTCATAGTAGATCTGAGGGTCCACATCAGCCCCCATCAGTAAATGGGAGGGCTGTCGTGGGCTAACCGTCGTCCTACTGCCGACATCGGGTGAAAGTGAAACTAAGAAGACACTGCTGGGTCTGTATGTTGTTTGGGTGCAGAAGTAAATACACTAGATGTGTTCTTGACAATAGAGCACTGTTTGCAAACACAATTTAACTCTTGAAATACAAATAGGTATGATGCAGAATAGACAAACTAATATTTCTTTTGCTATCAATTTTATTGATGCTAGGATTGAGCTTCAAAATGAAAACGTAGTATCGAGGGTATCAGTCCGCCACCCCTACCATACACCAATCCAAGTCTCTCTTTTTTAACCAAACTATAAGGTTTGTGCTATTGCCTTGTTAACTAACTGTAAAACACAGGTCATTCAAACTCAACAGACACAAAATAAAACTCACCAAACTCATCTTAGTGTGTCCTTTTAGTCGTCTAGTTATTTAGTCCATTGATCCAGTAATCACCAACTCTGACTAGGTCGAAAAAAGTTAGATGTGAAATTGTGCTGATCTGCACGCTGTTCAATCCCCCTTGCTCTCAGCTGTCAACTGATTCTTTAGAGACACCTGCATAACATCACGTTTTAACTAACATGCCACTAATGGCAACAAAAGAAACAGGGAAATAACAAGTTCTGCTTCATTGTTTGTTTAGTCGTCACACCAGAACCTTACCCCAGTAGTTCTAGGGTGCGTTTCAGATCTTTTTCTTTTTACTTACTAGGTAAGTAAAGCTGCCTTTACAAAGTACGTACTGTTGCCTGCAGTATGCACACAATCAGAACATACTACTTCCTTACTGCGCCCTGAACTCTGACCCTTTTGTTCATTCATCCGCTACTTTGGAGATAAAACAAAACACCATTCACTGAGCTCACCAGAGACGGAGATCAACCCAGAGAGCCCTGCTGTTGTTATTTTGTGCACAGTTGAAACTTTAAAGTTGCAGACATTGTGGATTCTAACATATTCACCACAGTAACTTTACGTTTACATTTCCTGTTAAGTTTTTTGTAATTTGTTGTTGTGGGTTATTTTTATGATCACTCTGTTGACTTAAACATTTAATATTCCTGTTATTACTGTTCCACTGGTCATCAGTTAGTTGAATGCGCTGTCATCTGTCATTGCGGCTTCAATGTGATGTATCTTGCGCTGCGCAGAGGACTGTGGGTCAGAATAACCAGAAAAGCATGCTGGCTTGGATCCTGCCAAATATGACCAGATGCAGTAGAACATCCTGGTATTTTTGGGATACTGCATTTGACATACAATGTATTGGGACATAGTGATGCACCCAATATAGAGTAACAGTGAATATAATGTGCTGCACACACATACAATGACAATAAATGCAGTAAAATTCTGCTGATGATGTTCTGCAAGATATAAAAGACATTTTGGATGATGTCACAGGTAACAGCGTGATGACTGACTGTCATGTCTTCTCTTCATAGCTTTACCTGAGCACTCGAAGGGGAGCCTGGATTATAAATCGAGTTGGGGACAACGGGTTGCCTTTGGATCTGCATTTTAACAGGGTGACAGATTTTGTGCGGAAAATCCTTCCCTTTGGTGTTTTCTGTGGTTTAGCAGAGAGACTGCTCAACCAAAGATTTTGATCACGCTCTGTACAATCTGAAGCCAAAGCACAGGTACTGTATTTGCATCTCTGTTTTTTTTTTATCTATCTAAACAAGCTATAGCACAGCTTGACCCTGCACACGGCAGACTCTCTGATTTTGTTCACACAACACATTAGTCCAGATGAGGATACCACTGTTAGCCAGAATAGCTGTAAAGTTTGTTGTAGATATTCAAGGATTACTGAACGGGCCTACCAGCCACAGGCCCACAATCCTAAAGTGGGATTTGCACAAAGAGATGCAAAACAACAACACAAAATGAGGCGAAGCAACAATAAATCTGCTCAGGGGCCCATTATCTGATGATGCACTCCTACCTAGACAATGGATGTGAACAACTATGCTGCTCCCTCATAGGTGTCATTTATAGTATAAAACAACGGGTCAAGTCCTTCTTAATTGTCTGGTCCACGACCACAACCTATTTATTCTCACGTGATACAAGTTATTATTACACACTGTAACACTGCATAAAACTTCTTACCATCCAAACCCACACAGACTTAACGTCATCTTCCAAGCACGTTTCACCATTCTCTTTTTGTCCTGCACACTTAATGGTCTCACGGCTCCATACGTGACATAGATAATTTATACCTGTGTTCTATTGCAGAAATAATTGTAGCTATAAACAAAACCTAAGCATAATCCACTTCTGTACACTCTTTAAAACGTTAATAATATTAGAGCCTATATAATATCATCATGTCACCACTGGTGCATTAGACCACTGGTTCCCAACCTGGGTGTCCAGACCCCCATGAGGGCTCTCCAAAGCTTCAGGGGAGGATGGCAAGGCGTTCTTGGTTTCAATTCACTTCAAATAAACACAAGAAGTTTGTGCTCTAGACAAAGGATCAGCACTCAGTGAATAACCTCCTGAGCCCTATGATAAGCCATTATGGCAAGGCTTAACTATACAGACCAGTGAGCAGTGATAACTAACATGTCTTTGGGGTCATCAGGTGGGAACCTCCTTTCACCAGTGTTTCGTCTAGTAGGTCCCACGACACCTCTAGGAGGCTAGACAGTGATCTCTGGCGTCCCAGAGACACTCCCCTAATGCCAGGTCTCACTGCTCCCCGCACCAACACAATAACCTCCTTTACCTTACTTACACATGGCTTTCTCAGCCCAAACAGCACTGCCACCTTCAACAAACCCAGGCTCTGTACATGCGAGCTCCAGGTAGAGACAGTGCCGATACTACCTTTCCTAGCACATTCACCATACTCTATCTCATACACTGCATAGCACAACTACAATATAAGCTAAAGTTAAAGGAGATAGATAAACTCACAAGATCAGCAAACACACTCACCTTGCAACATGGTCTCAAACCAAAGGGATTCAAATAGGCCACTCCCACACTTAAATAACCCTCCTCTTCCTGGATTTTCTCCTGAGAGGAAGTGGATCATCTCCAGCTGATCTCAAGGAGTTATGTACCCTGCTAAGGGGTGTAAAAAACATTTATTATTATTCAAGAGATAAAAATCTCTGAGGAAGAGGGCACAGTGAAGACTGTATTCAGCTGCGTTCACAGAGTCCTCCCTCTCTGCTGCACAGCCTCGTCCTGCATGGGAAAAGTGCGCAGTTAAAACAGCCAAAGTGCTAATAGAACAAGGAGCAATTTGTCAGATGGAATATTAATAATAATGCACTCAAAGGCACCTTACAAGACAATTAAAAACAAATAGCAATGTATAACTGTTAAAAATAAAAAAAGCAATGCATGATGCAGACGAAGAATTATATAAAAAGTTCTGTAATATGTCAGGAAAACTCATCTCTACATATTGAGAGTAAATAATCTGCTTACAGTCAAGACAAACTGGCTTATTTACACAAACGTCAGCAGTCTGCAGTTATTGTGTTCACTATTTGTACTATTATATTGTACAGTTTATCAGTTGGTTCTGTACTGTTGTTGCTATGCATTGAATATAATGTGAAGTAAGGAAAAAGGTTGAGCACCACAGTGTTAGTCTCTTGGTCCTGTTTTAATGATTGCAGTATTTATCAATTTAAAGTAACATTACTAATCAATATGAACATATATCTCAGGTTGTTCAGCCAACATCCCACAATTAATGATGAGCTTCCCAACCGCATCCTGTCTGGAACAGTTCAGGTGAAACACAACATCCGCAGGTTTCAGGGCTCCAGTGTGGAGTTTGATGATGGAAGTGTCGTGGAAGATGTCGACCTGGTGGTAGGTTATTTTTGTATAGCCAACACACTTGCGCATTTACACTATGGTCTTTTTATTCTTCTGCCTCTGTACACGTTCATAAACAGCAGTGTAGTTGGCCTATAGTGTGTGACTAAGATGAGTCCCGTGTCTTGCAGGTGTTTGCCACAGGTTACAAGTTTTCCTTTCCATTCCTGGCCTCACACGCGGTCTCAGTGTCTGAGAACAAAGCATCTCTGTACAAGTACGTGTTTCCTCCTGAGATGGACCGCCCCACTCTGGCCATCATTGGTCTCGTGCAGCCACTGGGAGCCATTATGCCCATCTCTGAGATGCAGGCCAGATGGGCCACACGTGTCTTTAAAGGTAATTCAGGCTCTGTAAAAAATGCAACCTTTTATCATCACACAGTCTTTTTACAGAAGTCTTTAATTTTTAAACAGGCTGCATCAAGCTTCCCTCAGTGGCGTCCATGCTAAAAGATATCGAGTGTAAGAAGGAGACAATGGCCAGAAGGTACTACAGTAGTTTTACTCTGCTTTGTGATTACTTACATATTTAGGATCTGAAATGCATCAAATCTTGTTATGCACAACATGTTCAGCTCGGGTCTCTTTTCAGGTACGTCACCAGTCAGAGACACACCATCCAGGTTGACTATGTCACCCACATGGATGAGATAGCAGAGCTGGTGGGAGTTCGCCCCAACTTCTTGAAGCTGCTGCTGACTGATCCCAGGCTGGGACTGACTGTGATGCTCGGTCCCAGTACTCCGTACCAGTATCGTCTCAAAGGGCCAGGAAAATGGGCTGGAGCCCGCCAGACCATCCTCACACAGTGGGAGAGAGTGGCTCAGCCCATGCAGACCAGACCCTGCTGTGATCCCGAACCCAAGAGATCATTGATGTGGCCTCTGATCCTGTCTGCTTCTGCTGTGGGCTTGGCTGCCTACATTAACAGGAGCAACCTTCCAGATTACCTGCAGGATCCCACTATACTCTTGGACAAGATAAAAGCGTACCTGCCTGCACAGTAATGTGAAATTCATACTCGTTCCTCTCATCACCATGTGTTCGTCTTTTAGCACATTCATTATACATGTTTGCAGTTTCTCCACTAAACTACACCAGCAACTGAAATGCATTTACTAAATATGCAAGTCAATGATGCCACCTCATGGTTGCTTGAAAGACCGACTGATGCTATACTGTGCCAAACATATATTCAACATATCCCACTGTCTGTCTAATTCTCATTGTAAGCTTTAATTGCAGTATGTAACAATATGGCTTCATTTGCACGACCAGAACATGAAGATAAACTCAACTTATAAGCAATGATGCTGCATTTTAATTTCTTTTTTGGTGTGTTTTTATATTATATCATGTAACTTGCATCGGCCAGATGCTTTCTACAGACCGAAGAATACACTATGTTTTTTTACATATTTGTTTTATTGCTTTTTACTAAAAAACTAACGTGAACACTTCATTACATTCCTGGAAGAAGACTAGAGTATCTAAATGCACAGTCCAGGGTTGTATAAATAAAAAGGAGCCCCACCAATAGAGATTGTTTACAAATTAATGTATTTTATTACATCTATTCTACTATTCTTTTCTAAAGGAGTTGAAGCTTTGTTTTTTAAAAAAAAAAAGATTAACACAGATTGATACAGTAACACAGGTGTAAATCTGGCCCATATTTTCTATGTAATGAATGCTTTCCTTTGATGAATTTTGTTGTGAATACTTTGAATTTTTAAGTGAATAAAAAATAATACCAGGGATTAATAATAATCTTAATTTTGCCGCAGGTAAAGTTAAACAAACAGTTACACTCAGGCTGACATATAACACAAAGCACTGCATAATACGCTTGCAGGCTAAATGCGCTTAACAATTGTTTATCAAAGTTTTTGATAAAGACACAGCTCAGAGGAGATCAGTGTTCTGAGATTTGTATAATAAAAAATCAATAAAGTGAAGTTCAAAAGTTGTCTGTGCATGGCTCTCTCTTTTATGACCGCCAGTATCCACCTTGCTTCACCAGTGTGGCGTGCAGAATAATCATGAAGGCATTATTAGACCAGGAATGTCCCGAGCATTGTAATGATATTGAAGTAATCAATCAAACAATTAAACAACTTTGTTTTTCTTTTTTAATATTGAAGTGACTGATAAAATAACAAAAAACAATAATTCAATTTCTGGTAATGAAATTTTTATGTGTTAATTTTTTTTAATGTTTTTTGCATGCACTGAGAATTGCCGTTGTGCGCACCTTGTGAGACCTTGCAGGGTGAAAAAAGTGGCATTTCTGTCATTGTAATGATTTATGATGCAGTTTACTGTTTATGATATGAACCAGTATTATCCGGTTCACCAGTGCAGCTGTCAGTAGGCCAAGCATTTTAATGATGATTACATAAAGTCAGCCCCCCCCCCCCCCGGATAGGCTTTGGAAAGACTTTCTGGGTTATCAATTACAGGAACAAGAGCGCCATTGTCTCCTCTCATACTATTCAAACTGCATCACATGATAACTGTCCAAACTCCCATGAAGGTTTGGACCATGAATTATTTCATTGGTGAGGTTTAACGCAGGAAACCCTGCTCAGTGCACATTAGCAGGAAGGGCTAATTGTGTGTACTTTGACTTGGTCATTCCTCCGTTCATAACACAGACCACGACCTGCAGATGTGTACTGGCTGTGCTGAAGGTCAGATTACGGGTTAAACTGAACAGTATTCATTATTCTTTCGGCTGCGTTTAACCTGTGCAGCAGGGAGCTTGCTGATTTTGCATCACAACAGGTGAGCGATTTGCAGGATTGCATGGAGAGATTGGGAAACTGGATGTGGTTTTAAATGCAAACTATCAGCTTTGTTTCTCGTTAGTTTTTGGGTGAAACTTGTTTGCAAGCTCAAAAATGGCACGCAGTTTACATATATGTATATTCTGAAATAGATTTAATGTATTGTGTGACTCACCTGGGTTTTACTTTGCCTTCTTCTTATGATTTAAATGAATAATGCATATTGTTTTGATTTCAGGTAGCCTGCAATCTTTTAAGTTGTTCGTTACAATACTCCAAATGATCTTCAGCTTTTATCTGTGCAATATGACAGGACTTTGATCTTAACTATGTTTTACATTCAGAAATATAATTTCTACTTAATGTCCCTCCGCTCATTTGATATATATAAGTTTAATTTATTGCATTTATATGTAAAAAAAAAAAAAAACATGTAGTGGAGAAGAGTTGCACCAGATTTACCTTTATAGCTGCATTGTGCTTCACTTTGTTGTCTTATGATATTTAATGCAACATTAAAGGGAATGTTAATATTTTTTTGAGGTGGGGTTTTTTGGGTTGCTCATCCATAGTCAGTGTATTACCTTTAGTGCATGGTGGTCGGAGCGCCCCAGTTTGGAGAAGAAGGCAGGAATGCTAACACAGACACTCAGCCATGTGGATGGGGGGCAGCAGCAAAACATATAGTAAGGGGTGTTCATGCTGCTGCACGATAACTCGGCACTTCCAGTCATTTTAATGAGGGGAAGGCAGCAGAGAGGAAGAGTGTGTAAACGGTTGCTCCCCTTGTGTGTGCCTGCAGATTGTGCTGAGCACTGAGTTCACTGTCGAAAACTTCTGGTAGTTGCAGTCTGCCCCATAGGCCTCTCCAACCAATCAGTTAATGGGCATCAGGGAAGCACAATAAGGACAAGATAGAGGAGCTAATAATGTTGGTGTCTGAATACTGGGAGTCACAGTGCCAGTACCTTTTAAAGGACAACAAGAAGAGAAACTAGGCCTGGGAGAACATTTCCACCACACTTTAGCTTGCTACAGTATGCAACTACAAGCCAGTGTTCAACAAAGCATCTGCCTGGCGTTGCAGCTGCTTTTAAAAACCTCGCTTTTGGGGAACTCTCTTGCAGGTAGGCAGTTGTCAGGGTGGTCACAGTGCAGAGATGGCACTACGTTCTCTCAACCATAGGACTAAGATATTCGTAGACATGTAAGGAGTCAATTTAAAAGAAGGCAACAAATCTGCAGTCCATAACAGGAAACAATCTTAATATTGACCAACTGTTTTTTATGTTGCTTTTAGTTCCATCTTCTTATTTACAGATAAAACATTTTTCAGACTAATCTGGTCCATCCTCCTCAGAGCTGAAGTATGACTCGTCGTGTGGCAGTGGTTGGAGCAGGTGCTTCAGGTCTGGCCAGTATTAAGTGCTGCCTGGATGAGGGGCTGGAGCCTGTCTGCTTTGAGAGCAGTGATGACATTGGTGGTCTGTGGAGGTTTAAGGTGGGTCACACTGCGTGCAGATTCCTTTAATCGTACAGTATATATATAGAAAGTGGGAATAAATATATTTTCTCTTCGTGGCTGTTATTGCAGGAGAATCCAGAGCCAGACAGAGCGAGCATTTACCACTCTGTCATCATCAACACCTCCAAGGAGATGCTGTGTTTCAGTGACTTTCCCGTCCCTGGTCACTTCCCCAACTACATGCATAACTCCCTCATCATGGACTACTTGCGAATGTATGCTGAGCACTTCCAGCTCACCCAGCACATACGCTTCAATGTAAGGATGCTTCACTGACATGCAGAGAATTATATGACTCAAATTTATCTTGAATATAAAATGTTGCATAATTTAAGATGATGTAAGTTGAATGTTTAATCACTTAATGCACTTTTTTATCTGTGTCTGCCTTGCTGTTGTTCAGACCAAAGTCTTGCAGGTGCAGCAGAGACCAGATTTTTCTCATTCAGGCCAGTGGGACGTTGAAACCGAGAACAAGGACGGCAAAAAGGAGAAGCACATTTTTGATGCAGTGATGATCTGTATTGGACATCACTGCCAGCCCAACCTGCCACTGCATGACTTCCCAGGTACCATTTACAGTTTATTAAAAAATAGTTCACTCAAGGCCTTTTTATGCTGCGCAGCATGAGATAAAAAGAATAATAATATGATTCATGAATCAATCTTTGGCACATTAGGAGCACCGTATGGGTCGACCACACCTTATTATGTCAGTGGTGGTTGCATGATTATAAAAATGATGTGGGGTAGCCACCACATGAAGGCTAACATCAAAGTCCTGTGTGAAATGTGACCTTTCTGTTTTTGAAGTGTCTCCGTGATCCATAATGTTGCTTATTCGTACAAACCAGTGTGTCCCACACTTTTCAGCTTGTGGCTCCTTAAAGTGTCTGCTTTAGTGATGTGATGTTCACGAACAAGCCGAGTCTTTGAACCGGCTCTTTGAAGTGAACGAGCCAGTTTCTAATTTCTTTGTTTTTTGCTTCAATTTAGGATATTGCTATGGCTACACCAAACTTTATATCTGCAGAGTCTATTCTGGGTCCACGTTACAATATCCAGATCTTGTGATGTGATAAATCACCAATGCGATTCATTGTTGAACCCACTCACACACACCCCCCATCACACACACACACACAGCAACAAAAAAAAACAGAACGAACGAGCCACATCTTTGAACTGGCTCTGCAAAGTGAACGAGAAATACCATCATTAGTCTGCTTGCAACTCTTGTTCACAGGTTGTAAATATCAGCGTGTTGTTAGCACTTTGACCCAATCAAAGATCATTCACTCTAAACTCACAGATAGTTTCACTATGAATGAGTGTTAGAGGTCTCAAGCATCTGCCATTTCTAAAGAAAATAAAAGATCATATTATCACTTGAGAAGAGTTTGGCAAATATGATTATTTTCACAGTTTCTGAAATGTTTTGCCTGATGTTGTTGATGAATATCTGAAACAATTCATTTCTTTAAATGTTTCACAACATCTTGATGCAACCAGAGCACAGGATTAGATTTTTTGTTTGTTTATTTAAATCACTCAATATCATCGATGTATCAAAAACCCTCATTGCAACAGAGGCACTGAGGCATTTATTAATTTATTGTGAGTGGCTTTGAACAAATGAAAGTCTGCCAAATCAGCTCATAATTTAACTTAATGATATATAGAAATGTATTATTGCAGGAGCCAGAATGTGTATTTAACCCTTGTTGTTTATTATTTGATTAGGCTGCACACATTCTTTTGAGCACTTCCACCTCCAGTAGTGATTGGGACAGGTTTAGGTTTGGCTTGACATTATTTTATCTGTTTATTTACTACATTGCTAGGAAAGGTAGTATCAGCACAGCCTCTACCTGGAGCTCGCATGTACGGAGCCTGGGTTTGTTGAAGGTGGCAGTGCTGTTTGGGCTGAGAAACCATGTGTAAGTAAGGTAAAGGAGGTTGTTGGGTTGGTGCGGGGAGCAGTGAGACCTGGCATTAGGGGAGTGTCTCTGGGACGCCAGAGATCACTGTCTAGCCTCCTGGAGGTGTCGTGGGACCAACTAGACGAAACACTGGTGAAAGGAGTTTCCCACCTGATGACCCAAAGACATGTTAGTTATCACTGCTCACTGGTCTGTATAGTTAAGCCTTGCCATAATAGCTTATCATAGGGCTCAGGAGGTTATTCACTGAGTGCTGATTCTTTCTCTAGAGCACAAACTTCTTGTGTTTATTTGAATACTGGTGTCGCAGCTTTTAGACAAAGTTGGTGCGT
The DNA here is from genome assembly GCA_026686955.1 of Epinephelus cyanopodus. Taxonomy (NCBI): domain Eukaryota; kingdom Metazoa; phylum Chordata; class Actinopteri; order Perciformes; family Serranidae; genus Epinephelus; species Epinephelus cyanopodus. Next base: position 3,158,068 of record CM048920.1, read on the forward strand.
GTTGAGTGTGAGAGTGCGAGATATCTTCTGTTGACAGTTACTGAAATCAAAAGACATAAAAATCCATCTCATTTTGCTTTAGTTGTTCAGTTGTTTGTTGAACAAATCATCATAAAATGCATCGTTGGACTTCAGTATGGACATCGTTGAACAAGTCAGTTAGAAGCCTACTCAGCCTCTTAGTGTCTTTTATCATTGATAGTAGTCACTACAATTATATTAGGTGTATGAGGACAAAGTCCTTGAAATGCATCATCTTTACAACAGAGTCCCAAACAAACATTCACAGATAAGATGAAAAACAAAGGAGTGCAACCTTAACTGAACTTGACGTGGCTTGAATAATATGACATAGAACAAGCAAAACATGGATTTAGACAGTAGGGATAGTTAAAGTTGACGCATTTAAAAATAAAGTAATGCCAGTAAAATTAACGTCTCATATCAAGAGGGAGCCAGCCTAGAATGAATCTGCAGATAACAATTAGCGGGTGAAGATCAGTTTTAGAGGCATTCTGATAAAAAATGTCATTCAAGTCCATTATTGGTAGTAAGTTGTGAAACAAGTTTAACGTTAAAAGTGTGATGCTCTCTGTGTAACCGTCACAAATCTGTCCTCTCAGGTATCGACACTTTCAAGGGAAAGTACTTCCACAGCAGGGACTACAAGACTCCTGAGGAGTGGAGGGATAAAACGGCTGTAGTGGTTGGCATAGGAAGCTCTGGAGGAGACATAGCAGTGGAGCTGAGCAGGGTCACCAAGCAGGTTGAGCCGTTGACGGAGACTTTGATGCACCAGCCCTGACACAAGGCTAGCATGATGGTTTATTTTGTATTCTGTATTCACAGCTGTATCTAAGCACTCGGAGGGGAGCCTGGATCGCAAATCGAGTTTCTGACAATGGTCTTCCCCGTGATATGCTCAATGACAGGATGACTCAATTCATTCGCCGTATCCTTCCCTTCAGAGTTATCTGCAGCATGGCAGAGAGAAAAGTCAACAAGAGATTTGATCACAGTCTGTATAACTTGAAGCCAAAGCACAGGTACGGAAGCAACAGCAGAGCTTCATTGATGGACATGGCTTTGCTTTTATCAGTGACATGTTTGCAGTGTTACTCATCAGTCTGAATTTAACTCTTAGGATTTTCAACCAACATCCCACAATTAATGATGATCTTCCCAACCGCATCCTGTCTGGAACAGTTCAGGTGAAACACAACGTCCGCAGGTTTCAGGGCTCCAGTGTGGAGTTTGAAGATGGAAGTGTCGTGGAAGACGTCGACCTGGTGGTAGGTTTAGTTATTAAACGTCTGTATTCACCCTCACACACAGCACTGCAGTGTAGTTGGCCTATAGTGTGTGACTAAGATGAGTCCCGTGTCTTGCAGGTGTTTGCCACAGGTTACAAGTTTTCCTTTCCATTCCTGGCCTCACATGTGGTCTCAGTGTCTGAGAACAAAGTATCCCTGTACAAGTATGTGTTTCCTCTTGACTTAGACCAGCCCACTCTGGCCATCATTGGTCTCGTGCAGCCACTGGGAGCAACTATTCCCCTCGCTGAGATGCAGGCCAGATGGGTCACACGTGTTTTTAAAGGTAATACAGGCGTGTGTAAATAAGCATTTAGATCTTGTGCTCCAAACTACTTCCTTTACAGAAATATAATGAGAACAAGAAGGAAATTCACCTCCCGTGGTTCTTATTGTAAACAGGCTGCATCAAGCTTCCCTCTGTGGCGTCCATGCTAAAAGATGTCCAGTGCAAACGGGAGACAATGGCCAAAAGGTAGAACTGTGGATTTTCTACATCACAATTATCTATTTAGGATCGAACATGCATCAAATCTTGTTATGCACAACCTGCTCAGGCCAAGGCTCTCTTTCAGGTATTTCGCCACTCAGAGACACACCCTCCAAGTGGATTATCTTAGATACATGGATGAGATAGCAGAGCTGGTGGGAGTTCGCCCCAACTTCTTGAAGCTGCTGCTGACTGATCCCAGGCTGGGACTGACCGTGATGCTCGGTCCCGGTACTACGTATCAGTATCGTCTCAAAGGGCCAGGAAAATGGGCTGGAGCCCGCCAGGCCATCCTCACACAGTGGGAGAGAGTGGCTCAGCCCATGCAGACCAGACCCTGCTGTGATCCCGAACCCAAGAGATCATTGATGTGGCCTCTGATCCTGTCTGCTTCTGCTGTGGGCTTGGCTGCCTACATTAACAGGAGCAACCTTCCAGATTTCCTGCAGGATCCCACTATACTCTTGGACAAGATAAAAGCGTACCTGCCTGCACAGTAATGTGAAAATATTTTTTAAATTCACATCTGATGTGATTATGACTTTATAAGACATGCTGACTTGCTGGTCGGCACTAGCTGTGATTAATAAACATAGATAGTAGAAATGAAACATAAAAAATCAAATAGATATGAATGTCAAAAGTAAACACACTCAGTAAGTGTTAAATTCTTAGTACAGTAATGTTTATCTCAGTGTATCGTTAGACAAAAGGAAAATCCTAAAGTAACAATAGCCCACAGTTGTCTTCAAATGTACATTACTTTGGACCTCTGACAGTTTCTACACGTCACTGCGTCTCTGGGCTGCACAGTGAACTAAGATAATGCACACTGGTCAATGATGCCACCTAATGGCAGCTTCTGAACTCAGCTGATGTTTTTCTCCATAATCTGTATTTCAAGCTTTTAACATGTGAGCAGAGACAGGAAGTGAGCAGAATCAGACACATGGAAATGAAGCACAGAGAAAACAAAACTGAAAACAGCTCCAGACACAAAAAGACAACAAAAAACAAAACAAATCTGACACGAGTTAAAGTAGATATAAAGACGCCAGTGATTCGTGACAAAAGGCTCACACTGTTGTAAAGACGGTGCACACATTTATTATTTTGATAGTTTGATAGTTCATTATTTTGATTTGAGGAGTTTTTTTGTTTGTGAATAATTTACAAGAAGTGAAATTAGATTAATAAGGAAAAATGCATTATCATTGTCACAGTAATCAAAGACCCCAAATATAATATTCCTATAATAAAAAAGTATAATGGTGGGTAGAGCAGGCGTCCTGTATACAATGGCAGTGTCCTTGCATCAATGATCGCGGGCTTTATTCCATGTAATAGAGACAAGAAGACAACAAAACAAATGTTTGAAAATGAATAAATAAACAGTAAAAGCCAAGAGAATGTTGTCAGCTATCTTTTCACAGCACGTGTGTGAAATTACAAGACCAAAGAGAGAAATTTGCATGTGACTCTTTAACTTTTTAAAGAAATCTTTCACTGGATAAAAGCTATGGATCAATTTAAATAAAACACCCTTTACCTTATTTGTAAGAAGAAACTTTTGTAGTAAGGACCAAACCTTTCTCTCAGTCAGTGTCACTAACAAAATGACTCCAATAAAGTGTTACATATAACATGTAGGTACATACTGTACATGAGATAATGTTTTGTACAGTGCTTTGTGTCTCACTGCATCATACTGCGATCATGTGATAAAGGATCTCTTTGAATCTGGTGTAAGTAGTTGACTCTTTTTCCTTTGCAGAGATGACAAGGTGTCAATCTGGTTCAGTCAAGAATGAAAAAATCAAAAATCAGCAGTGACAGTGAGCAGCTTGTGTCCTGTTCAGCAAAACAACATTAAGTTCATCATTGTCATTGTCAATTGTCATAATAATCAATAAAGAAAAACTGTTAGTGGATTGACTTTGATCTGAACTGCATCAGTCTTAAATTGACCGCCGCTCGTGAACCACCGGTAGACCCCGGAAGAAGAATGGTCCACGCGTGACTCGTTAACATTTGGGTTGCCAGGTTTAGGGATACCCGGGATATGAATGTCTTTAGAGGAATGTTAAAGATTTGATGATTGATAGTATATTTTGCTGATTCAGTTGTGTTGCATGGTTGCGCATTTCAACGCCTGTTCATGCAACTTTATAGATCTGTTAAGTTACACACATGAATTATATTAGAGGACTCATCAGCAATATAAGCTATAGTAGAAAACCTCTTTAAGATTGGTGTGGGCATATTTCCAACCAGAAAGATACAATAATCACTTTATTATTATTATTATTATTATGTACATATTATTATATGTACAGAATCGTACGTGCTTGTCATCAATCACATCACACAGTGACTGTGATTTAATGTGCAGCTTACTTGCTGTGTTTTAATATCTTAGGCTAATACTTATTATTTCTTACTTTGATCAGTCTGTTTTTTCCACCATTTTAGTTCACTTTCAGTAACTCTTGTACTTATTGCGCTCCTGTTGTTACTCTATTAGACATTTTGTTTTGCTCCTTGAAAACACTTCTGTCTTGTGTATTTGAATATTTTATTCCATTATATATTTAATTGTTGAAATTGTGGTTATTGTACTTAGTGTTAGTGTAATTTGAAGCATTGTGTGGCACAAGGGTTTCCTTCAGGATAAATTTTTAAATTTAAATTTAATTTTTTTTATTTGTATTTGTTTGTGTAGAAGTAAATCCAACAGCCACTTGCATGTTTTACCAGCATTTTACTGGTGGCTGGTGCTACTTTCCAACCCTGACTCTAATCCTGGGTTGAATGTAAATAATTAACATAAATGTATCATGTGCACATTGAAAGAAAAATATTATCTTTTACGTGCTGCTCATTTGCACAACTTTATCATAAGGTAGATCTTTCAATGATTTGAATATCTTTAAGGTCAACAGTGAAGAAGTGTAATGAATTCTGGATTTATGAGTCTGAGAGATGTTGATGGTGACAGATGTGTGTGTGACTGAGCACCTGCACAGGGGGTTGGGGTTTGAGAGAGGGGGATAGAGGCGATAAATCTGGCAACTACAGTCTGCCATCTTTGATTGTGCGACAGGCCGCGGCGCGAGCGGGGCCTCACACAGCTAGAAAAACGGTGTGACACGAGATAACGGGTGGGGATAGACACGGAAACACGGGACGACCGCGCACCGGCTCCCACTGTAGCGGCCGAACAGACAAGGACCGACTGGCGGCTTGAAACGGCGCAGAAGACGTAAAACAGAAGCCGTGCATGTGGAGAGCGGTTTGTTGGCAGCCAGCGAGCAAGGCAGCTAACCATCGTTAGCCGAACTGGGTTAGCAGGCTAGCCAGCTTTTGTAATCCGCCGGCCAGACACACACTCGTCCGCCACGAACCAGGCCGAAATCGGATTTCAAGTCGGGCCGCACAACAGCCGAAAGGACAAAGAAGGCACCGGCGGTGGCAGGTGGGTCTCCGCGTCATGCAAGGTGACAAATTAAAGTTGAGCCCTGTAGCTGGTGCTCACACAGCGCTAGCTTGGTTAGCACGCTTCGGCCACTGAGGAGCTCAAAGTGGATGTGATGGCGACTAGTGAGAAACGAAACTATGCTAAACGATGCAAGCTGGCGGCCTGATCTCTGAACAGCTCCGTGGCTCACTAACATACATGTTGTTGGCTAGATTGTAATGTTCATTTTTTGTGTCCCACTTTTCCCCAAATTAAGTGTTATTGTCGCCCGGTGTGGTTGAGTTCCGGGCGGTGAGGGCCTCTACTCCCTGCCGGTATGAGCCACCCAGCCCACCACTAGTTTGATTCATGGACAAGGATGGCCTGCAACTTACTCAGTGGCAGTGATTTACAGATATAAGGCTGCTTTATAAATGTGGCTGTCATTGCATCCGTGTTTTGTCTTCTCTGAATGCGTCTAAACGAGCCGGAGATGTATTGTGATTTCATCTTGATTCCCTTAAAGCCTTGTGTACACATCAACACAGCACTTTCCTCCTCAGTCATGATATCTTGCAGATCCAGCAGATGTGGTCTGGAAGAAGAACATTTTTATTGTGTGAGTCTGTACATTTGAGAGCTTGGCAGGGTTGGGGTGTGAATTGCCTCCAAATGATTCATAACCTCTATTTGCAGATGTGGAAATCACCTAGTGGATTACTAACACACATCATGGTAATGTTTTACATATATATGTGTATATATGCATCCATGACTAAACACAGGTCTGCATCTGGCTAGTTATAGGAAGGCCATTCACGTATTGATTAGGGTAGTGCTTATTGATTGCCCTCACAATGATTCGGCCTGATCAGAGATCTCTTGTTGAAGATGGATCTTCTGGAAGGCTCAAGCATTGATTTAAGCACAAAGAGATGCTCAGTAATTATGTCTGCACTGTGATTCTCTGTGCAATTTTAATAAGGATGGTTATCAAACTTTAAATGTTATGCGCAGCATTGGTTAGTCACCTCAAGTGTTCCCATGTGTGTATTTCAAACTGACATTTTTAGTATCAAATGTTTAACCAGTCCAGTGAGCGAGAACATAGCCTTCCTTCAGCTTCCCGTGCGTTTAATTAAATTACCAACAACTCCCAGGGGAGACCATCTCAGTGGTATTGATGGCCTGGCGTTGGAGAACCACAATAAACTTAAGTGGTCTCCAATGCTTAGGTTTTTCTGCACTTTGTGTCCAAAGAAGGTCCTCGCGTTGACAACAATTTATTTTCTATTTGCTGCCCAGGACCTGTAGTCCAGTGTCTTGGTTTTTATTTTCACTGCCCACACAGATGTAAAGTTACAGCTTTTGTCATATTGTTGTGGCCAGTTGATCAGATGATTAACATAATATACTTACTGTTGTCATTGTAGAGATTTTAAACCAGAGCTCTTCACTGGAGACATTACAATACAAGCCTGTTCGTTCAGTACCCATCATGTAGGTCATCTACATGTCTTCCCATTCTGTGACAGGGTGAGTCCCATGACCCACTGTGAACAGAAGCCAGGGGTGCATGAGCACAGGTAAGTCAACCTGCAGGTTGAACTTAGCTGTAGATCCTGCAGTGCAAAAGAGTATTAATATGCAGTCTGGGCACTACGTTTTTGAGTTCAAGCATCAGTCATTCCACCAATAATCTGAACAGTAGTCATGTACAAATTGTAAAGCAGCACATTTGATTTCATACTTCTAGTATCGGATCTAAGACAGGAAATACTTCACTGTCCATATGGTTTATGGATGGAAAATTGCCAGCCATATTAGAGCAGCCGAAATCTTTGAGGAGCATTCCTTACATGTTCACACTCACACTCAAATAAACTCGTTCTTGCCTCATAGAAACACCCAAATGTTGGTGTTTTGTGAGCTTTGCAAAAGGGCGGAAAAAGACTTAGCTTGATACATGGACTGTGTAGAAGTAGTTGCAGGGGTGCAGGGTCATGCTGGAGGTGGCGCTGAGCTGATTGCAGCTGGGGCGCAGGGATGCTGTTGTATGCTTTGTGACGAATCTTGGGTCTTTTTTGCAATCTGAAAATACTTCAGAGTGGGATTCAGAGTTCCCTCCTGTTTGCCCTTAGTGAACATATGTTGATAGTTTAAGAGATGGAGTCAGGCATTGTACATGGATTTGACCCCCTCTGTGTGGAGGGCTCATCCCAAGGTGACTTTAGGCTTCAGGGTTCTCCTGTGGTTTCATGGGCACTGAGCAGGTAACATAATTGATGGTTCTTTGTGCAGAGGAAACAAGACTGTTGTTATTTGGCCTGGTTGGCTTCTTATCAGCATTTCCTCTTCCTGTCTGGTCCCTTATTTTAACACATCCTTACACATATCATATCCTTCTATTTCGTGCTATTTTGCACACACTTGACGCAGTTCCTCCCGCCACCAACCTCTGCCCCACACTCCTTAAGTTTACCTTTCACAAGAAGAGAATCAGAGGGTCTTTCTCTGTGAATTATCTCATTTTGTGTGTGTATATGAGGTAAGATGTCTTAAGAGTCCCAGACAAACACCCTCAATCGTCAAGTAACTACAACAACTGTGTTGCAGTTTACGGCGTACTTAAAAATGATGAAGTGCTCCTGCTACATAAAAACGTTTTGCCTCCACACCTCCTGTCAAGCGTTTCTGCATCACATGACAAAGTTGCACTAGAGACATTGATTTTAATGATGATGAATGCGACTGTTTCACTTGTCAATTGCTTAAATTGTGTCTGCTGATCTGTGAGCAGTCTGCTCCGCCAAATTTAGAAGTCACACTCGGCCTGGTTTTCAACTACAGATTAATCCAAATATTTTTTTAATGTCTTTTATTGTTCTGCTGCACACAGTGCACACAAATCAACAAGTATGTGTTGAAGTGTGCAAGTTTGTGACAGCTTTCAGGTCGACTTGGACTGGTGTCGGTACTTTGTCGCAACTCGTGGTGTGTTGACTTAAAAGACAGAGACCGGTGAAAACACTAATTGCGTGTTGTCACCTCTTCAAATTTGAAGATCTCTTGTTCTCTGGGCCCAGCTTAAGTGTGTGGTGTTTCTGGAAGAAGCATTTTCAGACAGCTGCAGAGTGTCTGCAGATACTCAGGGCTAAAGCCTCAATTGTTGTAATGCATCAAAGTGTCACCATTCCTCGGCTTTCAGTGATCAACAACCACTAAAGAACTAGAAAAATGTTGGATATGATTCTAATAGTGTCTGTGTAGTCTGCACTGTCCCATTGCATCATTAACGGACACTTTGGACACCTGCTGCAGAGGCACAGAAAGAATTTGACTATAGCAAAGGCGATACTCACTCACAATATTTAATTTTTAGTGCCTTTATTTTCCATTTACCACCAAAAGCAAAACTTTAAAGGCATACATATATAGTCATTTAGGTTCTTAAAGTTTTAGGATTAAAATCAGGCAATACTCTGTTTTAAAAATGTTTTTCCTCATGTCAGAAGACTCTAAACATCCTGCAAAACATACTCTCAAGTCTTGGTTGAACTTTCAAAATGTGTTTTTTGTAAAGCAAATAAGGAGCTGTATTGGCTAGCATAATTACTTCTGTTTAAAGAAAAAAAAGAAATTGCAAGCTGGGTTTTATTGTTACGATTTAGGCTCTCATTGCATTTGACAGTGTTTTATGAAATAAAAAAAAAAGACAGGTTTTTGTCAAATGAAAGGACTTCTCCTTTAAATGGATGTTTCTTTGCAAGGTGCTCCAAGGCCAAGTTGCAGATAGGGCCTGAGCTCATCGTAGCTGTCAGCTACCCCCAACACACACACACACACACACACACACACACACACACACACACACACACACACACACACACACACACACACACACACACACACACTCACAGACACTGTTCCACCACTGCTCCGTTAATAATAAATGACCTCTGTGTGACTTAGGAAAGACACTGCAGCCCAAAACATGCTGTCTCTCTGTCCATGGTACTGCTCACTCTAATTCGCTTTCTGCCTTGCGTTTCTTGCTGCCTCTTCAGGTCACCCTCAGTGCCACCACCGCTTATTGTGTTTTGCTGCTTTCTTATATCTGCTTCAAAACAAAATAAGAATCATTGATTTGTCAGTGGTGGACTTATCTGATTTGCCCAGGACCCCCAGTCTAGACCCATTAGACTTCTCTCACCTGTGCAGACCTCAGATCAGATTTTGCACAGTTGAAATTTAGGAGTGCTTTCATCCGCCAGAGTGGTATCAATACAAATACTGGCTTTATTATTTAATCAGGTATTGGCCCGACATGGACAATCCAGTTTTTTTTTGGTTTGTTTTTTTCAATGTCATTATTAAATTTAGCGAGTCTCCTCTTGTCAGGTAAATTCATGAAGTCATGTCAGGTCAGTGACTCAGATTTTTGTGCCAGGGCACTCCATGTCCTCAAGTTACCTTCAGTAGAAATGACTGTAATGAGTTCCACACAGTGATGTATTCAGATCCAAAATATGGGGAAAAGAGAGCATTAGTTTCAGCAGATACCCTGAGGATAGTATACTGGGAGAGATAAAATCAGATCAAAGGGTGGCCTGGTAGATTTTAAGGCGTCAATCATGAACTGCAGCACCCCGGTTTACATTTAACTGACAAACCAAACACTGACTCTAGGAAGAGCCATTTGTGTTTTTTGGGTTTACACATCCGCCACTGTAGTGAGCAGCCCCTCCACGATGAGCTGGAAACTGTCGTGGGGAGACAGATTTTTAATGTGAAACTACTTCAGTCAGTCAGACTGGGTCAGAGGAGACCTCTGCAGATCATTCAACTCCCGTTATTTAAAAAAATGTCTGGATCTTAAGTTATCAGAGACAAATGGTGAACGCACAGTAGCAGTTGCTGGGCTTGCAGCTCATCACAATGAGCTGAACGGCATCAGATCAGATTTTTAACATGAAACTGCTCTGCCTCGTTTTACCGGTTTAAATTACCTGCTCCCTTTTGTTTTTGAGAGTAAGAGACACCTGTAGATAATTTGGCTCCTAGTACAAACCTCCTGAAGAATGAGTACTGATGGAATCCTAACTGGAAGTTTTTGCTTGATGGGCCTGGTAGTTTTTAAGATGTCAGCCACGAACTGCAGCATTCCAGTTCACGTTCAGCGTGGGACCTTTGTGGGACCATTTCCTGTCTCTTTCTCACCTGATTTACTGTCATCTCTCTGCTAAAAAACATGTCCTATTCACTCTCTATTTGATTAGAGACATGATTTGTTTTACTTTTTGTGTCATGTAATTAGTGCAAGATAATCTCTGTATTTCTTCTGCAACAGAATCCTTCTGAGGTGACTTCTTTCATTCTTCCAACTTCTGAAGGTTTAATGCTTCAGCTTCTGCGCTGCCATCATTCTCAGCTCTTAGCTTGCACCCTGACCAAACTCATGTTGCAGCATGGCAACACAAAACATTGCACTAAGCATAGTCTCTCCCCTATTTATTTTTTTCTTCTGAAAGCAGATGCAGAGCTGCGTCATTGCTCTGTAAACCAGCGTCACCCTCAGGTGTTGGTGAACACCAAAGAAGGTTCAGATATCTTTATGGTCTAGTGTCCAAAGCTGATAACCTCCTCACCTTCTGCGATCTTGTTTTTCTCTCACCCTCGGTCTGTAGGAGGCTGGTTCTGGGGGCGCGGCCAAAGGACCAGACTCAATGAGTTTCCAGCGAAATGTCCGAGAAGTCAGGGCAGAGCACCAAGGCAAAGGATGGCAAAACAAAGTATGCAACCCTTAGCCTCTTCAACACCTACAAGGGCAAATCTCTGGAAACCCAGAAAACTGCAGGTAAGCTAACTATTCCCTGTTGGTTGTGAAGAGCTTGTTTTGTCTTTAGGCTCAGTTGATCGAGGCAGTATAATATCTTTAAAGATAATTCTTCCTGACTCTCTTAAAAACCCCTAATTTCGCTGCTCCTCTGTGTGTGCAATGTTTCTTCATCCCAGTGGCTGCCAGACATGGGCTCCAAAGTTTGGGCAAAGTTGCTGCCAGCCGGCGCATGCCCCCTCCGGCCAACCTGCCCAGCCTGAAGGCAGAGAACAAGGGAAACGACCCCAACGTCAACATTGTCCCCAAAGACGGTAGTGGCTGGGCATCTCGAACTGAGGGAGGGGAGGACAGGTACGTTTTAATAACTCGTGAGCATGTGTGCGCATCATCCCTTTTGTTATAGTTGGAGGACTTTGACATCTAAGTTTTAAATCATGAGCATTGTTTCTAACTGGCCTGTTTTATGTGCCACAGGCAACAGGACACGCCCCCACCCCAGAACAAACCAGCAGTGCTCCAGCCACAAGAGCCTTCTATTGGGGGCAGCCGCTCCTGGGCCAACAGCAAGCCTCCACAGCTAGACGGTAAATTTGCTCGTCACTTGCTCCTTAAACAATACACCTACTCATAAAGCACAGATTACCTGTGGTGCTTCTTGGCATTTATGTAGGAGGTTGTGAACACTATCCAGCATGTTTCCTTCTTTTGTCCAAACAAACAAAGGCACAATGCTCAATTGGTTTACCTCCCTTAAACATTACAGTGTGCATGGACCATCTGATCTCTGCTATATGTGATGTGAGGTTGGAAGTGGTGCTGAACACCAGCTGAGGATTAGACATTTCAGTGTTTCTCTGTAGGTCACTGTATTACATTAAATCTTGGGACTTCTGTGCATTCATTATTGTACAGGAGCTCCTCGTGTGAGCAGCCATTTTCACCAGGAGTTTCCCAGCCTGCAGGCGGCTGGTGAGGTGGAAAAAGGGGACGGTCAAGAAGAGGAGCCTTATGGACCAGGCCCCAGCCTCAGACCTCAAAGTATGGCACATAAACATTGTCCACTGATTGCTCTGGTGTTTAGGAACTACAGCCACTCTAAGTCAAGTCGAATAACAAATATCTCTCCTTTTTCTGTCATGGTAGATGTTGGCAGTTGGCGTGAAGGTGGAGGCAGGAATTTGAACACTGCACCCAGCCCCCCTGAGATGGACAGCAGGGGTCCAGAGGAGGTTGGTACGGGACTTGGTACCTCTACACCACCAGGGGAAGCTGAAGAGCCAGGGCGAAACGTAACCACTGACGTCCAGAGGGAGAAGAGGGATGGCAGGGAGAGGTTGCCTCCCTCGGCTCCCCCTCCTCAGCCCAAACTTAATGGGGGGCAGCAGCCTCCTGCTGGGGTGCCAACTCACTTTGACCCTGCTTTCAGGAGCATGATGCCACCCTACGTAAGTCACTGTTTGATATTCCACACAGACCCCGTTAGGACTTCAGAGTTAACAGTATCTAGATATAGTGTTTATCTCTTCTTGTCTGTATGATGATCACTGTCTTTGTCTTTTTAGATGTTCCACGCCTATCCTCAAATGACTTTTGGCCCCGGACAAGGAAACTTCAGATACCCCGTACCACAAGATGGAGCAAAGTGAGTTCACATCTTAATGGCTAAGCCAGAGATACTTGTGTTTAAGCAAAGTAAAAGATACATTTTTTAAATTTGTATTTAACTGTATCAGTACACAAAAGAACTATAGTCTGGAGTCGATTATTAACAAAACAATTGCTAACTAAAAACTCCAGTGTGTAGGATTTAGGGGGATATATTGGCAGAAATGGGACATAATATAATAGGTGTGTTTACAGGTGTGTGATCACCTGAAAATAAGTCATGTTTTCATTACCTTAGCTTTAGCTGTTTATTTCTACATGGGGAGCAGGTTCTTTCACGGAGATCACCTCGCCATGTTTCTACAGTAGCCCAGAGCAGACAAGCCAAACGCTGGCTCTAGATGTGGCCATTTGAGGTTTTGCGTTTTCGCGTCAACCACTGAGTAAGCAGCTCCTCCATGATGAGCCGAAAAAGGCCAGAAAAAAAACACTGATTTTTAACGTGAAACTGCTTTATTCAACATTTTTACTGGGTTAAATCACTAATTTGTTTGTTCCGGAGAAGAGGAGACATCTGCAGATAATTCAGCTCCCAAAGTTCCCCGAAATACAAATGTAAGATGTCATAAGCTCACACAGAAGCAAATCACTCATTTCAGCATAACATGAATCTTGAACATTTCAGGTCCTATGCACCAAATACTGCCCTCATATCTTAGTTCCTTATATAGGGCTGAGTAGAAGCAGTTGTTAACTTACTAGACCAGGTGCGATAATGACTTCTTTCCTTTTTTCCCTGTTGGGTTGCCAGGGGTCCTCGCTCAACACGACCCCAGCAGCCTCCCCCTCAGTCCTGGCTCCAGGACCCAGACAGACCCTCTATCATCAGTGCAACGGAACTTAAAGAGCTGGACAACTTAGACACGGATGCTGATGAGGGCTGGGCAGGTTAGTTGTTAAACCTATGAAATGTAGTCATTAACTAATAAGTCAAACATATGTAATTTCACACAATAGGCTAGTCTAAGGTGACAGTCGTGAAGTGCACATAATTTTTGCATCTTTCAATCCTGTCCTTTCTTCACTGCAGGAGCTCAGATGGAGGTGGACTACACTGAGAAACTGAACTTCAGTGATGATGAGGAGAACCAAGCTGCTAAAGACAAAAGAGAAAACTGGTGAGTCTTATTATTGGAGTTGAAGTGCGTGACTTAGGAGAGCTAGTGAACTGGAGAGAGTGTCCGTTGGATGTCTTTTGTTTTTACTTAACTACATTGACATTACTTTCAGGGAATGGATGGGTAAAGTGGAGCGTATAAGATCTCGGCCACAAGAAGGTCAGGAGAGCTGGAAGGAGGGTGCTGAGGACCGTGGGGGCAGTAAAACCTCATGGGCCGATGGCGATCCCAGAGCGCCATCACCTGGCAGTATGGGACAGTACAATAAGTCAGCTCCTCCACAGGACTTCCAGGTAACGCTGGATATGCATTACACAAGCCTCCCATCATGTGTACACTGTTTATTTGATCAAAAAGGTATATCTGTACTGATTTTTTTGCTCTCCAGGGTGGCAGTCGTTCTGTTGGTGGCGGAGCTCCACGAGTAGCCAAACCTCAGGCTGCTGCAGCACCTGGTGCCGACGAGGACCCTGAGGCCTGGCGACAGAAACGCAAGAAAGCACCAGAAGTTTCTGAAGCCGTAGAACGAGCGAGGCGGCGGAGAGAAGAAGAGGAGCGGCGGATGGAAGAACAGCGGCTTGCTGCTTGTGCCGAGAAACTTAAACGTCTCAATGAAAAACACCGCCAGGCAACTGAGGGCAAATCACCTATTCCTCAGGCCACCAGTGATGAAGCAGGATCTGCGCAAGAGGAAGAGTCCTCGTCAGCTCCTGCTCCTGTATCCAGTCCTGCACCTTCAATCCCAGTTTCACAATCACAGGCCCCAATCATGCAAGCTCCTCTACCTGAGAGGGTGGAGCGAGACAGGGAGAGGATGGAGCGGGAACGAGAGAGAGTAGAACCAAGTGTAGAGGAGGAGGTTCTCTTGCCTCGTCAGCCCAGCCCACCCGTCCAGAGACCCGTGGCCGTAGCTCCAGAGCCTCAGAGTGAGGGAGAGAGCTCCTTGGCTGAGGTCAACCCCCTGATGGAGGAGAACCAGACAGACAGGACACCAGTGCCTATCCGAGACTATTTCAACATAGAGGACAACAGAGGTGAGCTAGCTCCAAGCCTTGTTTTAAACTTGCACGTACAGTATATGATAAATGTACGACTGACTGCCATTCTTTCAGTTATAGATATCAGTACTGTTGGTTTTGTTTTCCTGCAGTGGATGAGCCCCACCTGTCTCTGCCTCACATGGACACCCCCAGTGGTGAGGAGGTCCCTGTGGCACCACCACAGCTGGAAGGAGAAGCAGCAGCTGCTATGCGTCCCTCTCTCACCTCAGGCTATTCCAAACAATTTCAAAAGTCTTTGCCACCTCGTTTCCTCAGACAGCAGGTATGAATGTCCACATCAGACTTCTTTAGATAAAACTGTTTTAGATATGTTTGGTAAACTAAAACATGTGGGAGTGTCAGGGACCAGTGAACGTGTTTCCATGTCCATGTGAACAAAAATGGGACTTTTGGTTGACTAGAGCTTTTCACAGTGGACATGTTGACCGTTCGCATTAGTGTGTGTCTGTGCCATATGCAAACACCTGGGCATAGGTGCTGTAACGCATTTTTTCGGTTGAATCAAATAGTGATCACAAGTGGCAGTTTTTAAAGCATTGAGTTGTTGAAACTAGTAGATATGAATATGAGCAATCAGAACTACAGAGACAGCCACTTACAACATAGTGTGTTATATGCCATTAAAAACATCAGCTTTCTAATCTTACATTTTCTTTGTTACTATCCTGTGGTGGTCTTGTAGGAGCAGATGAAGCAGCAACAATGGCAACAGCAGCAACACCAGAGCGGGGGCTCCGTGTCCCCATCAGGTGGTGGCGGTGTTTCAGCCCCCAGCAGCAGCAGCAGCAGCAGCAGCAACAGCAGCAGCAACACCGCTCCATGTATCAACCCATGGGCCCCCACCACCAGCACCTGGCCTCCATGGGGTTTGACCCTCGCTGGCTCATGATGCAATCCTACATGGACCCCCGCATGATGTCAGGACGTCCTCCCATGGACATGCCAACTAACATTCACCCTGGTAGGGAGTTATGCGGAATTGAAATGGATAATGTGTGATTACGGTGTCTGTCATTACTGACACCGACAAGCTGACAGATGTGCCACACAAACTGTTTATTTAAAGTCGCTCCGTTTTGTCCCCTCTAGGGAGGATGCCTCCAAAGCAAATAGTGCGCAGAGAGCCTGGTGACAACTCCAGCTCTAGCTCGGACTCCTTTGACCATTTGACTCGACCCATTCGTGACCATGGCCTGCCATCAGACTCCCGGATGTATGGGGATCAGACCCATACCCACAATCAGAGCCGTTACCGTCTGTAACTCCTCCAAAAGGACGGGAGGATGGCAAGGAGCCAAGGTAAAAACAAATAAGTGATGATATAAGAAAACTACAATATTTTCTGCACAAGACTAAAACAGAATTGTTTTTCCACAGGATGGACTCTGGTTTGGATCTGGACAGGGGTCTCCCAGCTATGTATCCCCAGGACCACAGTGTATTGGACTCTCATAAAAGTAACTTCTTCCAGGACCCTACAGAGTCCCTGTCAGCATTTACCCAGGGCCCAGAGGATGCGCCGGGGCCTCTAGACAGGGTCCCTGTAGGCTCAGCGTTTGATCCTGAGGAGCCAGGCCTACCCAGTGGTGAAGAAGTAGAAGCTCTTGGTCAAGCTATGCTCCAGAGGAGTGTCTCCCAGGGCTCCAGTCACTCCCTCAAGCTGGATGAGCCCAGGTTTGATGGGCTACCCCTGGGAACAAAATCACTAGAGCTACAGGATACAGGAGAACGAGCTGATGATAAGCCCCAAAATGAACTCTACCCCCAGGCTGCAGTGACTAGCAACAGGGCTACACCTCCTGCTGATGGATTACACAAACAAGAGAAGCTGCCCCTGCCAGCACCTAGCAAGCAGAAAGCTGAGCTGCGCTGGGGTGGGAGATCAGGGGCTGGACGCAGAGAAGGACCAGGGGGAGAGAGACCTGTCCGCAGGTCTGGGCCAATAAAGAAGCCTGTCCTAAGGGACATGAAAGAAGAGAGAGAGCAAAGAGAAGAGCGAGAGAAGCGTCACGAGAGAGGGGAAAGGGGAGACCGGTCCAAAAAGGATCAGTTATCAAAAGCTCCCTCTGCAGCTGCTGCTGTGTCTGAGGGCTCCAGACCTCAGGTTGAGGGGAAGAGAGAAGCTGCCGAGGCTGAGGAAACACAGACTGGCCATCAGAGAGTCAGAGACTCCCAGCCTTCATCTGGAGCTCCCACGTCTTCCTCTCAGGAAGAGAAAACAGACAAGCCGCCCAGCAATGACAAACATCCAGAACCCAAACTACCCTCCAGGAAAGAGTCGAATCTTCCTCCACGTTCCTACCGACGAGAGGAAAGGGAGAGGGAACGTGAGAGGGAGAAGGAAATAGACAAGGACAGAGAAAGAGAGTGGCCTATTGACTCAAATTTCAAAGGACGTGGTCGAGGGGAATATTATTCCAGAGGAAGGAGCTACCGGGGTACTTACAGTGGCCGAGGCAGGGGAAGTCGCGGTCGAAGCCGGGCAGAGTACAATTACCGAGAGCCCCGATCACGCTCTGATTTACCTTCTGCTGGAGGTGCTGCTGCCTTTCGCAACAGGGAGGAAAGCGAAACACGCAGCGAGAGCTCAGACTTTGAGGTTATACCAAAACGTAGACGGCGTCGTGGTTCAGACACAGATTCTGAAAGTGAAGGAGGGAGAGAGTCTGCCAGTGATACTGGACCCTCTGACCGTGAGCCTAGCACTAAACCTAGCCGTCCATTGAGACGAGAGCTCCCTGGGGAAGGCCGGCCTGGGCCCCACAAGCCAGGCTTTGGACCTCCTCACATGGGTGAAAGGGTTGGACCAAGAGGGGACGATGAAAGCAGACCCAAGCCAGGATTCCTTCCTAAAGGGGAGCCTTCTCGGCGAGGAAGAGGAGGACTATACAGTAGACGTGGTGGAGCAAGGGAACGCGGTGGCCCTCGCTCAGGCCCTCTCAGACGGCCAGGAACTAGAGAGTCCTCTTCTCAGTGGCCCTCTAAACCCATGGAGACATTCAGGCCTGAGGACGCTGAGTCCACACCAAGATATGACAATCCTGCCGCTGACAGACGACCCCCTAAGTCTGATGGCAAGAAATTTGGGGATGGTGCTCCTCAAAGTAGTAGAGAAAGGCCTCGTCGATCCAGACCAGCACGGCCTCCAAGGCAAGATAAACCACCCCGCTTTAGGCGCTTGAAAGAGCGCGAGGCTGCAGTGTTAGCGAGTGGTGAAACGGCCCCAAGTCCCCCTGTCCCTCTACTCCCAGTGCCTGCTACTGCTGCTGTCCCTAGCTCTGCCCCTGCCCCAATCTCCCTCTCACCAACTCTTTCTAGAGCTCCAGGAACCCCTGTAACTGTGCCTGCAGAAGTGGCTTCCACTATGCCTGCACCCGACTTGTCCTCCCCTGTAGAAGCACCCTTGCCTGAGACAAGCAGCCCCACCATCACTGCAGTTGGTACCAAATCACCTGACTTGTCCAACCAGAACTCTTCAGATCAAGCCAATGAGGAATGGGAGACTGCCTCCGAGAGCAGCGACTTCAACGAAAGGAGAGAGCGAGAGGAAAGGAAAGGAGCCCTGGAGGCTGCTAATGAAGCAGCCACTGCCTCTGCCCCGGCACCTGCACCCCCCCAGGGCTCTTTGACCCCCAGTAAAAGCCCTCCTGAGGGAGGGGTGACTCCAAAACGTGAAGGGGCTCCTGCAGCCAAGAGGAGCTTCTCAAGTCAGAGGCCTACAGAGAGACAGAATCGTAGAGGCAACAGCGGAGCCAAACCAGGCCGGAGCTACACAGGGGGCAAGGGAGAGAGGAGGGGAGGGGCCAAAGCTGGCCGCAAAGGGTGAGTTTGAACAATCAGGCTTTTGTCTGCTGTTAGGCACTTACTTTGGCTGCCTACATTAACACTTAGCACAATGAAGTTGACTCAATGAACAGCGTGCGGTAGAATAATACTGCAGGTTTATTCCCACACAATAAACCTTTTGTGTAGTATTCCTCCTAATGAACAGCTGCAGTGTAACTTAGTGTCCTGTAATTTACTATAAACATGTTTTGATTAAAAATAGGGCTGGTTAATATATCTATCATACCAATATGGGATACAAGACTAGACATCATCTTAGATTTGGATATTGTAAATGTCGTCTTTCTGGTTTTAAAGGCTGCATAACAATAAGTGATGTAACTTTCTGAACTTAACACACTGTTCCAACCCTTCTATTATTTCCCTTTACCTATTTAGTCATTATATCCACATTACTGGTGATTGTTAATTAAAAATCTCATGTAAAAATTTTTGTGAAAGCACCCTACGAAATTGTGGCAATATCAATATTGAGGCATTTGGGCAAAAAATGGTTTGATATTTAGTTTTCTCTATCGCCCAATCCTAGTTATAAATTGCTAAATATGGCATCAGTGTGGTGGTATTTTTAGACTCTAACTGTACCATAGCAGCAGCATTTCTGATGGAGAGCAGAGTGAAAACGTTTTCTCCCCTCATCTAAGTGCATCAACACTCTTGTCATCTTCTTCTTAAGTCAGAGGACGGTAATAAAATAAACAACAAAGTCATCGTTTTTTTTGCATTTAATTTGCATGTTATCATTCTTAGTATCTTAAGGCCTCCTTCACCACTCTACTGTTGTTCTCACTAACAGTGAAATGTGCAACATATTCTCCTTTGTTGGGCCTCAGTTTGTCTGTAACATACGTCTCTGCTCTGAACAGCCCTGCAGCTCAGCAGAACTCAGACGGGACAGGACAGACAGCTGGAGGAGCATCACAGAGGCCTACAAAAGACCAGTCTGGCCGTCGCAAAGATGAGTCCAAACAGGCCGCCAAGAAGCCCAAAGAGAATGCTCTCTCTCAGTTTGATCTCAACAATTATGCCAGTAAGTCTACAACTCCTACTGATGAGCCTCAAACCTGTACCTGACTCCAGCTGTTCTCCACCTGGAAACTCAGTGTTAATGTCTCGGTCCTCTTTTGTCCTGTCACTGTAGGTGTTGTGATCATTGATGACCATCCAGAGGTCACCACCACAGAGGACCCACAGTCCAGCGCCAATGATGACGGCTTCACTGAGGTGGTCTCCCGCAAGCAACAAAAACGCCTGCAAGATGAAGAGAAACGGAAAAAGGAAGAGCAGACTACGCAGGTAAGAGGAAGGCTTGCACCACATAGTTAGAATACTCAAATTACAACAGCAATAATACCTTTTTAATGTGACATTACCTCTTGAAAAATACTGAACTTACACTGCTCCGACAGAACTGGAGTAAAAAAGGCTCTGGTGAGAAGGGCAGAGGAGGTGGAGGAAAGCTGCCACCAAGATTTGCTAAAAAGCAGTCATCGCAGCAGCAACAGCAACAGCAGCAGCAACAACAACAGCAGCAGCAACAACAGCAACAACAACAACAGCAGCAGCAACAGGCCTCACAGTCTCAGCCTCCTGTAGCCTCCACACCCCAGGCCCAACAGCAGCCCTCCATTTCTGCTCCCCAGCACCCTCACCTTGCTCCCTCCCAGCCTGCTGCATCCCCTCAGACTCTGGAAGGCACAGTGGCTCCAATGCCCTCCATCCCCTCTGCCACTGTGGACTTTACCCCAAAGAGCCTACCCCCCGCCCCCACACAGACACACAGCACTCTGGGTACAGAACTGTGGGAGAACAAGGTAGCAGGCTCCACTGTCCTTCCTGAAGTCAAGAAGCGTGAGTAGATGAGTCAGTTCTTGTTCAAAACGTTGAATTTGTCTGAATTAATCAGCAAGCTCTTGTCTAAAATATGTAATGTGCATATTCCAGTTGGTCCAATCAGCCCTCCCCAGCCACCCTCTGTGAGTGCCTGGAACAAACCTCTTACCTCCTTTACTGGCACTGTCTCCTCTGAGGTATGTTCAGTACATTCGTCTCATCTTTTGTTGAGTGTGCAGTCCTTTTTGCTGAGTTCTAAACCGTGAAAAACATTGTGTTGTTTCAGGGTGTGAAGCCTGGATCAGAGGGCAGTGTGGAATTGGCAATAGACAGTATTCAGTTTGGAGCGCCATCGTCTGCAGGCAGCACCGACAGTGACGGAGTTCCAGCGTTGCTAGAAACTGGCTCTGAAAACAAACTACCTGCTCCCAAAGAACAGAGACAGAAACAACCTCGAGCTGGCCCAATCAAAACACAGAAGGTAACTCAGCTGTGGAGGAAACTCTGGGGGTGAATTCACAGGGAAATGGATTGAGGCCGCTGATAGCACCATGAAGTGGGCATGACTTGCAAACATGCCCATAAAATTTTGTAGTGCAATTTGGCTTTTTTTTTTGCATCTAATTGCAGTTATGTATGTTGCAAAGTATGAAACACAGCAGGCAGAACAATGGAAAGAAAGAAGAAAACTGATATTTTCAAACTGCAAACTACAGATGCAGATATAGTGGCCACAAAAGCCGTGTGTTTGTTTTGTGAATTCGCCCATTGGTGTTTTAAGCTGTTGAACAAAAACATGGGTTCCTATTCATTATTGAAGTCATGTAAATGTTTAATTTCTCCCTCTCCCCAGCTTCCTGAAATGGAACCAGTGGAAACCAAGGAGTACAAGCCGGGTCCCATCGGTAAAGAGCGCTCTTTAAAGAACCGCAAGGCCAAAGACGCACGTGGGGGAGAAGGCGAGGGGATGGAGGCAGGAGTCCCTGGAGGAGGCGTCAGTAGAGCCACAGACTCCAGTCCTCCCACCAGTGACACCACAGTACCAGAGCTGGGAGGAGACATTGAGGGCATGATCACAGTCCCCTCAGCAGAGTACAACAGTAACTCTAAGGTATGTCAGAGTCACATGACCACACGGCTAGGTTTCTTTTTTTTTGTTGTGGGATTAAGCTAAGCTGTCATGGTACCTCTCATTTACAGTAACTCAAGATCAAATGTAAGAGTAAATCTGTTCAATGATGACTTTATCAACTGTTTATATTCTTCTTAATTTTTGTGAGTTTATATTGATTGCTGATGAGCACAATAAAAAGGTAGTGTTACTGCAGTATAACATGTTTCTGTGGGTTCTGACTTCCTGTCTTTGCTTCTCAGGAGTCTGTCACTGACTACACCACACCCTCCTCCTCAATGGCTGACAGTGTTCCCACAGTGGTGAACAAAATAGAAGAGAGTTTGGTGGCAAATGTGAGTACACATCCTTATTTGGTACAGCCTTCCTGTGCCACACAGTCGAGCTCTAATCCTGAACACTTGGTATTATTTAAAGACTGATTTTGGGTGTTTTTGATGCGTTTCAGGTGGCACTACCCCACTCACTGCCCCTTCCTCGACGAGAGACCCTGCAGCAGAGCTCCAGCCTCAGCACTGTCTCTCCTGCTACTGTTGACCTAACACTAAAGGTGCTAAAGCAACACTGCTGAGAATGTGCTGACCATTTTGAGAAAGTATTCAGTGAAACGTTACTGTAACACTTGTTTCTTTCTGTCACCTCCTCAGATGGAATCGGCTCGTAAGGCATGGGAGAACTCCCCGAGTCTAGAGAAGAACTCTCCAGTCACCTCCTCGTCCTCCCCCATCACCTCCTGTGCATCCTCATACTCAACGTTCTCCTCAGCCTCCATGCCACAGATCCCTGTGGCTTCTGTTACCCCCAGCACCTCACTGTCAGGTAACATAATTCCCAGTTAACATCTACTGTGTATCTCCAACACTATGGTGTGTTGACAAACAGTACTCTGACATTCTGCAACAATGTTAATTTCCTGAGAAATGTTTGTCAGCTACCTTTATTTCCATAAGGAAGTCAGAAAATAGATAATTGATAATAAAAACTATGACAAAATGTATGTTTGTTTTCATTGGCAACACTAAGACGCCAGTGGCGGGCTATGGGACATTCAGAATAAGTTGAGAGGAAAACGGTGATAAATTATTTTTCTCTGACAGAACTGAAAGTCCAGTTTTAATCACTGACTGTGGGAGGACACGAGTTTAAACCTCCAGACTAATGTTGCAGATTTAGAAATGATTTATGCGGAAATAAATTTACTTTGCTGCTTCTTAACAGTGACATCAATAAGTCAGAGCCGACAGTGATCCGGGGTACAAATCCAAGTTCTCTTGTTGTCTCAATTTTGTTATTCATAGTCTCAATGTTTGAGATTTTCAGCTTGTCAAATGATGATCAGTAAGTGTGTGCTCATAAATCATCCTTTACACCTGTCAGAAGCTGCTGGAGAAATTGTAAATGTGTAGAAATTATTTGTAGTTGTAAAAAAAAATGTCTGGATGAAATTTCAACATTTGATAGAAGCATCTTGTATTCACCACGTGTTTCTCTCCACCCTGCAGGTTCTGGTACCTATACAACATCCTCCCTCAGCACCAAGACCACCACGGCCTCTGACCCCCCTAACATCTGTAAGGTGAAGCCCCAGCAGCTGCAGGGTGGGAGTCTGTCCTCCTCCAGCAGTAGCAGTAGTAGCAGCAGCTTCTCTCAGCTGGGCTGTGTGCCTCCCCTCCTGCCCCAGCAGCAGCAGACCCCACAGGTGTACGTCTCTCAGTCTGCAGCAGGTGAGAGATGCATGGCCACACCCCTTTTTTTTACACCCCTATTTCAGTTTTATATTTGAAGAACTGTTCACTACATTAGCAGTTACTAACATTTAAACCCTTGTATGTTGAGGTTCTGCAGCTCAGATCCCAGCCTTCTACATGGACACTAGCCACCTCTTCAGTACCCCCCACCCTCGCTTGGCGCCTCCCTCCCTGGCGCAGCAGCAAGGTTTCCAGCCCGGCCTCTCGCAGGTAGAGTTACCTGTTGGTTAATAACAAGCTGCAGAAATGCTTTTTAAGA
Source organism: Epinephelus cyanopodus (assembly GCA_026686955.1). NCBI lineage: Eukaryota > Metazoa > Chordata > Actinopteri > Perciformes > Serranidae > Epinephelus > Epinephelus cyanopodus. The sequence goes on from CM048920.1 coordinate 3,181,829, forward strand.
TCAGAGGTAAAACTACCTGTCTGTGTTCCTCCACCTTATAGCCGACAGCAGTGCAGCAGATTCCCATTCCTATCTACGCTCCACTGCAAGGTCAGCCGCAACACCAACATCAACACCAACACCAACATCAACACCAACACCAACACACACACCAGGCTCAGCTTGGACTCAGCACTGGTCCTCCAGTTTCCCAGCCACAGGACCTGTTCAGCTCCTCACTGCAGCCTTACAGGTAACACACAACACTGCACACGTATTCACTCCTCCGCTACAAAACACAGCTGAAATATACAGTACTGAGGCGCCAGTTTCCCTATTTTGGGGTCCAGTTATCTGATCCTGTGACCTGATCTGTCCTCAGGTCTCAGCAGGCGTTCATGCAGAGCAGCCTGTCACAGCCCTCCATGATGCTGTCAGGACCATCCCTGCACAGCTATCCTGGCGTGCAGGCACCTGAGCTGGGCAAGCCTCAGTCTAATCTGGCCTATCAGCAGGCTTCCTCCACCCAGCACATTCCCATTCTGTTTGAGCCGCAGCTAAACCAGCCCTCTGGCATGGGAGGCTCCCAGCTCATTGACACACACCTGCTGCAGGTAACCAGTTTGCTTCACTCTACCTTACAGACTTGCATTTTGCCGTACAGACAACTGGAATGAATTTATTTTGCATACATTTCCATCTGATATATCTGTGGCTTTGGTTCAGGCTCGACAGGGGATGAGTCAGCATTCAAACATGTACTCGGGGCAAGTGCAACAACATGGCCAGAGTAGCTACTACAGCAACACTCAGTCGCCCAGCTCTGCAATGCAACAGGTAACCTACATGCAAACATAATCATAGACAACGTTAATAAACCATCTTTCTTATCACACAACCTAATTTGTTTAACTTCCAGTAGTGTGAAACTCAGCAGTGTTTCGCTTATTAGTATGTAACGTGTGTGTCTTTGTCTGTCTCAAGGTGACGGTCCCTCTGCCAAGTTCCCAGCTGTCCCTTCCGAACTTTGGCTCGGGTGGAGGTCAGCCTCTCCTGGCGCTGCCTCCGACCCCTCCCCAGGCCCAGCCCCCCAACATCAACCGTCAGCCTCCAGTCTCCCAGCCATACCGAGGCATCATGGGCCCCAGCCACAGCATGATGCAGCCTCCCACCAGCAAGGTACTGTACTGTGTGCATGCATGACTCTCAGACACACAGGCTGAATTTTATTTTTAAAATTTGAGCTGTAAACATTTTTTTATTGTTTAGTTTGGTTTTTTTATTGGGTGTGTTTGTGTGTTGACTCTTTGCAGATGGACATGGATTTGAAGCTCTTTGGTAGTGGGATGGATGTAAAGCCTGGAACCCCTCCTGTCGGCGCCAGGAGCACTACACCCACCTCCAGCCATTACAGGTACCGGCCATAAATTCACATTCTATCTGGTACACAGTCGAACCTAAAAAGCCACGACAAGTATAACTTTTTTTGGGTAAATATTTGCACACACAATCAGCACCAAAACTTTGAAGTGGCCATGTTGCCATACACAGCTGTCGGTCATGGTTTTATTTTTAGGGTGTTTGTTGCTACACAGACTGAAGTCAACAATGTATAAAGTGTGGTTGACTCATCATGTGTCATTTTAATGCACTTTATACCAGTATTGTAAAACATATTGATTTATGGAAACCACAGTATCGTTGCACTGGTACTTGCTATGCTTTTTTATCTCCTTTCTCTAACAGTGAGTTCACACACATGCACACCACTCTCAGTGCCCCCGTAGCTCCATCCCCTCTGCTAATGCACACCAAACATTTCCTACTGCTGCAGCTTTATAATAAAAGCATTTAACAGGCCAAACATGAGCTGACCTCTGTTATAAAGGGTCACACGAAATGCACTGGGGCTTTTTCCAGTTAGCTGAGCACTTAACATTATCATTTATCAAAAAATGTGTTTACAAGACAAGACAGCAGTCACTTTTGGTATTTGTTGACAGTAGATCAGTTTGAAATAAGGCAGGGTTTCATAAAACAAGAAGGAGCAGCCACAGTGAGCTGTTAGGGCCTTAATATACTTACTGCTTGATCAAACGTGCACAGACATGGCACGTTGTGTACGCAGCACCATGCAGCCAAAATGCACAATGCTGGCTGTCACCACTTGGGGCAGACAACGGAAATATAACCCAGAAATCGTGAAGAATCTCATGAGAAGAAGAAGATGGGTCTCGTCTGATCATCCGGTCGGGTCACTGTGTACATTCACACCGGCGCCTCTCGCGATTATGCGAATATTGCATCTCACACGTGTCGCGGTACCTCGCGTTGAGATGTGCGTTGGACGCGTCAAACGAACGCAGATCACACGTGGCAGCCATGATGCGGTCGTGGTTGCGTTGTTAGCAGCAAGTATATTACGGCCCTCACACACCTCAAACTTAAGGTAACATTAGCCACCTTCGAACTAAACTGTGCCCCTCTGTCAGCAGACTGCAGTGTAAGCTCAGGCTACAGCTGCTCACAGAATAATGGATAAAGGCAAATTATTGCCAGACATTATTATTAAAATGACACCAGTTTGTTCTGCTGTGCTCAGACCTCTGTGACCTGAAGTATTAAACCACATTTACTGTTCCCACTGTAACTACAGATGTCACCAAATCAGCCAGTTCTAAGTATTATTAATGCTGCAGTCGTTCTGCTGTTCTCTGCTACTAACTAGTCATTGTTGTCTTGTGATAGCCTTGTTATATTCAGGGTTCCCACGATCATGGAAGACCTGGAAAAGTCATGGAATTTTGTTGCGCATAATGAAATTGTTACTTTAACCTCCCACGTAATGTAACATAACGGCAGATTTATTTTCTGGAGCTGCGACGTAATGTAGCTCTAACATGCGTCTGTGTGACATTTTGTTTCCCATCACGTACGTTTGTTCATTTTCTCGCCATGTTCCCTCTCTGTTAATGAATGCCAGCTAGCTGACATTAGGTTCGAGTAGAGTTTGACGCTGATATGTTTTGAAAATTGCCAGACAAGTCAGGCAAGAAAAAAAACACATTATTATGGGTCCTTGAAAAGTCATGGAAAAGTTTTGAAATTTTCTACAGATGTGTGGGAATCCTGTATATTTATCTCTAAATTAAATTTTAACTTGTGTGCCCTCAATGTCACATTTGCTGCGGTGTATTGAAAATGGTATAAAATATATTTTTCAAGGTATTGTATGGAAGTTATAAATTCAAGTATTCGAGCCAACACTTTTTTATACACATTATTTTATTATTCTCTTCCTGCAGAGCCAGCTCCACGTCTCCTAGCAGCCAGTCCAGTAAGATCAACAGCATGCTGTACCAGAAGCAGTTTCAGCCCAGCTCTGCCGGCATGAGAATGACGCAGCACTTCCCTGGCCAGTTCAACCCGCAGGTAGAGTCATTATCACAAAACTCAGATTTTGATTGTGTTTATATAATGAACTGGTTGTTAACATGAAAGTTAACTGCAAACCATTTATTTATTTTGTTTGTTTCTCTTCGTTTCAGATTCTGTCTCAGCCCAACATCGTCTCTCCTCTTGTTAGACCTCCTCACGCAAACTCGTTTGCTGGAGGTGTCCAGCGCTCTCCCATGGGCCCTCCAATGTCACCCAACGTGGGTGGTGGTCTCATGCCCCATCCCCGGCCTCAGCACCCACAGCACAGCCAGCACCCTCCCCGAGGACCTCCTGGCCCCTCGCTTGCACCCAGAGGCACACAGGCGGCTCTAAAGGCTGAACAGGACCTAAAGGTGTGGTTCCCTGTTCTAGCTGCTGATTCTGTGCGTCTGTATTAACTGACCACTCAGATGGTGAAACAGTCTTTCCGTGATGGTTGGGTTTGCTGATTTGATTTGTTCTTTATCGCCCTGCAGGCAAAGCAGCGGGCCGAGGTGCTCCAGTCCACTCATAAGTTCTTCTCAGAGCAGCAGCAGCAACAGCAGCAGCTCAAGACCCCGCAAGTCAGCAAAGTGTCTCGGCTTGATCAGGGGGGGAAACCCCCTCTCGACAGCTCTGCCTCAAACCACCAGGCAGTTGGCGACCGCCAAGATTCCGACAAACCCCCCATCTCCACGGCCAAGCCCATACGGACTGGCCCCATAAAACCGCAGGCCATCAAACCAGAAGAGGGCAAGTAAAGAGCTGACGAACCTCTTCGGATGACAATATGAATGGATGGAAGAGAGGAAGAGAGAGAATCTAGCCCCATTCACTCAGTCACCACCTCATATCAGCCCTGGGGGACAGTGTGGGGGAGGAGGATGAGTCGATGCTAGTGGTTGCTGAGAGTAGGCACTGTCCTGCGTATACATAATCCTCTTCCTCTTCTTTCTTCCCCTATCTTGTCCCACTGTAGGTGGCGGCGTTTGAGTTGGATTCTTCCATCATATTTAGAATGCCAATAAAATGGCTGCACAAGTTGTTCCATAGAAATCTACTGAGACGGTAGATAAGAGGAGAGTTGGAAAGAGAAAATTGAAATGAGATTTGCTGCTGAGTTTGCCATTTTTATAGCTCTTGGTTTCTGTTCCTTTTTGTTTTTATTTTTTCCCCCAAATAGGATCACACATATTATAGGAGAAACCTGTTTTGTTAACGAAAGAATGAATCAGTTTTGTTTTTGTAGTCGAAACAATCTTGTTAAGGAGATGTCATTTAGTGAAGCACACTTTTTTTGTTGCCCAATCTCCCATCATAACTAATCCAGAGATTTGTGCACGTGGAAATGCACCTCATTACGCTCACTTCAACGGTTTCATCCACGGTCACCACACAGAGACATGAAATCAGAAATTCTCGTCATTTTGTTTTTTTGTTTTTACCAGAAAGGAAATGTGAAAATTACAGCGGTTGATTGAAATTAATGATTGATTTATTGATTTGTGAGCCTTTGCTCCTGCCTTCTGCTCTCATCTCCTTGCCTCAGAATTACTGATGTGTTGGGGTGTGTGTGTGTCGGGTGTGTGTTTGTGGTATAAACAGGGGGAAAGCTCGTAGCTGGACTCTCCTGTATATTTAGCCAAAGGTTAAAGCAGCGCAGAGATGATGTCACAGCCTTTTTATTAGGATTGCTGTTGTCGTGGCAGCAGAGTTTTGATTTGACTTGCAGGATTACACGGATGATGTATGATCACTACATACAGCTGTTCCAGTTTAGGAGCTACTGTCACACACCCTTTCACTGCTTTCACACACATCCTTGCTGTCACACAAACACACACCTATACACACTTTACTGTAAAGCACCCAGACCTGCTGCTATTGACTGATTTCAGTGCCCTTAGCTAGAGTATAGCAGGATAGGGCTATTTAGAGGAATAGAAACGGTGAGGCGTTGAGTGTTGAAACAGTAGAACACTTGGAGTGTGTGTATGTCAACCCTCGCGACGAGGGGGAACAAGAACAGGACAGAGAACAAGGAATGAACGGATGAAATGAGAAGCCTCAAGTACAGAAGCGTTTGGGCAGAAGGACACTTATTGTTTTGTTGTCTTTACTGATGAGAGCAATCAGTGCTGTTTTCTGTCTCTGCCTCACCTCCGCTGGCTGTCCCACCCACAATGCTTTCATCTCGGGGTTGTGGCGACAAGGGTCCTTCAGAAATGTACAGTAGTATGCACCCTGAGGTGGGGAGGGCGTCCTCCTCGCCTCTACCCTAGTCGGGGGAAGAGTCCTTGCTTTGGAGGATGGATGCGGGAGGGAGGGTAATGATTTTTTTTTTTTCTTTTTTTTTTGTTGAACTTGTACAGGGGTTTCATCGCTGTATTAAAATATGTACGGTCTTATTTACATTCTCTTGGTTTGGTTACAGAAACTAATAAAATAATATACTGTTGAGATGCTTTTCAGTGATGTCTGGTTTGTACTTAGAGCCATCGTACACAGCGTTTCCAACTTTTAGTTTGCCCCACGTCAGATTGGTATGGATTACATTTTACCACCAGGTGGCACAACAACACTTAACAACATAAGAGTGCTTAGATAAAGAAAAACCACTAATGCAATACTTGTGTTCCTCTTTCAAGTGACAAAGCTTTAAGGCTTCATCACTGGTTAAAAAATGATTTATTAATGGTCTGTAGATCACTTACTAGCCAATACACAGCAGTGTTTGAGCTTTGGGCTGGTGTTCATCCTCCAGTAGTACCTTTCTTCGTCTTCTGATGGCTACAAGGCATCTGATTTACAATAAATTAACTGGTAACCTATAAAGATAAAAATCTGCAGACTTAAACATAGTTATTTCATGCACAAGTCACTGTTGAGATTTTGGGCTATTTTGATGTCGTCCTTAAGTAAAGTCAAATTGATTTATATAGCACATTTAAAAACAACCTCAGTTGACCAAAGTGCTGAACAGGCTATGCAATATAAATAGAATCAGTAATTAATAAAATAGGCTTAATAAAATAAACAATACAACATCATACAGTGAACAATAAAAAGCTCATAAGAACAAGATGTCATGCTTAACAAGTGCTGAAGGCCAGAGAGAAGAAATGTGTTTTCAAAAGAGATTTAAAATGCTTCAGAGTTTGGGCAGCTCTTATTTCAATCAGGAGAGATACTGTTGCCTTTACTTTTGAGCCTGGATCTTAGAACCTCCAGCAGTGATAGATTTGTAGACCTCAATGCTCTCACTGGGGTGTGTGTAAGGAGGCCAGTGCAGGTGTGATGTGATCATGCCGTTTCTTTCCCGTTAACAGGCGAGCTGCTGCATTTTGAAACACCTGCAAACGGCGCAGTGATGACTGGTCGAGTCCAACATACACAGAATTACAATAGTCTAGATGCGAAAAGATGAAGGCATGAATTCCTCTCTCAAAGTCATGTGGAGGGAGGGAGGCCTTCACCTTACTCAGGAGTCTCAATTGAAAGAAGCTTGTCTTAACTGAACTAATCTGTTCAGACTCTCAGACTTGTGGAAATTTTATACAGTCTATGGTGGAAATACACAAATAGCTTTTTATTTTAGTTCAGATTTCTGTTCTGGAAATGGATGCAAAAAGCAAATATTTAATCAGACTTTGCATATTTAAACAGAAAATTTCAGAAGATCTAATGAAAAAAGTTTTGTCTCTGTAAGTAATAAATGCGGGGATTTCATGATGTATTACTTTTGACTCAACAGTCAGGTTTTCACAACTTGGCTACCTGAAAGTGATTTATAAAACTTTGCTGTCCTGTGAGAACCACAGAGTGTTGGAGATATCATCCTTCACAGATGTCTGCCTTCTCTCCAATATAAAGGAACTAGATGTCACTCAGCTTGTGGTGCTCAAAGCACCAAAATTTTCTTTCTGAAGAACTACATCAGTCAAATGTATCACAGTGCAGAAGGAAACATCTGCTAGCTTCAAACACCACCAAGTGTGGGGTGCCATTTGTAAAGTGGCTCACGCTGAACATAACATTAATATTTTGCCACATTTAGCTTCAAACAATGTTTAAAAAAGTGTTGTGAATTTTTTAGGGTAACCTTTTACCACATTTACAGAAATTAAGCTTTTATTTTGGTATTTGCGGTGACTGGCAGTGTTAATTTGCATGTTAGCTAAATATTTAGTTTCACCCAGAACATTTAGATTTAACATTTAACATTTAGATTTAGATTTAATATTTAGATGTAGATTTAGATTTAGATTTTGATTTAGCATTTAGATTTAATATTTAGATTTAGATTTAACATTTAGATTTAACATTTAGATTTACATTTAGATTTAATATTTAGATTTAACATTTAGATTGAGATTTAGCATTTAGATTATTTAGATTTAACATTTAACATTTAGATGCCACATTTAATATTTAGATTTAACTATTTAATATATTTCTAACTTAACAAATATTGCTGTAAATGTGGTAAAAGGTGCCACATTGTTTGAAGCTAAATGTGGCACCTTTTGATGTTATTTTCAGCGTGAGCCACTTTACAAACGGCACCTCATACCAAGGTGGCTAAAGTTACAGCTCAGGAGCACGAGCTTTGTTCATGAGTAGATGCACGCTTCCTCCTGCGCAGTGATTCGGTAGAGAGAAATTAACTCCTACATGAAACTGCTCACAACAAGGTGTGTGGATTATCTTTAGTAACCGGGACATGATTTCTGGAAAGAGACATTGCTGTTGAGTTTTTAAATTGTAATTTTTTGTGCCATCTAGTTCTGGAGAGAAGGCAGACATCTCTACGTCCAAAACTTCCAAATACTTGTCTGAAGTATACAGTATGATATAATAATGACCACATAAACTCTTGTAATTTAGGAAGAAGTTTATTTCATTTGAACATTACGTCATTGTGTTGACTACAGTGTACAAGTACATGCAATATTCAATACATGCTGAGTGAGAGAGCGGTTTATTTAATACAAGATGGTGACAGGTGAAACACTGCAGGGCGTGTAGTACCACGGGAGTTTGTGTTGGTAGTTGTATGCTTTGATTATCCCACTTAGCTTGTAATAAAATGCATTAATCTTTCAGTCCTCAAATATATATATAGCTTATCAAGAAAACAACAAAATTATACATCTGAATTAAAGGCAGTACAAAAATAATTCCTCTAAAAACATGCTTGTGTGCCGTGCCACAGCAAAAGCCTTCCCACTGAAGAAAATAAAAATAAAAAGCACACCTGCGGGGGACACTGTTCCTGAAACGTCTCCGTTTCACTTTGGAGTTTGGTAGTTAGACCTTTCTACACGCCGATGGTGTTGTCTCTGTAACTACGACTACCACACACATTATGCTCTAACGCTTTGAGTCTTTGAAGCAGGAACAGGTGAGCAAATGTCGCTTTTCAGCAGTCACTCATGGCGGCCCTAGTTGGCCTGCTGGCGCCCCAGCCGGATGTCATAGGACACCATGTGGAAGTTGTCCCAGGCGAACAGCTTCCTCTGGGCCAGATTATAGTCGATCATGCTGTTGTAGCGGTACTTGTTCTTGAAGGGGATGAAGACAGACTTCCCTTGGCTGGTTTCAGTGTCGTACACGTAGTTGATGATGGTGTCAGGCGACGTGTAGCTGGCCACGGTGTACAGCTTGCCGCAGATGATGAAGGAGTTGGCTACAGAGTTCTTCCTGATGTTGGTCTCCCAGCTCCTCTTCACCTCCAGACTGTGTGGGTCCAGCTGTGAGATCACGATGGCTCCTTTGGCCTTGCTGGTGGAGTAGACGGCCCACAGCCCGTTTTCATCCACAGACAGGTCGATGTCCGTGTAGCCGCCCCAGGAGTAGGGGTACTGGCCGTGGAAGCCGGCGTGGGGGAGGTCACGACGGGCAGCGGTGGTCTCAGACGCCAGGTCGAAGCGGATGATGGAGCGGCTGCGACGCCTCTGATAATACAGAGAGCCTCGGTACAGAGTGGCACCAGTGCTCTCCACCAGCTCTGGCAGTATCAGGACCTGTAACAGGAAAACATGAGACAATAAATAGGAATGACCTCAGAATTTTTGGCTCATTCCCATGACCACATATTATCCACGTGACACTGACCTTAGATGGAAAGCCTTTAGCGAGTTGATCCATGTCATCATATCCAAACAGCTGCCTGACGTCAGAGCCTATGGTGTCGATTCGCCACACCATGTTGGGTCCATAAGGCGAGACGGCTTCAGGGTCCTGCATCCAAACACCGTATTTACCTGCTATGTTGTCTGCCTTCCTGTGTGTGACCGGCTCACCAACTGAAACCAGCTCCCCACAACCTGCGAACAGGACGGAGACGGAACGTGATTTGTGAGACACGTTCAAACAGGCATGAATTCACAATAGCTGCGACCATGTACGTGCATATATCCTGCCATTGCCCCATTTTAGACAATTGGCTTGACCACAAACACATGGCGGCACGGTGGCACAGTGGTTAGCATTGTCGCCTCACAGCAAGAGGGTTCCTGGTTTGAACCCAGGGGAGCCCTTCTGTGCAGAGTTTGCATGCCTGTAGGTGTGAATGTGAGTGTTAATGGTTGTCTGTCTCTATGTGTCAGCTCTGTGATAGTCTGGTGACCTGTCCAGGGTGAACCCTGCCTCTCACCCAGTGTCAGCTGGGATAGACTCCAGCCCCCCGCGACCCAGAGCAGGACAAGCGGTTATGGAAAATGAATGAGTGAATGAACAAACACAACTGGCCTTGGTTCAAAATACCAGCAAAAAGTGAGTCTGCCAAAGGGTGGGGACATTTTTGTGGACCAACTGACCGACAGATCAAGCTATCGAGCTGTTTGTCGCAGCTAAAAATAAAATTTTTTGACTGTTGCAGGCAGGTTTCCTTATTTTCTACAACTGGTCTCATGTCTTAGTCGGTTTCCCTTTCAAATAATGTTTCCTGTAGTGTTGCCCTCTGTGGTTTTGATTAAGTCTTTGGTTACAGTTGGTTGGAGTTGGGTTTAAGGACGATCGGGAAACAATGAGGGGCTTCAACGATCTTGCAAAACGATCATCCTCAAATCAAAACGTTCTTTATATAGTTTTTCTGACTGAAAGAAATACTCCACCCCTCAAATGACCTTTTGTGAAATTGTGAGGAAAAATGTATTTTTCTCGCATCTGATAAAGAAAGAATCCAAAAACTGTAAAAATCAGGATGAATAGAAGTTAAAGGGGTCTCATTATCCAATCGTATGCTCAGTATTTTTTAATTTTACCTCACTGAACACAAAAGCTGCTGATCCCAGCCGCCTATATTAAGTGTTTTAAAGTGTTAGTTTCAATTCACCAAGGTCACACAATAACACAAACAAAGATGTCTGCAGTGGTACACCAGCAACTCCTGTGTTCAGCGAGGCAAAATTACTCTTTTTGTCAGTGAAGTCTGGCCGTGACTTGAGCATAGATAAGTTTCACTTTGAGCTCAGCTCCCCATCAGAGCAGGCTCTGTGTCAGGAGTAATGAGCAGACAACTGGATAAATGAAACTTGATATGCGCCGCGCAAACTGTGTGAGAGTTTGTAAATGGATGTTTTGATATAGCTAGTTTTATTGTTTCTCAGTGCAGACGCCTATGACTTCAGTTCATCAAGAGTTTACTCCGTTTTTGGATTTTTCGTTCATCATGGAGGCGTGCGAGAAAAACAAAGTTTACTTCATGAATTTAATGTAACATGGGGCGAGTAATTCATATGCAAACGGTCATTTTGGGGATGAAGTATTCTGTTGAGTTGACTTCAGGACACAAGTCACAGGGTCAGTGGCACATTAAAGGGGATCTACATGTATGTGGCCGAGGGGATGATGAAGGTAATCCGATAGCTGGTCAGGGGTGAGATGAGGTCATCATCTCTCATCATGGAGGCAGACATCAGGTCTAGAGATGCTGCCCGACATCTCTGTTAGCCTCAACTTTGTCTGAGTCACCGCCATCAGAGCAGATACTGGGCTGCAATTCATCCTGGGCAGGAGCTTCCCGCTGCTTGTCTTACTGGGAAAATGATGAGGCAGGCTGTATATTTACCACTTCCTAAAATACACAGTTGCTCTCCGGTCCGGGACGTAGCACCAGATCAAGGCTGGATAGAAATATACGTCTTATAAATACACACCATTACCATTTAGCCTCCCTGCGGCGTGGTCTCATCAGAGATTGTATGACTTCACGTGTTAACTGCACGTGTATTTTTATGATCTCCCAAACAATCGAACCTGCTGAGAGGCATTCAGTAGCACATGGTGCAGATTTGAGAAGGGGGAGGGGTTAACAGCGTGTGACACCCTTGTTAGGGGTGCTTTCCTGTTACATTTACGACACAAACGTGAAACCCGGGCAGGCCCTCATACCTGCGGATTGGCATGACTCTGGTATTCTCGCCCCAAATGCTGCAGTATTAATAGCAGTATTTGCTTTGAGGCTGTCAGCAGGGGGGGTTGAGTGTCATGTTTGCCAGGTCAGATGGACAGAGGGGGAGGAGGAGGAGGAGGAGGAGGATGAAGGGGTGAGTGAGAGGGGTAGTAGCTGTTCAGGGTGGATTTTAAAGGACTTAACTGGTTAAATAAACAGTATTTTAGCATGTAGAGAGGCAGCATATCTTCACATCTAACTGGATGAACTTCAAAGGTTTATTTCAACCAAAATAGGGCCGATGAACAGTGTTGTTGGAACAGTGGAAAGACTGAGTTGCTTTTGTGAGTTTAACTTTAATTCTTTAATTTCTTATTGTAGCAGGGGGACACTAGGACCCAGGTGAAATATGGCCAATCAAGGTGAGAGCACCTGAGCTGTTAAGAGGCTCATGGAGCACAGGTGTGTGAGCTTCAGTCTACATTTGTTACACTCCTGTGCACATGCCTGGTAAGCCAAACAAACCTTGTGTTTTAAATAAATGTTTTTGTTGAGGTAGCAAAGTGATGCGAACACGTCCTGGTTTTTAAGTATAAATATTAAAAAATACAAATTGAACAATGTACATTGTTCTATTTGTATTTTAGTAAACTAAACTCTTTAATGTAGGTTTTTATGTTTCAGTGCTGCAGTTGGTGTTGGCCTTGGTATACGAGAGCAACTGGTGCAGTGGGAGTTCACCTGCAGAGTTGTGGTGATATAATTAAAGGTTTGGTGTGTCACTGGTAGAAGTTTGGGTGTTTTCTGTTGAATAAAGACGTTTATTTTGTGTTTAGTTTTGGTTATCCACATATCGTATACTTCCAGTGCACCAGCCTATAAATTGGTGCATCACAGGGGGTGCAGCAGGACACTCTAACTTTCAATTGCTTTTATATTGCAGCTGACTGTTGACTTTGTTACTGAAGTTCACCTGTAGCTATATGAAAGTGAACTTGGGTGTTACATTATTTTTCAAATTGTTCATCAGTTATCTTACTATGGTTTGTGGTACAGAGTAAAGGTTTTTCTAACGTTTTTCATTGCATTCCTAAAAGCATTCGTTCTTGCGTAACACGAAAACAATCCAGTGATTTGCATGATGATAGTTGATGGCACTTTGTTGTCAAATTGCATTTCCATTGTATAGTATGGCCATTAAAGTAGAGACTGATTTTAAAAGTTTGCAGTGTGTTAAATAAAAATGAATGCCTTGATGTTCACTATAATGGATTGGACGAGTTTGTTAGAAAACCTAGATTCAAAGAATAATTTCAGCTGAAAAGACAGACCTGTGTTGTCCTCAGATCCATCAGGAGCCGGCACCTCTGTCACCTCGGCCTTCAGCTCCTGGAAGCCTGGAGGTCCGTACTGCCACGCTGAGTCTGACAGGGAGAGATGGAGACATGGGTTTAGCTGAGTAAGAAACTGCAAAGTGGAGGTGATGCTGCAGAAAACGTGTCCCACCTCTCAAACTGCTGCTGTCTCCCTGCCTGTTGGGCCTGGTCATCAGGTGAGACATTGGATTGGAACCTAAACACACACACACACACACACACACACACACACACACACACACACACACACACACACACACACACACACACACACAGCTGAGTTTAGTGATTCCTGTTGCACATTTCACATGCAGCGTACAATAGTTAAGGGAGATTGTTTGTGTACCCAAACGTGGCTATGGCTCTACTGACAGCAGGGAATGTGACAGCAGAAAACAAACACCGCTGAATGGATTCCCAGCTGCTCCGGAGTCAGGCAGTCGGTAGATTGTACGACCATAACACACACACACACACACACACACACACACACACACACACATTCAGCACCCATCCCATCAGCGCTGTCAGCTTTATGCCCTCAAAACTTTAAACCAGTCATTTGGCCTCCGCTCCCCTGTATAACTGTCAGGTATCAGCCTCCTTTATTCATCCTCCTCTTGTTTCTCCCCGTTTACCCTCGACCCTGTCCTCATTTTCACTCCCTCCTGAAACCAGTACTGCTTGGAAACACAAACACTGATGTTTACAAAAGACAAATTAGCTTCTCAAACATGTTTTCATGATAATATAAAGTGTGTGTGTGTGTGTGTCTGCAGGTATTTGTTTGTGTGTGAGCACGTGCCCTCCGTGTTCTTGCACGTGCGGTTTGTCCGGTGATTTCAGGCGCATTATGAGCCCTAATGGTGCAGAGAACATTAAGCACCAGCATCTGGAAGCTGATGTTGATTCTCAGCGTTGATGACGAGGAGAGGGGAGCTGGTAATGGAGCAGATGATGAACACCAGCGGCATGAGAAAGTTGTTAAAGGTGAGGGTTGAGCCCATTTAGAAGTTTGTAAAGAAAAAGGTCAATGGTGTTTTGAGGGTTACCGGGGGGGTTAAAGTGAGGCTGTTCCCAGAGGACACAGCCATTCATCATCATCCCAGGTAAACAGCCACGTTCTCTTACTGTCTTTTCCCCGTGGTGTGTGTGTGTGTGTGTGTGTGTGTGTGTGTGTGTGTGTGTGTGTGTGTGTGTGTGTGTGTGTGTGTGTGTGTGTGTGCGTGTGCCATATGTGCCCTCATATCCTGCCTCTTTGTTTGGGATGTCACTGAGCAGACTACCATAAACCTCGCAGACCAGACGGGGCTTAATTTCCAGGGGAGGCCGAATCAACCACTGCTTACAGAGTTCAGCTGAGCTGTGCATTCCCATAATATAGTTGTCATGAAACATTTTTGCATCCAGGCTTTTATTTTTTTTCTCCATATTCATAATTCATGGTTCAGTCAACAGATAGAAAAAACACACTTTAGTTAATCTAAAAATCGGTCACAGTCTGGCCATTTAGTCCCTTTGCCTTCTGCATGATGTGTATGTTGACTGGAACGTCTTAGGAGTTAACACAGCATCATTTATGACTGCTGGCTGCACACTCATGAAAAGTAAACATATGAAAGACACGCTGAAATCAACTGTGTTTTGGTAATGGACTAAACCTGATAAACTGCACATGCATGTTCTCCTCAGTGACCGACTATAACCTGAAAACAAACTTTGTTTAGGCATGTATTTGAATTAGTTCTGCTTTGAACACAAGCCAGCAGAGACGTGGACGTGAGTCACATGACTTGGACTCGAGTCAGTCTTGAGTCACAAATTTGATCATTTGAAACTTGACTTGCCAAAATCAGAGACTTGCAACTCATATTGAACTTCAGCACCCACTTGGGCTTTTGTCATTTGACTGAAAAACACTTGATACCTTCCCCCGAGCACAAAGATCAAAAAGATCAATAACATAAACGCTTTTCATCCCCAGCAAGTCGACACTTTAACTCCCAAGATTCACTTTGGTTGAACCCATCCAGTAGCTGCCAGTCAAGTTGTAGGACAGAACCATGAAGAACTGACATTATGTTACTGAGCGCCAGTTGGGAAAAAAAACTACAAAAGATAAGTGTGTTAGCGAACAAAAACTACGCTATGGTCAAGAAAAAGCTAAAAAAAAAAACATGCAAAACATGTTGGTAGAAAATTACAGACGAAGACCAAGCAGCAACCTCCGGGGTTCAAAAATGAAGCCGACACAAGGTGCCAAATATGACACTTATTTCAATGGCCACTTGAGGCTGGCTCTGGAAGCGAGTTAATCCCCACAGACCTCATGTTAAAATGCCCGACTTTACAGCCGAAATAAACATGTTTACAGCCTCGGTCTCTGCAGCTAATTCGATTAATTTTCTTTATTAAAGCTTAGAGTCATTCATAATTAAGGGTGGGGCTGTTTTGAGATGCACCTCCTACTCCTCCACAGTGCCAGCCTCTCACCCAAATATGGTCACTTCTGGCTCCAAAAAATCAAGATGGCGACGACCAAAATGCTGAACTCAAGGCTTCAGAACGGAGTCCACACGGTAGCTTTGTCAATTATTTTTTCAGTCTCTTGATTTGGGGTGTGACTCAGGACTTGTCAGTCTTGTTTTGGGACTTGAGCGCAAAGACTTGCAAAACAATGAATACTGTAGAATACTGTAACTTTAGCTTAAAGGCTTGCTGGCTTGTAAAAGGTCACGTTTGAAGTCATAAATCAACATCACAATATGTCAGCTGATATATTTTTGGGGGGTAGTTGTTATTGAAAGTCATAACCTCTGCTTGAGTTCTAAACTTAAAGTGTTTTCTTTTAAAGTTATGAACTTTGCCGAAACACTTTTATCCCTTTGCTCTTGTTCTGTATCGTCCTCTCACTATGATCTATTCCACATCTGCCTCTCGCTCTGAGGGTCTCTCTCTCTCTCTCTCTGTGTATTTAAGCCTGCAGGTGCAAACATGAGGAGCTTAACAGATAACCGTGAGTATGCAGGAGATAGAGTATATAAACTCTCCTGATGCAGAGGGAGTAGAGATGTCTGCTGGACGCGGAGATGGCAAGGAAGGATTTATTGCTACTGGCAATCTCGGATTTACGGGCACTACACTCTGGGAGCCAGGAGGGCAAACAGAGCGATGGCTCAACTGAGGAAAGAAAGGGGGATGGTGGGTGAAAAGACGAGCACACGGGCTAATTAGACAGATGTTTGGCCACTGCAAACACACAGAATACCACAGCTTAACCTCACTGGCTCCAAGATAACTCCCCAGCTCAGTGCAGCCCTCTAACCCCTGGAAGTATAGCGTTCTTGGCCCTAAGCCCTCTGCGCCCCCTCCAGCTCTGACCCGCCAGGCGTCATCAAAAGCCCTGAGATGAGACCCTGGCACGGAACTACCACTTCCAGGGTGCGCATCACATTTCAGCCCCCCCTCTCCTTCCCAACCAGGCTATTCACGCCGTGCTCGCCATGCAGAGGGAAACACCAGTCATAAAGAAAGCAGGATCTGCTCATAAATACTGAGGTGGCCCTCTCTGGCCTGCCACCATCACCCATAAACGACGGAAACCTGAGCCAAGTAATGGGGCAGCCAAGACATCAAACACACAAAAAGGTACATGTGTGCACAGGCATTATTCCACTGTTGTATGTCAGGGGATATATGGAGGAAGATATGGTGTCGGGGGAGCTTTACTGGCTATCTTTGTTGCTGCAAACACACACACACACACACACACACATGGGACCCCTGTGCCTGTGCAAAGCGCTGGAATATTGTGTGGATTAATGCATCATTAACTGATGACATTAAAGCTTCAATTTATCCTTCAGTCAGAGTCACCAGATACATATTTCAACAGAGGAAGCCTGTCAGCAGGTCTAGTTGTGCATCTTAATTGCAGGATGGATAGAAGAGGTCGAAATATAAAAACATATATGAGCCATAAATCTGATCTCCTATTTATAAATGTCATTAACATTTTTTGAATAGCTGCTAAAGTGTGTGGTGGTTTGAGTGTAACTCTTACCCGCAGCAGGTCTCGTCAGGCCACTGTCCTGCAGAGGGGGGCTCGGTGGCACCACAGGGGTCTGTGGAGGACAGGGTCTGTTCCTCAGCCTCTCCGTCTCCCTCCTCATCTCCTCCATCCTGCGCTGAAGCCCCTCCAGCTCCTTCTCCAGACGCTCCTTCTCCCCCTGCAGCAGGTTCCTCTCCCCCGTGACCCGGTTCAGAGCCTCCTGAAGCCCAGACTGAGCTCTGGCTCCAGCTCTGGCCCCTTGGGAACCTGCAGTGTCCCCTCCAGTGAGTCGGGACACCAGCGCCTCCAGCAGGCTCAGTCTAGCCTTCAGGCCCTCCATCTCGGGGCTCCCGGTTTGCGGGCAGCTGGCCTCGACAGGGCTGGGCACAGTGAAGGTGTACTGGCATCTTCCACTGCGGTCGTTTCCTCTCCACAGAGCAGCTCGGTCCTGTGCGTCACCTTGCAGCAGGAGCCCACACATGCACAGTGAGAGAAGGAGGAACATACTGGAGATGGTCCGTCCGCACAGATCAGAAGTTTAAAGTCTCTCTCTGAAGAATCACTTTCTTTCTTCTGTGCTGCCTTCGTCTATTTGTCGGCTCTCTGGTGGGATTCTCCTTTAATCATCTACGAAATCCCAATTTCCTGATGCTGAATTTCTTTCTTACTTTGTCTCACTCTTCTCTCAGGTGTCTTCTTCTATCCTCCCTCCTCTTGTTCTCTGTCTCTCCTCAGTGGACAGGTCTGTAACACTGAGCTCTCCCCAACAGCTCACGGGATATTTATACAATCTGGAGGGGAAGGAAGGAGGGAAAGAGGGAAGAGAGGAGAGGTTAAAGGGAGGGAGGGGAGAAGACAGGGGGAGGGGGGGTCAGAGGCAAAGGGGGAGGGAGGGAAGAAGAAAAGAAAAAGTCGTGAGATGCTGGTTGTTTTGGGGACAAAAACATCCAATGATCACACGAGCTTGAGTGTGAGAGTCTGTCTCTCTGTAAGAGCTGATGTTTTTGGATCCCAGGGTCCAGCAGGGCAGCGCTCTGTCTTTTAAATTTGTGCAATTCAGCCCCACTTGTGTCATTTATTCATGTCTTATTTGTGGAAACATCTCCAGATATGCGTGATGCAGTCCCATGTGTCAAAGGGGATCGGGCTGAGGTTTGGCCCCAGCGTGGCAGGGAGAGCTGGGCCTCATTGGATACAATTACCTCCTGAGGTGCCGGTGTCCTCTTTCATATTGGTAGGGTGCCAGAAGGTGACGCAAGCAGCCGATAAGGTTGTCATTAAGAGGGGTCGAGGTTACAAGCCAATCGATGAGCGGATGCTTGGCGCTGACCCCGACATACACTCCGTCCCTTCAGCTGAGTTTGTTGTGGGCGGTGTGTGAGTGTAAACATGCTGCACACTCCACGCAGTTTTTTTTTAAAATGTATATTTAATACAACATGAGTGAGCTGCCACGCACCACAGCTCCCCGAGCTCACTTCCTGTCACTTGCTGCCGGGGCAGATTTGTTTCAGTCCCTCCTCCTCTCGTCTCTTTGCTTTAACACAAAATCGCAGCCGCTGCCTGCGAGGCTGGCTTCCACGGTCATGTGAGACGGAGGATGAGCTGTTGTTTATTTTTAAGAGAGGCAGGATTAAAGGTTTGGAAGTGAAGACACTTGCTCAGAGATGCACGCAGTGAGGCAGGTGTGCAGGCTCACACACCTTCCAATCACAACAACCCTGGCCTTACAGGTCTCAGCTTACCCTCACATCCTGCGTCTTTGTTTGGGCTCCTGAAGTCTGTCCTGGCTCCTCTGCTACACTTCTTTTCCTCACGCCTCCTCACATGTTCAGACTGCTTGTCATGAGTGGATTCTCAGACAATGACAATGGGCCCCTGGATACAGATGTGCAAAGGGCCCCATCCTGTCTCACACAGGAGCAAGACACAGACTTTATGGTGGCTTTGTATCTTTTTATTGTCATTGTGCATCTTTTTCGGATCTTGTTTCCCTTTAGGTCATTTTTTGTCTTTGTCGTCGTTTGTGTGTCATTGAGGTACTTTGTGTCTCCTTGATGTTGTTTTGGGTCTTTTTGTAGAAGTTTGTATATCTTTTAGGAAAATTTGTGTCTCTTCTATGTAATTTTTTGTTCTTTTTTGGTAATTTTCTGTTGCTTTGTAGTCATTTTGTGTCTCTTTGTGGTTGTTTTGCCCATTTTTTAGTCATTTTGTGTCTCCTTGTGGTTGTTTTGTGTCTTTTTGTAGTTGTTTGTGTGTCGTTTAGGTGATTTTGTGTCTCTTATGTAATTTGATTTCTTTTTTGGTTTTCTGTCACTTTGTTGTCATTTTGTGTCTCTTTGTGGTTATTTTGACCATTTTCAAGTTATTTTAAGTCTCTTTGTTGATTTTTTTTTTTGTCTTTTTGTAGTCATTTGTGTGTCTTTTGTGTAATTTTGTGTCTCTTTGTAGTCATTTTGTGTCTCCTTGTGTTTTTTTTGTTTCTTTTTGTTGTCTTTTGTGTGTCTTTTAGATAATTTTGTGTCTCTTTGTGGTTATTTTTCTCATTTTTTTTAGTCATTTTGTGACTGTGGTTATTTTGTGTCTTTTTGTTGTCGTTTGTGTGTCTTTTAGGTACTTTTGTGTCCCTCTTATGTAATGTGTCTTTTGTGGTTATTTTCTGTTGCTTTGTAGTCATTTTGTGTCTCTGTGGTTATTTTGCCCATTTTACTGGCATTTTGTGTCTCTTTGCGATTGTTTTGTGTCTTTTTGTAGTTGTTTGTGTGTCTTTGAGGTAATTTTGTGTCTCTTTGTGGCTGTTTTGCCCATTTTGTCTTGTCATTTTGTGTCTCTTTGCGGTTGCTTTGTGTCTCTCTGTGGTAATTTTGAGTCTCTTCCTGGTCGGTACGTGTTAATTTCAGTGGCATTTTGCAAGTCAAGACCGGGGGGCCCCCCTGACACTTTGGACCCCTAGGCCTACGCCCAGCAGGCCTGTTCAGTAATCAATCCATGCTTCTTGTGCATCCATCTCTGCTGACCTGCCAGGCCACCCCAAACCTTAAAACATCACCTGACCCAGATGCTTCACCCCAGGGAGGCTAGAGGGCAAGAGGTGCAGCGTGGAAGGCTGCATACCCTTTAAGAAATGCACTCTTCCTCTTGCAGGTTGATGCCAGCCCCATCTGCTTCTGTTAGAGCTTGTTTACAGACAGCTGGTAGTACCTGCAACTGTTGTCTCGATTGGTTAGACAGATGGATGAGTGGATGAATAAAGTACAGTTACGTGTTTGAATTTGAAAACACATCCATCCTCTTACAGGAAATATCTCGACAATGAGAAACTGACGAGAGGGTGGAATGTGAGACACGTGAAACCAAGGAGTGAATAAATCATCAAAGGAGGAAAAGACGAGAGTAAAACCACATGTAAACAGAAATGGAGACAAAAGAGGAGAAAACGAGTGAAGAACGAGTCTCCTCGGAAAGTAGGAGGAGTGAGAAAGAGGTAAAAAATGGAGTATCAGGAGTGTTTTAACATATGAACAATGTTTTATTCACTATATCCCGTGTGTATCGCATGGAAATGTATTCTGTTCGTCCTCTAGCTACCAACACATCCACCTCTCCCTGATCTCTGCACTGGACAGGGTGTGTGTGTGACTGACTAATGCTGCTTGGCACATTGTCCACTCTTCTCTCTTGTGAGTCAAATTCACTGTTATATGACTCAAATAACTGCCGCTATGTCGGGAATCTGAAGTCATCCTGCATGAGCCCCTAACAGAGGACCAAAACATGCTTTGCTGCCAGTGTGGGCGGTTCTCCACTCGTAGAGAGCATACAAATTTCCTCTCATGCACAAATATTCAGTCTAGTGTAACCCTGAAATATTCTTTTCCCTTGCATACAGCTTGACAAACAGTGGCGCCTCCGAAGGTGGGCTGGGGGCCCTTGGCCACCCTGATATAATGACTGCGCCTCCTACAGGCCCCGCCTTGCAGAAATAATTTGAGGCTGAAATTACGTCACTGCAGACGCTGTGGTGAGCACATTTTTTAAGCTAGTGTGAAGTGGTATCTTGTAAAACTAGACAACGTAAAACATCCATTAGTAAAAACCATGTTGGCATTTGAATAATTCCCTGTTCAACACGTGATTTTAACGTATTTTGACAAAGAATTTTGGCAAAGAATGAGCACTCGTCTTCTATTATTGGGTCGCCCAAATTGTTGGAAACCCTTTGAGAACAACTTTGCGGATACAGTGTGAAACAATGCACTCATCATGAAGAATATAGTGATATTGCACATCAGATTAAACAGCAGAAACTGGGCTGCAAGGCTGCCATAGAATAGCAATGGAAAAAAAACAACTTTTTTTAAAAAATTTATTTTGTTTGTTTGTTTTTTTAGTTTCAGTAATATGTAACACATCATGGATGTTCTAATTAAAAGGGAAGGACTTCCGGTTGATTCACATACATACACACTGTAGAGCTATGTGGAAATGATGCATCTCTCTCTTCTCTCTCTTTTGGATATGCTTTGTCATATTTTGAACTTTCTTCTTTCATTTTAAATTATTCTGTGTATAGTTGTGTTTTTGTACATTCATATTTCTGCTATCATACACTGGTGTTTAAGGGTGCTGGGTATAGTAGAGTACTAATAGGACAGGTCATTGTGATTTAGTATTCAAGCCTCTGCTCCCCAGAGTCCATCTCATCTAATAAGTGGCACCAGCTGGCTGATTGACCACACCTGGTGGTAATCTGTCTGAGTCTATATCTGCTCTGTGAGGCACTCGTCAGTAGCACTGATGAAAGTCAAAGACTGAAATGTTTGCTGCTGTTTTTGTTCACTTTTTAAAAAAATTTATTTGTCATTTCTGTCTCCTTTTTTTGCATTTTGAGCATCTGTCTTTTTGTGCACAGATGTCCTAAATAAGTAGATTTTTTTTTTGCATTGATCTCAGCCTATGAACCTTTTTTGTGGCGTCAGGTATCTTCTTACTGACATCATATTCAACCGGCCTAAATACAACAGCAAACTCAATTATAGCCTTTGTTTTTGGAGTGCCACCCCATTGGTGGCCCCATCTGCCTGCCCCTGTTAAGAATTTCTGAGGGCACCCCTGTAGACAAAGTACCGACCAGAAGCTAAATCAAACCTCCAGACGTCCACTTTGCACTTAAAGCAAATGACCTGTATCTGTGAGTCTTGAAAAGAGCTGTAACGTTTTACAGCCACTTGTCCAACCAGGACTTAACTACCTTTGATTTCACTGCAGTTTAGCAGCATTGTACGCAGACTGCAGCTATATCATTTCGTCAAGTTTATGACTTGAAACACCCTCTCTCCTCTTCATCTTCAAAGCTGAAATAAGACCGTCACCCCCTGCTGTGCACACCAGCAACTAGTGTGAGCTGGAAGACCATCTGCCATAGATCAATGAAGGAGAAGACCCCTGTGGGCCAATTTAATTTCTGCTCCCTCAGAAGAGTTGCTGGCTGAGCAAAGGGAAGAGCTGTCTGTGTGTGTTTGTGTCGACGGTCCAGAGAGGGCGAACGCAGCGAGTCTGTCAGAACAATATCACTTCACTGCGTCCAGTTTCTCCAAACTTTAGTGCCATCTTGGGACTCCACATCGCCAGTAAAGTCACAGACCAATGAAAAAGTTGGGTAATGAGAGGAGATAAAAGAAAGCTCAGGACGAGAAGGGATGGCATGGCGATTAGTTTTTCCCTTTTCATCTTCTTTCTTTCCATCAACCTATTCAAACTTTTCTGTGTTCCCCTCTGATTGCTCTCTCCATCTTTTCTGATTTCCTCCTCCCAGGATGACCAGTTCAAACCAGATGAAACCAGACAGGAGCCCTTTAAAATCACTTTATTTCAGAGCAAAAAGGATCAGTATATCACAGTCTTCCAATGCAATGCCAGAGTATTGTACATCATTACAGAATCAATATTTACAGCTAAAATAAATTACTTTAAAAAATAATAAAATGACGATGTAGAGTTTCAATGTATTATACAGTTAATAAATCGGGACACAATGACACCTAGGTTTTGTTTCACAGCTCAACTTTTAACTTGCATCACTTAAAATTACCCCTGCTTATAATGTAACAGTACAGAGAGACAAACTGTCCCTTCTGTGGCGACAGGAATACCAGCATTCATACAAGCATCACATTGAGCGATCAGCAAAAATAAGAACTTAAATTAGTGGAGAAAAAGACAGAAGCAGTATTAGAAACCAAACAGAACCATCTGCAGAGTGAGAGACAGATTTATGTCACTAGCGGGAAAGTAGGACAGCCGTGACCAAACTGGCCCAGAGCTCGGAACAACCCAGAAGGTTGGTGAGGAGACATTCATAACCTGGATGTTTTGCTTCAACGTGGTCCTGCTGTACAGTATAACAAGCTATCAAGAGGCAGACGGAAATGGAGAGCGGTGATTTACGGAGTGGATTAATGTTAGAAAGCAGGATGTTTTCTAAACAGATGACCTTCCTTTTCTTGGCTCTTTTCCCATCATCTGTACTGAGGAGGAAACATACCTGATTTGTGAAATCACTTTCCTGTCAGAGAGACTATTTTGATGATTAAAAGAAGCCACTGTTTGACTACACAGATGAACCTCAGATGTTCCCTCGCCTCGTGTTGAGCGGTGAAATGTGCTTGTGTTCACAAAATGTTCCCTATAAACGTTCTCATCCTCGGGCGGTGAGAAGACGGCACACAAGGAATCATGGGTAGACATCTGAGGTTCATTCACTAAATGTTTAAGCCCGCTTTATATGAGGCTGCTGCAGCAGATTCAGACCAGCTAAACTAAGAGAGACAGTTGGGCATGGATTCCCTGCCTTTACAGTATCTATCTATATGATTAATATGCAGGACCTGGAGTGTCCCTGTGGTCAAGGCAAAGACAGGTCCCTACACGTGATATGTATCATGGCATGGAGCACTCCTTCACGTTGACTAGAGGGCTGAGAGTCAGTGTTTTCTCCCAAACTGCATTAAAATATCCCCACAAGTCTCCTGTGCCCCCCCTTTCTGCGGCTTATTTTCAAAGCAGGGATCAAACCGAGCCTTAGCGCTGATCTCACAGCAGATATATGTGGAAATACCGATGATAAGATCTGCACTAAGGGCGAGTAGAGGCCAGATCCTTGAGGGTACACAGGCCGACGCTGGGGATGATGTGGGAGGCTGGCTGGCGCCCCCTAGCTGGAGTGGAGGACTGTGTGCAAAGAAGAGAGAGAGACAGAGAGACAGACAGACAGAGAGGGAGGGAGAAGAGGTTTGTCCCCCATCCTCTTCGTCAGACACTAGCGATATCGCAGGATCACTGGAACTGAAAGAGAGAAGGAATATTTAATGACAAGTTCTGCTCATTATGAAAATGTCAACTGCGCTAGTGTGTGTGGTCTAACACTTACTGATGATAATGAGCAGGAGAGCAACAACTACCAAGGCAATAATCATCTTCATCTGTGGAAGAAACAACACACATTAAAGACACAGTGGGTAAAAACGTTTTTCATCATATTTGCTGAAACTCTCATTACATCCTGAGACAGAAATTTGTGGGGAAAAAAATCATGTTCCTCTGACGACTCCTACTGCTTCTAAAGCCCCGTTTCCACCGGACAGTACAGTGCTGTGCAATTCGGTACGCTTTCCTCCGTTTCCACTGTGAAAAGTTATTGGAGCCGTTCCGCACCGTCCCCATGTTTGGGGAGTTGTGAACACTGCAGTCTGATTGGTCAGTAGAGGACGGTCACTCTGCTCAGGGCTGAGTTGTGTCTGGTTTTGAGGCTCATGTAACCACTGTTCATACTGTGGAGAGTTTTATTAGTAAACTGTAACTATAATATGAAAAATTGTTTTGCTGCCTCTCACAGCAGCTGGAGTCTGAGAAAAAATAACTTCATTCACTGGGCCGACTGCCGGCAACTTTTAAGGTGGAACGTTAACTTGTAATGTTACTCAATGCATGAGTTGATGACGTGAATCAATCAGCACACCTTAAATTTCACTGTGACAACTTTGACCATCATTTTAGTTTTTATATGACACACACTTTTAGTAATGAGTGGATCTTCTATATTAATTTGGAGCGAGACGGCATACATCCCAATCCTCACTCCGAGAAAACAAATTCCTGTGGGCTACAGCAACACTAAACCCCTGAGCTTGCCTGAGAAGGACTAAATGCACAAAGCTGCTATTTTTAAATATCCCATGGAGAGAGACTCTCACTGCAGCCTGTTCTATTTTGTTCTGAAAATGTGGGCGTGCAGCCTCGTTGTGTGGACGATAAACCAGGTGCAGACTTCCATCTGTGTCACCGCTGATGAGGAAATACAGCGAGTGCTGGACGGAGCAGTGAGTGACAACAACCCTGCCCCGCCCGAACTTACAGTCTGAAGGGTTACTGATGGTTCCGAAGGTGCTGGACTGAAAGTGTTCGGTGGAAACGGGGCTACGGGGGCCAGGCCACAAACTCTTTCTTTCTTTATTTATTTAGTTATCGTAGCTGAACAACACACTAAATTATGTTTCTGAAAACATCTGCGGTGAGAAACAGGCAATGCAGTAACAGAATTTTGATCAAATCATACATCATCATATTTTTAAAATGCCGCCTAGTCTGAAAGTGTGACCGCAGTTCTCCAGCAGTGACTGGCATATTGACAGCTGCGTTGTAGACGCAGTGGTTCCCAACCAAGGGTCAGGGGCCCCCGGGGGATCCTAGAGGGAGTTTCAGGGGGTTCCTAGAAATATTTTTACTATTTAATTCACTATAGAAATGAGCTCAATGTGAGTCAGAGTCATAAGAGTGACTACTGGTGATAGGTTTCACTGTCTTCATGACTATAGAATTCTGGTCTTAATCATATCTAAAAACCAAAATCCAGATTCAGGTCACTGAAGTGAAATCTTATCAAACGGGGGCCCATGACTTCATGTGCATCAATTTAGGGGTTCTTGGTGCAAAAAGGTTGAGAACCACTGCACTAAAAGGAGAAGGAACATGATTTTTGTCACAGATTATATGTCTTGTGTACCAATGTGTGGATTTAGTGACAGTTTCAGCAAATACAACAAGTTGTCTTTTATAACAGAAACCAACTAAACACACTCCTTGTAAAACTAAAAATGTCTGGCCAAAATGTAAATGAAAGTGAATAAAGAGACAGTGTGAAGGTGTCACAGGCTTAAACACACACACATAAAACAGACAGACAGCCCACCTTCATGTCTCTCCACCACATCCTCCTGTGCAGCTGTTTGGCTCTGCTACTGAAGGCAGATGCGTTGTCCGATAGGCTCTCTGGGACATGACGTGAGCGCAGCACAGACAAGGACACGTGAGGGGAAAACAAATTGGAGGAGAGGGAAAAAACAGTCTGTTAATCACCATGTAAACAATAACCAGGCTATTGTTTTGACTATGTTGTTTAAGGTGACTCAAAACTGCCTGGCTCTGCGTCGTGCATGTGCAGTTACAATGTGTGAGAGTTACATAAGCCTTGCTGGTGAGATCACTGCGATGAACAGGGTTTTTTAAAAGTTAACTACTGGTATTAAATAGTGAACAACAACTTGCTGAATTTATACACAGCGGAGCAAAAACACATTTCCTCAAACTTCCTCCCTTCTGTCCTTGTGGTGACATCCCTCTCCCAAACGCTCACCCACGCTGCTCTCTGTTTCTTGGATACTGTTGTTAACTTGATGTTTATGCATGTTAACAGGAAGGTTACAGCTCCCTAGCGTGCAGCGCTGTGCCTGTCCAAGCCCCTGTCCCTCTTTAGAGTCTTTGTGTTTGTCATGTGTGTGCTGCTTCCACGCCCATGTGCCTGTTAACGACCCGCCGCTACTACAAAGAGAAGCGCTCAGACGCGGCCTCTGTAAAGATGCTTGTTATTCTGACGGAATTTAACAACAGGTTACCTGGACAAAGATCAGAGAGCAAACTGCACGTCAATCATGGGATGTTATATTGTGCGAGGACAACACACACTGCAGAGACACGCAATCAGCCACACACATTATACAGCAAGACTCACTTATACACAAAGACTCGTGCAAACACACAAATGTGTTCCAGATGTGCGCCATTGCCTTGGTTGGCCGGTGGACATGACGGAGTAGCAGTTATATAACATCTGTGTGTGTCATGATTAGACCTAATAGACTGGGAAGAGACACAAGCACTTCAGCCTTATCTCTATCTCTGGAGGAGAAGAAGACGACCTGTGCGTGTCCTGTTGAAAGCCTTGCATGTGTGTGTGAAGTTGAGTAACAGAGCGAGCTAAACACATTTCACACACCTGCTCGATATGCGCCGAGTAAAAACAAAGAGCAGGGCTGTGTGTGTGAGAGTGTGAGACCTGTCAAAAGCCTCCAGACACACACCTGGTAAAACACTAAACCTGGACATATCATTAACACCTTTAAAGTGTGCTGAGCGGATTTACATGCAGGCACCCGCTACTGCTGACAACGTTGGTGTTTTGTTGATTTTTGGACCTAAATTATGTGACATGTATCACAGATTTCTGAAAGGTTTAATGTACAGCTGCAAACAGGGTTCCTACACATTGTAACCAATACATTTAAAAAAAAAATCCATAACAATATTCACAGCCTTACATCATTCAACACATACTTCCCAGGCCTCTGCGGATAAGCAACTGATAGCACTTACTAACTTTACTCACTTATTAGACATTTCTGCCTCCAACTAACCTGCATATTTACGCTCAATGCCAGGCCAGCACATACAGGTACTGTGCTAAAGGTCAAACCAGAGATCCCTCAGATGTCAATACAATTAGGCGCATGTTAAGGTTACAATTTTGTTTTTTGGTAATAGTTTTACCTGAACCTCGCCATATTTGAATAAATTAGGGTTTGAGTGCTGTCATGCCCCTTCAGCCATCGCCTCCCCAAGTGGATTAAAGATCTACTACAGTGGTCAGACATTCTAGATATCTGAATCCTGATTGTAAGGATGAGTATTGTCTCTAATAATCAACCTGTTAGCCAATTGTTTGATCTACAAGCTGAGATTTAGTTGGAGACAACAGTCTGATGCTGCTGTATTGTACGACTGTACTGCCAGCAGCCTCCCACTCAAGCTAAGGGCTAAAATCCTGCACAATGCAACAACATAAAAATAGATAAAATGTACTATTCTGTTTCAGACTGAGTGGGACTAGGTTGTTGAACTCTGTATTTTCAAGCAGGTCAGTGTCCTCTGACTCTGCCTTCCCGCGACACGGCTTCAGCACATTCAGCAGACGTGCCCCCAGCGTGTCAGAGCAGCAAAGCCTATTTATTTCATGATCTTGAAAAGCAATTTCACAAACTTGGCGACTTTTTTAATCATTCAACTGTGGCTGTGTGCATTTTTCTGTGGGGTGACAAACTCATTACACATATTTATTTTTGCTTTGCTCGGACTTTAATTGCAAACCATTTCCAGGCCTGGAAAACAGTTTCGAATTTCATGACTTTTCCAGGTATCTTATGATCTCTGATGAACCCTGTGCATAAAGTAGTCAATTAGTTTATTAGTCTGTTGACAAAAAAGTTATTGCCATCTGTTTTTTTAATCAAATAATCTTTTCAGTCATTTTTTTAATGAAAAATTGACAAATATGTGGTGGTTCCAGCTGCTCAAATATCAGGATTTCATGGTTTTCTGCGTGTTTGTAGACTGAATACATATGAGATGTGGACTGTTGGTCAGACAAGACAGTTGAAGATATCACTTTAGAATATTCTAACAGCATTTTTCAATATTTACTGACAGTTCACTGACAATCACTATTTGTAGCCCTAGTTCAATGCAAACTGCATCCACTCTGCCAGAGAGGACAGCACAGCCTCTTTGGGCACAGCCTGTAGCTGATCATTTGTCTTTTCTTTCTTGAACTTGAAATGTCTTATTTTGCAGTATATTTTTGTGTTAAAATATTCCAAGTTTGTCCCATATGCAGGTTTGCACCAGTGATTTTTAAAAACAATGAAGTCATACCTCAACCTTGATCGTCTGATCTAAAGACACATTTAGGATCGCTGGGCCTCACCAACAAATGTTCTCCTTTTCAAATGGATGCACATTGCAGGAATGTTTCCATTAACAGAAGAAAATGCCCAGATAAGCCTCCATACAGTGAGGACAACAATCCTCAGAGCCATGTGCAAACCATCTGTGAGCTACTTGTGGAAACTAACCATTAAAACAAACGAGACTGATAAAACATTCCCTGTAGAGTATGTAAAAACTACACTTTACTTTGTAAATCAATCAAAACACATGTTTTGAACATATGGACACACGCTGTCACAATGTGACTCACCCGACTTGTCCTGCAGGTCGTCGAGCCGCTCGCCCCGCTCTATCACCTTGGAGATGTTCTCCTGCATCACATCGATCACCTCATCAACCTGCGACTGCACCCTGAGGACACACGTTGGTGAGAGAATCATAAATAATGCATGAATCATATATGATAAAAGGTAGGATTCGTCAAAGATTTATCTTTTTTGTGAGAACCCACAACAGCACAAAGCATCTGTTTCCCCAACAATGTCCTCTCCTCTATATCTAGACCTGTCCAGCTGGCAGGCAATAAAAAGCCTGTCAGATGGTTTTCAGCCTCACGGTGACCTGCCTGCACCTGTTCAGTATCTGCAGAATTATATTTAAATCTTTTCTTTATTCACGGTGCTCACACCTGAGCATGGCATGACTACTCCAGATTACCGTTCAGTCACTCTTATTTCAAAGTAATGCTCAGCAATACCTCTTGGAGGGATGCACAGTCAGCGGGAGAGATCACATTGGCAAAGGAATACAAAAGGCAGAGATACAGGACAAAGGAATTTGTTTTCTTTCACAATTGATCACATTTTCCAGCATCATTACACTGATTGTCTCAGACAAGGAGCTGCAGGAAATGATCAGTCTTGGACTTCAGCTTGATTGCATGTTGAAGACAGTAAACATGCAAAACTACAACCAGAGCAAAACACACCATCAGGGACTGGGGGACATAGAGAAGCATGGGCTGCTACAAACACACATAAACACACTAAGAGGTCCTGACCTCAGGGTTCAGGTTCAGACAGACACAGAGGTGAAGAGTCCGGGCAAAGTGCACGCAACATTCCTGGATTCCGTAATGATGGCATCTTGTTTCGGGCGCTCACAATAGTGACAAACTGTCCAGTCTGAACAGAGGTTGGAGACTCTGGGTGCCAGACTGTCTCAACAATGAACTTCTGTTCTCTGACCACGGCTGACTGCAGGTACTTGTGGAAACAGACTGCAGAGCGACCAGGACTTCTTGGGAAGGTTACACAATAACCTGCACATGGCAGCCTCTCTTACACAATCCGCTATAAACCTGCAGCTTCTGGTAAACATGACAAACCGCAGTTGCATAACACCAACACCAAAACTAAGAGTGCTGGCAAAACTACTCTGACCCTCTGGCTTTTAGTTGTGACGAGGAATGTGTTCGTACTTACTGCTTGAATTTGTCATTCTGAGGTCCAAATCTGGGTCCCGTGGGTCCTCTCCTGGAAAACAGGTATTAATGAAGCCCAGTCACTAATTTAATTTAGGAACCATAACAACTTATTTTGCTGCTGATTGTGTGTAGTCTGTTTTCACAAACCATGTTAGCAATATTGCTCTCATTATGTAGGTAAATTGTACATTGATTATTTTTGATTTATTTACAATAAGCTCAGTGCCTGAATAGAACATAAACAAACTCACAGAAAGAAGTCTTCCTCCTCATCTGAGTCCTCCTCCAGTAGGTTCCTCTGTAAAGAAGGAAAAGTTTAGAGGTCAGGTAAGGGTAAGCTCTTGATACTGAATGACTATGAGTTGAATGATTTCAGACTTGACTCAGGAAAAGGTTCCAGTACAAGCATCTTGACAGCTGAAAGGCCCAAACAGAGTTCACTCCTGGCACTCACAACCAGTGCTGCCAATATAAAAACGGACCTCCAGGGACCATATAGCTACTGTGCCGATCAATAGATGCTTTTTCTGTCAGCAGATATGCAGATACGCCTAAATACACTGCTGTCATAATGCACTTACACTGTGATGACTTACTGAAAAATAAAAGCCTCATGTTACTCTGCTGCCCTGCCTGCCAAACCTCAATAGAAACACTTCCTTTTGTGCTCTCTACGGCTCCTCAACATCAAAATCTGACAGCGATGTTCCGTTTGCAGGGAGGCCAAGACGGACGTGAACAGATTCCAATGAAAGAATAGAGCCACTCTGTTCTTATTGGGATCCCGAGGTAGATTATCTCCCACAAACGCCACCGTGATCGTCACTTCTGAACTACCGATGGCTTTAATAGGGGCGGAAAGCGCCTTGTGTAAAGTGCTATTCATAGAGAAATTGTGAGGACAGCTGCATTAAATTCTCACAGGAGGAAAACTGGACCAGTAAGACAGTAAGAGTCTGTTTCATATTGGATGGCAGGCAGGAGGACTATACTTACTGCTACGGGGAGTGAAAGGTACAGAAAGATAATGCATTTACTTGAGAAAAATGTGCCTTGTTTTTCAGAATTAATGAGATTATCTCAAGGTTTTCATGGGGAAAAATGCTGTTGTTGTTTCTAGATCATAATCTTGTAAAGTCTAATTTTTCTGAGCAGATTTTTTTCTATGAAAACATTTCATATAATTCTAAAATAATAATCTCGTTAATTTTAGAAAAAGAGCACTTTTTTTCTCAAGTTAATGCATTATCCTTCTGTATAAAGGTCTTTACTAGAGATTTTTTGTAACGAAAATGGGAGGCATGGCATCCACGCAGTATGTTGTTCCATAAATTTAGGAGCAATTGCATTTGATTTACTTCAGTCGTAATTTAGGTTCAATTTCAAACTTTTCAGTCATGGTCATCAGCTTTTAACAATCATCACACACTGTCCACTGCAAAGATCTGAGAGAAGGAAACTCCATGAATATCCTGTAATGTTGACAGCTGCAAGCCAATGCCATGCCAGTATAGACAGTCTTGTAAATACACTATCATCTGCAAATAAAAGCACAGAGAATGGAGGCCATATGACGATAAAGACCTTTATAAGTCTAGGGACTAACACTCTCCTTCTGTACAACGTCACTCTCTCTTTCTTTCCACTGTCTCGGATGGGAAACATGAGGGAGAACTGGTAGTTATTATCAGAGGGCAGAGGGTTGGGCACTTAGGGGAAAGCATGGAAGGTGGAAGGGAGCGATTTGTTATGCAAGTCTCCCCGTAAGCTTTGCTTTGATCCCAGATCAACACAATAGCAAACAGGATTATACAGAGAAACAGAGGACTGACTGGAATTGAGAATCAAGGCAGAGGACAGGGAAGGTGGAGGTGGGTGGGAGGGGATGCTCACTTTGATGAGAACCAGACACTTGGCTACAGGAGCTTCTTCACTTTACCTACGTCAGAGATGCGCTCTTTTGTGCATTCCCACACTTTTCCTTCAGTTTTTCCATCAACACTGATTTCACAGGCATCTTCAACAGTGTGTGAAAACCTCAGCCTGATTACAGCACACTGTCAGTTTCTAAATCACTGTATTTTCCCATCCTGTATTCTGTGTGCCTCCTCCATCCCCTGCTTCTTGATGATGAGCCAAAACCCAAACACCACCGCCCCCTCCACCCGTGTCTCACCCTCTCACTGCGAATAGATCCTGTGACCTCGTCGTCATTGAGGTGTCGTTTAAACTTGGGGGGCATGTTGTCTTCAGACTGCTCCTCCCGATCTGGCTCCCTCTGTAGCACAGGAAGAGAGAAAAATCATGACATGGACCGTCTTTGGCACACCTGCACCAAGCCACGATGCTCCTGCTGATCATGAGTGTCACACATGGCTGCCTGCTAAATGAGAGCACTGCTAATATTCGTAGGCAGAAAAGAGAGACTGGACTTGCAGGCATAGCTACAGCCAGGTTATGGCTGTGAGCAGAACATGGAGAACAAAGCATTAAGTGTATGAACAGAGTCAGACCGTAAATCTAAACTCGCTCAGTAGTGATTGCATTAATAAGTCTGGTCATGGTCGAGCAATCTGAGGATGCCTCTAGTCTCAACACATGCTGGTAAACAGCCTGACTTCATTATTAGTCACAGTGGTGATTTCATTCATTTCCTGTGCAATCTAATACACACCTCTGGAACATGTTTTTAAAAAGTGTTAGTTCCATTACGCCAGCTGTCTGTGAAATACTGTTCCTCTCCTCTACTATGCCTCGTCAGTAAACACCTATTTAGTATTCTTTATTCCTAATATTTCTGCTAGGAGCAGGCACTCAAGTCTCACTAGCCATGAAAGGAAATATCATCATTGCTCTGTGTGCCTTTGGGTAAAAAACCCAACCATGTCAGATGTGGAAAACATGCTGTTCTTCCAATTATACCCCCTTGAGTCTGTGTTTGGGTGTTACTTGTTCCAAACACCATATGTAACAGCGCAACAAAACAAAACAGTGCCTCAATAAAGTGCCTCTGTGACACTGAACTAAACAACATGTGATCCTCAGGCCCTTCTTTAACCACCAGGGGAGGAAAACACAGCAGTCTCACACACACATACACACACACACACACACACACACACACACACACACACACACACAGCCTCTCTCAGTCCAACAATACAACTAATACCATTGAATCCAGTTCAGTCTGACACTGTGGCTTTCACAGCAGCGTCCTTTTCTGGCACTGCGATTGGAAAAAAGGCCTTTCAGTAGCCAGGAGAGGAGAGGAACTTTCCAGTAAACAGAGGTGAAGAGAAGCAGGGGACAGGGCTCGCTCTGAAGCGGCGACAGCGTGTAGAGACACAGAGAGAGAAAGAGGAGAAGCCAAGTCTAACATGTTAGGGCTGCAGGAGAGGACTTTTAAAGGTGCAATCCAAACAAAGCAGAATTGGATTCATTTCAAAGTTGTAATTTATAACATGAAAATTATATACAGATACAGTGATGTCAGGTTTGGACAAAATAACTAAGGAAATTGCACCATGATGACCACAAGAGAGGACAGTCGATTATTGATGAGCACAATCAATATATGGATTGCAACTTGTTTTCCTCTTAAGAGGTTAAAAAAGAAGATGCAGGATTCACTAAGTACAGATATATTTAGCTATTTTACTACTGCTGTAATACTGTAGTGGCTCTATGGTGAGAACAAGGACTCCTTAAAGGAGCCAGAACTGAAAATGAAACTGGCATCTCAGGAGCACAGCTGGTATCAGGAATGGTAAGTTAGCCGGTTATGTCACAGCCGTTGACAACTTTAGCCGGTTGATCTGCTTCTTAGCATTAATTTAAATACATCAGAATATCGCTGTGTATCACATTTTAACCATTAACACCACTATACCTTAATAATTTAAGTGAGAAGGGACCAGTGTTGACGCCAACACAGCTAGCCACTAGCTAATATAGCTAGTTCAGTCAGGCCGCTTGGTTCAGTGACAGAGCTAGCTACCACAGCTAGGCTAAGCTAAGCTAGGGATGCTAACGTGGCTAACTACCTGCTGTTTCCCACAAGATCCGCTGTTTGATGTTGACACACACAAACACACAGAGGCTCGGGTACTAATCCAGGGTATTCAGGGTCTGAGGAGGCTTCACGGGTTGGTCGCTTTCATTTCAAATGCTGCCCGGGCGATGAAACAGGATTATCATTGTGGATGTTAGCGGTCCGCTCGTCTTGTCTCCGTCTGAGTCAGCTGACCAGGAAGTGAACACAAACAGCTGGAGGAGGAGAGAGAGCTGCAGATGTGCGCACAGCGTGTTTCTCTCCATTTTTATCATGTATGCAGCAAATATACAAATCCATCGTAGAGATATTCAGCTCTTTGACACTTCTCTTAATAAATACATACATGTAAATGTATTTAACTGAGCCCTCCTCTGTTAATTTATTTTACTATTTAGATTGAGCTCATTTTTACCTCTAATCTAATACACGTCAGAAGGAAATATTATAGCCTACTTTTTGCACCAATAAATATATTTGATAATAATAATAATGTTGTTTTTATTACAACAATCACTAATAGTACTATTACATTGCACCTTACACTGTGTTTTATGCCTCTTATTATACTGTACTATATTATACTACACTATGTTAATACTGTCTTACCACATCTTATTATATTTCTGTTTTAATATGATAATACAGGCAACACTAAGTGTCATTACTAAATCACATTTTCTATTTTTCTGATGTACACTTTTTACACAACATTAAAATCTATGAATAATACCATGTCACTTTACCTGGTATCATTGTCTTTAATTGCTCTTTCACTGTTTATATTTTTACTTCTACTTTTATACTAATTATATATATACCTCTTATTTCTAATCTAATAAACGTCGGAAGTAAATATTGTAGCTTAGTTCTTGCACCAATAAATGTATTTGGCAGCTATAGTGACTGCTGATTATGATTTCAAATATTAAAAGTTTTTAAAATAAAATTAATAATTATTATAAATTAAACGTCTGTGTCATTACATTATTACAACAACTACTACTATTAGTATTATTACATTGCACCTTGTGCCATATCTTATACCTCTTATTACACTGAACTGTATCATACTACACTATGTTAATATGCTATACAGTCTTACCACATCGTACAAACTCACAGCTATGAATAATACCATGTCACGTTATCCGGTGATGTTTCGATATTTTTTATTTTTCATATTTAATTTTTTTCTATTTTTATTTGTATTTTTATGTTTTGTTTCTATTTTTAATTCTACCTTTATACAAATTGTAAATTCCTCTTATTTTAATCATTTTCATTTTTATTTTTTACTTCTCAATTTCTTACCTAATTTATGTTCTTATCTTACATGAAGTTTATTATAATTTGCTTCACTTAGTGAAGTATAGAGGACTCAACTATTATTATAAATATTAATATGTCACTCACAGGAGCCATTACTCTGTGTAAGTATTTTTACTTTTGATACTTACTCAAATATTTTTATAATTTCGTCACTGCCTTTTCAGGGTGAATGTTTGGCTCACCTGTAGGTGGCAGCAGTGCGCATGACCTGCGTGTAGCGTGCCTGAAATTTAACCCATAGAAGAAGAAGACAAACTTTGACCGGAAGAGACTTCTGGCAGTTACAGTTGGTAAGCGACGTGTTTATCACGCGGTCTTTACACATAATATTTACATTTTTTTTAATGTATATCCATATATTTGATAACGTTTTCCTGAGTCTATGTTGTTTATAAGCAGACGGTGTGAATGTAACTGCAGGTGGTTTACAACAGGCTCTGTGTTTGTGTGTGTTTCTCCAGAGAGATGCAGTGTGCTGGAGGCAGCGCTCATCAGCCTCATCCTCTGTTTGGAGGAGCGCTGTCAGCC
The DNA here is from genome assembly GCA_026686955.1 of Epinephelus cyanopodus. Classification (NCBI taxonomy): domain Eukaryota; kingdom Metazoa; phylum Chordata; class Actinopteri; order Perciformes; family Serranidae; genus Epinephelus; species Epinephelus cyanopodus. Next base: position 3,218,507 of record CM048920.1, read on the forward strand.
GTCCTCCCTCACAACGCCAAAGACGTCAGTGAGCTGAGGGAGATCCCGGACAACCAGGAGGTGTTTGTGCACGAACACACCGACCAGAGCCTGATCGTGGAGCTGGTGGAGTACCAGGGTCAGGTGGCAGACCAGGACGCCGCCCGGTATCATTTTGAGGACATTGCAGGCAGTAACAAAGCTCTAGAGCCAGGAGCTTTTGAAGTGCCCGGTGCTGTGCAGCTACCCAAATCTGAGCTGTCCCTGTCAGACTGCAGCTCAGCCTGGATGCTGACCGGGACACAGTGTGTGTCCAAGTTCAACGAAGAAGCGAGGAACACAGTGACCCTTCACCTGGGCCTGTTCCGTCTGCCACAGTTCTCCACAGACGTCCTGATGACCTTCAATGACCCGCAGAGCATCAGCCCTGACAGCAGCAGTGCTGCTTCAGCAGAGACACACAGAGAGCCATGGACGGTGCAGGACTTTGAGCGCATGTTGCAGACTCTGACTCTGCACAACCCAGGACTGTTTGGGTGAAACAACCACAACTCTCTCAGTGTGGGACATTTAAATATATTAGGGCTATTTGCTTGGCGTCAAAGTGTTTCAGCAATTCTATGTCGCAGTCGTCCTGTCCCTGTCCCTGTCCCTGCCATCACACGTGTGTCCAGCTCTGCCTGTGATGCTACCTTGTTCTGACATCCAGAAACTAACTGAAAACAAAACCTCTCATTGTATAAATATAGTTTTTACATAATAAATGTTTTGGATGGAAAATCTTGGACCATTTGGTTATGTTTTGAATCACCCGATTAAGATTTATTTGCAGGTTTAAAATGTTATAACAGTGGCTTGTTTAGTAACTCTCACAGATGAGATTAATATCATCGCACGATTTGTAAGGCATTTTTGTTTTATGTGGGAAATATGAGATTTGAGACATAGCGTCATAATGTCAAAGACATGCCCCTCTGTTTCCCACCACGCTCCTGTTCTCCTACTCACTGAAGCGTTTCCTCTGTCCTCACTCGTACCTTTCCTTATTGTGCTCAGTAATAAAGCCACCATTCATAAGTGTGTTTTTATGCTCAGATACAAACACCCAACAGAGAGTGGAGCATCGCCAGTATCTGTAATGCACACACCTCTCCTTAATATTCTCCCACCGACACCCAATGCTACTCTGCTCTAACCTAATAAAAACACACAAGTAACAGCAAAGGTCAGAGTAGAACTCAGAAGGTTAAAGGTGAACTGAGATTCCACGTTAAGTCCCTCTGGAGTTGTTTAAGTGCAGTTCATATTCACCGAGGCCTCGGTGTCTTCGGTCGGACTCGAGTTTGGTCATAAACAGTGAAAACTGAGAGAGAGTCCCAGCAGGAATATATATTAGGTCAGCTGTTTCCATCATTCACCGCAGTGGCTCCATGGTGGAATAATTCATTAGCCTGAACCTTGAAAAACCTTGGAAAGACTTCTTTCAAGGGTGAGTTGATGAAACACAAAATTTATGGAATGGAAAATGACCCTATTTAATTGTTGCTTTGAAGTTAAGACCAAGCTTCGAAAAAATCTCAGTTACACGTGCTGCACTTGAGAAAAGGTTGTTTTGACTTGAGTCTGCTGTTTAATAAAACTCAATACAGTGATGGAATTCAGGTAAGTCTTGCATAACAAACAAGAGGAAGTGCAGTCTGCCTCCCCAAAGCCACATCAAGCCCTCTGTATCCTCTGGTGCAATCACAAAGGATTAAGATCTCATAAAGTAAGATCCTTTCCTCTCGGGGATTGCGGTGTAGCACATTCCTTCATTAACCGCAGCATCCACGGTAGCACAACAGCAAAGTCTCCATCTGACCACCTTGACTAAACACACTGTTATTGGTTCTCTGTGTAATAAAGTCTGAAAACATCCTGTCTTTCAGACCTCATGAGGGTTTTGGAACAGACACCTGACTTAAAGGTCATGTTAGGAAACAGTTTCAGAGACATTAAAGACTTGAAGTATTTTCCAGGCCCTGAAAAACAGCCTTTTACAGAGGAGCTGCTGGGTTACTGTAGTGCAGTGGTCTCAAATATGTTGCCTCGTGATGCAGAGTGGTGAACAGATTAACAGAAGAATGACTGTCTCTTTTTGGCCTCCTACCCCCATTCCATTAATTATTTCATGGCCCTCTGACATTTTACACAACCATTTAAGATGACACAAGTATTGCTGAGGATTGACTGAGACTGAGAAACTGTAATAGTTGGATGCTTCAAATGTAACTACATGGAAGCAGTGGCAGAGCTCTTGGTCTTGTAAGCTTAAAAAATGTTATATACAGTGTTTTCAAAGTTCAAATTCTCTCCATATACAGTACTCAGTATACAGGGGAACATTACTGTGTTCCTTCGGTGCTGCAGTCTACACAACAAGAACAGATACACTTTGAAAAGGACAGAAGGACAGGCAAACTTCCTGAAGCAGTGACTTTCACCATCTATAACTCACTGCACATAATTTGTAACTCATAATTCATCCACCTGCCACACATTGTGTTTGCTATATGTACTGACACAACAAATTGTTTTAATTTTTCATGACTGATACATTGTTTACTATCACATTTCTTTCTTTCTTTTTTAAATTATAAATCATTTAGTAACTAGTCCATATCCATTGGTAGCTTTGTCACCTTCTACCTGTGCCAGTCCTCAATGCCTATGAGCAGTTTCACATAGATTGACCACATCAGTGAGTAGAAAAACGTGGCACAGACAGAATGACACATGATTTAGTCATACCAACAATTAGAAGATAAAACACCAACATTGGTCCACAGGGGGAGCCACAGCCATCGGTCACATTTTAGCCATTTTGAAGCATTTTTCTGTTGTTATAGCGCCACCCAGTTGCCAATTAGAGTTAAATTTCTCCAGTCACCTTGAGGCGTCCTGTTCTACATATCTACCAAGTTTAGTAAAAATCCATATGGCGGTTAGGCCTAGATAAGAAATGAGCTCTCTAGCGCCCCCATTTTGTTTGATGGGGTCAATAATGGAGGGGTCCCCTCAGATTATGTGTGGTCACATGCCTACAAAGTTGCGTGGTGATGGGTGAAACCCTTGAGATGTTATACACCTTTATGTGATGAGCCACGCCCTCCGCAATATTCATTGCCTTATAGAAGCTCAGCTTTAGTAAGTTTTCCAACTTTTGCCAAGAGGGAACTTTAGATATTGGTCCCTAGATTATGTTCACCCAGTTTCATGCAGATCGCTCAAACTTCCTAGGAAGAGATCCATTTGAAGTGTTTCTCAAAACATTCAAAATGGCAGAAAATCTCTATAAGCGGAAGTTACGGGTTCTTGAGGCAAATGTGTTCCTCATGAGGAGAGACATCTCTGTGCAAAGTTTCATGTCTCTACCACATACGGGGCATGAGATATGCCCATTCAAAGTTTGACATTTCAATGGGTTGCTATAGCGCCCCCCTTTGGCCAATTGATGTAATATTGCTTCATTGGCATCCTCCCATGACCCTCTACCACTGTGCCAAATTTCACATGGATTGACCAAGTCAGTGAGGAGAAAAACGGATCATGGATCAAAGATCATGGATATGCTCTTATTTTTGGTACAATAGTGATAAATAATCTCTAACAAACAGCATAAGCTGAACAGAATCATCAAAGATGCATTTTGTTGTATGAATTAACCTGCAACAATTCGTCTATTCATCCATTTAAATGTTAACTTTTAAATTAATCGCCAACTAATTTGATAATCAATTAATCGGTTGGAGTAATCTTTTCAGAAAGAAAAAGCTGAAATTGTCTGATTCCAGCTTCTTCTATGTGAATATATTATTATATAAATATTGGTTTAAAAGAAAGAAAGAAAGCCAAAAAAGATCCTGGAATACTCAAATTAATGCAGAAAACCATGGAAACAAGCGAGGCACTTTGTAATTTCTTCCATGTATTCTTAAAATAGAGGCAATCTAGATTTTTTGATAGTTGTCTGAATTAATTTTGAGACTTCCAAGATATTGTTTTATGCTTTTTTCTTTTTTAAAGCCAGAATTAGGTTTCTCTTTTGTCCCAACCTCACCAAAGAGCACCTGTCGTACCAGCCATCTGAGCCAAGCAGCACTTCCTACTTCCATTTTAAACTATTGGCTTTTCTTTATGAGACAAATGTAGGAATGTCACATCATGTCTTATCTAAACTCTGATTATATGTATTATATTAAAAAAATATAATACAGCTGATCCAGACGTCGGTGCACTGAGGAGAGAATGTCTTTAGAGGAATCAAACAGCTGCTGCTGCAGTAATGGAGTGAAAATGAAGTAGAATGAAACAAAACAATGTATTTTTGCAACACTGACTCCTCCTTGACTGACACTGTACATCTGAAACCTTTAAAATCCTCTGAAATGCAGACTGTAAGGGCCGAAGCTCGGGGGCCCCTCTGAATGCTGCAGCACTGACAGTAACTGTGTTGACTTTGAGTCACAAAGGAAAAGGAGCAAAAAGGAGGGATGCCTTCATTGCGATGTCTTTGACCTCCAGTGACCTGAAGTCTGGCACACATCTCCCATGTCCTGTTAAAAAACGAGGCTGACAGGTGAATTGAAGTCTCCCCGATGAAGACAAATACGGCTTTCCTGTTCCTTCTCACAACTTCCTGGCAAGTCCCCAAACAAAACTGGAGGTCTAAGCAAACAGAGCAGTCTGGTCATTTCACGACCTACAGCACCTTTTCCTTTAAGGAGAGTAACTTTTATTTGCTGAGTGTCATTATCTGAAAACCAGGTGCAAAGGCTTGCAAAGGCTTGCATAATTCGGGAAGCTCACGTAATATAAATAAATGAGGAATGTACACGTGAGCGTCATTAAATCTGTGTAGAAGGAAAATAGATGAAATATTTGGTAAAACACAAAATATCTTGCGATGCCATTAAACTTTTAATGTTATTTGTGTCTGCTGTCTTCTGGTCTCACTCAGGATGTGTGTATTTGTGAATGTGTGACATTGTCAGTACATCTGGGAGGCATCAGTCACAGGTGTGTGCACAGTTCCTGCTCAGAGACTTCCAGCTCCGGAGTCATTTATTACCCACACTCCTGTTATCACTGTGCATTTGTACTGAACACCCCCCTCTCCTCCTTCAGAGACCCTCACCTCCCACACACCCTGCTCTCTCTGGACTCCAGCCTGAACATCCTTCCCTCGCCAACTCCACGAGCCCGTCTTGGCAACAGAGCGGTCTGCTGCGCTCATCAAAGTCCCAGAGCTCCTCTTTTTATAATTTATGGTCTTCTCCAAATCTACGTTTGTCTGTCTTTGGAAGCAAAATCTCAAAAGGTCGTCTCTGAGTACACGCTGTGGAACAATGAAATAAGTCTTGTAACAATTTCCTCTGTCTTTCCACATTATCTGGAGGGTAGTTTCAACATGCTCGCTGACTGAACATTCTCTCCACTGACACATGGAAATATACAACAAATAAACAGGGGACTTGTTTAAAAATAAGTTTATTAAAAAGAACACAAAACCATTATGCAGCACATTTTTCACTGCAGATTGTACAAGTAGACACTGTGATCACAAATCTGTTATCTGCCATATCTTCCAGACAAAACAATGAAACACGTCTTAGTAATAAGGAGTATCCAGAGTCAGAACCTGAAGTTGGCCTAAAAAGGATTCTTTAATCCCCCTGCTTCTTCTTCTTGACCTGTGGTGACTTATTGTTGGCTTGAGAGAAGTGCTCAGACATGGCAGCAAGCGCCCGGTAGCGGTGAGAGATAGTATTCTTCACTTCTTTGGGCAGTTCAGCATAGCTGCAGATGAAAAGAAAGTAATTAGGATCATGGATATGCCCTTATTTTTGGCACAGTAGTGTTAAATAATCTCTAACAAACAGCATAAGGTGAACAGAGTCATCACAAAGATGCATTCTGTTGTATGAATTAACCTGCAACAAGGCTGCAACAATTAGTCTGTTAATCCATTAGTTGTTAACTTTTAAATGAATCCCCAACTATTTTGATTTATTATTCAATCAGTTTGAGTAATATTTTGAGGAAAATATAGAAAAAAAGTTGAAATTCTCTGATTCCAGCTTTCTATATGTGAATATTTTCTGGTTTCTTTCCTCCTCTATGACAGTAAACTGAATATCTTTGGGTTGTGCATAAAATAAGTCATTTGTGGATCTCATTTTGGGCATTGGGAAACACTGACTGTCATTTGTCACCATTTTCTAACAACTAATAAATGAATTGAGAAAAATATGGAGAGATTAATTGACAATGAAAATACTCGTTAGTTGCAGTCTTACTCTGCATTGCTCAACTGATTTCCAAACAGGAAAGTTTGGTGTGTTAACCGACGACTCCCTCTTGTGGTGTGAAGAGAAACTTTCAAGCAGTCCTTACGTTTTGTCATATCCCTCTGGCTGGAAACAGGGATCCCATCCAAAGTCTCGAGGTCCCCTCGGTTCCACAATGCGTCCCTTAAAACACAAAGAGAAAGGAGTGAATGCAAAATCAAACAAACACATACGAATGTGAAGGCAATTTGAGAGAGACTCTGACCTCTGTTTTCCCTCTGAAGAGCTGAACTGGTTCATCTTTGCCAGCAGAGAACGCAAAAGTGCAGAGAGCCCACGCTGATTTATCTTCAAACCCAGCGAGGAGTTTGTACAAACCTACAACAAAACATTTAACAAGATCAGAGATGCTGTATTCACTGTTTTCTATCCTGCTCTAAATATCTGTGTTAAATATCTATGACGACGCTTACCTTCTGGCTTGAGTTTATCCAGGAACCATTTTCTACAGAAAAGCAAAAAGTTTAGATGCTATTATCACAGATCACTATCACTGCTAAGGATAAAAGTTACCCAACAGATGTGAAAGTTGTTATACTAACATGTAAGGACCAGGCAGGCCTCCCAAAGCTTTGAAACACAGACAGGTGTCCTCCACTATGACTGGTCCATCGATCTGAGGCCGTAACACAAACATCAGTTTTTCAATCACTCAGCGTGTACATACAGAATATTTACTTGCATGACAGTAGAGTAAATGTACCTGTCGTGCAGCCTCCTTACACTTCTGTATGGAAATATCATCTGGCTCTCCTTGGTACTCAGGCACTAGACAAAGAAACAGATAAATGAGCAATGATTAAAGGGACAGTCGACACAAAATTAAAAAGTATAAATTTTTCCTCTTACCCATAGTGCCATTTATCAATCAAGATTGCGAGTTGCAGAATGTTGGGGATATCATGCTTAGAGTCATCAACCTTTTCTCCAGTTGGTGGAACTAGATGGCACTTGCTTGTGCTGCTCAAAGTGACAAAATTAAATAAATAAATTAAATATTTTTTGTCTTTGAAAGCTCAACAGCAATGTCTCTTTCAGAAATCATGATCTAATTACTCAACAGGTTAATCCACAGACCTTGTTGTGAGCAGTTTCATGTGGGAACTATTTTCTTTCAACCAAACTACACCCCGCCAAACATATCACTGCCCAGACGGAAGCGTGCGTTTGCTGTTTGCTGTTGTTACAGCTCAGCAGAGGAGGACACCTTAAATGTTTACATCTTTCGCTGTCACAAGCACGAGCCCTTCATCCATGAGTAGATGTATCCTTCTTTCTTAGTGGTGTAGCTTAGTAGAAAGAAAATAGTTCCTCCCTGAAACTGCTCAAAACAAGGTCTGTGGATTATCTTGAGTAACTGGGTCATGATTTCTGGCGAGGGACATCGCCGCTGGGTTTTAAATGTATTTTGGGGCGCCATGAGCACCACAAGCCGATATAATCTAGATTAATAAATAGCACTACAGGTTAGAGGAAAAATATGTGTTTTCAACTGAGGGGTGAACTGTCCCTTTAACGTTACATTTATGTATTTATTGCACTTTTGGTCTCCTTTAATACTTACAGTCAATCTTTTTAGACACTAGTTTGTAGGGAAACTTGTCTCCCAGGATCTGAATGACCTGATGGACGTGACATAAACAGAGTCAAGCATAAATCTAGCAGAACTGATTTTCTGTCAAATGAAACAAGAGATTTCTGTGTTGAATTACAGCTCACGCTCACTGACTATATTTAGCTGCACAGTGTGGGGCAGCATAAAGGCGACAAGTGTACAAGTGTCCCGCTTCAAAGTGTTAAGACACGCCAGCATGTCCGTCAACGTTCAGTCTGTCTCAGGCTTGAATTATTTGACTCTTACCTCTTCGAGTTTTTTGGCGTTTCCAGTCACGAAGACAACAGACCGCCCGGCAGGTACCGCCATGTTGAATGACACCCGGAGGACTAACACTGTCGGACAAACCACTTCCGACTCCGCAACAGCCAATAGAACGCGGCTGCGAGTATCTCAGCGAATCAGCGGGCCCCGCCTTCAGCAACATCCTCCAATCAGAGAGCGGTGCTGCCAGCAATGTTGTCCGGCGTTAAAGTGACTGTGAGCTGCCATGTGGACAAGTGACTGTCAACACTCAAGGTAAACTGACACGTTTAGTTTTAACCGCTGCAGCCCAGAATGAGTCTTCTGCCTCGCACTGCTGAGGAGTTCAGCTCCGCCGAATACTGGGAGAGGTTTTTTAAGAAGCGCGGAGAGAAGGCGTTTGAATGGTACGGAGACTACAACAAACTCTGCGGCGTGCTGCACAAATACATCAAAGTCCAGGATAAGGTGAGAAACATGCTGAACACAACATGCATCAATATAACGACACTCAGAGTTCCGGGTTTGACTCAGTAGCTTCACATAAGTGTCACCACATAAAGCACAAGTGTTGACAGTTTGCCTAATGTTACTGTCTGGTTTCATTACCTGCCAAAATGTATATATCAGATACCACAGAGTAAAGATACTCCACTACAAGACAAAGTGCTGCATCCTTCTCTTACCAAAGTAAAGTGTATCAGCATATCTGTACTTTTAAGTGTAAAAAGCAAAGCACTCATTATGCAAAATCCCTCCTGTGAGTGTTTTATCATCATCTTTGATATTATTGGATAGATAATACTACTTTATTATAATGTGTAAGTAGCATTATACCCCTCTAGATATTTGAGGTGACGTTTAGTTTAGTTTAGTTTTATTTGCACATAATGTTAAAAACAGACTGTATAAAATTTACAAGATTAAAAAGGAAATGTGCCGGAGAGGTTAGAAGCCACTAAAGGCTTATCAAAGAACCTCCCCTCAATTAAATCATACAATAAGGATCAGAAATAAACAAAACAATAACAACAACAAAAAGGGGGAAGGAAAGCAGAAGGAGAAGAAAGAAAAGAAAAATCATGACAAAACAAGACAGGTAGCCAATAAAATCAATTTAAGATTACTTGTTTGACAATGTACAAACAAATAAGAAGTAGTCAGACCAAAAACAAGGACAATCCAAACAAGGAAAAAATTATAATTCCACATTAAAGTTGATGAATTAAATACTTTTTCATTTGATTTTTGAAGATTGCCAGTGAAGATGATGCTTTAAGAGATGGTGATAGGTTGTTCCAGAGAGATGGTCCTATATAACTCAGTGAGAATTGAGCAAGGGAAGTCCAACAAAACGTTAATTGTATCTACTTACTAAATTGTTGCATAGTTAAATCTAAAGAATATTTCATATTTTAGATGTGCATCATGTGTTTTGCATTTTAAATTTGCAATGTAACCAGCAACTTAAGCTCGAGTGAAAAGTCTTTTTTTTTTTTGCAATTAAGTTTAGTGGACTAGAACTATAATGTACTGCCCTGATCCCACAAAAGTTGGGCACTGTGTAAATCATAAATAAAACAGAATTCAATGATTTGCAATCTTTTTATTTATTTATTTTTTTACCTTTATTTAGTTGGATACAGTACAAAGACAAGATACACACGTGGACAATATTGTTGGTACCCTTCTGTTAACGAAAGAAAAACCCCCACTGGTCATTGAAATAACTTGAAACTAACAAAAGTAATAATAAATAAAAATTTACTGAAAATTAACATGAAAATCAGACATTGCTTTAGAATTTAGGCTCAACAGAATAATTCTAAAAAACAAACTAATGAAACTGGCCTGGACAAAAATGATGGAACCCTTGACTTAATATTTTGTTGCACAACCGTTTGAGACAGTCACTGCCATCAGGTGATTTCTGTAACTCTCAACCTGTCGACAGGTATTTTGGCCCACTCCTCATGAGCAAACTGCCACAGCTGTCTCAGGTATATAGTGTTCAAACTGATATACGTTATTGTGTTTTGTAAATATAAATATACTCATTCTGAGTTTGATGCCTGCAGCATGTTCCATAAAAGTTGGGAGGAAAGAGAAAAGAACCATCCAAATTGTTACCAGCACAAAGTTCAAAAGCCTGCATCTGTGATGGTACTGGCTTGTGTTAGTGCCCATAGCATCATGGGTAACTCTCACATCTGTCAAGGCACTATGAATGTTGAAAGTTAAATGCAGGTTTTGCTGCTTTTCAGATGATGTGTGGCAACACAGTGCCAAGCAACATTTTGCACGTTTTACAGCAGCATGGCTTTGTAGGAAAAGAGTGCAGGTACTCGATCTGTCTCCCACTGAAAATGTGTGGTGCATTATGAAGCACAAAATGCGACAACAGAGACCCCTGACTGTTGAGCAACTGAAGTCATATGTCGAGCAAGACTTTAAAACTTCAACAGTTAGTGTCCTCACATCCTGAGTGTTGTTAAAACATGCTCCTGTTCCAGCTTTTTGGGAATGTGTTGCAGGCATCAAATTCAGAATGAGAAACAATACAGTTTGAAAAATTAGATATCTTTGTTTTTGTTGTGTATTCAATGAATGTAGGTCAAAAATGATTTGCAAATCATTGCATTCTGTTTTTATTTATGTTTAACATAGCGTCTCAACTTTTTAGAATTGGAGTTGTAACATAAAATGTAAATACTTAAATGAAGCACAAGTGCCTCAAAACTTAAGCTTTGTTACTTTGATGACAGTGACTGATTGTTTTGTGTTTCTGTCCTTCAGGTGTTGGTGGTCGGTTGTGGTAACTCTGAGCTGAGTGAACAGATGTATGATGTCGGCTACAAACATCTTACTAACATCGACATCAGTGAGACAGTGGTGACCCACATGAACCAGCGGAACGCTGAGCGCCGGCCGGGCCTCACCTTCCAGCAGGTGGATGCTACACAAACTCCATATGAGGATGCCAGCTACCAGGCTGCTCTGGACAAGGGCACACTGGATGCCATGGCATCAGAGGAAGAAGGAGCACTGGCCAGGAACATGCTCACTGAGGTGAGAAACCACTGAGTCAGGGTGTGCACAGACCACATGCGCCTTTCCTCACTTAATAGACTCATCAGCATGTGTCTTTGCATTCTTGTCACCGCAGTTTTCTTGTGTGTGCAGGTGGGCCGGGTGCTAAGTGTTGGTGGCCGGTATGTCTGTGTGACGTTGGCTCAGGAAAGTGTGATCCAGTTAGCTGTGGAGCACTTTGTTCAGCTGGGATGGGCTGTGAGGCTCCACTGCCTGCAGGAGGAAAGTGGGAAAAGAAGAAGATTCCTTTGCTCTGCCTGTCTTTGTCCTGGTCTGCACCAAGTTTCGTCAGCCCATGCCCATGCCTATTCTGGAGATGTGTGTCGGGGAAGATGGAGCCCCTACTCGTCTCACACAGGTAGCAGAGTTGTTGTCAGCTGTGAGGGAGCATCAGGCTTACTCTGTCTTGAAAAAGAGGCTCCGCACAAGCACAGATGCCAGCTCGAACCCCTCACTCACTCTCTGCCACGCCAAAACTGGCCTTCCCAGATACACTCTTACAGTTCAAGATTGTCCTCCAGGTGCCAAGGTGCCAAGATCAAACCAGTTTGCTATTTTCATTGGTGAGCTCTCATGTTTCTGCCTCTCCATGTAAGACACACTGGTGGTATTTTGTTCTCCTTTGCTGATTTTTGCTCCTCTGCTTATTGTGTCAGTGCCTCAAGGCAGTGAGACGGCTTGGCTCTACTGCTCCAGTGAGGGGCGAAGGCAGCTGGCAGCCAGTGCCAACTTCCGGCGCCTGGTTATTGTGGCAATGCACAGGAATCAGGAGTACACAGACATGCAGGCCGTCCAGTCAGAGCTCTCACCAATGGTGATGGACCTGGCTCCTCCGGGTATGCCCACCAACCAGCAGGTGAACACACACAAACAATGCTCTCTTTGTACAATGAAACATTTCATGTTGCTGAAATGTGCCTCAGCGTAATAACTGAGCTCTCTGTCCCCACTCAGGTGCCATTTCTGTCAGTTGGAGGTGACCTGGGTTGGCGAGAGGAGGTCAGCAGAGGTGTGAGTGAGCTGAGCGGGGAGTACTGCGTGGAGAATGTCAGAGGAGAAGACGGAGAACTGTATCGGAGACTTGTTTTCCTGGCTAACGCTGCTTTACTTGTCCAATCAGAGAGCCGTCTTGTCTCTTCAATACTGGTCAGTTCTTATTCCCTGTTCACTGTAATTTGTTATGCTCTCTTTTTTGTGATAAACAATATATTAACCAATTAAGCATCACCAACAATGCATAAACGTGTGCAATAAAATGAACAGACAAGAAGCCAACAGAGAAAGAACAAACATCAACAGAAAGTAACAACAAAAACAATGAAAGAAATGATGAATCAAACAGTAAAAACATCAAAAATTGCAATTGTTTATAAACAGCATATCGTATTAATATTTTAATCAGTTGTTATATTGTAGATGTGAACTGATATTTACAGATTGGTGGTATTTTTTGCATTGCTCTCAATGTACTTACACATACATAGACATAGGGAAAGGACAACAAAGCTGGACAAATAATATAAAAAATAGAAAGGACTATTCTGTATACACGTGTGTGAAAGAATAGGTGTTTATATTAACGTTATATATAGAACACTACTGTCCAATAATAAAACTGAAATAAAATGTCTATGTGATGAGTAATACCTCCCAATATTCTTGACAAGTGGGCGGGTGCGTGTGTGGCATACACCAAGAGATTTGGACAGGCCTGAATGCTTGACCCCTACGATGAGGGGATCCGGTGGCTCTGTTGGAGGGTGGGGGGCATTTTGCTGGCATGATTTGAGCCCACTTGTCCCCTTAAAACCCTGGTTCCCAACCTGAGGGTCCTGAACCCCACTAGGGGTCGCCAAAGCTCAGTGAGGGGTCGTGAGGCCTTTTTAAAAATAATACAGTAGGCCTATATGTCAGCATTTCATACATTTATTTGAGAAAAAACTAAATATATAAACATATTATTTTTAAAGTTTAGATTATTATTATTATTGTTATTAAAGGTTTAAACCTAAAGAAAATCTCTCAGGATAAGGACACGGTGCAAACCTGAGCACAAGCCATATTGACAGAGCCTTCACTCTCTGCCAAGCAGCCTTAGAGAAAAGTAAGTTGTTAAAAAAGCCAAAGAAGAAAAAAGACAACACAGACTTTGTCAAACAATTAGTTTATTAAGTATTTATGATTGCTTAAAAAAAGAAAACACACTACAGTCAGATAATTGTGTAAAAAGTTCCAAAATATAAGGGAAAACTCAGATCTTATGCAATATTTGCAGGAAATAATCAGCTCAAAATTCATCCAAATCACTTGTTTTACACAAATATCCTGCAGTAATTTTATAAGTTGGTCTGTACTGTGATTGTTATACATTGAATATAATGACAAATATCCATAAAATATGTTACTTAGTCAGGGGGCCTCAGTTTACTCTATGATAGAAAAGGGGTTTCTTAAGGGAAAAGCTTGGTAACCACTGCCTTAAAGGCATGGCTCGTGCAAATCAGTCTCTACCACCATCACCACAGCACCAAATCAGGGAATATCTTGAGAAAAGAATTGAAAGAATCCCGGGACCAGTTGCACAAACACCTTAAGTTAAGATTTTTCTCATAAGGTTTCCTCAAAATAAAATCAGTGTACAAACACCCTTAAGTCTTCTCCTAAAGGTTTCTGTAAAATGTTCGCCTAAGTATTTATGTTTTTCTGCTTGCCTTGGTCTTATATTTAAGGAATCCCTGCAGTGTGTGTGCTTTCTATTATGGTATTCCCCCAGAAGTATAATCTTTTCCTCCTCTGACCAGTTTGGTTTTCATGTCCTCTTTCCATCTGCCATATTTTCCACTATCTAAGCAAAAGACAGTTTTGTGAAAGGATATCATTATTACAAACATGAGACCAAGCAAACAAACAATCTCCATGGAAACTTTTACCACTGTGAAATCTCTTTCAATGCATTTAAGGAGTTCTGTGCAACTGTGCAAGTCCTTCAGCTAAGGAGAAATTAAGCCTTAAGTTTCACATTTGGAGAAAACTTTTGTGCAACTGGTTCCAGAGATTTGTAGAATCAAGTCTACGGCGTATTGAGGCTGTTATGGTGGCGCTAAGTGGCCCAACACCTTACGAAGACATTTAAAGTCTGTTTTATCGTCACCTGTCTGTATGTCCCTGCAGCATCAAGTCACAAGAAGAAAAACAAAAAGAAGGTCAAGCCAACAGCCGCTCCAAAAACATCCACCACCTCTCTTTCCGTGGACAGTGGCTTCCTCTGCTGCGCTCACCATGAAGTTATGGTGGCTGGCCTTGCCATGCTCGGGGTGGGCACGCCTCAGAACAAAGGTCAGCTCACATCTGTTTTGTACAGTCCTGTAAAGGTCGTAGAGGAGCGTGGCGGGAGGAAGGACTGACCGCACAGCCACAGTGTTCTAACTCTCGCATAAAACATCACACTCCTCCCCTCTATCTTGCTTCGTAGATGTCCCAGTGTCAGTCCTCCTGGTGGGGCTTGGTGGAGGAGGCCTGCCTCAGTTCCTACGGGACTTTGTGCCCAATGTTACAGTCGAGGTTGTAGAACTAGACCCTGCTGTGATGGAAGTGGCGAAGGAATGGTTCGGATTCAGACCAGACGACCGTTTGACTGTCACTCTGGGGGACGGCCTTGAGCGCATCTGTGCCTTGGAGAAAGAGGGTTAGTGGAGGAGCTGAAGAGATGCCGGTTAAAAGTGAAACTAAACCAGCGAGGACGTTAACCAAGAAGTGACTGTGGGTGTGTTTTTTTTCCTCTGTAGGTGGACGTTTGTTTGATGTCATCATGTTCGATGTGGACAGCAAAGATAGCACTGTGGGTATGAGCTGTCCTCCTGCTGCCTTTGTAGAAACCTCAATCCTGCAGAAAGTTTTCAGCCTGCTAACCCCCAGAGGTACGGTATTTTTCAACAATTTATTTCTTAGTCCTTTTCTATGAAATAGTACCAATAAATGTATTGGCACAGACAGCGTGTAGGATTTAGGGGATAATTTTGCTCCAGATAAAAACCTCCTTCACAATCAACACTGAAGAATTATAACAGTGAGCCACTAAATCCCCCTAAATCTTACACACTGGAGCCCTCAGCTAAATTAAGCTGTCTATTAACAGACACATTAATAATGTTAAATATATATAATATAACAGTAACCTTCTCTCCTCTGTCTGTCTCTCCTTGTCATTGGACCAGGTGTATTCATGCTGAACCTCGTGTGTCGTGACCCAGTCTTGAGGAAAAGCGTGTTGGAGCGTGTCAGCGCCGTGTTTCCCTCCATCCTCTCCAGAAAGATTGAAGGGGAGGTCAATGAGGTCCTTCTGTGCTCTCGTGGAGAAAACAAGACATTGGATGCTGCTCACATCCTTCAGTCCCTGAACCAAGCAGGCAAGAGTCTGCAGAGCACACTGTGCTCGAACAGGACTGAAACCAACAGCAGCCCACACATAGACATCGCAGGGCTGTTAAAAGACCTTAAAGTAGAGTAAAGTTTGTTTCTTACCAGAGGGGGATGGGATTAAAAGGTGCAGTGTGTAAGATTTAGGGGGCGATATCAACGGAAACTGAATATCATATAAGCATGTTTTCTTTAGTGTGTAATTACCTGTTAGTAAGAATTATTGTGTGCCATTTATATCTACACTGGGAGCAGGTCTTTGTCCATGGAGATCACCACGCTGCACTGCCATGCTTCTGCAGTACCCCAGAGCAACAAACCAAACTCTGACTCTAGATAGGGCCGTGCACATTTTTGCATTGACCACTGTAGTTAGAGGCCCCTCTGTGACAAACAGCATCAGGAAAACACTGATTTCTAAACATGAAATTCCTTTATTCTGTTTTTTTTTCAAGGGTTTAAATCACCATGTCTGTTTCTTTTAGAGAGGAAGAGACCTTCTTGGATTATTCTGCTCTTGGTAAAAATCTGCTGAACGTCTGGATGTTAAGTGTCCAACATGACAAACAGTGCAGAAGAAACACTGATTTGCGATGTAACAGTGTTTTATTCAGGGTTTTTACCACTGGGTTTGTTTGTTATTCAGAGAAGACCTCTGTGGATAATTTGGCTCCCAGTAAAAACCTTTCTGAACAGAAAACAGGTGAGCACGCATGGCAGGCTGAGCAGCGTAGGAGATACTTGATTTGTAAAGTGAAACTGCTTTATTCAGTTTTTATCATCGCCTGGTGAGTTTGGTTCGGAGAGGAGGGGAAATCTCCCGGTTAAAAAAAACCAACCTTGAACAATGAACACTAGGCTGCTTTAGCGTTGTTGCCTCACAGCAAGGGGGTTCCTGGCAGAGTTCACAAGTTCTCCTTCACGTCAGCATGGGTTTCCTGCGGGTACTCTGGCTTCCTCCCACAGACATGTGGGACCTGCAGATGCATGCAGGTTAGATTAAGTGGTGACTCTAAATTCCCCATAGGTGTGAATGTGAGTGCTGTTTGTGTCTGTGTGTCAGCCTTGCCGTAGTCTGGCGACCTGTCTGAGGTGAACCCCTGCGTTTCCTAACAAAAATGAATGAAGGGACACTGCATGATATCTGACTGGAGAGGTTTCAGCTGGTTGCAGTCTGCAGTCCTCTCACTAGATGCCACAAAATCCCCTAAATCTTACACACTGTTACCAGCGGTGTGGTGGTAGGTGATGAGCTGGGTGTACTGCAAGGTAACTAGGTTACTGAGGAGGAAGTGGGTATACCCTCCTATATGTATGTGTATTATTTTTGGCTGATACTGTAAATGGCCACACCCTCCACTACACCACTGACTGTTCCTTTAATCATGTGCCAACACTGTTTGAAGCATTATGAACTGAAATATAAGAGTAAGTGCTCTCACTGTGCCATTCAGTGCAATATAATAAAAGGAAAAATGGTGTGTAACAAAGGACATTTATCTTTACATCTTAATGTGGTGTCTCTACAAAGAAGTGAATACCAAGGAACATGTATATTGTTATTGCATAATTTCTCTATTACACGCAGCCTTCACTTTCTCTTCCACACGCTCCTGGTTTCCAGTGAACCACATGGCGCTCACTCCCTCACTGCCAAAGAATGCAGCAGTGTTATTTACAGTAGATGAATCTTACACTCTGGTTCCAGTTGCAGTGTTTATAGGGCCGCAGCAGAGCCCTGCCCTCTCTCTGGATGCGTAGCATTTTAAATAACTGTCGGCTGCAGTGAGTGAATGTGTGATAAGTCAGGGTACTTTCATTATTGGCTCTCAAGTGTGTCCCTCTCTCCGGCGCGTCTGCATAAGGGGGTTGCCGAGTTAAACTCACTGATTACCACGCATGCGCGTTAAACTTGATTCCGTTAGCTGTCAGTCGTGTTTTCCTCCTGATCATGGACCAAAGTCAGCGCCGCCGCCAGCGACCAGCAACCAGCGGCTTAAACGTGCCCAGAGTTTAAGGGAAACAACCCGCCGCGAACTTCTGGCGCTTTTACGCATCAATAATGTCCACAGCGAGCTGTTTTCGGAGACTCGAGGTGTGTGAGTACAAACTTGGGCACTGCCGTCGCTCCCACACGCACTGACGATAACGAGCTACCAGCTGCTGAAGTTACTGAGCTTTAAAAGTTGTCTCCGTCCTCCAGTAAGAGTTTCAGCCGCGTTGTAAGGTTTGTACATGTTGGTAATGGACGCAGGACATTTGTAAGTAGCCGTGGACTATGTCAGCTACCCCGACGGCTGGTGTGGAGTAGGACCGGGGTGGAACAGGATCTACGGGAGCTGGGCGGGGAGCCCGGCTGCGCCGTTGCGATGGGCAACCGCGGGATGGAGGAGCTGATCCCGCTCGTCAACCGGCTGCAGGATGCGCTGGGCAGCGTGGGACAAAACTGCAGCCTCCACCTGCCCCAGATCGCTGTGGTGGGCGGCCAGAGCGCAGGCAAGAGCTCAGTGCTGGAAAACTTCGTGGGCAGGTAAGACTCTCACGTGAACTCTGAGTGAACCTGTGCAGCAAGAGACACCATCACCTTACACAACACCTTTAACTGCACTCACTCCAGGTGGATGTAGGATGCAACAAGTTTGCCGTTTGCTAATGAAACACTCTTTTATCAGAGGTTTACAGATAGTTAGTTTATTAATGTTAATACATGTCCTCCTGGACTCAGAATCATCCCTTGGTGAATGATAGCCTACATGTGAACTTAAAAATCACAGGAAAGCTCCAAGCTTTTAAGAGTGTGTCGGAGTCTCCTTGTGATCATTATCCAATGCTTTAAAGATGATTTAAAAGCCATTAATAACTCAACTGTATTCATGTGGCACCTTCCAATTAAACATGCAGCCCAAAGTGCTTCACAAAGCAAAAGTGAAACAGCACAGGCAAAAAATAAGAAATGACATAAAAAGTAAAGTTTTGCAACACCAGATGATAATAAAATAAAATAAAATAAAATAAAATAAAGGTCTATAAAATAAAATAAGACAAACACTGTGGATAAAATGAGAAGTTTAAAAAAAACCCAAAACAACAGTAACCAAAACCTAAAATTAAGGATGTAAAATTACTCCAAATTAAAAGACAGATTAAAATGATAAGTCTTTAATTTCCTTTCAAAAATACACAGAGAGATCTAGCAATTTGAATAAGAACAGATTTTGACTCTTACCTGTCCTGGACCAAAATCTGTCAACATAACTTGAGATCTAATGGCTGTTAAAAAACAAGAAACCACTCAGTTCACATTTATAACTGCATTTTTACCAAAAACAAATACACACCTGCCAGTAGTATTTTTTTCACAGCCTCACAATCCAGTAAATGCTTTACGAAACATTACTGAACAGCACTCATAAATGACATACATTGCATGTATTAACTGCAAATACAAAGTCTATGGTTTAAACTTATTCTGTCACCCTATGACTGAATGATTTAAAGGCAATGCTGCAGTAAGTGTTACAAAAAAAATCCATTGTGTCATTATGTATTTAATTCAAATAAAATACTTAAAAATATATGAATTACTGACATTAATCTGAATTTATAACATCCTGATATTATTGTCATGCTAAGAGGACAGTCCCAGCTGTGATCCAGGGGCGGGGACATGCTCGATACACGAGGGATCTGTCTTCCACTGAATTAAAACCAGAACTAAAAGCAACTACTGTAACCAATTACAACACACTGCTGAAATGACTGTGTTCATACATCAAGGTCTCCGCCCAGTCGAGCGGCTTGAGTTACGAGTCTGAAGTGGTGGATGCCAGAGGCGACAGTGTCTGTGTGACAGTAGCCAGTGCAGCGTGTTATCTCACTCACGTGCTGTGTAGGTGTCGATGAAGGCGACGAGGTTAATGTGACTCCTGAAAAAATAACTGCATTCCTTTAATTAACCTGCAAGGCCTGCAGTGCAGTCCGCGCAGACTCCAAGGGCCGTAGAATAATCCAGCCCGCTCATGAATAATAATGTTGTTTGAGTGAAGTTTAAATGCAAGTGAGGAGGAAACTAAGTATTTCCATCCTGTCAGAAAAGAATGCCGGTGAGTGGGAGCGTGATTTCCGAGTTTCAAGACAGTGGAGCTCTGTTAACTGTTAACTAAGGGAGACGCATGTATTGTCTGCAGCAGTACAACATGTTGCATTGCCAGAAACTATAGAAGGCTAATAATGTTTGCTTTCCTGAGTGTATAATGATATTTGAACACACGCCTCAGTTCTTTGTCTCCGGTACGATTATGTTATGACACCCCTTTTGTGGGGGACTGTGCCAGCTGTTTCATGTGGGACAGGATGCAGTAAAACAAACTTCCTGAATCTGATTTTAATAGGAAAGAGGAGGATAATTTCCTGTGCATTTCTGTTTCCTTGTTGTTAAACTACATTTAGCCTGTAGTCCTTGCATAGCCTCTCTGGTAGTATCATAACATGTTCTCAACCTGCCTGAACAAGTTGCTGATATTTTGGGTGGTATGGCAACTAAAATTACAACTACTGCACAGCTGACTGTAAAGCCCTGTGAGCTGACTGTGTGCTCACAGGGCTTTACGAGGCATTATTAACAAGTTATACAATCTGTGCATGTACAATATGTGACGTCATTTAAATGGTGTGTGTCAACCTTATGTTTTAGACTAAGATGCAAGTTTGCATCGACGTCAAATGCAACAGCAACGTGTGTTTGTGTGTGTGTGTGTGTATATATATCCTCCTTCAATTCAGCTTTTCCTCTCCAACAGAGACTTCCTTCCTCGGGGGTCAGGAATTGTCACTCGCAGACCTTTAATCCTCCAGCTGCTTAGCGCTAACACAGGTAAAGGAACACATACTAGTCACTCCTGCAGGCTGTGCAGTGTCTTTGTTAAAGTGCCACCAGGTGGCAGTATGATATTTTACAATGGCTGAGCCCAGTCTGGTGCTGGCTCAGAACTGTTAGGAGGCCCTAGATTGTGTATTTTTTGTCCCTCTTGATTCTGCTGTAGAGAGGCAAGGTAGCAGGACATATCACATTTTTATTATCTGAAAAACAACCTTAATTGGCTTTTAGAAACTTGCAGGAGAAGTACAATTAAATGGCTTTTATATATCTTGCTGTGCTGCCTGACTCACAGAAACCTTGGATGAACTGGGCGGGTTTTATATTCCAAAACAAATTCAAAAATTATGATCAGTATAGTTTCTGTTTTAACATGCACAAAGTCCAAAGCTACGTAGTCTGCAATGTAGTCTACAAGGTGTCCCATTTTTGACTTGTGTTCAGTTGTTTTTCATGAAGACCACAAGTATTCACACGAGGCAGAGAAAAACGTGAACGAAGTTTGTTTGAGGCAGATAAAATCGTTCTTAATTTACATCTCACAGGTCCACCACCGACTTGATGTCTTATTCACATATATTCTCACATATGACGCATAGTTACACACTATAACACTGCATAACATGATCAAAAACTTTTTGTGAGTCACGCCTTTGCAGACTTCAAATCATTTTCCAAGCACCATGTCGTACCAATCTTTTTTGACATGTGCACTAATAAAGTCTTGACTAATAAACGTTGTGATGGGCCAATAGTGTAGTGAATATGAGAGATAAAATCTGACAGAGTGTATGTCTTACAGAGTTAACAGAAAGTTATGTATCTTTTTAATTTCACAGCAGTCGTAGTGAGACGCCATTTGAGTTTTCAAAGTTGCAAAGATTTCTCTTAATGCTAATCACAGTAATAGTTTTGATCTAGAAGAGCTACAGAGCTGACCTTTTGTGGTTGAGACACATGATAGCGATATTATTTTATTAATCTATCAAAAAATAGAAAGTTTGCCAGTGGGTGAGCAGCATTCCTGGCTTTTTGGAAACCAGGAAGTGAGAGTTGAGACTAAATTCTGTTTTTCTAGAAATCTAACGAAGCTGACAAAAATCTCTGACACATCTTTAAAGCCAAACTTTTCACCCAAATAAACCTCATTTAAAACGAAGATGATTATAGCAGTTACACTGATGTTCTCAGTAGTTGTACATTTTGAAGGCTTTTAACACATTTTTAATTGTTTGAAGTTGTGAATTCTTGTCTGACTCTGAGGCTGTTTTTCGGCACAGGGCAAGTTTAGAGGTTAAAAAAATGGAAGCAGATCAAAAAACATTTATAAATCATATTTATTTATATATATGAATCCTTTAAAAATAATGTTTAACTCCAGAAACCAAATCAGTGTGTTGATAAACTATAATTCTAAAGTTTTTTTGTAGGACATGATTTGTCCCAATTCTCAAGAATGGGTCAAGTAATATCACAACCTATATAATATGTCACACCACCACAGACATTTTTACCAAATGTGAATATGTGATTAAGCAGCTCTTACAATCACAATATGAATCTGATGTTTTCCCTCTGCTTATTGTGTGTCTTTCCAGAGTACGGTGAATTTTTCCACTGTAAAGGAAAGAAGTTCACAGACTTTAGCGAGATCTGCAAAGAGATCGAGGCCGAGACACGCAGAGTCACAGGATCCAATAAAGGAATCTCTCCTGTCCCCATCAGCCTACGGATTTATTCACCATACGGTAACACAATGTGTATTTTTTGCAACGCGACAAATCCATTCAAGTTTATTTCTCTGACATACGATAAGAATGACCTGTGTGTGTGTGTGTGTGTGTGTGTGTGTTTGCAGTGCTGAACCTGACTCTTGTGGACCTGCCTGGCATCACCAAGGTGCCTGTAGGCGACCAGCCGGCAGACATTGAGTACCAGATACGAGACATGATCATGCAGTTCATCTGTAAGGAAAACTGTCTCATCCTCGCTGTCACACCAGCCAACACTGACCTCGCCAACTCTGATGCACTTAAACTGGCCAAAGATGTTGACCCACAGGGTAAGTCACTTGTGTGTGTGGGCGGACTTGTAACGTGTCATTATGACCTGAGAATAAGGCTCTATACACTCATGTCTTTATGGGGGATAATTATAATTACAATGAAAATATTTATGTCCAAAAGGTTGAATTGGTTGTCGCATGTTATTCGTCCTTCCACAGGTTTTGAAATCCTTGTTTTTCATCTTCTTTTCAGGTCAGCGCACAATTGGTGTGATTACTAAGCTGGATCTGATGGATGAAGGAACAGACGCCCGGCAGATATTAGAGAACAGGGTTGCTTCCCCTACGCAGAGGTGTGCTGCTTGTGGAGGACTGACATGATATCAGTGCAGCTCTCATTCCCTCGTTTACTCTTTTTCTCCGTCTAACTCTTTTTTTCTGTCTCCTTTGTTCACTGTTGTTCTGTTTATTCACGTGCAGTATCTCTCCTTGTATGTATGTATAAGAGAGATAGACAGAGATGTAATAGTGGCTAGTAAAAGTGTATGTGTGTGTTTTTTGTGTGTAAGAGTGAGAGAGGAAGGAAAAAAGACAAGGCAGGGAGCGACTGTGATCGTGTACAGACTGAGTAAAGCACCACCAGGTGCTGGCTCCTTCATGCTTCTCCTACAGTGCTAATGCATTAGCCATGGAAGCCCATTGAAATAGCTGTGCTAGTAGCAGCATAGAGTTGAAACATTAGATATGGAGCCTGGTACAATTACATCTATTACTGTACTAAATAGGGGATTTGGCGCGCTTTATACCACATGCTCTGCTGTAGAACAAACATGTTCATTTCCTGCTCGTACGCTAAAGTCTTAATGGAACAAATGGCGGTCTGGGAGGAGTTTCCAAGGACATGTCAGAAAATGCAAGAAGAATCTGTCTAACATCAGAGTCTGGATTGTTCCCTCTTAGTATTGCACATTGTCTTCCTTACACTGATCACATGCTCTTCATTTCCCTTCTCATTTCCTCCTCCATAGGTTACATAGGGGTGGTGAACCGCAGTCAGAAGGACATCGATGGGAAGAAGGATATTAAGGCAGCGCTGCTTGCAGAGAAGAACTTCTTCCTGTCCCATCCAGCCTACAAACACATGGCTGAAAACATGGGCACCCCATATTTACAAAGAACACTTAACCAGGTTTGAAATACACACACGCACACACACACACACATGGAGACATAAATATATTGTGCATTTCTATTGTTACTAGGGCTGGGTATCAGTACTCAATACCCTTAATGTATCATCCAAAAAAACAGTTCCAAGTATTAACAAAACTTCTTCAGTCAAACATTACCTGATCCCAGACCATCCTGACTCCCCACCCAATCAGCAACTTTCTGTTGCTGCCATCTCCAGAGCCATTCTCCCCTCTGTCACCAGTGTATTCAATGTCTGCCCAGTTAGCGCAAGCTGACACAGCAGCAGCTAACATCCAACAGTGAGCCCCAACAAACCACCAACGAACTCTCACCGACACCGAAACGGCTTGACTCTGTTGTTTAACCTCTTAATAACCATTTGGTAATGTTAGCGGTGTGATGCTAACAGTTAGCGCTGTCACTGTGTGTGTGCAGCCAGGCAAACTCTCACAACTGTCCCTGGCATAGAGCTCACATCCCTGCACATCCCCTCTACAACCCACACAGTCTGTGGTGTAGTAAGTGGAGCGTGGTATATTTGACAGTTTGGAGTTCAGTATGCCGGGATGCCGCCAAAATGTCTGAAAGTATGGCTACACCATTCACATTATGGTTATCAAATGAAGTAGTCTATCAGTATGGGTATGACTTTAAAGGTGCTGATATTGGTACTGGTATTGTAATTTTTTAAACAAATCCCAGCCCTAATTATTACTGCTAATTTTTGTTTGCAGCAACTGACGAACCACATCCGGGACACTCTGCCAGCCTTCCGGAGTCACCTGCAGAGCCAGTTCCTGGCCTTGAACAAAGAGGCTGAAGAGTACAGACAGTATAGTCCTGACGACCCTGCACGCAGGACCAAGATAATGCTACAGTCAGTCAATCAGTGTGGATGTGTTCATGTGTGTACTCATTTATTGTCTTTTAAATTGTCTATATTTCAGTGTTTCCTCTGGTGTGTTCCAGGTCAGTTCAGCGCCTGGCCGTCGACTTTGAGAAGCTGATCGAGGGCTCAGGTGATAAAGTAGACACCGTGAATCTGTCGGGAGGAGCAAGGATCAACCGAATCTTTCATGAGCGCTTCCCCTATGAGCTGGTCAAGGTGTGTGTGATTCCGAGTGTGATTCTTGTTTTTCTTGTCAGTAGCTCTGTGAATATGAATTATACATTAATAACTGTGATGTTAAACTTTAGTACTTCTCAGTCAAGTGTTTAACTCTAAGTGTAATTCGTTTGTCTTCAGATTGAGTCAGATGAGATTAAGCTGCGGCGGGAGATCAACTACGCCATCAGAAACATCCATGGTGTCAGGTGTGGTATCGAGCTCTGAGCAAATGCAAAGTCTCAAAGGCTGTTACATCATGTACAATATTCTGTCATGGTATTTTCTTGTTGGCTGCAGTCAATCTACATTTTTTTCTCACTTCTCTTCATCTGCGTCTTTCTACAGGACAGGTCTGTTCACGCCTGACATGGCCTTTGAAGCCATAGTGAAGAAACAGATGTCGAGGCTAAAGGGGCCGTGTATTCAGTTTGTGGAGATGGTCAGCCAGGAACTCATCAACACTGTGAGCCAGTGTATCAGCGAGGTATAAATATGTGTGTCATATTCTCGTGCCATGTGCTGTATGTTTCAGGTGTCCGTCTGTCTTATATTTAACTTCTGGTCTGTTTTCTCTCAATAGCTGAGTTCTTTTCCCAAACTACAAAATGAGACAGAGAGAATTGTAACCACTGAGATACGAGAGCAAGAGAGCAAATGCAGGGATCAGGTCATTCACACACAGCTGGACATCACATTCACAAATCAGTTACATATAACTCTGCTGGATTATTAAGTTTGGTGTGTTTCTCTAGTTAAAGTATGTCTTCTCTGTTCAGGTTTTGTTGCTCATTGACATCCAGCTCGCCTACATAAATACCAAACATGAAGATTTCATCGGCTTCACTAAGTGAGTAACTTCCTCGGTTTAAAACTATAAAGTCAACAACAGATTCTTACCTGCTCAGACAGTAAATATCATGAGCTCTCCTCTCTCTTCTCAGTGCCCAGCAGACATACAACCCAAGCAATAAGAAACTGTCGCAGGGACGCAGGAAATCATGTAAGACTTTCTATATTATATATTTATAAGGGGTTAAGAGTGGATCATACAGCAGGGAAATGCATTTTACAGTATTTTTAACCATGCTAAAGGGCATTTGATATGGTGATGGCATCGTACAGACTCAGCTGGCCAGTGCTAGAGTGAAAAATCTCAAACGCTGTTTAATAATTTGCCATAAAATTGAGTAAAAACATGTGACGATGCATCAGAATGACTGATCTAAGTGCCACCAGCAACAATATATCAAATCTCATACCAGAAATAATCGTTGCTTTAGCCCCACTACTCTCCAAAAATTAGAAAAACAAAGCTGGCTATACACTCCTCTTGTTTACCCTCCTTTTTGTTCAGAATCATCTTGATCACTTATAAGCAAACCAAACGTAAGTGTTTGTGCATGACAGTGTGCTCCTCTTAAATTATGACATTTATTTTAGTGCCAACAGTTCTCTGCAAGCAGCATTTGAGTGCATGGTTTTGAATATCATTTCTCTAGCCATCTTAATTTCTTTTTTTAATTTTCAGTAATGTCACCATCCCGTGTGTTGTGCATCAATCTGCAGCAATCAGAATTCATAGCTGCAGATAAATAAATGTGATTTTTCGGGTTCAATCAGGCAACCAGAGTTGATCTTGGCGTCTCATAGCAATGCAGTCACGCCGAAATGAGGCGAACTAACATAATATTTATGTGACACATTATGAAAGCAGGAATAATTAAAAACATGACCCCATGATTGTGTTTAGTCAGGAAACTTGTTGTCTGATGATGAGATTTGTTGATCAGCAGTTCACTTTAACCACATCTTAATAAATAAAAAAGTGTTGTCAGCTATTTACACAACCTCTCATGTTGCCTTCATTGTAGTAAACTGTTAAATAATCAATAGCAGTGTCATCCTAATAAGACAACAACATAGTATTCCCCTAATATAACTAGAACATTAACTCCATCTTAATTTTGCTCCCTCATCTCCTGTTTTTCTCTAGGGTGTGGCCCCTCCTTCAAGACTAATAGTAGGAGACCAGTCTCTTAAAGCTCGCTCACTTACTGCTGCCTCCACTGGAAATATTTGTGTGCAGGATCAAGCTGAAGGGCATGCTTTTTGTCGCTTTGTTAATCATGTGTTTCATCATCTGCAACTGATACACTGCTGGTGTTGAAAACGCTTCCTCTCTTACAGTTATTGTAGCAGTGTTCTCTCTCTGCGTCTTATGATTTCTACCATGTGCAGATTTTAATATTTCCATAGCAAGACGTCTATTTAATTTCTTGGTTTCTTTGTGTCATCTCATACTTTCTTTTCCCTTCTTCATCACACAGACATCCAGTCTCTTTTTTATCTCCAAATGTGTTTCTTTACTTTGTGTGTTTACCTGTGCATCTAGTCTCTTCTTTGACCACTTATGTCCGCTGGTGTCCGGTAAAATGTATTGGTGACTGATGGCTGCATAATCTATGTTGTATATGTGACTTGTTTCTGACATTTACTCTTCTTTTCATCAGCAGAGTCCACTCTCAGTGTGTGACCTGCTTTGCACACCTTCATATGAGTTATATCTTGCTGTGTAATTATCCGTAAAATGCTAGCTAGTGTGATGGTCCTGCAGTCTGATCCTTACCCTTGGCTGTTGTACAGGTCATACGCAAGGGCTGGCTGACCATCAGCAACATCGGCATCATGAAAGGTGGAGCCAAGGAGTACTGGTTTATCCTCAGCGCAGAGAGCCTGTCCTGGTTCAAGGATGATGAGGTGATGCACTCACACTCACACTCACACTCACACTCACACTAGTGAAGTCGAAACGCAGCAGTACACTTTTTGTTAACACAAGTTTATTAACACATATCTCAGCTTGAAACAACATCTTAATTGGGAGGTTGAGATAGTGAAGCGGAAGGGGAAATCCCTTATCTGTTGATGTGATTAAGATACAGTCGTCACAGTTTGAGTCAAGCCCCCGCAGTTTCGTTAAAGTGAATGGAAGAGCCCTCTGTTCTGATGTCAGTGGGGCTGCCATCTGTCTGCCTGTCTGTGCCTGCTGTACAGGAGCAGAAGGTCTGCACAGCAAGTGTAGACAGGCAGACACACCACAACAGTCTCATCCTGTCACAGTTGATGTCATGGGAGGAAGGGAGGGCAGAGTGCAGGAAGTGAGGTCACAAGAGGGGAACACATCACAGCATTTGTACATGGATATAAACAAGAACCTGTAAACACTCACAGCTGGATGAAAACACTCTAGAAGATGTTGCTGTGGATGAAATTGAGTTGTGTATTGTTTGACAGACATAACTGAGCAGTTAGCAGAAACAGTATGTAGAATGTTTCTACAAATTGTTCTCCGTGACCGCGCTAAAATGACTCGAAGGCCGTGTTGTGGATAAAATTAAACACACAGCCCTTGTCTTTTAGGAGGCTTTGTGGCATGTGACACTATGAGAAGCATAACTAAAGGAGCATCTTCGACTCTGTCCAGCCAACCGTTTTCTTTGCTTTTCTCTCCTGCTCGCCACCTGGACCTGCTAGTGAGCCCCTCCATTTCCCCCATTCATTCCTCTGACGCCCCCTCCTCCCCATTCGTCCCGCTCTCCGCTCACTCTTCCCCTTACTCCCCCTTTTCTTCCTCTTCTGGGAGTTCAGGCATTTGGAGCGGCTCACTCTGACACAGCTGGAGCTGCCCCAAGCCAAACTGAGACACACACACACACACATGCATGCACAAACACACACAGTGGACAAGCTTGTATATACAGTATACAGTACACATGCGGAGTCTGATGTAAACAAACTGGCATGCAAATAGTGGAGAAAAATATACACTCACTCAGACAGACACACGGTCACTTTTCAGATAAACACTGGACCTCTTGAACACAGTGTTCCCAGACACAGCCCGAGGCATGCATATTGTACACACACAGTGTTATAGGTTTCCTCTCGCTGTCATCTCCTTAGAATTAAATCAACTCAAACACACACACACACACACAGACTTAGCACATCTGCGACACATAAAACAAAGACAGCGAAGCGAATATCTGTTGACCACATTAGAGCAACAAACTTAGGCTGTCACGATGACACATGCATGTGTCACTGAGCTAAATGTGAAAATCTAAACCTGTAATAAATTTTGGTTCATTTGGAATAGTCAGCGTTTAATCCTTGCACCTCCTGGCTACATTGGAAGGTTTATCTGCTGTGTTTTGGAAGGCCTGAGTGCAAAAGCAGTCACCCATATTATCACAGGAGATCAGATCTACTGGCTTCACACACACACGTACACACACTCACACACGCCAAACTTCTGCTTCTTCTCTCTTGCAGTTCCCGCTCACACTCTCCCCGCCCACACTACCTTCCACAGACATTTATTTTTCTTCGAATACTGCCTCCCCCACCCCCCCACCCCTTTTTATTTTCTCTTTCTTTACCTCTGTTGCCTTTTCCTCCTTTCTCCCCCTCTCTCTGTCTGTCTCTCTCTTTTTTCTCTCCCTGTCTCCCCCTCTTTCTCTCTCTCCCCCTCTCTGTGGTTGGCAGTCTCCCTGGGACTGTGCACATTCCTGGCTGGAAAATCTGAAGCTTTGTCCAAACACCAGCTTCCAAGATCTGCCCAGAGAAATCCCACATGGCTGTTTCTACACTGCAGACCTCCCCCTTTTGACTCCCCCCCCCTCCCCCCTCTCAACTCCTCCACAGTCTCTCTCACAAATACCCCTCTCACCCCTTTCAACCTCCCCTCTGCATCCCTGTCGATTGCTCCTATACGCTCCGATGTTTTTTGAAGGCCATACTGTACATCTCCTTTCTGCGTACCTAAACAGTTGTACCCTCACACTGACCTCTCACTCAGAGTGCAGCATAATAGTTCAGAGTTTAATCTCCACAGCACACTGAACAGACATACATTCCTTCACCCCTCTACTGCCAGGCCTCCACCAGGCAGCCTGAAGAAAAACAGACGGCTCATGCATATACACTTAATCTACACGCTCCCCTCTGTGTGTGTGTGTGTGTGTGTGTGTGTGTGTGTGTGTGTGTGTGAGGCCTGTTCCATATCTCAAATCCATTAGTGCAGAGGAAGAGGAGACACAGCTTCAGACACAGCAGCTCTGATGTATGATACTTCACGACCACCCCGCACCACTGGGAGTATGACACATGCATATACAAAACAGTGCCGTGATGTCTGTGAACACAGGAGTTATCACACTGCCACACGGATGCACATGCAGAAACTCAAATTACCCAATGAGTGGCACAGAAATCAGTTAGTTCAGAGTGCGCTACAGTGAATGTGTGTGAAAGAAGCACAGTTAATTAGCTGCTTTACAGCTGTCCTGCGTTAATCGTCGGTAAAACAACAGTGAGACAAGTTATAGCTTCTCTTGCTAAATTGCAATGCATGTTAACATCTCTGCCTTGTATGTAGACATCACTTGCTCTTAAAAAAGACGCTTAACTCAGGTTGGCAAATTCTACAAAATGGATGTCGTTATGCTTGAATTAAGGCAGAGTTAATAGTTGCATTTTGAAGCTGTGAAAGCTGGTGATAGTGAATGCACATTTAAAGGCATTTGCACTGGTTCAAGCAAGAAACATCAGAGAATATCAGACTCTAGATTTGCCTCAGCGCAGAGTACATGCAGGTTTTTCATGTTGTCCTTGAGTCTTGCTGCTGAAGCACTTCCTTGCACAGTCTAACCAATGTGCAGACTACTGTACACCAGTAAGATCCTGAACAGGTAGTCTGAACACTGGGATGACGGAGCAGGACCCTTTCTCGCTCTGTCTTCGGCCTCGCCTTTTCCCGCTCTGGCTTTTTTTTGCTAGCAGTCCTGCCAGTGGCGGAGTGGGTTCGGAAAAAGATTTCCTCTGTTATTCTTTTCTTTCTTATCCTGTGTCGGTGCTGGCAGGGTCGCAAGGTGAGGGGTCTCGCACACACCAGACATCCACTCCTACGGGTGTCCCTCCTCCGGAGATGTGAGTGTATCGCGAGTCGAGCGTCCGCAGGGCTGTGTCCCGGCGTAGTATCCAGTCTTGACGTGGCACATTCACTCATTCAGCTAGGGATCTGCCTGCTCACTCAGGGAAGGCGTAAGGAAATACAGGGAGTGAGAGAACGAGGGAGAGTTAGGGAGGAACTTAGCAGAGCCATATATGGGTTGATGTGACCCATGGGGAATCAACTTTGGAGTGGTCTGCAGTTTCTCCCCACTTCTCCTGCACGCTCTCTCCTGCTCTCTATGTTCCTCAACTCTTCCTCTTCTACTCTAGCAAATCACCTCCCTCAATCCCTCTATCCACCTCTATCCCTCCTCTTCCTCTCTTCATCATCTCTACTTTCTATTTCTACCCCATCAGAGCACCCTATACTCTGTCCAGTCTCCGCCCCCCTCCGTCCAAAGCGATCCCAGATGTTGCTGTACGTGCGCCAATCCCGTTCTGTCATTTTTTTTCAGCCTCTGTTACAGGAAGTGGGCCCCTTTGGAAAAAAGGAAAGAGGAACGAAGGAAGAGAGTCGTAGGGTTCAGGGGAGCACTGAGAGAGGGAAGACCAAAATGTACTACCAGCACGCTCGCACCTCATACAGCACGCGCGCACGTTCTTAAATCCAGGCGCGCACACGTACATCCAAGCATAGACAGTTTTTAGCATTTCCTCTTTTGCATGCATGCTTTAGTTGCCTCCTCTTTGGGAGTCATCTTTATATTTCATATTTTCACTTTCTTTACGTCACCCAAGGCTGTTCCTCTAACCAAGCTTTCTGGAAGCCCCCTTCTCAGAGGTTAGAAAGCCAGAGCAGGCCGGAGAGGAGAGATGAGGGGGAAGGGCTTCACTTTAGGAGAAATGTTGTGTTAGAGCTTGAGTCTGAGTAATGACTTTCACATGTGGGCCCGGCCTCTTTCCCTCTTTTTTTTTTGTACTCGTTCTCTCGTTCCCTCCCTCCCTGCTTCAGTTCTCTGTACCCTGCCTCCATACTGTCTGGTTCTCCTCACGCTGGCCGCTCCACTCCTCCAACTGTTCTCTGTCATTCATAAGTCCCTGTGGTGATGACAGACTATAGACTTATGGTGTCCCCCTCTCTCTCCCCCCTCCCACTGTCTCTCTTTCGCTAGTTAGTGGGTTGTTAATGTGAGTCAGTCTGACAGGCAGACACATCATCCCGTATGAACTCAGGTGCTCTGCTAGCACAGTGTTCCACATCTCCTGTTCTCCTCGCCTTCTGACACTTTTCCCTCCACAGTTCAAGTTTCTTGGCTTCGCTCTTCCTCGTTGAAAAATATTTATTACCAGACATGCAACTATTTTAGCAGAAGCCCCCAACTGAACTGTCTTCAGTCTGTGTTGTTTTTTGCTATCAACACCTGTGCTACCTCTCTGTGATGTCATATTTTACTCCGCATACCTCTGTCAAACTTTATCTCTTGGTATTCTGTCTCTTCCAGGAGAAGGAGAAGAAGTACATGCTTCCCCTGGACAACCTAAAGCTCAGAGACGTGGAGAAGGGCTTCATGTCCAGCAAATTTGTCTTTGCTATCTTCAACACAGAGTTAAGGTTTGTTTGTGTGTGGCTGGAGGCCTGTGCGTGCGCATGAGTCAGAAAAGGGAGTTCTGTTCTTGTCACCTGCTCGCTGAGGTTTTAGTGATATTTTACGAGGGTGGACATGTCAGAGGAGGAAAGGGAGGAGATGTCAGAGCGGCGTTTTGCCCTTCCTTTGACCTCTTCCATTCAACTTTGCCACCGGAACAGAAAGGATATCCAGTGGGTGCTGCAGCGGGTGGAGTGCTTTTTGCCTCCAAGTGTATGCCAGGCTGTTGAGGGAGGGTAGGGCTGGGTTTGCTAGGTTTATGTGTGTGAAACAGATTGAGAAAGACAGAGAGACAAAGAAAGAGCGTTAGAGAAGGAGAGAGAGAGAGTGTTTAGGAGCTGGAGTCGACCCAAAGCCTGGCTGATTGTACCAGAGCATGTGGGCTTTGTTTATAATTCTGTGCTATGCTGCATTCGGACACACAAACTGGATTCGTGTGTGCATCTGTGTGTGTGTGTGTGTGTGTGTGTGTGTGTGCCTTTGCCAATATGTGTGTGTGTATAGACCACAGCATACCGACGGCAGGCTCATTAAGCAGCTAATCAAAGCCAGAGAGCTTGGATCAGAGATGAGGCTGCTCTTGTTTGGAAAGAATTGCTCGACTCACCACAAAAAGGAGGGAGAAAGAAGAATTGGAAGGGCTGAGAGGAGAAAGAAAGCGGGAGAGAGAGTATCAGAGCCATCGGCCAGGAATGTGTCAAAGTCTGTCCTATGGCGCCCCCCCCTCCTTCCTGCGCCCTCACTCTCTCTGTTTCTCTTTCTGTATTTGTGTGCGTGCGTGTCTGTGTGTGTGTGGCAGACATTGCAGTGGTTTTGTCCCTGTCTGACAGTAATCAAAAACCTCAGGAAACTCTTCAAATCTAAAGCAGTCAAGGATCTGGGCAGAAATTCCTCAAGATGAGTGAAAAAACTCACACTGACTATGAGCTGAGGATAGCAAGAGGGGACGGGAGAAAAAAAAATGTCGAAGTGAGTGATAAATCAGCGCAGAGAACAATTTTAATGTGTGCTCGCCAGTGTATACGAAGGTTAGCGTCCTGATCTTAGTGTAATAGCACTGTAGTATTGTCATCGTTGGCCTGGCTCCCCGTCCGTTAGCCACCACGCCCTGACTTATTAGCCTCACCCGTCCTAGCCCAGCCATAAGCTCACAAACTGACTGCCTATTTCGTGATCTTTCTGCATCGCTCGCTGTTTGCCGCAGTCTTTCTCCTTTTCTTTTTTTAATTTCTGTTGTCTTTCTCATTCTCACACGCACACAAAGGTTTCACATATTTGAGGTTAATTGCTATGTGTTCTGAATGTGAGAAGGGAACAACAAAAGGAGGAAAGAAACAACTGAGTGATTAAAGAAAAATGTTTAACAGATGGGCCACAGCCTGCTCCAGATCCTTTGCTTGTTTCTTACTTTGCTGTGCTGCCTCCACAGCCAAAGCACGGATAGGGTATGATGGTGCGAAGAGGGAAGTGAGAGGAGAGATGGAGGGGAAAGAGGAACAGGGGAATGAATAACAGGGAGAAAATAGATGATGGAGATAAGGGGTTAAGTTGCAGTTAGGGAGGTCAAGCGCAGATGTTGAAACAGTTTTATTTTGTCTGTCTGTAGCTGTGCGTATGTGTGTATCTGCCTCATTGCAAGTGCTTGTGTGTTTCTCTATGCCCTTAACATTTATCCGTGAATCATTCTCTCTTTACTTTTTTTTGGGAAATAGTTGTACCACATTTTGGAAAGACTAGCCCAGCCTGTTACACCCTTTTTCAATGTGTGGTTCCCGACAGATCGGTGACTTTAGAGGGGCCCTTTTACACACACCTAACGACCTGTGTTACTCCTTTATCAGGTCATTTACACAAGATGTGGGAATAGGACAGACGTCATCCAATGTGCCAATTAAAGGTCCAGTGGGTAGGATTTAGGGAGATATATGGTAGGCTGACCAAATGTCCTCTTTTGCCTGGACGTGTCCACTTTTCACGTCCTGTCCGGGGCGTCCGGGGGGTGTTTATAAATTGATGATAATATCCGGTTTTCCTTGTGTGTGCGTAATCCCCGAGAGGCTGCCTTATCGGCGGATCTCCAACACTCACAACGAGGAAGCAGCAGACACCGGCGGCGCAGCATTATTCTAAGCTTCCAAGATGCCGAAGCGCAAGTGCAGCTTCACAGATTAACTGCAGAAAAAATTCCCAACTTACCGTCCCGACCCGGTCGGGATATATGGGAGGCTGAGTGCACCGTGTGCAAAGCTGGCACATATGATTCTGTGTCTAATAAAGGTGCCAGGGAGCTCAAAGTTGGATTTTATAACACAGAAGAGGTATTATTTAGAACATTATTTCATATTATTTATTTATGTATTTGTCCAGTAAGACTTGAAAAGACAGCTATTATTTTACAAGTTGATTTTTCTAATACAGAAGAGACATTATTTCTATCATTATTTCATTCCAGAGATTTTACATTTATTTTACTTTTATATTTATTTTTGTACAATTGAAACTTGTAAAGAGATTATTATTTTAGGCATAATAAAAGCAAGTTGAGGAACCTCTGAGAGGCCAATCTAAATTTCTGTCTTTGAGAGATATTATTTTGTAATATAACTGAATTTTCTATCCATACAAAC
The DNA here is from genome assembly GCA_026686955.1 of Epinephelus cyanopodus. NCBI lineage: Eukaryota > Metazoa > Chordata > Actinopteri > Perciformes > Serranidae > Epinephelus > Epinephelus cyanopodus. Next base: position 3,253,650 of record CM048920.1, read on the forward strand.
TTTAAATATATTAAAATTATAAGGCATTTGAGTAAACTGCGAGTATCATTTAAGTAGGCTATCTTGTGGCCGGGGCGAGTGTCCTCTTTTTTGGAAATCAAAATATGGTAATATATGGGCAGGAATAGAATATAATAAGTATGTTTCTTTCCTTTATAATCACCTGAAAATAAGAATCATTGTGTTTTTGTAACCTTAGAAAAAGCTGTTAATATCTACATAAGGAGCCACCGAGTCTGCCATGTTGCACCGCCAAGTTTCTACAGTAGCCCAGAAAGGACAAACCAAACACTGGCTCTAAATAGGGCCGATTGCGTTTTTGCGGCAGCCACTGTAGTTCGCCATCCCTCCCAAGACGTGCCGAGCAGTGTCAGAAAAACACTGATATTTACCGGCAGATAATTTGGCTTCCCGTAAAAACCTCCTGAAAAATAAACACTGCAAGAATCCTAACCAGGAGTTCACGATTGGCACACGAGAGACGCTTCGGCTGGTTGCAATCTGCAGTAATCATCGCTAGACGCTGCTAAATCCTGCTCACTGCTCCTTTAAATAGGTGACTATTGTTTACACACTGTACACTAGACAAGGCTGTCACAGTTCTGTTCATATTTTTTATAAAATGGAGCATGGAAGCTCCGGCAAATAGGGCTGAACAATTATTTTGACTGATATTGTAATTGTGATATTTTAGTGGTATTTTCATTGGAAACATTAAATGATTATGATATGAATTTAGCAGGGATCAATGCCAAACAAAAGTGTTTGTAGAATATGATATGTGAGGCCAGGAAATCTCCACAGTATTTAATTTTAATAGTGTTTTGACACACATTTCTCCTTTAAGAAATACTGTGCCTCTGTGGAAAAATTGCAGCAGGCCTTATTGTGATTTTGATGACGTTTATGATTAACTGTTGAGCCTTACTGTCAAATAATTAATAAAATGCAGTTTTATTTTACATTTCATTGATAGCATTGTGCTGCACGGGTCCACACTTAAAGCTATTGTTGGTGACTAAGTTTCTGAATATATGTGAGGCAAGAAATAGGCAATGCAGTAACACAATCTTGACTCATACTTGATCAGCGCTGCAGAGTTTGACAGTTTGACCACACGAACAATGACTGACAGCTGCGTAAGAGGCTCCTTGGCTCTGATTGGTTGCTTTTGTGAATCCATCAGAGGCAGTAGGAGGGAGGAGGGACGCGACTTTATTCACAGACTGTCTCATGCACTTTATTCAGAATATAGCGACAGTTTCAGCAAATATGACACAGTTATTTTCATAAAAATTGCCAACTGTAGCTTTACTTTATTTTATTTTTATGCAAACACCAGAAATTGTACTTGAAAACTTAACACACAAAATCTTGTCGAGCCAATTTGAAGATGTAGGAGAGACGTGAGTTTTTCCCTCATCGGTAGGACACTGACTAATACTGAAACTAAGACAACAGCTTATTGTGTTGTTTACTCATAAGGAATGCTTTTAATGAGTTCACATGATGCACACAAAGGAAACCTTGTTCCAATAACATTTGACTTGTGTACAAAGTAGGTCAAGAGCGGGTATTAAGAAACACCAAAATCATCCATGTGATTTTTTTTTTCTTCTTCTCTGACGTCTTTAAAGCACACAACACACTAACTGATAATAGGCGATTGGCATCATCTCAGAAGTAACAACTCACAGCATATGTGATAAACTGATTGATACAGCATGTGTGAGAGTCTGACAATGTTTGCTGACTTTTTTTTTTTTTTTTTTTTAGTATTACTAGAGAGTACTTTCCGCTCTTCCCACAAGACGTAGAGGAACAGTTGTTTTGTTTCCACTGGAAGTGAACGTGGTAAGAAAGAGGAGTCGGTGAATAGCTATAAATGACTGAAAACATTGCTGCTCAGCTGAAATTATCCCACGCATTGTGACGGGAACTCTGGCTACATCACCTACACAGAGTTCTCAAGAGAAACCATTAGTAACATGTCTGTACTAAAAGGTCAGGGTTCCTATTTTGGATAGTGCTTGTCATATGAGATCATTAAGAAACTTGTATGCAAGTGTCACAGCCTATGGAGGATTTCGGGATGCATTAGAGCTCGGTGTGTTTGTTTAATGTATGTATGGTTGTGTGTTTTTAACATCTGTATTATGAAGTGTTATCACTGTGGTATTTTTTGGAGATGTCCGACATTATCACACTGAATTGCAGGAATGTGTACAAGGACTACAAATGCCTGGAGTTGGCCTGTGACTCTCAGGAGGAGCTGGACAGCTGGAAGGCTTCTCTGCTGCAGGCCGGAGTCTACTCCGAGAGAGTCACCGTTAGTACTCTGACCCCTAATTCAACCTAATTAAACCCAACCCTGACCTTAGCTGTGGGGAGCTGCACCTGTCTGCACCTTACCTTTTGTGTTGTACGCACTCCCCGGCTTTGCTAACCTGAAACCCCGGCCATAACCCCGAACCCCTCTCTCCATGTTCCCCCTTCTCTTCCCTTGCCAAAGCAGAAAAGCAAGTCCCCCACCCCTTCCATCTCGCTCTGTCGTTGGCTCTTCAGCACAGCATTCTTGGCCCATGATGTCACTACAACATGTGTGTATGTGTGTGTGTTCTAGTCTGTTTCTAATCAGCAGTTCCTCGTCCCTCACCCCACTCCCCCTTTTCTTTCTTCTGCCCATTCCTCCTTACCTCCCTCTCTTGTGTTCCCTCTGTTCTGCTCTCCCTGTTCCTATTACAGTGGCTTTATACTTCTTCTCGTCGCAAGCATAGAGTAGATAAGGAGATATGGAAATACACTTAAGACTGATCTTAACTGCTTCACACATCTGTAATAAAATGTAATCACCAGCTGTGCTACCCCAACAGTCACTGCTGCACATTACACAAATACATCCTTGGCTAAACCACAGGGACAATCTGTACAGTGTATGTTGCACACACACGTCCAACTCCATCTTGTCTGTCTGACACCCAGGTGGACGGCCAGGGAAACGGAGCTCCAGAGAACTTCACTGACCCCCAGCTGGAGCGTCAGGTGGAAACTATTCGTAACCTGGTGGAATCCTACATGAGCATCATCTATAAGACCATCAAGGACTTAATGCCAAAGACCGTTATGCACCTCATGATCAACAACGTAAGATATCCAGACCACGCGCCTCATTCCAGAAAGTTCCTAACTCTAAAATCATGTCTTAGGATTTTTGGTTTAACAGAAACATGTTTCCTAATCGTATTCAGGAGAAAATGTTACCTTTTCTTAGGATAGCAATATTCAAGAATATGTGTCATCCTCAAATTGTGCTAAATACTTCACACATATTTACATATAGAAAAAGGCACAAATGTAAATATTCAGTAATAAAATCTAGCAAACATAAGTACGAAATATAATCAGTATAAGTAAAAAATTATATATGTAAGTCCAACGAACTGCCACGGGTTTTGGGGAAAACCTTGTGCGTTGGATTTATCTGAGGCTCCTGCCTGATGGGAGGAGCTTAAACAGATGGTGTCCAGGGTGTGTAATGTCTTTGATGAATTAAGTTACCGCAAACCCACCCTAACTTAGGGATTTACCGAGTCAGGAATCCTAAGTTATGATGGCATAAACCCTGCCTTATGTTCACAGTAGGCCAAAATTGGCAGCAGCAGTTGTTAGCTCTGTATGGCACTGACAGTGAAGAACCTGAACACAGAAGTATAATGACTTTAAGGCTCCTCAAACTGTATGATGACGCTTAAAAAAAATAGGGTTTCCTCTCCTCCGACGACACAGTTAGTGCCTCTAAATCTTTGTTGCTTAAACTGAACGTCTGTCTTTTTTAAATCCTAGCTAGCTAGCCAATGACAAATGAGAACCGTTGATATTATGACTTGTCCATTTCATAAGCCTACAGGTACAATCTAATCAAAGATACAAGCAGTCTCGTGAAGACGTTCTGAACATAGATCATAGATAGAGGCATGACAGGACAGGTGCCAATTAAAGAATCAAATTTACAGTTATAGTCTGGATTTACTGAGATGAAATAGGAGATCTAAGATAGGACAGGACACAGCCATGAGTATTGGAATTAACTTATGTCATAGGAACATTTTAACAAACATTAAAACAAAATATGAAATATTTTATCGCTGGAAAGACGCAAATACTTGGTGCTACATGACCAGAGAAAACAGAGGAAAAGTGCTGTGGCATTCATTTTTGCTCAAGAATTAGAAAAACCACAACTAGCTGAAGGTACTGTGCCGCAGCAGACCAAGAAACGCTTGCAAGCTTGGCTGTTTTGACACAGGAAACAATCTCGAAATACAGTTAAACAGTAAGCTGAGAAATAGGCAATGCAGTAAAATAATCTTGGTTCATATTTGATCAGCATTACCTTGTTTTATTGTTTGATCGCAGTATTTTCAGCCTCCACTTTTACAATACTGTAACAGTCATATTAAGTCCAAACAGTGCACTAAAATATGCTTCGAAGACATTTCAAGGATAAACAGGCAATAGCGTAACAGAGTCGTGGTTTGTATTTGAACAGCACTGCCTAGTTTGACAGTTTGATCGGAGTTTGGTTTGAGTTTGAGAGAGAGAGAGAGACGGGTGGGTCTCTCTCTCTCTCTCGATCCTATTCTGTACTCTTGACTCAAAAATGCAGAAGTACAATCTGTAGCTCGAGCAAGAGCCAGTGAAAATCCGCTGGATGCTGCAATTTGAGCTGGGAGATGAGCTTGGTAGTGTTGTGTCGTTCGTTGAACAAATCTTTTGAATGAATCTTTTTAATGAACTGATTCTAGTGATTCAGTAACATGTAAAGAACTGCTTCGCCCATCACTAGAGCTTGGAGATCTGGGTGCTGGTAAGATGGAGAGAGGTTTAGCAGTTCATTTACACGCACTACCCAAATTGTTAAAATACAAAGCTGTTTGAAAATCTGCAAAATATACCAGTGTGTAAAATTTAGGGGGATTAGTGTCCTCTAGCTGTGAAGATTGCAGATTGCGACCAGCTGAAACTTCTCCTGGTTAGAATTCCTTCAGTGTCCATTCTTCAGGAGGTTTTTAGTGGGAGTCTCTTCCTCTCTAAAACAAACAGGCCAAGTGATTAAAGCTGGTACACAATGAATAAAGCAGTTTCACGTTATAAACGGTTGAAAACACTGATTTTACACTAAAGAAAACATAATATTATATTCCATATCTGCCATCATATCCACCGAAATCCTACACACTGGACCTTTAAGTTAGAATAGGATTTGCAATTAGAATATTTTTCTGTAATAAGGCCCCTAACTCCTCCTCCTTTTTTTCTTTCCATTTCTGTCTTTCGTCTGTTACCAAGCAAAAGCTCCTTGTCTCTGTTTGGCATTAATCGTCTTCATAGCTTGGCTATTAGAATCTGTACTTCTTTGTCTACCATACGAGCATTTGCCATTTGAGACACAATTTGAACTTATTTCAATGGCTTGAAAAAGAAACAAGAGACCATAGAAAGAAAAAAGATTTTCACCACCTCATGAAGAATTTCGATCCATAATCCCAAATCAGGGTAAAATATCACTTTACAAAGTCTAACATTTTGACTTGTCACAGCTGTTTATAATCTCTCTCCGTAGGTGAAGGAGTTCATTAGCTCTGAGCTCCTGGCGCAGCTCTACGCTCTGGGAGAATGCTCTGCGCTGATGGATGAGTCACCGGAGCAGCAGCGGCACCGGGAGGAGGTGCTCCGCCAGCATGCAGCCCTGAAGGAGGCGCTCGATGTCATTGGAAAGTTCTCTACCTCCACCTGCACTACTCCTCTGCCTCCACCTGTAGACTCCTCCTGGATAAACCCCCCCAGGTACAGACATACACGCAGTTAAACTACAGCAGTGCATGGATGCTACTCATGTCTGTCACTGAAGGCTCTCTTCTCCACCCAGCCCGACACTCCCCAAAAAGTCACCGACCAGTGGCAGGCCAACAGTTCGTGGCCATGCCCCATCTGCCCCTCGGGCGCCCACTCACAATGCTTCCCTGAGCACTGATGGCCTTCATCAGCCCGCTCGCCAACACCACCGTGCTCCACCTAGTGTACCAAGGTGACGCTGAAACCACACAATTACAGCCTGAAATCTGACCTGTACATTACTATGACCTCCGGTCTGTCACTCAAACACTGCACTGGCATATACACACACTCACACACACACCATCGAGCCTTGCGCTGCAGAGACACAGGGGCAGAGGGAGTTGTTATTTGAGCTGGGTGGGGGTCTGCTGGAAAATGTGTTTCTCATATTCTCTTTCCCATCAGCCTCAGTAGACAGGACTTCTCTCTGTGCAGCTTTCTACTGGAGCCAGAGACAACAGGCTGAGCGCTCTGTCAAGTTTTCATCTTTCTCTCTGTCCTTCATCCCCCCCTTTTCCCTTCTCTCTCCTAGCATGCATTTGTTTTATTGCCCTCCCCAGTTTCCCTCATGCAATAACCGTTATTTTTCCTTTTTCCCCCTTCTTCTTTTTCTCGTACATTTCTTCACTTCTCCTCTTTCACTGGTTCCTCCCCTGCTTTTGGCCTGTCTCTCCTTTTTCTCTCTGCCTCATTTCCTCTGTGCTCTCTCCAATGGTTCTTTAGGTTCTTTCCCGCATAGTCTTTCCTTTCCTGAGTCTTTCCATCCAACCTTATGCCTCTTTTCCTTACTCAGTCTCTCTCCCCTATAGATATACAGTACGTGGGGCATGAGCTTGCTTCTTCAAGTCAGGTTTTTTCCCCCATCTTTATTCAAATCATTGAAAAGTCTGTTGACAGTACAGATCATTAATTAAGTCACAATTAAAAAAAGTTGGCATTATGGGAAATTAAAAAAAAATCCTGTTAAATAGAAATACAAAAAAATATGTACATGGAAATTCGTGAGCAGGAAACTGTGAACCCTGAATCACAGCGCTCCAACATCTGGATTAGCTCTTTGCTAGATTGTACATCTCTTTAATCTTGTTCTGTAACCAACTGCTATCTCACCTATATTATAGTAATCTCAAGTAATCACTGTTTCCTCACCCTTGTTCACTCATTTTTCCGCTGTTCTTCTTTCAAACACTGCCAAACCCATATAATTCTCCATGTAATAGTTTTCACAAGTTTTCACATCTTTCATAACATGCCTCTAATCCAGGGGTCAACAGAAAGGTTACACCAGAGGCCATTTAAACAAAACAAAAATGAAAAGTTCACTTAAAAGGCAACACGGGTTTATAGCTGCAGTGAAGACATAGGCCTGTGTTTTTAAGTTGTTATTCATTTAGGAATAAGTGGTCAAATGGACATTTAATGCTAAAATGTTCCATTTAAAATTTCACTCTGCAGAAAAAAATGTATTACCTAATAGTTTCAGTTAATATTATCCTCATATTGCTGAGACAAACTGTTTTAGACTGATTAAAGCTACACTTGGTTACTTTTATAAAAAATACCTTTTTGTCATATCTGCTGAAACTGTCACTATATTCTGAAAAACATACTCCAGCACACCAATCAGAGCCGAGGAGTCTCTAACATGTCAATCACAACTTAACTGTACTGTTTAGCTGTAAAATGAGAAGGTTTGTGACCCAGCTGCCATGTTGGAAATGGTCTACTGAAGTACCAAGCACGCCCACCAGTCAGACCAGTGGTCTCATTTTACAGCTTAACAATACACTGAAGGCCCAGACACACCAGCTCGACTTTAGAAGACTAGTGGCAGTAAAAAGCCCCCGGCTACGTCGCCTCACGTCGCCAGACCTTGACCAAGAAGTTTCACATGAACACACCGGAAAAACCACAGCCGACAGCCAACTAGCGTACATTCGTGCAAACATTCTGCCCCTGCGTGAAAGGCGGTAACTCTCCACACCAGCAGACAGTCTGTCATTTTGTCATTTCAAAAGGAAAACTGGTCGGCCATCTTGACACTAGTTAGGCAGTTAGCATATTAACAACACAATCCAGTGTTGTAAGAACAGAGTATATATACCGTGCGCCTGTGAACATACACAAACCATCAGGAAGCATTTCTGCTAAAGATCTTGAAGGCTAAAGAAAAATAATCTTACTCTATGGAAGAAGTTTGTTTTGTTCTCACTCCCTCTTGACGTTAGTATTTGTTTACTTTCCTCATTTCCATTTGTCTTCTTGTGTGCTGAGCTGAACTGCCAATCAAAGTCACCAGCCCTTTTTACACTGCCAGATTTTTGGAGAATGTTGGGCCGTTTTGCCAGCAAGCTGCGAGTGTTTAGACACACAGAGCCAGATTGGCGAGTTGATCTGAGGTACCTAATTTTCCGCCTCGTAGGGTAGACATATTGGCGGAACCTTTTTGGTTTAAAAAGACCAAGGCGGCCCTCCGCCATGGGAGGGGCTGTTGAAGACTTGTGGGAGGAGCTGTTGATGACGCCGCACGTGCAAGCCACTGGCGGTGGATAAACAGGAAACAGCTGATAGCAGGAATTAGCGAGCAGCTAGTAGCAAGAGGGAAACACAAACCTGACAGACACTGTAAAGATGAGCAACTGGGGAGACAAGGAATTGCGCGCCCTCCTTGTCCTCGCAAGCGAAGAGGCCATTAACTGTCAGATGACGGGGACGGTGAAGGACGGGCCGACTTACGAGAGAATCGCCGAAGGACTGACCAGCCGCGGCTTCCCTCCCACGTCACTGTTTATGTCACACGCTGAGCTACACGTTTTGTTACTTGCTCACGCCCCCCATTGCCCCGAAAAAGGCGCATTCTGTATAAACAAAAGTAGGCAGGCAGCATTTTGCTGCACTCCCTGATTTTATTTTTATCCTGCCAATGCTGAAAAAAGACTGACTGGGCTTTCCTGCAAATTTGCACAATTCCTATTTAAAAAGAGCTAACGGTTCAACATGCTGAACCTGCCGAAACAAAAGCCGACAGGGAGGCTTTGAGGCTGAAAAATGGAGCCAATGCAGAAGTGCCAAAAACAGTAGTAGTTCATCGAATGACCACTTGAGGCTGGTTCCAAAACACAGAGTAAATCCCCAAAGACCTCCTTGTTATAATGACCAGTTTTACAGCAGAAAAAACATGTTTACAGCCTGGTGTTAAAAACTGTTTAGGTCTCTAAAGCCAATTTCAACACTCATTACAGCTGTACAGGGGGTGAATTTTTATGTAACTGACCCATTTACCTTTTATTAAAGCTTATGCATTATGGAAGGGCATGGTCGCTTGAGTGACAGGCTGTCTGTGAGGCGTCGCAGTCAACAGCTGAAATGCTGAACTCTGGGCTCAAACAGCAGTCCACAAACCAATTGGTGACATGATGGTAGCTATGTTCATTATTATATGCAGTGTATGGTGACGAGGCAACAGAGTGAATATGGTGCCTTCACAGATGTGCTCTGTGAGTGTAGTAACAGTTTCAGTAAACTTTTTTTAAACAAAGTTACCAACTATTTCTTTAACAGATCCCTGTGTGTAACGTCTTTTAGTCTTTGAAAAGCTTTCTTGAGCTTACACGCAGACAGAGACGTAACAACAGCAGATTTTTTGAAGGGACTCGGGCAGATTGTCTTGGATCCTGAGTTCTGTTATACCTTTGTCAGACCTTTTGATTCATCCCACCCACATCCAGGTGTTTTAGTCTAGTCTTGATGTAATAGGATAAATCTTTGCTCTTGTGTGTCGATCTTCATTGAGAAGTCTTCAGCTTTGTTATGAACTCTGGTCCTCACTGTGCAGCGATTAAAACTCACCTGAAGCAGCCAAAGATTTTTTTTTTCTTTTACAACTATAAGTCTTTACCGGTTTTATAACCCACAGAAGAGCAACAGTAGACTTAGAAATTCTGATGATTAGGGATCAGACATTATCTCTAAAATTGAATTGTTAGCTCTGCAGCTTACAAAGCTACAATGAAAGACCGCACCTTCAGATTAACGTTATCATTTTCTTCTTAAAACCATGCAAATGAAAGGCAGATAATGAAAACCTAATTTTCAGTCCCAGCTGAACAGCAAGACACTCTATGAGTCACGAGTCTCTGCATGTGATCAACATAGTTAGACAGCAGGATACAGTCTTTATTAGAGCTCTAAGGTGGTGTCCCGTTAATACTATTACCATATTGAGCCTTACAGTAATATCTTTGATCTGATCTTCTCTCCAGGAGACAACCTCCAGCTATCCCAAACGTGAAATAACAGTCCTCTGTCCTCAAAACTCCATTACCCATCCACCCCAGTGATCCCTCCAGCTGCAGCTCACTGCTGCCCAGAGACACTCATGACCTGTGTGATGTGTAATCCAGCTGAAGCACGATGCTGGGCTTCTCTCTGTCTCCTCCGGGAGCTGCTGTCTGCAAAATTCACTGAGGCTTGAGCCTGTTTTGTACATATTATCACCGGCCATAAATGCCGGAATGTGCTCGACCGTCTGCGGACTTTCTTCAAGTGCCTGAACTTTGTGTAAATAGAAATCCCAATTTTGAACTGTTCTTCTAAAAGAGAATACACACACACTATTTTCACTGTTTTTAAATAAACAGGTTTATTTTTGAACATGTATCCTGGTTTCTCATTATTTAAAGGTTTGAGATTAAAGAAGTTGTTTTCCATGGCATCTGTCAATTAACCACTTTATTACTAATTTTAGTTTCTCCGTAGCATTTCCACCTAGCCAGGGAGACCAAGGGGATGTTGCAGGGGCCCCCAGCAAAATGATAACTGTTTTTCAGTTGTCATATTATGTGAGTGCAGATTCAACATTCACAGTATTGTTTTTCAAATCTTTATTATTTTACTTTTGTATGTTTTTTGCTCTACGACTTCTGCATTTCTAACTACAGAAACCTTTTAAATATTAAACTGCTCCACTCTTTGAGGCATTTCTGCTACGATTCTGCGTTTTCCTACATTTTTTTCTGCAATTTGTACTTAAATATTTCTTAAAAATGCAGCGATATTAATACAAAGCTTTTCTTCTTTCAGCTCTTTTAGACAGTTCATCTCAACCTCCGGCTCAGACAGTATTACAGTTTAACTTCCAGCTGTTCCAGCAGTGAATGGTTAAAAAAACCCTTCAAAATCTTTTTTAACCTGCTCCACTTACTTCTGCATACTTTTTTCTAGACTTTATTTAAGCCTTAACCAGGACACCAAGGAATTATACTTCTTTGTATATTTTTCAGTCAACTACTACTTTTGCACTTATAAAAAAGCATTTAAATGTGAAAACGTTATGCTATTTATCATCATTTATGCTTGTATTCAACACTTTTCCCGCCTTCTATGCTTTTAGAAGTAAAAAGCATTTTTCTCTTTCAGGTAATTCATCTCAAATTCCACTTTTAAAGAACATCACAATATATTTCAGCCTGTAGCTTCTTCAGGTCATGCAATTCAGCGTCCAACTCTGCTAGTTTTGCACTTCAGTTTTCAGGTTTTTCAGCAGTGCAGTGCATTTGTGCTTCCAGAATCCTGTTTTCAGCAATGCTTTGCAAGTGAAGCTGTCAGCATGCACATACATTTAATGCAGGAAATGCATTTTCAAGTTAAAAATCTTAACATCACTCTGCTCCAACTAGATACCAAATTTTTTTTGTTTAGTCTCCAGAAACTCATTATATCTGGGTGTTTTTAGGGCTTCCCAACTTAAAATGTTTGGGGGCCCCTGGTGAGCCAGGACTGGTTGTGTCTCCACGGAAATAAAACACAATCCAAACAGACAGAAAAAAAAACAAAAAAAACACTGACAACCGTGCAGTGTGTGTGACGTGCTGTTACTACGACGCACCCTCCTTGTTTCGTGGAAGTGCGGTTCTGGGAGGAGAAACGAGGCCGCACAGTCACAGGCAGCTCGACTGAACCGTGTTAGAGTCATCTGCTGCTAAATGGCGCCTCCACAGCAGCCAACACCAACTGCAAAGCCCGTCGTCACGTCTCGCAGCAAGCCGGGGAGAGAAGCGGTGAAGGTATGACCCCTACCGGCCTCCACACACTGCGCGCTGCTGCGTTCAGCCTCTCTGGTGTTACACACTTTTATTTTGAGTTCCCGTCATGAATTGGCTGCCAAGCTGTTTTCTGGACATGAAAACTAGTCAAACAAAAGGTTTTTATTCTGTTTAAGTGAAGGAGAAAATTAAGACAAGATAATCCGCCGACATTTAATTTTAGCTCTTCTTTAATATATTGAAACAAAAACAAAAAAATGAAAATAAACAAAAGCAACATCAGTTCCATTCTTCTTCACACTGACACACGGAGGTTAAACATGGCGTACAAGTTAAATAACTGGTCTGAACAGGGCAGAGAGCTGCTGCTGCTGCTGCTGTGAGGTTTTTAGGCACCGTGACAGTTTCAACAGGTGGTTTCCATCAATAGGCAACGCCACGGTGACGTCACTGACCAGGGTGTGTCCGGGAATGCATCGTGGTTACAAGGAAACTATGTTAGCTGATTTCTTTTTTTAAATCCATGAAATCAAATTTAGAAATAAAAACCAGTATTCTCTTGTTTTCTTGAAGGATGTTGAACAATGTGTGAAATTACTGTGACTGATATTTTTTGTCTGGTGTGATTTACCTCTGCTCTTTTGTTACTGTGCTATTAGTGTACTGAATGTGTATTTTTCTTTTGTTTAACTAAATGAGAGAGAGCTGCATGTTCTCTGCCCTGTATGATGATCAACAGGTTATACTAGACTTCTCCCAGATTTACTCATGTAATCCTACAATATTAGAAAGGAGAGTTAATAACATTAAAATTAAATTAAAACTTAATTGCTGACCAGCACAACTCGAACACTTCGTCAAAAATTAAAATGAAATCAGCCTCATGTACAACTGACAATACATTTGAGGCTATTTTTTAATCATCGTTGATTACACTTGGATAGTAGCAGGTAAAAATGATCTTTTAATAACTCCTTTGAAATCATAATTTGTGCATTTAATTTGTACTTTCAACAGTCTGAAGCCACTAGGCTCGAGACTAAGCATCCGTCCATTCACACTCACAACACCAACAACATACTGTACACAACAATAAAAACATGGAGCGTCTCCCACAGATTATTAAAACATCACTGATATCAAATTAGTGCATAGCATCAGAATGTGTCCAGTAATGCGCGTCTGCATCACGTTAGTTGATACCTTCCATATAAACTCTGAGGTCAACACTCGTAAGACAATAGCAGCTTGATCATTAAAAACATCTTCATGTTCTCTGTGAGAGTATAACAAGTTGTCGTGGCTGTCCAAGCAGATGTGGACCAGTGATAAGAGTTATCATTTGGATCTACAGCACCAACATAACACTGCAAACTGACATTAAATGAATGCATATAAAATTCTCCCTTGGCTTACACATTAAATGTCCATTAGTGAATGAAGTGGCTGAGGTCCTCGTGAATCTCAGCCTCGTCCCAGGGCCCGTGGATGTTGTCCTTGTGCCTCTGCAGCCTAACTAGCAGCAGGGGGCAGAGTAATGTAACGCTCCCTAAGGCCAGGGCTAAAAGCACGGCTCCCCCTGGCCACTGGGACCCCAGGCCACCCACCCCTCCGATACACACTCCCACACACGCCCCAGTGAAGTGCCTGGGTGCGTTCTCCCTCAGCCTCTGCAGCAAGCAGGGCCACAGCGCAAACATCAGCAGGGCACAGCTGAGCATGGCGAAGGTGTGCAGAGCCCCAGGTAACCTTGAGGCTAAACACACTGAGGCAAACAGGGCTGCGTTTAGGGAGAGGCTTCCTGGGGGTGAGGGCTGGGCGTAAGGGAACGACACCAGGTGGGCCAGCAGCATCATAGCAGACATGGCGTACACTGTGTCCGTACTCACAGACTCAGTTAGTGTCTTTAAAACTGGCGAGAAGCCAAAGGTGAAGGAAAGAAAAATAGTGGCACTCTGTAAGTCAGCCAGACGAGTCCGGGGCTCGCAGCCTGATTCCACTTGAGACGTCAAGGCTTCGTGCAGTCCGTAACCCAACAGGGCGCAGACAAGGCTGGTCCATATCAGCGTCTCAGGGGACAGCCGACCCTGTGAGGACAGAAGAGAAGTGGATTAACTATGCATTTAATCTACACTATTTCGTGCTGAGATATTTTCTAAAGCTTTACCTGCTCCATGTAGAGCCAGACTGAGATAAAAATGGCCACGCAGGACAGCTGCTCTCCGACGAAGCCTGCTTCTCTCACCACAGCCCAGTAGCGGTACTGCCGGATGCCCTCATTCCTCCGTAATTCCTCCAAGAACCGCTGGTCTACATAGTTATCAGGGAATGGCTGTCGCTCCCACAGCACCTTCCGCCAGGGCACAGCTGGACCTGGGGCACTGTCTGGCCCCATCACCCTGACAAAACACAAATACAGTCAGATTTGTCAATGAGGATTTTACTTACCCGTCACTCAAAGTAGCTGTTAGAATTCAACATCAGCGTTAACCATCATTTTGATAAACACTCAGCTTTATAGACAGTGCTTTTTTCTGATTTTGTGGACGCACATAATGTTTGTTTTCACTTTTACACCCAAATGAGCTTTATTCAAATGTAATGTTCTCAGTTGTGAAAGAGAAAATGTCACCATATACTCTGAACATTCCTGTGAGTGCTCTCAGTGCCATCTACAATATCTTTCCCAGTTCACTCTCTATGGAGCAGCTCCAGATTTTACACCCTGTGACATCACAAATTTGAGTTTTACTGCTTTGGATTTTGGATTTGAGAGAGAATTGTTCATGCTTACTGATATTTTTAGACTTTCTTGGACCATAGGAATAACATGTATTCTGAAAATGCACATTTTTTATTGTATATTGATCAACATCCTGTGGGAAAACAACAAGTTGAGTTTTTTTTATTGCTAAATTTAAAACATTGGCATTATTGAATTTATTGTGCCAAAATGTCTTATTGTCTTGGGGTTTTAAAGAAACCAAACACCACATTGTCCCATAAGAATGTTAAGTCTTTAAAGTAGAGCAGTTAGTGTTTATGTCTTTATTATTATTATTATTACTTCCTGTAGTAACTGACACGGTAATACTTATAAATAATTATAAAATACACCTGTTTGACCTCATTCACGATTAGTCATCCAGACCTTCTTCCAATATATATCATTTCTAAACAGATTTTAATGACAGGTGGAAGGCAGACATCTCTTTGAACTAGTTTGTGCTAATTTGTCTGAGCTTATTTTAAATGTTAGCTTGGATGCTAACAGGCTATCTGCAATGTAAATAATGCATTAATTATTTCACTACCAGCCTGAGTCTATACAGTTTGCTGAAAGAGACATGTTCTCTAACTCCAGTCATATTTGTGATGCGTCGCGATCAGGTGAAACAATCTTTTCTGGACAGATTTAACTGTTGATCGGTGCTGCTAGCGTACAACTACCGGTACTTCCGGGTTTGACGCGACAATAAAACCAGATATTCCACGTGTACACGCGTGTTTCTGAACACTAACAGGTTGACGGTCTGTTTAAACAATCTCCACAAATATCTCAAAATGTTTTTCCGCCTACCTGAGATGAGATTGTGTTGAGCGCGGATGCTACTATCTCATTCTGTCAGTATCCCGGAAGTGGTTAGCGGAGCTGCCTGATTTTCTTCTTCTTCGATTTTAAAGGTGGTTCGCAAACCCACTTTAAAGGTGCCTACCGCCACCTGCTGTGTCAGCGTGTGTGGCGTCGTGGCGTTAATGTATCTGAATACTGTAGATGTAACATGCAAAGAATAGAGAATTAAAACAAGTAAGAATAGGACACTGAAATAGATTTATGTAAATATAAATCTCAGACTTTTACATTGTTAACACCAGTACTTAATATATTAAGAATAAAATATATTCTTCGCTGTGTTGAGTCTGTAAGTGTAGAAATATACAAGTATGTGCATTGTGCTACATTACACTGTGTAAACTAGTGTTGCATTCAGAAATATCAAATATGCATTACACTATAATGGTTACAACAATATATACATCAATAGCATAAAGCCAAGAAAAAGAATAAGAAGTATGTACAGTTGTGTGCACTGTAAGGTGAATAAATAAATACATTCAGAGGTGTTAAGAATATTGCACAGTTGATTAATTGCACAGAGTGGCAGTTGAATTAAAAACTAATTAACCATGCTACAATTACTTCCTGTGCCTTGTTCCTGTTGTTGGATTCTTTAAAAAGGAACGTTACAATCTGTCACCGTCTTTCTTTTCCTTTGACAAGGTGTCTGTGGTGAACATATGTGGCCCCTTCTCTGCAGACAGACCAGTCAATTACCGAAACATGCCTGCAAGAAGGTAACCTGTGATTGTTCTCATCATGCCGACTGCTTAAATACATGTGCCATATGTGATATTCATCCATAAGCGTGTGTGTGTGTGTTTAAATCTGTCAAATAACAGAATCCTAAAGCAGAGACCAAAGCCTGCTGTCTCCAACGTGACAACTCAAGCGAGCAGGACAACTGTCAGCCTCGGCACAGTGGCAAAGAAACCACAAACTCCAAATGCCACGGTAAATTAATCAGATTTGAAATCTTGCATTTACACTGAATGAGAAGGAACATTTACTCTGACTCTGTCACAAGTTTTGCCCTAAACTTTTCACCAATCCATCTGCACCTCGCCCATCTTTGATTCCAGCCGAGGACAGGTCCGTGCCTTAACAAAGACACCGTTTCCAGAGGTACTGGATCATTCACAAAACATCTGATGCGCAGGTAAGTGTCATTAATCAAGGTGTAACGATGTGAGGATGAGTAGTGCTGATGACCAGAATAAGCTCAATATCACTTCCTCTCCTTTCAGGCCTCCACGTCTCCGTCCGCTGTGCTGGACAGAGGTCTCCAGCTCAGCCAGCTCGGCACTAGAGGACTGTTTAATCATCAGACCTGTGACTCTGCACAACCCGATCCAGAGGAAGACACCAGCTGGTCGTGCAGCTCGATGATTGGGTCAGTTCAGCGTCACCTGAGCTGCTGCATGCTTCAAGACACCTTCCCTTTCCTGCAGGTATCTGCATTACAGAGCGATATACTGTCTCCACATGCAATACAATAATTTAGGTTTGTAAGAAATAATTAAATACATGTTTTTGCTCAGTAGGAAGACAATAGGACACACAAGTCAGAAAAATGTATGATTGTTTAATTTATACACATTTACAACTACAGGACATTAGTTGAATAAATATCTTTTGATGTTTCCCTCTTCCCCCACTGCTCCATCAGAGAAGTAAAAATACCTTTCAAAGACAGTTTGGCTGTTGACCCAGAGACTTCAACAATGTCCTACTCAGCAACTTATAAAATACTTTAAAAATATTTCTTTATTTTTGTAGAACTTTGAAGCACTTTGAAATAAATCAGTAACTGCGTTTAAAGTTCAAGTGTGCAGGATTTAGTGGCATCTAGTGGTGAGGTGACAGAACTGCATCTTCTTCAGTGTGCCGAACACAGAGAAAAAGAAATGTGAACGGTGCTATCTGGAGCCAGTGTTTGGTTTGTCCATTCTGGGCTACTGTAAAACAACATGGCGGACTCTGTGAAAGAAAACCTGCTCTGTGTGTAGATATATAAATGGCTCATTCTAAGTCAACAAAAAACACAAAAAATCTTACTGTTATGAACTAATGAAAACATAGTTATGAATATTATATACCCTTGCTGCCACCAGATGCTCCTGACTCCTACACACTGGACCTTTAACTGCAGCTTTATAGTACTAAACTATCAAAGATGTATAGAATCTCAACATACAGTACTTAAATTAGACACTGGATACCACAGAGAGATCAGGTGTGCAGAGGAATAGAGAATGGTAGTAAACACTTAAACTGAGGCACACAATCACTGTTTCTTTCAACAATAGGCATCCTATATGTTATCGCGGTGACCTACAATACTTCTTACTTACTGTGTGGTAAAACTGTTCCATAAAATTTGGTTTTACAGCACTTAGTTGCAACGTAAGGCCCCGATCACACAGAAAGCGTTTTGCAGGTTGCACTGCCTTTTTCTTTTAATTGAACGCCACAGTAATTAGTATCTAGCTGCTGCCATGTTGAGGCAGAGGGTCTGTCTGTAGCTGTGGTTGAGGGTGAGAGGCTGTCAGCAGATAAACAGAGATCTGTGTGGGTACACGAGACACTAAAAAGAGGCTGGATCATGGGGAGAACCACCAGTTGGTCCAGGAGCTTCTCCTCCATCATGGACGTCTACAGGCAGATTTTAGGACGACTCAGAGGCAGTTTGACAACCTGCTGTCTGTCGTCGGGTTGTATAGCTCTGTGTATCCAGCAAAGGTTACCACCAGATTCTCCTTCTTTGCTTACCAACTATAGAAGGCCCACCTCTCAACTCATCCGATGACAATGGGAAAAAAGAGATGACACGTGGTGATTTTCTGCTCTGAGTTGAAGTTTTTTCAACTCCAAGAGCTCAGAAAGCTCAGGCAAAAACGCCACACGCCTGGAGCGCAGAAACGCGAGGCGTGTAGCAACGCAAAAACAGCGAGTGAAAAGCTTCATTCTCATTAAAACAACTACAAAAAGCCGCCTTCAGCTGCTAAAACGCTTTCTGTGTGATCAGGGCCGTTAATCAAGGCTGTTAAATTATGAAGGCATGAACTCACTGTTTGATCTTTATCTTACAGCACGGGAAAAAAGATGGCAACAAGAGCGTCCAGCAGGGTCGTGACGAACCACCTGTGGAGCCCAGTAACAACAATAAAAGTAATCCGTTCACAAGCCACGGTACTGTCTTAATACTAAATAAGCAACCAATGAGACAAAAAACCTCTTGAGCAGTTCCTTCACTCTCACATCAGAACAAGCTGTGGACCTGTTTAAGATAGGCCCCGATTAAAAACACTCAGGGGCCTAATGTGTTTAATTGTGCTCTACGAATATGAAGACAAAAATATAAGTTCTGTGGCATCAGAGACAGTGCAATGATCAGATGTTAGTTTGTAATGATGGCTGATAAAATGTGAATATCCAACAAAATACACACGCATTTAAAAAGAACGCTGACGTAGCCAAGGCAGCGAGTGGCTCGTGCATATTGAACTCAGCAGTGCACCCATGTAGTAGTGGTAATGACCTTCCAGGTGACGCTAAGATAGAAATAGACACCAGAGAGACAGGCAGGCCCAACATCTTCACACAGTAGGTGGCTGTAAAAAGACACCCGCCAGCAGCAGTGAGGCTTCACAGAGGAGGGCAGCTGCCATTTAGGCCACAAGTCATGGCAGAGGAAAGTAGAGCAGTAGTCATTAAGAGATTTGGAGATGACCCATTTCCTTTACTTCTACTCCATGGCCCCATGAGCGCCAAAGATTAGCAGCGTGGTCCTACCTAGACACCTGACTTTTTTTGGGTTGGCATGAAAGGAAAGTGTGACTAAATTTCTAAAAACAACATCAATGTCAACAGCAATGGAGGAAATATTCAAAGGCCTCACTGACTGGCAAAAGGCTGGCAGCTAAACACAAACCGCAAAGGCGTCTTAGTAACACAAAGGTACGACCATATATATGGGGGAAGACTTGATGACAGACTGATTGCACTTCCCACTCTTATTTGGCAGAAATAAATCAAATTCTTCAGACAACATACTATTTCTTCATCTAGTTTATCTCAAATAAAAACATGTCCAAAGAAAAGAGGACATTTTGTTTTTGCAATCGGCCTTTTAACGTTAGAAAAATAGTCACATCGTAAACATGCTTGTTATGTCACTTTCTGCGAAGAATCACAGCCACTAGGGAGGACTATAAAACAACATACAAGTTTTAAAGAGAGACTAAGAGACTTTTGTTCTGTAGCAAAGTTTGCAAAGTAGAGGGGCAGACAGTTATAAGTTCATGTTCCAAATCAGGGAC
The DNA here is from genome assembly GCA_026686955.1 of Epinephelus cyanopodus. Classification (NCBI taxonomy): domain Eukaryota; kingdom Metazoa; phylum Chordata; class Actinopteri; order Perciformes; family Serranidae; genus Epinephelus; species Epinephelus cyanopodus. Next base: position 3,273,533 of record CM048920.1, read on the forward strand.
TCCCACTGTCCCACAGACTCCAGCTGACTGAGGACCAGAGCAACAACAGAGGCGACAATGTCATTAAGAATGTCAAAATGTCTGTTTGTGTGTGTGTGTGTGTGTGTGTGTGTGTGTGTGTGTGTGTGTGTGTGTGTGTGTGTACAGATGACATCTTGTTTTAAAAGTCACCAGCCAGGAGATCTGCTGAAAAAAAAAATACCAAAGGTATCCGAGGGCAAGTGCGTTAGTTTCTCTCCCTCGTGCCTCCGTTTGGGGTGGTGTTATGTGCGGATTTTTTTATCTTCAAACAGTGAGCGGACCAGGTAGACCTGAACCGCCGATACCAACATCATAACAATGAGATTTACGACAGACCAAAAGTTCACCCTGTCAAAGTTACTCTCCTGGATGTTTCTGTCGCGAGCCTCGAACGCCCGCAGCACCGTCTGGATGTGCACGCTCTTGCCCAGCCGAGCCTTCACGTTGTTGATGGTGTCCTGGAGGAGAAGACACACACACACACACACACACACACACACACACACACACAGGTTAGACTGAACAAACTAAATGCACGTACTCACAAAGCAGAGTGATCACACACAGCTTTCAGTCTGTAAGCAAAGCAGCTCAGTCAGGTGTGTTCCTTCTTCCATGAAAAAAACCCAAAAAAACTTCCTGCACAGCTGAAACACACATTTCCTGTCTTTGCGAGCGAGGCCTATGTGACCTCTGATACAAATTAAGACAGTTCCTGGTGAAGGGGCGTTGCAGGCCATTGTGGTGCAAGATGAAACAATTGGCTACTCTCAGCCAATAGGTGAGAGTTCATGACATTTTCTATTCTTGTAACACTCTCCTTGTGACTTTGCATGTATCAGGGTTTTTCCACGGGTTGGTCCGTTTTTAGCTGCGCTGTACCAACATGCGTTTCCATGCCAACCCGTGACGGTCCTCTCCCCTGAGATGTGTCCTCAGTGGTTAGACTCCTGCATGTCTGTGCTGCAGACGACAGAGACAGCTGTTCTTGAAAAGCTTTTGTGCGTTCGGCTCTCAGTACTTTTGAAACTTCTCCCTGCAACTCCCTGCACTTTCACTCTAATGTTCATGTTTGTATTGAAGATATCAACCATGTTTTATTGTACACTTATCACTCAAAGCTGTGTTAATTTACTGCTAATGCAAAGCCAACATTTCCTCTGTTGCTGCTTTACATTGAAAGCTTTCCATTTGCGAACCTGTGGGATGCTTTTACTGTCAAGAAATTATAGGAAATGCTTCCCATACCTTCATAGCTTCCTGACATTACACCGGCGTATACGAATATGACGGTATTCGTTTAACAAACAAACAAAACGTAAAAGCTGAGCTGCTGGTGATAGAAGTCACGCAGTATATTTACATGTACAGTTACTGGACTACTGTCCTTGTCCCAGTGTACAAGCACAGGAGGGGAATCGATTTGTTAACTGAAGTATGTCCGACTCCTCTACAATAGGTGGAGATATGCTGCCTTTCAGCTTGTTATTACTGGACCTTGACAATCGAGTGTTGTCCAACTGTTCCTTTTTTTTTTTTAACAGGTTGCCATTCTGTGTTTTCATCATCCATTTATTTCAAAAATATTTAGGTCTTTCAGCTGACACAGCATAAACTGTCTCCTCGTACGTCCGCAAAAGCACAGCTCTGGATGTAGATTTCGCCGCATTGCTACTGGCTTCTTCTTCTGCTACACATTTAATGCTATCAGACTTCCAGGTCAAAGCCAGAGGAGGAAACTGTGGAGCATGTGCAGAGCGCCTCGGCCACTTTTGGTCTGACTGACTGAATTTACACACGAGTAATTCGACTCCTAATCGCACTATCTGGGCGTGTTTTAGAAATCTGATTTAGTACAATTTCAGTCCGACTCACGTTTGCACATATTTTAAAAGTCCAGTTTCAGTTGGACTGAGACAATAAATTGATTTTCTCTAATATCATGTAAACGCACTAATTGTATCCTGTATGTCACTGTCTGTGCTACAGTGCTGTGTTTCTAATACGCAAGTCGCCTACTTTGACAAGTCTTGCTGGGTTTAAATACTCACGCCCCACAAAATAACGAACATATAGGATGTAGCTGCCCTTCTTGCTGGAGGACCCAGTGAAACATGTTGCTGCAGTGGGCACCAACACAATAATGGGCTGAACAAAATAGATGTTTTGGATAAAATCACGTGGCTAATAACTGCTTTTGTAGTTGGAGGACGTCGTGTCAAGATAAAGTTACAGGTAGCAATACTCCAGAACGTGGGCAGAGGAATTTAGCTTTTTTCCCAGTCCTGTAACGTTATCCTCACCACCCGCAGTCGCCATCTTTCTCAACTCTGCTGCCAGCTCCACCACTAAAGACTGACCTCTGGCGGCGTGAGCTGTGCACTTATCCCAGTGTACCATTACTGCACGAGCCAAGTGAGCAGTTAGAAATATTGCAGGAAAGGAAATACAAACAGAGACAGTGTCAGTGAGCTAAAAATAGCTACAGGTGACAGACTCTTACTTTAGTTTGAGACCAGCACATCTTCAACATGTTGCTGAGATAACACACTTTCACTTTGCTCTGCGGTGCATCGAGAAAACAAACTGTGTCAGCGCCTCTCAGTACGACTATTTGTCTGGCAGTCAGCTGGGTCGCTTTGCACCCTCTATGTCATCCTGTGAGCGCAGGTGGCACAGTGACAAATATCTCAACAGCAGAGAAGAGGCACAAAGTCTAAAACACCGAACAAAACAACTTAACTTAGTTCCCACACAAACAAACCTAATGTCAAATTTGGCTGCAGCCTTACCATAATGTCTTCCAGCCTCATGTCCAGCGTGTCCACTCCATGGACATACTCCTTCCAGTCGTCTGGGTCTTCATCCGTGTCCATGTTGTCCAGGATCAACTCGAAGAAGATGAGCTTCTCGGAGACGGAGCTGAACGTGTTGTCGAAGCAGAACATGTAGTCTCCGTCCTCGGTCTCCACTCTGGAGGAACGCACAGGCAGTTAAGAGCTTGCACGTGTGTCTGTGCCGGCAATGTGTGCACCCCTCCATCGCCTGTGTGTGACTTACGTGTGCACTCCATCTGACTTGCGGTAGTCACTGAACAGCACTTGGCCAGACGGGGAGGAGATGAAGAAGTCCACATCGAGACCTGCTCCGTCCAATACCTGTGGACATTGGAGGACAGAGACAATGTTGGCGAGAAAATATGCAAGTCTGTGTAGGTTGACATCTTCCCAGACTAATCAGTCTCAAGGTCTTTCTCGTGCTCCACTGGAAGCGATGATGTCTTGTCCTCCAGGGTAGACACCACATCAGATATATAAATGCTTGGGAGGTGTCCCACAGGCAGAGACAAAAGACACGTCCCTGACATCGCCTAACTTTTACAGACAGCAGAGAGTGAGGCTCAGAGGTTGATTCAGCTGCACACTGACCGGCTCAACAGGTTCCCAACAATATGGAAATAGAGGTGGGAGCCACATAACCTGCTGGGTGTCTTACTCAGAGGAAAATGTGATTCAGCATAAACCAGTGTGGTTTGAATTATTGTTATCTGCAGATGAGGATGCGTTGTGATGTAAATAAGAACAGTAACCATAAAAAAAGGATCAGCAACAAGTGTAATGTCAGGTCAGTGTGGGTTGTCTGTGATGTTGCACACTGCAGGCAGAGAAGTAGTTTAGATTCGCTCTGTTGTGATTTTATCAGGATTAAACCGCTTTATGTGAGTGTGTTTTTACCTGATATTCAATCTCCAGGGACGCATCCTTCCTCATGGTCTGGTAGAAACACTCCTTGCGACCGGCGGGTAGCGTGAACGTGAAGTCGCTGTCTAACGACTGAGAGAAGGCAGCCAGCACCACAACCCGCTCCGAGACCAGAGCAGCAAACACGGACAGGACACTCAGGATCAGCCGCGCCACCTCCATGGTCAGACTTAAAGCCCTAAAGAGCCAAAATGGCGGTGCAGTTAATAGCTGCTGTGTTAGAAAGTGTGCGGCGAGCAGGCAGCTTGTGTTCGCCCAAACTTCACTTCTGTTGAAATGTTCTCACACTAACTACTGACGACTGTCGACAGCTCAGGACCCCGCCTGTTTAAAAACACATCACAGTTATTATTTGTACTTAAAATCATGTTGGATTAACAAGTATTTTTTAGGATACAGTTTATTTGTTTTGCATTGATCGTTTGATTTTAATTAGCTACTATTAAAAAAATACAGGCACATTTTTTAGGGTTCTTCGCGCATTGCACTCTGGGAAATGTAGTTATTCTTTTCCGTGTGGCGCAACTAGAAGATACTCTGCAGCAAATGTCTTTGATTTTAATAACAAAAGAAGAAGTTCACATTTAAAGGGAAGCAACATTGACAACATTTATAATATTCGATATTTATTTTGAAGGTGTCAAAAAAAGACACGAGAGCACACAAACAAGCAAGCAGACAGAAAGAAAGAAAGCAGTATTTACAAATAATAACAACTCACAATGAAAAGCAATTGTCAGTGTATAGTGACTTTGATTTACACAATCGAAAAGGAGTGGGAGGAAGTATAAAGTCATTAAATCCCACCATTGCACCATAAGTCATTGAGTGAAATGAAACAGACAGCTTCCTTATGCAGCGTAACAGTAAACACCAAATAATTATCTTACAAAACTTAAATTTGCATATAATATAAAAGACCAATTATCCATGACTAACAAGTATAAACCAGACCAAATGTATGATGAATATTAATACATACAAATATAAATATTACACATACTTCTTCATCAACTTGTCCTGCTGTCTTTTTAATATTTAAATAAGTGAACATATGAATATACACACCAATATATGTGTGTGTGTACACCCACATACCCATAAATGAATAAATACGTATTTACATATTAATATGCAATATATAAATAAATATTTAGTCATTTATGAGTATAAGGATGGGTATGTGTTAATACACCGATCAGCCAGAACATTCAAACCACTGACAGGTGACGTGAATAACTTTGATTATTTTGTTCCAGTGCATTGTTCTGCTGGGAAACTTTGCTTCTGTCATTAATGTGGATACCACCTGACATGTTCCACCCACTCAAACACTGTTGCAGACCAAGAACCCCCCCTCATGGCAACAGCACTCCCCAATGGCAGGATAATGCACCATGCCACACTGCAAACATGGCTCAGGAATGACCCAAGGAATGTGACAGAGACCTCAAAGTGTCAACCTGGCCGCTAAATTCCCCAGATCCCAGTCTGAATGAGCATCTGTGGCATGTGCCGTTAACCCACCTCACAACCCACTGAACTAAATGGATCTGCCGCCAACACACTGGTGCCAGACACAGCAGGACACTCCCAGAGATCCTGTGTCCATGCCTCGACAGGTCAGAGCCAAGTCCGATCCAAGGAGGCCCCACCTTGGATTAGGGTACATCTGGGGTACCGGCACATCACAAGAATCCTTGAGCAGATTGGGACCTGGGAAATTTAGACGCCAGGTCGACACCTTGAGCTTTTTGTCACGCGCCACAGGACATTTCTAAACAGTTTTTGCAGTGTGGCATGGTGCATTATCCTGCTGGGGAGCCACTGCCTTTGGGGAGGAGAGGTACTTGGTCTGCAGCGGTGTTTGAGTGTGTGGAACATGTCAAGTGTTCTTCTGACCCACCTTTACATTGACAGGACAAGGAGGACGGCTTGGAGAATCCTGGCAGACAGCTCCCATCCTCTTTCCAATCAGTTTAAGCTTCTGAAATCTGGGAGGCACTACAGCGTCCCTCTGGCCAAAGTGTTTTTAAAACGTCCTTTACTCCAAATGCCATCAGCATGCTTAAGTGAACAATCCACAGATATTGACTTGAACTGCTCTACTGCTCATTTATTTTATCTTACTTGCTTTATTGTGCTTTTATTATGTTTATAAAATGTTGTCTGTTTGTATGGTGCTGACAGTTTTCCACCCCTGGTGGACAATAAAGATTTATTCTGTTCTATCTACATGAATGACAGAAGCAAAGGTTTCCCAGCAGAACAATGCACTGGAACAAAATTATCAAAGTTATTCACTTCACCTGTCAGTGGTTTGAATGTTCTGGCTGAACAATGTATATACATATATATATATATCAATTAATCAGTCTTTATTTCAGACTCAGTTCGGTCCATAAAAACACACAACTACAAGAAACTGTAACAACAATCAGACACCAGGATAAAAAACACACACAAAAACAAAAAAAACAACAACATTAGAGCCATATCTAAAAGACATACAAACACTCTCTCCAGTGCCTCCAAAAACTAGAGAAATACCAGGTACTGCTCTTTTTAGGCATGACTAGAGCCATAACAGTTTCATTTGTAGAGTGCTTCAGCTGTGCCATAAAAATAAACATAAAATTCCTGAGCATCCAAGGTGGGGACATTGCTGTGTACAAGCAACTGACTGGCACTCGTCCATCTAGGGAGCTTCAACAGGATTCGCAGTGCATCATTATATGCCACCCGAAGGTTGTTAAATTTAGCCTTCCTGTAACTGCACCACAAGTGGGCAGTATACAGTGGAGTATACAAAGCAATTTTAACATTATCCAAACACATAAAATTTACGTGCCCACATATTTTCTTGTGCATACAACTTACTGTGGCTGTATATCATCATCATCACACAGGTCATCCCTGATGATGTGACCAAGATATTTCACCTTGTCCACAACAGTCAGTGGATTCTCTGCCAAGAGGGAAGAGGGAATGTTCTCTTCATGTCTGCCTTAGTCTTTATAATCATAACTACACTCTTTTTAGGGTTAAATTTGATATCAGACTGCTTTCCGTAGTCTGAGCAGACTCTGAGAAGTTGCTGCAGACCAGCAGAATATGCAGACCATCATAGAGGGGAAGCCAGTGGAGGTTGTCAGTGAGTACAGGTACCTGGGAACAGTGTTTGACAACCTGCTAAAGTTTTCCTCCAACACAGAGGAAATCCTCAGAAAGTGCCATCAAAGACAGTATCTCCTCAGGAAATTAAAATCCTTTGGGGTCAACAAGGACATTCTCACCACATTCTATTACGCCTTCATCGAAAATGTCATAACCTTTTCATTTATTTGCTGGTTTCATTCCATCACTCTGCAAAACAGAAATTGCCTGTTGAATACAGTCAAGGTCTGCTCAAAGATCATTGAGCAACCTATTCGAAGTCTCACAACCTTGTGTGATCAACTGATACTGAAATCAGCTCACCGGATTCTACAAGACACCACCCACATTTTATCCTCTGAGTTTCAGACTCCGCTGTCCTGGCTGCAGGACACAGCGGAGGAAAGCCGCCTTTGTCCCCAGGGCTGTCCAGCTCCTCAACTCTGAACCCTGAAGCACTTAAGCACTTTACAATCGTACTACACTAAGCACTTTACTTGTGTGTTGTTTTTTTAATTTTGTGTTTTATCTGTGTTTGAATGAATGTCTGTGACATGTGCTGCCTTTAAAACTACCTTCATGCTCCTTTTAAATTGCCCCCCGGGATGAATAAAGTGTTTTTGAATTGAATTGAATTGAATGATGACCAAATCATCAGCGTACAGTAGGTGAGCTTTTCTCCCACCTGTATGTATATTTATGTATATATACGTGTGTGTGTGTGTGTGTGTGTGTGTGTGTGTGTCTGTGTGTGTGTGTGTGTGTTTGGGAAATTCAAGATTTATCTTTTCTTAACTCTACCAATTTAAAGAGCAGTTACACCACTTTAATAACCCATTGATTTTGATGATTCGTGAAACCCTACTAAAAGTTTAAATGAAACATGAAAATGATGAAAATGATACAGATATTTCTGATGTAATAATTTTGTGATACAGATATAATATTAGAAATTGAGCTACACTCCTTTCAGTTTTAATAACACATGGATGTTTTTAATAAACCGTTTCAGGGTGTTTTTAACCCTTCGGTCCCCCTTTAAAAAAAAATCACACCTGTCCCCTTCAGGACGTTTTTCATCCTTGCTGAAAAATAACCATAAAAATATTGAATATTCATATTTTTTTCTGCTTTTTTTTGCTTAAATCTTTTCACCAACTCCTACTCAGATTATACATATCAAAAATTCAGTGTGTGAGTGTGTGGATGAGTGAAAGTGGATGCATGTGTGTGTGTGTGTGAGAGAGAGAGTGAGAGAACAGTAATGTAACCTTGCAGCAACCTGCAGCTCATAATTTGCAATTTTTTGCTCCAGAATTACACACATGCACATGCACACACATACATAGACACACAATATTTTTTTAGTAGCTACACCGCCACAGCCCCCAGACATCCATATAAACACTAACCTAGCATTAATTTTAATTTTTTTTGCAGCAATGGCTTGTAAACCTGAATAATGGAAAAAATAGGCGAAAACTACAGGCAGTTTTACTGCTCATTATTTAGTTTGTGTTTGCTCTGCTGGGGAAGCAGGAGAAAATGTATGATTCAGCTGGATTTTAGTAAAAACTTCAATTTTGATGCCCTAACTTTGGAATGCATGACTAATATCATCAAATTCATGTTTCTAAGTTGCCATGAGGATGTGATGAAGAAATATGGTGTTTATGGTTTTACATTTAGCTATATTTTCACATAGGGATTTGACATTGTGTATTTTAAGTCCATGTACACACACACACACAGACACAGAAACTAATATTGCAATATTTTGATGCAGACCACACTGTCACATCCTTATGAGCACAGCAAGGCCATTTTTTGATCTACTCTGCATTTGCCCTCCCTGTTAGGGGCCTGTCGTGTCTCAAGTGGACAAACCATTGCAGTGAAAAAACAGCAGGGCCCCAAAATGGAAAATGGTTTCATCTGGTATTTTTATGTAAATTGAAGGGGAATCAAAAAACGTTGTTTTAATGGGTTTCAATGGGGACGGGACAGGTGTCAAAAGGTTTCCATTTGTGTATTTTAGGCCTGAGTGGCTTTAAAATGTCAAAATATCACCGAAAATAAGTTTTCTGACCAAATGTCATGCTGTATGCATGAACACAGCCAAAGTTATCAAAAAATAAAAACTGAAAAATGGCTGAAAAGGACGTTTTTCGGAGGCTTAAATATACATTTTCATACAATATGAAGGAGTTGTGGCGATGAGGGGACAAAAGTACACGATGTTCACATTCCTCACTGCACACCTCATTCAGTGATTTTGACCTTCCACGTGTATTTCCTCTACAGAAAACAAGGATATGAATGTTAGTCATTTATATCGACACGTTTGACATCACAGGTTGAGCAATAACTTGACATATTGCGTGCTGTAGCGTTTGATTATCAAGACGAGGTGACGCGTCTCGCTCCACATTCACCAGCTCATCTCCGCACCAGAGGGGGTGGGACTTTGCCAAATACGGTGTCGCTACGTCGCCTATGATTGGTCGATGGATCCACAGCTCTGATTTGATTGGTCAGACGTGAAGCGGGGGTTGAACATACCGAGAGCAGGATAGTCGACAACAGCAGAAGCTGCTGAAGCCGATAAAGAGGCGGACAACTGGTCCGCACAATGAAAATTAGCACATCTCAAGTGTAGGTTTTAGCTACAGGAGGGCAGCCGTTTGTTCCTTTGTTATTAACACAAGCCCTCAGTCAGGTAAAAGGCTTGTCTTCGGTTTATTGTGTAGCCGAGAGAGATTAGAAACCCCCCCAAAGAGCGAGGATGTTGGTCCCCGCGGGAAGATAATGAAGAGGCTGCGCGTTTTGTTGGTGTGCCTCATTGTAGCTCTCCTGTGCTGGTAAGCTAAGCCCGACACCTCCATTCACCTTACCCACGTCACGCCACACAGGTGACAGCCGTGTCAGTAGCTGAACCACGTTTCATGGTGATGTTACTGCCCGTCACGTCGCTTTGCTGGATGTCTTTGCCGCAGAGTGTGTGTCAGTCATCAGTGTTCAGTGACATGAATCCTCCCTGCTACATAGCTAACATTATCAGCGCGTCACAGTGTGCGGCCAGTGTGATGTTTAACGCATCTGTTGGTGGAAAGAAGAGTCTTTCTAGGGTTGTGTCGGTATTTCACAGAAACTGGGTGATAAAGTTTGATGTTTAAATGTTATTTAGTGGGTTAGTAGGTTAGCTAGCCAACTGTTGAGTAGCAACATGGCTAACTAACCTAAACCACTGAGCATGGTGTGTATAGGCAAACCTTCTTGTCTGGTGGCTGGTGGACTAAAAGGTACTTAGTTACATTGATAAGATGTGCTTTCTTTTTAATATATATATAATGATGCACTTACAACTTTACTTCCCTGTAATTAAGGGATTCAACACTCATTATTTCACAGTTGGTTATTTTTTTTAATTAAGCAAGTTGTCCACCTCTAACACGAAAAAAAATTGTGCAATGCTCCAAGTGATGTTTTAAGATTGTTAAATTCGTCTGTGAAGCAAATTTGAACCCAGATGACTCAATTTATAATCATATGACATACAAAAAACAAGTCTTTCTCTGCCTTTGTTGCAAAAAATACAGAGTAAGTAGGCATTGTTTGAAACATACAACTAGTGGTAGTCAAATTTAAAATGGATTTACTTTATGTGGGTATCCATTAAGTCTACATACACATCACAGAAACACAAGATCCACTGCAAAACACTAAAGAGCAAGAGATTATAGTCTGATGCAAACACTGTGCAAAATGATTGCATCAATATACTTGTAGAAATATAACAGATCTGTCATGACATTCAACATTGCACGTAATGTGCGCTGTAATGCACGCGTGGGTGGTTCTTTGCCAGAGTACATGGACCCAGAGGTGACATTTGGTAGATTAACGTAACTCATGAATTTGTGTAATCTCAGAGGCACGGAGCAGGTAACAATGCGCAGGGTTTGTGAAATGGGATTAACAGGCCGGCTAACATGCCACCTTTATCCAGATTGGTGACTCAGGAGCAGTTAACCTTTCAACGTGTGGCCTGCAGACTATAGTTTTTCTGTGCTGTCCTGGTCATTTCTTTGCAACAATTGACCATCACATTTCCTGATGATTTAGTTCTTTTGGAGACTGTATAATCTTTGCCATGAACAAACAAATGCAGTACACATATGATGGATTAATAGTTGTAGAAAGTACTTCCGTTTATAAAACTTTAAAAACTAGGTACTTCCAAATGACGTAGTACTCTTACTTCAGTGTTATGTCACCTCCGTCATTACAATGTTTCCAGGAAATGGTACCTTGATACTTGTTTTACCGCTGCAGAGCCAACAGTAGTTCTGTAGTGGTAACACTCAGAGCAAGGAATATCCATTGCATTCATACTTGGGGTCCCTGATCATTATATCCTAAACCAGTTGTTGCTTTTCTCCTCTTGGAAACAGTTTTCAATGCTCACACTTTATTGAACATGACATGGATTTTTGTAATGCTGTCATCAAAATATAAGCGTTCTTCAGTATGCAGTCTGGTGTAGTACCTTTTATAGTATTCGTTTTTTTGCAAAAGAGATGCAAAATGGTTTAAAAGAAGTCTAATCATTTGGTCAGACTGAGAAGTTAAATACAAGCTCACTGATTTAGACTATGATAAATCCTTGTTACTTTATTTCCTGAAGAATGATCACATTGCCGCACATCATTTGAAAGTAGTTCATGTATTGCTGCGATAAGCTTTAGCATAGTTTTTCTTCTTTATATCAGGGAAACAAAATAGAAAAAAAACACGAGAACATTAAAACACAGCAGTTAGGCAGGACAGAGTTCAGCAAGTCAAACAGGGAACTGACTGAAGGATCAACACATTTGTTGTCAGTCATTTAAATTCAAGAAGGGAATATTGGATTATAGAGTAAATTCACGAATGAGACAGCCTTACCTGTTCACGGCTATATTTGATTACAGCCTTGCATGTCAGGTGTTTGCTTGCACATTTTCACTTTCCCACAAACTAACTAATGGCCATGCAACCGCACGCACAGACTTCATTACTGATGCAAACCCTTTTAGCGTGCTGCTGTCGGCTTCTCACTCCTCTGTGCCAGCTCTCACACGTCCCAGTGGGAACACAGACACAGGGAATGCAGTCCTTGCAGTAATCCAAAGGTTTCCAAGGCAGCAGTAATGTTAGGCAGAAAGGGGCTCTGTATCTGGAGGCTGGTGGCGAAAGCCTGTTGGGGGTGCATCAGTCTGTCGCTGTGATTCCCCTGCTGGTTTTTAATAACCCTGTGCGGCTTTTATTTGACATGTGAAGTGTTGCTCTCTGTGTGTTACTGTGAGACTACTTTTACTGATCAGCTTGAGATCTTTGTGCTGCAGTGTTTAGAAACGCACACCAAAATGTATTCTGTGTGTGTGTCATGCTCCTGTAGTCAGCAACTGTGGGCTCTTAACTGTGTGTGCTGCAAGCTAGCTTAGGCTGTTGACATCAGCATCACTAGAGAAAGCGTGCATGTGTACTTGAGTGTGTTTGTGTGAGGGGTGCACGTTCCCAGCCATGTTGTCCGTAATGATAGCTCACCACATGCCTATTTCCTCCCCATTTAGATTTTAACTTTAGTTTCTAGACATCAGTTAAGTGTGGTGTGTGTCAGCACTCTTCTCTGTAGTAAACACTACTGGACTTTCCCTCCAACAGTTGGCGTGTTTCTGCTAATTCTATATTCTGTTAAAGTACCTGCAAGGTTAAATAAACAATTGGATTGTTATTATTGCATTTGTACAGGTCAGGATAGGAACATGCTCAAGAGTAATAGCTGCACGTGTTGTCATCATGTCATTCTGTCCCTGTGTCATAGGCTCATTAGTTTCACAGCCATTTGAAGATTATTGTTATGTAATGTGATTAGCACTTATGAGATAACTCTGCAGCCAACTGTCCAACGGGAGACTTCATAGTATATTTCATTAAGCATAACACAAGTCCTGAAGCATTACAATTCTCTTGAGCGTGTGCAGGTAAAATGAAGCTGTCCACTCACTGCTGTTGAATTTTAAATGTGCTGACTCGCCTGATTATTTTATAATTCAGTGTCTGTGCTGCTGATTAGTCTGATATGCAATTAAATTGCTTTGATGCAGTTTAAATTACTCTGGGGTACTGCTGTGTGTTCTTCCTTGTGCTTGCAATACCCAAAGAGGTGTTTTGATGTTCGTGCCCTATGTTTTGACATTAGTCCAGTAACAGAACACCGTGGGTTTAGCTCGTCCAACCTGTTTCCTTTCCTAGGTCATCTATAGGATGGGACGCTCTATAGGGGCTTTCACTCACTCTCTGCTGCCAGATCAGGGTTTCCCAACTTACAGCTTGAAGTCTCGAGCAATCTTGTGTAGAGCGTCTGTTTTGTGGCACAAATATGTTTTGGAAAGCTCACAATACGTTAAGGGGCTAATGGAGTTTGTTAAACATAGCATCAGGAGAATTCCCCTTCACTACACACACTCTTTGCAGTGTTATGAATAAACAAAGGTTTAAAAATATTTCCTGACAGCGTGCTCCTCTGAGCGGTGTCCTCTAAAACTTGCTCAAAGGCAACGCAAACACTTTTTGCATAGCAGGAAACCAGTGGATAGCCATAGGACCCCCTCGTTAAAAGGACTGTGTCATAAAAGTTCCCCTTTTGGGGCAGTTGTTGCATAAGTAGATCCGCCTTGAGGTGCCCACGTGTGCAAGTGGCCAAAGAGACTGCTGTCACTGATAGCACTGCCTGTATTTGCCACCAGCAGACACTCACCAGCACCTGTATCGGGTACTGAGAGAAAATGACAGAGAAACAGAGAAGGCTCTGTGTGTGTTATTTGGCTGCTCCAGCCATGAAAGAGGAGGGAGGGGCTGGGACTTGAAGGTGAAATTGAAGGTAACAGAGCCTTGCCTTGGGACACGGTGATGATGTTGATTACTTGAGCCTTTCCCCGAAGCCCATCACCTCCGAGCTATGCATTTCATCCAGCTGCCTTGTAACGTTTATGGTCCTGTAATACAGTGTGGCTGCTGCGATTTGCAGCATGTGTGTCAACACGTGCTTGTTTTTTCTGTCCTTGTAGCTCTGCATTTATTAGATGACGCCTTTGTTGTCCTGCTGGGTTCCTTGTGAAAACAGTCTGATCGAAGGCTAAAGGAGAATCTCAAATGTGACAGGAGCACTTTCCTAGTATTTACCCCATTTTCTGTTTTTTAAGAGCACATTTGCCACATTCTGACTTCATGTTGAGTCATGTTTTGGGTGGTCAGAGGAGTATGATCTCATCCAACCTGGGGGTACTGAGATACGTTGCACATATGCTGTCTTTCATATAGTCTTAAGAACATTGTTGATATTATTATATTATATTATATTTCCTTATCCATAAATGCCCACATACCGTACTGTCACGCTATGTAAGTAATGTGCTTGAGGACACACTGATTTACAGATAAGACATTGCCTACACGATTTCTTGACATTCTGTTAGTCAGTCACTTGACTAGAAGAAACTCATTGTTTTGTCTTGCAGTTTAAATGATCTCATCATGGAAAAAAAATTCAGTTAACCTGCTCTTATACAGTAGAGCGACAGGAGTCTATGCTTGCTCCAGTTTGTCACTAAAGGGTTGTTAAGTTGGTTTGTGTTCTTATCTTTTCTTGATTCAATTTATGAGGGAAGGTGCTGCATATCTCAGCTCTGTTCAATGGTATCTGAGGTTCTCCTTTTAAAAAACTTGTGATTTTAAATCATTGATTAACTTACAAAGAATGCAGTTGGATTTGTTTTTTAAGCAAAACAAAAGCCTCAAGGTTATCTGTCAGAGCAAACATGACACTTCACCTACATGTCAGAAAACAGCAGAATTATCATCTGCAGCAACGAAAACAGGCCCGGGCCTCTTGTTCTTAGACATAGGTGTTTGTCATCTTTTCTTTGAGTTTAATCAAATCAATCAGTCACCAGATAATGTGTGCCTTTCTTCATTGTCAGTGTTCAATTTGAAAAACAGACTAGGACTGATTAGTCAATCATGTACTCGATCAGCAGAAAATTGATCCAAGTCAAGTCAGTTTTTCAATAAAAACACCAAACATTTGGTCTCATTTGATATTGCTTTGATAGCAAATTAAATTTCTTTGTTTTTTGATTGGCAGACACAATAAGCAATCTGAAGACATCACTTCCTGTCTAAAGAAATAAAAACAGGCACTTGTCATTAGGTGTAGATTTTGTGTAATATTAATCAAAAGAATAAAAGCCTCTACAGAGGACTACCTTCATTTGTCAGACTGTGAGACTGAATGTAATTAGCTGCCAATGGATGCATTACACCATGTTACTGTACGTTCACATCAACAGCGACCAGAGCTCCCAAAGCGGTGGAAGTCATTCATTGTCAATGAGAGCCTGAGCCTGGGCGACCTGGTCGTCAGCCACACGTCTTGGGTGACCAGAGTGACCAGAGTGGGTCCAGAGGGGAGTTAAAACTCGTTTAACTTTATGGTAATGAGCTCTGATGCGGTGCGGCGGCAACCAATCGGCATGCTGACGTGCTTCGATAAAGCGGGTCCCAGAGAACAAGCCATGTAACTTTGGTTCCTACAGCACACTTCTTCCGACAATGGATATTTAAGTTTATGACTTGCGTTCGCACCCACGCAGTCCCTTTTATAATGTGTCGCTGTTTGGTTACAGAGGTAGTTGGTTGGTCTGGTGAGTGTTAAAGTGTGTGATGTTTGAAAAAAGAGGAGAGCATTGCAGGCTAATGTTGTAACGTACTGTAGCATGCAAGTCTTCCTTGCTTGGTTTGAATGGGATGACATACGTTTTCTGTTTTCATTGACCAAACATAACTTTCTGTACGCCAACTATGAGCTTTTTGACTAGACAACAGCAAGCAACAAGCCAGTAACCCACTTTGTGGCTCCTTTAAATTGACAAGCACGATCGAACGTTCAGTGACTCACGTGATGAGCGACCAAAGTTGCCACAGATATTTTTGACAGTCGTGATTCTTTGGCGTCTGCGAGAGACTTTGCCTCATTGGAAGCTTCTGATTTGAACGTACAGTACAGAGATACGCAGTGATAAAACCTTCCCTGTCCTCGACTGTTGGCTTAGAGACCAGAGGCTCCGTAACTGAGTCCATCTTTCTGTTGTTGCTGTTGTTGTAGCAGAGTTGAGCACTGCAGGCTGGCAGCTCTGGTTTTATGTGAGGAGACAGAGCTGGACTGGCACTCTAGAGCACACTATTGTTCCTGCCCACTGGCCATGGAGACCGCCGAGCACACTGAGCTCTTTTGCCTGCCGGCCTTCCTGTCCCCCCAGCTGCATGGTGCTCTGTATGTTAATGCTTTACGCTGGCAGCTTTTTATAACATGAGAAATGTGAAGTAGTCAGAGTGAGCTAACACCTGAGGCAGACCCAGCGTAAGGCGATGTGAGTACACCAAGGTGTGAAAGGAAGCGGTTGGCGGCAGGGCTGGGTGGTCAACACATTATCAAGATTGCAATAAAATTTCCTTCAATAAAGAAATGAACGTAGGACGCTTGTAGTAAGTGTGATTTATGTGGTGTGTGTGTTAATCATGAGCAAATCATGCTGCAGTTTGTACAATACATTGTACTTAGGCTGAAGCTTTGACTGTTTGTCAGGTGGATAACTTAATCATTGATTTGTAGAGAAACAGAAAACAATGAGTAGAAGCCAGACTTTATTGATCCACTTTGTCTGTTTTCTTGACCAAGGAACAACTGGATAACTGAGTAAGACTGCGATGTCCACTTTGAGATAACAGTATTTTGAGTAAAGTCTGGAGACAGTGGAGGTTAGTATAAAGCAGCATGGTTCGCTGTTAGGTGTCTTGTCTTTTGCCTTAAATGAAAAAAAAAAGCAGATGTTAAAAGGATTGAGTGTCATCTGTTTCATTTTTGTGTGAGTCCATCATCTTTTCTTACATCATTTACTCAGAAAATAGTTCTCTAGGCTTACTTGAAGTTGTGTGTGCCAAGGTAAATCAAATGCAAACTGCTTTTCGCTGCATATCAGCATATCTTTGTGTTTTGGATTCTGCGTCACAAACCTGCATTATGTTCTTGTAGATTTGTTCGTGTGACATTTTGTTGAAAAGCTTGCAGTTGTCTGCAATGAGCCCCATATCGGTGCAACTCTGCCACAAGATTCTCTTTTTCTTTTTGGAAACAGGAAAGTCTTCGCAGGATCCTGTTGCTCACATAATATTTTTCTGGGAATAGGTAGGCCTGCAGTGAGAGTTGATTGCAGGCCAGTAGCCCGAGGCTCTGTCAGTGGTTAGAATGAAAATATTACTGTTTACTGTATCAGTGAACAGCAATCTGAGGGTGGAGATTGTTGGGTTTTAAAGGTGGAGACTTGCATCAGAACACTTGGTCGTGTTGTTGCGTGAGTTTGCGTATGTGAGAGGAGAGTGTGACAAAGGCAATAGAGTAGATTGACATGAATATTTGTCAAATGATTATTCAGTTTGCACTTCTTCTTTTTTTTTGTTTGATACTGCATATACCCACTGAATGTATTTACTCAGCAATTAATTGTTCAGCAGGTTTTTAATTGTATGGGATTAATCTAAAGGGCTTTAAAGCATGAGAATGTTCCATCTCATGTTGTTTAAATGCATCCCAAGACTTTCTAATGGTTGGATGCTCTGTGTGTTTTTGATAGTTCATTCCACTAAAATCAGCGTCACTTTTTTCTGTCTTCCTCTAAGGGCACAATTTTTCCTCTCTGAAAATGCTCTGGTTTCTTCTCCTCCCCTCCCCCTCTCTGGCTCACTGCTCCTCACTGTTTACCTTAAGCAGCTACCGACCAGCCCGGCTGTTATGCTTGTGCTGCATGTGGTGGTCTATTTCTTTCTCTTTCTTTGTTAAAGGTTTGGTCTTGTATGCAGCAAGTGCTTGACTGCGTGTGTGCCTTTTCATTAGTCTGGGTAAGGGCAATGTACAGAGAGGGATTCCCTGTCCACTGCTGATGTACAGTGCTAGAGAACATTGTGTACTAAAGCTAATAATGGCATGTTTTGCTTAAGCTTGGATCTCAAGACATACCAACACCATCAAATCCACTTTCTTCAAGTCGCCTGCTAAATGTAAGATCCCATTATCTTATTTCACAGGCTGAAATAAATAGATTTGAAAAATGGGTGTCAGAATCAAATCATTTGCAGCTCATTGATCCAGAAACAAATTGCTAAATATCAAGATAGTATGTGTGCATATAATGTATAAACCAGAATATCAAAGTTGTCCTGTCAGTTTCCAGGGTTTGAAAAAACATGACGAGTCCCTGCTCGAACTGTTTACACTGTAGTATGCATGGTGGTAAATGTAAGTGTTCACTATGCCGCAGCACATGGGTACACTGTGTTCTGAGGTGAATCTTTGATGAGTTTTTGTTCCCCTGCTGTGCCTGACGAGGCATTCATACTGACTAGCATTCACGCATTCATTGTTCTCTCCACACCCACCCATGCTAACCCACCCTGGCAAAGTAGCTTTTCCTATCAAATGACATTATATCACATGACTGCGTCCGTCAGACCTATTGTCCGGGGCCGATGTTCCTGATGTCGCATTCCCAAGCCTCTTTGATCCCTGTCTGACTGCTGCGATGCTTCACAGTGTCACAGCTTCACTGTTGCCACCATGCTGTGACTGTAGGTCTTTTGTTGAGCTTCGCAACAGTGATTTATGTTTAATTTCACTGCTGATAAATACATTATTACGAAGGCATTTAACACACTGGTGTAGATATAAAACTAATGTAAATTCCAACATTGTTATGATTTCACCTATCAACCCAGACGATAGCTGCTTAATTGTATAACGAGTAATTTAAAGGGAAATATCACCCAAAATTAATATATTTCCACTTATCTGTAGTCGGGCTGCAACGATTAGTCAACTATTCGATGACTAATTGACTATTAAAATAATCGACTACGTTTAAATACTGGCAGCTTTGCACACTCTCCCATGAAGGTGAACTAAAACCCTTTGGCATGTGTACAAAACAAGACATTAGATGACATAATTTTGGGGTTTGGGACAGACAGACTGACATTTTTCAACATTTTAACACATTTTTGATATAATGATTAGTCGACTAATCGAAGAAATAATTGACAGATTAGTCGACAATGAAAATAATCATTAGTTGCAGCCCTAATCTGTAGTGCAGTCCAGATTGTTTTGTGAGTTGCCTAATGTAGGAGATGTTGGCCGTAGAGGTCTCTACCTTTTCTTCAGTATATTAGAACTAGATGTTGGGTTGGGTACTGTTCACATTTTTTCAATACAGACACCAGTACCTGTAATTCGGTACAGACACCCAACAGTACCTTTTTTCGGTGCTTTACTTTTGTAGTAAAATATAAATGGCATTTTTGAACAAGCTGCAGGGGTCACGTAGTAGACCAAAGCACAATTCTGCTCTTTTCTAATCACACATTGAGCTAATATTCTGTCTCTGTCAGTCTGTCTCCTTGTGTGTATGTGTGTCTGCACATCTAGCAGTGATACTAAAATAATATAGAAATGAAAATAGACCAGAAACCAAAACTATCATGGGAGACTGACTCTCAGATCGGTGCTGCAGCAATAGTTGGGGCTCGCTTTGAAGTCAGTGAAGAACTTTAGGCGGCTTCCACCTCAGTCTGAAGTTGAACCCGGCAGCTCCGCAGAGCTCCATGGCTGACTCTCAGGCTTTGGGGCACTTCATGGCACTTTCTCCTCTTGTCCAATACCTGGCATTCCCACTCAGACGTGTTCTCAAGTAGTGAAATTTGGCACTGAATACTTAAACGTGAATCAGTATTTGGTAGTATTGATGTCATTCGATCGGTTCGGTTCCTAACTAGATGGCACTCGGCTTGTGGTTCTCAAAGGACTAAAAAAAATGGAAAAACTCAATGGTAATGTCTCTTACCAGAGGTCATGACCCGGTTACTTAAGATAATCCACAGACCTTGTGAGCAGTTTCATACCTTACCAAACTACACCTGCAATGGTATCGCTGTGCAGAGAGATTTTGCATTTTCTTAGTATCAAACATGCTGTTTGTATCTGACTTGGTGCTATTTTTGTGTCATTGAGGTTTGAATTAGATTTTCTGAATTGTTGCATTAATGATTTAATGTAGACATTACACAGATCTCGAGCTGTTCAGCTTCAATTCTGGATGAAAATGTCCTAAATGTTAGCAGGCTGAAGGCATTTCAGGTAAATGAGCAGCAGTCTCTTTGCCAACATGTAACTTGGCCTACTTTGTGCTTCAGGTTTGCCTCCAAATAGAGGTGTGTCTGTTCATTCACTCTACATCCTAGAAAGAAGCTCCTGTGTAAATTTTGAAGTATTTACTTGCGTCACAGAGGTGGTGTAGTCAGAGAAGGATCCTTATGTAGCAGAAAGGCAAACAAGCTTTACAAATAGCTTCAACTAGTGTGGATTAATACGAGTATGTGGCCTTCCACTATATTAGATGAACTGAAGTGTTTTATCAAACTGTGATTATCTGGCTTTAAGTGGGAACAGGATGAAGTATTGTTGTTCTGCCAGGAACCACTGGGCATGTGCCAGTGCGTTTATTAGCATGGCATTTTAACGAGAATAATAATAAAGCGACCAATCAGGTTCTGTTTGAACAGAGAGTGTGACATCTGTTTTGTCCCATGGGTTAAACAGAGCTTTATAAATCCAGGCAAATATATTATCAACTCATTTTCTTACAAATCCCTTTAATGCAGGGGGTGAACTGATATTTTAAGCTTGTTGCCTTCACTTATTTTAGACAGGCTCCTTGCTTGAAGTAAAAACAACAAGTAAAATCATATGAGTAGCACTTTGCATTTGATTTAAGAACAGTATAATGTTTTCTGTCAATATCTGTGTGTGTTGATGCTCAATTTCAAGCTCATGTATGTATTTAAGTTTGAAAAATACACACCAAAGAATCTTGATGTTAATATTTGCTTGTAAAAACTTCCTGGATCCACTGGTTTCTGTCCAAGAAAAGACACAACCAAATCTGGAAATGAGTCGAGCATATATAAAAATTATCTTCATGCAGCTTTGATTTTAGAAGCTATTTATTTGATCATAGATTTTCTTCTTTTTATACTGAAAGTTTTATCCAGTCAAGTCTTACGGCAAATTGCATTTCTGTTTTGTTTCAAAGAATGTTCATATTTCTCCACCTTCTTGGTTCTGTGCATTCATGTTTATTAAGGCTGCCACTAACGATTATTTTCATTGTCGACTAATCTGTCAATTATTTCTTCGATTAGTCAACTAATCATTTCAATGTGTTAAAATGTGTTAAAATGTTGAAAAATGTCAGTCTGTCTCGCCCAAACCCCAAAATTACATCATCTAATGTCTTGTTTCATACTCATGCCGAAGGGTTTTAGTTCACCGTCATGGGAGAGTGTGTAAAGCTGCCAATATCTGAACGTAAGAAGCTGCAGTAAGAGTATTTTGGGGTACTTTATAGTACTTTTCTATGAAAAATGACTCAAACCGATTAGTCGACGACTGAAATAGTCACCGATTATTTTAATAGTCGATTAGTCATCGATTAGTCAACTAATCGTGGCAGCCCTAATGTTTATCCTATGACTTTCTAATCTGTTAGAAAGGAAAGCTCCACAGCTCTCCTAAATCTTACAGCAGAGAGAGATTCAGAAAGTAAGTTGCTTTCACCCCTAAGGCTAGAAGTTAACCCAAAAAAGCTTCACTCTGAGAGTTTTGTGCCAGTTAGGACTAATTCTTTTCTGCTCTGAGACGCTTGATATGTACAGACCCAGATCCTGGTGCCAAGAATGGGCTTGGGGTCATAATTCTTTAGACAGGATGACGTATATGGCGTATGCCTCTGTAGAGACAGGTATAGGTGCAGGAATGAGTCCTAAAACCTGGAAAGGAGATTGCAAGACGTTCAACCTTCTACAACCAAAATTATGCAGGTAAAAACCCCACTTATGAATTTTAAAGCATTTACATGTCTGAAAAAAGGCAGTTGCTTATTAGGATGGGAAAACAAAGAAATCTACACTATTAAAAAGTTACTGAACTGTGTTTAAAGTACTTAAGCCCTTCATTACACTCCCTTTTTTTACTATATATGTAATAATATCATAATTCCCTCCAATATCTATTTTACATCATAGTCATCATAGAGCCCATTCGCGAAACAGACATTGTAAACCTCTTGTACCTGCTTATTAATTCAACTTTGTGGCTGTTAGTTTTGAGCCCTGCTTTTTAGCCTGCGATGGGCTGATGACCGTGAACAGGGCGAATGTCGGCTGATTCCGATGTTGAGCTGATAAATCTGTGCGTCCCTAGTTGCTAACAAGTTGTCAAATGAGATTACAGAATCATGCTGAGCACAGCTTTACAAGCCTGGTGGTGGTGGTGACGTCGAAGTCATGCGACCATGGTGTACGTTGTTTTACTTCTAGCAAGTGCATTTATGCTTCAAAAATCATAAAAATGGTGTTTACCTGTGAAGATTATTCTTGCTGAATAAATCTACAATCTACAATAAATTTACACAGAGTTTATTTTCGCAATAATCCAAAAACATTTGAAGACTCTCTTTTTGTCGAGGGAACCAGGGGGATGGTGATTTCTGGGTTGGCCTACAAAAAGAAACGCATCATCCATGAATAACACAACATGTCAGCACACACACCCCCATTCCAGCCCCATTTACCACTTAGTGCCTTTGGTCTGTCCATGCAGAAGAAGATGAACAAATAGAGCAGCAATGCTCATCTACAGAGCTAATGTGCTTGTTGCAGTAAAGTAGAAAACGTGATCATCCATTCCCTCAAATCATCATCTTGACCCGACTGTTTGTAGGAGAAAGTGGTCAGGTGTTCAAATAATATGAAGAATTTGCAGCCGTCAGAACATCTGGCATTGACAGTTCATTTCTGAATCTGTGTTTTGAATGTCATCGTCCTCGAGTGTAGAGTAGAGCCATTTTAATTTCAGGCAGAAGTCGAAGAGAGTTCACTTTTCCAAAGTAAATCTTGTCATGCCCTGGGCTGGCTTTGCAAGTCACACTGGAAGAGGAGTGTATTATTAGTAGTAGTAAAACCACACAGTCACAATTTCTCCATGTGTGGAAGAATTCAAGACAGTGCATACCAGAGGGAAAAGAGGAAAATCTCTTTGAGAAGCTGCTCTTAATATAATGTCCTATTGTCTTTAGGCTGAGCTGAAATCAATGTGTCTTCTGTTAACAGATGTACCATAGGCAAGGTGTTAGGGTCCGGTTCAGAAATGTGTGTGTTTGTATGTGTGAGTTAAGAGAGCTGTTCACCAGTCCAGCCACTATGCCCTGGCTGCCACAGAGATGCACCAGTGGAGAGGATTATGGAGGATCAGCAGGCTTTAAAACAAACTGCTGCTCTACATTATTCCATGCTTCGATGTGGAGAAAAATCAGGACGCATAGGCAAACCTACACACACAAACACGCTCAGTCCTCTAAGGCCGAGCTTTTAGGCTCTGCCCCCACTTTCTCTCTAAACGGTGACGACATGTTTTTGTCTGCCCGGCAGATGCGCTGGCCTACTTTTACTGGCACACCTCCCTGCCCCACAATCCACCTCTGTCCACGTGGTTCCTGGATTCTCTCTCTTCAGCTCTTTTTCTCTGTATCTCCCTCTCTGACTGTTTTTTCTGTCGGCTGTAGAAGTCAACAGTGTGTTATGTGAATATGAACTCTCTGCCTGCTTAAAGGATTTATTCTCTGAGATGTTGCTCTGAGACCAAACAGCTGGATTTAGTCAGCAGTTTTATTTGGTGTGTGTTTTAGCTCTCACCAAACATGTGATTAGGCTTTGGTGAGTTGACCGACCAGTTTAAAGGGAAATTTAAACTAACTCACTCCGTCATCGCACTGTTCTCCATCAGCCTCTCTAGCATTTTTAACCCATCTTCCTGCACTGCACATCATCTGTCAAGAATGATCTAAACTTATGTGAAAAACATCACAACAGTTTGTCCCAGTTTAAATATGAGCTGCAGCATTCTGCACTAGTTGAAGCGGAGCTACTGGAGATTTACTCAGGCATGTAAACAGCGTGTTACAGCAGTCGAGACGCGAGAATACAAAAGCATGAGTAAGCTTTTCTAGGTCAGGAAAAGACACAGCTGATTTAAGTTAATACTATACATTCTGAGCAAGTCAGCACTTAATTCCCCAGATCCACTTTGTTTGAACTGATCCAACAGCGCCCATAAGGACCATGAGGAAATAACGTTGGGTTACTGAGCACCAGTTGGAAAAACCCGATAAAGATAATTAGATAAGATAACAAAAACTATGTGATGCTCAACAAGAAATGAACTGCAGTATGCAAAACGTGGGTCTACAAAGACACGACTTCCAACAAACTTGTTTTAACAAATAGATCTAAAGTTTAAAAAGCGCAGATGATTTTTGTAAATTACTATATTATTACTCTGTTGTTAAAATGGCATTATATTTGGTCAAGAGTTATGACTTGTTTAGGACGTGAAACTTAAAGTGTAAGACTCAGAACTTGTCTTGGGACTTGGGTGCAAAGACTTAAGACTTGCAAAACGACGACTTGGTCCCGCCTCTGCTATTCACACACACACACACACACACACACACACACGTAAATTTATAATTAACCATTATAACAAAAACCCAGTGACTTTAGTATTTTGTCAACGAATTTGTCTTTGCCCTCTTCTCACACTTTCGTTCATCTGTCTCCTCTCTATGTCTTGTCACAGCACTTGACACTGTGACACAGTTTAAGTTTTTCATTTAAGACAATTAAGGCAGGTAAGTCCATCACGTGCTGTCAGTGTGTGTGAGAGAGAAGCTGGTCAGAGATTTAGGCCAGGAGAGGGACAGGCAACAACTAATCTGCCCTGGCTCTGGTTATATGTTGTTCATTGCTGTGTCATGCTGTGATTAGTGTGTACGATTCTGTTTACCGTGTTTTAACAGCATCTTTGTGTGATCTGATCACAAGTGGACACCAAGAAGCATTATGATCCGATCACTCAGACCACTTGCCAAGGTGTTCTGGGACGCATTTGACCACATATCGTGTAGCGCAAACACTAATGCGTTCTGATATGTCCCTGACAAGGACTGTGTCATCAGCGCAGGATGTGGTGGTGGTTTTGGTGACACAGTGATAAGACGAGTTGGACGTAATGTTGTGTAACCGTTATTTGCCCTATGGAGGGAGACATGTTGGGTTCTGCTGAGAGTACTGTCTCAAGCTGTACCAACACAACTGCTAACATGCCTAGCAAGCATGATAGCGAGCAACAGTGTTGAGGTAATAACCATGGAGCTGGAGATGCATTATTAACACAGGTGTTAACAGCTTTATGTCTCAGCTGTCCACTTGTGTTGGAAACACTGAAACACATGTCATACCACTAGGTGTGACCAGGCTATCAGAGAGGGCAGGCTGACGAAGCTCGCTCAATCTAAACTAGTCAAACAATAAATAGTCAATTGGAAGAATAAATGATGATGAAGAGAAAGAGCAGGACCAAAGGCAACAGGGAGCAACACCCTCACAAGTTCACGTGTTGTCATGCTTGACACCTCTGAAAATGTTTAGTCACCAGGCAGACATCCTGCCTGAGAAGAGATCAGAGCGCAGTTTGCATGCCATGCAGCTGGTGATAATATTTGACTTGCTGCTGGCAGATGAATCTGTCCACAGCCTGTTGTCTCTGCAGTTTTGTCTGTGCTGTGTCAACCCGGCCGGTTGGTACAGTATAGTTGATTTAATGCTATGTCTCCTGGCTCTGAAAAGTCCTAAAGCCAACAGGAAATATCAGGGGATTTGGCCGGTCAGAACCGGCAGAGCCAGCGTATCGGGGGGACATGTAGCTACTCGCCACAGTGTCTGTGTCCGTCTGTGCAAAGCTGTGGTGCTACGAAGGCATCAGACGTATAAAGCTGTTTTCAGAAGTTATCACCAACTCCATCAGAGCTCTAGCAGTGTTGTTCTGTGCTTTCATGTCTCTATAATAGGTGGCAAACAAGCTAATGTCCTCTTCAGCACTTCTGTGAATATTAAAAAATGATTGAGGCATTTGAAGCCAGAGAAGCATCCAATAGACTTATTTAAATCCCCAGGTGCTTCTGAAGTGGGACAGGAAACGGGGGTAGAGAGAGAATGAGGAAGAGTGTATTTGCAGGCTGCTGACTCATTAGTCTTGCCTCAAGCTCTTCCTTCATTAGCTTGGCTTTAGCCCACTCCTAGTATGTAATGTATAGCACACTTGAACATTTGTCTCTTCAGCGGTCTCTGCATTTCTCTCCATTTGTGGGTCATGCATTCCTCCTCCCACTGTTGCATAACTATTTGAATTAAAAAGTAGGTCACGGCACGCCCCCAAATCAGATCGGCCCCTTCTTTACCTTTTTTCCCCGTCTCTTTTCATCTGCTCTCCTTTTATATTCATCCGTAGAAGGAATGTCAACATTCGGGTCTTTCTATTCACTCGTGGAGATGGCGCTGAGCGAGGGCGGGGGGGCGTCATGCCCACTTGTTTCTCAGTTCGGGCTCTGATTTGCATGTGGCTCAGTAAAGAGAGAGCATTTGTGGTCCTGAATTGTTCCACATGTTTTAATCTCTGTATTTGAATGTTTAATATTTGGATAAGACTTGGTGACTAGGCAGGTTTCAGTTAAACACTGGTTCATTGAGTCACATGGCGGAAGTCAGTGATATTTGCATTTCTCATCACAAGCGTTTATACAGGATTGTTTACTCTGTGACGTGTCCACTCAAACCTACACTGTGGTGTTTGATCTGTTTTGCCACCCATGTGCATTTACACAAGCATTGTCTTATCTGGGTGATGGAAGGCCTTTTAAAAAATGATAAACAAAATTTGGTAACAAACGGCTCGACAGCAAAATGATTCTATTAAGCCAATTTTAACTATTAGATATTAATATCAGCAACTGCAAATACAGATTTAAGACATTTTACAGCTGTGTCAGAATGACATTTAACGCACAGTTAAGTGACTGTTGAAGTAAAGCCTTGCAGGTCCTTATCTGAACTAGTCTGTTGAACTAGACAGTGAAACAGCCAAGGTTTGTTTCAGAGAATATGCAGGAGGAAAGAGGCCTTGATATAACCATAACAGCCTTGTGAGATGTTTGGAAAATTTGTAAAGCATTTCTGAGGCTTTGAGGCATCCTGTGCAAAGACGCCAGTTGTTCTACTCTCAAGGCTACAAGTAAACAGATCATGCAAACATTCAGCAGAGATGCGCGCTACCTTACACGCTGTCCCGTAGGCACCTTACAGCTGCAAAGTTCTGACTGAAGATGGATGAAATCTAGCATGTGGGAAGTTACTCAGTTGGGATACAATAGAGGTTTTTTTGTGTATGAACGGTGACATGTAGGCCAGAGATTCAGACATGCACTGCCTTATAGACACACTTAAAACAGATTTATAAATTCCCAGTGAACAGACTTAGTGTGTCTGGAGATCCTATTCATACCCTGTACCACACATTTCAAACTATTTCCCAAGTTATTCTCTATCTCTCTACTGTCTGCTTGTCTCTGGATGGATATGTATGCATATACAGCAAGGCCAAGCTATGAATAATTTCTGAATAACTTTCAAAGGTTTTACAAAGCACACAGGGCTGAACTGCTGTGAGATACTGTATTGTGCAAGAGGGACTGGAAGTGTTTTTTGCAGTTTTTGTCACAATTTTTCACTGGATTTTATCTGCTGTCTCGGGCTGCAACTAAAGATTAGTCATTATCAATAAACAGTAATTTCCCGAGGCCCAGATGACATCCTCATGTTATGTTATAACCAACCAACAGTCCTAATGTCTAAAGCTTGCTCACATTTAAGAAGCCTTAAACCAGCAAATGTTTGTCTTTTTGCCTAAAAATAATTACTGAAATGATTATTTGATTATCAAAATAGTTGCCAGTTAATTTTAGGTTGATTGATTAATCGATTAATTATTGGTGGTGGGGGCTGCCTTTCTAGATTTTGAGTTTTTTGCGGTCCTGTGAACGCAACACAGACGGAGCACTTTCTCTTCCCGAGTAGCAGTTCGTAGAGTTTTGAGTTTCGAGGTGGATAAGTGATCAGTTGATTCGATCAGAGCTGATCGGATCAGTGGATGAGAGGAGCAGCTGTCTGTGAGTGAAAGCAAAACTTGAGACTCAGCACACTGAAGATTAAGTTTCACCCTCACTGCGCCTGGTATTGTGCTGCTCTATCTGTGGAGCAAATAAGAACAGAACGGTTTATATATATATTCCAACGGTGCTCCTAATGAATGGTCCAGCTCCAAAAAAGAAAATTAAAACATGGCAGCAGATGTTTTGATTGTGGCGGCCTGCTACAAATAAATGAACGTGTGGGAAACCCTGGAGTAGCTCTGACTTTACTGAACGTGTAATTGGAGGGCTTTATCTCTCATTGTAGTCTACCATGATGTCAGTTACAAAACAAAAGGGATATATTTTCATAGACTTTTCACTTTGAGGTGTTTTTAAAACCAGTTCATTTTGAGATTAAAATCCAAAATGTAGACATTCTTCATCCCCTCTGTTGCACAGGGATTAAATAATGTCCTCATAATTTGCTGACATTTGATTTTTACATCAGTGTGTTGCGTAATTATGTTTGTGTCCTCCTCAGTAATAATATGTCGGACACGTCCTCCCTGTACATCCTTGGGTGTTCAGTGGTTGAGGGTGGAGGGGGACACAGGAGACATTTGAAACGCAGCACAACATAGTTTAAAGCTATGGATCTAAGTTTAGCCAGCAGCCTATATTAGCCTGTGGTTCATATTTATGCTATAGTATCTGTGCACTGCTCAGCTCTTAGGTTTCCCTCACCCGCCTTGTGACGCTTCCCAGCCCTTTATGGGAAAGCGCATATTACAAGGTACTAACCCATATAGGAACATGCGCACAGCTCATCAGCAGGGAGCAAAAACAACAACGGTAAATGTCATGTCCTGGTGTCAGAGCCAGCTGTCCCTCAGAATTTAGGTGCAAGGCCTTCGTCCTAGATATTAGATTTTGCACCTACGTTCAACATTCAGACAGAGATAAATCTGTCGTGGAAAAGGCAGCAGAGATATTAACCTTCATCTTTACTGCAGCATAGCCAGAGAGCACATGTATGTTCAGAAATTAGTCACAACTGTTGCCTGAAAACTCTAAGAAACCTTCACAGTTTGTATTAACACCTTATCATACGCCGTTGTCATTTGCTCATAACTCTGATAAGGTATACAGCGCGGCCCTCATAAGATCCTCTTACAAATTAAGCCTTAGCTGGATGTTCTTGTCATCTTTTATCTCGTCATTCAATCACCTCAGATGTTAATAAGCAGAATGCAGATGGAGAGGCTCTGTGAGTGACAGGATACTGACTTGCACAGATGGTAGTCTCTGTGTGATTGTTGAGTA
This sequence comes from Epinephelus cyanopodus, assembly GCA_026686955.1. Taxonomy (NCBI): domain Eukaryota; kingdom Metazoa; phylum Chordata; class Actinopteri; order Perciformes; family Serranidae; genus Epinephelus; species Epinephelus cyanopodus. The sequence continues at coordinate 3,303,027 of CM048920.1, forward strand.
TGTGTGCGTACTGCTCATCCCCTTCCTCCCGACAGCCGGGCTGACAGGGTGCTAACATGACTGTCCATGTGTCCGGCTCTCTCCTGACATTGATATTTGACCGCTCAAGGAGAACCGCTCCACTTTCAGAATCACATGGTGCTTTGTATCTGAGCTCTGCGTTTGTGTGCCATTTGTCCCTGATGCAAAGTGTTGGCATGCTTCGAGTTTGATTTTTGCATTTGTATTTCCATAGTGTCTACATACTGTCAGGTTTAAACAAATGTAATAGGTTTTAGAGAGGTATTTAATCTGCATTAACGCTGATTAAGTAATTGGGTTTTTTACTCAATCTGTGTATGATGAGTAAACTTAAAGCAGACTGCTGACGGACTCATTAGAGTTCAAAGAAGTGATATAATTTGTTGGTGAGTCATGGGAAAACCTTATTAGCGTCATAGCACAGGGAACATGTTTAGACAGACCTCTTGTCAGTTCAGCTTCACTCTCCCCTTGCTTCATTCTGCTTCATTCTGCTTCATTTGTCACTGATAAGGAAACTAACTGCAGCTGTCTCTCCTCTGCTTGATTCTTATTGCTTTTTATCCTGTCAAGTCCTATTAATTTTGCACGCTCTGTCATCAGTACTGCAGTATCAATGCGCATGTAACATCAGCAGTCCTGTATTGAAAAGATGCACAAGCTTTTACAGTAGCCCTATTGTCCAGCAGAGGTAACGTGTGTCAGCCTCTCGTCACGTTGGCCTTGTTGACCTTGAGCAAACTGCACTTTATTGGTAGCCTTGAAAGCGTTTGAACGTAATTGAGTGAACAGGAAAGCAGGGGCCAGGTGTGCCGAAATACAGGGGCTGAAATGAAACTTGTAAAAGTTGCACACAGGCACACAAAGGTGAGTTTTGTTGAAATGAAATTTCAGAGGAGGAGAGGATTACGAAAGCTTGGGTTGAAAGACCGATTCAAAGAATGCAGTTTGCCTTGAACATCTTTGAAAAATACAGAAATAATGAGTGGAATTTTGTTAACACATGATTATTCACTTTCTGCCTTTATCCTGCTCTGTCTCTCTCCTTGGAGACCAGATTTCACCTTCAGTCCTCTGGGGTTCATCTTATTCCCTTTGTGTATCTCATGCACATTCAGCCGCTTTTTCTCTCCTACACTTAGTGTTTTTTATTGCCTGTGCCCAAAGAGCTGGTGTCAGATGCCGACCCCCCTCAGGGAAGGAAGTGCTCTCACTGTGAAGGAATGATATAGTACAGCCTCAGCATTCTCTCAAGGCAGCCATTGCTTATGGCATACTGTGCTGTTGAACTTCTTTTCCTTGTTTTAAACCCATACCTGGTTGTGGAAACGGCAACAACTTGATGCAGGGTTTTTATGATGAAATTTTGCAACTACTTTTACAGCAACTGGCATTGACTTCACTCTAAGTTTAGTTACATATCCCTCTTGTATGATGTTCACAATAACTTTGCATTGGTTTGACAAATATTTCCCTGTCTGTGTTCCAGGTACCCCAGTCAACATGTGTATTGTTCAGAGCAGAGCTTGTCTGGCCCTGGTCAGTCTGCGGGGGACAAAAACCCCGAGGGCCAGAAGCAGGAGCAGGAGCAGGACTCCACGCAACACAAGGTGGGTTGAAGTTTTGAGGCCTTTACATGTTTCAAATTCAGTGAATCGGGTCAGTCACGTTAAGCACTGCTTTGAAAAGACAGCTTTAATACACTATCATAATAAAAAGCACAAACTTGTAATTCCAGCCTCTTCTTTTCTAACAAATTCTAATCACAACACATTGACACTATTTTACAAATGCTTCAAAACAAAGAAGGAGTGTAATTGTTCACTTTTTGGTTGTTGGAGATGTTGAAAGTTGTCGACATTATTTGCGCTGTCTAGGCTAACAGGCTTCTTCAAGACGCATGGAGGTCGGGACAGTGCCTGCAGAATGGCTGAATGGGGCGGTAGTTAGCGTATTTAAAAATCGGGGACTGGAATATGCTTTAATAATTAGGGTATTGCACTGCTCAACCTCCCTGCATAAGTTAATGCCAGGATGCTAAAAAGGAGGCTGTGTCTGATTGTTGAACCTCAGATCCAGGAGGAGCATTGCAGATACCATACTGGTTTTGAAACAGTGGACCAGCTTTAATCCTGCTAGTTCATGCTAGTTTACCCCTCCAGTCAACATGTGTATCGTGGATCTTGAGACGGCGTCACCCCAGGGTACTGTGGCTGCTGTTACAGGCCTTACATAACCTGAATGAGTGCTGTGTTCGTGCACTACGCTCCAAGCCTCACATATGGTCATGACCTTTGGATAGTGACTGAAAGAATGACCTCATTAATACAAGCGGCTGGAATGAGTTTCCCCCTGTAGGGTGGCTGGGCTCACCTTAAGAGAAAGGGTGGGGAGCCACTGCACCTTCACGATGAAGGATCCAGTTGAGGTGGTTCAGGCATCTGATCTACCTCCTGGGCGTCTTCCGTTTGGAGATTTTCCAAACATGTCTAAGTGGAAGGAGACCCTGTGGCGGTTGACCAAGAACATGCTGGAGAGATTATATGTTTCATCTTGCTTGGGAAGACCTCAGGATCCCCCAGGAGGAGCTGGAGAATGCTTCGGGAGAGAGGGACATTTGGACTATGTTGCTTAGCCTGCTGCTCCAGCGACCTGACCCTTGATAAGAAGCAGTTGATGGTTAGATGGATATTACGTGTTGTTGACATTGCTGGTTCATCTTGTTGGCCAGCTGTGGGATGGTCAGCAGTATTATTAGACTCACTGCTCATGGTGAAATGTATGAGTTAGCAGAATACCACGTGGAAAGTGGTGGGAGTTGGGTCATGCACTTTAGCTGCCCACTAACCCCCAGTGAAAAGTAGGAGGCATGGAGAGACGAATGGTGGACTAAAGAGGCAAGCAGGTGGATGGTTGGTGGGAGGGTGAGTGTGTTGCATAAACCTCTGTTGTTCCCACCAAGATAGGCATTATTGAACAAGAAAACAACATATCAGTTGTTTAACGATATCTCTCTAACTTTACAACTGATAATCTTGTTGTGTGATTGAAGCTGTGTCAGGGACCCTCACAAAGAGCAGCCATGTTCAGTCCATGAAGATTAGAGGCCTTTTCCGGGTTAAAAGTTACTTAAAAAGCAGCCTAGTTACACGTTGTCAAGAACATTGGCTACTCTGTGTAATGAGTCATAGAGGTGTTTGCGGTAGAGGTCAGGACCTTCCCTGTGAGGTTAGAAATCAGAGTAAACAAAGCTTTCGCAATTCTTAGTGGCTGGATAATGTTGGAGACTAATCCATCTTAGGTCAGTCTGTGGACGTCACCAGAGCGAGGTGGAGTGGTGCTAGCTCAGAGCTGGGTCTGGGTTAAATATTTGATACCCTCAGCTCTTATGAATGGGCCTTCAAAGTTGTGTGTGTGTGTGGCAATGTGTGCATGAGTATGAGAATGAATGATAATTTGGGGAAGCGAGTGTGTTTTGGTATGCATGTGTAGGCACGGAAGAAGGAGAATCATTGTTCATGGTCCAGCAACAAACAGGCGTGCCAGGGCAGTTCAACAGGCCTGGCAGTCTGTCACTGGCCTTATAACACAGTCTTTGTCCGCCAACAAAAGGCTTTTTCACAACCTGAGATGCAAAGACCTTTTGCATCTCACATTTTCAAACAAAATGCATTTTTTTTTAAAAACAAAGATAATCCATCAAAAAATTTCTCGCAGAGTTTGAGTAGTGGTGCTTCATTTTTTGCCTGTGATATTTCATATGTTGTAAAAGCTTTGTCAGCAGTGATAATGCCTATTCAAGAATGGGGATTGTTTGATGATGTGGAGTTTATTTCTCTTTCTCCCAGGTGTTGGAAGAACGGACAACACATACATCATACGATATGGGACTAGAGACAGAGAGAGCAGCACGAGAGAAGCTAGCAACACAAAATGTACACCAAGAACAGGTAACATCACATATCTACAAGTTATTAAAAGGTCAAGATGTTATGAACGGGTCAAGCGTGGGTTGAATGCACATTTTCAAGTTTGTGTTATATATGTCGTACTGTGCTGTATTTTTATGAATTATGATGATGATGAACTCTCTTCTCGTATCCTTGCAGTTCTCATACTCATACAGCTAAAGTTGCATCCAGTAACTACTATTGCTAACTGCAGAATGTTACTGGAAACACTGGATGTTTTTTGCAACTTCAGTGCAGAGAGTTGTGATGTTTATTACAACTTCAGTAATATCTCCCACCTCACATTCAACACTCAACTTGTTTGCTCATCGAAGCAGCTCCAGTCTGCATTCATCTTTGCCCATCAGAGGCCCAGCAGCCTTCATTGTTGATAGGCTGTTACTCATGATGTGTAACCAGTCAGGTACCCACACCTCCCTTAGAAATACCCACTTGCACTTGGTTGTGCGCGTTCACATCTAGGCTAGTGGTGTCCCAAAAAAGAATTGAAGTAGTGGAAGTGGTTTCCAACACTTAAAACCCGCCCTAGACTCCACGGGAGCCCCGACCCACACTTACAACGAAGTGGAAGATGAAATCTCCCAGAGCACCTTGCGAAGTAGGGGTGGGAATCTCTTGGCACCTCACGATTCGATTCAATTCCATTTCTGAGGGCAACGATTTCGATTATAAAAAGAGCCATAAGAAAATTTACACTAGATATTGAAAAACATTATTGTAATAAAGCTGGGAATACATATCCAGTGCATACAAACTGTATTACTTACTGTGGTTGAGATGACAACACTCCACCAGTCTCTTCCTCATCCACAAATCTCAAGGGCACTCTCCTGTCCCTTGTCGACCTCCTTGACATTTCTCCTCCAGTATTTACAAAACTATAACTGACTATAACTATCTATGAACTATATAAACATGTACTATTGCCAAAAAAGACAAACGATGGCAAAACTACGAACTATGGTGAAAACACGATGAAAACACTCAAAAAACACTCAAAACTCAACTCAAGTTTTCAAACTCAAAAGCTCTCAAAAAAACACAAATACTATTATTTACAACACTAAATATTATTTACAAAGAAAACGCCACCCAAACTCTGCAAGAACACCGCTAAATCACTCCAACTTTTCTTGTCACCTGTCACTCTCTTCCTGCTGTGCTCACTTCCCTCCCCTCCTCCACAGGTAATGACGTACTGTATGTCACTGTCACTCAGCTTTCAGAATCCGTTGGAATTATGTCGATAGCATGAATGGTCGAGGAGTTACGGTAATTTGAAAAATAAAAATAAAATTAAAATCACTTAAGAGTTTTCCAAATCAATGCTCGCATCATTCAAGACATAATCTTGATGCATTTAAAAATTGATTATTTCCCCCACCCTTATTGCGAAGTCCACAACTTCGGCAAGTTTTGGCGCTGGAGCTGGCATTCTCATTGCATCGCTACTACGCGTGACGTATGCCGGCACGTTGGCCACGCCGGATTGCATGAAGTGGTGTCCCATTTCTTAGGGAAAGATCTCTACCCTAATATTTCTCACTTCCCTATCTTGCAAATGAAGGCACTCAATACCAAGTGGAAGTGGAAGGTGTGTGCAGACAGAGACAGGTTAGGTTGTAAACAATGGCGAGCTAACGCTGTGTTTCAGTGTTTGGGTTTTTCATGGTATCGGCTGATTGTCTTTTATATATGAATGTTTTTGTGTTTTCTGTCACCAGACTGTGAATCCTCGGGAAGCTGAGGTGGAGGAGACCAGGCCTGACCCAGAGTCTGATACTGTACCTGTTGCTCCTGAGCCAGAGCCCCACCCAGACCCCCAGGCTGACGTGGACCTGCAGACTGACCCCCAGGACCATGAACAGGAGGTCCCTGTCTCCTCCAATCCAGAACCAGTTCTAGCACAGAGCCAAGTGTCCACAGATGCTCCAGCCCCAGCAGAGATCATCAGTGACGCCCCTGCTGCGCACCCCAGCCTGGACTCACACCCAGCCACATCCCCAGATGAAGCTGAAAACATACCTACCTCACAGAGTGCCGGCCAGACCCACACAGGGTAAGCTCAGATTCACTTCTTCATTCCAGAGACCTTTTCTCTGGCATTAGAAGTTGGCTTTAACCACAGAGAAGTCACATTGGAGAACTAAAATTTTAACTTTAGATGGCAAAGAAACCGCTTGTTCCTCTTATGGTGGTTAAAGCCAGTTTCAACTTAATCCAGGTATAATGAAGTTAAAACTGTTTTCCGATGCTGCCATTGCACATTTTCTTTGATATTTTTGTTGGTTAACTTTTGTTCCCTTCAGTTTTTATTTATTTTACTTTTATTCAACCACTGTGAATGACTGATCACAAACTGAAAGAGAAACTCAAAGGAGAGTTGTTCTGACAGCCTGGATATTTTAGAGTCACTTTTTATGGAACTTGTGGCCAGCGTCGAAGTTACATGGAACTGATTTGAGGCGGTGAAATTTTGTCGAATTGATTTTCCAACGGAAGTTCGTGGACATTGTGGAGAGTCACCTGTTTGAACATGGAACTTTGACCAAGGTCATTCTGGATAACACTCGGGTTGAACCTTCAAGAAGAAGACATCCATCCAACGCCTTTCTCGAAGCAGCTGTCAACATCAGGACATTTCAAGACGTGCACACCAACTACCCCACCACCAAGCAACCACTCCATCCCCTTTGTCCACCCCTTTCTATCTCTTCTCTCTGCCTACGCTCTGTGTCCTTATCTCCTCTTCTTTACCCCCTTCCCTTCTTCTCTCCCACCCCATCCTCCTCTCTCTACCCTCCCCAGTGTAAAGAGGTGTGGTAAACGCCATGTCCTTTCTTTCCCTCAGTGCGGTTGCCAGTGCAGGAGATGAACTCCCAGTAGACAGCTTTGTCTTTGCTGAGCACTCTGATTCACAGTGCGGGGTCATTCCCCCCGAACTGGCAACCTGTGAAAACTCCCCTTTTGGCAGGCCTCTCTTCAGGTGAGTTTCTAACCCCTGGAAGCCAATCAAAGCACAGAGACAGGTAATCAAGGTACAAGCTACGCCTCTCTGCTGTGCGCAACCGTCGACCGCTGGCCTTGCTCTCCACTTACTTCTGCTTTTTAATTTTTTTTTTTAATTTCTTTTTTCCATCATTTTGCCTGCTCACAACCAAGGACTGTCAATTCTGTCAAATAAATTGATTACTTTTTAATGTTTTGCATCGTGTGTCCAACATTACAGAGAACTTATTTGTATTCTCAACCCCTCTTTATCCTTATTCCTCCTCCCCCTCTCCACCTCGTTGGCCCCATGTCTGTACTATAGTGTGGACGAGGCGGGCATAGAGGACCAGCGGACAGACCAGAGCCACAGCTCTAGTCCTGAAGCAGAGGTCCAGTCGACTCCAGGCAATGTGGACCAGGAACAACAACAACAACAACAGCAGCTGGAGGGCGGGCTGTCAGATTTGGACACGGAGGGCAACACTTCTCAACACCGCCAAGAACAGCAGGTCAGCAGCTTATGGTTCTCAAGTATTTCTCACATGCATCAGTTCATTATACAGTCAGTGGACAAACAAGGGTTTTATGTGAGTTAGAAAATCCAAAGCTTTTTTGTAAATACAGATGCAAGAATTTTCAGTGCAGCTCTTAAAGTTGGAGCTCTCTTCATTAGCAGAACAATGTGGCTGTGTGAGCATAGTGTGGATCTTTTCAGTAGGCATGGGCAGAGACCTTACAGTGCTGCAGGTGTCACGATGGGAAATCTGACCCTAATCAGACATAAACATGGACAGGTGGTGGAAAAACCCGGCTCTTAGCTTCCTGGACACCTTGTCTGCCTTTTTATTGAACAAGGTGCAGTCAGCACACGTGTACAGGTGACACGATAGCCATCCTGCTGAAATGCTTTTCTCAAAAATGTATATTTGATTAATATACTGTTCAGTTCTCAGTGATTATGTTTAAATGCACACTAACACTCCACTATCATTCAATATATGACAGTATTCTGAATTTGGTATTAGTAACATAAACAGCATATTCCGTTCAGACATTCCAAGTTGAGCCTGTTTCCGATTGTCACATTTTCTGATCAAGATGCGTGGGATATGCTGGTATTATTAGGGTTTTAGGAAAATGCATCTCAGCTGGGTTTTTTTCCCCTGCAGTTGGTGACACAAAGCATGCTGCCTGTGTACAGTTAGATCTGTCATTATGTGGGTTTTATGCCCAAAAGAAAAGCCCACATTTCTGTTAGGAAGCAGGAATTCACTAACTTTTAAACGTGAAGTTTTTTTGTGCAAATACTGAAATGACAACTTTTTCAAGAAGAGGGAGGCTGTGTCTGCACAGTCAAACAAGTCCTCTGCAGATGGAAAACTTTGAAAAAAATCTTATTTTAATGCAAAAAAGCAAAATGACACAAGCGTTCCACTTTTCCATATTTTAACATGATAAATGACACATTCTGTCACGTTGAGGGGAGTGTGCTTGGCTGCATGTAAAGGGGAATATTAGTGGAATAACAATTTTTATCAGCCATGTAAACAGCTTAGTAGGCATGTTGTCTTTTTGGATCAAAGGCAAAAAACAATCTGAATATTTTGTGCATGCAAACAGTCAGTGTTAGCACCCAAAGATGTTGCTTGTAGCATGGTCAGTCCTTTGTCCAGGCGTTTTCAGTAAAACATATCCTCACAACTGCTGGCCAGATTGCACTGAGAGTTATAAATATTCAGTGTGCGCAGCTGTTCTAGCAAAGGGCAGCTTTTAAAAGTTTCAAGTGGCGAATGCTGAGTCAACCTGCTTTCAGTTGCTTTTTTCATGGTTGGAGGATAATGAAAGATGAGTGTATCCGGGGGAATTTCTTTATTTTTAATGAGACTGTGTGCATTGTGTACAGTATATGTAGTTGTTTTGTTGTTTTGGAGCCAAGAGCTGGTGATTAATCTGCATGTGGCTGCAAAGCTACAGTACACGTCCTGCCAAACGTGTTGTGGTGTTTACATAAGAGGCCGTCTAAGATGGTTGGATTTTTAGGATCAGACTGGCTTCCGTGGTCCAAAAGGGTACTTACATAATCCATCAAAATATTATTCACAGTTCAGTGCATCTCAATGCCTTGGTGGCTTGGGGCTAGCTGACTACTACACGTGCGTGTTAGTGACTGGTCATAGCGTGCAGTTCATTTAGTGGCTCACTGATGCCATGATACAAAATAATTTCAGTTATATCTTCATATATATTAGATTATTTGCAACCTGCTGTAGTCTTCTGCCAGAATACAGCATATTAAGACATTAGGTTTGGTGATATATACGGTTTAACTGTCAATATAAGTGTGTGTGTTTTACACTTGTCTGTGTGTTTCAGACAGTGGATGGCGGTATTGCCAGGGAGACTGATCCGTCAGTGCCCAGCAAAGAAGACATCCCCACCTTCGACGAGTGGAAGAAACAAGTCATGGAGGTGGAGAAGGAGAAGAGTGAGTGCATTCATTATTAAAACAGTTAGATGCATGCGCACAAAGGGAAAGGGAAACACCACAACCACAGCTAAGTCTAATGTCCCATTAAGATGTTTTAGAGAGTCTTGCTTGGATAACTCAGAGATACCTTGATGATGTTAATCTAACCTTGCGACACATGCCCAGGCACAGTTTGCAGCTTTGCCTCTGTAGACAAAGGAGCCCTTCACATGTCACTTTCATTCATCTCATCTTATTGCTTCTTTGTCTTTCGTACCACTAGATGTTCGTGCATTGTGTACCTCTGTCATGCCACGTTTGCTTCCTTCCTCGTGTTCATTTCCTGTCTATCTCTCACACCATCTCTGTCTCCATTCTCTCTCTCTGCCTGTGCACACCATGTGCAGTGGTCAGCGGAGCGTGTGTTTATGTGTGTTGCATAACCCCTCCACTTGTTCCTCTCAGGCAACGCTCTTTTTCCAGTGTCTGTAATGGGCCTAATGTAACACTCCCTCTGTCCAGGTCAGTCTCTCCATACCTCAACCAGCGGCAGCCCCCATCCAGTGAAGAAGGTCCAGAAAAACTTCAAGAATAATTATGCCTCTGTGGAGTGTGGTGCCAAGATACTCTCTGCCAACAACGAGGCCAAGGTACACACACACACACACACACACACACACATCACCTGTCCCCTGTTGCCCACACACAAACAAATACACTGACACAGCTGAGGATACAAACTGTCATGACTGTCATGCGCCCGCTTATTCTCATTATTCTTGTTTTATTCAGAGCACTTCAGCTATTCTCATGGAGAATATGGATCTTTACATGCTAAATCCTTGCAGCAACAAAATCTGGTGAGTGCACTGATAACACACCACTGGTAATCGAGATTCTAGACATTCTAGATTTGCAACTTTCATGAGTTTATTTTTAAATAAACATTTCTCTGTTTATCTCTCTCCAGGTTTGTGATAGAGCTCTGTGAGCCTATTCAAGTCAAGCACCTGGACATCGCTAACTTTGAGCTCTTCTCATCAACGCCGAAAGACTTTTTAGTTTCTATCAGTGACAGGTATACCCACACAGTTCAATTCAGCCAATATAAGAACTGACTGACATGTTCTCACAGGCTTGTGGTGGGTGTGTGACAAACAAAAAGCCCCGCATTGGGCGATGCCGCAGTATGCACACACCTCCAGTCAAATTTTTTTTCCTGTGTTGCTCACAGTGCATCATCTTCTGCAAGTAAATGTGGAGGAAGGAATATTGCATGTATTGGCCTGGTTTATTGAAGAACAGTAACTGTTATCCAAGTGTAATGCAGTTTAATTATAAAGCCCAATATTACAAACTGTACGACATACGCACTCTATCCTTAAACCCTCAGTTCAGATAAGGAAACCTCCCTGAAAAAAACTTAAACCTCAGAAAAAGCAACTCAGGAGGAATCCGTTTCCCTGGATGGACAGATATGCAGCAGATGTTGTGTGTGCCGAATAGACTAAAATAATACAGTTATAGTGTACACAAGCAGGATGACAGAATTAAAGACAGATTATGAACATGTGAAGAATTGATTGGGGAGGATGTCAAGCAGCTTCCAGAGAAAACATAAGAATTTTTTGTAGACCAAACAGTTCTGGGGACTCCCTGAGAGGAACTGCTCACTGGGGAGCTCCCCTGAGAATTACATACCTTCAGGGGCTTTTTTTGTGTTTGTGTGCATTTGCACCATCACTAGGAACACTGAAGTAATATATATTTCATGTGTCACATAGGTTATATGCTCAGCAAATCCCTGAATTCACTATTGGGTCATTTGTCTGTGTCTACCTCCCTGTTTTGTGACGAGCTGTTGTGTGCACAGCTAACACTGTTTTTAAAAATGGCAGTTGCCGTTGCTGAATTGTCCATTGTGTGTCTCAAAGTTTTTCTTGCTTTTTCTATGGTTGGGAGAGTACCTGCTCAAAAGCTACAACTAAAATAGTCCCTCAAAATAGTGTACATAATAAAAAGAGGGTTCTTAGATCTGTGAAAGTTCCTCTGGTCCAAAAAAAATCCCTGACCTTTAAAAGAAAGTAATGATAATCAAGTTGTACAAAACCTTCAATTGCCATATTACTTAGCCTGAATCATGGCTGCACATCAACTAACACCTCTAAAACAAGAAGTTTAATGTACAGCTCATAATTTCGCTACAATTTTCAGTTCTTCATTACTACTTTAGGGTTTGTTTTTTGCAGTATGTCGGGTGGAAGAATATTTTCAGTGAAAGTTGACACTCATTTTAGGAGGTTATGAAACAGGCTGGCTCACCTCCTTCTCAAACAGTATTATATAAAACCATCAGGACCAGGACAGGATAAAATCATCCCCTCTCTCCTGTATTATCAGCTCTAACTTTAGTGCTTCCAGAGCCAGGGTTGTCTGTGTTCTGGATGTCACCGTTAGGATTTATTTCCAGCATCATCTCGCACCATAACTCATAAATTCCCCCCCTCTGTCATGGAAGCAGTCACACGGAGCGCGGTGGCATTTGCACCCGGCCTTTGAGAACATGCCAAATTATGTTTGAAGTACACCGTGGTCTTTACATGCACACAAGCATCTAACTTTTCTTTCATTCTGTCTGCAGATATCCTACCAACAAGTGGGTAAAGCTTGGTACTTTTCACGCCCGTGATGAGCGCATAGTCCAGAGCTTCCCACTGGATGAGCAGCTTTATGCTAAATATGTAAAGGTACTGCTTTTTTTCTTCCTCCTGCTTTAACAGTACACTCGTGTCTCAATGAGAGAAGCAACAGTTTATTTATTCATTCGTAGTAGTATATTACAGCTTGTACTCGAAGAATGTACACACAGAAACATTCATGGGTTAAAGCTGTATTTAAAGCTCAGGGGACCTTCTTATGACTCCATGGTAAGTTAGCCATGTCATCAGCGCTGCCTGGAACCCCTCCCTTGACTGGGTGAAGAAATGTGACTGTGTGAATGACTGTGAGGGTGTTTGTCCAAGACAGAGTTTCACTTGTAATAACTAAAGGGCAGATACACATCTCATCGGGCCAAGTTGGTCCAAGTCTGTTGTAGTTTGTCCTAAATGCTGCTGACACAGGAAATGAACTCATCATTGTGAGGCTGAAGGATTACAAATGTTTTTTTCTACTGCTCAAGTCACTTACCATCGTTCCCACAAAGATTAATTTAAAATTTGACTTTTAAAAGTTTGATGTTATCATTTCTGCATCTCTACATCCACAATATCAGTGGCAGTGGGGGGAAAACTCGTGGTTGCAATGTGGTTCTCTCTTGAAAGATAAGCTACGTTCCAAATCGCACACTTGTACTTTTAATAGGTACCGCAGCTGCCCTGACAAAGAACATACTGTTGCATGCAGTATGCAGACAATCAGGACATACTACTTGGCCATAACACTGGGCCCTGAACTTTGACCCTCTTGCTCTAATATCCGTTACCTTGGGGATAGCTGTTAGCAAGCTGTCGTACTGTTATCTGTCTCAGATGATGTGGTGAATCTTGCGCTTCACAAAGGACTGTGGGTCAGAGTAGCCAGAAAAGCATGCTGGCTTGCACAGTTCAAAATTCAACCGGATGCAGTAGAACATCCTGGTATTTTTGTCATGCTATGTATGTATTGGGACATGCTAAAGCTTTTTCAAACACACTAAATAGTATGAAAGTATGAGTATAGTGTCTCAGTGCAGAGAAGTCAGTGTTCGGAAACGTAAACACAATTCTCTACATGATCATCTCCTGTAAGAGTTTGGAAGAGCAGGCTGTACGTTGAACCAAGTGGATGGTGGAACGTAATTGACATAAACATGTGTGTCGTGTGCAGGTTCTACGCTAGGTGACTTCTTTTATCAGAGATGTATGGATAATTGTTTTATATTGCGTCATAGCTCTCTTTAGTGTAATCGAATTGTGATGTGTCTGAAGATTCCTAAGTCTAAATTTCACCCAGAAACAAGTGTTGTATCTGTGCTTTTCTGAGCTGTCTCTCCCCCTCACACTTCCACCCTTGATGTTGCGCACTAATTATTCACTGTGCAGACTTGTTAATCAGTTGATTAATGCTCGGTTGATTATCCTTTTTATGTGGCGAGTGTAGGTGTTGTGTGTGCGTGGGTGCCCGCTGTGATTCATGCGCTCTATTATGAAATAATTGTGCTTCTATTACATAAACTGATTTTTGTGCAGAAAGTTTCAGGATTATTTGCTTCGGTCAGACCACTGATCTAAGCAGCTGGAAACTGTTTTGTCTCGTGATGTTTTACATCTGTCCTGAGCTTGTCTGTCTGTCTGTCTGTCCTTCTGTCTTGCTTGTGCTTCTGTCTAACTCCTTGTTAGAAACCTCTTTGTAGTATCTTGCCTGTGGACCGTTGTAGAACAATGATCCAGTGTGTGTCCTAGCAGTGTGTTTGTCTTATGAGAGAGCCAGACTGCAAGAAAAATGCTTGACTTGCTTGTAGCTTGAATCTTGAATCTTTACTCATTTCTTTCTCTCCTTTTTTTATTTCTCTCTCTCTGTCCCCCTGTCTTCTTCTCGCATCAGATGTTCATCAAGTACATAAAGGTTAGCACTCTTCTCTCTCCGTCAGAGGTTATGATGCGCTACAAAGCGCACTCATGTAATGGTCATACACTGTAATGGGTGAGCTTTGGCAGAGCATCATCTTTAATGCATGTGAAAGATATAAAACAAGTAGAACATGCACGTAAACCATATTATCAGTGCTTTGCAGTTCTAGTATTTATGATCAAATATTTGGTGGATTGGGGTGTACGGAGTGGGCACACATATGTTATTGGCTTTGGTGCTGTTGTCTGTGATATTTTCAATTTAATAGTGAGTCTGTTTTCCCTGTAGGTTGAACTTCTCTCCCACTTTGGATCAGAACACTTCTGTCCTCTCAGTCTCATCAGGTAAGACAGGAAATAGCATCTTTTATTTCAAGGCCTCTCTTTTTTGAATTCCTGTATCTGAAGTGGTATTAAAGCATGCAGAGTTGTCTTTGCAAGTTAATGAGACACTAGTCAAGAACAGGAAATTGTATGCATTTAGACCTATTACCACTAGGAGTGGACACTCACATTCAATTATTATACAGTACTCGAAAACCTGCATAAAAATTCTAACATGAAAATACGAGTGTAAGTTGAACAACAATTGAAAACAAGGTCTGAACACCATACACCACTGAAAGTTAACATTAGGAAAACAGATGCAGTGCTGAAGGATCGTCTCAGAGCTACCTTCCTCACCGTCACTTCAGCATCTCCCTGGTTAGTGAATTTGCACTTCCTAGGACAGCGAAGGCATGACCCACCTCATTCTTCCTCTGATTAGCTAATACTCATTGCCTTCGTTAGTTGGATTGGTTAGGTTTAGGCAAAAGGAGTGAGACTATAGTAAGAATGTCAGGTTAAGCCAATCAGAGGCAGCGATTACCACGTCCAAATCAAGTACATTTAGTTGATCTTGTGATCACTCTCTTATTCTCCACCTCTCTTACACACTCATGAAATCCCGATTATGCTTATTGAGATTGCTGCATGTTTGTAGTCAGTGTGTTTCATCTGTTCACACAAGATTTACTCTCTTTCAAGCCCTCTCTTGGCCACACAGTTTACCTTACGCACACATGAAGGCACTTGTACTTACATGTCTGTCCCAGATCAGCGAGGTCATCAGGGTCTTGTTCTGAAGGAGCTGCTGTGGGGGATTAAAAGGGCTGTAAAGCTGTAAAACACTTAAGTAACACAAGATAACTGTTCAAATCTGAGCAGCATGTTTTTAAAAGCCGCCTTTCCACAGAAATATTTTGCCACCTCTTCTGTGTACGAATATCAACCCTTCACCTTTTCTGCACGGTGTAGGTTTGTTTGTGTAACAGAGTACATGCGTTTGTTTTGTGTAGGGTGTTTGGTACCAGCATGGTGGAGGAGTATGAGGAGATAGCAGATTCCCAGTACCCGTCGGAGAGACTGGAGTATTTGGATGAAGACTATGGTAAGATAGTAACCTGTTGTGTCTTTGAATAGGAATTGTTTCTTGTCAGCTTTAAGCTACATCACCTGGCAGAACAACATGTGCTGCAAATCCCCAGACGACAAAGGACCCTGAGATGGGAGTCAAATTACATTCTTGCTCTCCGACTTAGTCACCAAGTAACTTGAGTTGGAGTTAACGATTAATATCAGCTGCCTTTTGCAGCCGAGATTCCTCTATCGACTCCACAAATCTTGCAATGTTTTGTGATGTTTTATTGTAAAATTCCATAAAAGCACATGTATTTATTGTTGAACTTTATGTATTGTTATTGTGACGATTTAAGTTTACATTTCGCTTGATATAACCTGCAGTATGTCCTTTACTTCAGATTATCCACCTGGTTACCAGCCGTCAGAGGACAAGGTGTCTAAAAACCTGCTTGGCTCAGCAACAAGTATGTACAGACAGACAAACATGCACATACGGCTACATTAACAAAGACTAATCTAAAGAAAATGAGCCATGATGATGTGTTTGACATCAACAGAAAATTAGGTAACCTTCACAAATATTAAGATGCATTTTATGTTTAGTGATGTATCCTTCGATAACTGAATGAAGGATCCTTTAGACATTAAAATTAACACCAAGCAGCTGATGCCTCCTTAAAATCCTGAAATGTTGTTGTTGACTGAAATGTGTCTGGTGTATCTGATACTGTATGTTAAGGAAAACAGTGCAGCAACACAAGGAAGCAACAGTATGGATTAAATATAGACTTATTCCCTGTATGGCATAGTTGAATGCTCTCTCAGTATCCTAACCCACACTGAGAGCTGTAGACTGGGGTTTGGGTTGCAGAAATTTTCTTTCACTAGTCTTTTTTTTTTTTAACCACATACACATGCGCAAACACACTGGTGCCCCTCTGTCTCCTGATTTAGCAGAGGGAGGACTGGTGCACCACCACACACAAATGCTGTACACACAACCCTCCAGGGCTCAGACCAGAAAACCATGAAAAACAGCAGACGAACACATCACTTTTTTCTTTGCATGCCTGCAGGGGAAATGAACAAGGGAGAATGGGGACAAAGGGAAAGCCTGAAGGAGAAGCTGGAAAAGAAAGTTCATGACAGAAAAGTCGAGGAAATAATGTTGACGCAGTTCAGAATAGCAACGCCAGAGAGGAGAGTGAGGGGAAAAGGGAAAAACAAATGGCAAAGCCTGTGGTTTCATTCACACCCTGTCTGGCCAAATGCCGCTGCCCGTCATCTTATTTACCAGGAACCTCGTGCATTTCAAAGTAACTGCATTGTGTGTGTTTTCTTTTCCTTTCAGATGCCATCCTTAACATGGTAAACAACATTGCTGCTAATGTGCTGGGCGGCAAGCCAGAGCTGGAGGGAGGAACAGAAGCAGGAGGTACTCATCCTTTACACACTTAGTGCTTCCTGTTCCTTTTTTTTCTACCCTGCAACACTTGACGTCCACATCTCTCTCTCTTGTAAATGGCCACTTTTCTGACTCTCCAGCTAAAGCCTGTCCCGTCATTTTAATGTGAGGTGACAAAAATGTGACAGAAATATTGTGGTCTGTGTTTGTGGGATCTGCACTTGAAACAGCTTCATGCACCATTTTGATTAATGTGCATGGTATTTTATTATGTTCTTTGAACGCTGAATGATGTGCATTCCTCAGCTGTGGTGTGTAGGGGAAACGGCCACATGCTGAGTTAACTAAACAGTCTATTTTAAAGGTCTCCTCTGGGTGGAGTGACACTGTAAAAAATACTGTAAAAGGCTGCCATTGTGCAAGCCATTTACAAGACTGTAGATTTTCGACATGCTTGACACACAGTAACAGGCTTGATTATAGTTTAAGAGACAGAAGGGCTTAAAATTATAGAAATGCATTTGCTTCCAATCTCTTTGAGCAACCACACCTTGTCACAGTGCAGTTGGAATTAAAACTGGTTTATCCATGTTTAACACTGATCGTTTGCAAATCAGCTCACGTAAAAAAAGCTCTTGTAAAGTCTGTTGAGCATGAGTCACCCATCTAGTTTAACTGTCATCATGTACGTGTCCTTTAGAGCTGTATTGATTTGCTTAGATCAGTAGGTGGTATGAAGTTTGTCTCCATTACTATTTTATGTAATTATTTGGATTTGGTACCCAAAACACCTCACTGAATACGCTTTTACTCTTGGCTGAGGTGGCAATATTACGTCATCAATTTTGTGAATAAACAATGATGCCAGAGCTGCTTCTGCTTCCTCTGTAGACGCAACATCAAACATTTGTTTGAAAGGGGACATTGCAAAAAAACAAAAACACATGGTATAAAACTGACAGAGTGAGCCAAGAGGCATTTTTTTTTAAAGGCTTCCTAAAATATATCAAAGCTAAAAAAAAACCCAAAGAATCAGGGCAAACAGTTTAAAAGACTCCCTAAAATACATCAAAGAAATAAAAACAAACAAAAAAAAGACAAGAATTGGTCATGCGGTGTAAAGATTGGAAGAGGACACGCAGCTTTTTAAAGTACTGGAAGCAGTAGTGATATATGTACGTATAGGATGACATTGCAAACAAACAGGACATAAAGATAGCAGCTGCAAAAACAGTGTTATGGGCTGACGTGTGTTTGTATTAATCATCCATTGTTTTGGCTAACATGTTTCCCAGAAAATAATAAATCAAAATGACGACTAACAACCGCTGCACACAGTGGTTATGAACATAAGAGAAGAGGCCCGTTCATTCATTACAACTACATAAATACTTTTCTTGAGAATATTGGAAAACACGAGTTGATGGAAAAGGTGTTATTTGCATTTGCTCTGCAAAGACCTTTTAAGTCTACCACTCTTTTTCCTCTCCTGCTCTCTGCTCATACTCACGCTGTTCAGCTGCCCCTGTTTCTCCCTTTCTCCGTCTCTAACCGCCAGCATGCCTGTCTCCCCACATATTGTTTAAATTAACTGCTTCTGAAACTGGGTCACTATATTTTCTTCACTTAAATGCGAGCATATGCATTGCCCTGAATGTTCATGTGTAATTCAGCCGAAAGAGCCAGATGTTTATTTGGCTGTTGGCAGGAGATCAGCAGCATTTTAGCAGAACTTTGGCTATCTGTGTTTTACTTCTTGGCAGACCAGCTTGGATGAATTAGACGGAAGGGGGTCTATGACGCCAAGCCTGCTCCTTGCCCTCTCTACCCCACAGAACTGCATCAAAATGACTTGCTCATCAGCTTTTCCCCTGTGGCATTGAGTTAAAGGGCAAACTCGGCCTGACACAGATTTCAGCCAGATTATTTTATTTAAGCTCTCATTCAGTTTCTTTTTAGGTTTGTGTTTCTCTCTAAACTAAAACAAGATTCTCTCCGGAAGACCTGCTTTGTAAAAGCACTCTTACACTCAGAGAGGAGAGTTACATAATTAGTTTACAATTAAATGACTCAAAAATGTAGCGCACTTTATTGCAAAGTTCACAAAGCCATCCCTCAGTTTACTGTCATAGGAGAAACTTTCCACAGTTCTTCTTCGGAATTCTGTTGACACCCGCAGAGTAAGCAGGAAAGAGAGAGTGTAGGAGAGAGATCAGTTCGAACTGGACTAGACTGGTTCGCAGTATTTCTGACTTTTCCAAACATGGGCCTGCCAGACAGGCTGTGCAGGGAAAAGGGTCTCTGTTGTGCTCTCGGCCTCCTACAGCCACACAGGATAGGGGTTAAACCTGCCACTGCCAAGCTATATGTTTCTATGCACACTTTAACAGGGACCAAGTGTTAACAAATTCCTGTTTGTTGATTTTTTTGTTTTTCCAAATTCTAGGTAATATAACAGCAGAGGAGGATGAAAAGAAGGGGAGCACAGAAGTTACACCTAAACCTGCTGAAACACCTCAGGACTCTGCAGTGTAAGGCCAATTAAAGACCAATAAACCATTATGAATGTAAAGTTTATGTAACTACATTTACATGCACACAAATATTCTCCTATTATTCTGAACATGAAAATATTCTGAATGTGTCACAGGTCATGCAAACAGCATATTTTGTTTGGATATTCCGAATCAGGCCTATTGAATAACATACTGAATGTCGCAGCAGGATCACTTTTCTTCTGTAGTCCTCCAAAAAGCACAAAAGCTCTGTTAACATGCTTCTAAATTTGTATCTGTGTCTTTCCTCCAGACTGGAGCAGGCAGACCCAGAGCACCCTGAAACCCAGAAAGACTCAAATGTCTCCAGTGACTCTTCCACACCCTCCCCCTCATCTCTGGAATCCCATGAGGACAGACAGATTGTCACTCTGGTAGAGGAGGAGGAGGATGAAGAGCCCAGACAGTCTACTGTCACGCTGATGGAGGAGGAGGGAGAGGAGGAGGAGGAGGAGAAGAGAGAGGAGGCAACGAGGAGGGAGGCAGACAGGAACCAGTGGGACAGCCAGGCTTACTGTCCTTTCTACTCCCTCTCTTCCCTGTCTCTGTCCTGCATGGCCACCCTGCCAGAGCTGCTTCATCGCTGGTGCTCCGCCAGGCTGGCCAAGGAAAGACTTCGCAGCCTCAGGCGGAAGCATTTGAGCACTCAATCACAAACACACCCCGATGCAAAAACCCCTTCCCTCACACAAACACCTCCACTGATCCCTGCACCTGTTCCCACACCTGTCAAGGAGGCTCCTCCCCTCACAGAAAAAGCTCCAGAGCCCGAGGTGGCTGTTAAGAGCCAGATTGAGGGGAAAATAATGGGTGAACTGCACACCACACATCCCAACACTGACACCCCTGACACACACACTCCAGAGCTCAACATCCTTCTAGAGCCTAGTAGAACCGCCACCATCCCCCCTCACAGTTTCTCAGACATCCATAGTTCTCTGACATTACCCACCCCCACCCATGAGGAGAAGCTGCTTCCTCCCATCAAAGACGCAGCTCTGGACCCTGTCCCCACTCCACCCCTCCAAGCTGTCTTTATCCCAGAGACGCAACAGGCCAGCAGTGCCACCCCCACCCTTACTGTCAGCGTTCCCCCGCAGCCTGTCGCCTCTGAGGCTCCCTCTCCTGGCGTTGTGGTTCCCCCTGTCAAAGAGCAGCCTGTTCAGCCTCTTCCCACTGCATCAAGGCCTGAAGACCTTATCCCCCCTCCCACTGAACTGCCAACAGCTCCTCCGCTGACAAACACTGACACAGACTCAGTGAAGTCAGGCGCAGACAGTGGGGACTCACAGAGACAAAATGTCCAGACTTCTCAGACTCACGGTGAGCAGGGGGACTCGCTCAATCAGACTGGAGATTCCCACCGAGTGGAGGACACAGTGGACGAGGACCTGCTGAGCACCAATGGGAACGGCAACGTCCACAGGGCAGCTACAGACTTTTATGCAGAGCTGCAGAATGGGGGAGATTACAATGGCGGAGCAATGATGGGGAACGGCATGTTATCAAACGGGGGAACGGTGCACGGCTCCAGCCAGAAGGAGAGTGTCTTCATGAGGCTGAACAACAGGATCAAAGCCCTGGAGATGAACATGAGTCTGTCCAGCAGATACCTGGAGGAGCTCAGCCAGAGGTAAACCAATGGACACAACGAGCGCTAGAATTATATTCTTATAACTAGATGGCATCTTTCTTGTTATTTGATTGCTCATGAGTTTGATATGACCAGTGCCGTTATAATGAATTCAAAAGGGTTCTTTACAGGTTGTAATTTTTGCATGTGTTGCTCAGGTATCGTAAACAGATGGAAGAGATGCAGAGAGCGTTCAATAAGACCATCATCAAACTGCAGAACACCTCCCGCATTGCTGAGGAGCAGGTCAGTTTACATGGAGGCAGTAAGAGCAAGAGAAGTTAGAGAAAGTAGTTGTTTGTGTTTTTCTGATAGTGCAGACCAACAAATGAGTACCTTGTGCTTTTCAGGACCAGAAGCAGACAGAATCCATCCAGGTCCTGCAGAACCAGCTGGAGAACGTCACCAAACTGATGCTCAATCTCACCGCTACAGTCGGCCAGCTGCAGAGAGAGGTAACGCACCTGTATTGGTGTATTTCCTACTGCTTACGTAGAGCTTACAGATTCACACCACTATCTTGCAACCAGTTTAAGCTCTGCAGTGCCAAACGCTACCAGAGTCAGACACATGTTAGGTTTCCTGCTGGGAATGATCTCAACATCAAAGTGTTTGATGTCATACTGAAATTGAGCAGACCACATGGACGTGGGGCTGCACAGCACATGTGTAAAGTTCCATCCATCCATCCATTTTCATCCGCTTATTCGAAGCCTGGTCGTGGGGGCAGCAGGCCGAGCAAAGCACCCCAGGCATCCCTCTCCCCAGCAACACTTTCCAGCTCCTCCTGGGGGACTCCGAGGCGTTCCCAAGCCAGATGAGATATGTAATCCCTCCAGCGTGTTCTCAGTCTGCCCCAGGGCCTCCTACGACGTGCCCAAAACACCTCCAGTGGGAGGCGCCCGGGAGGATCCTGATCAGATGCCCTAACTACCTCAACAAATATGTGACTCATTATAATATTAAATTCTCCTCCAACAAGCTGTTAACTAGGACATGAGACAAAAAAGGAACATTTAGAGACCATGCACAACACGCAGTTCAGTTGTCCCAAATATTTCTGTAGGTCATTCCCAGAACTTGTTTTTCCAGTCTGTTGACTCCTCAAAACAGGTTGCCCTGCTGACCTTCATTGAGAGCACACAGTTGCTGTACAACTGCTCTGGCAGCGTAAAAAATCCTCCCCATCTACTGCTAATGACGAGGATGTTGTGCCCAGCAGGATTGAATTACACTGAATTATATAGATGTGTGAATGATAAATGCACGAGTAATGTGTGGAGCAACAGCTGGGAAAACATTAGATTTTATACAACAGACAAGAACTAATGATAAGACTGTTGAATGTGAAGGAAAATGTCCCAGTAGCATATCAGTGATTCTATTAGAGATTGTCGCAGATCCTAATATAAATCTATCCACCATTATAAGTGAAGAAGAAGTCAGAGACATTGAAGCAGATTATTTAAGTCTTTTTTGCAGCAGGTCGCTCAGGTTATTTGTAAATATAAACAACAAGCTTTCAGGTCGAAGCTTAATTTGGATGATGGTTGAATGGGTGAATATATGTTAATAATAGAGATAATAAGTGGATCTTGAGGTATATTTATTTATTTATTTATTTAGTTAGTTAGTTAGATTCCAGGGTCAAGAATGAAGTGCGTCAGCAATAATGCTTTCAGATCTTTGCAGTAAGATCATACTTTAGGACACAGCATTAAATACACAACCTGCTGCTAACACATTTGATAATTAAATTGTTCTTTGACATCTTAATGTAATGAAAGACCCCCTCCAGTGGAAGTCAAGTTTTTAACCAGTTTTTTATATGCTACAAGACATATAAGCAAAGTAAGCTGTCAACATCATGACTGAGCATTTCCGCCTTGGAACTGCAGTGTAACAGTGACAGATTCAGAAACACGAATTTTGACTACCAGGGTTTATTATGCAACAAACCCATCAGCTATCAGAGAGGAGGTTGTATTTTGCAAGCTAAGTTTCCTTGTCACTTCAACTTGTCAGAGTTGGAGATCGGAGCAAGTTTGATCTAACATTAGCAACACATTACTAGCTGTTTTATAACAAAGTGAACTAGAAGGCTCATGTTATCTATTACCGTTGAAAAGCAGACGTTTTGTGATTGATGAGCGGAGTCAAAGGTCAGCAGGTTTGCTCAAGTTGCAGGCCAGCAGGGCGCTGACAACATAGGTCAGCACATGCTAAATGAGGCAAAAGTGTAGAGTTACCTCAAAGACATTTTAAGGCATGAAGAGATTTTTTTCTCATAGGAAGCAAACTAGAAATATCTAATTCTTATGAACATGAATGAATTTTAAGGGTTGAATCAATGTCCAGAGAGAAACTTTAAGATGTTCGTGCAAAACTGTCATGTTTTTTAAAAGGAAGTGATTTTCAGACTTGCACAGCTCTTCACAGTTGTCATCGTATCATTGTTTGACTCCCTCTGCAGGTATCAGACCGTCAGAGCTACTTGGTGGTGTCTCTGGTTCTGTGTCTGTCTCTGGGCCTCCTGCTGTGCCTGCAGTGCTGCCGCAGCTCCACTCCTGCCCCCAACACCAGCGCTGCTGTCCTTCCCAAGAGCAACCACTACCCCAGCCCCAAGAGGTTTGTCAGTCACACACACTCCTGCAGTGTATGAATGGGACATTTCACTTCTGCTGGCTCTTAATTCACTGACGTATTCATATTATTGCTTTACTATTCTGAGAGCTGCCATCTCTTCTTCTCTGACACCCAGTTTTATGATTCTGCTTTTAACCTCTTGCACTCCACCCCCATTTTGTAGCAAAAACGCCTAAAATGACATACCCAAATTAAAATGACTGTAGCGTCTGAACCGCTCTGACTACATGCATGCATGAGGTCTTGCCAGAAAGAAAACTCCCTGAAGTTTCTTGTGAATGTGTCAGAAACACTCTAGGTGATACAGAGACAGAGTAATGGGCCTCTGAAGTCAGCAAAAAATTGAAGATTTTGCCTAAAATAAAATAAAAAAAGGTTTTTCTGTGGCTTCATCTGAGCAGGTAAATGACACTGTGGGGCTGTAGACACACTATCAGTGAACACTCATTTGAGATTTGAAGAAGACTGCTCAAAGTATGACCATTCTACAGTGTTTTTTCCATGAAAAGATCCAGGCGGAGCTCCAAAAGACAAGTTGGTCACTTGGCTTCAAAACAGCACTATCAGTGATCAAACAACACTCAGCCAGCTTCTAGCATTGTACCTTATTGAAATCAGGTGTGATTATGATAGCTGATGTTGTTTATGACACACAAACACAATAAAATATCACCAAATAAAGCCATATGAAACATGAAAGTTATGATCCCACTTTCTAGACGGTATATCTCAGCCAAAAATAGTGGTAGGAGTGAGACTTTTACCTTTTATAAACCAGCTAAGTCTCCGCTAACAGCTCCACATAAGATCGTTTAACTTTTCCCGTCGAAAAACGGCATGACATGACTGACTGCTCTGGTGCGAAATCCATAAGAAATAAAAGAAAAACAATGTTATTTTTGAAAAGTCGAGAGCTTCCTGAATCTGGCAACAGCAAACATCACATGGTTTGATGACATAGTGTGTCTGGGAGATACCATTTAACAGAGGAGGAGGGGAGCGAGGACGTCGGTGTCCTGGCGGAGTTAGAGAGGTTGTTTAAATAGAACTTTCTGTGTCACTTCCTCCCTGCACGTGTTATCTGCTTGCCCAAGGCTGTCATTCCTGTCCTGCCACTAACTGTAGGACACTGCGTAGAGACGATGTACAAAAAACACAAATGTCAATCTGATTCTTCTTGACAGATGCTTCTCTTCCTATGACGATATGAGCCTAAAGCGCAGGGTGACCTGTCCGCTTGTTCGCTCCAAGTCGTTCCACTTGTCCTCTACAGAAGGTAAGAGCCGCCTCCTGTAAACACACACGATACTCAAGTCTCTCCTCACACCTGCCCTCTCTGTCTTTCTATCTATTGTGTTTCTCCCTCTTCCTTTGTCATTGAAACATTGATACTACAGTCATAGGTCACCGCAAAGATCATGTTATCGCTACTGTCAACCTTTTCAGACTAGTTGCGTCAGACTGCTGCAGCTCTTTCCACATAACTGTCCACAACATCCTAGTACTATCTGAGTCTTTCCTCATTCTTTCTTTCTTTCTCTCCAGCTCTCGTTCAGTCTGTATCTCTGCTGTTTCTTCTCACACATGTTGCCATGCTTAGTGGCTGCAGATATCCCTCGTGTTGCTGGTGCCTCGAGCAACACAAGTCCACAGGGAGAGGCTGGTGCAAGCAATAAAAGAATAAAGTCTTTGACTCATGAAACCTAAAACTCCCCCTGCTGTTCATTATCCCTCAACTATGTGTGTGTGGGTGTGTGAGTTTGCCCTTGAGGCTGAGAGGCTGTCATTGCCAGCTTGTGCCCACTTGCAGGCTTAAGGGATATAATAATAGAGCATGGTGCTTTGCTGGCTCATGGTAGACATTTGCAAGTAGTAATCAATAATAAAATAACACGCTTTTCTGTGATTTTTAGATCAACCTTGTTTTTAGTTTTAGTCGAATGACTTGTGTACTCTAATGTGTAGACATTAAGCCATGATTAGAAAATGAATATTTGCAGTTGCATCTTTAATAAAAACTACTTGCAAGGTCACTTCATGCTTGTTACATGTATGTATTCCTGTTTGCCATTCCATCATTAACCTGGCCCCTCTCTCCCCTCCCCAGTAGGTCCAGATGACTTGTACATTGTAGAACCTCTAAGGTTTTCTCCAGAGAAAAAGGTACAGTGTTTGTTCCGACTGCTGCTGTTGGCTGTGACGGCCGCCTTACTTTAAGTGCTGTGTGTTTTCTAGTGTCAGTCAGTCTGTACAATAAGTGTTACTAGAGCAGTGAATGGCTTCCTTCATCAGTCACTGATTTCTGTTCTCAGTGGAGTAGCCGGTATAAGGGAGCAGGTGTTAAGATTCAGCCCACTCCAAATACCTGTTAACCACTTCTTTGCGGACACGTGTGGGCGTATTTTTAATAACAAGATTAAAACACATCACAAATCTCTTCTCCGGTGAAGATGTTTGGTGAAGTGAGTAAAGAGTGGTGTACTGTGGACTTAAATCACAGCACAGCACTAGAGTCAGTTATAAGCCCCTTTTACACAGCCTGTTTAAGGCAGGAACGTTGCGCCATTATCCCGTTTCGCCATTTTGTATAAAAGGTACAAATACAGGATGGAGGGACAGAGTAGTTCCGCTTTTTAAGACGACAGCGAAGGAGGTAACAGAGCTGAATCGACGCCTGTGTAAAATGTGTGAGCCTGCAGGATGGGACGGGTGTTTGGGTGTGTAATCCTCCACCGGGAGATTTATAAAGCAGATAGCACCTAATTCAAAAACCAAGACCAGCAACTGAAAATGTCTGCACATCTGCGCCTTACCCTCCAAGCAAAGGACAAGATCAGTCGTCATATAACCGGGACAGTAAATGAGTGTTATTACAGGGTTTCCCACACTATTTGTGGCTCATTGCCTCCTCTACTCCAGGCACAGACAGAGCAGCAGAGCATGAAGCGCAGTGAAGGACAAAGCAAAGTGTTAATTCATACAGTTTTAGTTATTGTTTAGAAATCACTGCCTGACAGTTATGTTACAGCCAAGACACATCAAACCAACTTAGGAGAACTAGCAGCGACGAAAGCCCCGTGCTGCATCGCCTCACGTCGCCTGTGTTTGGCTAAAAAGTTGCACGTGAACACACTGCAAAGACGTTCTGCGCCTGCCTGAGAGGAAATAACTCTTCACACCAGCAGACGGCGGTCGTCTTGTCTGTCATACAAAAAGGGAAACCGGGAGACCATCTTGACGCTAGTTAGCCAGTTAGCACATTAACAACACAATCAAATGTACTGTGCGCCAGTGAACATAACACAAACCATCAGGAAATATTTCTGCTAAATAGCTCGATGGCCAAAGAAAAACAACCTCACCTTATGTGACAAGGACAAACCGCAGTGACGATGGTCATGGACACTCACCGATGACCCAACATTGACTGACAGCCGACTGTCGGCTTGACGTGTCACGGCCTACATATGTCACAGTAGATGCTGACCCTGTTGTGTTACACATCACGCCCATCACGCCTCTTTTGCTTCCAGAACGCCGCCGTGCTCTCTAAAATAACACGCGGGCAACATTATGCCAGTCTTTGTTACAGCAGTGCTGCGGGATCTCTGTGTAAAAAGGGCCGTGAATATTTGTAGTTTTAATGTTTGTTTCCATCAAATCCCAGACTCCATCATTCCCTATGAAACTTTCCCACCCTTTGATCCATTTGTGTGACCTCAGTGTCTGGCAAAAAAGTGGTTGATATGGCTTCACATTGTTAGATGTGTCGTGAATTTCTTTAAATGTTTTTAGCTTCTCCTCTCTGTTTTTCTTTTTCCCTTGTAGAAAAAGCGTTACAAGACAAAATCATTGGACAAGGTTGAGATCCTGAAGCCAGTCGATCCCTCTGCTCCGCTCACAAACGGGGGTCCAAACTGCAACGGCTTCCTCCCATGCCTCCCCGCGCCACCACCACCACCACCCCCGCCTCCTCCTCCTCCTCCTTCTCTCCCACCGCCTCCCCCTCCCTCTGCAGTGGAGGTGTCATCACTGCCCACTTGCACCTCCAACAAGGAGTTCCCCTCAGAGACCAGCAGCTGCAGCTCGTCCACGCACTCTGAGGAGTCCTACACGAGCCGCCTCCCCCCTCCCTCTCCCATCCCCTCTGCCGGCCTGTGCAACGGACACAGCCTGCCTTTCTCCCTCCAGCAGCATCCCGCCAAGTCCCGCCAGGAGAAGCGCTCGATGAAGCGGCGGAAGTCGCGGCAGACGGAGCTGCACTTCCCCGCCATGCGAGGGGGCAGCGTCGGGACTCTGCCCAGCCTGCAGCAGCTTATGAAGGGAAACAAGGAGATCAGCGTCGGGACCATCGGGGTGACAGCAGTCACCGGACATGTCTGAATACTCACACTTTTACACAACTTTATATTCACACACACACACTATATGGTAGCAGACTTGTGAGGAGATGAGGTCTTAACTGCATCCCAAAGAACCACATTTCCCATGAGCACCCAGGCGCACCGTGGAACTCATTCAGTCCTCATTCACTCCTGTCAAAGAGCTGTTTACGGTTACGTGCCTTTATATCTG
The DNA here is from genome assembly GCA_026686955.1 of Epinephelus cyanopodus. Lineage (NCBI taxonomy): Eukaryota > Metazoa > Chordata > Actinopteri > Perciformes > Serranidae > Epinephelus > Epinephelus cyanopodus. The sequence continues at coordinate 3,331,305 of CM048920.1, forward strand.
TTCTCGACCTTTTAATGCTAAAAATCTAAGAACTGTGGATGCGGACAGAGAGACACTGTGGTGGGGACTGACACATTAATACAAGTCAAATCCATTGAAGTGTGTTCAAGATGTTTTTTTTCTACTGGATAAGCACATTGTCCCATGACAGGTGAGCCCCAGTGAGCTTTGATCCCCACTCTGAGCACAGTGAGGAGAGGCGCTGGCCTCAACTCAGCGTTCCTTCGCGTACAGGAGGCATCAAGAAGTATTAGGCTGCTCTACAGGATGAAATGTGTCGCTGTGAGAGAAGTGCGCAGAGCAAGACAGACTGCTTCTCTTAAACTTATTTCCTTTGTCTTTCATTGCCATCTTTTTCCTCCATTCTGTCTTTATTTTGCATCCGAACATGACTGCAGGTGTTTGTACGGGACCAGAGTGCTCAACTTTCATTGTACACCAGACTCTCTGCTCCTCTTCTTCTTCCTCTGTCTCTGTCACACTGTCACAAACCAACCACCAGAGCTGAATGAAGAACATAATTTTGCCTGTCCGAGTGTGTTAGTCCTTTCAGTTTAACCTCCCGTCACGAATGCAGTTGCAGCAGTCTGTCGATCCCACGAGTTCACGATGAACTGTGCCTGCTCAGTTAGTTTGGGCTGGGCCCGGAGAGCGTGCTCACACACTGTTACAGAGGATATCATGACTGCGAGGAACGTAAAGGGTTCAAACAGGCTTGAGGCAAGTTTTTTTTTTCTATTATTATTTTACTATTTCTTTCATCCGTAACTGAGCCACGTCCCTCTCCGCTCGTTGCTGGTGTGGTGTGTTGAAGTTATTCTCACAACCATTGTGGAGGCATACGTTTCCTGTTCAGGGCACAGTGTACTGTAGGAGCACATTGGGTTGCGGAGCTGAATGTTTACTCTTCTGTCTCACACATACACACACACACACACATACACAGACATCCTACTGGGACCCTGCAGCCGTGTCTGACAGACCAGTTTTATTATTTATCTATTTATTTATTTAAATGATTACAGATTTTTTTCGTACATAACTTTGCTTTCCCGTCTCCCACTCCTGCAGCGTCAAAGTAGTTTATCCATGTGAGTATGTTACGTAGAACAGTGAAATGACACGTGGCGATGGTGAATGGCTTGACCACAGACATCTTTTTTTCTCCTCCTCTTAATTTTTTTTTTCAGTTTGGGCTCTGACCTTACAGCAGCCCCTGATTCTGTCTGCCTCAGCCTGAAATATCAGACAAGTATGATAGCAGTCACACGTCCTGCAGCAGCTGATATATCCGACAAGAAATGAAGTGTTGATTTAGGAAACTTTGTAGGATCGTCACACTGCTGCGTTTGTATTTGTCCAGAGCTGCTGGGTGGTTGGAAGTCGTGGAAAGGGCTAAACTGAGTGTTCATTATTGTCCTGTCTTCTGTGTGCTTGTTTCAGCGTCTTCGTCGGGTCGCTAACCGACAGATTTTAACTCGCCCTGTTCATGCTTACATGTCTGACCTACGTTAACATTCAGTTTAATGTTTAAACAGCGTAGGGAGTTGCAGATGTGAGAGGGGTGTTCGTTTTTAGATGATATTATGTATGTTTTTCTTTATTGAAGCGGTTTCTGACAGGCTCTGTGTGGTTGGACTTGTGCACATTTTGACAGAGATTTTTCTTCTCGCTCTCAAAGACGCATCGTTACCTCTTCTGACCAGCTCCCCCTTCACTTATCTTTACCCACCGAGGTCACCTCTGACCCCCATTGCACGATTTTCTGTGACTGTGAAGAAAAGTTTTAATATGCCTGCTTTTATTAACCACTCTAACATGTTCCCATTAGGAGCTGGAAATGCTTCGTCAGCCTACACGCCTGCTTCCCTGACTAGCTCATCCCTTTGTGCATCCTCACTCTCATTCGTCGTACACCCTCGTCTTTTATTCACTTGTCATTGCTCTTTGACTTCATGTGTTCACCCCACCTTGAATGATACTCGTGGTTTTTGAGGAGAAGGATATGAATTGTTGAATAAAGGGAAAGCAGCAAAGATGGGTAAACTTGGAACACTATTAATGTGATTCTTTATGTTCCACAAGCCGAGCAAATCATGAGTGATATTTTTTAACCCTTTTTTGAATGTGTTATGGTCTTATGTTTGTGTGCGTGTAAACCTGAATGCATGAGAGAATTTATTTGTTGATCTCGTGCGTGTGTGTGTGTCTGTGTTATGAGAAAGACTACTTTGAATCTACTTATCCCATAACACAGCGACTAGGCAGAAAGCCCTTGGAGAGAAATTCTAGCTCAGTGTGCACTTTGTTTGACTCCTCACGCCTTTTTTTGTTTTTCTACCTTATATGTCAAGTGCTATATTTTCTTCCTCTGTCCCTCTCTTTCTCTCTGTGATTACTCTGAAGAGCTGCACAGTATTTTTGAGCAGGAGTGAGTTACTACAAACTTGTAGTGCCATTAGAAACTGTGAATTTCTAAATAAAACCTTTTTTTGTTGTCTTTCAGTTTGTCTTTGGCTTTTGTTGTGGGTACCTTCAAAATCAGCCGCAGTGTGGACACAGTTTATCAATTATTATTATTCAGTCTTAAATCCTACGTAGTTCGTAAAGAGTGACCGACAGTCACAACCTAAATGCTCAGAAACTGATCATGGGAGTCAAAATGAAGTTGACGTGCAGCAGAGACACTGGCTGATTAAAAACAGCACTTAAACTGGTTATTTTTTTAAGTATTAAAGAGCAGTTAATGTTTAGGCACGTTTATGTTCAGTCCATCAGACCAACAAATAAGACATAAGATTGTCACAGTGGACACAACTGGTAACTAACTGGTAACTCTGTGACCAGCGTCAATTAAAAAACAAAAAAAGATATAAACAAGAAAGCAAGATAAAAAGTTTTCCTCCTGAGACCCAGCAATTCATTTTTGTCCACTCTCGAAGACATTAGTCTATCTCTCACTCTGGGAAGGCCAGTGTTTCCTCAGTGGACAAGGAAGGACAGAAGGAAGGAGGGAGGGAGGGAAGAATGAGGGAAAGAAGGAGGGACAGAAAGAAGCAAGGAGGGGAGGAAGAAAGGGGGAAGGAAAGAAGCAAGAAGGAGGGATGGAAGGGAAGGAGGGTTGGAGGAGGGACGGAGTGAAGGAAGGATTGAAGGAGAGAAGGAAGGAGGGCGGGAGAAATGAATTAGGGAAAGAAGCAAGGAGGGGAGGAGGAAAGAAGCAAGAAGGGAAAGGAGGGATGGAAGGAAGGAGGGTGGGAGGATGGAAGGAGAGAAGGAAGGAGGGCGGGAAGGAAGGGGGAGGAAAGGAGGGAAGGATGGAAGAAAGGAGGGAGGGAAAAGGAAGAAAAGAAGGAGGGATGAAGGAATGAGGGAGGTAGGAAGGAGGTAGGAAAGAAGCAAGGAGGAAAGGAAGGAAGGAGGGTGGGAGGATGGAAGGAGAGAAGGAAGGAGGGTGGGAGAAAGGAATGAGGGAGGTAGGAAAGAAGCAAGGAGGGAAGGAAGGAAGCAAGGAGGAAAGAAGCAAGAAGGGAAGAAAGGGTGGGAGAATGGAAGGAGAGAAGGAAGGAAGGAGGGTGGGAGAAAGGAATGAGGGAGGAAAGGAGCAAGGAGGGAAGGGAGGGAAAGAAGGAAGAAAAGAATGAGGAAGTAAGGAGGGACAGAAGCAAGGAGGGGGGAAGGATGGAAGGAAGGAAGGACAGAAAAAAGCAAGGAGGGGAGGAAGGAAGCGAGGAGGAAAGAAGCAAAAAGGGAAAGAAGGAGGGATGGAAGGAAGGAGGGTGGGAGGATGGAAGGACAGAAGGAAGGAAAGAAGGAAGGAGAGCGGGAGAGAGGAATGAGGGAAAGAATGAGGGAAGAAGGAAGGAGGGAGGAAAGGAGCAAGGAGGAAGGAGGGACAGAGGGAAGGAATGAACAAATGAATGAATGAATTGCAATGTATTTCCCTGGGTCTCAGGAGGAGGATATAAACAAGAGGAAGGAACTGGCCAAACTAACTCGTCACTGCAGCGTTTCACTGCGACTGCAAAACAGGTTTTAGGAAGTTGAGATGGATGATCTTATATTAACGCTCCTGCTGTAAAACAAAATCTGGCCAAATACGTAAATACACAATATAGATGTGTTTCAAGGAGCAAAAGCAAAAACCAGTGCCTAATGGAGTGACAACAGGAGTACGACAAGAGTTCATAAAAATGAAATAAAAAATAAAATAAATACACTGAAAGTTAGGGATGCATGATAATATTGACATGTCACCAGTATTAAAGGCAAATAAAGGCTTAAAGGCAAATAAAGTATTAAAGGCAAATAAAGGCTTTAAAATTAACTATTTGAATCAGCTGTATTGCTGTGATAAACGATAAAATTGTGTCTCTACTTTTGTTTGAGCTTCTTTGAATTTCCAAAAACAAACAGTCATATTTGTCAAGAGCCTTTAAGCCTTTGGGACAAATAATCAAACACCTGGTGGCTTTATTAATCACTGTCGACATGTTCATAGTGTCAGATAATAAAGCAGAGCAGGAGCATAAATTCCTGCAGGATCATTTGCAGCAGCAGAGCAAGCTGTACATGGCGCCGCCCGCCACATGGTGTCGCTGCGCGCAGAGCCGAGCGCTGTTTCCTCTGCTGCTCTTCCTCTCTGCTGTTTACGTTTAGCCACCAACATGGAGGACGAGGTGGATGTTGACATCGAGGGAGACGAGTTTGGCAGCAGCATGAGGTGAGAATATTCTCTGTTTGTCATGAATTAACTCTCACACTGTGTGTCGGGCCTGTTTGCTGCAGTCTGAGCCGTTTCACAGAGACCTGGTTGTTGTCTTCAGTCCCGCAGAGCTCGGTACAGCCGCGGTCAGCTGTCCTGTGTGTCCCAGTAATGACCAGTGTCTCCTCGGTGTCTTGTCTCTGTTGCAGTGAGCTGGACGGAGGAGGTTTAGTCCAGGAGCAGCAGTTTATACAGTCTGCGTGGAAGAGCAGCGCAGGGATACTGGTATGAGTCCATGAAGTTGATAGTCCCTCAGTGTGTGTGTGTGTGTGTGTGTGTGTGTGTGTGTGTGTGTGTGTGTGTGAGAGAGAGCTGCTGTTGACTGTGTGTGTCTCCGTGTTGTGCAGCCCTGGGAGCTGGACAGCTCCATCAGCCCAGAGAACAGAGAGGTGATCGAGAGGATGCTGCTGGAGGAACAGTATCCTTTCACTGACCCTGAATGCATCACAGCTACAGGTGCAACATGCAGGATCAGGGCTGCAGCATTAAACCAGTCTACAAGCTCTACTGGGATATAAAGCTTGACGGTTATCATACCGTGTGTATTTATCTACGACACTGAAAGAAAATGCAACTGAATGTTGAATCTCCCCTTTATTGTAGTTATTATCTAAGAGGAGACTTTTTACACATTCTTCCATCAACAAAATGTTTTCATTTTAATGAACTAATACAGCATTTGTTCAGCCAACAGTAACCCTTCCATTTTTATTCTGACTTATAATAATATGAATTCTGTAATACCATGAAACTGCAATATTTTCTGAGACAATTCTCGTTCGTTACTGCCATGTAGACATTGAGTGGAATTTGTTGCAGTGAGCTCCATGAACAGAGATAAAGGATAAGAACAGATACATAAAATAAGTGAAATCTGAACCATTTAAAATAATAAAATAATAAAAACAGCAGTACCATTAAAAAGAATAAACTAATAAAAACAGCAGCACCATTAAAAAGAATAAAATAATAAAAACAGCAGTACCATTAAAAAGAATAAACTAATAAAAACAGCAGAACCATTAAAAAGAATAACATTATTAAAACAGAGACGCTATTAAAAAGAATAAAATAATAAAAACAGCAGTACCATTAAAAAGAATAAACTAATAAAAACAGCAAAACCATTAAAAAGAATAAAATTATTAAAACAGAGGCGCTATTAAAAAGAATAAAATAATAAAAACAACAGTACCATTAAAAATAATAAAAACAGCAGTACCATTAAAAAGAAAATAATAAAAACAGAGGCGCTATTAAAAAGAATAAAATAATAAAATCAACAGTACTATTAAAAATAATAAAATAATAAAAACAGCAGCACCATTAAAAAGAATGAAACAATAAAAACAGTAGCACGATTAAAAAGAATAAAATAATAAAAACGGCATTACCATTAAAAATAGTAAAAACAGCAGAACCATTAAAAAGAATAAAATAATAAAAACAGCAGCACCATTAAAAAGAATAGAATTATTAAAACAGAGGCGCTATTAAAAAGAATAAAACAATAAAAACAGCAGTACCATTAAAAATAATAAAAAATTAAAAACAGCAGCATCATTGAAAAGAATAAAATTACAATGCAGTACGCATCACCTTGTATCTGGAGCCAGCGTTTGGTTTGTCCATTATGGCCTATCTCATTTTGACGTAAAGAAAACACAAGGATTCTTTTGTTCAGCTTATTAAAAACATACAATATTCCATTTCTGCCAATATGCCCCCTAAATACTAAACACTGGACCATTAAATTACGAAAATGATAATAACAATAACTTTATTTATATTGCACTTTACAAAAATAAGTTGGAAAGTGCTTTACAAAGACATTAAAACAAAAATAAAAGTAGAACTGAAAAAGTAATAATGACAACCAAAGCATGAAATACTCAAACATAATAAAAACAAGTAAAGTAAATGGAAGAATAATTGATCTACGAGAAAACACTTCTGACAAAGTGCATTTTTAAGAGAGATCTGAAAGAACTCTGTTGGTCCTGAACCACACTTGTAGATACTACCTGACAGGTGAGGGGATTCCTGACCATATATGGGAAAGTGATGCTCACAACCAGCCCAAAGTGAAGAAGTAAGTCAGTTCTTCCTCCAGCATTAACATGAGCAGATTACACCTCATGTTGTTAGCAACCCTGTCACACTTCTGCCTGTCACACCTTCAGGTCTCCAGCCAAGACGTCGGCCTCAGGCTCATCCTCTCGTTGGTCCAAACAGGAGAAAGAGCTGTTTGAGGAAGGACTGGTAAGAGTTCATTGTCTCTGGAAGCTATTTGCAGCTTAGGTTTACAGGCCTATAACAGATGTAACACTTGTTTTATATGAGGCACTTTGGGAGTGTATTGTTTAACATACTGGGTGTGTGTTTCTGCAGGCTCAGTTTGGTCGAAGGTGGACAAAGATTGCCAAGTTGGTGGGCAGCCGTTCTGTTCTTCAGGTCAAGAGCTATGCCAGACAGTATTTCAAACACAAGGTGAGACTCGCCTTTGCTTTCTACTCACGTTGTGCTGCAACCAAAGCGGCACGCAGGACTCACGTGTTTCAGTTTGTTAATACAAGCTTAATTACAGTCTCTTATAGTTCAACTTTCCTCATTGTTCAAACTCTTTCACAACCAGAACACATTCCTCAGGAGGGCTTGGGAAATAAGAATGAATAACAAACCAACTCTGTCGTCATACGTACATTTTTTCAGGCCAAGTCAGAAGCCAGAGCTGCAGCTCCCTCTGCAGGTCCTGCGCTGCACCTACAACCTCCTCAGCCCACTTCCAGTCATGTATCCACTCTGACAAACACTGTCCGCATAGAGAAGCTTTCTGATGAAGAGGACGAGGAGGTAGACATCACTGACGACCTGAGCGATGATGGAGAGGGTGACAGTAAACCGCAGACGGTGGTCAAAACTGAGCTCTGTGAGCCGGAGAAGATAACGGGCACTGAGTTCCAGACAGACACAGAGGAGCAGAAAGAGGCAGGTCTGATTGAGACGAAGGACCAACCCAGCCACACGGCGCTGTCTCCACAAAGTCCTCAACCCTCATCTTGCCTCCCTTACTCAACTGGGCCGGATGAGAAAGGCATAGAGAGAGTATTACTACCTCCAAAGAACCTTCAGTCAGGAGCTCAGACAGACTCAGAGCAAATGGACGATGAGAATGACGACCAGAGCTCCCAGTGTGAGAGCTCAGCACAGACTGGCCAACTGGAAGAGGCCTGTAGTGACGACACAGGTAAGACTCACATCTGTCATTTTATGTAAATCCCCTCATGATGATGTCCCAACTTTTTTTTTGCTTGTGAAGTCACATCATGGTCCTATTTGCCTGCCAGATGCTGCTGATAAGACTGAGCAGAGTCCAGCTGATGGACCAGAGGAAGACCAGGAGGAGGAAGAGGAGGAGGAGGAGGAAGAGGAGGAACTTAAGGCCCCTGAGCAGGAAATAGAGATGGACATGGAGGCCATCACTGAGGATGAGAAACAAGCGATCCCAGAGTTCTTTGAGGGACGGCCGTCTAAGACCCCTGAGAGATACCTCAAGATCCGAAACTACATCCTGGATCAATGGTAAAAAACTTGTTTGGTAAATTCTGTCTTCACGGCTCTGCAGAGGAGGCGGTTGTAACTGTTTTTGTCCATCAGGTTGAAGAGTAAGCCCAAGTACCTGAACAAGACGTCGGTGCGCCCTGGACTGAAGAACTGCGGAGACGTCAACTGCATCGGGAGAATACACACCTACCTGGAGCTCATTGGAGCCATCAACTTCAACTGTGGTAACTTTCTGAGCCTGTGACGGCTTTCCTCTGATCTTTTTTTTTTAAAATATGGCTTCCTTTTTCATTTGGAGCTCCGCCTCTTCTCTCACAGAGCAAGCAGTCTATAATCGCCCAAAGGTGGTGGATCGCTCCAAGCATAAGGAGGGCAAAGATGTGCTTGAGGCGTACCAGCTCGCCCAGAGACTGCAGAGCATGGTAGGTGCCCACAAACACTCTCACCCACCTTCAGGCATCTAAACCATGAGTTAATCGTAATTGGCTCCACCTTTTAGCGGGCCAGGAAGCGCCGTGTGCGGGACATATGGGGAAACTGGTGTGACTCTAAAGATCTGGAGGGACAGACGTATGAGGTTTGGACTCACTCACACTGCAATTTCAAAGCAAACTATTGATCACTGGGTGAATTTGCATCAATATATTTAGTATATGTACTGTTTGGTGTGTTTTTGTCAGCATCTGAGTGCTGAGGAACTCGCTCTGCGGAGAGAAGAGATGAAGAAGCAGCCCAAACCCTGCAAGACCTCCAGATTCAAAGGGTAAGTGTGATGACTCATCCCCACAGTCCTGTAGTTATATATTGATATAGTGGTAACTACTTATGATTTCACTCCTTCTAGGTCGTTTGATCCCTTCCAGCTGATTCCCTGCAGGAGTTTTGGAGAGGATGTACAGGTCAGTGGACATTTACTTGATTATTGCAGTGCACTTTATTCTGGCAGAACACTGCTGCCAGGCTTTTAACTCGTACTAAGAGAAGTGACCACATCACACCAATCGTTGCCGCCCTCTACTAATGGCTCCAAAAACTGAGTGACCTTCTTTTCAAAACTCACTTTTATCGTTTGGCTTTTTCTTAACTGGTTGTATTTATTGTTACTTTTCACAGTATTTTATACTGTTTTCTGTCTTGTACATTTTTTATATTTATTATTGTTTTTATTGGAAAACACTTTGTAACTTTGTCATTTATCTCCCTGTTCAGTCATCAGTAGTGTGACGTATCTTGCAAGACTGGAATTTAATTTTAAGAAGTATTAAAAGCTCTTCTTTGCTGTTTTCCTCAGGAACCATTCCAGGTCATTGTGTGTGCAGAGACTCTTCTCATAATGGACATGGTATGCTTCACACACAATCAGAAATGCTTAATGTATTCTCTCTTGGTGTCATCCTGATGTGTTAAGAGTTAGTCAGCTGCAGGTGTGACATCAAACTCTGTGACCCATCAGATTTTGTGACCAAGCACCGCACTCCTTAAAAAAACATCATTGCATTTTGTGAGTTGTTGAGTGTTGAGTTAGGGTTAGGGTTTAGAGAAAATGTAGTGTAACTCATGCATCATGAAATGTTTTGATTAAGGCCTATAAATGATTGTTTGTTGTTATATCATGGTCTCATTTATTCTGTCACTATCATTTCTTGTATTTTAAAGTTCAAAAAATGATTAATGTATGATTGTCAGCATGCTCACGTGTCGCGGGGGGAAGTCATCGGTCTGCTCGGTGGAACTTTCAATGAAGAAGAGAGAATATTAAAGGTAGGAAAATTAGTGAAAAGGAACAACGGTGAAGATGAATTTTGACATTTGTATTTAATGACAGATGATTCTGTGTGTCTGTGCAGATCTGTGCTGCAGAGCCATGCAACAGTGTGAGTACAGGTTTGCAGTGTGAGATGGATCCGGTGTCTCAGACACAGGCCTGTGACGTGCTGTCGTCCCTTGGCTTCAGTGTGGTGGGCTGGTACCACTCACATCCCACCTTCCACCCCAACCCTTCAGTCCGGGACATAAACACACAGGACCAGTTCCAGGTAAAAATGAATGGATGCAGCCAAGACTGTGTTTAATAAGGCAGCTGAAAAAATACAAAGTAAATCGAAGCCTCATTCTTCAGTTTTGCACAGATGTCACTGAGAACATATTCACTTCATCCGTAATAGTTTGGTGCAGCAGCTCAGGCAGTCACACACAAAAAACTGTTTATTAATTGGTTAATTATTGACTCCCTCTCCTATCAGTTGAATAATTATATTACACAATGAAAAGAACCCACCAAATTACCCTGTTTTAAAAACAGTTTTCCCCACTGCAATAAGTTTTTTTTCCCCAAAAAAAATATTTCTATGGAAAACAGTGTAGAATAACATAATAATAAGTGTACGGGCATGTATTTTAAAATTTTTATATAAAGAAAAATGTGTGCATGAAGGACATTAAAAAAGAATCCAAACATATCAACATCCACACACGTCATCCTGGCTGACTTAGACAGAAAAGTGCGCATACACATGACACAGTTTACCTTAGCCCACTATTTCATTCCTGGGATTTAATATTTAAAACTTTTTTAACAATGTCTGGATGGCTGGTTGCCCCGAATCTTCACCTCCAACACATGGACACTGGATTAAGAATGTTATGAAAAAGAGAAAATCAGTTGTTTGATCAAAGGATTAACGACATGCTTCTTTGCCACCTGGCAACCATTTTTAACTTTTGTGGCAAATATGGAAGCTGAAAAATTGTAATGAAACATGCTATACTCATGTTTTCTTCTCTGCTGGATTCCATTTGACTGGTTTGGCTTTCTCTGTTTGTTCTTGTGTTGATGGGTGGGTGGGGTTAGCTTTTCATCCTTACTGGTTCTGTGTTTGTTAACTAATATTCTATGTTTTTATTGAATTACTGATAAAAAACACCTTCTTAAAAAAAGTCCGGAAGTAGCTGTAAATCTGTCAACATGACAGGAAAGGTTGGCATTTGTGAAAAAAAATTGACAGCGTATCCTCTCGATTTTCTAAATATTTCCTGTGATTTTTAAATGTTGTCTGATGTGTTAGTCATGTTCAGATATTATCTCTGTTTGATTTAAATGACAGTGCTGTATTGAGCTGACCCACTGTGCTGTACCAAAACCAAGTTCGGCTGACCTTGGCTGTTTGGTCATTAATAAGTGATTGATTGATTGATTAAATTGATGAGAGAAGTCACACTGGAGTTAGTCTATGTGAACATGTGGTCTGATTCCATTTGTCCTGGTTGTTGCAGAGTTATTTCTCACGTGGCGGAGCCCCCTTCATCGGGATGATAGTCAGTCCATATGACCCAGCCAATGCCTCCCCCCATTCCCAAACTACCTGCTTGTTGGTGAAAGAGAGCCAGGGGCCTTCAGGACCACAGAGTAGGTTTGACACACACACACACACACACAAAGCCATGATTCCAAACTTCAAAACAGTTCAGATCAAGAGGCTTTGAAATCAAGCTGACAATGTAGGTCAGTGATTTCAGCACATGGTAGCAGTTTATCCTCCGGCTGAGTCTCCCTCTCTCTGTTCCTCCCTCAGAGCTGCCCTTCAGATTCGACTTCCTGTCATCACAAGACATTCCTGACTGGGAGCAGACGCTGAGAAGAGCTCAGTGGATCATCCACAAATACTGTCAAACACCTGGGTGAGTGAGAAACAAGACTGCAGTGGTCGTCCTGGCACACGTGGTCTGATGCTGATCCTGCCTTTTTGTGATTTGGAACAATTTGTCGTATCTAAACTTGTCCTTTTCTGTGTATGGTAGGAGTGTGCAGATGGACAGATTTTTCCGAAAAGATTCCCATCTCACGTGTCTGGAGAAGGTCTGTCCAGCCTATCAGTCTACCTGCTGTTCACACGTATTAGTGGCGAATGGCTTCATTAATTGATTCATCTCTTCTGTGGTTTAATTGTCACTTGACCTCCTCCATCCGTCACCTCCCTTTAGATGCTGTCATCTCTGGCCAGGTACCTGGAGCCCCTGCCAGATGAGGAGGGAGACCCCTTCCTCACCCAGATCCAGGCACTTTTTCAGTCTGACTTTATCGCCAAGCAGCAATCGTGTGACCAGGAAGAAGAGGAATCTTTAAATATCTCATCCAGACCAATGGACTCAGATGACTTTGCTTTTGATCAGCTGATCAGTGAGGAGAGGCCCCAGAAGGAAGGAAGAGGCTCTGATCTGGACTCTGGCAGAGCTTCACACAGCAGCGTACAGCCTCCCACACCGACCACAGGCACAACCTCTGAGCCAGTGCTGCATCTGGGCTCCGTGCTGTCGACTGAACATGACTATTTACTGTGATGGTCCATATATCAGACCGTTCTTAACACAATATTCAACAAAGTATATAAGCTTTGATTTGAATATGAAAGGATTTTGTATCAGTATTACCAACTTTCTCATTTAGTTTTTTAACGTTTTATTATTTTAGAAAAGTCCTTTAACCAAAAACTAGAAGGAGAGGGAACAAGAGAGTGTGTGTGTGTGCGTGCGTGCGTGCGTGTGTGTGTGTTATTGAGTGAAAAAGCATTTCACTTTTTCAGTTTGCTAGGTTTCTTTTAAACAGGAAAATAAAAATCTATTTTCATATTATGTTGTCTTGTATTATTTTTGTGTTAAAAGCTTGATCAGCATATTTTTGTTACAGTGCTTTAAAGGTTCATTGTGCAGGATTCAGGGGAAACAGCCAGAAATGGGATATAATACCATAATTGTGTTTTCTTTAGTGCGTAATCACCTGAAATCAAGAATCCTTGTGTTTCTGTTACCTCAGAATGAGCTGTTTACATCTACATAGGGAGACAAACATATTTTTTAACTTGGGACTGCTCTTTTCAATGTTCTAACCAATTTAAATCACCTGGTCTGTTTGTTTTGGTGAGGAGACCATTCTGCAGATAATTAGGCTCCCAGTAAAAACTAGCCTGGTAAAACCATCCTGCAGATAATTAGGCTCCCAGTAAAAACTAGCCTGGTAAGACCATTCTGCAGATAATTGGGCTCCCAGTAAAAATTAGCCTGGTAAGACAATTCTCATTCTCACCCCTCCCCCTTCGTCTGCGTCTTCCTCTTGCCCCTCTATACAGAGTTGAGCAGACTAGGGGTAGAAACGTTCCCCTGAGAAATGAGACACCACTCGATTACCATTTGCGTCATCATGCCTTCCTGCAAGCTGGCTGCTACATCAGCAGAAGTGACAAGAGTTGACACAAACAGAAATGTCGTTGTCTCAGGTTGTGACACACGAAAGGAACACGGAAACGTTAACTTCGGCAAAACCGCTCAAACATTGTATTAATTGTATCATGAAACATGAGTGCCTCGCATAAACACGCTAAACCAAGGGTAAGGGGTGGAAATGAGATGCACCCTAAATGTTGAAGGAACTCTAAAGCCTGATTTATGGTTCTGCGTTGAATCAACGACGTCACTACGTCATAGGGTACGGGGGCTACGCAGAAGGCTCGCCGTAGCCCCTGGTGTAGCCTGACGTCCACCTCCCCAAAAATGTAACTACACGTCGAGGCGAGACAGACCCAGCGCAGACCGGCAGGGCTGTGATTGGTTTGCTTGGTAGCAACACATTTCCGGTTCCGTATTTCCAGATTCCGCCATCTTTAAACATCTACTTCTCATCCTCCTTCTTCTGTTGCGATGTAGATGTTGCAGTATTAACATACTTTCTTCGACATCCGACAACTCCAACTCCAGCAAGATTCTCTCTCTCTCTCGGTCGCCATTGTTCACTGTGACCGGAAAAGCCGGAAGCTAAACAAAAAACCAACTAGAGACGACGATAACCATCCAGGAAAGGAATGAAGCCTCCTACCGCTCTGGCAGTGAATTGCACCGCGACGAAACGGAGTGACGGAGAAGTTCGAAGAGTTCACGACGGCGTCACGACAACGACATAGCGACGTCGTTGATTCAATGCAGGACCATAAATCAGCTTTAACTGGGAGAAGTTTCAGCTGGTTGTAATGTGCAGTCCTCACCGCTAGATGCCACTAAATCCCCCTTAATCTCACACGCTGCTCCTTTAAGAGGCTGTTGTTTTAGGACTTACCTGAAACTTGTCTCTTCCATGTAAGAGAATATCAGAAAGAAGTCACAGTTTCTCTTACAGAAAATACTAACTGTATATGTCGTGTTTATTTATTTTAATTGTCCCGGTATTCGTAGCTACTAACATCCCGCAACTTTTACCTATCGCGAGATAACTTTCCGCCCGGAACCTTCCTCGCGCAGTGGTTTCTAGGGGGAATCATTATGGAGGCAAGAGCCCAAACAAGCACAGCTCCGTTTATTCTGTTGTTAAGAGTCCTGACGACTCGCGTCGCAACCAAACGATGTATTAACTCGACGTTTTAAGGTTTTATAAAACAAACTTTTGGGACAAGTGCGGACATTTTATTCGTACGGATGTTGGACAGTCGTGGTAACCAAGGTTACTCGGAGTTAGCGTCCACCGGTAGCAGTGACATTGAGAAGCTGCTGCGGACAGTTAGGAACTAACCGGGATGAAATCACGCGGTGAACTTTCATAAAAAGTTATGTTAATGTGTTATGACGGTCATTTTTACGTTAAGATGAAGAACTGCGACCCTCTCGGATAATACGCGGCGGCCTTGGAGTAGTTTGTAACGTTAGTAGGAGCAAAAGAGCTCAAGGAAACTATACAAGAGTGAATCAGGAAGTGTTTCTCACTATTAGGCACCATGATCTTCCTTTGCGTGAATCTTTTAAGGAGCAACCGCGTCTTTTCTCTCTCCACACACCTGACACAAAAAGTCCACGTTTGCAAACACGCTGCTGTGAAAAAGGCGACCTCACAGATCAGCTGCTCCAGACACTTGAGAGTCAGTCCGCCTCTCCTCCTCTGCAGCAATGCGAGGACAGCTTGTTTACAGAAAACCTCCTCACCTCTGCCCTCCACTCGTGTCCTGGCACAGTGTGGACGCCACTTCCACACCTCGGCTCCTGCGAGGGCCCTGCCTGCTCCTCTCTTATGGATGGTGCTCAAGCCCCTGCAGAAGCTCATGGCCATAATCCTGGGCAGGTAGGAGACACACTGGAGCTGTTTGTGGGAATCTCCTCTGTCAGCTGTGAATCATGTCCCCAAAAGAAAACTTTTATCTGTTTCATCTAATAATCTGATAAAGTTTCAGATTGTTCATCTCGCTTCAGTCATTTATTTATCCAGCAGCAAAATGTCTCGTGGAGCAGAAAAGTAATGTATAATATCATTCTAGCAGGCAACCTCAAGTTTAATTTGTATTTGTAATATTAATAATTCATATTAAAAAAGTTGATACACAAAAATATGGTGATACTATGCTGTATCCAGTTTTTCTGTTCGCACATGTACAGAGAAATGTGTTCAATGCCTTAAGGCACAGTATTATTTAATTATAACAAATAAAGTACAAAGCACGTTTTGTTAATTAACTCACTTTAATTAACTGTTAAAAAATCCCTCTTTCATTACCGTAATATGTGTATATCTACAAACTTTTATTTATTTATTTTTAGTATTACATACTCCCTATTTCAGTTGTCCTTTGTGTTTTTTGTTTATTTGTTATTTATATAGTTTAATTAACTTTTTTATTGAACAGCTCCTCCTCACTGCTGTCACACTCACATGTACTACACACAACAGACCGCCCACTCCTTCTCTAATACACACATCCCACAGTGATGTGGGGAAAAACTTGTGTACTGTTGATCAATCTTTATTTTGATGAATAATATAAGGAACTCAGTGAGTCACAGACAGTTGAATATGCTCTCAGAGGGGAGAAGATGCATGGACACAGCCGTATAGAAAAACTTAAAGTAACAGAGCAATGACTCAGCCTTTTACAGATGTGTCTATAACACTGGAGTCTAAACAACTACAAGCTTCATCCTGCACTTTCTTAGCCTTCAGATATTCTTTTGGTCACACGCTCGACGATCACACCCTTTTTTTTCCTCGTGTTTGCGTTGTGTGTATGATGCATGTTTTGACCTGTCGAGTCAACCTTGGCAGTTTGCCTTTTGTGTTTCGTTCTGTCTTGTCTGATCTGCTGTGACTTATCACACTAATTTGAAATCAAAATTAATTACTGAAGCAGACTGACTATATCAGTATTCTTTGATATCACACGAATCAGTGAGGCACCGTTAATTTATTTGGTTCTCTATGAGTTGGAGAAGTGAATCAGAAACATTTTCCCCCATAATAGAACTAACTGTAATACAGAGAGTTGATTTGTTTAGTTACTATTTCAAAAAAGTCTTGGCCTATTTTGTCAACTTCAATATTTGACAGTTTCCTCAGGGAAAACACACAAAGTGACTGTTGCTGTGAACATATTTTATGTGTGTTATGATGCTATTTTGTCTGCCAGACCTACTTTGAGATGTGTGTGGGATTCCTACATTTGTATTGGAATTTTTGCTTCTGATTTGTCTTGCAGCATTTTCTAATAAATCCCAGACATGCACATTTATCTTTTCTTCTCAGTCTTCACCACTGTAGTGCAATATATTATTTCAAATGTGCTGCATGAGGCTGTGTGAGCCGTATATGGAACATGTAGATATAGTGTGAGCTACATAAAGAGATATCACTAACCTTGTGGCCTTCCTTTATGCACAGGAGTTTAAGGAAGTGGTGGGTGGCTCTACCAGACAACCGCCGAGAGCTCATGCGCGAATGGGCCTGGCAGCGCCGCTGGCATCTGGCAGCGGGGGCATGCGTTGCCATGGTGATTGTAGTCCTCCTTCTCCTGACCCACCTGGATGAGTCCCCGGTGACTGGACGGACCCGCCTCCTGGTGTTCAGCAGGGAGAACTACATGGAGCTGGCAGCTGTGACTTCAGCGGCGGTGAGGGAAGGACGGGAGCAAGTGTGTGTGTGTGTGTGTGTGTGTGTGTGTGTGGACAGAGGATTTAGAAGATTACAAACTATCCTTTTTGCTCACACAAGATTCATTGAAATGAAAACGGTGATGACAATTAAAATGTCATTTAGTAAATGGATGAAAGGGGAAAAAATTTAATATGAGGAGAAATTACGCAAATGAAATTATTCCTGAAATGCTTAAGTGTGTGTGTGTGTGTGTGTGTGTGTGGTGTGTGTGTCAGTACATGGAGGACTTTGCAGAGCAGTTGGTTCCAGTCACTGACCCCCGGCACCAGGTGGTGGAGCGGGTTGTGCAGCACCTGGCGCAAAGAAACCAAGACATCCCTGAAGTGTCTGAAGTCACCTGGAGCGTCCACGTGGTGGAAGCTCCCAACGTCAATGCCTTTGTCCTCCCGGTCAGTAAAACAAAGACAGACGCACACTCACAGCTTTCTTCATCTTATATATCATATTATCACATTCTAGCATCCTTAAAATCACGTGAGGATTTTTAGTACACGTTGAAAGAATGTCTTCACACACCAAATGGTTCAGATTTGATTTGTAGTTTCCTTTATGTAGAACGGGAAAGTGTTCATTTTCACTGGGATGCTGGAAGCTGTGGCAGATGTTCACCAGCTCACCTTTGTCCTGGGACACGAGATGGCTCATGCTTTATTGGGTCACTCTGTAAGTACACAACCCTCTGCAGACTGTGACTGTTCCTGTGGCTTCTGTTTCTACCCTTGCTTGTATCACCATGTATCGTCATATAATCGGGTGGGTAGTAACACATTACAAGTGACGCACTTAAGTGTCTTTTGACCACAATGTCATGATGATGAAGTAAAACGCAGAACAAGGAGCAGATTCCAACGACAATCTCTCTACACTTTTTGTACCAAAATCCAAAAAATGACAACTCATAACATCTGCAAGC
Source organism: Epinephelus cyanopodus (assembly GCA_026686955.1). NCBI lineage: Eukaryota > Metazoa > Chordata > Actinopteri > Perciformes > Serranidae > Epinephelus > Epinephelus cyanopodus. The sequence continues at coordinate 3,349,503 of CM048920.1, forward strand.
TCACTGAACCCCAGTGTCACATACTGTAGATGAAAATGTAGTTAGCTAGCTAATGTTAGCTACTGGTATGTTCATTTTTATGTTAATCTTTGATGTTATGATAATGACATTAACTTACAGAGTAGCAAGTAGTCAGTTGGGCTTTTAAAATTATTAATCCTCATTAAAAGTGGTTAGTGTTATTAAGTCGTTAAAAAATTCAGCAGATGCTTTTATTATTTTGCACTGGCCCACACTCCCTGGAAAACATTATAATGGAAAGTAGCATGTAGTTTGAGTAATTTATCAACCAGGTGCTTTTTAAATCTTTGCTGGGGTGAGTTTCTTTAATGACTTTTACTTGAGTCTTTTTTTATGGGAGTTATTGTACATTTACTCAAGTATAGATTTTCAGCACTGCGTCCACTGCTGCGTATCATTATTATTATTATTTTTTTTTTACTTTTTTTTTTTTTTTAGCTTTGTTGCCTTTATTTGTAAAGACAGCTCAAGAGTGAAAGGGAAAGAGACTGTGGATGACATGCAGCAAAGGGCCGCATGTTGAAATCAAACCCAGGCCACTGCGGCAAGGACACTAGGTGAGCTACTGGGCGCCCACGCTGCATATTATCAAGTAAAATTCATGACTAGACATTGGAGTCAGTGACATTATTTTTTGACAGATAAAATCATTTCAGGAATTTGCCATAATGACCTTGAAACACATTAATAATCCACTAGTTGACATTTTGTTCCAACTGCCTCACGGAACAATGGCGAGAGGCCAAAGTTGTTATTGCAGCTACGTAATAGGGAGAAAATTATTCCATATTTATTCACAGAAGGAACTCTCTGGGCGTCTGCATTCATTCTGTCATTCATTCAGTGCAAGCTGCAGTTAAATGAGGGAGTCAAACCAGGGCTGGGTGATATGAAGAAAATCAAATATCACTGTATTTATCCATATTGAGATGATATTGTAGGGTTGACTGTGGGTGCTTTCACAAAGTATTTACACCACAAGATTTTTGATAATTAATTATCAGTCATGTGGATACTGTGACTAAGTGGGTAGAAGGTAATAATACATGTTCAAAAAAGTACATCACTTTATTTTAATGCAGCCTTTAAAACTAGGAGAAGACAACACTCACTATGTTACAGTATCCAAAATCCAAGAAGGTATCTAGTCTCATATCATGACACTGATGTAATGTTGATGTATTGCCCAGCCCTGAGTCCAACTATTTAAATTGCACAACACACAAAGACAGCACTGCTGAGTTTGATGCAGAAAACTTGGCAACCTGTTTAGCTCTGTGGAGGGTCACATGCTGCAGTTTACAGAGACCTGTGTGCAGTATGCTGACATTAGAGAGGCTTAGTTGATGGTAGCAGACCTCGCCGTGCATGAGGATGAGTCATTGAAAACACTTAAAGTGCAAATAATGTTCAAGAACAAAGTTAAGTCATTTCGAAGCCCTTGGCACACAGAATAGAAGTTATAGCTGGAAGTCTTCCAGGTTTCTCCCACACAAGCTTTTAAAATATGTATGTGTTGGACCTCCTATAGGTATGTGCATTATACACCGAGATCTCCTGACTATTCATCATCAGCCCCCCCCCCCTCCATCGCAGCAGTATAGTAATGGCTGAAGTGGCACCAGTTGCAGTGTTGTTGCATCAGCTGGTGATAAAGACTCACTGACAATCACCTCCGAACACTCACTAATCCTGTCTGCGCTATGACGACCAAAGTCCTGTCGACCTAGGGCACTGTCGTGCTTTATTAATTCTCCACAGATGGCTGTTTTTACTCTGGCTACAAAAGCCCATTCTTCTTGTTCTAAAAAAGTGTCTAATGAAGTTGTGGGTATTTCAAGACTTTAAACGTCCTCAGAGGAAATGCTTGAAGGAGATTTTAATTAGATGAAGGGAATGAGCATCGATGGGCTTGGTATTACCCAGTAGGTGTGCTCTATTGGATTGGCTGTTAAAACCTCTAAATCTGTTACAGCGTTAAAGTTCCACTAAAATAGATGGGAACAATCAATATGTTCCAGCTGCCTTGTTCACCTCCCAAAACTTTTTACCTCTATTATTCTCTCCTTATCCCATTCTCTTCTTTTTTTCCACCCCAATCCCTCACTTTCTACATTCCTTCCTTGTCTCCTCTGTCATCTCCTCCTTGTCATGCCATGTCCCTCTGCCCTCCTCCCCCAGGCAGAACAGGCCAGTCTGTCTCATGTCATAGACCTCCTGTCCCTTATTCTGCTGACAGCCATCTGGGCTGTGTGTCCTCGAGACAGCCTGGCTGTGCTGGGACAGTGGGTACAGGACAAGCTTTCCCAGGTGAGACCTATTCCAGAATGTTGCCCATATACACTGAACACACAGTTTCCTGAGGAAAAATGTGATTATTCACACTTTGCACACAATGTTCACTGACAATGCAACACCTTCTTACGTCTGTCTCACAAGCACTGAAATATACTTGGACTTCAATAAGGGAAATAAGTATATAGACACCATTTGTCTCTCCCTCAGTTGATGTTCAGCCGTCCCTTCAGCAGGAAACTGGAGGCAGAGGCTGATCACGTGGGATTGCAGTTGGCTGCTAAGGTATCATCATTAATTTGTTCTTACTTAAAGGGACACTTCACCCCAAAACTAGAAAAATAGTTAAGTTTCCTCTTACCTGTAGTGCTATTTGTCAGTATAGACTGTTTTGGTGTGAGTGCCAAGTGTTTGCAGCATCGGCCATTCAGATGTTTTGCCTCTTTGTTATATAATGGAACTAGATGGCACTCGGCTTGTGGAGCTCAAAGCACCAAAAACATACATTTGAAAATCTCAACAACAATGTCTCTTTCCAGAAATCATGACCCGGTTACTCAAGCTAATCCACAGACCTTGTTGTGAGCAGTTTCAAGTAGGAACTATTTTCTGTCTACCGAATTTCACCCACCACCACATCACTGCACAGAAGGAAGCGTGCATCTACTGCTAACTCACCTAGCACAACAGAGTTAAGCCTAGTTCACATCACAAGATTTTCACCCTACGCATAAAGTGTTCATACCTGGCAACGTGGCGACTTGCTCGTAGGCTTGTTCACACACGAGGACTCGTCGTGGCAGACTATCTGCCGACTCACCTCCGACCCAACGTGGCTCTCAAGATCCTCTGCGACGTCTAAATCGCGGTGAAAATCGTTTAATGTGAACTAGGCTTTAGCTAATGTTACAGCTCAGCCGAGGAGGACGCCATTGTTGTTAACTGCGCAAGCCTTTTGTCAGTGAGTAGATACACGCTTCCTCCTGCGCAGTGATGCAGTTGTTGGGTGTAGTTTGGTCGAAAGAAAGTAGTTCCTAGATGAAACTACCTACAACAAAGTCTGTGGATTATCTTTAGTAAACGAATCATGATTCCTAGAAAGAGACATTGCTGTTGAGTTTTTAAAAAAAATTATCTCTTTGAGCACCAAGACAAGTGCCATCTAGTTCCATTATATTTAATAGAAGGCAGACATCTCTATGGCAGATATCTCCAACACTCCAGCACTACAGGTTAGAGGAAAAATAAGTATGTTTGATTTTGCAGTTAACCGTCCCTTTAAAGGAACATCACAGAGTTTGCATGTTAAGTTCAGCTTCATGGCTACTACACAGCCAGAGAAAACAGTTGTATAATATATTCTGGGACTGGAGGATGTTTCCAAAGTCTGAAAAAGTATTTCCAAAATTTGCCTGTTTTGCTGCCTGGTTTTGGCTTGATTTTAGTGTCTTGGCCAGATGACGTCAGGGTTATCTCGGCTTGGGCTTTCAAGTTAATTGCTTTTACAGAAAGCCTGGACGTGTGGGGTTTAAAGAAGGGGTGTCTAATGAAAGATGCTCTTGAGTTGCATTATGCACAATGTAGGATCAAGTATTTTTGGAGGGTGACCCATGCAAAGGAAGTTCCCAGACTTAATACCCTTGTATGTAATATGGCACCACTAAAGACCATTGATGCCTTTTAGGGGTCATGATTAAGGAAAAGCTTAAAACCTTCTTACTCTTGGTAATCTGTGTTTTCACATTGCAAAATCATAGTTCTCTAATGTAGCTGTCATATCTTGTAATATGTCTGCAGGACACTAGGGGGCACTGTTGTCAAACTAAACTCAGTTGATATGTCAGTCAGGATTTTCATCCCAGCACAAGACAGAGGGATGCCACAATGTGTGTGTGTGTGTGTATGTGTGTGTGTCCTTCCCAGGCGTGTGCAGATGTGCGAGCAGGACCCGTATTCTGGCGGCAAATGGAAATCAGAGACCAGCTGACAGGAGAGCCCACCTTCCCCGAGTGGCTGTCCACACACCCGTCGCACAGGAACAGATTCACTCAGCTGGACCGTCTCGTACCACAGGTACAGACACACACAGTAATGATTCCCCCGCTCAGTTCAAAGAACAGCATGGGCAGCTCTTAAGTTTCTTTTTTACCTCAATTATATAAGTAAACACATTCCTGCTGCTCCGATTCATGTGTTTGTCTTAAGTAAAAGACTCTTTGATCCCTGTGTGAGGAGAGAGCACTACACCTGTCTGTTGTTTAGGAGAAACAGTGGAGCTTCCAGAGCTGTTGGAAGGAGTCTTAATGGAACTAATGAAGCGTCTGGAGAGATGTATATCCACCTGCAGACATGTGGCGAGGAGGGCAGAGAGGAAGCAGAGATGCGGGGAGGAGAGGAAAAGATGCAAGGTTTTAGGAAGACAGGAAAAACATTTTGCCACACAGGGGCCTGGATGCCTGCTTAGCTAAATGTCTTTGAGGCTTTGAGTTCAGGACCTGAAAGGAAACAGCCCCACGGTAGCAGCTCGATCTCACAGGCTCACACACTGTGCCGGCACTGTGGCAAGACAATCAATGGAGTCTTAAGGCTAGAAGGAAATCAACAAGCGGTTAAGACAGCAACTACTATGGAAAGCGTCAGCATCCACAATCATTACATCTGACATGTGTGTGTGTGTGTGAGGCAGAGAGAGAGATGTACAATGCATTAGGCAGAGGTAAATTTAACCTTGAGCGTGAGTTGGACTGCTGGTACACCGTCAGATGCTCCGAGCAGGAAAGATGAACAGATGGGTAAACCACTAATTGTCCATCAGGTGCCTGTGTCGTTGTGTGTGTGTGTGCGTGTACATGTTCTATGTGTGAGTGTGTGTGTTATAATTGTGCCTGTGCAACATATCATATCCCTGTGTGGTAGATTGACCTCTAGCAGCAGCCGCTGTCGAGGCCAGGCTGCAGCCACAGGCAGTGAAGTGATGAAGACTGTTGTTTGGGGATTCATCGGCCTGCACTGTGTGTGCGCTGAGAAAACACTCTGATATAAACCCTCCTCACACCAAACTGTTCGATCCAGCATGGCGGCACATACGAGCCAGTTAACAGCTGAGCTCAGTCGGGTGAAAGTGGTGCATAATGTGATGTTTTTAACCTTGCGAGAGGTGACAGCATCAAGCTACTTAACCCGACTCTTCTGAGGGCACTCCGCCTCCACTAGTGCGCTCATCATCCTTAAGCAAAGCGCATTAAGTCCACTGGTGGCATGAGAGGGAGAGCCTGTTGAGTGGGAAGCCAATTGCATGTATGTATGAGTCTTGTAGGTGAGTCTAAGTGAGAGATTAATGAGTTTGATGTGTGTGGAGGAGTGTGAGACAGACAGAGAGTGTCTCCAACTGCTGAGAAATGCTTGTCGTTGGTTCCTACCAGCTTTGCTCATCCTACCTATATGAGACAGATTTAAAGATCCCATATGATGCTCGTTTTCAAGTTCATACTTGGGCTTCTACTAAAACATATTTACATGTTTTAATGTTCTAAATAAATGTTATTTCTCTCATACTGAATATACCTGTGTTCACTCAGTCTGAAACGCTCTGTTTTAGTACCTGTCTCTTTAAGTCCTCCTCCCGAAAGCTCAGACTGCTCTGATTGGTCAGTGTTTGCAGGTGTTCCACATGGACACTCTTGGCGTCTCTGCACTGTCATTGCATTCATTGCATTGGTCATAGTTGTGACATCACAACTTCACAGTCGTCGCGATGGCTTGTTTAAAGGCACAGTTTCTGAATAGAGGTTGTGTTTTTCTCTCTGTGGGTTGAGCACTCTGATACTTTGCCAGTATTTATACAGCACATATACCTGCTTTACAATAAAAACAGACATGTAAATCTGACTTTCTACAGTATGGAACCTTTAAAGAAGAGAGGTTGCATCGTGTTGTGATATTTTTGCTGTATCAGCCGTGCTCGCCATGCAGCCTGTTGGTCACTATATCACTTTGGTCCAGACTGAAATATCTCAACAACTACTGGACAGGTTGAGATGGAATTTTGCACAGTGATCCTCTAAATTTCCCTCTAGTGCCGCCATCAAAAGGTGTCAAAAGTTCAGTTTGTCCAATACTTTGGTTTATGACTAAATACCTGCGAAACTATTGCAATGCCCCTCGTCCCGAGCTGTAAATTATAGGCTCTACCATCATTATGACCAGCATTAAATATAGTAGCGTAGGCCTGTCTTATCCAGGTATAGACAAAGGGATAGCTCTCATACACCATAAGGGTCAGTCCCTCATCACATGCAACAGAGACTTAATTGCCACTGATTAGCTACTGGCACTTTGAGCTCAGCTGCTTGAAAAATTCTGCTTCTGATCTGTGCTTTTCTTCCAAGTAGTTTCATTTTGGAATCATGAAACCATTAGTTTGACCTCTGCTTACTATCTTGCCATGACAGTTTAGCTCGTAACTAATTATGGACTACATAGCAAGCTGATATTGAAACAAAGTTATTACAGGGAATGCAGTAATTTGTTAGCATTATAATTATTTGATTTTTTTATTTTTTTTTCAATTTTTGGTAAATATTTTGTAAATTTCTCCTCGTACCACCATTGGTTCATGTACCATGGTTTAAAAACAAGTGTGTTAAACCCAGATGTGTTAGCATGTAGCCTTTACACCACAGTGCTTTAGTTTAGCCTCGCAGAGCTGCCACAGTGGCACAGGTGCAGACTCTTGTTGATTATTTCTGTGGTGTCCCGTTTTGTTTCTGTGTCTTCAGCTCTGCACATCAGTTGATCTCAGTGTCTTTGTTGTGTTTGTTTGTCTCTGTTTGTCTTTGGGCCTTCACATTCTCCTCGTCTTCTTCGTGTCGCATTCATTTCAGATCACAGCAGCGTTTTGATGAAATGTCCTATCTACCTATCACAAATTAAAAAGAACAATAACTTTCTTGTTCTGCTACACTGCAAACAAAAACAACAAATGACTCACCACAACACAAACAAAGGCATTTCTCATCAGGCTTATCAATCCATCTTTGTACTTATTATCAACAAACTTCTTGTCTGAAGTTACGATAAGCCACTATATATTTAGCTATGAGTGTAGCTTAATGTCTGTTCCTCACTCTGTCTCTGTCCAGGCTCTGGAGCTGAGGGAGAGCTGCGTCTGCCCTGCTCTATCAGCCACTGACCCTCGTGCAGTCTTCTCCAAGAGTGTCCGTGTGTTGCTGGAAAACGCTAAGCACCAGGGGAGAGGAGGGCCAGAAGGGGCACACAAGCCCCACCTGCCCCACCTGCCCCACAGCCCGGCCTCACTTTCCACTGGACTGCCTGCAGCTCTGCTCGCTGAAACCACCCCGCCTCCTTCCCCAAAGGTGGATCAAGAAATTAAAGGCCCAGTCCCATCTGTGGCTCCAGAGTTAGGTATAGCGTCTGTCCCTGCTCCTGCTGAGGGGGAAGGATCCCAACCTGTGGTGCAGAACACCAGCTGACAGGGGCATTAAATCTTCACAAAGTTTTTCATAGACTGGCTTTTTAGATGAGTGAATGATTGATATATAGGTCAGCTGGCATATTTATCAAACTATTTACTGCTGCTTATTGTCTATTAAATTTCAGAGGCCCTGGGTGCACAGGTGGCAAAGGAGTAAAGTTTAAACCTACCAGCACAGAGACCGAGGGTCAGTGCTTTTCTGTCATTACACACTCCTTGTGGTTGCCAGTACAATAGAGGGTGGAGCGGGGGGGGGGGGGGGGGGGGGGGGGGTGCTGTGAAAATAAGTGGCTTTGGAGAAAATTGGTGGAAAAAGTCAGCAAAAAAAATAATAGAAAAAGAAAAAAAAAATAAAGGCCCCTCCTAACCTTTCCCTCCACTGCAACACCCTGCTGACTGAGCTTCAGAGAATGTTATTCATGCCTAGTGGCTACAAAGATGCCACATTAATTAGACAACCTCGAACAGGGAAGTGCTGAACGAATCTTAGCAAAGCTTCCATACGTCGCCGGATTAATATGTGCATTATTCATTGACACACGGCAACAGACGAGAGTAAGCACTTTGCGTGTGCATGTCGGCGGCTTCGTCCATGGCAGGCCGAGGACATCTACATTCTAATTATGACTACTGCATTCTCATGCCACACACACAGCACTTTATGCATTCTCCACCCCGAGGGACTTAATGGTGTAAATTTATGCCGGGTTGTTTGCAGGTTTTAAAACACAGCCTTCTACGCTGGAATGCCAATATCCACCGTCAAGCTTTGAGAAATCTTTCATGGGATTTTGTAAAATCTTATTTAACAAGGCAAGTTGACTGAGAAAACATTCTTATTTACAACAACAGCCTGCGGGAGCAGTCGCACAATGTAGAGAGGAGGGCAGTTATGGTTCATATCTTGGTAATCTTTTCTGTGTGTGTGCTGAAACAAAGTAGCACACTTGGTTAAACTGTGAAATCAAAGAAGTACTACTGTGTTTTCATACGGGATAGATTATTTTATTTATGTCATGCATTTTAGGTTCAGGGTCTGTATCGGCTTACAATACACCAGACTGCACTCCTTACATGTGCTGTGGAAGCTTTGTTTTATTGCAAGCAGGGTAGGTCTATATTAGAGTCTATTAGAATAAGTGGCCGGTGATAGGGTTTGCACAAAAAAGTGCATTGAAAAGCCGAGGGAATATTGGCTTTAGCATATCAATAACTCAGCAGGAACGTGCTCTGTTTACAAGTGGCAAGCAAAAAAATAAAAAGAAGAAAATAAATGTTATTTTGTTTTTTTTTTCTCTCCACTGCAAGATCCCCTGAAGTCCAAGTAAACCAAAGATAGACATTTATTTATATACAGCGGAAATGAGGATTATGGAAACACAATGTAATATTTACTAGTGTTGTCACGATACTGGGTGAAAACTTTGAAATAATACTTTGAACAGTATCAATATTCAATACCAAAACCAATGTCAGAATTGACACTGAGGGCATACAAGTCAAACTAAACTAAACTGAAACCTGCACTCCAGCTGTGGTTCTTCTGTACGGAGTTTGGAGTTTGATTTTAAGATTTTACTGCTTGTTTTTAAGGTTTTAAATGGCACGGCACCTCCTTATTTATGTGAGCTTTTACACATCCACTCACCTGTTAGAGCTTTGAGGTCTTGAGGTGACGTCTTCACTCCACATATTGTTTTTCTTTGTTTGCCCTGTGTTTCTGTATTTTGTTAGATTCTTTTATGCTTGTGAAGAACTTTGGTCTGGTTGTTTTTTAATATGCTATATAAATAAATTTGACCTCGGTGTGCCCTGCAGCTTCCTCCCACAGTCTACAGACAGCAGGTTGGCAGGTTAGGTTAATTGGTGACTTTAAATTGTAGGTGTGAATGTGAGTGTGAATGGTCTGTCTCTATGTGTCAGCCCTGTGAGGGTGAACCCTGCCTTTCACCCAGTGTCACCTGGGTAAGCTCCAAATCCCCGTGACCCTGAATGGGATAAGTGGCTACGGATAATAACTAAATGAAGAAATATAACAAGGCTATATCTCGACAATGACAACTTTCCCCTTCTTGGTTAGTAGCGTAGAACAGCAAAGTAACTAGTTAACATTAAATATGAGAGAGAGCTGGTATTGGTGTAATAATGCTGCGGAAAATGACAATTGAAACCGTTTCTGATCTTCACAATCAAATTTAATCTATAAATCAATAATTCAGTGAGAACAACTTAGTCAAATAAACCTTTATTTCCATTTGCAGTATGATATTTAGTGGTATGGCTCTGTTCTGGGGCCTCTCTGCTTTTCCTAGGCCTACACAGAAAGCCTGAAGCAGAGAGAGCAAACCTCCCTGCCCTTCCATGCGCCTACATGGAAAGCCTAAGTCAGGGAGAGCAGCAACAAAGACCCCCAGGAAACAGAACAGAGCAGCATCCATGACGAACAGAAATTATGCTGATAAGTCAGACACAGCAAAAGGAGGAGCTGGGGTGGAGGCAGGTTGCAAAGCAGCTTGCAGAGGAAGCAGCAACAGTAGGCAGGCCAGAGTGGTTTAAATAGGGAGTCCTGAATGAGATTTGCCAATTGGTTGCATGGATAGGAATCATGTGATCTATCAGCTGACTCCCTTCCATCAATCAGCTGCTCCATCAGTTGATTGGGCTGCTTGAGATCAGCTGATGTAGCTGGGATGTGAGCTGAGCTTGAGACCGTGTCCTGCCTGAACTAACGCTGTGCTCAATCTTCCTTCTACAAAAAATCAGTGGTGATCCTAGACTCTGAGGGGCCCCAGGCAAAGAAGCCCATCAAGGTCCCTTTTCATCGTGCTGATGGTTACACCTACCACTGTATGTATGTTCGCTATAGGCAGCTAGCTGACTGTCCTAACCAACAGTATCCAGCTGTCATACAGTAGCTACAAGGGGCCCTACTCAGAGGGGTTTTGGGACAGTGGTGGTGCACAGTATCGTGTCTAAATGAGAGGTTCATATGAGGGGCCCCTTTGTCCCAATTTTTTAGGGAAGGACCCCAAACATTTGCCGAGTTTGACTCTCCTGACGCTGCGCCCCTGGTTTGAATGTGTGTGAGAGTAAAAGGAATTAAAACCCTCCCATTCTCACACCATCCAGTTAGACAGTGAGGAAAAGATGAGAGGAGATGTAGACTGAGTCCTGTGAAGTGTTCACACGTGTGCGTGTGTGTGGTTGAAACAGTAGTAGCAGTTACTTATTGATGCCGGGCTCCTGGGGAAACTCCTCGCTGGCCTCTCACAGCTGATCACACAGACGTACAGTTTGGAAATCTCGTAGATGAGATTACACCAAGCCAGTCGTAATCAAATGAAAGCTACCAGAATTCCCATCAGTCAGCTTCACCGCAGTGCTTTTGTAATGCCTGCCAACTGTTACAAGTTCTTGCATCTTGAATACGAGATCAATCTTGTGATATCTCTGTGTAAAGTTTCCTTTTGAGCATGGACCTCCGCGCTTCCTGCTGCAGGAGACAAGCAGAAACTAAAGCTGAGATGTCTTAATGTGTTGCTCTTCCTGGTCACACAGATTCACCCTGTTTTTTAAGGATATTTGGATCCACAGTTTTCATTCATTTTAATGGAGACTTCCCGCTTCCTGGTCACATTGTTGTGTATGCATGCTGAAGCATCTGGATGCAGCTCCCTCACCACTCAGAGAGAAATTGGAACATGAGCAGGCAACAGATGACACACTCACACCCAGAGGTAATTGTAATGAGCGTGATACAATACACACACACTGCGCTGAGTAATTGTAGCCTACTGCTGGAGTCTAAACAATACTGCAACAGAGGGCTTAATCAAGGAAAACAAAGAGACAGCAGTCAGAGGGATTGAAAGGACAGAAATAGAAAGTAGACAAAGTGGAACCATGGGGGTTGACAGAAAAAGATTTATTTCAGGTGTGTGAAAAAGAGCATCTTCTTGGTGTTATTTACATTTAAATCAAACATTTGATTTTTATCATATTTTAAGAAAAATACTGGATGGGAAAGTCCTTCCATTCCATGTGGGTTCTCTGTGTTCGCATGCATAGCCTTGGGCGCATGAGATCTGTTCCACGAAGTGAGCGAGGAATCAGGTGTCTACTTTATGTCTGTAAATGCACCTCAAGTCTCAGATTGTTTTGTGTTTGTATATTTTTCCGCCCACTAGAGACATCAGACTGCTTCTGAGACCTCTGACAAAACCGCTCGCAGGTATTTCAAGATATTGACAAGCAGAGCAGCGTTGAAAAGTAGAAGAAGGAGAAGAAAAGGTAGCACACCCACAACAGAGAAAGCTGAATGCACGCTAGACGGCAAACTCGAGATGCTGTTTCCCCCAACAAAAACAATCCCAGAGAGAGTCAGGGCAGTGCGAGAGCAACCCAACATCTGCTGTGTAGGTGGCTGAATGATGTCCCAGAATGCAGTCTGGCTGCCCTCTGACCTCCCTGTGGAGTGTTGCTCGAAGTGGCTCATCCGCAGTTCCATTTCTTGGATCCACCCCGACACACACACACACACATCTACACACATGCAGCAGCTGGCTGCGGCGTGTAGAGGGAATATGGTGATGGAAATGTGTGTGTGGTTGTGGTAAAAGTTGCTGTGTCCTTCCGCTGTGCATTAATTATACATGTGGCATGTGGGTGTCTGATTGAAATGAATATTTTACTGCTTTTAATCACTGCCATTGCCAGAGTGATGGAGCATCTGGCTGTGTTACCTGGGTAATTAAAGACGCTGTCTCACACATGCACACATGCAAGTCTCGGAGGTTGTGTCTGCAGGATGAGACGGAAGCACTCCAGAGGCTTACTAATGAGTAAAATTAGATTTGGAATGTTTTGAAGCAATGGGGCCCGTGGAAAAATAAAGATTGCTTTTTGTCTAACTTTGATTAGCAAAAAGCTTTTCATGCAGGCCAGAGGACAATGGAAAAACTCTTTTAGCTGATGTGGCATCGGGCAGAGGTAGCCTGAGCTGCAGTTAAAGGTACACCATGCAGGATTTTCTTTCAGAAACAATGTTTAGACTCATACAGAGAAATCACTCTCGATCATCACTTATGGCACAGAAGTTTGTGGCAGTGAATGTATCTGCAGACTCTGCCATTGGCCTGTATGTTCTTATTCTCCTCTTATTGTGCTATGTTCCAAGACCATCCAGCGCTCAGGTGAGATTGGGACTTTACAAAAAGGTAACAACCAGGTGCCAGACCATAAGCGTCACACATTTAAGAGGAAGCTATGAAAATTGCGGACACAGCGCTGAAAAAACAAATACAGCGAACGAGAGTGAATCTGGGGTTAGCTGTCATTTTCACTGGAGATACAGTTCACATACAGTAACTGACAGTACCTGCATCACATACCTTTAAACCTTAGTTCATTTTCATGTGCCAAACTCTTGCACATCCACACTCTCAGGTCTTCCTCCTCCGTCCACCTCACTGTCCCGACAGCCCGCCTGACCACCGTGACGTCTAGAGCCTCCAGCCGCTCTGCCCCCTGCCTCTGACACTCCCTCCCACCACACATTCGAAGCATCAACTCTCTCTCCATTTTCAAACCCCGCCTCAAAACTCATCTCTTTCAAATAGGCTAATCAATATGCCTCCCGTCCGTCTAGCCGCACACATCCACTATATACACAGAATTTTATTCACTGATTTGTTTTGCTAAATATGTTATATTATTCATTTTAGTGTTTTTATTCTTTATCTCGCTGACTTCTTTAATCTGTTGTTATTATCTCTGTCTTTGCCTGTAAGGTGACCTTGAGTGTCGTGAAAGGCGCCTATAAATAAAATGTATTTTATTTAATTATTTAGAACCATTAGTGTAAACGTAAAATCCTAATTCTTTGTTTTTTGATACAACTGGCAAATGGCTGTCCTAAATTTTCATCTCTCACTGTTTGGTCCGTGTTTTTCTGCAAGGAACAATTTAATCTTTTGTTCCCAAGTTTCAATTTGTCACTTCCTGTACACTGAGAAGATTCCCCCGCCGAACAAACCTGCCAAAAAGTGTATTTTTAGCAAACAGGGCAAAACTGGGGCGCTCACAAAGGCTGGGGTTGTTCTTCTCTGGTGCAGTCTATAGTGGGATCCAAGTAAGCTGATCGCAGTCCCTTTTTCCTACCTTAAAACCCTGCATAGTGCAGCTTTAAAGGGAGAGTTAACCCTGAAATCAAAAATACATATCTTTCCTTTTACCTATAGTGCTCTTTGTCAGTCTAGATTGTTTTAATGTGAGTTGCAGAGTGTTGGAAATGTCTTTTGTAGAGATGTCTGCCCTCTCTACAATATAGCAGAAATAGATGGCACTCGGCTTCTGGCGCTCAAAGTGGCAACAAAATACATTTAAATACTTCTGTCTCTTCCCAGAAATCATGACCCTCTTACCAAAGACAATCCATCTACCACTTTAATGTAGGAACTGATTTCTTCCTGCCAACAGGGGGGAGCGTGCATCGACTCATGGGCAAGAGGCTCCTGCATGTGACAGCGCAAGATGTAAACATTAATGGCGTCCTCCTCGGCTGAGCTGTGACGCTAGCTAGCTCAGTGGTGCAAGGTGAGCCAGCAGTAGATACCTGCTTCTTCCTGCATTGTGATATGATTGATGGGTGTAGTAGGAAATAGTTCCTCCACGAAACTGCTCACAACAAGGTCTGTGGAATATTTCCTTGTTTTTCTCCAAATCTTTTTATTGACTTTTCTGCAGACATGAACAAGTCAATACAGCAGTACAGAGTCTAATAAAGTGGCAGGAAAAAAACAACCAGAAAACAGAAGAATGGGAAACCCACCACCCAACCACCCACCCACACACGCACATAAAATAAATAAATAGGATTTTTTTTAATTGATAGAGATAAAAAGACAAGACTATTAACTAAAATGAAAATAAATAAAACGAGGCATGAAGTGTAGTCAAAGGACCATTAAGTAAGTAAGCCTGCAGTAGCTGTGATTAATTAAACCAGATAATTCCTTGATCCATGCACACGATGTTGTTAAGTACAGAGTGATAGTAATAATAAAGAACAGGTGAGATGGAAGAAGCACACAGAAGGACCGTGAGGAAGAACAGCGAAAAACCCTCTCTCCACCTCCAATGGGCTGTGTCAAGTTCAGCCTGTTACATGCATTGTCTTCTTTCAAAATACACTTCTATTTTCACAGGAAATTTACATAGACATACAGTCTCTTTCAAAAATAAAAGCACTACTTCACTACGACAACGCAAATTGACATTTTTTACCTCCAACAACTAAAGGTTGGGAGGTTTAGGAAAAAAAATAACAGGGTTTGTCCGCATAATCATATGGGACACCCTACTCAGACTTTTGCCACCTTAAAGGAAATGGCCACTTTAGAATGAAAATACAGACAGTACTTACTGACCCTCATGCCGACAAGAAGTCCAGTGTAGTTTTCTAATCCACAAAACTCATTCGGGGTATCGGAGGATAACAGCTAGCTGGAATAACAGCTACACTTGAAGTGCACGGAACCCACATTTTGAAAATGTAATAAAACTCTGCTAATGCATTTCAAAAACGTCAGAATGGCACGTCTGTTGTAATCCAAGCGCCCTGAAGCCGCGGCATGCAACATTGACTTGAAAAGACGTAATTTACTCCACTTTTATAGCATAAATTCTCACTGTGGTCAGTTAGCCTGCAGGCGTGCTGAGTTTACATGACAACTCGCGCGACACTCGAGAACTAGCACCACCACTAGCCATCAGCTAGTCTTGCGAGTTGTCATGTAAACACAGCACGTCTGTAGGGCAGGCTAACTGACCACGGTGAGAAATGATGCTTTAATAGTGGCGTCTTTTCAAGTCAGTTTTGCATGCCGCGGCTTCAGGGCACTTGGATTACGACGGACGAGCCATTCTGACGTTTTTGAAATGCATTAGCAGGGTTTTATTACATTTTCAAAATGTGGGTTCCGTGCACTTCAAGTGTAGCTGTTATCCTCTGATACCCCGAACAAGTTTTGTGGATTAAAAAACTACAGTGGACTTCTTGTCGGCATGAGGGTCAGTAAGTACTGTCTGTATTTTCATTCTAAAGTGACCATTTCCTTTAACTCTTGTTCTTGTCCTACTGTATTTCCCCCTGATGCCGCCGAGTGCCGGTGAACTATAACGTCGACCTGCTGCTTATCTTGCCGATGTTAAAGGGCGGCTTTTTCGTCAGCGTCTGATGTAAGTCACTGCCCAAGTGCCAGATTTCGACGACCTGGAGTGAGGCCGGGTTGTCTGCGTTGGTCACAGTACACACAGTAGTAGCCTCAGAGAGCCATGCTTTGCTCGGTGAAGCTTAACATATCTATCACAGAGAGCTAAAAAACGAACACAACCAAAATGAAAATTGATCTCCAATTTCTAGTTAAAAATGATTTATAAATCTGGTATTTTTTACATGGCCTTTGGTCTGTGGTTTTCCTCGGATCTGTTCTGTCTGTTGTGTGAACCGCAGTGAAGGAAGTGTCTCGCACGGGGTCATCGAGGCTATCTGGGTATTCTCTTTCAACACACAATACGGGTCTTCCTCTAATGGCTCCTCGTGTCTTCCCCGTCTGTCTTATCATCTCGATCTGTGCCCGTGCGAGCGTGTGTGTTCATGGTTGAACTGGTAGAGGTTTTTATAGTCTGGCTGCTCTGATGCTATTAGAGATTAGGATGTTAACACAGTCCCTCATCTGACTGCATCGATCCCCAACCCTCGCAGTGGAATCACATTAATACTAACAACGTCAGGTACAAGCTTTGTAGCTCTCTTTACCCCTCTCTCTCTTTTTACATCTGCTTCTCTGTCAGTGTTGATTTGAATTTGAATAACCAGCGTTCTTCCCCGTCTTTCAACAAGGAGAGGGTGCAATCTAATGAAGGGAAAGAGGAGGAAGAGGGGAGGAAGATTGCAGAGGCAGAGGGGGACTAGAGGATGTGGAAATGAGATGAGATGAAACGGTTTAAATCAGTCTTCCTCAGCTGCTTTGACACCGGTAGCTTTCAGTGTTTGAGTGCATACATCAAGTCACAACTCGGGGTAAGCGTATTAAGATAGTGAACAAGTATCTTTTTATGGTCCCATGAGGAAAATGAACAGCATGCAACGGTACGGTTTACTTAAGGACAGGTGGTGACAAAGTCAGATTAAAGGTCGGTGATGACAATAAAACATAAAAACTGACATTGAAAATTTAAGTTTAAATACATGTTGTGAGAAACACGTGCCTCTCAACTCTTCTGTGATCTCTGTGAATTCAACAAGACAACATGGAGGGGAAGAATTCACACCAAAACGCTGTCTGTGCTAAATTCAACAAACTGTGACAGACCCGGTTGGACATTCAGACCAAAAGCACTGTACAGCTGGCAGGCACAGTAGGGGTGTTTTCATGGCTTCCACTTTAGAAGAACACCCTTAACACTGATATCATCCAGACCTCTTAATTAGCTTATGAAAAGGTTTGATTTCATTCATGTACATATACACTGTATGACTGCAGTTAAAAAAGATTTTTCACTGAGCAGCTGACCCTGAGATGTCAGATTTCGAAGCCTCTCAAAAGCTCATGAAAGCACCGTATACTAAATAGCCTTCATCCTGGTCTGAAAGAAAGGGCTTCTTCCCATATTAGTACAAGGCTATTAAATGAAAGCTAGGACATGCTGTCTGTGGGGTTTTACACATGTGAGATGTAACCAGAGCTGTGATGTTGAAGGGTTACAGCAGACGGCACTAGAAACAAAGGGATGGTGTCGGCTCAGGTGCTTTTTGTGTGCGCTTGGATGGATGATGGCCAATACACAATAGAACGTTTTCATACATGAAGCACTTGTTTGAGGTTTTCTTTTAAGGACCTATTCCCACCCATATCTTACACATACACCCCCAACCAGACACACTGCATGTGCATTGGTGCATTTACTCACATGTGCACAGATGCAACTGTTCTAAGGACAATGGTGAAGCAAATGAAGTTGTTTGACTGTGGGGAGAGAAGTTTAAATAGCTTGTTGACATCTTTAACATGAAGTTAATTTGTTAACTTAGGTTCAGGAGCAGGGCCACGTCTCAACCACACCTCTGATTACCTGCCAATCCTATGTGTACCTGGTCAACCCATCGTCCCCTTTTTGTCTGAGATTTCTTGACCCAGCCTCCCTTTCCTTCCCTTCATCCATCACCCTCCCTACCAACATCTCTTCACATTCTCTTCCCTTCTCCCTTCATCTCCCCTTCTTCTTCTGCTTCTTCTGCTTCTTCTTCTTCTTCTTCTTCTTCTTCTTCGAGTCCTTTGCAATCTCAAATGTCATTTTGCCAGTATCTAGCGCAGGTCACAGGGTTGACTTTATGCATCCTGTGATGATCCGGCAAGTGTCATTAAGGGCTGTGTCGACCAATTTGATGTGGTGGGATCGACTCCAGCTTGAGCAGGCATATTCTGCTGTGGAAAAGCAGAATATGCCTGCCTCTTATTAAATCTGGTGCATACCTCTCCTATGTCTCGTTCTAGGTACTGTCTGTGTGACTGTAATCAGCTGGGGGCGGAAAAACGCCTGAAACGGAACCACCACACTGAGTCTCCCTCTGCCTGATCTTCAGAACATCCTCCCAGACCAAACAAAGGACATCACTCCACTACCACACCCACTAACATCCACTCTCCAGTCCTCAGCACCTCCTGCACTAGACTTATACATTTAAACAACATATTTTTGTGGTGTGCTCCTTCCCAGTGAAGTGCAAATTGATTCAGCTGACAAAGAACCAGATGAACCTGGACAAAAAAACAAAAGGGAAGTCTCATGAGGCCAAGTATCCCAGCATCTTTGAGCTGGACTGAAAATTCACTAGTTCAAGGTAGCACATCCTGCAGAACCACATGGCTGGACAACCACTGCAGCTCGAAGCAACACAAGTGGGCAGCTCAACAATAAAATGAGGTGGAAGCTGCAAGAGCTGGCACCGCTGACAGCCGCCATCCACAAGATTAATACCACCAGCCTGGAGATCCTTACAAAATTGTCAACCTCGCGCAAGGGCGTAGGTTTTGTTTCAACATTTAGGGTGACACATATGAAACAGTGGATTTGTGGGTCCTCTGCCAGAACATTTTGAGAGTCTAGTGAATTTTTATGCATAGTTTGTGCCTTTATGCATCTTTTTTTTATGTAAATAATTTTGTCAAAAGGGGGATGCACATGCTCTGAAAAATGACAAACCCATTCTGCTGGATCACAAACTAAAAAGAATTTTGTTTGGACACTGTGAAAAAGCTTTGGAACATTTTTTATGTCACATTTTGATTATTGAGCTGTCATATAACCGCACAGTATCTTAAATACGCAAAATATAAGATGACTAAAATGGCAACCCATTTTAAAAGTTATTGTTGAGTGTTTGTCCAACGAAAATGTTTCTAGAAATCTCTGTCTGTTATTGCTTTATGTTTATGTTGATGCATGCATATATCAACTTTATTATAATAATAAACCCTGCACACATACACAGGTGTTTTCATTTTGATCAGACCACAGTTAAGTTTAGCAGAGCTTTCCTGAGCACCAAACTCAGTGTGCTAAGACAGATGAAGGTCATATGCAAATTATGAAAACCTATATCTGTCCATAATTTACAGTGATTATGATATCAGCAAATACAAATTGCTGACAGGTGCATCAGGAGGGAGGGACATGTCAGTCAAGTGGGCGTGTCTGCACACACCCACACAGGCCTGAGAGGAGGTGCAATCAGGGAAGTGGGAACACCTGTGTGAGTGTGTCTGCACCACCTGTGTCTTGCAGCTATGATTAGCACCGCAACTATGTCAAATGGCGAGCAAGATACGGTTCAATTCATTGCTGAAGAAGCTTCGGATATCCGTAGTTTAAATGCATTTTTTATTTTGAACACAAGGGAGCAGCGATGAGCCCAACACGGCTGAGCAGCCAGTTTGAGGCAGAAACGACGATGAAGATGTAGCTTAATATTTCTTGGAGAGTTAGCAGCAGGTGAGATGTGTCCTTATTTATGCTTAAAAGATGATAGTGACTCTGTGTTTGAGACCAGGATACTAAGGACATGCAGCTAATTTATTAGGCTGGCGAAACATGTTCAAATATTACAGGTACAAGTTTATTCATCGAACTAAAACATGCTGCAGTGTTTTATGCCCCAAATGCATTTAAGGTAACTAGTGTTGTGGAGGGAACTACATGTAATCAAACTAATAATGTCTCACAACATTTTGCAGTGGCTTGTTGGTAAATCAACTACATTAATATTTGCAACATTTATTTTTGTTGTTGCCATTTTTGGATAGTTACCTACTGAAACTACAACCCATCCCAGATGGATGTAGAACCAGCGACATGGAGTTATGTTGCTTGTGATATAGTTAAACAGAACACTTGGTAAAGTAGATTTATTATGTTGCCAAAGAAACTGGCAAATGTCAAGCTCGCTGAAAATGACAGAAACTGATTTAAAAAACCTTGTGACAGTTTTTCTTTTAGTTATTGTGATTGTAAAATCAGTTATTAAAAATCATATATAACTCCAATCTTATGATAAACCAAACAGCAGTTGCAATAGCTTTAAATAGCAAAAACATATTCATTTTTCATTAGCTACAGTGTACATTACATTACTTTATTACCTTTGCAGCAGTAAGACACCATTAATTCTTGGGTAGGTTCTTTCCATATATCCTTCCCCTGGAAGTCTGGAACTCGCGAGAGCACAATTTGAATTTGCTCAGCGAGTCACTCTGGCAATCAGTAATGATGCTCATTACCGTTGGAGCCAAGCTGCACCAATCACATGGGTGTATCTGATATAGGCGGGCCAGAGGCGAGCTAAACACATGACGACAGCGCTGCGACGACAAAGTCCGGAATCAGTCAGTAAACATTGCAAGATGGCTACGGATGAACACCAGCTGTTTGAAACGGCTTTGGCCGCTACAATGAACAAGTTATACTTGGCTTTTTCTCTAAAAGAGGAACAGAAGACGGCGCTCGAATCTTTCCTTTGCAAGAAGGACGTTTTTGCTGTTTTGCTCACCAGATACAGCAAGAGTCTAATCTACCAGTTAGCTCCACTGGTAGCTAAGCTCTGGATACGTCACCCCGTGTATTGTTCTGATTGGTCGTAGTGTTATCCAGTTGCGTGCAGTGATATTTTCAAATGCATGTTTGGTGCCGCCCCTCGAGTTGGGCCGTTTTCATTACTCATAGCCAGACCCTAAATCTTTCTAGCTTTGGGTCTGGATTTCCAGGCTAGTATATCATCATGCTGAACTGGAAATCCACATTTTAAAGCTGACATTTAAAAAATTCTTACTGGGGACATGCCCCAGACCCCCAACAGGTTTACATCTTCGTCCCCTGGTGAGGTTGCACCCTGATTTTGGGTCATCAAAGGAAAGTAATGTTTTTTTCCCCCTATTTATTTTACCATGCTTTACTTTAGCATTTGTGCTTCTCTGCTGTAATTGAACCTCCTTTGGCCACAATTAGTTGTAAATATTGATTATTGCTATTTATGTGCAGATGTAAGAGAAGTTTTTGCATGCTGTTTTCGAAGTTACCTGGCTCACTGAGTAATCCAGCTTGGTGCAATACCCCCATCTAGTTTTTTAAGGGCAGGTGTCAGACTGATGAATATTGCATCCAAAATCAAAGCTGACATTCTTGTGCACTTCCACATGAATGGTGGGGTATTTTATTTACAAATGCAGCACAAAGTTCTTTACAATTCAGCAGCAGAGACAAAGAGCAAAGAGATTAAACCATACGATTATACAACACTCATTCAAGAAGAAATTACAAGAATAAATAAATACATATGAAACTGATAAGTCCTAGTTATAAGCTATATTGAAGAAAGGTTATGAGTCGTCATTTGAAACTGTCCACTGAGCCAGCAAGTCTAATATTTCAAGGCAGAGTGTTCCATATTTTTGGGCTGTTGTTGCTAAACGAAGAATCCTCAAAAGTTTCTTCTGACCTGTGTAAGACCTGTGAACAAGTGGACACTTATTGCAGTAAACTCAGTTGAGTGGCATCATATTTTGTTTTTATTTCATATTACACGTACTTTTTCAATTTAATCTTTTTTTAAAACAAAGTAGATTGAACGACCTTCTCTGAGTAGCTTTAGTTAACCAAACTGGATTTCTCCCTTTACTGTTGTTCACCTTCTTCCAGTTTGAAGTAACTGGTAGCTTTCAAAGTAGCTTCCCCAGCACTGAGGGTAGCTCCACTTTTGCCAGTCAAACTGCACCTAATCAAAGTAAGGCACAAGGGGCAAAGGAGTTGTATTTAGTCTCTTAATTAATCTTAGCTATGTCTTGGGTGTAGCGTGAATTCAACTAATCAATGTCATCTCCCATTCCTTTTAAAAGCCAGGTGTGCCTGCACCTGGCGCTTTGCTGTTGAAATGCTGCGTTTGGCAAATTGGAGAAGGGAGCAGGTTTCTACTGAGAGTAATACAGTTAGAGAAATAATGTTACTGCAACAAGTAACAATAGTGTTTACTACAAAATAGGAAGGTCCAGCATGTAGGATTTAGTGGCATCTTGCGGGGAGGTTGCAGAACTGCTACCTCTCCTGTGTGCCAAGTGTGAAGGAGAATGACTCAAAAACACGCATGGCCCTATCTAGAGCCAGTGTTTGGCTTGTCTGTTCTGGGCAACATGGCAGCTTATGCTGATGAGGCCCTGCCTGCATCCAGCTAAAGGTAAACATGTTCATTTCTTCTTTCCATTATGTTGTCGGATAAGTATACTAACAATCCGAGCCTATCTGTGTGAAAAAAATGCACTTTTAGTGGACGTATTTTGACGTTGTTTAATGCTGTCTGAGTGCCCTATTATTTAATATAGCTTGCGCTCACGGGCTGCAGGCAGGTCAGCCCTAGCTTCATACTGGAGAAATGTCACATATTGAACATCCTATCACTCATTTAGATAAAAGTAGATCGGAAAATAGGGCCCAGGTTGAAAAAAACATTAGTTCCCCTTTAAGTAAAATAAACAACAAAATGTTAAGACCTGCACGCTCACAGGCACAATTACATTTGCCACCAACAGAAATGGCAACTGGTGGCAAAAAAAATGACAACTGCGTCAGTCTGCAGCTAGCAATGACAGCTGTGCTGTGCAGGGTGCCAGGTGTAGGATAGGGATCATCATCAAGTTTAAATGTATCAGGTTAAAACATGCTACATGTCGAGTATTACGCTAAAATAGGCTACAAATTTAAATATTTTTCCCTGTAAAAACATGTTGTAAGTTATAGTTTATTAGGCTGAAACATGGCTGAACAAGAAAGAAACGGTTCGACTATTCCTAGTGGTTACTTAGGGAAAGAGGACTTACTTTAGGCATTTGTGTGTGTTTGTGTGCGTGTGGGAGACTGATTGAGAGTGTGTGTGTGTCTGCCTGCTTACAACTACTTACCAGGGATATTATGAGGGATTAAGCCTGGAATAAATTACAATAATTTCACATTAATCCTTGTACGTTTGTTTCTGTGACGTTTGTTTTAAATTTGACATTATAATTCCAGCTTACTGCCGGGGGAAACCATCATAACATCTGAGGAAACCTTAATGCCAGCCACCACTACATGCTGTTAGCTAAGGTTCACAAAACAGATTTGGTGCCAAAATCTTAGTGACTGGGAATAACTGCATGCTTTCTGTTGGTTTGAGTCCAGCTGAATTCTTTACATGTTAAATGACGAACTTTGATGGCGGAGACTTGGACAACGTAAAGGGAAAACCCACAGAGCCTTTCCTAAACCAAAGCACCGACTCACGCTATGCCTCAAAGTCCCCCAGATCTGCCAAGAAAATTAAGTACCTGAGTGCGTATGTATATACATGTCTGTGTGTTAGTCTCAGTCGTTCCAACATGCAATCACTGTAAAGGGGGGAAGGTGTTGAAAACTAGCATTGAGAATCCTTGTGTCTGTTCTCCCACATATCTCAGTTCCCCTCCCCTTCAGTCGTCCTCTCAGAAAACCCCATCCATCCATACATCCATCCATCCTCACTCAGCTTAAGCAGTGCTGTCTGTTCGCCGTCTCGTTGTCATGGTTTCCATTATGCTTCCTGCCTGCTCTGGTTTGAAGGACAAAGCGCTGATGATGGTTAGTCTTTAGAGACGGAGGCAGAGAGAAAGAGGCAAAACAAAGGAGGAGAATGTATGTATATATGATGTAGTTTTTCTTTTTTGTCGCTGGTTGGTAAATGTCATCTCACACGCAGATACACATGCACACACACTGAGGTCTTCGATCCACATCCCCAGGGTTCCCGAGAAGGTAGAAAGGCAGCTTTATGCCAATACCCCCTTTGGCGTTAGATGTTTAGCTCTAGCAAGCCTTATCTTTTAACTGATCAATAAGCAGGTGGTACGGCACTCTCTATGGGATCGGCTGCAATCACACAGGACTGCACTGAATCAAATGAGCGCGCACCAGGCCTGTGTTGTGCTCAGTGAGCATGCTGCACACTGAGTAGCAATACAGGAAAAAAGGACTGGCTCTGAAATCTAAAACTAGCACTTGATGACTGAGTGCATGCAGTTGGGTGTGTGCGCGCGTGTGTGTGAAGTCTTCAGACTGTCAGAAATTAGGCTAAAACGGTGGACTTTATTTAGCTGACCTGGTTGGAGAGTGAGGAGGAGTTAGCGGAGATGAGTCGGGAGGGAGACGGGCATGCAGTGTGTGTGCTGTGATGAAAACAGGAAGCAAAGAAAGAGCTTAAAGCTCAGTCCTTTCTCCACCACACGCATCACCCCCTCCACTGTGTGACTCTCCCCCCCCCCCTCACCCCGCTCTCGTATTGTAAGGTTCTTAGGGCCTTCCTTAACTTTTAATAAGAGTCTTTAATAAGTCCCCAGATCATGGCTTGGTCGGTCAGGGCTTCTATTTCAACACAGCTCTGCTTAATCTCACTCTAAAATAGATCTGCTCCCTCCACTCTCTTACTCTCAGCCCCTCTGCCTCCTCTGTCTGTATTTCTCCACAAGATTGTAAAAGTATTTAATAAACTACTAGGGGATCAAGCAAGGTTGTATCGTCCTCTGTGGTGTGTGTGTGTGTGTGTAGGCAGCCTAGCAAAGGTACATGACTGTGGATGTGCCAGTTTTATTTCTATTAAGAAGGATCAACAGGAATGTTTTTAGAGGGAAATTCCTCAGTTATCACAGCGATGAAAGGCAAATTTGGCAGTGGTGAGGATGTATGTTTTTGCATTAATGTATGAAGTGATGACAGCCACACTGAAAATGTAAAAGTCAGGTGAAGTCAGAATTAGGCCATGTAGAGATTTAGTCTAATTGTCCCTCCAGCTAGTGATATGTTTGGCCTCCTGTGACTGTACCATTCACCGAAAGTGACTCAACCATCACACACACACGCACACACTTTGAATTTCTAAATCGGCTCCTAAAATGTGTTATCCGTGCTTGGAGTTCCCAGTTTCCATGGTCTTCATGGTGATGCCATGGTGCGTCTGTGTGTCATACTTTAGTTTCAGTCTCTTTGGCCTACTTAGGCGTGTTGTAAGTAGCACACTGAGCTGCTTCTTCTATCCCCGTGGACTCGGGCTGAATAATTGAGTGGTGCTGAGGCCGGGTAATAAGCTACACTGCTGCTGTAATAACCTCCTGGACAATGTGTGTGAGTGTGTCAGTGAGTGTGTGCGCTCATGTTGCCCGTGCGCGGTAATGACTGCTATTACTCCAAGGCTTGGGAAGCAGACACATGCTGCTTAAGGAACCAGACATGTTATGTGAGCATGTGTGTTTTGTGTTGTCTGTATGCAGGTTACAGGAGTAAAGATGCACAGTCTGTTTCGTGGTGTTGGTGTCTCTATGAGTCAGACAGGAAGGAACCTCCCGACCGTCAGTTTCAGAGCAGGTGTCCTCCATAAGCTTCCCATGCTGTTATAGCCAGGTTCATTCTGCAAATATCTTATTTTATGTTATGTATTTTTATGCCTCTGCGCTGGCATCAGCCGTGGCTGGAGGCATTATATTGTCTGTTTGTCCTGTTCACATGAATGCGATATTTCAAAAACACTTACAGGAATTTTAAAATTTCAAAAGTCCACTTGGATTCAGTGAGGCTCTGATTAGAATTTTGATGGCCAGAGGTCAAGGTCACTGTGACCTTGTGTCTCATTCTTGTGAATGCAATATTTCAGGGACTCCTGAGTGTTGTGCTATTTTTTCACCTTGCCTGTGTGTCCTTGTGTCAGTCCGTCCTTTCTAACGTCTGAGGTTTTTGCAGGTCTGTGAATGCAGCACAGCTGGAGCTCTTCTTTTTCCCTCAGTAGCAGTGTTTAGAGTTTTGAGTCATGGGATGGATAATTTATCAGTCGATCCAATCAGAGCTGATCTGATCAGATCAGATCGATGGATGAGAGGAGCAGCTGTCTGTGATGGAAGCAAACTGAAGGTTAAGTTTCACTTTCACTGCGCCTGCCATTCTGCTGTCCTGTCTGCAGCCTCAATCTGTGGAGTAAAAATAACCAAACGCTCACCTGGATATATTCCAACAGTGCGTCTAATGAATGGTAAAAATAAAAGATCTAAACATGGCAGCAGATGCTTTAATCATGGTGGCCTGCCTCAAATAAATGAGTGTGTGGGGGGAACCCTGTTGGTCGTCCACCTTGAACCTGTGCTGATTGTGTAGCTCTTCTGTGCTGCTGGGTTCAACATGTGTGAAACCTCCATTTTTAGAAAATGTAGCTTCTTTGCAGCCACATCCATATTTGAAGCATTGTCAGCTGCCAGTGCTGCATATTGATCTGGACAGAAATGGACGTAAACTGCAGGAATTCTAGATATATATATTTTTTTTTTTGGCCATTTTGCTTTTAATGGACAGGACAGGCAAGCTTGAAAGAGGGAGAGAGACGGGGGCACTCATTGCACTCTGTTCCGTTCTGTCTGGTTGGGACCAGGAGGATGCCAGGTTCAAGTCCCCATTTGGACCAAATGTGGAACATGGACTGGTAGCTGGAGAGGTGCCAGTTTGCCTCCTGGACACTGTCAAGGTGCCCGCGAGCAAGGCATCACTTTGCAACTGCTCAAGGCGCCTGTCCATGGGCAGCACCCCTGCTTCCACATCTCTACATTTAATGCATGTATAGGTTTTCAGGCCTGTGTGATGTGTGACGGCAGAGAGGAAAAAATGTATAATTCTTCTTCTTCTTCTTCTTCTTCTTCTTCTTCTTCTTCTTCTCCCTCTTCTTCTTCTTCTTCTTCTTCTTCTTCTTCTTCTCCCTCTTCTTCTTCTTCTTCTTCTTCTTCTTCTTCTTCTCCCTCTTCTTCTTCTTCTTCTCCCTCTTCTTCTTCTTCTTCTCCCTCTTCTTCTTCTTCTCCCTCTTCTTCTTCTTCTTCTTCTTCTTCTTCTTCTTCTTCTTCTCCCTCTTCTTCTTCTTCTTCTCCCTCTTCTTCTTCTTCTTCTTCTTCTTCTTCTTCTTCTTCTTCTTCTTCTTCTTCTTCTCCCTCTTCTTCTTCTTCTTCTCCCTCTTCTTCTCCCTCTTCTTCTTCTTCTTCTTTCTTCTTCTTCTTCTTCTTCTTCTTCTCCCTCTTCTTCTTCTTCTTCTTCTCTCTTCTTCTTCTCCTTCTTCTCCTTCTTCTCCTTCTCCTTCTTCTCCTTCTTCTTCTTCTTCTTCTTCTTCTTCTTCTTCTTCTTCTTCTTCTCCCCACTGACAAAGGTTGTCACCATCGCTAACAGCAACCCACCTTTTCTTTTGTATTAGTCAAATGACCATGACAAACACCTCATTTTATTTCTATGGATTTCCCCTTTTTTCTCTTAATGATTTGTAAACACTTGTTAGAAGACAAACTCACGTAATTGTGTGAAATATTGTGTTAAATGACAATAAGCTGAAATTGTCACCTTTTCCCAATTTTCAGGTACACTCACTGGGAAAATAATGCTGTTAAATAATTAATGTTAACTATGGTAATTGTCATGCAGTCCACTATGACCCAACTTCAAGAGCAGAAGTTGTTTCTATCAACAATATTTTGTTTACCCCCACTTTTCTGCTTCTCCCTCCTCCTGCGTGTGTGTGTGTGTATAACTAAGAAACACCCCCCACTGTCAAATGGTACACACCACTCAGCAGTTTCCCCCCCGCCGAGCACCAGTATCACTGTACAGCTGAGGGAACCCCTCCCCTGCTGTAATCTCAAACCAGCATCACTTAGAGCCCATAAATTCTTGATGCACAGTCCTAAACCTGGAATACTGCAAACCCAACTCTCCGCTTCACTCTGCCTCGTCCCCTCCCGTCTCTCTGACTGACTGATTGGCTGCTTGTTTGATTTGTTGATTCCATTCAATAATTCAAAAGTAGAATGATAAGTAAAATCCAGGTGCTTACCAGACAGTGTGTGTAACACCTCCTGATGCCACCATCTTTCCTCCTTCTGCTTTGTAGCTCTCGCAGATGAAAGCAATGCCTCCTGGTTACTGAAACATGACAAATCAGAGGGAGAGTGGAAGAAAAGCCATTTATCAAAAAGTTGGAGTTGACAACTGTGTTTTCTGCAGTGTCGCACGTAGGTGAGTGTGTTCTCTCTTTTGGCTTTGTGTACACTTTGAAGTGCACGTCACTTGTTCTTGTACTCGGCGTGTGTTTATGAGAGCTGCGGGACTAGAATTACTGTCCTTGTTGTGTTGCATGCAACAGTCTGCTGCAGACAGACATGCAGACGTCTCCTCTTGGCAACCTGTGTCACCCTCCCTCTCTCCTCTTGTCAGTCTGTCCGTGTCTCCATTTTGTTTCTGACGTTTGCTCACGGCCTCATGTTGACAACCAGTATAATAGTCTGTCATTCAATCACCTTGTTGCTTGGCTTTGGCTGCTCCGTTAACAAAATCACCCTCATACCCAGCTAACTAACTTCTGAAATCACACACACTCGCTCTCACACACACTCTTGAGTTAAAGCTGTCTGTGTGATGGATGTGCACTCTCAGACAGAACTGCTGTGTGTTGCATCTCAACCTCCAGCCTCACCTTCAGGCTATACCCACAATCAAGGCGTGTGTGTGTGTGTGTAAGGAGAGTGTTTGATCATGAATACTTTTTCTGAAAATACAGTGGAATGTGTGAAAAAAACAGGAGACACAGGGACTGACACACACACACACACACACACACACACACACACACACACACACACACTGGCTCCTAGTGGCTGATAAAGACCTTTTTGGCAGAGGTTCTCCTCTGTGCTGTGGGCTCATTAATGCTCTGAGTGTGTCCCTGTGACTGAGGACTAAGCCCTCAGCTCTTATCAACAACACCAGGCCTGGTCGGCTACACACGTACACACCAACACCCTCACACGCACACACACAAACACACACAATGGATTATGAAGAGTGTGGATAAGTCGCCAACATCAGCTCCGATATCCCCTTACAGGACAATGACAGACACCCCCCTCCCATCCCACTGTCACAGTCAGTGTGTGTGTGTGTGTGTGTGTGTGTGTGTGTGTGTGTGTGTGTGTGTGTGTGTGTGTGTGTGTGTGTGTGTGTGTGTGTGTGTGTGTAGGGTTGGTGGACGCACTGCTTTCCAATTGATCCATTTGTATTTGTTGATCCATCTGCACACAGTTCCTGTCATGGATAGGTCATTTTGTGAGTGTGTGTTTGGTGTGAACTTGGGCATTGTTGGGTGTGTCGTCTCAACACAGGACGACAATGACGCTCATGCCTCTTCTCCTTGTGGGTGCTATTTGTTTCCTCCAGCACACGCACACACACACACACACACACACACACACACACACACACACACACACACACACACACACATGCAAGCACAAACTGTGGGGTTATTTACATATTTATTACTGCGCTGTGCTTGTGCTCCACAAATTGATATTGTGTGTGTGTATGTGTGATTAACTGGGTGTTGGTGCAGAGTAATGTTACAGGCCTGGTTCAGTGAGGACAGTGTGGGCGGCTGGTGGTTTATGGCTCTTTCAAGTTGGTGTGTGTGTGTGTGAATTGTTTGTTGTTCCCATGTATTGTTAGAGCCCTCAGGCGATATCTATTCAGCTTGGTGGGGAATTATTATTACTTTATCCTCAGGGAGAGCAGAGGTGACGTACTGCAACACCTGCCACCCACCACCACTCCCTGCCACGTTCCAACACACACACACACACACACACACACACACACACACACACACACACACACACACACACAGACTTGAGGCGTCTTCCCCTTTCCGTGTATTAACACCAAGGTCATGGCACAGCCCTGCAGGACAAATAAGCATTGATTCTTATATCTTTTTTTCACATGATGATGAGGGAACAACATGTTTACATGCAGTCGCAGGATTTTTTTTCTGTGCAGTGTCTCCTTGCAAAAAAAAAAATCCTGCATTATTTAAAAAGTCTGGTTTTCAGGAATGTTACGCTGCGCTCTCATTTTCAATTTATACATTTTAACAAATGCTATTATGGGTTTTGAGTGGATTTTATTAGCCCAGAGGTCGCAGCAATTGTTCTGCCTATTACAGACCTTCAAGTAAAAACATGCAAATCACCAAAATTGATGCTGTAGTTTTAAAAACAGGAACAGTATTATTTTACATCTTCACACTCTCAGTTCTTGCTTTCAGCCTGAGGCTGTTTTGAAAGATGGAGGGGACTCTCCTCACATCAAATCCCTCTTCCCCCTTTGTCCAGCTCTCCCTCTTTTTCTCCTGCTAAGAGCAGCAGACGTTGAGTTCTCAGCATAAAAACTATATTTTTTATTTCATTTTGAGCTTTTTAATCTTGGCTCTCTGTACAAGAGAACAAGTGGACCGGATGTCCTCTGGTGAGTTCAGATCTAATCACGTTGAAAGGCAGCCAGTGTAGCCTGCAGCGCTCGATAATTGGTTGACCCCAGAAACACTCCAACTCTTTCTGAGGATTTGATATTTTACGGCTGATGCTAAAATGCGGACGGCTGGTACTAACGATGGTTCTCCCCGCTTTACTGTCTAAGTCATCAGATGGTCCTCCCAGATTTGGACCAGTCAGGCGACCAGCTACTTATTCACAGCTATGTTACCATTAGCATGGCTAATTAAAGACTGCATCTGGGGCCTGGAGAGAAGGAGAGGCAGAAAGGGCAGGTTTTAAGCGAGCAACAGAGGCAAAGCTCTGTCAGTGAAGCAACACTTGGGGAAGGGGCCGAACTTGCGGACACATTCTGAAATTACAGTTTGTCCATTTTCTCTTCAGTGGTTTGTGTTGATTTTTTTTTTGCACCCTGCTGAGGCTGTAGAGTGTGATTGTCTGTTTGCCTTTGTGTGTGCATGTGTGTGTGTGTGTGTGTGGTTGTAACCCTTGGGCGTTTCTGGTGCACGCGAGTGTTCCTTTTGTCTGTTGAGGGAGTTGAGAAGCATCTCTTTAATTTGGTCTATAATTGAATTTGGCCCATGGGCATGCCATACTCTTCTGAGAGATGGCAGCAGATGAGAAGGGGATGAAAAGAAGTGGCAGAGGGAAAGAGAGGGGGACAGGAGACGAGATGGCAGAGTGGAGTGGAGAAAAAGGAGGTGGCAAATGGGTGGAAGATGTGTAAATGTACAGAGGTAAAGAAAGGAGATGTAGGAGGGGGCTGAGGGAGGACGCAGTATTGCATCCTCAGTCATCTGTGAGACTTCATAAGGACTGTGTGCATGGGCTGGCAGTCAAGTCAATATGACATATGAATATTGCAGGAGCCATTCTCTCCCCTCCTGCCCTCCTCAATTATTAATGTCTGGCTCAGAGTTGGCTCAACTTTTACTTGAGGCCCTCCTCTCCACTACTCCTGAAAATAAGTGAGAAACTCAGACATTTGGACAAACGGACATAAAAACAATGGAAAAAGGAGCCCGCCAGACAGGGAGAGATCTACCGCCCAGCGTGCAGGGAGCAGAATCAGGCGAGGTTAATCTACTCTCATAATTTATTTCCACAAGAGAAATGGAGCTCACTGTTTGTTTTCTGCAATGCATTGTCAATCCAAACAATCCCAAAGACAGGAGAGGTCTATACCAAGAGCCATGGGCAAGACCACAGTGCCTACTACAAGCTGCTGCAGAAATGCAGTTATCAGCCATTTTAATCACCTTTTATTACTGGATTTAAACACGCTGCCAAGTTCAGAGCAAAGCATTCCCAATTTCATGCATGTCTGTGTGTATAAGTCTTTTTCTCCACAGGAAGAATGTTATCATAAGCTATGCATGCTCTTAAAGATAGAGAGGCGCCAGGTCATTGTAGTTTGAGGCAACATGTTTGATATCAAGATGACTGTTATAGTATACTGCATTCTCACTGATGTTTTGATGTTGAATCCTTTTGAAAGGTGTGGAAGAAACTACAGCTCATGGCCTTTTTGAAAATCAACACTGTGGTGTTGTGTAAGGGTGCTTAGGCTACATCAGCCTCAAAAAGAGTTTAACAGTCGGTTAGAAATGTAGGTCACACGCATAGTATTTTTAAATCTATAGTTCTGAATGTGGTTGTGAAATGAGAACATCTTTATAAAACTGTTTTCACTTTTAAATTGTAGATCAAGCCTGAGTGTGTGTATCCCATATGGGTTCTCTCTTTTTTTTTTTTGGTGACGGATTTAAAGATGAATCATAGACCCTAAATAAAATGGGGCGGCTGGATCCCTGGATCCTCACACGCTGAAGCACCCTTGGTTTAGACACTGAACCCTATATTGCTCCCAATGGCTGCCCCATCAGTGTGAATGGTTACTGAGCAGCACAGTGTATGGTAGGCTCAGCCAACAGTGTGTGAATGTGTGTGTGAACATGACTCAGAGTGTAAAAGCGCTGTAAGTGGTCAGAAGACTAAAAAAGAGCTATAGAGGTGCAGTCCATGTTTCCATTTACACATACAGAAAACCAGTCGTCAGTTTTCATGTTAATTGGTCATTATAGAAACTGTGGAAGGTCAGGCTGAGTCATCTGTGCAACAAGTGTAAGTGCGCAGACCTGTGAGGTAGAGGTAATTCAGCGTCACACCGGGCTTTAATTGGCCGCAGCCGATCCTCGTGTCAGGCAAGGTGGAATGACCTGGTTGACCCACGTGTTACTGGCTACACTGGTGATGTGCCACACATAAATTACACAGGCTGTTTGGAGGATGACCATTAAAATGAATGATAACTCGTGTCATTTCCAATTAGTGTTAAGTATTATTTAAAGGCATTAAAGCATCACATTAAACGAGCAAGTGTGAGTGTCACATCAGATATGTGAGAGCTGATAACCTTAAAAGCAATGCATGCATGAAATAAAGTTTTGAATAGGTCAGGGCGGCTAAATTAATACAATGTGACTGTTTGTCCTTGAGTAACGCCATCGCTGGGCAGACTGTTGCCATGACGCCAGCCAGGTTGCTGACATTAGGCTCCTGTTGACCTCACTGGCAGGTGAGAGAGGAAGGTGCGTTGGAGGGAGAAGGTGGGCTAAGAGGTGCTGTAGTGTGTGTGCGTGTGTGTGAAGGCCGGAGGTTGGGCTTGGTCAGTGTGATTGACGGGGTGTTGGCAGGGCATCGGCACGGCCACAGGGTGACCTGGGCGCAGGAGATCTGCCCCAGCTGGGTATGGGAACTCAGAAAGTGGAAGTCAAGGTCTCCCCATGCTGTTTACGCACTCCACACAAACACACACACACACACACACACACACACACACACACACACACACACGCACTCTGCCTGTGTTTTGAATGTTGACCTTGTTGCGCTGACAGAGTTAGCAGGAGCAACACCTCTCTTTGGCAGCATCATCTGTTTGTTTAGAGCACTGCAGTTTGTTACTGTGTGTGTGTGTGTGTGTGTGTGTGTGTGTGTGTGTGTGTGTGCGTGCACTGCCAGTGTAGTTTTGGTTAAACTCCCACTGGACTCTGATTCATCTGTTACATATGAACAAGTTGAGGAATGGATTCAGCAAAACCAGAGAAGAAAAATAACAAGGGTAAAAAGCAACAGTAGGTTTGCAGTTTGTCTGCCGTAGGCTCACAGTGGATGTTACAGGAAGTTTGGAGAACCGACCGAAGAGATTCAATCAATTCAGTCTTTGAACTGAGCTGATGAAGGCAAAATTGACAAGTTGAATGTATGCAGGCTTAGTTTTTGGACATGCATATCTATTAGATTAGATCCCGGCTGTGAACGGCGCCCACAGAATACCTGCAAGTGTGTTTGTTTCACAGTGAAGATAAGAAGAGAGTGAGTCTGATGTCTTCATCAGCCTGAGAGGCATCACACAAAGAGAATCGGTGTTGTTCTATGAGTGTTGCTCTCTACGGGTGAGGCTGATTTTTCAGAGCGCGTACACCACAGCTCTGCGTATTGAAGCTAAACACATGTTCAGTGCTGACTTCTTAGAATCTAATGTCAAACCGTTAGTGCTGACAGATGGTAGTGAACGGTTGGTCAGATTCTTAGTCCTGGGTATTAACTCAAATATTTCTTGATCTGTGTGTAGACAGTTTTCTTACAGCAGAAGTTGTGTAAGACATTAAATTTGTAGGAAATGTTCAAAGTGAAAAAGTATTTTCTGATTGTTAAATTTTAGATTAAATGTTTCTTTTAACTTATCTCATCTGTTATATGTTCCCCTTTTAGATGTGTGAGTTTTTTAGATTCATACATAAATGGAAACAATCAAAAACTCAAATGAGTTTGTGGATTGGACCAGTCTGAATATTCGCTGCAGTATATTAGAGTCGAAATACTTAAAATTTAATTTTGATGGTCGTGTAGTGCGTCAACTCTCAGTACTTAAGTAGGCAGGCAGGCAATTTCAACCGTGATTAGAAAGTTACTACAAAAGTACTATTCGGACGGGATTAGTTTTACATAGGGATGTGGACTAGTGTCAGTTCACCACAGGATGTCTGTAATATAAATGTCCGATTTCCACGGGACAAGAAATCTCCCTCATTCTACCAGAGATGGTAGAGGTAACTCGGTTTGCGCCCTGGCGTCACCTCCCTGACGGCATGTGCGTGCTACGTTGCTTCCTGTAAGCATCAGCTGAAGGATAATAATAATTAATGATTAGCCCAATATGAAATATTGCCCATGATCAGGATTGTGTGTACACAACCATTGGCTTGTTTGAGCAGCCTGGACAAACACAAGCACGCTCCATCTTAGCTGACCTGCAGCGTAATACAGTGCACAGATGGACGCTTTTGCATAGGAATATGGAAGTTATACGGTTGAGGTTAGGTTGGCCTTTTTATAACCCTAACACACAGCAATGCATAGCTGAGCTTTTGGGGAGCTAGTCTGTTGGGTTTCTGCAAACAGGGAGCGTGCAGACCGCCATCCACTGTATCTAACACACTGACTATAGGTAAGGGTCTCATACAGCTCCACTTAAAAAAAACCTGAACCATCCCTTTACGGTCCCACCATACACCTGTCCAACTAATCGCGAGCACACAGATTGTCTGCCACAGCTGTCGATCATGATGTCACGGCACCTTTTTATGGCATCAAATAACTAATTAAACTTTATCAGAAAAACAAACGCTTGACTAAACATCAGTGTGACGAGAGCTACGTAAAATGACAGAAACCATCTTTATGAAATACTTATTCTATGCGCACTTTGATCGTTGCGTTTGGCTCATGTTCAACTAACTCCTCCATCGCTGAGCCGGTGGGAATGTCTTGCTCAGCCATGCTAGTTGTTGCTGTGTGCGACGTCATTACATCAACATGTGGGAACATTGCCATTATTTGGATAGGATTTTTTTTTCAATCATATAAAAAATGACACCATATTATTGTGAACAATATCATATGACACACCTCTACTGTGCAGTGTGTATGAGTCATTCTGTACGAGCGCATGGCTAAGTGCACGTGTGTGCTTGCGTTCAGTGTGGCTTAAATGCCCTTATGTGTGTGCAGCAGTGTCTCTGCCTGTGTGTTGCAGCTCTTGTAGCAGTGATTGACGAGGAACTGTGAGTGTGCAGTAGGAGCAGAGCTCAACCCCATCTGACTGATCTGTAAATATTCCCTCTTTCTGCTGCCTCAGCAGTCTCTGCTGGAGCACAACACATGGATCACATTGGCAGGGTACAGGCAGGGCGGGAATGGGGGTATGTGGGGAAAGCTAACAAGTATAAGCGAATGAGAGGGGAGGCAGGGAGAAAGTGTGGGGACTGGAGAAATGGAGGAGTGGAGTGTTGGAAAGAGGGGGAGCAGGGAGAAAAGAGCGGGGCTGCAGAGCGCTCTTCATCAGAGCTGCAACATTGGGTCCTCAGGCCCTGCTGGACCACAGCCAGCACCACACAGCAGCAAACACAGAGGATCGACTCCCTCTTTCTCCCTCTGTTGTTTTCTGACTCCGGGCTCCTCTGTCCTCCTTCCCTGTGTCCTCTTCTCTTAATCTAAAGGCTTCGCTATGGATAATATGGGTAGGAGAAATGGATGACAGAGAGAGAAGCTTATAGTTGGAATCCGAGAAACAAGAGTCTGTCAATCAAAAAGAAGTTTAGCCATGTTTCAATTTAAAACATGAAATATTCAAAGCAGTCCTTGAAAAGTAAATCTTTTAACACATCAGAGTCTCTCACTGATGAATTATGCTTCATGTCAAAATTAAGCTTTGCTGTTCCAGACATCCAAGCTGCTTTTGAGTTGTTTACCATTTAAGAAATGTAACCATTAAAGTCAAAGCAAATAGATGGATGGACAGGTGAGAGGACCTGAAACAGAAAAAGAAACAAACACATAGAGTCAGATGGGGTAGTCATCTGTCGCCTTGTTCGCCTCTGTCTTTTTTGTCCCCGCCGTTCAGGCAATCTCTATCAGCAGTGATGGTGAGAAGCAAACGCTTGGCTTCAGATGAAATGGACATATTGATATTAAAGGCCGGTCCTGCAGTGGAGCGTTACTGGGTAATTTTCTAAAGTAAAAGGACATTTTAGTCATGACCTTTATGAATCTATTTCTTTAGACATTTCCCTCTGATGCACACATACACTCACACACACATCCTCATATTCACATTTCACAGCATCGACATGCCGAGTGTTTCGGGGCGGAACTAAAATCTTTTAAAGCCACTTTGTAAGGTTGGTCCACTGGCTAATTCCATTCAGTGTGAAATGAAATTGTGAGCTTCTGTGAGGCTTGTCCAAGTCTTGATTCGGAGGCCTGCAGCTCCTTTAAAGGAGGATTTTAAAAAGAGCAAAGGTTTGACACAAAGTGGCTTTGTTGATTGCGTGAAATTAGGTCCTGCATATGGGCTTTTTACACTGCTGCTCTTATGCAAGACCCCGTTCTCCCTCTTATATAAAGCCTACTAGCATTTCCATTACTCTTTGACAGAAGCATATGACAATAGCTTTCCTGTGCGGTAATATGATTACATTAACATGGAGGAATGGAGCCAGTTGCTCCCAGAAAGCTCAAATCAAACAGGCTGCTTTCTGAATGGCTGCTTCAGTGCGTTTAACAATAAAGACAAACACAAAGGGACAACTTCCTGTGTCGAACGAGAGCTCAGTAGTTTATTGTTTTAACCTTGTGTGTCTAAAAACAGACATCTGCATATGTGTGTAGGTAATGGGACAAGATTTCAGTATTGCAGATGTTTGTAGCCGGAGAAGCACTGACCAAATGCGTTTAGCGCTTTGTAAACAGTCCGTGTGGAGAGGTGGAACGCATTGGCCAAAATGCAATCTCCTAACGCATTAACTATAATCTGACAATTATTTATCTTTATAGTGGCTTTTTTAAAAAAAATGTATCTGGATTAATATGCAAATATCTCTTGACAGAGATCAGCCAAAATGACAGGTGCATGGAAGAGAGTTTTGGCCCAGATATCTGCTGGCTTCACCAGATCTCCCGCAACATTGGCCTTTGCCTCAAGAGGCTTATCGTCATCAGACAGATAGCTGATTAATTCTGAGATTGACACTCTTATAACTAGTCTCTGTGTCCTTTTCTCTGTGTGCAGTGTGCATGCTGTTAGGTCAGTTCTTTTGGCCCAAATACAGCAGAGGCAACAACGCTCCTTCGCTGCTGATGAACATTGCAAGCATCCTTCAAAAGGTAAGAGTAATCAGCATTTTAATCATTGTAATCTTTGTCATGATACGACATGCACAAGTGATGTGTGCAGAACATGTTGAGTAAAAAAACAGGTGGGGGTGGGGGCATCAATTCAGGCAACATTTTGCAGGTGCACCACACCTTGAGAGTGTGTTTGATGTGGTTCAAACTGCTTTTGAACTTCTGTATTTTCTTCATGCTTGGGTTGAAAAGAGGCTGTCAAAATCCCATCTAAAGCTTACTGCCACAGCAGCTCCAGACTGACACTACTCTCCGTGGATATTATACACAACACTCTGGGACACTATGGAGCATTACTGGACACCATCAAAGAAAAGCAGTGATGGCAGGCCGCTTAATGCAGAGCCATTCACTGCTCATGTTTTATATGGCTTGAGTGAATTAAAAGTCGACATACTTTAAACAAATCGTTTACTGTGCAACTGTAATAAGAGGAAAACAACCAAACAGAGCTTAAAAATAATGTAATAAAAAAACCAAACGTCCCTACACTGCATGCTACATATCAGTTAATTTCATACTTAAATTTCATGTAGTTTTTACTTAATCCAAGATCATGTTGTTGCTGTTTAACCCCAAGCTGCTTTATTGTTATTTTTGCCCATTTCGTTCCTTTGCTGTTTCCTAATATTTGCTGATGCAATGACCCAGTTTACCCACAGGGATCATTAAAGTTTAATGTCAGAGAAATTACCCTCATAGTTTGCAGTTACTGTTTCACTTCTGTAAGACAGTAAGTCAGCACTCTCCAGGACCGTCATCAGATACATCTGTGTCACCAACTCAAGAGCAGATGCGCAGAGGTGATTTTAAAGTGCCTCTTTAAAAGTTAAAATTTATACTGAAGCTTCTAGGTTGAAACTTTAATTTATTCTGAAGCTTGCAGGTCTGTTTTGTGATTGTTTTGGCATTAGTGGTGCTATCTGTGCGCATGATAGAGAGGCTGGTGAAGCTCCATTCCAGCACATCTCGGAGACGTTCATCCTCTGCTCCATCTGTCTGTGTTGTGGCTAATGGCCTCCTATTCTGTCTGAGAGCTGGGCTGTTACTGAAGCTGATCTCATTGAGCAGATAGCAGAGCACTATTCACGAGTTTACAATACAGCAGCTTACTACACTGAGACCGTCTTTGATTTGACTTTATGTCCTTATCAGGTTTCTGTGTTAGGGTTATATGGATGTATGTGTGTGTGTACAGTAAACGTGTTTGTAAGCATTGTTGCAAGCGCGGACATTAGAGCGACTGTGGTGAACCCTTTTAGCCCCTCTTTGCTTTTGTGGCTTTACACACAGCAAAGGGTCAGGCCAAACAAACCACTCTTAACACTGTTACACTTAACTGTGTGTGTGTGTGTGTGTGTGTGTGAGACAACAGGAAGAGAGAGGGCGCATTGTCACCTCGATATTGACCCCAACTTGTCCTTGTAATTAGCAGATAACCTTTAATGAGGCATTGGCCTCACAAGCCCTGATCACGGAAATGTCACATTTATCCAGGCCGCGACACATCCTGGGCCTACACATACACGCACACATAAATATGCACACACACACACACACTCGCGCACATACGCATACAGTGGAAAATGTGTTAAAAGTGTCCTGTCATGCCCTAAATGTCATCTGACTGTAATGTTCAGGGACTGCCTCTGTGCTCTTTGCAGATGGGTTGTGTGGGTGTGATGGAAACAGGCTGGGAAATATCAGCCTGTCACAGTGTGTTGTCATCCTGTATTGAGAAGAACAGTGAGCTGAGCACATGAACAAATTAGTTTAATCTGACGACAGTTTTGATTGAATTAAGTATGTCATAGCAGAATCCATTCCACACAGTTAATATCTGATTATAAGAACTGTTTTCCCCTGAGAGGACAATGTCAGAATCATTTCATAGATATGAAAATTGGGAAACAATTATTCTATAAATGAGCGTTCAAACCCAACAGGCACAATCTGTCGCCACTATTGGGCCTATTCCTCTTTTCTGTACACACA
Organism: Epinephelus cyanopodus; assembly: GCA_026686955.1. Classification (NCBI taxonomy): domain Eukaryota; kingdom Metazoa; phylum Chordata; class Actinopteri; order Perciformes; family Serranidae; genus Epinephelus; species Epinephelus cyanopodus. The sequence continues at coordinate 3,389,514 of CM048920.1, forward strand.
CAGGACAAAATAAAAATGTCATGTCATGATTATCCAGCCCAAAATAAGTGTCATTCACAATATTATCCCAGTGATCATCAAGATTAGGCCTGTACCCGACTCAGAATTGTGTCTGTCAAATCAGTTTTTGCTGTTCAGTACAAATATTTGATGATTCTTTTTTTTTCTATATCAAGGTTTAATCGTTCAATGTGACGGCGACATTCATGTATCATAATAAACAAGCTCACTGCATTAATGACAGATCAGAAATGTGCAACAACATTTTTTACCGACACTAGACATCACACAAAAGCCAGAGAGTGTGTCACATAAAGTTGCTGCAACCTTGTAAATTCACAACTTCTAAGCAGAGAGAACACAATGTTATCTCGGAGCCTTTCGGTGCAGAGTCGCTCCTCCATCGTGCTGCTGCCTGTGTGTCTGCAGCTGTCTGTACCAAAGAGTATCGTGAAAGTCCGAAGCGCTCACTCCGCAGCAAAATCTGGGGACTAATGTCGCATTCACATGGAATCAGGCAGACGGCAGACGGCAGACGGGAGACAGCCATGTTTTCTTTTCTGTTTTGGAACTACGTCACATCCGGTTGAGTATTCCGTGGCCAGTGAATGGTAAAAGTTAAAATATTTTAACTCTGGATGACATTGCCGTCTGCCGTTTGCATGTAAATGCAGCATAAAACGTCCTCAGAAGTTCACACAGCACAGCACACTGACCAGCAGAAGAAAAAGGCCGCTTGACTTGGAGCAATCTCAGTCGACTGAGGGATCTTCTGATGGCACTAACACACACTGAAGTAACGTTACCTTACATTTTATCAAGAAACAAATGCTTTCACTGCATCATAAGTACGACATGCATTTCTTTAGTGAAAAACAGTAAACAGTCTTTAAAAGGCAGACTTTTCAAGAATTTGAAATGGCACCAGATCTTGCAGTATAAAATACTGTATGCCAGTGCTTCATCAAGACATTTGGCATTTTTTGAGGTTTGCGCACAGCGATCTCTTTAGGTGCTGCTGGACAAGATATTCAGTAAGGCTGGGCCGGTTGTTGTGTGTGAGCCAAACACCAGACTGCTATACTGAATGTTACCACAAGATCTAGTCACACTTGGCTCTGTAGCCACTCCCAGATGGAACATAATGACACCATGTCCCAACAGCAAATGTGTCCGACTGTCAGGTTCCATTAGAGCTCTCGGTCTTCACTGAATCCATTAATGCACATCATGTAAACAAACCACATAAATATCAGCTGCGTGCTTGAGATCATACAGGAGACGTAACTACTTAAAAGATGAATGAGTACTTGCCTTCTTCGTTTGCTTGTACTTTTCAAACAAAATAAAAGCACATTTTATATTGTAACATTTACTTTAGATTACATGCAGTATAGCTAAAGACAAGCCTAGCTCGTTAATAGTGATGGTCACTTACCTTAACAGAACCTTCAAGCTCCCTGGCAATCTTCCTCCAGCCAGATGCCACCGTATTTTTGTGGTGAAAGAAAGTATCGTACAGATAATTCCTCATTTCAGCTTTTGAAATGTGTGTGTCAGCTGTGTTCAGCTCAAGTTGGCGCCTGGCGTAGCTTGCAGTCAGTCAGGACACCTCTTTCGTCAGCTTTAAATCTGAAATGTTGCCACACTGGTGCAGTTTTAGTTCTTTTGACTAGCTCTGCCAAGTATAACGGGTGCCACTTGGTCCCCCTCCCACCTTCACTTCATGTTCCTGCCCTCAGCACAGGTTGCTGATGTGACTCCTTTGTAATTTTCCTTTTTAATTTTCGAATGTGTGATAATGACTAATGCTGGTTCAGCTGGTTTGCATGAAATCAAACTGGTTTAAGCTCGTACACCTGACTGGACCGGCAAAATCGATCCGGCTCTTTTATTCATGATTATCCAGATAATGAAGATTCACCACCATCCAACCAACTCACAGTGAGTGTTTTTGTATGGCGATCTGCAATAAAATTGTACGTCGTCCCATCCCTACTCGCAGCATCCCTTCGATCTCGCCTCCCCTGTCTCTCTGTCTCTTCTCTGCTTCCTTCCTGCTTCCTCTCTGGCCTCTCTTTGAACACAAACAACTTTTTCTGACAGTCCATTTATGGGGAGGTAGATTGATGTGTGTGAGGTTTCGGTGTTTTTTTCCAGACATACACACTATAAAGAGGAAACTCAAACACACACGCGTGCTCACACACACAGAGGACCGTCTCACATCCAGCCAGATATCCATCAGGGAGCTGTTGTTTGTAAGGAGGTTAAACTCTGCCCTGGATGTGGTCACTCGGGTAAGCTCCTGAGCTGTCATTTTCTTATTGGGGCTAAATAGATTTTCCAGTTTTTCGCTGAGAAATAAATAAATAAACGCTCAGTTTGACAAAAGCAATAAACTCACACCTGAACCCTGATGTCACCTGATAGGTTTGCGGGGCTCTCATAATCTTCTGGAGACCAAAATGCTGATTTATTTAAATACCCATGAATATTATAATGGAAATGTATGGATGTCTCTTTGATTCAGTGAACTGCAGGCTGGGGTTTTGAAGAGGCAAATAGGCTTTCAAAGAGTGACATACAGTAAATGCGTTTGGGTCTACAGAATGTGAGAAAGATACTGATTCTATACACAAACATGTACACATCCAGCGAACTTTATAGCTTGTTGATGTTAAAGGGGGAAAAAATGACATGTTTGGCTATTCATTGGCTCTGCAGCAGTGAGTGAGGCTGTGTGAGTGTCATTTCACTGTAAATCGGTTTAGAAGTGAAACTGTCAACTTGCATCAAGCAGATACGTGACGGCCTCTGAATCTTGACGAGATGTGTGTGAAGCTCTGTCGGCCGTTCTGCACTGCAGCCTAATGCAGAGATGTACTCATGTACTGTATTGGTCGCGTCCCCCACCCTTGTGCGCGTGCACACACACACACACACACACACACACACACACACGCGCCAAGTGTCAAGATGTACGAACAGACACAATCACATAGATATTCCCCCTGCAACTTGAGCTCTCGTCACGCCTCCCTGACTTTCTCTCATTGTCTGAATCCGAGATGAATACACACTCAAACACACACTCAGAGACACGCACACAAACAAACACACACATACACAATTGCACAAATTATACCACCCGTACGAACACGCTCTTCTTTAGGTTAGAGGACAATTTGTTCAGCATCTGTGAAATTAGACATGGGTTTACAATGTAGCCTTTTCAATACTGATTACTGTCATACAAGTGTGTGTGTGTGTGTGTGTGTGCGCGCATGTATTTGTGCATTTTATTCTGAAGAGAGTTAAATAAAACTCAGTTGTGTTTTTCTTTTTTTTAGGTTCTTTTGTGAGCAGGCAGCGAGCTTCAATGATAATTCAGGGTTTGCACACGACGACACTCTTCTTAATGTACTGGGTATTTATGGACCCATGACATGGATTTTCTCTTTTTTTTTTTTTTGCTTCATGCATATAGCCAAAACACTCCTTCATGCAGGACTGCCTCAGGCCTACAAGGATCTTTTAGCCAAGACTGAAATGCTCTCCAACCTCTTTTCATTTTCTGTCAGTGAGCCATCTATTCACAAGCCAAATTTACTGTAAAATTTACTGCAAAATACAGCCTGTAGAATATGTGCTGTTTTGGTGTATCTATTTGGGGAAAAAGCAGTGCTTCACATTTCTGTCTGCAGATGCTGAAAGGCCATGTTACTGTATGACAAAGTGAGTGGCACTGAGAAATACTACACAGTGTATCATGGTGAAATATAAACGGATAGAGTTGAACAATTGAATTTAACAGTAATGTTGAGAACCAGAGTTTAAAGGAGCTCATACAGCTTCATGCCCCGACACATTTTGCTTCCTCCATGTCAATGTCGGTTCTTCCTCCAAGTAAATATTACATTTTGTTTTGGTTTGAGAGTGTGTCTGGGATTTGAGTTGCATGTGGTAAGGCTCTTATGTCTTTATACAACCTCCAGTGCAGCAGAAAATATCCATCAGTGGTGTCTGGTCGTGCTGTCTGTTGCCACCAGGGTTGGAAATGGCACCAGCCACTAGCCAAATGCTGGTTAAGTATGCAAGTGGCTGCTACATGTGCTTCACTCACCAGCCAAAAAATCGTTATTCTATTAAATGACTGGTAGTTCTTGGAATCCAGTCAGATACATGGCAGGTGGACAAAAAGTTAATTTCCAATTCTGGTGGGCACTCTTATAAGGTGGCATTAATATTCATTCCTTCATGTTCTGTAACTGCTTATCCTGTTAGGGGTCGCGGGGGGCTGGAGTCTATCCCAGCTGACACTGGGTGAGAGGCAGGGTTCACCCTGGACAGGTCATCAGACTATCACAGGGCTGACACATAGAGACAGACAACCATTCACACTCACATTCACACCTACGGACAATTTAGAGTCACCAGTTAACCTGCATGTCTTTGGCCTGTGGGAGGAAGCTGGAGCACCTGGAGGAAACCCACGCTGACACAGGGAGAACATGCAGACTCAGAAGGGCTCCCACACCCCAGGGTTCGAACCTCTTCACCCTTGGTTCGAACCAGGAACCCTCTTGCTGTGAGGCGACAGTGCTGACCACTGCACCACCGTGTATTAATATGCATTAACTTGCACTGTGAAATGTAGTACCACTAAATAGTGTCGTCAAAGATATAGATTTATTGATACATATCAATTTTGAATATTTGAAACCGTTTCAGTACTCATTTTTATTAATAGTATTGCTACAGCTTTCTTACTCTCCCATCTCTCTGAGAGTTGACACACACACACACACACACCGCTGCAGTGTCCACATAGCCCGGCCTCCTCTCACTCATAGTTCTGTCTTCTCACTTGTGTCATTCACTTTGGTTGCATATAGGCTTTTGCAACTAACAATTATTTTCATTGTCGACTAATCTGTCGATTATTTCTTCGATTAGTCGACGAATCATTTTATTAGAAAATGTGTTAAAATGTTGAAAAATGTCGGTCTGTCTCTCCCAAACCCCAAAATGTCATCTAATGTCTTGTTTCGTACTCACGCCAAAGAGTTTTAGTTCACCGTCATGGGAGAGTGTGTAAAGCTGCCAATATTTGAACGTAAGAAGCTGCAGTAAGAGTATTTTGGGTACTTTTTCAATGAGAAATGACTCAAACCGATTATTTTAATAGTCGATTAGTCACCGATTAGTCGACTAATCGTTACAGCCCTAATTGTTTTGTTTTTTGTACTTGCATAGGCTTACATAGGCTTTTTAACATTTGCACTACCACAATGACAATATTGTTTTCATTAAAGCTCAAGTAGGCAACATTGTTTTGGTATAATTGAGTAAAAATTTTATAATATCCTCTAAGCATAATATAAATCAAGTGGTCTGAGACAAACAATAGGTTTCTGCAACTCACCATAGCTCTGTGTTCAGCCTCTAAAGAATCAGTATCGTGCCGATGTGCATCAACCAATCAAAGGTCAGCTCAGACCACTGCGTTCCTATTGGCTGTTCTACTGCATATGCACGTTCTCGTGCCACCGGCAGAAGGGGAGAGCAAGCGGCAATGGCGAACAGTGCACCAGGTAAAATACCTATTCCAGCATTGGCTACAGCTGCCTACACGGCTTAACCCAAAAAAAGGAAGACAGAAGTCGGTTCCCCGGAGGCTCCCAGAGAGGGAGAAATAGAACCAAGTAGGATAAAATACTCATGTGCTTGTCTGGTAGGAGGGGCTCAGGTCGGAGACGAACGAAACCTAAATCAGATGAGACTCAAAAATCAACCATTTTCAGGCTTTCTACCTACTGCAACTTTAATGTAAAAAAGTTTTAATTATTATTGTTGTTTACTACAGTCAACTCCACTGCTAACCAAACAATCGTCATGTTATAGCCTTGTTGTATTTATCCTTTAACAGAAATTTTTAATTGTTTGCCTTTAATGTCACTGTTTCCTTATGGTGTCAAATATCAATTTTTCTTCAAGGTATTGTTTCATCGTTAGAAATTCCAGTATCGTGACAACACTATTAAATGTTTCTGCTGGACCTCTGCTCGTTTTCTGGTTGTTATATATTTGCTTGTGTGCGGCTAATGTTCCCGTCTCCATCATGTCACCAGCTGTAATTACCGTGGATATTTGAGACAGAACTGCAGATCATTTATTAAATAACAACCAAATCAAAAAACAGAAAGAAATGTCACTCAGCTCCTCTAAAATCAGTCTTGATGATCTTTACACTAAATTTTGATAACGTTGATTTTACTCCCGAGTCAGTCTCAGCTCTAATGCTTGTTTCATCTTCTTATTTTCCCAACATCATGTCACTGTGTGAAATATGGTAAACATGGCTTTGTGTAGCATAAAAAATACACTGAAAAAAAAAGTGAACATGACGCGTAAATCAAACTATAAAACAAGGACTGGAAACAAATTTCAACTTGGTGGTTTTCATCTGGACCGGCCCTGCTGCCACAGTCTAATATTCAGATATAACAGTCCATAGAATACATTTAAAATACATTTACAGCTCAGATACACTCAGTTAAAACCTAATAAGCTGAAGCCACCTGAGTGGTACAACACTGACACTGCCTGGTGCTGCTGCTAACTGGCTAGCTCTGTTTACTGTCACTAACATGAACAGTATCACCTGCTCAGAGGTTGTCATGTCGCTCGTCATCAGCAGAGGGCACGACCTCATCTTCTTGCCCCCGGGCTGGGCTGTAACATAGCTGTGCTGGTATCAACCTGACTGCTCATCTGTCCACGTTGCTCTTCCCTCCTCTTCATTTGGTCAGCTGTTGTTATTGTTATTACTGCTGCTATAGTTAGAGACACTTTGCAGCATTAGCCTCGAGTGCTTTTTTTATTTTGTCTCTGACCTTTTCTGCTCCATCTTTTCACTTTTTAGCTTGTTTATCCGTCTAATTGGTATTTTCATTCCACCTACTCCATTCTGTCTGTCTTGATTTCATTTATTTCCCACTTGACCTCTTCTGCTTGACTTCTGACATTACATGATGGACTGATCCACTTGATGGGGTGCGTGTAGGAGACAACAGCCAGTACCATTGCAGCTGCCTTTCAGTGTAGGTAGGCTATCGGCTATTGCGAGACTGTGTAACCCTAATCAAATTGGCTGTTCCAGCGTCAAGTGGGCCACAGCCGGCATGTCTTTTTTTTCCCCCTGCAATATTTTTTCCTGTATGCATTCAGAGGAACCTTTGAACTAGGAAAGTCCTTGTCTGCACATCATGACGTGTTTAGTCTCGAAATACAGACTGCGCCCCACACAGTGTGGCATTTTTCTTCACTGGGGTTACATAGGCTACTGTTGTAGGAAGTATGTGTGGGAGCATATCAGAGAACTGTACCACAAGCCTCTCATGTATGTGTATGAGTGTGTGTGTGAGAAAGAGACTGGACTCCAGTTAAATCAAAGCTGCCTCTGTGCTCGCTCCCTGAATCCCCTGTCGGTGAAAACTCAGTTTGTCTGGGAGCTAAAAGAGACTGGTGAATTATTAAAGCTTGCTGAAGCTTCACTCATAGAGAACCAGCAGACCACTGAGACACCACAACACACACACACACACACACACACACACACACTGAGAGGCCAGTCCAATGTAATACCCACAGGGTACCATACTCTCAATCGCTACACATGAAGAATGTTGACTGCTCATCCTGAGCAAAGCTGGTGGATTTCACTGTTTGCAACTGCAGATGGACTGCTGCAGCCTTTCAAACACCCAGCTATAGGCTACTATTACTTCAGCTCACTACAGCAGGAAAAATATCATCCCACCTGGCTCACAACATTTGCAGCTCGTAGTCTGAACCCAACTTAAGAGTCAGACAAGGTTCACGAAGAGCTGCTGCTGCTGCCTTTCATTCTTTCACCTTTTAAATATTTATTCTGAAGACATTTA